>OY282559.1:12700548-14040334 GCA_958295665.1 Tipula vernalis | reverse complement strand
GTGTCAAAAATTATAAACATCGACGCGACATCTGTGATGAATACATCATATTAAACGTTCGAACATAATTTTCGACTCTGTACAGCTTTTTTTGTCTTCTCAAATCAGTAACCTAACCACAGCGGGGGTGGGGGGGGGGGTAATGTTGAGTAGATTAATCTACCAGCTCCGTAACCTTCCGGTAGGGTGCGCATCGCGTGAGCTGTTCTGGTCTTGTCATTAGGCAGCTGCGTGATGAGTACAATTGTGTAAGGGGTAACCTGTTCCCAATTCGCAAGTGTACGTGCTGCCTTCTCGTGGCAACCACTGGTAACTAATTCCATTTGGCACATTTTTGGCCATTTGGGTCAGGCTAAAGTACGGCGCTTAAGGAGAAAAACTTGACAAAAACCCTAATCTAAGGTAGAACAGCATATGCCGATGGATGAATGGCTGATAGGTTAATCTGTCCAAAATATGCGGACTATGGATACCAGGCACCCTCCAGTTTTATTTAGCCTTCCTGTAGTAAAGCTGGGCGACCTACAGGCGATTTGTAATTCCCACCAACTCGTAAGAGTAAAATCAAACGGAATACGGGGCTGGAGTATTAATATACGGGAGTGGGACAATCCTCTCGAGGTCCTTGAGCTCCAATGCTACCGTCTTCCTAGCGGAACTACATGCTATAGTAAATATCTAGGAGGGAGAGCAATAAGCCCAGATAGTATGTATCACGTACTGAAAGGCAGTATTGTCAGGTTCACTAAGAACCTGAATATTGACTGGACGGATAATAAAGCAGGGTCCAGCAGCCAGCACAATAGATCTTTAAGGTCGCAGTGCTAAGTGGCTAATCGCCCGCATGGCCCTCCAATAATAATAATAATAATAATAATCTCAAACCTCGAATTGAACCTTTTACATTTCAAATTAAACCTTTAGCAAATTATACGAATGGTCAATTAGGATGGTACTTATCTATTTCTTAACTGATTTTAGTAAAATTTGACTTCCGCGATGGAAATGTGATTCTAAACTGAGTTTTGGATAAAATTCTGGAATATGGCCAGTATGATGGAACTTGCTGATTTATCAACCAATTATGATGAAGTTCGACTTGTGCATTGGAAATGGGATTTTAAAATGTTTTTTGGATGAAGTTCTGGAGTGCCAAGTGTGATAAAACTTGCCTGTTTCTCAACCAATTCGGATGCAGTTCGACTTGTGCATTGGAAACGGGATTTTAAAATGATTTTTGGATGAAGTTCTGGAATATAGCCAATATGATGGAACTTGCTTATTTCGCAACCAATTATGATTTTTGGATGAAGTTCTGGAATATGGCCAAGTATGATAGAACTTGCCTCTTTCTCAAAAATTATGATGAAATTTTGTGCAATGGAAATTGGATTCTAAAATGATTTTCGGTTGAAGCTCTGGAATATGGCCAAGTGTGAACTTGCTTATTTCTCTACCAATTATGATGAAGTTCGACTTGTGCATTGGAGACGGGATTCTAAAATGATTTTTGATGAAGTTCTGGAATATGGCTACGTATGATGGAACATGCCTATTTCTCAATCAATTATGATGAAATTCGACTTGTGCATTGGAAAAGGGATTCTAAAATGATTTTCGGATGAAGTTCTGAAATATGGCCAAGTATGATGGAACTTCCTTATTTCTTAACAAATTATGATGAAATTCGGCTTGCATATTGGGAATGAGATTCTAAAATGATATTTGGATGAAGTTCTGGAATATGGCCAAGTATGATAGAACTTGCCTATTTCTCAAAAATTATGATGAAATTCGGCTTGTGCAATGGAAATTGGATTCTAAAATGAATTTCGGATGAAGTTCTGGTATATGGCCAAGTGTGATAGAACTTGCTTATTTCTCTACCAATTATGATGAAGTTCGACTTGTGCATTGGAGACGGGATTCTAAAAAGATTTTTGATGAAGTTCTGGAATATGGCTACGTATGATGGAACATGCCTATTTCTCAATCAATTATGATGAAATTCGACTTGTGCATTGGAAGAGGGATTCTAAAATGATTTTCGGATGAAGTTCTGAAATATGGCCATGTATGATGGAACTTCCTTATTTCTTAACAAATTATGATGAAATTCGGCTTGCATATTGGGAATGAGATTCTAAAATGATATTTGGATGAAGTTCTGGAATATGGCCAAGTATGATAGAACTTGCCTATTTCTCAAAAATTATGATGAAATTCGGCTTGTGCAATGGAAATTGGATTCTAAAATGAATTTCGGATGAAGTTCTGGTATATGGCCAAGTGTGATAAAACTTGCTTATTTCTCTACCAATTATGATGAAGTTCGACTTGTGCATTGGAGACGGGATTCTAAAATGATTTTCGGATGAAGTTCTGGAATATGGCCAAGTGTGATGGAACTTGCCTGTTTCTCAACCAATTATGATGAAGTTCGACTTGTGCATTGGAAACGGGATTTTAAAATTATTTTTGGATGAAGTTCTGGAATATAGCCAATATGATGGAACTTGCTTATTTCGCAACCAATTATGATTTTTGGATGAAGTTCTGGAATATGGGCAAGTATGATAGAACTTGCCTCTTTCTCAAAAATTATGATGAAATTTTGTGCAATGGAAATTGGATTCTAAAATGATTTTCGGTTGAAGCTCTGGATTATGGCCAAGTGTGATAGAACTTGCTTATTTCTCTACCAATTATGATGAAGTTCGACTTGTGCATTGGAGACGGGATTCTAAAATGATTTTTGATGAAGTTCTGGAATATGGCTACGTATGATGGAACATGCCTATTTCTCAATCAATTATGATGAAATTCGACTTGTGCATTGGAAAAGGGATTCTAAAATGATTTTCGGATGAAGTTCTGAAATATGGCCAAGTATGATGGAACTTCCTTATTTCTTAACAAATTATGATGAAATTCGGCTTGCATATTGGGAATGAGATTCTAAAATGAATGATATTTGGATGAAGTTCTGGAATATGGCCAAGTATGATAGAACTTGCCTATTTCTCAAAAATTTAGATGAAATTCGGCTTGTGCATTGGAAATTGGATTCTAAAATGAATTTCGGATGAAGTTCTGGTATATGGCCAAGTGTGATAAAACTTGCTTATTTCTCTACCAATTATGATGAAGTTCGACTTGTGCATTGGAGACGGGATTCTAAAATGATTTTCGGATGAAGTTCTGGAATATGGCCAAGTGTGATGGAACTTGCCTGTTTCTCAACCAATTATGATGAAGTTCGACTTGTGCATTGGAAACGGGATTTTAAAATTATTTTTGGATGAAGTTCTGGAATATAGCCAATACGATGGAACTTGCTTATTTCGCAACCAATTATGATTTTTGGATGAAGTTCTGGAATATGGCCAATATGATGGAACTTGCCTATTTTATCAACAGATTATGATCAAATTCGGCTTGCTTATTGGGAATGGGATTCTAAAATGATTTTTGAGTGAAGTTCTGGAATATGGCCAAGTATGATAGAACTTGCCTATTTCTCAAAAGTTATGATGAAATTCGGCTTGTGCAATGGAAATGGGATTCTAAAATGATTTTCGGATGAAATTCTGAAATATGGCCAAGTATGATGGAACTTCCTTATTTCTTAACCAATTATGATGAAATTCGACTTGTGCATTGGAAACGGGATTTTAAAATGATTTTTTGATGAAGTTCTGGAATATGGCCAAGTATGATAGAATTTGCCTATTTCTCAAAAATTATTTTGAAATTCGTCTTGTGCAATGGAAATTGGATTCTAAAATGATTTTTTGGATGAAGTTCTGGAATATGGCCAATGATGGACCTTGCTTATTTATCAACCGATTATGATGAAATTCGGTTTGCATATTGGGAATGAGATTCTAAAATGATATTTGGATGAAGTTCTGGAATATGGCCAAGTATGATAGAACTTGCCTTTTTCTCAAAAATTATGATGAAATTCGGCTTGTGCAATGGAAATAGGATTCTAAAATGATTTTTGATGAAGTTCTGGAATATGGCCATGTTTGATGGAACTTGCCTATTTCTTAATCAATTATGATGAAATTCGACTTGTGCATTGGAAATGGAATTTTAATATGATTTTTGAATGAAGTTCTGGAATATGGCCAAGTATGATAGAACTTGCCTATTTCTCAAAAATTATGATGAAATTCGGCTTGTGCAATGGAAATTTGATTCTAAAATGATTTTTTGGATGAAGTTCTGGAATATGGACAATATGATGGAACTTGCTTATTTCTCAACCAAATATGATGAAGTTCGACTTGTGCATTGGAAATGGGATATTAAAATGATTTTTAGATGAAATTCTGGAATATGACCAAGTGTGATGGAACTTGTCTATTTCTCAACCGATTATTATTCAATTTGACATGTGCTTTGAGAATGGGATTTTAAAATGATTTTTAGATAAAATTCTGGAATATGGCCAAGTAGGACGTAACTTTGCTGTTTCTTAACCAATTATAATGAAATTCGAGATTGGGAATGAGGATTTGTGAGTTGAATTAATCAAGATCGAAGTTCTTATCACCTTAAGAGGTTTCAGCCGTGCAATGTCTGTGACTATATTTTCATTATATGACCTTGAAAGGAAAACAAAAATGTTTGGTTGTTGCTTGTATTCACTCGATAAAATTATCATATGGAAAACTTGTTGGTCTTATGTTGCTAAGGGAGACACGTGACCAAGTAGTCAATAATGCAGAAAATAGACGTTTTAGAGGAAACAATCTACTTTTCACACTCTTCATAGAAAAATAAAATTTTGTTGGCCGAGGCCAAAATTTATTTTAGTCCGGCATTGGTGAAGACTGACTGTTAAGACCGTCTTAGCTAAGACCCATTTTGTAATTTTTTTAAATATAAAAGTTTTAATAGGTATTCTGGCGTCTTAAAATTTTGACGCTTAAATCGATACTACGTAACATCGTGTTTTAAGACCAATGACTGCCATGACTTCGTGCAGAATATGAAATGGGGTGCTTAAGTCTTTTGTAAGACGATTTTTTAGTCTATGAATATATGCGCGTATAAGGCCTATAGGAGACGAATGAATCATGTAATAAAATGAATTTATGGGCAAAATGCATTAGAATTTCATTTTATTAAAATATGTCGGTAAATTACCGGTAAAAAGTCGGTAAATTACCGTACAAAATATTTATCGAAAATCCGGTAAACTGATTTAGTCCAAATATTGCATTCCCCAAATTCGGAAATTGATGGCTTTGGGATACTTGTGTTCTAAGAAATTTAAATTCCAAGGAATGAAGTTTTAATCACAATTAATAACCAAATGCTTTTACACCGTCTTTAAGGTAGTAAGAACTGAATCAAATTTTTTTCTAGTCATGACATTTATTTATTGAAAAGCAAATCAGCTAAATTGAGCAAATTTGTACATAACAACGTATCTAAACCCTATAACGTTCAATTACAGTCAATCATATAATCAATAAATGATTATAACAAAATTCCAACTATAAAATTATAACCTTTTAAAACAATTTTAACATTTCACATTTAAATCAAGTAATTTACCAAATTAACTCAACTTTGAAAAAAAAAAAAAAAAAAAAAAAATTTCGAAAATTAGTTTCAATCGACAATGTTTGATTTCGTGATGTGTTTGTAACATTTTAAAGGCATGAACAATTGAACACACGATTCCAATTTGTAGAGCCGTCATATCAACATGAACATGAAATGCGTGCAGGTAATTTTTTTGTGTTTTTGTTTATGATGAATTTCTGAGGCTCATATTATAAATTTAACAGTCCTTCACAACGTCTTTAATACGGGGGACAAATATTTCAGTCTTATATAAGCTGTTACCCTCAAATATTTTGCAATGTCAAAAGTTTGTTTCATGTAATTTTCGATTTTCTGTCACTCTTCGGGAGCTATTTGGTTCATCCGGTATTCGGAACAATTCGGTCACTATTCGACGTTTGTTCGGTCATTCGGAAATTATTCGACTGCTATTTGGCAATGTATTCGGTCATTATTCGGTAATTATATTCGGTTACTATTAGGGTAATATTTGGTGGCTATTCGACTGACTAAACAAAGTTGTAAAATTGGAATAATTCCTGAGCCACTGAAGCTTAAAGCTTCGAATATAAATCCACCCAGATGCAGTTCTACCTATATAAATGCAGCTTAGTCAAGCTAAGCTCTTGAATTTTTGTTTCCGCTACCGCTTGTTTGCGCCCACTTCAGGTGTGCGATTCGTCAATTTGGCAGCGCTGACTGTTATATATTTACCATTGGGCATGTTAAATTTTATATGTAGTTATAATCGACGAATTTTATAATCGACGTCTATAAGTATTCGTGTAGGTGGCAGGGGAGGTATTTTATGGTAGACTTATGACATTTTCTTTTTTGAAACGTAACTAATATACGAATAAAATCACTTGTGTAATTGTGTATTCTGCAATCAGGTAACGACATTAATATTTTTGATCTGTGCTACGTTTTTCAAATTTTGTAGTCAAGTGTAGTATATCATATAGAACGTGATTTAATTTTAAATGGAAAATGCTTTAACATGATTATAAGAATAGATCGATGTTAAAGCCATTTTAAATTGCTACCCTATATATATCATACTCGTACATCACACTGACTAATATTTTATGGACCACAAGTTGTGTTTCTGCAAAATTAACCAAATTATTGTGTTAATAATTAATTTTATCAAACCAATGAGACCACAAAATTGTAAAAATTTGAAAATGTTTGGTGTATTGTAAATACAATTTACCACATTTTTGCGAAATGTACATATGTATGCATATATGATAATGTACCAACGAAACCATTAAAATATGTAGTTACGTGACCTTTTTAACTTAATAAGGATATGTACGATTTAATATGCGTTATGTAATATGATAATTCGTTGCTAGATAAATTGACGGTGATAAAAAATGTTTATCGACTGACAATCGTTTATTATTCATTCATTTAATTATTTTATTTTGCTAATTAAAGTAATTATTGAAGCGATTTATGAATTGGTTTGATGTCATTTTCGTTTGTAGTGTATATACCTAGTTTTAATATGCGGGAGCTATGTATAGTTAATGTTTAAACACGCGATCATATTTCCACAATTGGAAGTCACATTGATATTACTTATCAGCTATATGGATTCATTTTATTGTCACGTGCTGCGAATACTTCATTATTCACTCTATAAGTAAAGCCAAAGTAAGTTGAATGTTTACTTATTGAATTGTTCAATTATCTCTCTTAAACCTCCCAATTTGTATTTTATCCAATCTTGAATGATAAACAATGTTATACATTTCACTCAATTCTTCCAATTCTATTCAACATGTTGCAGTATTGAACCAAGTATTTGGCATTTTTTCTTTACCATTGGGCAGGGTCTTTGTCATTGGCGGCTTCGGACTTAAATTTTCACGTATGCGGTAAATCGAATTAATTGTTTAACATTTTTGTACACAACAATCATTCACCCATTAATCAGCCTAATTACCCCTTTCGCGTGACTTAGTAAATAATCCGTGAATAATGAGAAAATTTTGAGTGAATAATGAATGAATAATTAGTGAGTAATGAGTGATAAAGCGCCTCTCGCAGTACAGTTATCATAATCCAGCATTAGTTTCAGCATTTTGAAATTGAATGCTGTACTTTGTTGGCAGTTTCAGCAACTTCATCAGGACTGGATATTCTTCTTGAACTGTCATTGAGTTAATTTATTTTCCTTTTTCACCATTGCATCAGGAATTTCAACAAACTTTGGATCGAAATCGTCACAATCGTTTGGCGCTGAGTGTAGCGATTAGTAGATTTGCTCTCTCTGCTCTTTCAACAATATCGAAAACAGGTTCGACATGGTGAATCGGACAGGGTTGGGGCAAATTGTAATCACTAGATTTCATGCCATGCATTCGCAGCAATACTTCAATATCTTCCACTGGTTTCTTTTCTGCTATAAAATCATCATAGTGTAGGATATAATCGGCCAGTAAGAACTCGCTTTACTTTTCAAATACATTAAGTGGATGTTGTGTCGAACTGAAACTTGCTTACAGCAGCACATTTAAATGATTCTTCAACAATTTTGTTTACTTTTTTTAGCTACAGTAATCTAAGATAGATTTGGGACTGAGCCGTAAATACGGGTGATGACTTTATCTCCCCCTCTTTGTCAAACTTTCTAAATACTACGTATTTTATCAAACATAAAATATTGAGGAATTTCTGAGTACAAATATCGCCTTGCATTTTCATCAGTCTTATTTAATTTGAACCATGCTGTCAAATGTGCTAAAAACGATTCACAGCTTTCTCAATTGCTTGTTCCTCTTGTCCGTCTTGAAAATATACCGCCTGCTCATTAGGAAGGTGAACTGCAAGGCGACAAACGAATTTAACTCCATTGAGGCACAGTCATAACCTTTGTAGATGCATTTGAATATATAAGGAATTTGTCATGTGGCACAACGAAATTGTTGTCGACAATCCGATCTCTCAATTGAAGTTCTACCTACATCTTGACAGTATATAGAGAAAATTGCTTCGGAAATCTTTTGTTGCATTCATTATTTTCCATACATAGTGGATTAGGGACCATGAATCATTGTACGAACGACTATTTCATGCAATTCTTCAATAAGTGCTTTTAACTTTTTTATTAGATCCGCGGTCTGCCACTTGGTTGTTGGCCTTCAAAAAAATGATCGCGATTTTCAGACCAATTTCGAATGCAAGTCATTGTCATAAAATGATCAGGTTTCCCAAATTTAGCCACAATCGCCATTGCCAGTCCTCGATACTATCTTGAAATTAAGATTATTCGCCTCGACTTGAAAGTGTGAATCGACAGCCCGTTAGCGACCAACTCCACCATAAGGATAAAATAGAACATACATACATATATCATGGGAGCTAAGTGTGGACTCATAATATTTAAATTGATCAACAGTTGTGCTGCAGCACGTGGATATACCCGAAAATCTCGCTCAAAGAGAGGTTCACCATCAGCAGAGCGGAATATCACTGCTACTTCACTTTCATAAAAATTTCGATAATGAAGATATGCTGGATTACTTAAAAGCTCCTTGTGGCAGTAGTATTTAAATGTATCGTCTTTTGATTTTCCGCCTTTTGATTCTAAGTAATTTAGTTATGGAAATAGGAGTGCAAGAAGCGTTTGTTGTCAAACAAAGGCAGCAAAATCATTTTTATGAAGCGGTTATTCGAAATGGTTATATGGGGCAACGTTGATGTAAGTTCGGAAAGTAAAATGGCGGATCTAATAGTTAATCTAATTAAAATATGGACGAGTCCTAGGAATATCTAAATTCCATGATATTGCCACGATATTTGAACGGAATTAAATCAAATGAAGGGTGGCGTGATCCGGTAATCGATTTAAATATTGGTAATAATAATAATGAAGGTACCATAAATTTTAAAGGAATTCAAATCGGCAAACCCAATGTCAATTACAAGCGAGGAATTGGTTTCAAACATTGATTCATTAATGAAACCGTATGATATACATATGTAAATGAACGCGTTGTTATGTTGACAGCTGATACTAAATTGAAATAGTCCGCAAAATTTTCGTTAAACACCCTTAAATGTTGCTGTCAAATTAAGACATAAAAAAATTAGAAATATACAATTTGCTATGCATAGCACCTTTTTTAATTTGATTAAAATATTTAGAGAATTATTGAATTGTAGTACCTTTGATAATATACAGTATTACGCCTACCTAATCGTGCTT
Organism: Tipula vernalis; assembly: GCA_958295665.1. Classification (NCBI taxonomy): domain Eukaryota; kingdom Metazoa; phylum Arthropoda; class Insecta; order Diptera; family Tipulidae; genus Tipula; species Tipula vernalis. The sequence continues at coordinate 14,030,526 of OY282559.1, read as the reverse complement.
GTCTCAGCTATTGTTAGTTTATTATAGCTCATAACAATAATTCAAAATTGTTAACTAAATTTATGAAGAATTCCTAACAAGGTAACTTGCCCTGTTTACCATCATACACATCACCTTCGTCTGTCAGGGTTAAGGAGTGTCTTGAACTTAGGAAACCTGAGTTGAGGCTGCTTACTGGCTTCCTCACAGGTCATGTCCCCTTAAGGTATCACCTTAAGAAGATGGGCCTAAGTCCGACAGATGGATGCCGCTTCTGCGGTCTGGAAGCGGAATCAGCGGAACATGTTCTGTGCCATTGCCCAGCCATTTTCCAGCAAAGACTGCAACATCTAGGAGGGAGAACAATGAGCCCGGATAGTATGTATCTTGTACTGGCCAGTAGTATTGTCAGATTCATTAAGAGCCTGAATATTGACTGGACGGATAATTAAGTAGGGTCCAGCACAATAGATCTTTTAGGTCGCGGTGCGAGGTGGCTTATCGCCCACATGGCCCTCCGGTTAATAATAATAATAATACCATCATACACAATTTTATATCGCTGCAGGATAAAATATTTTAATAAAATCAAAAAAATGTTTACATAACTGATAATAAACAAAATTCATTGTACATACGTTTACAGGGTTACTAAGGCACGAAACGTAATATTAACTGATGCATATACTCGTACATTACTATATATCATCGTAAAATAGGTCGAAAATGTAAAATCAATTTTTTGCCTAATGGCAGGCTGTTTTTCGAATTAGAACGGTCCAAAGTTGTTGACCTTCGTCGGCTGTTCGACCGCAGTTTAGTATTTTGAAAATCTTCCTCGTCAGGCCCTTCCTAATGCTTCTGGTTTCTATCTATGAAAATAATTATTTTTGCGCTGCTAAATACACTTCGTTCCTTCCGGATTTGGTCTCCAAATAATTGGATCCACTGCAAGAGAATGCCAGAAACGGTGAACGAGTATATTTAGGTCTTTTTCAACGTTATCCATCCATCGGGTGGTTGCTCTTGCACAAGGTCCTGTGATGGTCCGATTTTATGGGCGAAGAATGCTTCCAAGCCATCTTGGCCTTGATTGATCGAGATTGTTTCTGATCTCGTGATAACTGGTCTTATCAACGCTTTGTACGTTTTGCCCATAGAAACGAAGTTTTGCTCAATGGTCAATATTTGTACTCATTCTCAATCTCCTATAAGCTAATTCATATTTTGCATATACTTAAGAATCACCCTGTATAAAAAAGTGTAAATATCTCCATTAGGTATGTAATAATATTTTATTACCGCTGATTATAGAACTGTAACCGAAAATTTTTATTTTAAATTCAAATTTAAATATTCCTAGTTATACCTTTTACATGTGCATGCCCAATCATCGGAATTTAGTTCTAAATTGACAGTTTTGTTGTTATTAAACATTATTGAAATATAATTTTCATGACTAAATAACATTCATTAGGGCCATTAGGCTTTCCAAAAATTCCTCAATTGTTTATAAAAGCGTTAGTTGTATGTTGTGCAAAATAATAGCATTGTTTCTGGAACCATCCGTATACCGTGATTAAATAGAAAATCGCTGTGTTGCACTCTCTTCAATTCAAGCTAATTCTCGTGATGTAATAAATTTGAAAGCTGACAATGCAGCTATTCGCAATGAATTACTAACAGTTATTGGCAGATGTAATTTTTTGGAGAAACCTATCAATTCATCTAGTTTCTTAATTTACAGTGTCGCATGGGAATGTTATTAATGCTATCTATCGTGGAAAATTAAAATCAAAAATTAGAGCAATTGTTGTTGAGTGAAGCAGCCGGATTTTTAAACAGAAATTTAAAAACACTATCAATACAAAGAGTAAGGACATCTTGAAAAAGATTAAGCTCTTTTTGAGCACGATTCTAAGATAATTATTACGGATTATCTGCCTAAACATAAACCAGGAAAGTATTGCTTGCTGAGCCACTTAACTTTCAATTTGTTTGGGCTACAGATGGTGTCATTTTAGCTAAGAAGGATGAAACCTTGATTTACTTTTTTACTTTTTTGGTATTTTTAGTTTCATTAGTTTTAGTGGTTTGAAAACTAGTGGTTTAACTGAAACCTGGTTTAATGACTCCATTAATAATTATGAATTCATTGACGATCGGTATTATGTAATTCGTAAAGATAGAAACCTTAGTATAACCGATAAGATTGATGATGTTGGTGTTGCCATTCTGTTGAAAAAATCTATAATGGTTTCGGAACTTGAGTGGATTGAAGATATGTTTGATAACATGTGGATAAAAGTTAAGACATTTGATGGTAAATTTCTGATTTTCACGCATCCATTCGACATTTTTGTAGACAACAATCATTCATCCATTAATCAGCCATTATTCCCTGATTATTCACTCATTACTCATTATGCATGATTTGGTAAAATAATCAGTGAATAATGAGAAAATTATCAGTGAATGAATAATTAATGAGAATTATAGGTGAATAGTGAGTAAATACAGATTTAATAATAAATGAATTAATAGTTAATAATCACAAAAATTGAGTGATAGAGCGCCTCTCGCGGTAAAACAAATAATTAGATATAATTAGTTTTATTTGATCAACGCTACCACTATGGGTGTGTCGGTTATGTATCTCTCGTATTTCGAGTTCCGATTGTCGATATAAACATTAGATACGAGAAGAACTCGAAATATTTTACATAATTGCGTTTTGTCACATTTTCAAAAAATTTATAAACTCAGATAACGCTTACAAAACTGGCCACCAGGCGTCCCGATTTTAGGATTTAGTGGTTTTATATATTTTTTCAAAATGCAGTTTAATTTTGTACATTGAAAGTGCCTTCATTGGGATTATTCAAATTATTTTAATTTCCCGAATCTTGACGCTGAGTTGTGCCAAAGGTTACCGAACTGCATATATTTCGAGATTTTTGATATTTTATATGAGTTTTCGATGTTTTTAAGCACATTCAAAGGTTTGCTTGCGGTTCAGTATTATTTATACTACTGAAACCCCGTCAAAAATGACGGAATTAACTTTTTTCGCTTGAGTCTTAATATATAATTATGCCGCTCTAAAAAATTTTAAAGAAAACTAAATGTCAAAACCAAATGATGAAATACGAATTGGCTTGGACTATCGTGGGACCATTAACAAATTTTGTGTTACTGAACATTATATACTTTAGTCAATATGGAAATAAAGAGGAATGGAGGTCCGTTTTTAATATTTATAATTTTCTTTGTTTCGATTGTCCTGGTTCACAGTCTTTTTATTCGGAATACTCATCGAGTTGTGGAGATTATCCTTATCATCATCATTCTCATTGAGCAGGATATAGACTTTGGCGATATTGTTACGTGTTTGCCCACTGCAATTTAAGCAAATGATGGAACAAGCAATCCCTGCTTTTCTGTCCCACATTTTTCCTTGCACTTGCACGATATGAGCTTTAAAAGCTCAGATGGCGTAGGTTCAGCTGTGCTCATAAATGATTTTTTCGTCGTCAACCCCATTTCGGAGGATCCTTGTGAAATCCGAGCCATGTTTGCATCTGGTGATACGTATGGTGGGGAGGTAGTTCAAATTTAAACATTTATAGAAATTTCCTGCTTGTTACCGCCATGTGAAGTCAGAATCACCGGATCGAGTTTTTCTTGTTTGAATAATATAACCGATGACTACAACTCCGTATGCTTTTCGAGAGTGTTGATAAATTTTAATTTGCCAATATTAAAACAAGACGATGTGCTTGAAAGAAAAGTATGTACATAATAGCCGGAGTTTTGTCTTGTGCGAGTTCACTGATTAAAACCAAAAGATCCATGTCTTCGCCAGCGATTTCAACAGAGTAATAAACCGATGCTTTTTCAAGTGCCGTATTTATGATCAGAGTATCTGCGTCCTCAGAGAACGCATACCTGGAAAGGGGAACAAGCCTGGCAAAAAACATGGGTTGAACTCACAGAGTTCCACCAAACCACGTGCTAGTAGAGGGCCCGAAAACATAAAATAAAAAAAAAAACAAAAAAGGGGTATACACGCATCTGTAGGTGCGTACAAATCAACCTACATAGATCCAAGGCCGCCACATCTATGCTGAGTCGGCTCTTCAACACAAACAACTGGGACATAGCGCTTATCCAAGAGCCGTGAACCAACAATGGAAGAATTAAAGGTTTGCCAAGTAAGACAGGTAAGCTAATTTACAACACAGAAGTAGAAAGACGAGGGCAGCGCTCTGTCGTTCGTCGTACAATATCTTCTCAATTAACCAATTTATTTCCAGGGACATAACTGGCAGGATGCATGGTCACAATTAATTTGGCATCAGCCTATTTTCCCGGGGACGGTAACGATCCACCTCCGGAAGAAGTACAGAGATTTATCAATTACTGTACAGCTCATGGGTAGAAGTTCATCATTGGTTGTGATGCTAATTCACACCACACAGTCTGGGGTAGCACCAACACCAATACAAGAGGTGAGCATCTTTTTGAATACTGTTCATCAAATAATATTGCTATAAATAATAAAGGGAACGCCGACCTTTGTGAATGCCATTAGAAGGGAGGTGCTGGACCTTACTATGTCTGACATGGGTACCTCCAGCACAGTCCAGAATTGGCATGTATCGGGAGAAGCATAGGTATATAAGATTTGATACTAGAACCCCCTAAATAACAGAAACTACGGTAAGAATACCTAAAGGTACGGACTGGGCTGTCTTTACCAATAAACTACAAGACAATGTAGTGGGCTTACAGAACTCTATCGGCTCTGTTGCAGAACTTGATAGAGTTGCTGATAATCTCACCAGGGCAATAATTGATGCCTATCACTCAAGTTCTCCTAAGGTGCGTGTTAGAGGAACTAGGGATGTCCCTTGGTGGACCTCCGCCCTGGAGACCAAAAGGAAAACAGTGCGTAAGCTCTTTAACAGAGCAAAAATAACATATGACCGGGCAGTGTATCTAACTGCGACTCCAAAAAGCCCTCGCATTAGATCATAAAAACCCTCTGGGCTCAGTAAGAAGGCTGCACAGGACCTTAACCACATCAAGGGAAGAGACTCTTGAATGTTTGGTGAAGGGACACTTTCCGGAGTTCACAATCATTGCGGGTCGGGAGGACCCTGATATGGGCTTGGTGCATCAATATCTAGTCCCAAGGGGAGCCTACAAGCGAGCGATGTTAATCTTCACCCCTGGAGAGTTGCGCTGGGCTATCAATTCATTTGGTCCCTTTAAGTCTCCAGGAAGGGATGGAATCTATCCTATTTTTCTTCAAAGAGGCCTGGATGTACTGGTGCCTCACCTAATCAAATTATATAGAGCTAGCTGTAGTCTGGAATACATCCCCAGATGCTGGACAGAGGTAAGAGTCGTTTTCATACCAAAAAATGGAAATAAATCCCCCGAGGACATTAGGTCCTACAGACCTATTAGCCTTACATCATTTATACTTAAAACCATGGGAAAAATATTGGGCCTGTATATCAGACTCAATACAATCCAAAGATAACCTCTAAATCCTAGCCAACATGCTTATCAGGTGGGCAAATCTACGGAGACAGACTAATAAAATGTACTCTCTTTACAAATCGGAGGAGAATTTCCTTTCCTCCAATAACTATGAACGGGGAAATATTCAAGATGACGTCTGAGGTTAAATATCTAGGGATAACATTTTTGACCAAAAATTAACCTGGAACCCCCACTTGAAATACATCGCAAATAAGGCAAACAAAGCATACTTTGGGTGCCAACGTATGTTTGGTAAAACATGGGACCTAAACCCACAAATGATAATCTGGCTTTACCAAACCATCATAAGACCAATGATATCTTATGCGGCGTTTATATGGTGGCCAAAGAAAGAGCAAATAAATGCTCGTTCAGTTTTGGACAAAATTCAACGGTTAATATGTTTGGGCGCAATGGAAGCAATTAGGACCTGCCCTACTGCTGCCCTTGAAAGATTGCTGGGACTCTCACCACTCCACATACATGTTAAAAGTGTGGCAGGTTTGAGAGCCATAAAACTGAAGGTAACAAGTCAGGTTAGACTGAGTAGTTCGGGACACAATAGCATCCTGAATAAACTAAACTTGGCAGACGATATTGCCCAGCTATCACATATGATGGTAAAGACTACGGACTGCCGGAGAAACTTTACGATCCGGATACCCGAAAGGGACAGGGTGAGGAACATCGTTTCCTCCTTACCACAGTACGCATCGGTGTGGTATGCCGATGGGTCAAAAACAAACGAGGGCACGGGTGCGGGGGTCGTGGGGCCCAGTTTCAGGCTCTGTATACCGTAGGGAAAAAGCCCTACGGTTTTCCAGGCAGAAACCGTGGCCATCGAGCCTTCGTGCTTCAGTGCCTCAAAAAGAAGTATATAAGAACGGAGATTTACATATTCTCTGATAGCCAGGCTGTTTTATTAGCCCTGGCAGCTCCGGTGTTCAGCTCTAAACTGACATGGAACTGCTACAGCAACCATAGAAGGCTGGGTAGGGACAACAAGGTTACCCTCTTCTGGTCTCCCGGCCACTCTAATATACCAGGAAATGAGGCCGCAGACACCTGTGCAAAAGAGGGTGCGGGTGGCATCTTCTATGGCCCGAGCCTAGCGTTGCCTATTCCAAAGGCGATGTAGCGAGGAGAGTCCTCTTCTGGGAGCAGAGATGTTCTGTTTCACTCTGGGAGTCATCTCGGGGAATGAGAAAGACAAAGAAGCTTCTGAATTACAAGATTACACACTTACAGGATATATTCAGAATGGATCGATCATCTCTGAAATCCATCATGTGGTACTTGACAGGACATGTCTCCTTTAACTACCATCTATTCAAAATGGGGAAAACCCCATCAGATAACTGCAGGTTCTGTAATCTAGGAAGAGAAACATCCGAACCCTTGTTGTTCGGGTGCAGTGCGATCGCCCTAAGAAGAATTAAAACACTCAATGCTTACTCTATTCAGTGGCCTCACGCCGACCCTGTGGATGTGCATGACCTTGTGGCGTTTATCAAAAACCTGCACCTACATTTCACAATACATTGATTTCTCTACTCTTACACGGGGATGCACAATAGATCTTGCTGGTCGAAGTGCATAGGGTTCCTTTTACCAACCGACCCTCTTTAAAAAAAAAAAAAAAAAGTCTGGGCCCTCAAAGGCCTCTTCAATTCCGATTTCGACTTTTGCAAAATACGAGCGAAGCATTTGTACAAAGTTATCTTTGTTTCTGTTCCTTGCAGAAAAGTTCTCTTGGCTATAAATTTCCGATACTCATATCTTTCGGATAACCGTTCATTATAATTGCGACGTTGTCTCCAAAGTGTTGTTGCACTTACGTGCACTTACGTAACAATACGTGTTGTTGCACTTACGTACTTTCTGGCAGATGACGCCAAATGTTTCTGTAAATTTTCCTCCAAAGGTTTAAAAGCATTATATAACAATGGCTTTGCTCCTTTCCGCATTCCCTTTTTCGGTGAATAAAGACAATGGAAACGGAAATTGTTTCATATCAGTCTCGGAGTTCTTGGTAATGCACATCCTTTGGAAAAGCAAGAGTATAGATTGGTCGGAATTCTGTAGCATCTTCCTTTTGAACGACAAGGACTAGAAATTTGCTCCTATAATTTTAGTAATCATGTCACAACCAAGTTTGTATACACGATGACAATTAATTTTCTGGTTTGTTAAAACTTCTCGGCCGATAGAAATTAATTCATTAATTTCAGGGGAAGGATTATGCCATGCGAGCCACATGTTCATGTCGAAATCCGCGAGGGTCTCATGTCGATGTGCAGTTTGGTTGTTGAGCAAGGTACCCCGGTACGATGCTATTGTGCTGTCAGTAGTTCCACTAAGAGTCTGCTCTATCGTCATGTCTGACATAATACGAGACCAATATTTTTCCGTCCGACGAATTGTAAAATAGCCACGTCTTGTAAGTCTGACGTAAACTTCGTTGGGTATTTTGTCATGCAGAGTTCGTATGTCCTGTAGGTATAAATGAGCTGACTTCGTATACAGGAAATTCCCGCTGGGCTGAAAAAAGGGAAGCAAATTTTTGGAGGGTATTGAGGTGGAGGTTCCAATTACCTGATCTTTCTCTCTCTATGAAGTTCTTAACCAGAGAAACCATTCGATGGTACTGTTCACACGTTCGCCGCTAAAATAGTTTGAACAGTGTTCTTCTCAGCCACATAATTGTAACAAACATAATTTTCATGAAATTTTTGAACTTCAATTAAAAGATACTTATAGTAATAGGTGTAGTAAAGATAACAACAAATAAAACGATATTTAATTTTGAACTTTGATATCTTCCACAACCTCAAAACCTATAAATAAACGCTAAACTAATTAAATATTTAACAACTTTTAGTGATACAATTTTTTTTTTTTTAATATTAATAATCATAGAACTAAAAAGCTTTTATATTTACTCATACACTCAATTAAATTTGTTGTGGTTTTTACCACATTACCCTAACCTAATACAATTTACATAATATTTCAACAAAATTGTCACTATTTCAACACAAAAATAAAAAAATTGTAAAGCTGTACAGAGCGATGATGGTCAGTCATGAATTATTTATATTAAGCTCTACAAATATTTTTTAGTTTAACATTTTCAAGAAAAATTTCAATGACTTTATCTATTCTGGAATGTTATGCACAATGTGGGTTATTAAATCTGCATTTTTCCTAGAAATTTAACAACTTATGATACATTTTATGATCTTATAAACCACTGTAGTGGCTGGCATTTTATAACAATTTAATTTAAAATGTGGTAGATAAACATGACTAGAATACAAGGGTTATTATATAAATTGTGGTAGAGTAAATGACTGAACCAGCAATTTATGACAAAAAAAAACAGAAATAAGCAAACCCTAAAATCTTAAGAGAGTCTTTGGCATTCATTCGCTAATTATAGGTTAAGGAGTGAAATGGAAGGGGTATCGGAATAGTACAAACCAAAATATGATATTGAAATTAAAATTTTCAGCATCTATATTTAAAGGTTAACTTACCTCAAATTATTTGTGATATAATTGAAAAATACTTGCATTTGTAATACGTGAAGTTCGACTTTTGTTGCAAGTAAAGTCATTTGAGCAACCGAAACAAGTAATACACCGGACCGAAAATATTGTTTTTGTATCTACAAATTTAAGCCTCTTTGGGCTTTAATATTTGTAGCTCCCATACCTTTCGGATATTTGTTTTCTGCTTTCAATATAAAATATTTCCTAAAAAATAATTTTGGCATCCCATCGCGCGTGCAAAATGTATTATTCAAAGTCTCCAAGGGTACAAAATAAAAATGGAAAAATAATAATTAATTTGTGATCTCGTGGCAAGACGTTTTGTTTGTTATCAAACTCATACAAAAATAAATTTTTGTAAAAGAGACACGAATTATATGCATTATGAAGATTATTTCCTTCACTAACTGTTTAAGTTTTCCAAGGTCTTTATCGTTCAAACGAATATTTCGAGCACATCTTTATTAGTGTATTGTTGAGAAGAGACAAAACTACTCGTGCAAAGTAAAAAATTATTTGCATTCCATTTTATTAATTTTTAGCAAAGTTATATTTGTATATAACCAAGTGTTGGGTAGTTTTATGCATATATTGACGTTACATGCATAATGAGAAGTGGAGGAAGCTTTATTGAACTTTTTTACTATACATTTTAAGTTTTTTTTATATAAGAACAAGAATAAATATTGAATGAAGATTATGTGTAGGATGTAGAACATTTATTGCTTGTACATTTTACTATTGTCTCTTGAGTTGAAACGATTAGGTTAAGTTAAATAAATCATTATATAAATACATAAGCTTTAAATAAGCTCATATCAACGTTTATTTTAATTCTAAACTATTTTGGTACTCCTACACGTAAGAATTTTTTTTATTACGAAATTGTAAATTATTTCGCGAATTTCGAACACAAAAATGTCATTAATATTTTTGCAAAAAATTGTATATTGGTCAAACGAGTAGATCTTTCGCAGAAAGATTCAAGGTACGGTCAGTTATATCGTCATTTAATAGGAAATACGAAGGTAAGTGCAGATTCAAGAAAATACGCGGGAACACCTTTGACACACCAATCCAGATTAATTTTCAGGCAGGAAATAAAAAATAAATAAAACCAATGACCTACTATTCCGATATATAAAATCGATCGGACATCCTACTACGGAAAAAAACCAAATTTATTTCCAGGATAAAAGGCAATAAAAAAGGAAAAAAATGAAATCAGCACTGATGTGGAATGACCTACTCTATAGTAAACCAAAATATGGTATACTATATACAGATTCGTCGAACGTAACATATGCAATGTCAATAAAGACGACAAACGTTTCTCGTTTGTAGAGAGTCAACCTTAAAGTTCCTTTTGATGTACTACTTTTGAGTATGTCTTTGCGAAAAGTTGATGGACATTTTTGCTGTGCAAATCAAAAACAATGTAACTCTGAAATTGTAGTTTTGAAATAATTAAGGTCTTGCATTTTGTTTTAAACGTCAAACCAATTCGGATTATCACGACAAAAAGTGACTGCGACTATTTAAAATTGTAACACGTAAAAATAGGTGAAATCACAATTTTTTGAAAGTCATGTTTTAATTTTATGATTTTTATGTTTTGAATGTGTAACACAAATTAAACCAAAAATTTTATAGAATATGATTTTTCTTTGTTGTTGTTGTCATACAGGGTGTCAAAAATTAAAAAAATTCATGCAGGTGGTGTTGTATTTATTGTACATATATACAATTGGGCTCATTTTAAAGATAAATGAATGATCCCTATAAAATAATTATAAAAATGGAACCATCTTACATTTATTCCTTTTCAAAATGTAAATTGGAATCCAGGGAATATTATGAACAGCAAAAAATAATTCAGCATCTAGAATCAAGCCCCATGTGATTTACTCAACGTAGGAGGCCCATCTTTAAGATGAATTCATTCATTTGTAGAATAAATGTGATGAGATAAAGCTGCCAGAATCACTAACCATAGAATAAATCATGAAAGAGTTCAACACGATTCAATATATGGTGCGAACAGCTAAAGATAATTGTATTAGTGATGAACTCAAGCAATCAGTGCTAGATTGTTATAACGATGATGATGTCAGTCGTTTAACAGCTGCACAAAACGATTGCTTAACTATTGAAAAAGTTAAGTACAAAAACGTCTAATGATGTGCACCTTAAAGGAGAGTCATGAGAGTTACAAGACGAAATATCATGATGATTAGTAAAAAAAAATTGGGTTTTCCAAATTTTCTCTGCTCAATCCTAAAAACTGAGTGTAACTGAAAATTTTACAGATTATTTGAAAAACGCATTTTTGGACAATGATTGTGAGAGACTGAATTATTGTTCAGTCAGTGTGTTTCAAAAATGTGAAGTCTGAAGCCTGCATAGGTACTTGTTTTTTATAACTTGGCAGAAAATTATGCATTTAAAAGGCAGAAAGCAACAAGCTTTTGATTGGAACAACAAACAAGCGACTATTCATCCATTTGTAATTTACAAAAAACGCATTAGACAAATTACAGCACTTCAGCTTCATTTTTATATTGGATTGTCTTCACCATGACACTTTCGCAGTTTACTTGTTCATTCCTTCAAAGAAAGGCTACTCTATACCTATGTAAATTTGAATTGTAACTGTTAACATTTTCAAATTTTTGTCTTTATTATGTAATAAAATATTTTTTGATTTTGAGATATAAAAAATTTGTTGATTGTCACACTTAAAGCAATTTTATAAGAAAATTTACACAAAGGAGTAAATTTAAAAAAGACATTTCGGCGGCCATTTTGAAAAATCATAAAATTAAAGGATGACTTTCGGTCCCATATAAATCCCAGTCCCATATATTACTACAAAAACAAATTTAATTCAGACTTCCAGTTAATTCAGTTTTTTAATATACTTCACATTCTTAATCTTAAGGTCTTTTGCTCCGTCGTTTTGAGGCATTTCATGACTAAACGTGCGGTACCAACTGCATAATAATTTTTTTCTTTTTTCATAGTATTTATGCCAAATTCAGTCTATCGTATGGTCTGATTTCACACTTTTGTCTAAGAAAATTACATTTCCGGAAATTAGTTTTATCCTATGATATTTTGTAAATAAGGAACACTCCTTTTCTGATCATCGATATTTAACCTATAGCCTCGATATTTACCCAGCTACATGGGAAGCCTACAGGAATCCTAGAAGGACCAACTGGAACAAATATGGGGAATTACTGGAGGATTTGTTGCCGTCGAGGGCTCTAGAGCCCCCGACGACCGTTGGGGAGCTGGAGGACATGGTGGCTAGCATTACTAGCGCATGCAACCGATCCTTTCGTGCGGCCTGCCCACTGGTTAAGCCTAGAGGTAGGCAAAAACCAGTATGGTGGTCCAGGGAACTGGAAACGTATCGTAAGGCTTGTAGGGCAGCCTTTAATAGAGCCAAAAATACAAGGGAGGCTCAGGATTGGGACTCCTATAAGGAGAAACTCGGAATTTATAAGAAAGCACAAAGGAGGTTTTGGAGAATTTTCTGTGATAAAATGGAAGAGGTATCCGAAACCTCCCGTCTTAGAAAGATTCTTTCCAAAAGTACAGCTAGTCCCAGTTTTTTGATAAAACCGGACGGATCTTGGACAGCTTCCAGTGGAGAATCTTTAAAGCTTCTCTTCGAGATACACTCACTTCCCAGGGAGCTTTGAGGACCTGTTGGTGCATAGCAATAATCAGGAATCACTGTCAGTGTTCACAGAGGATATCGTAACCAGGAAACGGATCCTATGGGCACTGTGGGGTTTTAAACCATTTAAATCGGCTGGTCCGGATCAAATTATACCAGCGGAACTTCAAAACAACTCAGTAATTATTCTTCCTTACCTGGAAGCTATATTCAAAGGGTGTTTGAAGCTGGGCTATATTCCTAGGTACTGGACGGAGGTCAATGTGGTGTTTATACCGAAAACGGGGAAAAGCTCACATGCTATTTAAAGGACCTAAGACCAATAACTATAATAACTTCTTTTGAAAACCTTGGAAAGGCTGCTGGATGTATACATTAGAGATAAAATAGGTGCCAGGAAGTGGGCACCGTCTCAGCATGCGTACACAAAGGGTAGATCTGTGGACACTGCTCTGCACGCCTTGGTGTGTACGATTGAGAAATCGATTAGTTCGAAGCAATTCTGTTTGGTAGCCTTCCTGGATATAGAGGGCGCCTGTAATAATGTGAAAGCGGAGGCAATCAAGGAGGAATTGTCATTTTTGGAGGTGGACGTTCATCTGAGAAGGTTAATTAATTATATGCTGGTAAGCAGGATTGTTAGCTCGAAGTTGGGGACTCCACCATCAAGAGGCGAGTAACTAGGGGAACCACGCAGGGGTGGGGGGGGGGGGTGTCCCCTCTTCTCTGGAACATAGTGGTAAACGGGTTACTACTAGAATTGGAGAGAGAGGGTATTGAAGTTATCGCTTACGCAGACGACGTAGCTTTAGCTGTTACCGGGAAATTCCTGGGCACGATTGTAGACGTAATGCAGAATGCGCTTACCATCGTTACGAAATGGGCTGGCAAATGTGGACTTGGTATTAACCCGTCCAAGACAGAGCTGGTACTCTTCACTAAGAATACAAAATCCCGGTAGTTGTCCCTCTTACCTTAAATGGCACGAGACTTGCTTTTACTGATAGAGCTAGATATCTGGGCTTTAGTTGGAAGCCCAACATGTTGGAGAGAATAAACAAAGCTACTATAGCTTTGTACTCCTGTAGGAACGCCATTGGTAATAGATGGGGTCTGATGAAGGAGCTGGTACACTGGCTCTACACCGCTGTAGTGAGACCTGTACTCATGTACGGGACAAGTGTTTGGTGGCTAGCTCTGGACAAGGTAACTTATAAAAGTAGGATTGAGAGGGTGAAAAGAACGGCCTGTATGCTGGTTAGCGTGGCCTTGAGGTCGACACCGACAAGTGTCTTGGAGGTAATGTTGCACCTTCTTCCGGTCGACATTTTTGGCAAACAGATGGCGGAAAATACGGCTGTACGACTTGCAGCCGTCTCTCAGTGGAGGTGTCTTAGTACAGGACACTCTACTATTGTTAGATCGTTGAAGGATGAGCTGGCGAATCTTGACTACATTAAACCTACTCTACGCTTCGAGAAGCGATTTCGGACCTCCTTCCCTTCAAGGGAATCCTGGAGGGATAGACCGTTATCGGAAATCGAAGCGTCACAATTATTCACAGATGGCTCCAAGCTAGACGGCAAAGTGGGAGCTGGAGTATTCTGTGACAAATTATATGTAAATATTTCTATTCGTCTCCCTGATTTCTGCAGCGTGTACCAAGCTGAAGTCGTAGCGATTGAGGAGGTCATGACGAGGTTGAAGCATAATGTGGTGTCCTCAGATGATATCGCAATCTATGTTTACAGTCAAGCGGCGATACGGTCGTTAGAATCGGTCTCTTTAGCGTCACGGGTGGCGTTGAGTTGTCACTCATTTCTAAATGAGATGGGTGAGCATTTCAATATCCAGGTAATCTGGGTCCCAGGTCACTCGGGCGTCATGGGGAACTGCAGGGCGGATGAATTTGCTAGGCATGGTACGACTCTCCAGCTGCAACCGGAAATGGCAAGTCTTGGGAGGCCTATCACAGCGCTGAGACAAGCACTTGGGAAGCAGGCGCTATCCTCAGCGGGGGAAAGGTGGTCTAACACCCTCACCTGTAGAGTTGCAAGACAAGTTTGGCCAAAGCTGGACTTGGGGCGCACTAGGGCATTATTATCCTTACGCAGACGTGAATTAAGAACGGTCGTAGGAATTCTCACGGGACACTGCCTTTTTGGAGAACATGGAAGAAGGCTGGGTCTGGAGGCAAATGACTTTTGCAGAAGCTGCTTGGACGAAGAGGAGGAAGAGACGTTGGTCCACTTCCTCAGCTCGTGTCCAGCATTGGCACTCAGAAGTCACAAACACTTGGGTAAGTTCAGGATGGACTGCCTCTCGGATCTCGAAAACATTAAAGTGCGGGACGTCTTACACTACATAAGTAGCTCGAAATGCTTCCAATAGGGGTAAAGGGGATATATTCGGTGGTATCACAATGGACCGTCACCGGTCTAAGCGTGCGTAAGCAGCCACTCCAACCTAACCTAACCTAACCTATTTTGTAAAACATTTCCTTGTAGTCTTTGCGAATGTTGTATTTTCCGTTCTTTTGCTTCCTTGTTCGAATTCCACTGGAAAAATGATAGAAATCCACATGGTTAATTCTAATCGCAGAAATGTTAGACAAGGACTTAAGAACCACATCATCCATTGTAGAAACCATGCGCGCTTTCATCTCTTATGAATAAATGCCCGGACTCAAAATATTTAATTATGATTGAGTTAGGGACCCCATTATTATTATTATTGTTGAAGGGTCATGTGGGCGTTCAATTACCTCGCACTGCGACCTAAATTATCTTCTGTGCTTGGAACCTGCTTAATTATCCGTTCAGTTAATATTCAGGCTCTTAAGGAATCTGATAATACTAAAACTCACCTGTAGGTTACTCAGCTTTACTACAGGAAGGCTAAATAAAACTGGAGGGTGCCTAGTTTGTGTCAAGGGGATTTTTTGTCAAGATTTCTCGTTTAGCGTCGTACTTTAGCCTGTGCCAAATAGCCGAAATGTGGCAAATGGCCTCAGTTACCATTGGTTGCCACGAGGAGGCAGCACGTACCAGGTTACTCCTTATACAATTGTCTGCATCACGCAGTTGCCTAATACATGACCAGAACAGTTCACGTTATGCATACCCTACTGGAAGGTTACGGAGCTGGTAGATTAATCTACTCAACTTTGCCCCCCCTCCCCCCACTGCTCCAATAGACGCCAAACCGCACCACATAATAATAATAATAGGACCTCAAGCCTTGTTTACTACCCTTATATAAACATAGTAAAGCGAAGACAATTTTTGTTTTGTTCCGAGCAGTTATCGGCCCAAAAGATGCGGTGATTAAAGTACGCCACCAATTCTTAACTTTAATATTTGATAAAATATTTGTCTTGATTATTTGTAGTGTACTTGATCGGTTGACCAGTGCTTCGTATTCCTCTGGCAAATAAATTTCCATACACACGATAGCATCGTAGAAAACTAGACCCTCTTGAACGGGAAAATACTGATAGGGCATGCATCTGAAAAAATATCGAGTTCGTTTGTCTCTGGTGGCAAATATTTTCCTACGAAATTACAGCTGCCTCATTTTGTGTCATTCCTTCGTGATAAAGGTATATTTTGCGTTTGTGTGGTCATTAAGGACCGAATTAATTATTTTCGCCGACAATTCCTTGCATTTTCCGCAGTTTGCCGTCTAATTACATAATACCGGGTGATTTTTTTAACCTGATACCTACCACCTGAAGATCAAAATTTAATTATTCCGTGGGGGAGATACATTAGTGTTAAAATTATTACGTCCCCCGCCCCTCCTCCTTATAGGTGAGGCAGGGGTAACTTTGAAACTAAAATATGAACCCCTACTTTTAATTGCAGATTCGGATTCTACGGCTAAAAATACGTAGGATTTGACTAAAACATTTTTTCCGATTCAGGATAGATGGCGCCGTAATTTACGATATTCAATTTTTTCGATTTCTCCTACTGAGAACCTACACAAACGATTCTGCAATACGCCTGCAATAAAAATACCATGGTTTCATTGTAAATACTCGAAATTGGTCGTCAAAAATTTATTCATTTTGCAAATTTCTCGCCTCATCATCTTTTAATTAAATTAAGTGCTCAAAATGACGGCCTCCGTCTTCAATGCACTTATTATTCCGCATTTCAAATGACTACACAACTGAGAAGTGTGTCTGCTTGAATTTTAGCATTTCTGATTCGTTCAATCATATTCTCAGTGTTGTTGGTTGTACGTCAAACAGCATCAGGGCATAAAGAATAAAAATAAACTACGCATGAGATTAACCGTTAAATGAAAATCTTTTAATCTATAATAATTGCCACAATTATTACATAATCAGCCCTTAAATAATTTCCCAACCTAACAACTCGCACCCGAATGCAAACTAAGCAATTCCTAATTCTACGTCAGCTCAACTTAGCTCGACCCAAATCTCAACCCTCTGCTAATCCTCCATAATCTTGACCTCAAATTAATCCCTAAGTAAACTTCTCTTTCAAATCCAACTCAATTTCAACTCAAACCCTACTCACCATCATACTATCCATTATATCATCATACTATCATGACACTATACCTTTAAACCATCATATAATCGTACCATTTCACCATAGTGACGTCGAACTGCATCACAATCACATCATGATGTATATCTTATCATCAATCCACCACAGCTTCATACCATCACATCATCATAAAATCGTACCATCGTACCATCATACAATCACGTAATCATACTAATATACCATCATACCACTATACCATCATCCCATCATACCATCCTTATAATCCTACCATCAAACCATCGTACCATCATACCATAATACGATCATACCCATCATAATGTCAGGCCATGATATCATCATACCATCCAACCGTCATACCATTATACGTCATACCATCATACCCTCAAACCATCACACCACCATTATGTTATACCATCATACGATCATACCATCATACCAGCACACCAGAAAAGTTTCTAATAGAATTTGGATATTGTTACAGAGATAATATTGATCGTTTAGCAATTGAAATATTATGTTTAGGCTGTCTTAAAGAAACAGCAACAGCTGCATGATTCACAGAAATCTAAATAGACAAAATTATAGCAGCCATATTGACATATTTCATTCAACCTTGTCTACAAATAATTGTTGGGTCACATTTCCTTCTATTCGTTGGAAACGTTTAATAGCTAATAAGTTATATTCTTATTGAACATATTGCAGAACTTCATCCAAAAATCATTTTAGAATCCCATTTCCAACGCACATATCAAATTTGACTAAAATCCGGTACGAAATAGATAAATTACATCGTAATTCGCCATTCATATAATTTGTTAAAGGTTCAATTTGAGGATTGAGATATTAACAGTGACCTTTCTTAAGTCTTAAAAAATATTTGTATACAGTTTGGTTCAAATCGGTCAAGGCGTTTGTACATACATACAAACACTCACTTTATTTTATAGATTGCTCAACTGCTCAACTGCTCACTAAACACTGGTCCAACACCATCTCAACCCCAATTCAACCCACAAACGGTCCCCAACTCAACTCTCTTTCAACTCAAACCTAAAACCAGCATCAACAACAACTCAACTCCAACTCAACTTGAATTCAACCCGCAAATGTGCCTTTGAACTGAACTGGAGTGTGCCTTTGAACTGAACTGACGTTGTTTTTTTTCTTTCTTCGCGTATTTGTCAATTTTGAAATATTTATTATAAATAAATATAAAAATAAAAATATTAATAACATTAATTGTATATATGCATGATCTATAATATTAATTTTAAGTGTTATATGTAAATAATAATTTGTGTGTGTTTTAAATTTTTTACTTGTAGTGGTTATTACAAATTTGTAGCAATGGCTCTGTGCTGTGTATGTAATGTTAAAGTGTCTGAACACTTTTTTACTTGTGCAGGTGAATGCAATAATCTGATTCATTTTGAATGTGCAGGGATTAAAAAACCTGTGTTTGATGCCATTTCGGTTACTCCGAATTTTTCTTGGCGATGTGGTATGTGCATTGACGTTTATAAAATTCTCAAGGAAAAGAATGATCAGATGAGTAATTCTATTGACGCTATATCAGCGTCCTTGTCCTTGATAAATAAAACATCTGCTGCCATTAATAATAACGTGGAAAGTTTACTAAAACCAATCCCACCACAACAGTCGTCGTCTGCTAAATTAAAAAAAAAATCAACACAAACTAATTTGGAATTGGCTTCGCCAATACGTGCAAGATCTAAGAAAAATGTTAATAATACCATAACAACGGCTACAACTGCGGTTACATGTTTAACTAATGACGGCGATCATATTCCAGTGGTTTCCAGTCCTACTAATTTCGGTGCTTGTACGACTTTCGCTGAAGTGGTGAAAATTCCTGCCGTTGTGCCTGTTGCAGCATCGAATGCACTTGCTTCTCACAGTGGCGCTCCGGATCAACCAAGCAAATACTCAATTGCATCTGTTTTGCCTGTTGCTGCTATGTTGAGTGCTGTGAGTACGTCTGCAAATGCGAACAATATTGATATATCGTGCGGTCCAACTGGTAATATAAAATCGTTGCCATCATCACGAACTATCCAAAAGAACATACAAAATTTTAATATTCGTGGCACTAATACCTCACCAGATATTTATATTAAAACCATTGCGCCTAAATGTTGGCTTCATTTATCAAGATTCGATACTCTTACAACTGAGGATGATATTGTGGCTCTGGCTAGCAAATGCTTAGGTCCGAGTGTTTACAAGGCAGTTAAACTAATTCCTAAGGATAAAGATATCCACGAGTTAGAATATGTATGCTTTAAATTGGGGATCAACGTGGAGCTTCATGATAAGGCTCTAAATTCGGATGCATGGCCAACCGGTGTATTTATTAGGCCCTTCCATAAGCAAAATTTTCGGACAGGAGCCTCATATGTGAAATTCCGGATACCAGCTGCAGTAGTCAACTCTGCCGAAATTTAAATAATGCAGGGTCAAAGGTGATGCGTCGGCCCAAAAGTTCTGAACAAATTACTTTTACTCCGATGTACTATCACAACGCCTCTAGTATTCGGGGGAAAGCTAAATTATTCTTGCTTGGCGTTCTTGATAACGATTACGAGGTGATTATCATAACTGAAACATGGCTTACTAAAGGGTTTAATTCAGAGGAATATTTCCCACCCAACTACGTCGTCCACAGAAAAGATCGACATGATTTTTGTACCTGCCTTAGGGGTGGGGGTGTGTTGATTGCTGTTAAGAGTTCGATCCCAAACGAGCTCATTGCATGTCATCCAATGTATGATGTAATTGCTGTTCGGATTAATGTATCCGAGTCATCTATCCTCGTGGTGGCTGTATATGTTCCCTCTGGATCTACTATGGAATATTATATGGGAATTGTTAATTTCATCAGTTCTGCGGTCATGCCATTGGTTCGTATTAAGGAACAACTAATGATTATAGGCGACTTCAATCTTCCCGATATTACTTGGTTTGATGTTGATGGAGTTTTCACATCCTTTTCTTCTGGCCAGAAAGAATTAGCAGTTACTGATTATTTTGCTAGCTTAGCAATGATGCAGTTGAACCGGATAAGCAATAGTCGGGCATATTTCTCGATTTGGTTTATTCAACTGATCTTATGTTTTCGGAGATTTCACCTTGTGAAGATTTTACTGGATGTTCGAGCGTTTACCACACTCCAATTACCATATATATATTTTTAGAGAATTGCAACACTACGTGTACTTCTAGTAATTCTTTGCATTTCGATTTTAGGCGTGCGGACTACGATTCGTTAAACGAATTTCTTGTCGGTTCTAATTGGGACTTTCTCGAGCGAGATGAAAATTTGAACCATTCTATTTTATTGTTCAACGGGCTGCTCAAGACTGGTATTGAAAGGTATGTTCCATCAAATAAAAATGGACCTAGGTTTCGTGAGCCGTGGTACAACAAAGAACTACTACGTCTTGAAAAAAAACAGGATAAGTTCCATTCTTTGTATAAGTTACAGGGCGCTGAGTTTTATTCCAGATTCAACTTAGCTCGTAAAGAGTTCAAAACTTTAAATTGGTTCCTTTACAACAACTACATTTTGCAAATAGAAGAGGATCTGACTTCCAACCCAAAAAATTTCTGGAATTTCATAAATGGTAAAAAGAAGGTTGTTGGGTTTCCTACTCCAATGACCTTTCAGAACTCTTCCGCAAGTCAACCCTCTGATATCGCTAATCTATTTGCAAAATTTTTTGAGTCCGTCTATGAAGTATCTGGGGGTTCTGGTACCAAGCTTATAAATAATCGCGATTGCTCTGATTTTAATTTTTTACAGTTTACTGAAGCAGAAGTTTATGATAGCTTATCTCAACTTGATAGTAATAAGGGGGCAGGACATGACGGTTTTCCACCTATCCTTATTAAGAATTGTGCAGAGAGTTTGGCCCATCCACTGACTCTAATCTTTAATAAGAGCCTACGTACTGGGATTTTTCCGGATCCCTGGAAACTGTCTTTCATTCGTCCGATTTTTAAATCTGGCAGAAGAAGTGATATCAGCAATTATCGCGGAATCGCTATTCTTGCTGCCATACCAAAACTTTTCGAATCAATGGTACAGAAATTCTTGTTTTTTCATGCAAAAATTTGTATTTCTCCTGCTCAACACGGATTTTACACGGGTAGGTCCACGGTTACTAACCTAGTCGGTTTTTGTCAACATTTATATAGTAGTTTAGAACATAGGCAACAAGTGGATGCTGTTTACACCGATTTTTCGAAGGCTTTCGATAAAATTGATCACTCGATCCTTATCGATAAGCTGGATAAACTAAATTGTCAGTTTATCCCCATCAGGTGGTTGCATTCGTACCTGTCTGATCGCTACCAATTTGTTAAGATAAATGATTTTAGTTCTCGCTTATTTCGAGTTACCTCTGGAGTTCCTCAAGGTAGCCACATTGGTCCACTTTTATTCTCATTATTTGTCAATGATGTTGTTGATTGTTTAAAATTCGCAAAATGTTTGCCTTACGCAGATGATATGAAGATATTTGCTCCTATTACTGGAGTTTCTGACTGTGTTAAATTACAAGGTGACTTGAGTAACTTTTGCAGTTGGTCATTTAAAAACAAATTATTGTTGAATGTGGGTAAATGTAGGATTTTATCATTTTCTCGTACACACTCACCTGTTCTTCAGCAATATTTTCTATACAATACCGCTATTGACAGAGTTGAGGTCATAACCGACTTAGGTGTAACCTTTTCTTATGATCTTATTATACTTTTACCAAACACATTGATTCTGTTATTTCAAAAGCTTATATTATGCTAGGTTTCATTAAGCGCAATTGTAAAGACTTCTGCGACCCACTCACACTGAAAACTCTCTATGTGTCCTTTGTTCGTTCCATTCTAGAATATGCTTCTCAGATTTGGTCACCATTTTATCATTGCCATTCATACAGAATTTAGAGCGTTCAAAAACAGTTTCTTTTGTATGCGCTTCGCGGCTTACCTACGGAGCGAGTGCACCAATATGTACTACCTCCTTATAATGATCGTTGTAAATTATTAAAATTACAACGATTAGATCACCGACGAGATGTGGCATCCGCTATCTTCGTTCAAGATGTTCTGACTTCCCGAATAGACTGTGTCGATTTACTGGCTCGTTTCAACTTTTACGCTCCTACACGTTGTTTGCGCCGTCGTCGTTTGTTACATATTGATCCGGTTTCTATAAACTTCGCACTCTCAGAACCAGTTTTGAGAATGTCGCGACTCTTTAATTCGGTTTATGACGTTTTCGATTTTAACATGACAAGAAATTCGTTTAGAAATGAGTTGTTTAGATTTTTGTCTATCATTAAATAATTGTTAAATGTTATTTTTGTACTAAAATATTGTATAATAACTGTTAATCTTTTTTGCATACCGATTGTATATTTACTGTAGGTTAAATAAATAAATAAATAAATAAATAAAAAAATTGATCACTAACTTAACCTTCAAATCAACCCTAAACTCAATGCCCAACTCAATATTCAAATCAGCAGGCATAACAAATTGGTAAATATTTCTATAACCAGGTGTTTTTGGTTAATTCGTGTGGCAGGTACCCGACGCTTTTTAACGCTTTTAAATAAGTTTAAAACATAATCGTTGAAATTTAATTTTGTCCCTATTGCTCAGATCGAAGCTTTTGTAATTTGAGCCAAAATATCAGAATTTTAAGTGTCAGTTTTCATGCACCCAATATTCAGAAGAATTGCGAGTATTTTTAAATTTCGTAGAATATGAAATGTATACCACTGAATGTTACGAAGAAATTCTAATTTTTTTTAAGTTTCACAAGTAGGTTATAATCGCAACAACAATTATTTACTTCCCGACCTACATATTATATTACCTTAGTTACCAAATAGTTAATCATTTCACGACATCAAGCAATTATTCTTTTAAATTCTTTTATGCAGAACAGAATCACACAAGTGTGTACAAAGACTACTTTCCATTCATATTCAAATATGTTTTTCCGTATAATGCACCCAAACATGAATTTATTTCGAATAGTAACTGAATTAAATTATAATCAGAATATGAAAGAAGTATTATCCATAAAAGGATAGTAGTGATTTAGGACAAGGAGTGTATGGTATAGAAGTAAAGACACTTTATATCATTACATTACATAATGATTTCCCCCGGTACTCATTCTGAAGTTTGTGCACATAAAATTGCAACCCTAGAATGTGTTTTATTACTTATAAAATATGAGAAGAGTAACATAAATCTGGCCTTAGAGACTATTCGTTTCTATCATCATGAATACAAGAGGGTTTGAATACAGGGACACAATATACATAGGTTTGTACAGGTAGATGAACTAGGTATCCTTTTTTATGTAAATATGTATCAATGTTTGTACGTATGAGCATTTGTTATTTTTTAAAAGCAAAACTAAATTTCATGTGAATTTTTTATATATTAGAGCATTTGAACAACAAACGTACGCCACGATACGACCATCGGGATATGTGATTTGTCTCTTGTTGTGGATTTATATAAATTACTTGTTATGAAAAGTCAATTTACTGTATAAAACAGTATTTATTGGAAAATTATTCGATTCAGACTAATTGATTGAATTTGGAACTTTCTACCTAAAAGTGGGCTGGTTGACTGGTTATCAAAATCTCACTAGTCTCTGTTTCAAAAGAATGGTCAATCAATTTTTCAAATTGGTTTGGAACGTTTAAAAATAAAAGTAATTTCTGTAATGCACACTATAAATTTCTTTAAAAACCACCCTACTTCTAGCGAAGTTGTTTCCAACATTTGGAACATGCAAACTGTCACAAAATTTAAACATTTGCGAAATGAAATCTTACGACATTAGGCCTATATTCTGTATCCGGATGTGAAAGTAAAACCGACCCGCATATAAACGAAGCTTCTGAATTGAGGAAAAATAAATTTCAGATCGCGATATAAAGGTATAGGTCATTTGGCTCCATCGGATCTTCTGGCAAAGGGCGGTGATAATGCCAATGAATTACTAAGGAATATTAGAGCAACCATCTTCTATTCATATTTTTAACTATTTTCTATATTAAAATTATGTATTTACACTGACGGACATAATAAAGTTTTCTTCAGTAAGTTTTCTTCATAATAAAGTTTTCCCCTTAAGCCTTAGCTATTTTGATACAACAGGAGTGCCCATTTTTCAGAGGCTTGTTTAGTTTCCCCTTTTTCCCCTTTAATTTAGGATTCTAAGATTAGGAACTTTATCCCTCTGTCATTAACTTGGGAACACTAGTTTTGAAATGATTTAATGGAAATTTTGATGAGTGTGACAACATCCTTATTGTCAATCGATGCAAACCAGCAATCGAGAAAGCTCATGTAAATATTTCTTGTGAATCTTCTTCGAATGAAATCTGTAATTAGCAAAATAATATTTTAACGTAAGCGAATGAAAAGTTGTCGTTCGATCAACCTTCTCTCATGTAGAATTTAACTTTCTACGCAAATTAGAGTCGTTTATTACAATGCGTCAACGTTGCTACATGTCTGGCCGTAACCAAATGTGAAAAATCACTATCGGCAGGTTTGTGTTTTTGATAAATAATGTTTTAAGCGTCTCAAAATCAGTGCAGAGAATGAAGATTGAGATTTCAAATGCAAAATCAAAACGAAAAAATTGCTTTAATAAATTTTTCTGCATTTGGGCGTAGTAAAAATCTTACCGCCATCCCATAATTATGAGGCAAAATCGATATTTTCGATAAAAACCGAATTCTATTTGTGATTTCGATTCGAGGCTATTTTTTTTTTTGGAAAAATGGACAATTAAAATGGAACTTGGCAATTTTTTAGCCGGCTTATGTGAAATTGGACATTTTCAACGGAAATGGGATTCTAAATAGATTTTTTGTTAAAATTCTGGAATATAGCTATAAACTTGACTCGAACTTGGGTATAACCGATTATCATAAAATTCGTCACATTGAGTGAAAATTCCAAATATTTTCGAATTTAGTGAGTATTTAAAATATGAGTAGCACTTACGAGTACGATGACTTATCTTATCTATATTAAATTTTGGCATTGAAGGTTTTTCAACAATAAATCGAATTAGTCATTTAAATGATTTGGGTAATTAATTGCAGAAACCGTAGGAACATGGTGAAAATTCATAATTAATAATTGGCGATTGGAAAACTGCAAAATGCGATACCTATCGGAAATAATGTAAACCCTACGCTCTGCATGAAATGACATTTCTCTCCATATAAAACATATGGAGAGTGAAACTACCGGAATTAAATTGAACCCTACGCTCTGCATGGAAAATCATGACAGTCCAATCGTCAATAACACAATTTAGTAATTTTCACAAACTTTTTATTTTTCCTCAAAGATGGAGCCTATTACCGCTTTCGTCTAAAAGTCATATCTCTGATCTATCTATTTGATGATGTGCTTTTGAGGCAACGTGCCACCTCAACGACAAAATTACGTGTCGTCTTCGAAGGATCTGCAAGGTCTACAAGTGGAAAGTCATTAAACGAGATTTTAGTGGGCCTGTAGTTCAAAATGACTTATTCAACATTTTACTTCGTTTCAGAACACATCGATATGTTTTTAGTGCAAATATATTAAAGATGTATCGACAAATTAATGTTCATTCAGATGACACCAATTACCAGTTAATTTTGTAGCGTGATAATCCATTTACTGAACTTCAGTTTTTTCGACTCAACACGGTCACGTATATGGCACAACAAGTGCACCATTTTTTGCTACCCGTTGCCTCAAAGAATTAGCAAGAACTTCACAAGCTACGTATCCATTGGACTCCGCTGTCTTGAAAGATGACATCTATGTAGACGATATTTTAACTGAAGCAAATTCTATTCAGCACTTGATCTCTGTAAAATCGGAAACAACCAAATTACTGCGTTCAGCTGGTATAGAACTTCGAAAATGGTACTCTAATTCCTCAGAAATACTTCAAGATATGCCAAGGTTCAAGGTGACCTTGTAAAGACATTGTGCGTTTATTGGCAACCTAACAGCGATGAATTCCACATACAAAAAGACGTGCCTCAACATTCACCAATAACGAAACGATCAGTGATATCAGACATCCCTCGTGTGTTTGACCCTCTTGGGATATCAGCACCAGTCATCACTGTAGGAAAATTATTTATGCAAAATTTAAGGATTGGATAAAATTTCGTAATGATTTACCAAATTTAATGTCGTTTCGTATTTCAAGATACTTGCATGGATTCTCTGATGCAAACGAAAGTGCGTATGGGGCTGTCATATATACCTGATACAAATTTCTACACCGCGCTACTTTGTGCCAAATCTTGTGTTGCCCCTTTAAGCAAAATTACATTACCGCGGTTGGAATTATGTGCTGCCCAACTCCTTGCCCAATTGATGAAAAAAACCACTACTTCACCGAATATGGAGATTTCAAACATTAACTACTGCTCGGATTCTGCCAAAGTGCTAAATTGGATTCAAGCCCCATCATCTACGTGGAAGACATTTGTAGCCAATAGTATGTCAAACATATAAGAACTGACCAAAATTTCTTCATGGAGACATATCGATTCTAGAAATAGTCCAGCAGACATCGTTTCGCATGGCTTATATCCGTCACAAATGCTACAGTCAAACATATGGTTCCATGGTCCACTATTTCTATCAGATTCAACCACTGAGTAGCCTGCAAACATCGTTATCACGACATCGTAGCTAACATCATCAAATCCATAAAATTTTATAAATCATTTGGTCGACTGCAAAGAGTTATGTCATTTGTGTGTCGGTTTATAGAGAATGCAAGATTAAAGGGTCCAGATATTAATCTACGAAAAGTTGGAAATTTCAGTACTTCCGAAAATGAATCGGGGCTATTGGCAATAATCCGCATTGTACAAAATAAATGTTTCCGTGACGAACTTCAACTACTACGCAAAGAAAGGCCCATTTTGAAAAATCCCTTGAAATCATTGTCAGTGTTTTTGGACCAAGATGGAATTTTACGAGTGGGTGGCCGTTTGCAAACAATCAACCATAAAAATCATTGTTTTACACTAACAGTTTTATTTTATTATCACACCAGGTACCTCCATGCTGGCCCTCAAGAGCCAGTGAGGTATTTCGGAAATGTGTTATGTGTTTCAAAGTCAGACCAAAGATACAACCACAGAAAATGGGAAACCTACCCGCAAGGCGTATTCAATTATCATCACCATTCGATACGACTGATTTTTGTGGTCCATTCTACATTCACTTCAAGGCGAGAGGAAGAGTTCCGGTCAAGGCTTATGTCTGTGTATTTGTGTGTTTTGCAGTAAAGGCCGTCTACCTAGAGTTAGTGGGTGATCTAACTACAGCGTCTTTTTTTGGTGCCTTGAAACGGTTCGTGGCGACCACAGGTCTTTGTCGATTTATATATTCAGATAATGCTACAAATTTTGTTGGGGCCAACTCTACCTTAAATGAACTATTTAAACTGTTTCAGCCCGAAGATCATACGCAATGACTGCAAGGATGGTGCTCGCAGAAAACATAGTTGCTTGGCATTTTGCTCCTCCAGGCTCCCCACATTTTGGGATGCATTGTGGGTGACGCACATTTGACCTACGAAGAGCTGCTAACTACTCAACTCTATAGCCCTTTAGTTCCACTATCATCTAATCCAGATGATTTTCATGCTCTTAGTCCAGGCGATTTTTTAGTTGGCGGGCCGTTAATGTCACTACCACAACCAAACTATACAAACCAGAAGTTATCACTTTTGAAACGATGGGAGTTAGTAGATGTACAACATTTTTGAGTTCGCTGGACGAAAGAATACGTAACAGGCAAATTCAAACGTGCAATCATCAAGCTTTGCCCTCTTCCAATAGACGAAGGAAAAGATGTTACGGATGATTCCGTCAAGATGCGGAGAATGTTGACTCTACGAGTAATTTTATCATCAAGTCTAAAATTTAATATAAATTGCGAATTTTGTTGTTTATTAGTACATCTACATAAGCTGTTTAGTATAAATGCATTTTTTTAGCACTATGTATGTAGCAAAGCGCATCATGTATAATAAAAAAAGGTAAAAATAAAAAAAAGTTAGGGTTCGACCGACTTTGAAGAAGTAAATACGTAAAATAAAATTGTTTCGGTGCGAGATTGAGAATTTCACCAATCGGCAAACAACTCACTATGATTCGGTGGGCCTATCTGTGTGTTTTGATCATGCCAACCCGTTTAAAAAGTTATTGGGGTTTACCTAGTTAATCCTAGATTATTCGAAAATGTGACCAATTTTTATCTTCACAGAATGTCTAAGAAAATTTTGAGATTTTCACCGATCGGCAAACATATCACTATGATATTTCGGTAGGCTTATGGCCCCAAAGTTATTGGGGTTTACCTAGTTAATCCTAGATTATTCAAAAACGTGAAAAATTTTGTCTCAGGCATGCCTAAGAAAATCAATATCTCGAGATTTTCACCCATCGGCAAACATATCACTATAATATTACATATTTGGGGTTTACCTAGTTAATCCTAGATTATTCGAAAATGTGACCAATTTTTATCTTCACAGAATGTCTAAGAAAATCAATATCTCACCGACCAAAAGCGTATATAATTCAGTTTGAAAGATGTTTGAAAATAGTTTAAATTATAAAGTAATGGAATTTATCAATAAATAGGCGAATTGTAAGTTGATTTGAAAATATTGATCGGTATCCTAAATAGTAGGATAAAAATGACATGATTAATCTTCTCACATGTCGCGGTGCGAGGTGGCTTATCGCCTACATGGCCCTTCAATCAATCTTCTCACATAATTATATGCTAATTTCAATTCACAAAAATGTACAAAAATCAATTATGAAATATAATGCTAAAAATATTGCCACTAATCCAATTAGAGAACATAATATGGAACTAACAAATCTGGGTGGAAAACCAATTTTTTGTTTGTTTTTTTTTTGTTTTGTTGTGAAAAGCTATGGAGAAAAAAGTATCGTTACGGTTACACCTAGAGTAGAATAGAATAAGTTAATTGAGAGCGTAAAATTTTACTGTACTAAAATGGAATTTTCCATGATAAAACTGTTCTAAATGTTTCTAGACTATTCTTACTGGAAAAGTTATGAAATTTCTAGAAGCTTTGGTTTTAGTATATAAAAAGCGAACAAGATCGAATTGGATTCATTAGTATTTGGTTAACGATAGTGTAAAGATTAAAAAGGAATTAAAAAGTGATTTAAAATTTGTCCAAATATTATAAAAAGTGATTTGAAAATTTTTGGTGTTAAATAAATAAATTCGTTTGTGTTAAACTGAAATGTTTTGTTTTATTCACAATCCAATGATACGAACCTTGATTGACAAAGCGAAAACGTAACAGGTACATAAATAAATGCTTTAACTTAACTTTTATGGATATTTAAAGGATATTTTCTTAACTCAACAATTTCCCATTGTTCTTAAATATTATTTCCGGAATTCATTATTCAATTCAATTAATAATCTACAATTATGGTGTTTTTAAATTAGTAAATGTGTAATTCAAAAACTTTATAATAGATGAATAATATGCAAAGCTCTAGGTTGTTTTGTGCATATACATAAATGCATCTACAACTGTAAAATAAAAGGAATTCTCCTTTTTTATTCAAATTATTTTAATTAAGCAGCTTCTGTATCCTTTGTATATGAATTGAATATTTTTATGCAATAACAAATTTTTTTACTCTAAATGGTATATATAGCTAACGAAGAACTTTCCTAGAATAAAAATAAATACATTATTATGCAAAAAAATGTTTATAAGATAAATAAGTCGAACTATTTTCTTACTGCCCTTAATTGGGAACAGCAATATCACAAAAGAACAACCATAAAATAACAGAATACAAATAATTCTTGATGTTTTTAATATTAGAATTATCTTCTAGTATTCTTAGAATCAAATAAATTTGAATTTTGCTAAACTATATGAAACGGCAACCAACGTAAGTTGGTAAGTTTTCGCCTTGTCAATCAAGGTTGAAATCATTGGATTGTGAATAAAACAAAATACTCCAATTTAACGCAAGTTTAATTCACTTTTTATTCATTATACTGTCGCTTACCAAATACTAATGAATCTAATGCGATCTCGTTCGTTCCTTATATACTCAAACCAAAACTTCTAGAAATTTCATGACTTTTCTAGTAAGAATAGCCTAGAAATATTTAGAACAGTTTTATCATGGCAAATTCCATTTTAGTACAGCAAAATTTTGCGCTATTAATTTAACTTATTCTATTCTATCCTAGATGTCATCGTAACAATATTTTTTAACTTTTTACAATTTGTATATATTGTGACGGTGACACCTAGGGTGCGATAGAATAAGTTAAATTAATAGCTCAATGTTTTACTGTACTAAAATGGAATTTTCTACGCTAAAACAGTTCTAAATGTTTCTACACTATTCATACTGGAAAAGTCATGAGCTTTCTACAAACTTGGTTTGTGTATATGAAAAGGCGAATGAGATCGAATTGGTTAATTCGAATTTGGAACGCGATAGTGTAAACTTGTAAGATTATTATTTGTATTTGGTAAGCGATAGTGTAAAGATTAAAAAGGAATTAAAAAGTGATTTAACAAGTGTTGTAGTGCGAAATAAAAATTATAAGTGTACTCGTACATAAATATTGTGTGAAAATTATATAAAGTGATTTTATGAATTATCGTTAGTAAATAGTGTTGTTATAATTTTTGTGTGAAATAAATAAATTCGTTGGTGATAAACTGAATTAATTTTGTTTTATTCACAACGTGACGAAAACAGTGAATCTATAAAAAAAACTTGTAAACATTTTTGGTTAATTTTGACACCACTGAAAACTGTAACCCCAACCCAATTTTATTTTTTTTTAATTCTCAAAAATAAATTCTATACAACTTTCTGTTTACATTTTGTAAAATAATTATATTGCTATTATTTTAATCCACTTTAATTGAAACTTATTATTTTAAAAGAAGAATACTTTTAAATTATTCGAAGAAAATTACGACAGACAGATTATAGACTTAAAAAAACTTCAAACAAAAAAAAAAAATAATAATTAGTAGGTAGGTCTAATTTGGATAATTATTTGTTTAATTAATATAAAATTAAGCAGAATCCAATTGAATAAAATAAAGAAGAAAGTAAATTACTCTTTCCTTGGAAATGTACTCCCAAGGAGGATTGAAAAATATTGTATTTTTCGTTTTTGTACTTCAGTTTTAACCCCTAGATATTTATATTTTATGCTTCACAAATATGTATGCAAGGAAACTTTATTTATTTATCGTTTTCAAATTGGGTATCTAACATAAACAAAATTTACTTTATTCAACAATTTTGTATAGTTTATTATTTTACTTATCAACGTGGCTAAGTAGCAACCAAATTACATAATTTCCGTGTTGTATAGGTCTAAGCACAAAGCTTTGTAAATAAAATTCAAAGCCATACAGTATTAATGATTTTATACAAAAGTCTTAAATAATCCGATCCTTTTTCCGTCAAGGTTTGATTGAGTATGGCTCAATAGCAAGACGATTTATCAAAATAAAATAATGGATTTTCATTATTTCCTATGGTACTGTGGCCAGCGGGTTAATGTTTGTACAACATCTATTTTACAATATCTTGTGAAGAATGTTAGCTTATAGCTGACCACATTAGAGATTAAAAACTTAAAGCATGCATCAAATGATTACTCAAAAATATCCCGATAGGAACGTAAAATACAATTTTTACTATACCGAGTGATTTTTTTAACCTGATACACTCAAATATCTCGGAAAATAAGCACTCTACGAGAAAAAATGGTTAAGATCAAAATTTAATTATTCGGTGGGGGAAATACATTAGTATTAAAATTAGTGTGGTGTGGAATAATTGGCAACAAACTCATCGGCCCCCACATTATTAAATGCAACTTGAATGGTCAAATGTACCAACATATTTTGGAAAATGAACTGCCAACATTATTTGAAGACTTGAGCTTAGAAGTCGCACTTGCAACATGTGGTTTCAATATGATGGTTGTCTCACACACTATTCGTTGGTAGCACGTGCAGTACTTGATCGTGATTTCAATGGTCGCTGGATCGGGAGAAAAAGTCCGGTAAATTGGCCTGCCAGATCACCACTACTGACTGTAATAATTGTGGCAATTATTATAAATTAAAAGACTTTTCTTTAACAGTTAATCTCATGCGTAGTTTATTTTATTCTTTATGCCCCGATGCTGTTTGACGTACAACTAAAACTACTCGATATGCGTGGTTAAAATACATTATAGAACTAACAATGACATCTAGTGGCAACCAATATTATTACAAATTAAGGGTTGATTTAGTGATTTAATTGATGGCTGGATTGGCAGTTAATTTAGTGATTGCGTTTAGGATTGTGTTGCGATTGAGATAAAGGTTGTGTTGTAAATTGAGTTGAAGGTTGATTTGAAGATTGACATAATAGGTTCATTTACAGAGATTGATTTGCTAGTTGAGCTGTTTGCTGTAGTTTCAGTTATCGGGAAATGAAGCTTTTCCAGGTCTATAAATAAAACGAATAAGCCGTGAACAAATTAGTTTGTCGATTTTCGTAAAACATTTTAAAATCAAGTTATATTTAACAATTTAAAATGAATGCAGAATGCGATTGAAAAAAAAAATGAAACTGAAGTGAACTGCTTACTAAAAGATGAAATTTTCATATTCGATTTTGTTTGTGTCATTTTTATAGGAACAGTTTCACGTCAAATGCGTACTGTGCTTCATTCTGACGCTCAACTTTGACATCTACCATATTCAATTTTAAATGCTTAAATATAAAATTTGTCGAAGTTCGACAAGCCAATTTTTTTACTTCCTGTGTATTGTTTTCTTTGGGACCTGTGAACATTTTATTTCACTTAACAGTAATGTGAACAAAACAAAACGTTCGTGAAGCAGTCTTTTCTTCCGAATAATATTTGAAAACTAAAGTCCGGTGCTAAAAAGGTCCTTAATCATCCTACAAAGAAAAAAGTTTATTTATTAAGATTCAAATCGATATTTAAGTGAGTTATGGTTTTTTTCATTCTGATCCAACTTTCTTTGTTAATTTTCGTTGAAGCATAATAAACATTCCTTGTCACATATCAAACAATTTTATTTGATAACAGTTTGAAAATACATTGTGCTTTATCTGCAAATATGTATGTACATACATTCTTGAATTCTGTGTATATGTTGGATACATAAATATAAAAAACACATTTCATTTGCAATAAAATATTTTGTTGGAGAGCAATAGTCGAATGATATGAATATTGGGTCAGAGATGTTATTGATATTCTACGATATATTCATTTATTGTCCCTTGAGGTATGTTTCGGGTAGAGCTTTTACGAACAAGTCGAAAAAGTTTGTTTCCCTTGGCAAATTTAAATTAGACAATTAAAAGTTAATGTGCATATGCTATGGACCATGTACGTCTTCTAAAACAATATTACCTAATTAAAACTATATATTTTCATTAAAGCTTTTTATAAAAAGTATGTTACAAATTTTGTTACCGGCAATAGAGCAAGCATAATTGAAAATATAATTAAACGTCTGATTACAAAACTACACAATTTTTATGAAACTTTTTCATGAATAATAAAGACGGTAGAAGGATCGATAATAGCACGAAGAAACTTATTTTGGAAGTTATTTGTTTATTATTAAAGGTAAATGTAATTTGAAAAAGCGTAAAGAGCAAAATTTATACCCAAATGAAAATCTCGAATTGTGAAGAAGTGGTGATATATTCAAAAGAGGCTCCAAAGTATATTGTTCTGCCCTCACATACGGTAAGCGTAGTAGCTCTTATAGGATGGAGCCTGGCAAAACCACATGTTTCCAGAGTAAAGTTTGCCAAAGTCATCACAATGTCGTTTAATGAAGCAGAACAAAAAGTAAGTTTTATTGATAATATAACATATTGCTAAATTATCGGCGAGCGAATGCATTAAAATGAAAGTTTTACAGCTGCTCACGTTCAGAAGTAGCTTATTGTTTTAGTCGACCAGTTACAAAATCTTCCACACGTCTTTTTAACAATTATAGGTAATCGGATACATTTGCAACTGAGGCAAACATTTGCTTGTGATCAGCGAACAGAATGCAGCTACAAAACTCCAGACAATTAACATCGTTAGAAAATGGAGCATTATATGTTGCACGAAAAAACAAAGAACTCGTTCTTTTTACCTCATTTCCTTAAACGTAAAATCAATGCGAGGAGGAGCCAAACTATTCACACAGTTGTTGAATAAGTTGAGTATGAGGCAATCTTGCCCAACATTCTTTATAACATCCAGATGGTGTGTCCTATATATAATATATGTAGTTAAATTCTGAGCTGTTGCAAGAATTAAGAAATAAGGTTTTGGGCACCGGAGTGGGCTTATAAACTGATGCAAAAAAAAATTAGCAAACAGACCACATATGTCTGAGGAGGAATTCAGAATGGTGCCATAACCATCACCATCACAATCACCACCACCATCAGCATCACCATCACCATCACCATCACCATCACCATCACCATCACCATCACCATCACCATCACCATCACCATCACCATCACCATCACCATCACCATCACCATCACCATCACCATCACCATCACCATCACCATCACCATCACCATCACCATCACCATCACCATCACCATCACCATCACCATCACCATCACCATCACCATCACCATCACCATCACCATCACCATCACCATCACCATCACCATCACCATCACCATCACCATCACCATCACCATCACCATCACCATCACCATCACCATCACCATCACCATCACCATCACCATCACCATCACCATCACCATCACCATCACCATCACCATCACCATCACCATCACCATCACCATCACCATCACCATCACCATCACCATCACCATCACCATCACCATCACCATCACCATCACCATCACCATCACCATCACCATCACCATCACCATCACCATCACCATCACCATCACCATCACCATCACCATCACCATCACCATCACCATCACCATCACCATCACCATCACCATCACCATCACCATCACCATCACCATCACCATCACCATCACCATCACCATCACCATCACCATTAACATTAACATTAACATTAACATTAACATTAACATTAACATTAACATTAACATTAACATTAACATTAACATTAACATTAACATTAACATTAACATTAACATTAACATTAACATTAACATTAACATTAACATTAACATTAACATTAACATTAACATTAACATTAACATTAACATTAACATTAACATTAACATTAACATTAACATTAACATTAACATTAACATTAACATTAACATTAACATTAACATTAACATTAACATTAACATTAACATTAACATTAACATTAACATTAACATTAACATTAACATTAACATTAACATTAACATTAACATTAACATTAACATTAACATTAACATTAACATTAACATTAACATTAACATTAACATTAACATTAACATTAACATTAACATTAACATTAACATTAACATTAACATTAACATTAACATTAACATTAACATTAACATTAACATTAACATTAACATTAACATTAACATTAACATTAACATTAACATTAACATTAACATTAACATTAACATTAACATTAACATTAACATTAACATTAACATTAACATTAACATTAACATTAACATTAACATTAACATTAACATTAACATTAACATTAACATTAACATTAACATTAACATTAACATTAACATTAACATTAACATTAACATTAACATTAACATTAACATTAACATTAACATTAACATTAACATTAACATTAACATTAACATTAACATTAACATTAACATTAACATTAACATTAACATTAACATTAACATTAACATTAACATTAACATTAACATTAACATTAACATTAACATTAACATTAACATTAACATTAACATTAACATTAACATTAACATTAACATTAACATTAACATTAACATTAACATTAACATTAACATTAACATTAACATTAACATTAACATTAACATTAACATTAACATTAACATTAACATTAACATTAACATTAACATTAACATTAACATTAACATTAACATTAACATTAACATTAACATTAACATTAACATTAACATTAACATTAACATTAACATTAACATTAACATTAACATTAACATTAACATTAACATTAACATTAACATTAACATTAACATTAACATTAACATTAACATTAACATTAACATTAACATTAACATTAACATTAACATTAACATTAACATTAACATTAACATTAACATTAACATTAACATTAACATTAACATTAACATTAACATTAACATTAACATTAACATTAACATTAACATTAACATTAACATTAACATTAACATTAACATTAACATTAACATTAACATTAACATTAACATTAACATTAACATTAACATTAACATTAACATTAACATTAACATTAACATTAACATTAACATTAACATTAACATTAACATTAACATTAACATTAACATTAACATTAACATTAACATTAACATTAACATTAACATTAACATTAACATTAACATTAACATTAACATTAACATTAACATTAACATTAACATTAACATCACCATCACCATCACCATCACCATCACCATAACCATAACCATAACCATAACCATTACCATCACCATCACCATTACCATCACCATCATCGACCCAACAACCATGTTGATTTTAGTAAATTGTAGTAAAACCATCTGACCAACATCTAAATTTAAACGTGCATGCTTCCACTTAGGTCGATGTTGTAGTGAAGTAAGGTAGTCAAGTGACCACCGCTTCCAAAATGACTGTACTCGTACGTGCAAGTTCTGCCAAAATGATAATCTTGACTATTTCAAATGCTGTAAATCGGGTTCTGGTAAAGCTACCAATGGAGCGCCAACCAAAAAATGGCCAGGAGTTAATGCATCGAAATCGTTTACATCCTCACTCATAGCACACAATGGACGCGAGTTCAATAATGCCTCAATTTCGGTTAATATGGTATATAATTGTTCGTACGTGAGTACGGTAGACCCAACTGCCTTATTCAAATGCTGTTTCTTTGATTTGATATTGGCCTCCCAGAGCCCGCCGAAATGTGGTGATCGGGCTGGTATGAAACGAAACGAAATCTTCTGTGGAGATAAAAATGCATTCCTTCAGGCATTAATTAAATTGAAATGTACTTCATTACTAAACAATCGAAATAATTCTCCTAGTTCTTTTTGCAACCCCCGAAATTTGTGCCATTGTCTGATATCACTTAACGGGTAAACCTCGTCTCGCTATGAAACGGCGCAATGCAGCAATAAATGAAGCGGTGCTCAAGTCGGTGACTACTTCGATATGAACTTCTTTCACGACCCTACATATAAATATTGCAATATAACCTTTCACCATTTTGAATTGCCCACGACCTTGACGACTACGTATATAAACGGGGCCAGCATAATCGACGCCCGTGTATTGAAATGGGCGACTTGCGTTCACTCGAAATTTAGGAAGATTTCCCATCAATTGACTGTTTTGATGCTGTTTGGACTTGAAACAGGCATTCACTTTACGACGTAAGCCCTTACTAATCTTCTGCAATCCAATATCCAAAATCGTTGACGTAATAGTGATGTCAGCAAGGCCAAACCAGCATGGAAATAACGTTTGATCAATCAATTAGATACTTGCTTACTATATGCCGTTTTGGTAGAATTGCCGGATGTTTAGTTTCAAACGAGCACGATGCATTCTCTAATCGGCCACCGACGCGCAGTACACCATGTTCGTCGAGAAATGGTGTAAGTAACAATAACTTGCTACGATCAGCCACATACCCTATTCGTTGTATGTCAGCAATGTCTTGCTGGAATTTGATTTGTGCCCATTTGATATACAGTCTCTCTGCCCAATTGAGTTCAACCACGCCTAGTGGTGATGCTGAAGCGATGCTATCTGTTATGTGGATGCTGCCCTTACGTAATAATTCATAAGTGTTCTACACTGGTGATTCCTCGCTTCTCAGTTGCTTACCCACTTTTAATCTTTGAATATATCGCCATGTATACGCCAAAATCCTTCTTATCTTCAACAAGCTGTTCACTTTGGTAAATAATAAATCACATATAGGTACACAACTGTTAATATGATGTACTGATTCCAAGGAACGTGCGACCACCTAGCTCTCGGAATTGGTTTAATATCCTTGTTACTCGGTTGGCTACGAAACATTCCCGCTTACGAGGTGAAGGTGTGAGCCAGGACAATACTATCGTCGAGTCGGTCCAACCATAAACCTCTAGTTCGTCGTCTTGACACGCCTTGCTTACAAATTTAACCAAGCGACTTCTGAGTAATGCAGCACAAAGCTCCAACCGTGGTAATGACGGCTGTTTGATGGGTGCTACTTTAGATTTTGCTGCAACCATTCGGATACCTATTACATTAGTTTGATTATCTGCCCTCGAATATACGACAGCTCCATATGCTTTTTCCGATGCATCTGTGAATACATGAAGTTGTTTGGAGCAGTGTTGGTTACTCAAAAACCCTGGTGTAGTACAACGGGAAACTTCAATTTCTTCCAATTTAATTAACTGTGATCTTAGGTTAGTCCAATCAGAATTTATGTCAGGAGGTAACACCTCGTCCCATTGTACTTTATGTATCCATAAACGCTGAAATATCATCTTTATTACCACGACTTCGGGAGATAACCACCCAAGAGGATCAAAAATTCTCGAGGATTCCGACAATAAACTTCTCTTTGTGTGGAAAGTTCTATTATCAAGATGCACCTTAAATTGGAAAAAGTCATGTGTTGGGCACCAAATCTGTCCTAACGTTTTTACGGATAATATGTAATCGAATATGACCAAGCTACTCTGTTGATTCGTTGGGTAAATGGTTTGCATTAGTTCTCTAGAATTTGATAGCCACTTCCTCAATGTAAATCCACCCTTCGCTACTAAACTTGACATTTGATGGTAAATGTTTTTTGCGGTTTCCAGATTATTACTGCCAGTAATCAAATCATTCACATAAAATTCGCGTTGTAAAATATTTGATGCTTTGGGAAACTCATCTTTATAATCGTCAGCGAGCTGATGCAACGTACGTACTGCTAAAAACGGAGCACAACTTGTTCTATAAGTTACAGTGAGCAGACGGTAATGTTCAATGTCTAGATTATTGTTCTCCCTCCAAACCACTCGTTGATAATCAGCTTCATCAGGATGTAGAAGGATGTGCCGAAACATCTTCTCTATATCGGCCACAATTGCAATATTCTTGGTACGAAATCGGCAAATAATTGTTGCTAGATCGTCTTGGATCGTTGGACCACATTCTAAAATATCGTTTAGGGATAACCCATGATTTGCCTTACACGATCCATCATAAACCACTCTAAGTTTGGTAGTGGTGCTTGCCTCTTTTACGACGGCATGGTGCGGTAAATAAAAATTGTGTCGATTGATCTCAGCCTTCGGTACTACTTCCATGTGACCCAATTGATGGTACTCATCCATGAATGTGTAATATTCGATTGCAAATTCCGTGTTCCTCGTAAATTTTCATTCCATGCTGAAAATCCGTTTGGTAGCGTTATGCAATGAATAGCCAAGAGACTCCGGTACTTTTATGAATGGTAACCGCACTATATAGCGTCCTTTTGATGTTCTTGTGGTAGTATCAATGTAATGTTTTTCACAAGGATGTTCATCTACCCTTTGTATAGACATATCCTGGATATCGTCCACGTTCCAAAATTGTTCGAGCAATTGGATTTCCGGAGCTAACGACTCAACGGTTGTATGAAAACACACCGCCCAAAATCCAACCAAAAATAGTGTGTTGTGCTATTAAATTAGCATCAAGTTGCATCTTTTTTGGCAGCAGTAGCCTTAGGAATACGTCATTTCCTCATATAATGTCAATGTCATTTGGCGAACCAACCAAAGGATCGGCCAACTTTAAGTGGTTTAATTGTGGCCACTTGGTTAAATCAAATGAAGCTAGGGGTAACTTCGATGTGAACTTTGGTAGAATCAATGCTTCTGTGGTGATTGAATTTTTATGATTATGAAGCGAAACCCATCTAAGGGTTGTACAGCCGTTAGTGCATCCAGCTTTTGATGAACCCAAGAGTATTAATAATATAAGTAGCAGCTGTTCTAGGCAAACCAATACGCTGAACGGTATTTTCGGAGATAAGCTTAGACTGTGAGCCGCTGTCCAAGAGAGCTCTGACTTTATGCATATGATTGTATTGATCAGCAATCAAGACGGTGATCGTTGATAATAAAGTTTTCATTGGTAATGAACTACTAAAATAATTCAATGATGATGTACTTGTTGGATCAGCTGTTGGTTCTCTGGACTTTAAACTCATTGAAGAACGACTCAAACTCGGAGTTATTAAATGAGGTTCAAGATTAGATAATTTGTTGGTCGATTCAGAGATGACAGTTGATGTACTGCTGCTGGAAGCTTCTGGCGGAGTTAGTTGATTATTGCACTCATTGATAGTAGAGCAATATGCTGATCTTACTTTTACGCTGTTATGGAATTCATCTTTATTAACGGTATTCATTGTATCTTGACCTGGTCCTTTGTCTCTCACATGGAGTAAAGTATCGTGCATTTGTTGACAAATGTAGCATCGTGCTTTCGACGAGCAGTTGTTGACCGTATGGTTCGGCCGTAAAAAATTAAAACACAAATGATGTTTCTGCACAACATCTCTTCGTAATGAGATTTCTTGATCCCGAAAATGTTTACACCGGAATATTAGATGATCTTCAGCACATACTGGACATGTAGTTCGAGTAATGCTGGTTATATATAGATGTGTCTTATTATCCTTGAACTGACTATGTTTAGGCAATGATGCCAGTTGTCGTTTCGCAACTGTAAAGGACTCAAACATGCGACATCTTAAATCCAAAAAACTTAAAAATTGTGATATAGTGGGATTCTCAGTTTCTTTAGACTTTGCGCCCAAGTCTGTTGTGTTTCTAAGTCCAATTTGTTTAATAGTATACAAATTAACTACGGGTCCTTGGATTCCCAAC
Source organism: Tipula vernalis (assembly GCA_958295665.1). Classification (NCBI taxonomy): domain Eukaryota; kingdom Metazoa; phylum Arthropoda; class Insecta; order Diptera; family Tipulidae; genus Tipula; species Tipula vernalis. The sequence goes on along the minus strand of OY282559.1, from coordinate 13,988,975 downwards.
TGATACCCATTGCCCGAATTGCCCTTAACACTTTATCAGATTTATCGTATTCACTTCGTAGTGATTTCATATTAGAACTTTGCACAGTAGATTGATTCATGAACAGTTGAATCAATTACTTCAGGCAATAATTTTTCCGATCGTATCGGTCTTTGAGCTTGCTCCAAGCTTCGATGTAACTCGTTTCACACAATGGCAGATGTCGAATCAAATTAGCAGCTTCACCTTTTAAAAATCCTTTCAGGTAATGAAGTTTGGCCACATGTGATAAGGCATTGTTGTTGTGCGAATGTACGCCATTTTGAGTAATCACCGTGAAACGGTTCTCTCTGAATTCGAGGTAGTCGAACGTCACCGTGCACAACTGTTGTTTGATCGAAGAATCCTTCAGCTTAAGTTCGATTACCACGGTTGGCCGGGGAAGCAGACGGATTTACACTTAGTGAACGCATATTTAATATTCTTTTCAAATTAGCTTTCGTTTCAAAATACTTGTCTGCGAACTCTTCTGATTGAGAAGGTTGACCGGCCAAAACTACTAGATTGTCGACATCGTGAAAATCATGCCAAGCCTCATCAAGCTTGTCTATACGTGATTCGATTTGTTCACGGTTTACTGCTTGTATTTGCTTCTAAATTCGTCTCTTGTATTAGTTTGTCGACCCATTTCTTTATAACTGTTACCGTTCCCTTCAGTGAACCACGATTTTGTATATTAGATTGTAGATCCGCCATTTTGATGATAATGAGTAATGATAATGAATAACAATATCACGTATCGATATGAAATACGATTAGGAAGTAACGGTAAAAGGGTTCACTGATTGTATGAGTTCACAAATTACGCGACCAAAGGGTACCACACTAGCACCAGGCTACGAATAGGTAATCCTAAATGTTCACTGAATCACAACCACCGCCCATTATATGCTTAATTTAACTGTCACTTGGTTTACACACTTTACTCACAACAGTGGTTTAACACATTAATTCACAAAAATGTCAATTTATCAATAATAACTGGTTATTATGGCTCGATTCGAGTAAACAGGTTACACAGTATATGTATATTTAGTTGAATAGAACTTACGTTTATTTTATATTTTGATGAAAATTGTTTAGGCACAATTCCCGGGTTTCGGCACCAAAAAATGTTTGCGCAACGATCGTTAGTAATACTAAAATTAACCCCAGTTAGATTGCATATAAAATAAAACCACAAGTTCCAATTTATTCTCTGTATATATATTATTGGACAACAACTGATGATGAACAGAGAAGAACCACAGTAATAATGATCGGTAACCCAAACAAAAAACATGTCTGTCAAAAAAATTATATAAAAACAGGGGTGACTACAAAATTTAATTACAATAATACCACCTAGCGGCAGAATAAATGCTATATTTATAATAAGCTGAATTAAAGGTCGACTTACACTAACATGCGTAGGTACTATAAAATCAACATGCACAATTATTTGGATAGTTGACATGTAAATTAAATTAATTTAGTTTATTCGATTAATTCAATTTTTTTTAAAATAGAGTTTCTGCTTTTGCATAAACAATCACCATCACCATCACAACCACAATAACAATCACAATCACACTCACAATCACCATTACCATTACCTACCTGGTTATAGAAATATTTACCAATTTTTTATATATAGTACGCTAGAAATGTTGAGGTATATTGAGTTGGGTATATTTTGCTATTGAATCGGATAGTCGGTTGAAAAATGGACCACTTCCCTCATACTTTTCCATATTCCAGAACTTAATCTAAAAATAATTTTAGAATCCCATTTCCAATGTGCAAGCAGAATTTCAACATAATCGGTTGAGAAATAGGCCAGTTCAATCATACTTGGCCATATTCCAGAATTTCATTAAAAACTCATTTTAGAATCCTATTTCCATCGCGGAAGTCAAATTTCACTAAAATCAATTAAGAAATAGATAAGTTCCATCCTAACTAATTAATTGGCCATTCAATTAATTTGCTAAAGGTTTAATTTGAAACGTAAAAGGTTCAATTTGAGGTTTGAGATATTCACAGTGACCTTCCTTAAGTCTTAAACAATATTTGTGTAAGCTTTGGTTTAAATCAGTCAAGTCGTGTGGATTTGTTTAAATATCGTACACATATGGAATAAACACTGGTCCAACACCATCTCAACTCCAGTTCAACTCGCAAACGGAACCCAACCGCAAACTCTCTTTCAACTCAATCCTCAAACCAGCATATATAAAAAATTGGTAAATATTTCTATAACCAGGTATTTTGGGTCAACTAGTATGGCAGGTACCCAACCCTCTTGACGCACAGGTTCCAAAAGCTTTTCAAATCTCGGCCTTGACCATAGAAACAGATTGGCACAAAAAAAATTCTAAATCGAACAAGCCGTTCTCAAGATACCATGGATACAGACATACAGACAACCAGACATCCGGACATCCAGACATCCAGATATCCAGACATCCAGACGTCCAGACAGATGGACGGACATTTTTTTTTTGCTTTTTTAGACTCAGGGATTGTCAAAACATCGAGAAAAGTGGTTGTGGACCAACCAAATTTTTGATCAGTTTTGACAGGATTTCAATACTTTGGTCTTTTTAGACCGAAGTAAATTCGTAGCACAACGATTACATCGCGAACAAACAGAGGAAAGTCAAAAGAATCCAATTTCCATTAGTTGAGAAAACTTCCGTTACAATACATAAATCTCAGGGCGCGACATACAATAAAATAGTATATCATTATGATCGCAGACACGAACTTTTAACAGTTACGGATCTAAGTGGATTATGAAGAATGATTACAAGTTTTATCATTCAAAGTGTTTGCGAAATTCTGATTTGCGTCACGATATGTTGCACCGCACTTGTTAATGCGCAAAGTTTACTTGCGCATAGTAAAGATATATCGACGATAACGTGTTAAATAAGTTTTCGATCATTCTTTGTACTGAAACTTAGATGGAGGATGATGAAGTTGTCGATATGGATGGTTTAGATTGTAAAAGCAATCATAAGCGCAACGGGGTTAATAATAATTCCCCCCTATCGGTAGATAGACATGAAGCCGTCGGTCGTCTATGCCTGAAATTGGAGATGTATGTGCAGTAGAAGCCGTAATTCTTGGCCAAAGCTGTATTATGGTATCTGTGTATTTGAGCCCAATTACTTGTATGGCAGATATTCATTCGAGCATTTCTTGCAATGAATTTGAGTACATAAACATGAAAGTTTGCAGAAGTGTTTCCGGATATCATACAATTTAATTGGAGATTGATCGTTGTTATACCAAATCTTCCATCTAAATAAATAAAAATTAGCTGGAAATATTTTATTTGATTACCTACTTGCCTCGCAAATTAAATTTTCCTTATCATGGAAGACAATTCTCGCAAATGATGCTTTTAGTTTTTAGTGATCTGAACTACTATAGTTATAACAAACAAAAAAATCTTAAGGTAAACTCGATTTTTTTTTTCAATTGAAGCGATAGTCACGACAATCACCGTGATTATTTTGATTGTCTAAGTATTTCAAGATGAACATGCTTTATCATCCAATAATAATAAGGCAAGAATCTCTACGTCTTATATTGTGCACAAAATATAATATCATGGATTATTAAAAAAAAAAAAAAAAAAAAAAAAAATCAGAACATAACAATACATCAAAATAAAAGTCGAGAGCTTTTTAAGTGCTTTTCCAAAATCTTAATTGTTTTGAAATTGAAGAGAATAACATCCGCTCGAAATGATTTCTATAAACCAAATTCTTTGGTATACGTTTTTTACAACAACAAAAAATATCTTGGGTTATCAAAATTTTCATTTTTGAATACAGATTTTATTTTGAAAATCATAGATGTAGTTTGAACAGTATACTCGTACATACTCTTAAGTATTACAAAATTGTCTGCTCGTACGAAAATTAGAACGTTTCTTTCAATGTATGTAAGTTTAGTTATTTGTATAGGTAATACATACCGACATGTATAACATAAGTGCATTGTATCTTTTTCTACCCTGTGTTAAGCCAGCAGTTTTTCAGGTAAAAGCTAAATTTATTATGAGAAGTCGAAAAATAGAAAAAAAGGTCAAGCAGATTTTTTGCGCAGACGTTAAGGACCAAGATAATAGAGTGGATCTTATTTACGAAAGTGCAAAAGTCTTATGGGACACCATCCTCTAGAAATATAAGACTACGCTTAAAACTTAATTTGAAATTTGAAAAAAATGTTTGTTGTTCAATTTTGCACCATCACTCGAGCATAAACATGATTTGAAATTTCTAAGCCCAAATTGAAGTTGTTGTGGATATAAGAGATAATTGTCTTTCCAAAATACCAAAGATATTGAAAAATTGGTTAGTAACTTTTGAGTTGGTAACTTTTATGTTTAATTCTTTTGTCAATTTCTTATTATAATCTTGTGCTAACTTAACATTTATTTGACTCATAATCTTCTTTCCAGTCAGGCGACATATTTGTATCTTTCTTTAAAATACCTTTTGAAACCTTGAACCGATTAAAAAAATGTTCAGTCCAGTAAACCACAAAAATCCATCAAAAAACTTTCAACCATCTTACACACAAAAGACTTTTTATAATTTTACGAAGTTTAAACGAGAAGTCTAGAAGTCCGTGTAGTCCGCCAGTGGTGCTTGTACAAAAGAAGGACAGTTCGATGACGTTTATACCTTGGATACGTTATCAAAAGCCAACATATTCAGCACACTAGATCTCAAAAGTCGGTATTGGCAGGTAACAATTCATGAGGCCGACAGAGAGAAAACAGACTTTACTGCTGGAAATGGCCTGTACTAATTTTCTGTAATGCTGGTGTATCTGGATGACATCATCGTATTAGGACATACATTTAATGAGCATTAAGGCTGCCGGATTGAAGTTGAACGCATCAAAATGTAGTATGTTCACAGGGATTACGAACTGATTCAAAGAAACTAGCAGCCTTAGAAGAGTGGCGAAATCCAAGAAACATACATGAGGTGAGGAGTTTTCTAGAACTATGTTCTTACTATCGACGATTTGTGCCGAACTTCGCTGATGTCGCTCAAAGCCTGTATCGTTACTGAGAAAACTCAACCATACAACTGGACAAAGGAGCATCAAAAGCCATACAGCTAAAAAAGAATCTTTGCCGTTCTCCGATTTTGACGTATCCACGGGCAGGAGATGTTTTTATCTTGAATACCGACGCCAATAATTCTGGAATGGGAGCAGTGCTGATACATTGGGCGCAATACAGGATTCTATAGGAAACTCACCAGCTATGGTCGTATTTGGCAGGGAACTCCGAGATTCCCATGTGACATAAAATTTGGATCACCTGAGATGAAACCATAGTCATCTAGCAAGACTACGTTGCAGACCTGATGCAAAGAATGATCAAGATACAGGACAAAAATGTAGGTGGTTCACATCGACAGGTTGACACGTTACAATGCCAGAAGCATAAATGAATCTGTTCGGGGCGAACAGAATTTAGGTGGGGGTAACGTGACGATTTTGCCTAATGTTCAATACTATCACATTAGTATCATCGTTAGTCTGATGGATAGAGTTACGGCTATGAATTTTTGCAAATTGCAATGATTACGTCAGAGATTTCTCTCATATAAATACACGCACTCTTGGACAATTTTGGTGCAACAACGCAATATGGAAAGTTCGAGAGTTTATTGAATGGATATATAAACGCAAATAAGAGGCAGCGTAAGATCAGTTTTAATTCAACCATTGATCAGTGAACAAGTGAAATAAGAAACCCAATTGCAAAGTATAATAAAAAAGTGCTGGAACAAGAGTTGAAAATAATTGCCAAATAAATTCTACAGTGTTGATACATTAATCGAATGTTTTATTGCAAAATCCAATACGAATCCTTTGAAGTCCCAAGTAACAATTTGGTGTTGTCAAAACGTTGTGCCATTTAAAATTCACAGCAGTTTAGTTATAATAACTTCTTAAAAAATAACCAAAAACGTCAGTTTGTTGGTTTGTCGACGTAATAGCAGCAAAAATGGTACGTCAAACAGCAAACTCGTAATAAATGGTAAATTACTTTTGAAACAGCGGTTTGATTTATTTAAAAATATAGGTTCCTAAATAGCAAAAAAATTATATTTGCACTTTCGCTGTGCTTCACGCAAAATAGTTACATAAGAAAAATTAATGTTATAGGAAAACAGTCAGAAATAACTAAAGAGCTATTATTTTGAAAATTATTGTAACAATAACAATTTGTTATTGTTACAATAATTTTAACAACAATTTTAATGTTGTCATTCTAATTAAGTTTTCTATACTTTAATAATAAATGTCACAAATATTTTATGAAATATTGATAGGGAAATAAGACTTTCCTTGTGATTTTTAATCGTAAAAATACACGGGAAACAAATTTAATAATAAAATTAAAAAAAAAAATGTTTCCTGAAAAATAAATCCAAATTTGTTAAAAAGCTTCTGGTAATCAACCAAAAGCCGAAGATTGGCGTTTTTTTTTTAATATTTGCATGTGATAAAGTTGTTTTTGTAGAATTTTTTTAACCAGATAAATGATGCAGCCATTTTTATGAGAAGAAAAACTAAATTAAAAGATGGCTTTAATATATGTAACAGCTAAATAGCATAATAGACAACCATTTTAACTATTTGTCCTAAATTAAATATTTTACAGCTAAAGTGTCTTACGAACTTACGAAAAAGTAACCAAAATATATTAAATGTTTTAAGTAACTAATTAGCTTTTGAATGAGAAAATCATTGATCATAAAACATTATTGTTTTGTGTTAAGCGTTTTAGCTGTTGGACTTTGCATGGAATATTATTTATTTTAACCCTCTAGCAGGCAATTTTTTCTGACTAGAAAAATTACGGTAGGGTAATTTTAATGTGAAAAAATCGAAAATTAGGTCTAAAATTGTCTCAGGTTAAAATTACTAACATATTACTACATTAACAAAGATTATACATATGTATAATCCAAAAACATCACTAACCAGAAAAAGAAAAAAAAAAAATGCAAAATCTAATTCCCAGTTTGTAAAAGTACCAACCGCCAGCCAAATAATATTTGATCTCACGAATGCATACTAATATTTCAGAAACACAAGGGTCCGTTGCGCCTTTCAGCAAAGCTAAGCTATTCGATGTGAGATAATTTTGTTTATACATAATATCTCTCAATTGTAAACGAAGCCTTTTAAAACTTACTAGCACACTTGCGTTAAATCAAGCGAAATATGTTTTCCTGATGTTTTCTATATTTTGCATTATTAGCTCTTTGCACTCGAAGTACTCCTCCCAAATACTGTTCAACATTTGGCGTTGTACTCGAAGGGTGCTCCTCAAGCACACTCTCTGATTTCTACGACAAGAAAAACAAGACACTAATAATATTTCTTATAAACTTGGACATTGTGACGCGACAATTGAATATGTGTCTGCCCAATTTTGTTCACATAAATATTTAACTGAAGTATTTGAATTACGCAAATTATAATCGTTAACGCACATACACCTATAATATTTTTAACAACTTATAAAAACTTAATTCTGTGCAAAGAGTACAAGAGCAAACAATAATTTTCTATTTATTATTCATGTTTTCTGTGCTCCGTTTAACATCGGAAATACCTGCTAGAGGGTTAACAACATTGTTTTAGTTATAAATTTGCACATAGTACACATTTAGATTCTGCGGTGTGTTAAGCAGTTTTGCTGTGTGTAAAACAATTTTGCTTTGTGTTAAGCAGTTTTCCTTTTTTATCCACGTTTAGTTTACTCAGATAAATTTCGCTGTATGTTAGGCAGTTTTGTTGTTAGATAGGTAATTTTGCTTTGAGTTAAGCAGTTTTTTCTTTTTCAAACCAATTGGCATAGCAAGTTGGATTTCTGTAATTTGTTATTCAACATTATTTTCAGATTAATGCGGTAATTACTGAAACAGTACATTTTATCTTTAATAATGGTAAGTGTTTGCTATGAAATCATTTTTCTAGTGATTTTAAGTTTATTTAATATTACAAGAGTATTATTTAATAGGTTTGTTATGACTATTAGGTTTTCTATGTTCTCGATACTGTAAGCAAGAAGGAATTTGTGTTGTTGTTTGTGTGTCCGGCGTGCTGGTTTGAAGGAGACGAAGATAATGCTGTCATTCATTATTAACCGGACACTAAACAATTCCTCAAATATCAAGGGTTACAGAGCAAAAAGCCGATAATTTATGGTGCTCAGAACCGGCAGGCTTGCTCGCCAAATATACGGCGTATCAGCCGGTAGTAGAGAGTATGCAAAGGTTAGAAGAGTCACTTCCGAAGAGGGCCGCTCAGAAAAGTAAATACATTACGTAGTAATTTTAAAGTATTTTGTTAATTTTTTAATGAATTTTTTTTTTAAATTAAGATATATCTAATATTCCTTCGGTGAAAGATGTACTTTATTTATTTATTTATTTATTTCTTTACAAAAATTTTCAATAAAACACCAACCCCATACTTACACAATCTGTTTTGAGCTAGAGGCTCATTCATAATAGATTGTGCAAGATGAGGTATGGATTAATACAATTATAAATTTACTAACAAAATTTCCCAGTCCAGCCTTTCAAATCCATCCTGTAATATGGCAAGGTACTGCTGCTTCGAATTATTTCTTGTTTTTATAAATTCGATGTTATATACATATTCTATTTCCAGATGTTTGAATTGTTCCAATCGAAGCGATCAAGAGGATTTATTTCGGGCTTACTCAAAAGTCATAACATCGATGTACGGCAACAATATTAAAAAAACTGTAATAAATCGTTTCGCGAGTTTTGCAACAACGTTCCATACGGCTCGATCGCGAAGATTTGGTGCGGTTTGTTCATTGTTTTTGTTGCATTTTTCATTTATACAAAAATATGTAAACAGCATATTTACAAAATTCTACGTAATACAAGGCAAGCAGCAAAATGCACACAGTAACGTGACTTCTTCGCATAATATCTAGGTATAGGTAATTCCATCCATATCTTTATAATCTTCTTGTTGTTGTTTCCGATGCGTTATGTGCTATATATGTGCTTCTACCATTTTTTATAATTTGCCTAGTGATGGAGTCTAGTGTAATATTTTGAATTTTAATTTAAGTTTTAGAAAAATTAAAGTTTATAATTTTGTGTAGAATATTAACAAAAAAAAAAGAAATCGTCCACCTAACTCGAAAGTCAAAGCCAACCGTACGAGTACGTCTCGTATATCGATATTCGCAAAAAATAATGGAAAAACCACCAAATATTACTGTTACGTTAAACCCATTCTCATTTATGACTATTTACAATTATTATAAATAATAAATAAATAAAATTATAAATAATGATATAAATCTTTGTTCGCCATTATATTCAAGTTATTTGATTTTTTGTCATAAAGCGCATAACTAGATCGCACATCATATTGGATTTTTGTATCCGTAAATAATCATTGTCGAACGAATCCTGTTCCACCTCCAAAATTACTTATAAATTTCTTTTAGACTTGTTTTCTAACTATTTTGTTATTTTAACAGTAATTTTGATTAAATGCAAATATGTTTGAAAATTACACAAAAAAATAAATAAAGTATTATAGCTGTTATACTTGTTTAGTTGATTACCACAGCAAAATTGCTTTTCTCCCGACTGTTTTGCTTTATAACAAAATCGCTGCTGGAATGTCTTATATACCAACTTAACCTTCGCATGAACAGTATCTACCGGGGTAGATATCACAATTTTCCTTTCTCAATAACTCAGTGAGTTTTCATCCAATCATTATCCGGCGTCAGCTATGTGAATAATTTTCTGAAATAAATTGAATAATTATTCACATAGCTGACGCCGGATAATGATTGGATGAAAACTTACTGAGTTATTGAGACAGAAAAATTGTGATATCTACCCCGGTAGATACTGTTCATGCGAAGGTTAAGCTAATTAGTTTTTTTTCATTGCCACAACGTTTTAAAAACTTATTGAATATCTATTTAACATTTATAACTATGTAATTTGTGTAATTTTTCGGATTTCACGACGTTGTATAACAGCTTTGTTTTTCCTGTCTAGGACAATTTACCTATCAAATTGTTACTTGGGGAGCCCAAAATTCGTAACAAATCGGCTTTAATTTAACAAATTGGTTCGTAACAAAAATACGTTTTACTGTCATCTCACTCATCTCTCTGTGATTTGGGCAATCTTCAGTACAGCAAACCATTAAAATCATAGTTAAACGATTCACAGTCTCCGTTCCAGACAATCTTAAAAGCAATTTTCCATCGCAATGCAGTACGCCTTTTTCAAACTCGAAACCCCATTTAAATTTTCCTGCTAATTCTATTAAATTTGTTTCGCGAAGATGACTCAGTGTTGTTCGATTCGACACAAGCTCATCAATGAAATAAAACGCGCAGTCGCGATAATACAAATAATCCTTGTGTGTATATAACAGTTGGTGCAGGAAGTTTTCGAGGTCGCTGATCACGAATTTGAGGTTAGAAATTTAATATTCAAGATGGCGGACCCAAAATGGTGAAAAACGTGATCTAAGGGTTTTCCGGGTCGCTCATCATGAATTGAGGGTCAGACCTTAAAAATTCTAGATGGCGGACCCAAGATGGCCGCCATAAAGATTCTATTTTTCAACGTTTATGAAAATCGATCACAGCATGATCTAAGGGCGGGGAGGGAGGGGTGTCGCTGATCACGAATCTGAGGTCAGAATTTACCAGATTTTCGATAAAAAGTATTATTTTTAGAAAGTAGACGTGTGAACGAAAATGTTAAGCCCAAAAAGTTTATTTATCTCAAAAATGCGCAGGTGTTGGCCGATTTGACAGAGAATGCCCCATACATACTTAATAACCTTACAAATATTATGTTGTGTAGCCGTTTGGCCATCTGCCATTTAACCATAAAACTAAACACATTGTAACATATTTAAATTTATACTCGAAATGTTGTTGTGTGAAGTTTTGGCCATCTGTACTAAGCAGTTACGATGAGCTTAATTTACGATTAGACAAAATAAATGAATTGTACAATTAGTTCATTGCGATTGAAGGTAAGGTATTCCAATTGAATACCGACTGTGTCAGTATTTTCCTCTAATTGCGAAATTCAAGTATTGATACGCGCAATTAATCTCCAATCAGTTTCCAATACCTACCAGCAGAAATTTTCCTTTACGAATAATTTCGTAATAAATAATTTCAGATCGAATTTTAAGGTGTCGAGGCTGATATTCCCTGTTTTCGATGAAAACTCCAGGTAATGACAGGCCTTCTACTTGCCCAGAAATTTAAATATTTATTAGGCCAATTGCGAAGCCCAGCGTATTTTACCATATACCATTTTCGCGACGATGACACAAATTATGTTGAAGCTCTAAAATCCGTTATCAAAAAATACGATAAAAGGAAAACAATTGTTGAAACATACATTCGCGGCTTTTTATCTCAACCCAAACTTATTTCAACCCTTTCCGCCTCTGTGTTGATGAAGATTTATGATAGTATTGACAATCCATGGTTTGAAGTCATTAGGTCCAGAGGTTCCGAGCGAGCTTCATAGATTGTTTATTTAAGCCACGGAGAAATTGAGACGAAACGTAGGGTAGGTATTGTAGGTTCTACCATTTAACAGAATTGAATAAATTGTCTTATCCGATTCCGACAGCACCGATTTGTAATGTCCGCTGACATCGACAAAATGCTCAGGCAAATTCTCATTCATCCCAAGGATAGAGATTGCCAAAGAATTTTCTGATGTGAAAGCCGAACCAACATTTTCGATTACACACCATCACATACGGTACCGCACCAGTACCCATTTTAGCCACACAACCGCTCCATTATCTTCCTGATAAGTTTTCTGACAAATTCCCAATTGACGAATCCAAGGTAAAGACAATTTTTTTTTTCAATTATCCCTACCCAAGACAAATAAATTCACGAAGAGATCGTTCCTTGCGAAACATCTAGAATTTTTGACCCGCTAGGTCTACTTGCACCAATAACAATTCGTCTGAAAATACCATTCCAAACACTTTGGTTAAAGGGTAGTAAAAAACGACATACGCAATTGAAATTATGCCTTTAAAAAATCATTACCTTTAAATGCACAAGGACTGCTGAGATAAAAATCATAAAATTAAAACATGACTTCCAAAAAAAAAAAAAAAAAAAAATTGTGATTTGACGTATTTTTCACCATATACTTTCAATTAAATCGTTTTTATTTCAATAAAATAAAAATTTTCCGAATTCAACAAATTTTGCAGTAAAATCGCTCTTTGTTATCCGATTTTCAATATAATCATATTTTGGAGAGTTATAAGTATCTCTTCTACCCAAAATAACTTTATTTTGACTGGAAAATATTTCAAATCACGCGTTCAAAAAGCTTTTTTTTCCAATATCTCGCCAAATTCGGGTTCCCTAAACAACCTTCAATTGATCCAATATTTTGTTTTGTTAAGTTTTTAGGGTAACCTAACATTTCTAAAGGGTGTCGCAAAGGGACTACTTTTATTTTAACCATTAAATTAAGCCAACAACCTCGCGGTAGGTTTCTATTGAATCCTAATTACTCAACACCGACACGCTTCTTCTTCTCAATTTATCCAGAAAATTTTCTTACTAGAAGGTGAAGAAGGTACGTGAACATTTCGTGGTAATTTTTTTTTTTACCAAACAAAATTTAATTCGGTGGTTTCAAAGACTGGAACTTAAGAAATTAATCAAACAAAGTTATCTGTTACATAATACTGGTTGTACATAACAGACAATTTTGCTTTTACATAATTTAACAACAATCAGCTTAATTACATAATAAGATTTTGGAAACAAAAACCGAAAATATAGGAAAAAATGGTTTTGTTTAGTATTATGATAATTTGATTGTGTTTGACATTTTAGGAAGATTAGGGTATTGGATTGTGTATTTATTTTGGAATTAAAATAAAATTTCTAATGAATCGTAACATTGAAAAAAGGAAGGTTTCACTAGTCAATAATAATTAGTAATTTTATTGATGTCCAGAATTGTGGTGATGAGGGAAAATAAAAGCCTCAAATTAGTCATCAGCTTTAATATTGTCAAAGACAGAGTTGCAATTTAATAATTTCCAACATAAAGCACTTAGTAACATTGTTTGTAATTTAACAAATTTAGTTTTTTATTTTGGAAATTAAATAAAATAAAAAAATAAACAATAATTAGTTTAGTAAAGCTGTCGGATTTAGTAAATCAATAATTCTACTTCGTAGAATAGCATTCACATTTTCTTTCACAACAGCTAACAGCTATTTATGAATATTAAATTTTATTATGTACGATGTATGGGAAATGTGTCAGTTGTATTTTCACGATTTATGTTATCATTAGCATAATCATCATTGATATATTTTTACTAAATCTACTATACATGAGCAGAAAATGCAAATATGTACAAATATGCGAATTTCAATTTAAATTAATTCCGTATGTACATAGGTACATACACATTTTACAGTTTTTTCAAAATAAAATACAGGCTGTTGTATTTACGAGTATAAATTTTCATTTTGGATGAAAATGAAAGTAAAATTTCCATAAAGATACTCCAGTGGACAATGTCAATATTGATTGTATCTCCATGAATCAATAACATCAGATTTTAGTAAACATTTCACATTTTATTGATTTCTGTTATAGTAGGAGGGGCAAAAATTAGAATTTCTTCATTAATCAAATTATTCAAATCAAAAATTGTCGGGATAACTTTCGACATACTTTAGTAAAGTTGTTTATGTTTATGGTAAGATATTTGTGTATAGGAGGGACTTCATTAAGAAGTTAAGAGATTTGCAACTATTGACAGGAAATTCTATTTTGCTTTAGTTGTTCTTGGAAACTACAATAAAAATAATGTGATAAATCTGATTAGTGTTGCCTGATATATGACACCAAAAACCATGTAGTAACCAAATCACTCAACACTTTTTCCTCAACCTAATATTTTTAATTTATTCATCATAATAGTTAGTAAGCATTTCAAAATTATCTCGTGTACATAGAGATGTCTCATGTCATATAAACTAAAATCGCAATATGATGGGTGTAGAAATTCTTTTTCGAGCCAAACAGTGAAACCCTTAATTATATACTTAAAACCAGCAAAACAAAATTCGCTCTTTATGCAACCCTCTAACACAATAACTGCTGGGGGAGCGCTGACTGGTCTGGTTTACAAACATCACCAATTAAGAAGGACACAAGCTCGTATAAAGCCAGTCCCTCTAAGTCAGAAGATCAGATGGTCAAAAGGCAGAGACCTCAGGAGGAATTACATAAAGATTCAAAGAGGTGAAGGTTGCAGGAAACTGTAACCAGGCCTTTCAGCGCGGTTCTTAAGAACCAGCTGATTGTTGCGGTGGTAAATAAGGTACATGGGAGGATGGAAGTATTGCGCCCGTCAAATTTGGGAAGGTGGGGGAGCTTTAGTTGCGACCTTCCTAAAGATAATGCGGGAGAACCCGGGTCCTGCTCCGAACTATACAAATGGAGGATGACACAGGAACCATGTCAAATTGACAGCTTATGCCGACCAAAGGTCTCTCTATCTCTATAGAGTGAGGTTTCGCCTGGAGCCAGATTAGAGGTTGTAGCGAGGGAGGATATCCCGAACAGCCATAGAGCTCGGGCTTGGATCTTTTGGAGATCCTCCGAATGGGTAATCCGGATCCTCTAACCTCCAATTGGAGGGGAGAGGGAGGGGAGTTGCGGGGCTTTCACACTAAAAGTCTACAAAAGAATGAGGGCGTAATTCTGGGGCTTCATCGGTAGGAGGGGTGAATCTGAGTTACATCCTGCCTGGTTGGTGGGTGAGAACTTGTCCGAAGAGGGTATTGAAACACTCTAGTTGAACTATGAGGTATTCAGATCCTTGGAGACACTATGTGAATTCCAGGAGGACCTGGCAGGGGCTCAAAACTATAAAGGGATGTTTGCCAAGAAGAAAGGTAAGATTCGTTTAATTACAGTAACTGAGGTATAGTGGTAACTGCCATTCAGATTGGTAGTTTATATGAAGATGATGACATACCACTGTAACACTACTAATGTAACTAGTAGGCTAACAAAAAGTACGAGTGCAGAACGTACGGGCGGTCAATTTATCATCTCATCTAGAGGATGAGATAAAGTATTTAGGTAGGTAGATTACTGGTGATATTGTGGTATGTCCTGTCGATCCCGATTTCTTTTTGCGGTCTAACACCGATGGGTGAATCTCGCGGAAAACCTCACCCCATTCCCTGAAACCTAGCCAGGATAAATTGACTGCCCGTAAGCTCTGCACTCGTACTTTCTGTTAGCCTACTAGTTACACTAGTAGTTGTTATACCATCTGCAATTCTTAGAGGTCCTTTAATGGACCCTCAGAAACGAAAAGTTGGAGTCATCCTCCAACGTACCTTCAAATATGTAATTTTGGATGTGAGCCCACTAAAATATTGGGGGTACAAATAAGTTTTGAGCTTTGTTTTTCATAAGTTCGAACTTTTATTCAGAGAAATTGGTACAATGTATTTTATTCAAAGTATTGTCCATCGTTAGCTACGACTTTTTCCCATCTTTCAGGTAGCATAAGGATTCTGCGACAAAAAAATTCCTCATCTTTTTAAGCGATCCAAGAATCGACCCAATTTTTGGCTTCGTCGTAAGCAGTGACGTGCTACTCGGCGAGGGCATGAGTCATCGACCGGAACAAGTGTTAAACGGAAGAAGCAATGTCTGGTGAATATGGCGTGTGGGGTCGTGCTGAAAGGTAAGTCTTTTGGCATATTGTGGGGGCCCATTTAACAAAGCCCAGTTGTGAACGGAGTCCTCTGGATACCTGGCGAACTCCAGTTGTAATTAGCCTTACCTGCGTATACGGATCTCTGCGCAGGCGGACCTTTATTTCTCCGATGCTCGTGGGAATTAAAATGGAAAGATACAAAATTATATCCTCTAGTAATTCTGGGAAGATCAGATCTTGTATTCTTGGGAAAAATAATATTAATATTTTCCTTCTCTGTCAATACAGCTATAGTGACACTACTGCAGTTATCCTGGAAGTAGGCACTTGTAGATTCTGGCTAGTTTCAGCCTACATGGACCGGGAGAAGGAGGTTCCTCCGGATAACCTGGAGGAGCTGATCCGTGAAGCGGATGGGAGTTGATGCTAATGCGCATCACACTATCTAAGGAAGCACGGACATTAATGAAAGAGGTGAGTCACTTTTTGATTATTTGATGAGTACTAACCTTTCAGTGTGTAATATTGGGCGGGAACCCACATTTATTACTAGTAACAGGCAGGAGGTTCTAGATGTGACCCTTGCCTCAAATAATATTCTTCATATGGTTAAAAATTGGAGGGTGGATAAGGAACACTCCTTTTCTGATCATCGATATTAAACCTATAGCCTCGATATTCACCCTGCTACCCCGGAAGCCTTCAGGAACCCAAGAAGGACCAACTGGAGCAAATTTGGGGAATTAGTGGAGGATCTGTTGCCGTCGACCGACGGCCGTTGGGGAGCTGGAGTACATGGTGGTTAGCGTTACCAGCGCATGTAACTGATCATTTCGTGCTGCCTGCCTACTGGCTAAGACTAGGGGTAGGCAAAAACCAGTATGGTGGTCCAGGGAACTGGGAACGTATCGTAAAGCTTGTAGGACAACCCTTAATAGAGCCAAAAATACAAGGGAGGCTCAGGTTTGGGACTCCTATAAGGAGAAACTCGGAATTTATAAGAAAGAATTAAGAAAGGCACAAATGAGGTCTTGGAGAATCTTCTGTGATAAAATGGAAGAGGTATCCGAAACCTCCCGCCTTAGGAAGATTCTTTCCAAAATTAAAGCTAGTCCCAGTTTTTTGATAAAACCAGAGGGATTTAGGACAGCTTCTCAGGGAGCTTTGAAGACCTGTTGGTGCGTAGCAATCATCCTATGGGCACTGAGGGGTTTTAAACCATTTAAATTGGCTGGTCCGGATCAAATTATACCAGCGGAACTTCAAAACAACTCAGTAATTATTCTTCCTTACCTGGAAACTATATTCAAAGGGTGTTTGAAGCTGGGCTTTATTCCTAGATATTGGACGGAGGTCCATGTGGTGTTTATATCGAAAGCGCGGAAAAGCTCACATGTCTATCCTAAGCACCTAAGACTAATAACTATATCTTCCTTTTTTTTGAAAACCTTGGAAAGGCTGCTGGATATATACATTAGAGATAAAATAGGTGCCAGGAAGTGGGCACCGTCTCAGCATGCGTACACAAAGGGTAGATCTGTGTACACTGCTCTGCACGCCTTGGTGTGTACGATTGAGAAATCGATTAATTCGAAGGAATTCTGTTTGGGGCCTTCCTGGATATAGAGGGCGCCTTTAATAATGTGAAAGCGGAGGCAATCAAGGAGGGATTGTTAGTTTTGGAAGTGGACGTTCCTCTGAGAAGGTTAATCAATTATATGCTGGGAAGCAGGATTGTTAGCTCGAAGTTGGGGGACTCCACCATCAAGAGGCGAGTAACTAGGGGAACTCCGCAGGGGGGGGGTTCTGTCCCCTCTTCTCTGGAACATAGTGGTAAACGGGTTACTACGAGAATTGGAGAGCTTTAGCTGTTACCGGGAAATTCCTGGGCACGATTGTATACGTAATGCAGAATGCGCTTACCATTGTTACGAAATGGGCTGGCAAATGTGGACTTGGTATTAACCCGTCCAAGACAGAGCTAGTACTCTTCACTAAGAAATACAAAATCCCGGAAGTTGTCCCTCCTACCTTAAATGGCACGAGACTTGCTTTTACTGATAGAGCTAGATATCTGGGCATTATCTTAGACAGTAAGCTTAGTTGGAGGCTAAATATGTTGGAGAGAATAAACAAAGCTACCATAGATTTGTACTCCTGTAGGACCACCATTGGTCATAGATGGGATCTGAAACCGGAGCTGGTACACTGGATCTACACCGCTGTAGTGAGACCTGTACTCATGTACGGGGTGGGTGTTTGGTGGCCAGATCTGGACAAGGTAACTTATAAAAGTAGGATTGAGAGTGCGAAGAACGGCCCTCCTTTCCTTCA
Organism: Tipula vernalis; assembly: GCA_958295665.1. Lineage (NCBI taxonomy): Eukaryota > Metazoa > Arthropoda > Insecta > Diptera > Tipulidae > Tipula > Tipula vernalis. The sequence goes on along the minus strand of OY282559.1, from coordinate 13,970,789 downwards.
AGGGAATCTTGGAGGCATAGGCCGTTATCGGAAATGTAAGCGTTACGTAGCGTTAAGCTGATGTCGTAGCGATTGAGGAGGTCATGACGTGGTTGAAGCATAATGTGGTATCCTCAGATGATATCGCAATCTATGTGGACAGTCAAGCGGCGATCCGGTTATTAGAATCGGTGCCTTTGGCGTCACGGAAGCATTTCAATATCCAAGTAATCTGAGTCTCAGGTCACTCGGGCGTCATGGGGAACTGGGGATGCCTATCACAGCGCTGAGACAAGTACTTGGGAAGCAGGCGTTATCCTCAGCGGGGAAAGGTGGTCTAACACCCTCACCTGTAGAGTTGCAAGACAAGTTTGACCAAAACTGGGCTTGGGGCGCACTAGGGCATTAATATCCCTACGCAGACGTGAATTAAAAACGGTCGTAAAAATTCTCACGGGACGCTGCCTTTTTGGAGAACATGCAAGAAGGCTGGGTCTGGAGGCAAATTACTTCTGCAGCAGCTGCTTGGACGAAGAGGAGGAAGAGACGTTGGTCCACTTCCTCTGCTCGTGTCCAGCATTGGCACTCAGAAGGCACAAACACTTGGGTAAGTTTAGGATAGACTGCCTCTCGGATCTCGAAAATATTTAACGTGCGGGATGTCTTACACTACATAAGTAGCTCGAAATGATTCCAATAGGTGTAAATGGGATATATTCTGTGGTATCACAATGGACCGTCACCGGTCTAAGTGTGCCTAAGCTGCCACTCCAACCTAACTTAACCTAACCTAATTGCATCAATTGTTGTTGATAACATTATCCAATGATGGTTTCGTTAGGCTGGAGTAGCTCAAAGTAGATCACTCCGAACTGATCCCACCAGATGCACAGCATTAGCATCTGCCATGAATATTCGGTTTGCCCTTTGAAGTTGATGCATGACCGGGCTTACCTTACGATTTTCTACGCTTTTTGTTGTCATAGTGGATCCAATTTTCGTCCCCCGTTCCGATTCGATGCAAAGAAACCCTTCCGATCTTGTCTTTGGATTAGTTGTTCGCTCGAGAAAAAACGGCATTGGCTGGCGTCAAAATCACCACTTTTAAAACGCTGAAACCAGTACTCACATATTTTTATTGATCTTTTAAGCCCTGGCTGCGTCAGGAAAGCGTCCATCTGTTGCGCGAATAGCATTCGTTTATTGTTATAATTTTTGTCAAGCTTGTCCATGGCCTTTACATAATTGCCTTCAGTGATGGTCAAGTGCCGAATTCTCAACTCAGCTTCGCCCTGAAAACTACCTTTTAAGTCGCGTTATTACTGATTTGTTTGAAGGAATCGATAAATGAAAGCCATTGTAAAATGTTACCAGCGAATTTAGGCAGGTCGGGTTTTGGTAATCGCACGTTAGGTGGTTCCGTACGCGTAATCACTGACGACGCTGTTTCCGCCGTTAAACTTAGGAATGCCGTTTTAAACTGATTTGTTATATCCAATTTGACGCAGTCTTCTTGTTTATCGATTAATGGAAATAAGAGACGATAATTAGCGTGAAAATCCGAATAAAACCTTTTTAAACACGCGATCGGAAAAATACCTTGCTTTGCTGGACCGCGTGGCTATCCAATGTACCTTTCAGACCAGCAATTGAATTTTCCCGTACTTGTAGGTCGGTTGCAAAAAAAAACCGGCGTAATGTAAATTTTGTTATTTACTTTGCAACTTTCTTAATTTGTATTTGGATTTGTTAATTTTTATTGCAGTTTCCGTTTTATAAAAAACGTTTATCGATGATCCATGACCCATCGAAATATCATGAATTTCAATTAATGAAATTGCATTAAATTTATTGTTGGAACGTATGAAACAAACTTCTTTAATTTAAAACAATTCTATTTTGCGTTGTATTGTTCTGTTTTGTATTTGTTGGTATATAACAACAAAAGATTTATTTGCAATTAAATTTTTTGTGGCTTTTAAAACAACAAAAGCTATAGTTATTTGTTAGCTACACAGCTTACATTATTTTTTGTTACTAAACATTTTCGAGCTAAAATGAAATGATTATGGTTTCATTCGAAATATTACCCTTGTCTCTTGTGTATTCAAAATGTTGTTTACGAATTTATGTACATAATAATTTATGTTTTATTTACGTAAGTGGAAAATTTTGGAGCAAAAGTGTTTTATTTATTTCTAAAGCAATTTTGTTTATATGGCATCTTAAACTTAAAGATTTTATAAATATTAACATAAATCGACAATTTTACTACGAATAATCAAAAATATTTTGTAGGCGTGTACTCCTAAGCAAAGATTGATATGGAGGTCATTCCAACCATTTTATTCTGGAGAACATAAAGCAATGTTTTCCTTCATCATACAAGTTTCGAAAAAATCAATAAACCTACCTAAACGATAAACGCTTTCAGGAAAATATTTTAAAAGCCTCACAACTTAATAATAAAATACAGCTCTCAATTTTCAACTTTTCTGGGAATTTCTGTGAGCTTTTATTTATAAAGTTTTGAAATAAGATACAATTTTGCTTGCTGGTAATATAAGATCTTAATAAAGTTAATATACGCTATCAATTTATGTACTTAGACTCATAAACGATATGTAATTTAAGGAGAATTTTTACATAGCATGTATCATAATTTTTTAGAAGATTTTCAGTGGTATAACTTTTCATTGTTTGCCAAAGGAATCCATAGTAAAAATGATGTTTTTAGTTTCAAGTTTTTCAATGAAAAAAGCAAAAATATTATAAAACGTTTAAAGGCTACAGTGGTATTAACTAAATATTAATTACAAAAATATTCAAATTGAATATTGCCTAAAATATGCATGTCCAAGAAAAATTGTACTTGCAAAATTTTTTTAGTTTTACTAGTGTACGACAGATGTCTATTAGTTGTTTACAGAAAAATATGAAAAACAATTATTTATGTAATCACAAAATTTTCACCTGCTCTTAATATTTTGTGTGCTTTTCCTATAATTTTTAAACATTTTTAAACTTGAAATTCCCTCAGGTGTTAATTTTTGGTTCGATTTTACCAAATATGTGCTGCCATCTATGTAATGTGTATTGGCTTTATGACCACAAAATTTGTAATAAGCTTTTATTTCAATTTGACCAGAATGATGTTGGTTTGAATAAATTAATTACGAGTATTACCAGAAAATGAAAATGATTTTCTTAAACGGTGCAACGGAAAATATCTCAGAGATTATAAATAAGAATTTGTCGCGCTTTCATTGAAAAACGTCTGTTAGGAAGAATGGAAGGTTTAATTTTTCCCTCGTTTCTAATTCCCTTAAAACCTTAAAGAAAGTCAATCCCGAACACGGATTTTAACGAAGACTTTTTGAGAATCGTTAAGTTAAATATGATCAGAGGTTCCAAAACGGTAACTCAACGTGGTCGTGGGTTGGTTGGAACTTAACCTAATCTTGATAAACCGTATAACTAATGAAGGTACAGTAGGATGAAGATTAAATGAGTAAATAGTCAGATAGTCTGGTGTAGTTTCCCGGTCAAAATTGAAAATTTGGTCAAAAATGGTGAAATGGTCACTGACCTTAAGAAAGGAATCCTGGGGCTATGTGGTCTCAACTTAAAATTGCCCTGATGAAATATTTTCAAAATTTGCAGATGATCGTTAGGGACGCGGAAACAAAAGTCACTATCAAAAAATATTAGTGTGTCGTAATGTGAAACCTGGATTACAAGATATGTTGGCCGATCAACAGTTTTCGCTTAGTTAAGAACAGATTTTGTCTCCGAAATGCTGAAATGAGTTAGAAACATCGCCAGATCCTAACTGTGAGCGAGAATTATATGAAATTCAGCAAAACCGACATTCAAATCCAGCTTCATTAAATCAAACTAGAGCTCGTCCCTTTTCCAATTACCGAAACGATGTTCGGGAGGATGGAGGTGTAGCGGAGTCGGAGCGGCAGTCAACACGGATCCCGAGTTGGAAACCATGAAAACTAATCGTCTATGGTAATACCATTCCATTATATTTCAAACCCGCTACCAGTACAAACCACGATGCGAGAGGCCCGGCTAAGATCGCTTAAATACTGGACAACCAACCATTACCTTAAAACTTTTATTCTAGCAACCATAATTACCGATGATACTGATAGACAGCTATATGCAGACGAAATTATATTTATAAACCATGTTGTGGATTGCTATAGACATCGAATCTAATAAATCAGTCTTGGGGAAGGATTGCAAGGAATTTGTAACTTCTTCAAATGTGCATTTTCGACGAAACCTACTAGAGTAAAAATTATTAATGGATCGTCTAAAATTATCTTAGGGCATATTTCACATAACAATTTTTATCATGGAAAATTCGATTTTAGTACTGTTAAACATTGAGCTATTAATTTAACTTCTTCTATTACACACTAGGTGTCACCGTCACACTACCCCCCACCTAAGCCTGTTCGTCCCGAACAGGACCCAAATCACCTCCTATGTCTAGGGCCAGCCTCTCCAAATGCACCACCTTTGGTTTACCTCGATGTCCCTTCCATATCCGATAAACCACGTCGTTCATCCTTATAATGACAGTGTCAGGTCCTTCCCATGCTGGTTGCAGCTTCGGTGATAATCCCTTACTAATTGCCCTTCCTGGAAGCCTTGATAATTTGCTCGTATGTCATATCGAGCTTTCATCCGGTCACTTGACATCTGTATTTTCTCCCGTACAAAACGATGAATCTCATTAAGTTCCTCTTTCATTCGGTCTACGTAATCCTGTCCACATAAAGCCTCTGATGGTACAGACCCAAACTTTAGATCTCCAGGTAATCGTAGGTTATCCCCAAATAACGTTTTAGCTGGTATAATTCCGGTTGTGTCATGTATTGCTGAAATTTGCTAGATATTCCTCCAATGTACCATTGAATCTTTCCACCATACCATCAGACTGTGGATGCAAAGGCATTGTTCTCGTTTTATTTATACCGAGCATCTGGCATATTTGTTGAAATACCACCGATTCAAAATTCTTTCCTTGATCGATATGAATCTCTATCGGCACTCCAAATCTGCTAATCCAATTGTTGACCACGGCATCAGCTATTGTTGTCGTCTCCTGATTGGGAATGGGGTACACTTCCGGCTATTTGTTGAAATAATCCATTATTACTAGCACATAATATTGTTTCATGATTCCACGACTTTTGCGTTCGGTCCCTTCACCGCCGCACATTGGTCACATTTTTGGCACCATTCTATCACAGACTACCTACATCCTGCCCAGTAGAATCGTTGATGTATCTTTGCTAGTGTTTTATTAATTCCTAGGTGGCGTCCACTTGCTCCTCCGTGATACTCTTTCAGGATTTTCGCAATCCGGCACTTTGGTATTACCAGCAACAATTGCTTTACTTTGCCATCCGTGCTTTCCCACAATCGTTTTAAACAACCATTCGCAAGACGGAGACTATTCCATTGAGCCCAATAAGCCTTGACAATGGGTGTTTTGTCCGCGATCTCACTTCAAGTTGGCCGGTGTTCCTTTTCCTTCTATTCCATTACAACTGATAAATCCGTATCATCCAATTGCTCTTTCCTGATCATTTCGTCGGTCCACTCCTCATCAGGCAGCACTTGCTTAAGCCGTACGTCGATGATAACTTCCTTTGCTTCAATATGGCCACAATGTTTACATTCTACTGGACACGGCCGTCTTGATAATGCGTCGGCATTTCCGTGTACACTTCCCTTCCGATGTTCGATTTGGAAATCGTAGCTTTGAAGACGTTCGATCCAGCGTGCTACCTGTCCCTCGATCTGTCCGTAAATGGAATTTTTGGCCATAAAGCTTGACACCCTCCACTATAGCCAACAATTCTTTCCGTGTCACGCATTAATTTCGCTCCGGTTTTGATAATGTTTTGGAGAAGTACGCAATAACTCGTTCCTGTGATAACACACCTCCTATACCGTCATTACTTGCATCCGTGTCCAAAATAAATTTTACGTTTTTTTTACGACACACAACCGTCTCTTTAGTTCCACGAATGCTTCCTCTTGGTCATTCTTCCATTCGAATGCCTTGTTCTTCTTGGTCAACTCGTGTTAACTCTTGGCGATGTTGGCGAATTATGGCACGAAGCGTCTATAATAAAATTTTTAGGTCTGGGCCAGTTCTTTACCTCTGCGATCTTTTATTCGTCGGTGTGAATTCCATTAATCGTTACGAGATGACCCAAATATTTCACTTCAGTTCTGAACAGCTTACACTTCTTTGAACATAACTTCAATCCGGCGGCCTGTATCCGATCTAAAACTTCCGCCAAGTTCTTTAGATGCTCGTCAAAATCCTACCCCATAACGATGATGTCGTCCAGATATATTAGGCACGTCTTCCAATGTAATCCCTTTAACACGCGCTCCATTAATCGTTCAAAAGTCGCAGGGGCATTACATAATCCGAACGGCATAACATTAAATTGCCAAAGTCCGTTACCCACACTGAACGCTGTTTTCTCGCGATCTTCCTCATGGACCTCCACGTGCCAATAGCCGCTTTGTAGATCCAATGTGTCTAATGTATCGTCGATCCTAGGCAATGGGTAGCTATCTTTTTTAGTTACAGAATTAAGTTTTCGGTAATCAACGCAGAATCTCATGCTACCGTCCTGCTTCTCGACCAATACTACCGGTGAGCTCCATGGGCTGTTAGATGGTACGATTACTCCTGCTGCCTGCATATCTGTTACCATTCGATTGACTTCTTCTTGTTTTGCCAAAAGGTAGCCTCCTGGGTGGTTGACGAATCGGCATCTCCGCTCCCGTATCAATTCGATGCTTTATCATTGAGGTTCTTCCGTTATTATCCGATGTACTACAGAATATGGACGTGTACCGTTTGAGTATTTGATGTGCAGAATTTTTCTGTGCCTCGGTAAGATCTTCGGTCCATTTCTGCATAAGTTGTTCTACCATTTCTTTCCGGCCTTGCATGTCGGCTTTTTCAATCGGACTCTTCCGTTCAACCTTTACTATAGTTGAAACCAATGTAACGAGGTCGATGACTGTCCCTTTCTTGATGGTTTTCGTCTTATCCGAGAGATTTAGAGTCCTAATTGGTACTCTATAGTCGTTGTCTGGTTTAACTAGGGCTTTTCCGAATATAATTTCCTTGGCTTCGTTCTCCTCTTCGTTAGCTTCAACAACCCACAACCTGGAGTTCGGTGGCAGCTTCTCCCGATAATCCATAATAATTCGCCTGGTAGTTGCTCCGGTACAGCTAGATTGAAGTGGCAACTCGATGTTATCGTAAATTAACACTCCTCGGCCAACGTCCACCATGAATCCATTTGCCCTCATGAAGTCCATTCCCATAATGACTTCATCCACAATATCTGCAATCAGCACTTCATGTTGAAAAAGAGCTCTTCCGATCTTTATTTTCACATTCTTTTTTCCTTTTATTATTGAACTATCTCCAGTTGCTGTTTATAACTTCAATCCATTAGCTGGTTGTATACCTTCATTGATCAGATCTTTACGGACAATCGTGCGATTTGCTCTCGTATCGAGGGTGATGATGCAGTCCGTGCCATCAATGTCGCCTTTGATTGTTAAGCTGTCACCGCCTCTTGCTACTTTCGAAACTCGGATGGAGGTTATCGGGCAATCGGTTGTGGGAGTCAGCTTCTGCCCCTTTAAGCTGACTCGTTCAGGTTTAACGACATTTGGCCTTCTTGCCTGGCCTCCGCCTGCTCCCTGCTTGGTCGTCGCTGCATAGGAGATTGTGATCTTCCCCGTTTTCTTCTTATTGCCCAGCAATCTCGAGAGATATGACCGACCTTATCACATGTTCAACATCTGATTTTACCGCTTCCGTCTCGGTATCTTGGTGCTGAAGTTCATAACTTTTTCAGTACTAATAGTGTAGAAACATTTAGAACTGTTTTATCATGGAAATTCCATTTTAGTACAGTTAAACATTGAGCTATTAATTTAACTTATTCTATTACACACTATGTGTCACCGTCACAATTTTAAATTTCACTTTGCGCCGAATTTAAGCCAACAGTTGTTTGGGTCAAATAAAGCACCTACCTCCATAAGTGAATTAAAACCGAATCGCTAAACTTTTTTTTCCCTAAGTTGGTACAACTTTTTTTGACATTCGTGTGATGTTTGAGCACGTATTCTACGTCTATTAGTGCTAGTTTGGCAGCCATTTGTTTACGACGCGAAAAGTTTGCCTGCCGATTTTTACTATGGAAAAAAAATTGAACAACGAGTTTGCTTGAAATTTTGTGTTTCCAATGGAATTACGGCTATTATTATTACTGGTGACTGGCGGGTTTGGTGAGCCAAAAATAAGCGAAAAAGCTCATCGTTTTCTTCAATTACTGTGGTGTGGTTCTGGGTTCACCATGAATGCGTTCCAGATAGTCAAACAGTCAATAAAGTATACTACTTGGTACACAATTTATGGATTTTTCACCATGATAATGCGACGTCACATTCCAGCCTGAGTGTGACTGAATTTTTCGCCAAACAATAAACCAAAGTCATCGGGCCACCGTGGACCAGTCCGGGTCAAATTTAATCAGATGACAAAAAAAATAGCTAACAGGGAAATCCCTGGATTTTCTGAACCGGGATTCTGTTTTGAGAAACCCTACAGGAAAGCTAAAGTCCTTGGAGTAGTACTGTTACTTTGGTGCAAAAACCAAATGGTAAAGCAACATGGTGCCTTGATGCTAGAAAATTGAATGCGGTCACAGTAAAGGACACTTTCATTGATGGGTTGTTGGGTCTTGACTTTAAGAACGCCTTTTGCTCTTCGCTCTTCATTTTTGTTCAAGAGCAATAATAAAAACTATTAAAAAGCTCTTTATAAAGAGCGATATTGTAAAAAAAAAAATATCGCTCTGAAGAACTGGAGCATTATTTTTATTAGAAGGCTCTTGCTCTTCCACTATTGCGTTTGTGTTATCATATTTATTGCTCTTACTCTTCTTATTACGGCAAACGGTTACATTTAAAACCTTCTAAATTTCTTTAGAAAGCCAGATTGTTTTATTAGCGAAAAGATACACGGGCATTGGAAATGGGATTCTAAAATGATTTTTGGGTAAAGTTCTGGAATATGGCCAACTAGGATCGAACTTGGCAATTCTTTAACCGATTTGAGTGAAATTTGACATGTGCGTTGGAAATGGGATTTTAAAATGATTTATGGATAAAGTTCTGGAATATGGCCAACTAGGATGGAACTTGGCTATTCCTTAACAGATTTGGGTGAAATTTGACGTGTGCGTTAGAAATGGGATTCTAAAATGATTTTTGGATAAAGTTATGGAATATGACCAATTGGGATGGAACTTGGCTATTCCTCAACCGATTTTAGTGAAATTAGAAACCCGAGGTGGAAATGGGATTCTACAATGATTTTTAGTTGAAGTTCTGAAATATTTGAGGGATGATTTAAATTAGGATGAAAGTTGGCTATTCCTTAACCGATTTTAGTGAAGTTTAAATGAGCAATGGACATGGGATTCTAAAATGGTTTTTGGATAAAGTTCTGGAATATGGCAAATTATGGTGGAACTTGGCTATTGGGATTCTAAAATGATTTATGGATGAAATTCTGGAATATGGCCAACTAGGATGGAACTTGGCTTTTCTTTAACCTATTTTAGAGAAATTTGACATGTGCGTTGGAAATTTGATTCTAAACTGATTTTTGGATAACGTTCTGGAATATGGCCAACTAGAATGGAACTTGGTTATTCTTAAACCAATTTGAGTGAAATTTGACATGTAGGATGGCACTTGACTAATCCTTAACAGATTTTAGTGAAATTTGACACGCGCGATGGAAATGGGATTCTACAATGATTTTTAGATGAATATAGCCAACTAGAATGGAATTTGGCTATTTCTTAACCGATTGTGATGCAATTCGACATGTGCGTTGGAAACGGGATGAATGAAGTTCTGGATTTTAGAAAAATTTGATATGCGCGATGGGAACGGGATTCTACAGTGATTTTTAGAGTGAAGTTCTGCAATACGGCCAACTAGAATGGAACTTGGCTATGCCTTAACTGATTTTAGTGAAATTTGACATGTGCGATCAAAATGAAATTCAAAAATGATTTTAAAATGGGTTTCTGAAATTTGAAAAATTTGGATGGAACTTAGCTGTTCCTAAACCGATTGTGATGCAATTCAATAAATGCGTTGGAAGTGGGATTCTATAATAGTTTTTACATAAAGTTATGGAATATTGCAAACAGCAGATAAACCTCGACATCTGCATGGATTACGGAAACTGCCAAAGTCAATAGCTTTTTAGGTTACTCATATTGATATATTTATTATACATCTGCCGGGAAATGTAGTCGCAATCAAAGGAAAATAAGAAAAATGGGTGAGCCCCCTAATGTTAGTGTAGGATCCCGGAATTAGGAAAATCTATCCTAATTGGCCACATAGGCTATACTCCAGAACTTCATCTAAAAATCATTGTAGAATTTCGTTTTCATCACGCATGTCAAATTTCACTAAAACCTGTTAAGGAAAAGCCAAGTGCCATCCTAGTTGGCCATATTCCAGAAATTTATCTAAATATCGTTTCTCGAACTTCCTTTATTGAATGATATTCAAAGATCAATTCGTGTGTTACAAAAAATTTTGCTCCCTAATGTATTTTCTTCAATGGCTCTGTTGAATGGGTTTGGAGCGATATTTTTAACTATTACGCTCTCTGTTTTAAGTTAAAATTAAAAATAAAAATTTAAATCACTTTGAAAGAGCGAAATAATTTTTTTTTGTGTTTACCATTAGAGGGTAACAGCAAAATTTTTTATAAAGAGCTTTAAAAGAGCAATAAATTTAAACTCTGCTTTTGGCAAATAACTAGAGATGAGTGGTGGCGACCGCTGTGCCGCCGTAAATGCACTGCGTTATTCCGAACGAAATACAACATCAAGTTTTTGTTTATTTAGACGATCTGTTGATCATCTCTGCGATATTTGATGAATCTGTTGAGGGCCAAATTTGCAATAAAGTCACAGACGACAATTTTTTATACTGTGCGATGCTTCCACCACTGGAATAGGGGGAGTTTTATTTCAAAAAACCAATCAAGGAATAGAACGTCCTATTTTGGGTATATTTCGGCATTATGTCGCCATTGTATCAGTGAAAAAATTTCATCAATACGTCGGAGGATTTCTTTTCATAATTACAACAGATCAAGCGATTCTCAAGTAGTATATGGATCAACGTCTTTGGCTACGAGCTTTCGACTTTAACATCGAATGTCGTAAGAGTAGCGAAAATATAGTTCCATATGTGCCATCACAGGTAGCTTTTAAAAATAGTACATATCTATCTATGTTAAATTCATTCTTCCAACAACCAAGGAATAACCGGGCGCTTTCACGACGCAAATTTTATTGGCCTAACTGAGTCGTGATGCGTTGGAATTTGTTAAGTCATGCACAATATGTAAAACCTCGAAAGCTCCTACCTAATCAACGTAGAAATGTCATATCTTCATATTTCGTTGGAACCAAGAAGGTAAAGATCAGATCTATTAGAAAATCATAGTCTGATCGATGTTTAACACACTAACTTTCGAGATATATTTATTTATTTATTTATTTATTTACATCAAATTTTGGACACCCCGTTTTGAGCAAAAGCTCATTTGTAACAGGGTATCTGTTACAAGACAAAGGATTAACCATAATTTTTGAACATCCATTCGATCCAAACAGGACGATTAACCAAATTTCCAATATGTAATGAGATTCGCTCATTTTACGTCATCTTCGAAAAGGCCTCACAGGTTCTGGGCAGTTGTGGAATTTTAGCAAAAACCACGATTCGAATGCACATACAAATATTTTAAATTAGCCAATATAAAATATAAAATTATTTATTTTTGACGAACGAAAAATAATAAAAAACAAGACTGTCTGACAGCAAAGCCAAAGCCACGAAGAAGTGACATTTCTTGACGGGACTATCTATATGGGCAATTCTGGCTACGAGATCCCAATGACATTGGTCTGATTCGTTGGAACCATGAAGGTAAAGATCAGGTCAATTATAAAAGCATAGCTAGACTGATGTTCAACACCCTAACTTCCGAGATATATTACGATGAATTAAGATTCCTTGACGGGACTATCTATATGGGCCATTCTGGCTAGCAGATCCCAATGACATTGGTCTGATTCGTTGGAACCATGAAGGTAAAGATCAGATCTTATAATGATCGACCCTAACTTCCGGGATATATTACGAAGAAGTGACATTTCTTGACGGGAAAATGTATATGGGCCATTCTGCCTATGAAATCCTAATGACATTGGTCTGATTCGTTGGAACCATGAATATAAAGATCAGATCTATTAGAAAATCATAGTCTGATCGATGTTCAACACCCTAACTTTCGAGATATATGACGAAGAAATGACATTTCTTGACGGGACTATGAATATGGGCCATTCTGGCTATGAGATCCCAATGACATTAGTCTGATTCGTTGGAACCATGAAGGTAAAGTCAGATCTATTAGAAAATCATAGCTAGACTGATGTTCAACACCCTAACTTCCGAGATATATTACGATGAATTGAGATTCCTTGACGGGACTATCTATATGGGCCATTCTGGCTATGAGATCCCAATGACATTGGTCTGATTCGTTGGAACCATGAAGGTAAAGATCAGATCTATTAGAAAATCATAGTCTGATCGATGTTCAACACTCTTACTTTTGAGATATATTACGAAGAAGTGACATTTCTTGACGGGACTATCTATATGGGCGATTCTGGGTATGAGATTCCAATGACATTAGTCTGATTCATTGAAACCATGAAGATAAAGATCAGGTCTATTAGAAAATCATAGCTAGACTGATGTTCAACACCCTAACTTTCGAGATATATGACTAAGAAGTGACATTTCTTGACGGGACTATCTATAATGGGACATTCTGGCTATGAGATCCCAATGACATTAGTCTGATTCGTTGGAACCATGAAGGCAAAGTCAGATCTATTAGAAAATCATAGCTAGACTGATGTTCAACACTCTTACTTTTGAGATATATGACAAAGAAGTGACATTTCTTGACGGGACTATCTATATGGGCCATTCTGGCTATGAGATCCCAATGACATTGGTCTGATTCGTTGGAACTATGAAGATAAAGATCAGATATATTAGAAAATCATAGCTAGACTAATGTTCAACACCCTTACTTCCGAGATATATTACGATGAATTGAGATTCCTTGACGGGACTATCTATATGGGCCATTCTGGCTATGAAATCCCAATTACATTGGTCTGATTCGTTGGAACCATGAAGGTTAAGATCAGATTAATTATAAAATCATAGTTTGATCGATGTTCAACACCCTAACTTCCGAGATATATTACGAAGAAGTGACATTTCTTGACGGGACTATGTGTATGGGCCATTCTGGCTATGAAATCCTAATGACATTGGTCTGATTCGTTGGAACCATGAATATAAAGATCAGATCTATTAGAAAATCATAGTCTGATCGATGTTCAACACCCTAACTTTCGAGATATATGACGAAGAAATGACATTTCTTGACGGGACTATGAATATGGGCCATTCTGGCTATGAGATCCCAATGACATTAGTCTGATTCGTTGGAACCATGAAGGTAAAGTCAGATCTATTAGAAAATCATAGCTAGACTGATGTTCAACACCCTAACTTCCGAGATATATTACGATGAATTGAGATTCCTTGACGGGACTATCTATATGGGCCATTCTGGCTAGCAGATCCCAATGACATTGGTCTGATTCGTTGGAACCATGAAGGTGAAGATCAGATCTTATAATGATCGACCCTAACTTCCGGGATATATTACGAAGAAGTGACATTTCTTGACGGGACTATGAATATGGGCCATTCTGGCTATGAAATCCTAATGACATTGGTCTGATTCGTTGGAACCATGAATATAAAGATCAGATCTATTAGAAAATCATAGTCTGATCGATGTTCAACACCCTAACTTTCGAGATATATGACGAAGAATTGACATTTCTTGACGGGACTATCTATATGGGCCATTCTGGCTATGAGATCCCAATGACATTGGTCTGATTCGTTGGAACCATAAAGGTAAAGATTAGATCTATTAGAAAATCATAGTTAGACTGATGTTCAACACCCTAACTTCCGAGATATATTACAATGAATTGAGATTCCTTGACGGGACTATCTATATGGGCCATTCTGGCTATGAGATCTCAATGACATTGGTCTGATTCGTTGCAACCATGAAGGTAAAGATCAGATCCTATAATGATCGACCCTAACTTCCGGGATATATTACGAAGAAGTGACATTTCTTGACGGGACTATGAATATGGGCCATTCTGGCTATGAAATCCTAATGACATTGGTCTGATTCGTTGGAACCATGAATATAAAGATCAGATCTATTAGAAAATCATAGTCTGATCGATGTTCAACACCCTAACTTTCGAGATATATGACGAAGAAATGACATTTCTTGACGGGACTATCTATAATGGGCCATTCTGGCTATGAGATCCCAATGACATTAGTCTGATTCATTGGAACCATGAAGGTAAAGTCAGATCTATTAGAAAATCATAGCTAGACTGATGTTCAACACCCATACTTTCGAGATATATTACGATGAAGTGAGATTTCTTGATGGGACTATGTATATGGGCCATTCGGCCTATGAAATCCCAATGACATTGGTCTGATTCGTTGGAACCATGAAGTTAAAAATCAGATCAATTATAAAATCATAGTCTGATCGATGTTCAACTTCCTAACTTTCGAGATATATGACGATGAAATGACATTTCTTGACAGGACTATTTATATGGGCCATTCTGGCTATGAGATCCCAATGACATTGGTCTGATTCGTTGGAACCATGAAGGTAAAGATCAGATCTATAAGAAAATCATAGCTAGACTGATGTTCAACGCCCTAACTTCCGAGATATATTACGATGAATTGAGATTCCTTGACGGGACTATCTATATGGGCCATTCTGGCTAGCAGATCCCAATGACATTGGTCTGATTCGTTGGAACCATGAAGGTAAATATCAGATCTTATAATGATCGACCCTAACTTCCGGGATATATTACGAAGAAGTGACATTTCTTGACGGGACTATGTATATGGGCCATTCTGGCTATGAGATCCCAATGACATTGGTCTGATTCGTTGGAACCATGAAGTTAAAGATCAGATCTATTATAAAATCATAGTCTGATCGATGTTCAACACCCTAACTTTCGAGATATATGACGAAGAATTGACATTTCTTGACGGGACTATCTATATGGGCCATTCTGGCTATGAAATCCCAATTACATTGGTCTGATTCGTTGGAACCATGAAGGTAAAGATCAGATCTTATAATGATCGACCCTAACTTCCGGGATATATTACGAAGAAGTGACATTTCTTGACGGGAAAATGTATATGGGCCATTCTGCCTATGAAATCCTAATGACATTGGTCTGATTCGTTGGAACCATGAATATAAAGATCAGATCTATTAGAAAATCATAGTCTGATCGATGTTCAACACCCTAACTTTCAAGATATATGACGAAGAAATGACATTTCTTGACGGGACTATCTATATGGGCCATTCTGGCTAGCAGATCCCAATGACATTGGTCTGATTCGTTGGAACCATGAAGGTAAAGATCAGATCTTATAATGATCGACCCTAACTTCCGGGATATATTACGAAGAAGTGACATTTCTTGACGGGAAAATGTATATGGGCCATTCTGCCTATGAAATCCTAATGACATTGGTCTGATTCGTTGGAACCATGAATATAAAGATCAGATCTATTAGAAAATCATAGTCTGATCGATGTTCAACACCCTAACTTTCAAGATATATGACGAAGAAATGACATTTCTTGACGGGACTATCTATATGGGCCATTCTGGCTATGAGATCCCAATGACATTGGTCTGATTCGTTGGAACCATGAAGGTAAAGATCAGATCTATTATAAAATTATAGCTAGACTAATGTTCAACACCCTTACTTCCGAGATATATTACGATGAATTGAGATTCCTTGACGGGACTATCTATATGGGCCATTCTGGCTATGAAATCCCAATTACATTGGTCTGATTCGTTGGAACCATGAAGGTTAAGATAAGATCTATTATAAAATCATAGTTTGATCGATGTTCAACACCCTAACTTCCGAGATATATTACGAAGAAGTGACATTTCTTGACGGGACTATGTGTATGGGCCATTCTGGCTATGAAATCCTAATGACATTGGTCTGATTCGTTGGAACCATGAATATAAAGATCAGATCTATTAGAAAATCATAGTCTGATCGATGTTCAACACGCTAACTTTCGAGATATATGACGAAGAAATGACATTTCTTGACGGGACTATGAATATGGGCCATTCTGGCTATGAGATCCCAATGACATTAGTCTGATTCGTTGGAACCATGAAGGTAAAGTCAGATCTATTAGAAAATCATAGCTAGACTGATGTTCAACACCCTAACTTCCGAGATATATTACGATGAATTGAGATTCCTTGACGGGACTATCTATATGGGCCATTCTGGCTAGCAGATCCCAATGACATTGGTCTGATTCGTTGGAACCATGAAGGTGAAGATCAGATCTTATAATGATCGACCCTAACTTCCGGGATATATTACGAAGAAGTGACATTTCTTGACGGGACTATGAATATGGGCCATTCTGGCTATGAAATCCTAATGACATTGGTCTGATTCGTTATAACCATGAATATAAAGATCAGATCTATTATAAAATCATAGTCTGATCGATGTTCAACACCCTAACTTTCGAGATATATGACGAAGATTTGACATTTCTTGACGGGACTATCTATAATGGGCCATTCTGGCTATGAGACCCCAATGACATTAGTCTGATTCATTGGAACCATGAAGGTAAAGTCAGATCTATTAGAAAATCATAGCTAGACTGATGTTCAACACCCATACTTTCGAGATATATTACGATGAAGGGAGATTTCTTGATGGGACTATGTATATGGGCCATTCGGCCTATGAAATCCCAATGACATTGGTCTGATTCGTTGGAACCATGAAGTTAAAAATCAGATCTATTATAAAATCATAGTCTGATCGATGTTCAACTTCCTAACTTCCGAGATATATGACGATGAAATGACATTTCTTGACGGGACTATTTATATGGGCCATTCTGGCTATGAGATCCCAATGACATTGGTCTGATTCGTTGGAACCATAAAGGTCAAGATCAGATCTATTAGAAAATCATAGCTAGACTGATGTTCAACACCCTAACTTCCGAGATATATTACGATGAAGTGAGATTCCTTGACGGGACTATCTATATGGGCCATTCTGGCTAGCAGATCCCAATGACATTGGTCTGATTCGTTGGAACCATGAAGGTAAAGATCAGATCTTATAATGATCGACCCTAACTTCCGGGATATATAACGAAGAAGTGACATTTCTTGACGGGACTATGAATATGGGCCATTCTGGCTATGAAATCCTAATGACATTGCTCTGATTCGTTGGAACCATGAATATAAAGATCAGATCTATTAGAAAATCATAGTCTGATCGATGATCAACTCCCTAACTTTCGAGATATATGACGAAGAAATGACATTTCTTGACGGGACTATCTATAATGGGTCATTCTGGCTATGAGATCCTAATGACATTAGTCTGATTCGTTGGAACCATGAAGGTAAAGATCAGATCTTATAATGATCGACCCTAACTTCCGGGATATATTACGAAGAAGTGACATTTCTTGACGGGACTATGAATATGGGCCATTCTGGCTATGAAATCCTAATGAAATTGGTCTGATTCGTTGGAACCATGAATATAAAGATCAGATCTATTAGAAAATCATAGTCTGATCGATGTTCAACACCCTAACTTTCGAGATATATGACGAAGAAATGACATTTCTTGACAGGACTATCTATAATGGGCCATTCTGGCTATGAGATCCCAATGACATTGGTCTGATTCGTTGGAACCATGAAGTTAAAGATCAGATCTATTACAAAATCATAGTCTGATCGATGTTCAACGCCCTAACTTTCGAGATATATTATGAAGAAATGACATTTATTGACGGGACTATTTATATGGGCCATTCTGGCTATGAGATCCCAATGACATTGGTCTGATTCGTTGGAACCATGAAGTTAAAGATCAGATCTATTATAAAATAATAGTCTGATCGATGTTCAACACCCTAACTTTCGAGATATATGACGAAGAAGTGACATTTCTTGACGGGACTATCTATATGGGCCATTCTGGCTATGAGATCCCAATGACATTGGTCTGATTAGTTGGAACCATGAAGGTAAAGATCAGGTCTATTAGAAAATCATAGCTAGACTGATGTTCAATACCCTAACTTCCACAATATATTACGATGAATTTAGATTCCTTGACGGGACTATCTATATGGGCCATTTTGGCTATGAGATCCCAATGACATTAGTCTGATTCGTTGGAACCATGAAGGTAAAGATCAGATCTCTTAGAAAATCATAGTCTGATCGATGTTCAACACCCTAACTTTCGAGATATATTACGAAGAAATGACATTTCTTGACGGGACTATTTATATGGGCCATTCTGCCTATGCAATCCCAATGACATTGGTCTGATTCGTTGGAACCATGAAGGTAAAGATCAGATCTATTAGAAAATCATAGTTAGACTGATGTTCAACGCCCTAACTTCCGAGATATATTACGATGAATTGAGATTCCTTGACGGGACTATCTATATGGGCCATTCTGGCTATGAGGTCCCAATGACATTGGTCTGATTCGTTGCAACCATGAAGGTAAAGATCAGATCTTATAATGATCGACCCTAACTTCCGGGATATATTACGAAGAAGTGACATTTCTTGACGGGACTATGAATATGGGCCATTCTGGCTATGAAATCCTAATGACATTGGTCTGATTCGTTGGAACCATGAATATAAAGATCAGATCTATTAGAAAATCATAGTCTGATCGATGTTCAACACCCTAACTTTCGAGATATATGACGAAGAAATGACATTTCTTGACAGGACTAACTATAATGGGCCATTCTGGCTATGAGATCCCAATGACATTGGTCTGATTCATTGGAACCATGAAGTTAAAGATCAGATCTATTACAAAATCATAGTCTGATCGATGTTCAACGCCCTAACTTTCGAGATATATTACGAAGAAATGAAATTTCTTGACGGGACTATTTATATGGGCCATTCTGGCTATGAGATCCCAATGACATTGGTCTGATTCGTTGGAACCATAAAGTTAAAGATCAGATCTATTATAAAATAATAGTCTGATCGATGTTCAACACCCTAACTTTCGAGATATATGACGAAGAAGTGACATTTCTTGACGGGACTATCTATATGGGCCATTCTGGCTATGAGATCCCAATGACATTGGTCTGATTCGTTGGAACCATGAAGGTAAAGATCAGATCTATTAGAAAATCATAGCTAGACTGATGTTCAATACCCTAACTTCCACAATATATTACGATGAATTTAGATTCCTTGACGGGACTATCTATATGGGCCATTCTGGCTATGAGATCCCAATGAAATTAGTCTGATTGGTTGGAACCATGAAGGTAATGATTAGATCTCTTAGAAAATCATAGTCTGATCGATGTTCAACACCCTAACTTTCGAGATATATGACGAAGAAATGACATTTCTTGACGGGACTATTTATATGGGCCATTCTGGCTATGAGATTCCAATGACATTGGTCTGATTCGTTGGAACCATGAAGGTAAAGATCAGATCTATTAGAAAATCATAGTTAGACTGATGTTCAACGCCCTAACTTCCGAGATATATTACGATGAATTGAGATTCCTTGACGGGACTATCTATATGGGCCATTCTGGCTATGAGATCCCAATGACATTGGTCTGATTCGTTGCAACCATGAAGGTAAAGATCAGATCTTATAATGATCGACCCTAACTTCCGGGATATATTACGAAGAAGTGACATTTCTTGACGGGACTATGAATATGGGCCATTCTGGCTATGAAATCCTAATGACATTGGTCTGATTCGTTGGAACCATGAATATAAAGATCAGATCTATTAGAAAATCATAGTCTGATCGATGTTCAACTCCCTAACTTTCGAGATATTTGACGAAGAAGTGACATTTCTTGACGGGACTCTGTATATGGGCCATTCTGGCTATGAAATCCCAATGACATTGGTCTGATTCGTTGGAACCATGAAGGTGAAGATCAGATCTATTAGAAAATCATAGTCTGATCGATGTTCAACACCCTAACTTTCGAGATATATGAAGATGAAGTGGCATTTATTGACGGGACTATCTATATGGGCCATTCTGGCTATGAGATCCCAATGACATTGGTCTGATTCGTTGGAACCATGAAGGTAAAGATCAGATCTATTAGAAAATCATAGCTAGACTGATGTTCAACTCCCTTACTTTCGAGATATAATACGATGAAGTGAGATTTCTTGATGGGACTATGTATATGGGCCATTCTGCCTATGAGATCCCAATGACATTGGTCTGATTCGTTGGAACCATGAAGTTAAAGTCAGATCTATTAGAAAATCATAGCTAGACTGATATTCAACACCCATACTTTCGAGATATATTACGATGAAGTGAGATTTCTTGATGGGACTATGTATATGGGCCATTCTGGCTATGAGATCCCAATGACATTGGTCTGATTCGTTGGAACCATGAAGGTAAAGATCAGATCTATTAGAAAATCATAGCTAGACTGATGTTCAACGCCCTAACTTCTGAGATATATTACGATGAATTGAGATTCCTTGACGGGACTATGTATATGGGCCATTCTGCCTATGCAATCCCAATGACATTGGTCTGATTCGTTGGAACCATGAAGGTAAAGATCAGATCTATTATAAAATCATAGTCTGATCGATGTTCAACATCCTAACTTGCGAGATATATTACGAAGAAGTGACATTTCTTTCCGGGACTATGTATATGGGCCATTCTGGCTATGAAATCCCAATGACATTGGTCTGATTCGTTGGAACCATGAAGGTAATGATTAGACCTATTAGAAAATCATAGCTAGCTTGATGTTGAATGCCCTAACTTCCGAGATATATGACGATGAAGTGACATTTCTTGATGGGGCTATGTATATAGGTCATTTTGGCTATGAGATCCCAATGAGACGCAAACCGTGTAACTTTACAAATTTTTAATTAATTTTCTTTGGAAATTAAACAGAAATAAATAATAAATATTTATTTTACATTATAGTTCAGTTAAGATATTTCGAATACAAATTAATATTTTTCTGATTTTCTGTTTTCGTATTATATGTTTGTAATTGATTTCATATTTTTTTAATGTTATATTATGTAGTACTTGGCATTGTAGCTGCAAAAAAAAAATTTATTGTTATCATTAAGCATAAATTTTATTTTTCCTATCGTGATAGCTTTCCTTATATCATAACATGTATAATGGTATTGCCAGTGCTTAAAATTTAAATTTTTTGGGATAGAATTTTGGGCCAACTTCACAAAGGTCCAGAGACGGGCAATTTGATAATTTCTACATCTAGTGGATTTTACGGTCAATTGATAAAACCATATGACTTTGGAATTTTTGATTTTTGTTGAATAAATTAGTATATTTTATAAATATGTAATATAAATTTCAAACCAATAATTATTTTCCACAATTCAATTCTCATAAGTAAATTATCCACAAAATTATTCAATCTCTTATCGTATTCCCTTTATCCCTCTTAGTAAACAGTAAAATATTTACAAATCCGAATATTACTATCTTCATCTATAAATTACATAAATGTTGTTTAGAAATCCCTTGACAGTACCACAAATAAATTTATTTGAATTTCTAGAAACGTCATGAATTGTAAACAAGCACTTTAATCACTTGTAGGTACTTTACGAATAAAAATCAAATATTGATTGAAGTGAATTGCTGTTTTGATGAATTCCACAAATTATCACAACCATTCCCATCAAAATTCATAAATAAATAAAATCGATTTATACGAGTATACCAAGGTATCAAAGTGAATTTTATATAGATAAAAAATCCGGTACCTCACGTTCTAGGAAAAAGCTACAAAAAAGGTTAAGTTGATGAATCTTAACTATTCAAATAAAAAAAAAATTTTCTGAAAATTAATTTCGTCCGAAAATATTGGCATAAAAAGATATCATGCATATGTATGTATGTATATAAGTCAAAACATTTCTATACTAAGAATTTTCTAAAAAATTCCGAATATCTCAATCAAAATGAATTAATATTACAAAAAAAATTCGTAATGTTTGTTTTACTGCTTGAGGCGAACAATAAATTAGGCACGTTCTGAACTTTGCCCCAAGGTTCTAATAACAAGCAAATAAGAAATTCTTTTAAATTGTTATAGGCAATATTAAAAATATTTTTTCTTAGAAACGGTTTTATTAAAAAATCGATGATGAGATTTTCATAACCCTTTAATGCGTAATAACGAATAAAATGTTAAGTTTATTTTGTTGTATTTTCTTATTGGAATTTGTCTTAAGGCTGTTAATTGAGTTAATAATTTTAATTTGACTGAATATACATTTTTGAAAGCTTGTAATGAATATGGTTTGTGTTATAGGCAAGATTCGGTGTAATTAAATACATATACGGTTCAGTTAGCTAACAAACCTTTTCTAGTGCTTAATGGCTTTTACAAAACTAGTCATTAAATAAAGAAGATCTTAAAATTAAAATACGCCAACCTTGACCAAATATTAGCGCTGTTACTGAGATGTAACTGTGTGTGTGTGTATGTCCTTAAATTAACAATTTTACAAAACGAGTTCGCCATTATTTTTGTAATTGAATGATGACAAGAACTTGAAAGCCTAATTATGGCTGGACTTAATTCCAAGTGCTTGGATATTTGGATATATTTTCCGAGTTGGACTTATGAGAAATCGATCCAAGAAGCTAAAATTTATAGGAAAATTCAAATCATCGAATGCGCCCCATCGATGCATCGATGTAGTTCACATTTTTCGAGCTACGAGACAGGGATAATAGAGCTGAAAATACGAGAGCTCAAAATGTTTTGAAAAATTCTCGAAACTCGTTTAATACTTACATAATCCCACCATCAGTCGTTCCATTTTCCGGATTTGGTGGTTTTACATTTTTTTTTTTCAATAAAGTTTAATTTAACTTCGGTCAAAAAGGACCAAAGATGACCAAAAAAATTTCTAGACGTCTGCAGATCTGTGCCCAATCTGCCTCTATGGTCAAGGCGGAGAATTCTAAAGCTATTAACCTGCAATACGAATTCACCAAAAACCATCTGTTTATAAAGCTATTTACAAATGTTTTATATGTATTGAGTTGGACGTTAGGTTTGCGGTTGAGCAGAGGGTTAAATTGGGTTCTATTTGCGAATGGCATTGGGATTTTGTTGGAGTTGAGTTGAGGATGGATTATGGGTTTAATGAGCAGTTCAGCTGGGAATTTATTTGTTTAATGAATTGGCGGTTAAATTAGAGTTAGATTAAGTTGAGTTCACGTACGTATGTAGTTTTTCCAACATGTTAATTTGAAAGTCGAGTGCACGTGAGTTTGGGATTAAGTTAAGGACTGGGTTTTTAGCCGAGTTATGGTTGAATTTGGGATTGGAATTGCAAGTTGGCATTGAGTTGGGTAGGAGTCAGCGGTAAAGTTGGACATTTATTTGAGGTTGTGTTGACAGTTGAATTGAGATACACGGTTGATTTGGAAGTTGAATTGCGGTTGTGTATGTATTGCATGTATTTTTCCCGACCAAGTAGGTAGGACGTTAAGTTTATTGGTAAGTTGGGGGCTGAAGTTCTGATCGAGCTGGGGTTTCAACCGTTCAGTTTCGGATTTATTGAAGGGTTGAGTTGAGATTTAATATCTGACGGTTATTTTTGTTCGTCTTGTTATCAATTTTTAATAAATTTATACTGTTATTGAGAAATTGAGATTTTTGAGATTTTCAAATTGACGATTTTGATGGTAAGTTCATGTACGGAGTTCATATACGATTCCAATAAGAATAATAAAACACTATAGGATTCGAATTCAAATGCAAATGTACTAGTAATTCTCAATAAAGATTTTAAGTATTTTCTATTATGGCCAAAATAACAATCACTCCCATAGATTTGTGAAAGGTTCGGCTACAAAGGTCATATAAGCCAAAATATAGGTCACATTATCCAAAAGAAGTTTTTTCGAAACGGAGGATTTGCAGTCTTGTTAATGGCCTTTTTGCTCTTAAAATATTGAGTATTTACTATTAAGGGCCCATTAACAAACACTGCCAGAGATTTGGGCAAGGTTCGGCGATATAGGTCATATAAGCCGAGGTATAAGCCACAACATCCAAAAAAAGTTTTTTCCAAACGGGCGATTTGAAAACTTGCTAATGGCAGTTTTGCTCTTAAAATATTGAGTATTTTCTATTGGGGGCCCATAAACAAGCACTGCCAGAGATTTGGGTAAGGTTTGGCTATACAGGTCATATAAGCCAAGGTATGGGTCTCATTACCCAAAAGAAGTTTTTCGAAACGGAAGATTTAGCATCTTGTTAATGGACGTTTTGAACTTAAAATATTGAGTATTTTCTACTAGGGGTCCATTAACAAGCACTGCCAGAGATTTGGGCTAAGTTCGGCTATACAGGGAAAATAAGCCAAGGTATGAGTCACATCATCTAGAAGAAGTTTTTTCCAAACGGGCGATTTGGAATTTTGCTAATGGCAGTTTTGCTCTTAAAATATTGAGTATTTTCTATGGGGGCCCATTAACAAGCACTGCCAGAGATTTGGGCAAGGTTCGGCTATAAAGGTCATATAAGCCAAGGTATGGGTCTCATTATCCAGAAGAAGTTTTTTCGAAACGGAGGATTTGGGGTCTTGTTAGGCAGTTCTGCTCTTAAAATATTGAGTATTTTCTATTAGGGGCCCATTAACAAGCACTGCCATAGATTTGGACAAGGTACGACTATACAGGTCATATAAGCCAAGGTATAGATCTCATTATCCAGAAGTTGTTTTTTTGAAACGGAGGATTTGGAATCTTGTTAATGGACGTTTTGCACTTTAAATATTGAGTGTTTTCTATTAGGGGTCCATTAACAAGCACTGCCATAGATTTGGACAAGGTTCGGCTATACAGGTCATATAAGCCAAGGTATGGGTCTCATTATCCAGAAGAGTTTTTTCGAAACGGAGGATTTGGAATCTTTTTAATGGCCGTTTTGCACTTAAAATATTGAGTATTTTCTATTAGGGGCCCATTAACAAGCACTGCCAGAGATTTGGGCAAGGTTTGGCTATACAGGTCATATAAGCCAAGGTATAAGTCTCATTATCCAGAAGAAGTTTTTTCAAAACGGAGGATTTGGAATCTTGCTAATGGCAGTTTTGCACTTAAAATATTAAGTATTTTCTATTGGGGGCCCATTAGCAAGCACTGCCAGAGATTTGGGCAAGGTTCGGCTATACAGGTCATATAAGCCAAGGTATGGGTCTCATTACCCAATAGAAGTTTTTCGAAACGGAGAATTTAGAATCTTGTTAATGGCCGTTTTCAACTTAAAATATTGAGTATTTTCTATTAGGGGTCCATTAACAAGCACTGCCAGAGATTTGGGCAAGGTTTGGCTATACAGGTCATATAAGCCAAGGTATGGGTCTCATTATCCAGAAGTTGTTTTTTCGAAACGGAGGATTTGGAATCTTGTTAATGGCCGTTTTGCACTTTAAATATTGAGTATTTTCTATTAGGGGTCCATTAACAAGCACTGCCAGAGATTTGGGCTAAGTTCGGCTATACAGGTAATATAAGCCAAGCTATGGGTCTCATTATCCAGAAGAGTTTTTCTAAACAGAGGATTTGGAATCTTGTTAATGGCCGTTTTGCACTTAAAATATTGAGTATTTTCTATTAGGGGCCCATTAACAAGCACTGCCAGAAATTTGGGCAAGGTACGGCTATACAGGTCATAATAGCCAAGGTATAGGGAACATTATCCAGAAGAAGTTTTTTTGAAAAGGAGGATTTGGAGTCTTGTTAATGGCCGTTTTGCACTTTAAATATTGAGTATTTACTATTAGGGGTTCATTAACAAGCACTGCTAGCGATTTGGGCTAAGTTCGGCTATACAGGTAATATAAACCAAGGTATGGGTCTCATTATCCAGAAGAAGTTTTTTCGAAACGGAGGATTTGGAGTCTTGTTAATGGCCTTTTTGCACTTAAAATTTTGAGTATTTACTATTAAGGGCTCATTAACAAGCACTGCCAGAGATTTGGGTAAGGTTTGGCTATACAGGTCATATAAGCCAAGGTATGGGTCTCATTACCCAAAAGAAGTTTTTCGAAACGGAAGATTTAGAATCTTGTTAATTGCCGTTTTGCACTTAAAATATTGAGTATTTTCTATTAGGGGCCCATTAACAAGCACTGCCAGAGATTTGGGCAAGGTTCGGCTATAAAGTTCATATAAGCCAAGGTATAGGTCTCATTATCCAGAAGAAATTTTTTCGAAACGGAAGATTTGGAGTCTTGTTAATGGCCGTTTTGCACTTGAAATATTAAGTATTTTCTATTGGGTGCCCATTAACAAGCGCTGCCAGAGATTTGGGCAAGGTTCTGCTAAATAAGTCATATAAGCCGAGGTATAATCCATATCATCCAAAAGAAGTTTTTTTCAAACGGGCGATTTGTAATCTTGCTAATGGACGTTTTCCACTTTAAATATTGAGTGTTTTCTATTTGGGGTCCATTAATAAGCACTGCCAGATATTTGGGTAAGGTTCGGCTATACAGGTCATATAAGCCAAGGTATGGGTCACATTATCCAGAAGAAGTTTTTTTGAAACGGAGGATTTGGAATCTTGTTAATGAACGTTTTGCACTTAAAATATTGAGTATTTTCTATTAGGGGTCCATTAACAAGCACTGCCAGGAATTTAGGCAAGGTACGGCTATACAGGTCATAAAAGCTAAGGTATGGGGCACATTATCCGGAAAAAGTTTTTTCGAAAAGGAGGATTTGGAGTCTTGGTAATGGCCATTTTGCACTTAAAATATTGAGTATTTTCTATTAGGGGTCCATTAACAAGCACTGCCAGAGATTTGGGCAAGGTTCGGCTATTCATGTCATATAAGCCAAGGTATGGGGCTCATTATCCAGAAGAAGTTTTTTTCGAAACGGAGGATTTGGAATCTTGCTAATGGCCGTTTTGCACTTTAAATGTTGAGTATTTTCTATTGGGGGCCCATTAGCAAGCACTGCCAGAGGTTTGGGCAATGTACGGCTATTCTTGAAAAAAGTTCTTTTGGATAATGTACCCCATACCTTGGTTGATAGGAACTATATAGCCGAACCTTGAAATTAAAAAATTCAGTTTTCGCACCGTGTTTTGATTTAGCATTTTAGTTGAACGTTGAGGGTTGAGATTTGTTTCAAACTAAGTTGATTTGAAGTTGGATTGGGGTTGAGTTAGCTTGCGTTGGAGTTGATTTTGGGGTTAAATTGGTCATTGTTTCTAGGATTGCGTTGCGATTGAGTTGGAGATTAAGCTGAAGATTAAACTGAAGAGGTTCAGTTAGATATTGATTTGAGAGTTGAGGTAATTATCAGGACCGAAGTTGTAATCACCTCTTGATGTATCAGTCCTTTATATTATATTCATTGCAATAGCCTTCGAGCTCCACACGATGTTGCGATTTTTCGAGATTGATAAGTTTATTTTAAATTTGTTTCGACTGTTCATGTATAGATATTGGTTGTGTTTGAATTAAGCATAGCATTTTAGGTTGGATTCTTGAAATTAGAAATTTTGAGATTTTTGAATTTACTCAACATTTTATTCAACATGTTGCAAAAAGTTGGCGGAGCGGAATCCACCCATTGATACTGATTTTTTTAATATTTCCAGATTAATGTAGACTTCTAATTTTATTCGAAATTTTCGGGAATATTCGCAATTTCTTAGACAGCTCAATAAAGCATATAATATTCTGTTTTATGTTCTGACCGAGATGAGATTCTAAATTCAAACTATTGAATTTATCTAGATTTTCAAATTTTAATAGCGTTGACATCACAATTATAACCATTATTCAATATTTTAGAGATATTCGAGGTTTTGCGAGATTTTTATACTCTTATGACTCTAAAATTTATTCGAGTTTTCTTACAGGTAATATTATATCCAAAGCTTTGTATAACTTCCCAATTCCATTGATAAAAATCGAAACAAAATACGCGATGATTGATTATGACTATATATTTATGAGACGTTTGTACTTAAGAAAACACTTTACCAAAAAAAAAATTGATAATCGATCAGTTGCATGTTGCTTGAATTACTTGATGCTTTTTGAAACTTTTTCTTTTGTTGAATATATAAACGCTATTATATGATAAATAAAAACATTGACAACAACAAAAACATAAAAAATTATTATTTTACAATAAAAATGTCTTCTGTTTAAGTTTACCATTGTATACGAGTTAGGGGGAGAATATATTTTAAAAGCTTTAGCGAAGAACTTTTTGACATGAAACTTTTTGTTTTGTTTACAGTAAATGTAACGAGAATGTATAAAAATTTAAAACTTAACGAAAAATAATCAACATAATTTTGAAAGCTTGGTAAATTTCAAACAATGAGATGACAATTTATGGTTGAAGAAATTTAAATTTGTTTCCTATTTCCCTCACCTCCCCCTCCCTCCCAACATTTATTTGTATTTAGTATTGAATAATATTATTTTTGTTAAGCATTTTTATCTACGGACGTAGGAAAAAAGGAATTTTAACCCGTTAGCGAGTAGATAATGGATCGTTATTTGTTTTTATTAATTTATCAGTAAGAATAAACAAGTGTCGCAATTTTTTGATTAATGTAAAGTAAAGGTGAAATATTTGGTGTAAGAAGCTGAATTTTCAGTGTCACTTTAATTAATTACTCTCATTTAACCAAATTTTTGCTTTAAGATACAGCTTGATAGCTTACCAAGCAAAATAAAAAATAAATAATAATGTTCTCTTTAGCCGCTGAACTTCAGTATTTCGAACCACAGATGGTAACTACAGCTATCCAGATCCATGTGAGGACTTTGTTTTAATTCCTTTTCATTGTTTTATGTATCATCGACATATTGGCAGTAAGCGATAACATACGTTGTATAATCTTATAATTAAAATATTTTTATTGATTTTTGGGCTCGAATCTTATTTTTTATGATTTTTCTTACTTTGAGCTTTCGGGCTCAAATCAAGTTGATTTGTTGTTTACAAACAGCGATTTTATTTTTATACCGTGTATTCATTTGCAAAGTTTTCACGCGAATTATCTCGATAACCAAGCGTTTCTGAAAAATATGTTCCATACCAAAGTTGTATGGATATGTTTGGTTGTCTGACTCGAAAGTGAAAGCCAAAATCCATATCATACCCATATCAAAATTTAAAAAAACATTTCTGTTAGTCCAAGAACTGAATATTTCAAAAATCCTACTGGAAAAAAGGCTCTTTGATTATCGTAAATTTGTAAAAGATTTAGAAAAAATTTCAAAATCTTTAACTGTTCGTCTAAAAATAAGTCCAGTAATACTTAGTTCATACAAAAGGAATATGCTTTAACTATTGTAAAACCATATTATCAAAGAAACCCATCTTACAATATCCGAACTTAACGGAACCGTTCATAATAACAACCGATGCTTCAAATTTTGCGTTTGGTGTCATTTTAAGTCAAGGAAAAATACCTAGATGAATGCATGATTAAGAATACTTTTGGGTTGAAA
This sequence comes from Tipula vernalis, assembly GCA_958295665.1. Lineage (NCBI taxonomy): Eukaryota > Metazoa > Arthropoda > Insecta > Diptera > Tipulidae > Tipula > Tipula vernalis. Next base: position 13,940,797 of record OY282559.1, on the reverse strand, counting down.
ATATTTTTTACAATACCTCCATATATGGCCGAAAAATTTCTGGCAATAACAGATCATACAACATCTAAAATAATTAGATGGCTGTTGACATTAGAAGGATTTGATTTGCTAATTCCCTATAAAAACGGAATACAAATGCTGTTGCTTTATCCCGTAGAATCGACGATGTTAGAATCAAAAATACTCGTTTATCCGGAAAATAATGAAATTAGTAAGGTACCAAATGTAAATGAAAATGCTTTAAACAATAATAAGCTATAATAATAAATTATTAGATCCTAAACTAGATCAAGGAATTCAAGAGGCCAAAACGTCTGTGAATGAATTTAGAATACAATTAAATTTTATGATTGATACTGGCAAAAAAAAAATTCTAAATCGAACAAGCTGTTCTCGAGATACCATGGGTATAAACATCCAGACATCCAGACATCCAGACATCCAGCCATCCAGACGTCCAGACAGCCAGACAGACGGATGGACATTTTGTTTATTTTTTTGCTTTTTCAAACTCAGGGACTTTCAAAACGTCGACAAAAGTGGTTTTGGACACCGGTGTGAAGTATTTCACACAAAGTGTAGCTACACAAATTAACGAAAAGTGTAAGTGTACTGAAAAAGTGTAAGCCTACATAAAAAGTGTAAATAAGAAGTAGGACCAGGTATGGGGCGATATTACCATAACGTGAACAGGTCAAGCTCTCCGAAACAATTTTTCTTATTAAAATAAAAAGGGTTGGGTATGTTCAACGCTATTTTGAAAATTGTGAAAATCAAATAAACTGTCGAAATTGAATTTTCTTAAAAATGTTTAGAAATAATCGAACAATCAAAATGAAAATTGTCACAGCAATTACAGGTCCCGAAACCAATTGATAGAGGTATCAACCGTCGTAATCGAACCATTTTAGATTTTTGCCGCCCAAACAATTGTGGGCGATAGCACAGTTGATTTTCAATAAAATTGAATTTTCTAAGAAATGTTTAGAAATAATCGAGCAATCAAAATGAAAATTGTCACAGCAATTACAGGTCCCGAAACCTATTGATAGAGGTATCAACCATCGTAATCGGACCATTTTAGATTTTGCCGCCCAAAAACTTGTGGGCGATAGCACAGTTGATTTTCAATAAAATTGAATTTTCTAAGAAATGTTTAGAAATAATCGAGCAACCAAAAACGAAAATTGTCACAGCAATTACAGGTCCCGAAACCTATTGATAGAGGTATCAACCATCGTAATCGGACCATTTTAGATTTTTGCGGCCCAAAAACTTGTGGGCTCTAGCACAGTTAATTTTCAATAAAATTGAATTTTCTAAGAAATGTTTAGAAATAATCGAGCAATCAAAATGAAAATTGTCACAGTAATTACAGGTCCCGAAACCTATTGATAGAGGTATCAACCATCGTAATCGGACCATTTTAGATTTTTGCCGCCCAAAAACTTGTGGGCTATAGCACAGTTAATTTTCAATAAAATTGAATTTTCTAAGAAATGTTTAGAAATAATCGAGCAATCAAAATAAAAATTGTCACAGCAATTACAGGTCCCGAAACCTATTGATAGAGGTATCAACCATCGTAATCGGACCATTTTAGATTTTTGCCGCCCAAAAACTTGTGGGCTATAGCACAGTTAATTTTCAATAAAATTGAATTTTCTAAGAAATGTTTAGAAATAATCGAGCAATCAAAATGAAAATTGTCACAGCAATTACAGGTCCCGAAACCTATTGATACAGGTATCAACCATCGTAATCGGGCCATTTTAGATTTTTGCCGCCCAAAAACTTGTGGGCTCTAGCACAGTTAATTTTCAATAAAATTGAATTTTCTAAGAAATGTTTAGAAATAATCGAGCAATCAAAATGAAAATTGTCACAGTAATTACAGGTCCCGAAACCTATTGATAGAGGTATCAACCATCGTAATCGGACCATTTTATATTTTTGCCGCCCAAAAACTTGTGGGCTATAGCACAGTTAATTTTCAATAAAATTGAATTTTCTAAGAAATGTTTAGAAATAATCGAGAAATCAAAATGAAAATTGTCACAACAATTACAGGTCCCGAAACCTATTGATAGAGGTATCAACCATCTTAATCACACTATTTTAGGTTTTTGCCGCCCAAAAACTTGTGGGCTATAGCACAGTTGATTTTCAATAAAATTGAATTTTCTAAGAAATGTTTAGAAATAATCGAGCAATCAAAATGAAAATTGTCACAGCAATTACAGGTCCCGAAACCTATTGATAGAGGTATCAACCATCGTAATTGGACCATTTTAGATTTTTGCCGCCCAAAAACTTGTAGGCTATAGCACAGTTGATTTTCAATAAAATTGAATTTTCTAAGAAATGTTAAGAAATAATCGAGCAATCAAAAACGAAAATTGTCACAGCAATTACAGGTCCCGAAACCTATTGATAGAGGTACCAACCATCGTAATCGAACCATTTTAGATTTTTGCCGCCCAAAAACTTGTAGGCTATAGCACAGTTGATTTTCAATAAAATTGAACTTTCTAAGAAATGTTTAGAAATAATCGAGCAATCAAAATGAAAATTGTCACAGCAATTACAGGTCCCGAAACCTATTGATAGAGGTATCAACCATCGTAATTGGACCATTTTAGATTTTTGCCGCCCAAAAACTTGTGGGCTATAGCACAGTTAATTTTCAATAAAATTGAATTTTCTAAGAAATGTTTAGAAATAATCGAGCAATCAAAATAAAAATTGTCACAGCAATTACAGGTCCCGAAACCTATTGATAGAGGTATCAACCTTCGTAATCGGACCATTTTAGATTTTTGCCGCCCAAAAACTTGTGGGCTATAGCACAGTTAATTTTCAATAAAATTGAATTTTCTAAGAAATGTTTAGAAATAATCGAGCAATCAAAATGAAAATTGTCACAGCAATTACAGGTCCCGAAACCTATTGATAGAGGTATCAACCATCGTAATCGGACCATTTTAGATTTTTGCCGCCCAAAAACTTGTGGGCTATAGCACAGTTGATTTTCAATAAAATTGAATTTTCTAAGAAATGTTTAGAAATAATCGAGCAATCAAAATAAAAATTGTCACAGCAATTACAGGTCCCGAAACCTATTGATAGAGGTATCAACCATCGTAATCGAACCATTTAAAATTTTTCCCGCCCAAAAACTTGTGGGCTAAAGCACAGTTGAAAATTGTCACAGCCATTACAGGTCCCGAAACCTATTGATAGAGGTATCAACCATCGTAATCGGAACATTTTAGATTTTTGCCGCCCAAAAACTTGTGGGCTATAGCACAGTTAATTTTCAATAAAATTGAATTTTCTAAGAAATGTTTAGAAATAATCGAGCAATCAAAATGAAAATTGTCACAGCAAGTACAGGTCCCGAAACCTGTTGATAGAGGTATAAACCATCGTAATCGGACCATTTTAGATTTTTGCCGCCCAAAAACTTGTGGGCTATAGCACAGTTAATTTTCAATAAAATTGAATTTTCTAAGAAATGTTTAGAAATAATCGAGCAATCAAAATAAAAATTGTCACAGCAATTACAGGTCCCGAAACCTATTGATAGAGGTATCAACCATCGTAATCGGACCATTTTAGATTTTTGCCGCCCAAAAACTTGTGGGCTATAGCACAGTTAATTTTCAATAAAATTGAATTTTCTAAGAAATGTTTAGAAATAATCGAGCAATCAAAATGAAAATTGTCACAGCAATTACAGGTCCCGAAACCTATTGATACAGGTATCAACCATCGTAATCGGGCCATTTTAGATTTTTGCCGCCCAAAAACTTGTGGGCTCTAGCACAGTTAATTTTCAATAAAATTGAATTTTCTAAGAAATGTTTAGAAATAATCGAGCAATCAAAATGAAAATTGTCACAGTAATTACAGGTCCCGAAACCTATTGATAGAGGTATCAACCATCGTAATCGGACCATTTTAGATTTTTGCCACCCAAAAACTTGTGGGCTATAGCACAGTTAATTTTCAATAAAATTGAATTTTCTAAGAAATGTTTAGAAATAATCGAGCAATCAAAATGAAAATTGTCACAACAATTACAGGTCCCGAAACCTATTGATAGAGGTATCAACCATCGTAATCACACTATTTTAGGTTTTTGCCGCCCAAAAACTTGTGGGCTATAGCACAGTTGATTTTCAATAAAATTGAATTTTCTAAGAAATGTTTAGAAATAATCGAGCAATCAAAATGAAAATTGTCACAGCAATTACAGGTCCCGAAACCTATTGATAGAGGTATCAACCATCGTAATTTGACCATTTTAGATTTTTGCCGCCCAAAAACTTGTGGGCTATAGCACAGTTGATTTTCAATAAAATTGAATTTTCTAAGAAATGTTTAGAAATAATCGAGCAATCAAAATAAAAATTGTCACAGCAATTACAGGTCCCGAAACCTATTGATAGAGGTATCAACCATCGTAATCGGACCATTTTAGATTTTTGCCGCCCAAAAACTTGTGGGCTATAGCACAGTTGATTTTCAATAAAATTGAATTTTCTAAGAAATGTTTAGAAATAATCGAGCAATCAAAATAAAAATTGTCACAGCAATTACAGGTCCCGAAACCTATTGATAGAGGTATCAACCATCGTAATCGGACCATTTTAGATTTTTGCCGCCCAAAAACTTGTGGGCTATAGCACAGTTAATTTTCAATAAAATTGAATTTTCTAAGAAATGTTTAGAAATAATCGAGCAATCAAAATGAAAATTGTCACAGCAATTACAGGTCCCGAAACCTATTGATAGAGGTATCAACCATCGTAATTGGACCATTTTAGATTTTTGCCGCCCAAAAACTTGTGGGCTATAGCACAGTTGATTTTCAATAAAATTGAATTTTCTAAGAAATGTTAAGAAATAATCGAGCAATCAAAAACGAAAATTGTCACAGCAATTACAGGTCCCGAAACCTATTGATAGAGGTATCAACCATCGTAATCGAACCATTTTAGATTTTTGCCGCCCAAAAACTTGTAGGCTATAGCACAGTTGATTTTCAATAAAATTGAATTTTCTAAGAAATGTTTAGAAATAATCGAGCAATCAAAATAAAAATTGTCACAGCAATTACAGGTCCCGAAACCTATTGATAGAGGTATCAACCATCGTAATCGGACCATTTTAGATTTTTGCCGCCCAAAAACTTGTGGGCTATAGCACAGTTGATTTTCAATAAAATTGAATTTTCTAAGAAATGTTTAGAAATAATCGAGCAATCAAAATAAAAATTGTCACAGCAATTACAGGTCCCGAAACCTATTGATAGAGGTATCAACCATCGTAATCGGACCATTTTAGATTTTTGCCGCCCAAAAACTTGTGGGCTATAGCACAGTTAATTTTCAATAAAATTGAATTTTCTAAGAAATGTTTAGAAATAATCGAGCAATCAAAATGAAAATTGTCACAGCAATTACAGGTCCCGAAACCTATTGATAGAGGTATCAACCATCGTAATCGGACCATTTTAGATTTTTGCCGCCCAAAAACTTGTGGGCTCTAGCACAGTTGATTTTCAATAAAATTAAATTTTCTAAGAAATGTTTAGAAATAATCGAGCAATCAAAATAAAAATTGTCACAGCAATTACAGGTCCCGAAACCTATTGATAGAGGTATCAACCATCGTAATCGGACCATTTAAAATTTTTCCCGCCCAAAAACTTGTGGGCTAAAGCACAGTTGAAAATTGTCACAGCCATTACAGGTCCCGAAACCTATTGATAGAGGTATCAACCATCGTAATCGGACCATTTTAGATTTTTGCCGCCCAAAAACTTGTGGGCTCTAGCACAGTTAATTTTCAATAAAATTGAATTTTCTAAGAAATGTTTAGAAATAATCGAGCAATCAAAATGAAAATTGTCACAGCAATTACAGGCCCCGAAACCTATTGATAGAGGTATCAACCTTCGTAATCGGACCGTTTTAGATTTTTTCCGCCCAAAAACTTGTGGGCTATAGCACAGTTAATTTTCAATAAAATTGAATTTTCTAAGAAATGTTTAGAAATAATCGAGCAATTAAAATGAAAATTGTCACAGCAATTACAGGTCCCGAAACCTATTGATACAGGTATCAACCATCGTAATCGGACCATTTTAGATTTTTGCCGCCCAAAAACTTGTGGGCTCTAGCACAGTTAATTTTCAATAAAATTGAATTTTCTAAGAAATGTTTAGAAATAATCGAGCAATCAAAATGAAAATTGTCACAGTAATTACAGGTCCCGAAACCTATTGATAGAGGTATCAACCATCGTAATCGGACCATTTTATATTTTTGCCGCCCAAAAACTTGTGGGCTATAGCACAGTTAATTTTCAATAAAATTGAATTTTCTAAGAAATGTTTAGAAATAATCGAGAAATCAAAATGAAAATTGTCACAACAATTACAGGTCCCGAAACCTATTGATAGAGGTATCAACCATCGTAATCACACTATTTTAGGTTTTTGCCGCCCAAAAACTTGTGGGCTATAGCACAGTTGATTTTCAATAAAATTGAATTTTCTAAGAAATGTTTAGAAATAATCGAGCAATCAAAATGAAAATTGTCACAGCAATTACAGGTCCCGAAACCTATTGATAGAGGTATCAACCATCGTAATTGGACCATTTTAGATTTTTGCCGCCCAAAAACTTGTGGGCTATAGCACAGTTGATTTTCAATAAAATTGAATTTTCTAAGAAATGTTAAGAAATAATCGAGCAATCAAAAACGAAAATTGTCACAGCAATTACAGGTCCCGAAACCTATTGATAGAGGTACCAACCATCGTAATCGAACCATTTTAGATTTTTGCCGCCCAAAAACTTGTAGGCTATAGCACAGTTGATTTTCAATAAAATTGAACTTTCTAAGAAATGTTTAGAAATAATCGAGCAATCAAAATGAAAATTGTCACAGCAATTACAGGTCCCGAAACCTATTGATAGAGGTATCAACCATCGTAATTGGACCATTTTAGATTTTTGCCGCCCAAAAACTTGTGGGCTATAGCACAGTTGATTTTCAATAAAATTGAATTTTCTAAGAAATGTTAAGAAATAATCGAGCAATCAAAAACAAAAATTGTCACAGCAATTACAGGTCCCGAAACCTATTGATAGAGGTATCAACCATCGTAATCGAACCATTTTAGATTTTTGCCGCCCAAAAACTTGTAGGCTATAGCACAGTTGATTTTCAATAAAATTGAATTTTCTAAGAAATGTTTAGAAATAATCGAGCAATCAAAATAAAAATTGTCACAGCAATTACAGGTCCCGAAACCTATTGATAGAGGTATCAACCATCGTAATCGGACCATTTTAGATTTTTGCCGCCCAAAAACTTGTGGGCTATAGCACAGTTGATTTTCAATAAAATTGAATTTTCTAAGAAATGTTTAGAAATAATCGAGCAATCAAAATAAAAATTGTCACAGCAATTACAGGTCCCGAAACCTATTGATAGAGGTATCAACCATCGTAATCGGACCATTTTAGATTTTTGCCGCCCAAAAACTTGTGGGCTATAGCACAGTTAATTTTCAATAAAATTGAATTTTCTAAGAAATGTTTAGAAATAATCGAGCAATCAAAATGAAAATTGTCACAGCAATTACAGGTCCCGAAACCTATTGATAGAGGTATCAACCATCGTAATCGGACCATTTTAGATTTTTGCCGCCCAAAAACTTGTGGGCTCTAGCACAGTTGATTTTCAATAAAATTGAATTTTCTAAGAAATGTTTAGAAATAATCGAGCAATCAAAATAAAAATTGTCACAGCAATTACAGGTCCCGAAACCTATTGATAGAGGTATCAACCATCGTAATCGGACCATTTAAAATTTTTCGCGCCCAAAAACTTGTGGGCTAAAGCACAGTTGAAAATTGTCACAGCCATTACAGGTCCCGAAACCTATTGATAGAGGTATCAACCATCGTAATCGGACCATTTTAGATTTTTGCCGCCCAAAAACTTGTGGGCTATAGCACAGTTAATTTTCAATAAAATTGAATTTTCTAAGAAATGTTTAGAAATAATCGAGCAATCAAAATGAAAATTGTCACAGCAAGTACAGGTCCCGAAACCTATTGATAGAGGTATAAACCATCGTAATCGGGCCATTTTAGATTTTTGCCGCCCAAAAACTTGTGGGCTATAGCACAGTTAATTTTCAACAAAATTGAATTTTCTAAGAAATGATAAGAAATAATCGACCAATCAAAATAAAAATTGTCACAGCAATTACAGGTCCCGAAACCTATTGATAGAGGTATCAACCATCGTAATCGGACCATTTTAGATTTTTGCCGCCCAAAAAGTTGTGGGCTATAGCACAGTTAATTTTCAATAAAATTGAATTTTCTAAGAAATGTTTAGAAATAATCGAGCAATCAAAATGAAAATTGTCACAGCAATTACAGGTCCCGAAACCTATTGATACAGGTATCAACCATCGTAATCGGACCATTTTAGATTTTTGCCGCCCAAAAACTTGTGGGCTCTAGCACAGTTAATTTTCAATAAAATTGAATTTTCAAAGAAATGTTTAGAAATAATCGAGCAATCAAAATGAAAATTGTCACAACAATTACAGGTCCCGAAACCTATTGATAGAGGTATCAACCATCGTAATCACACTATTTTAGGTTTTTGCCGCCCAAAAACTTGTGGGCTCTAGCACAGTTGATTTTCAATAAAATTGAATTTTCTAAGAAATGTTTAGAAATAATCGAGCAATCAAAATGAAAATTGTCACAACAATTACAGGTCCCGAAACCTATTGATAGAGGTATCAACCATCGTAATCACACTATTTTAGGTTTTTGCCGCCCAAAAACTTGTGGGCTATAGCACAGTTGATTTTCAATAAAATTGAATTTTCTAAGAAATGTTTAGAAATAATCGAGCAATCAAAATGAAAATTGTCACAGCAAGTACAGGTCCCGAAACCTATTGATAGAGGTATAAACCATCGTAATCGGACCATTTTAGATTTTTGCCGCCCAAAAACTTGTGGGCTATAGCACAGTTGATTTTCAATAAAATTGAATTTTCTAAGAAATGTTAAGAAATAATCGAGCAATCAAAAACGAAAATTGTCACAGCAATTACAGGTCCCGAAACCTATTGATAGAGGTATCAACCATCGTAATCGAACCATTTTAGATTTTTGCCGCCCAAAAACTTGTAGGCTATAGCACAGTTGATTTTCAATAAAATTGAATTTTCTAAGAAATGTTTAGAAATAATCGAGCAATCAAAATGAAAATTGTCACAGTAATTACAGGTCCCGAAACCTATTGATAGAGGTATCAACCATCGTAATCGGACCATTTTAGATTTTTGCCGCCCAAAAACTTGTGGGCTATAGCACAGTTAATTTTCAATAAAATTGAATTTTCTAAGAAATGTTTAGAAATAATCGAGCAATCAAAATGAAAATTGTCACAGCAATTACAGGTCCCGAAACCTATTGATAGAGGTATCAACCATCGTAATCGGACCATTTTAGATTTTTGCCGCCCAAAAACTTGTGGGCTATAGCACAGTTGATTTTCAATAAAATTGAATTTTCTAAGAAATGTTTAGAAATAATCGAGCAATCAAAATAAAAATTGTCACAGCAATTACAGGTCCCGAAACCTATTGATAGAGGTATCAACCATCGTAATCGGACCATTTTAGATTTTTGCCGCCCAAAAACTTGTGGGCTATAGCACAGTTAATTTTCAATAAAATTGAATTTTCTAAGAAATGTTTAGAAATAATCGAGCAATCAAAATGAAAATTGTCACAGCAATTACAGGTCCCGAAACCTATTGATAGAGGTATCAACCATCGTAATCGGGCCATCTTAGATTTTTGCCGCCCAAAAACTTGTGGGCTATAGCACAGTTGATTTTCAATAAAATTGAATTTTCTAACAAATGTTTAGAAATAATCGAGCAATCAAAATAAAAATTGTCACAGCAATTACAGGTCCCGAAACCTATTGATAGAGGTATCAACCATCGTAATCGGACCATTTTAGATTTTTGCCGCCCAAAAACTTGTGGGCTATAGCACAGTTAATTTTCAATAAAATTGAATTTTCTAAGAAATGTTTAGAAATAATCGAGCAATCAAAATGAAAATTGTCACAGCAATTACAGGTCCCGAAACCTATTGATAGAGGTATCAACCATCGTAATCGAACCATTTTAGATTTTTGCCGCCCAAAAACTTGTAGGCTATAGCACAGTTGATTTTCAATAAAATTGAATTTTCTAAGAAATGTTTAGAAATAATCGAGCAATCAAAATAAAAATTGTCACAGCAATTACAGGTCCCGAAACCTATTGATAGAGGTATCAACCATCGTAATCGGACCATTTTAGATTTTTGCCGCCCAAAAACTTGTGGGCTATAGCACAGTTAATTTTCAATAAAATTGAATTTTCTAAGAAATGTTTAGAAATAATCGAGCAATCAAAATGAAAATTGTCACAGCAATTACAGGTCCCGAAACCTATTGATAGAGGTATCAACCATCGTAATCGGACCATTTTAGATTTTTGCCGCCCAAAAACTTGTGGGCTATAGCACAGTTGATTTTCAATAAAATTGAATTTTCTAAGAAATGTTTAGAAATAATCGAGCAATCAAAATAAAAATTGTCACAGCAATTACAGGTCCCGAAACCTATTGATAGAGGTATCAACCATCGTAATCGGACCATTTTAGATTTTTGCCGCCCAAAAACTTGTGGGCTATAGCACAGTTAATTTTCAATAAAATTGAATTTTCTAAGAAATGTTTAGAAATAATCGAGCAATCAAAATGAAAATTGTCACAGCAATTACAGGTCCCGAAACCTATTGATAGAGGTATCAACCATCGTAATCGAACCATTTTAGATTTTTGCCGCCCAAAAACTTGTAGGCTATAGCACAGTTGATTTTCAATAAAATTGAATTTTCTAAGAAATGTTTAGAAATAATCGAGCAATCAAAATGAAAACTGTCACAACAATTACAGGTCCCGAAACCTATTGATAGAGGTATCAACCATCGTAATCACACTATTTTAGGTTTTTGCCGCCCAAAAACTTGTGGGCTCTAGCACAGTTGATTTTCAATAAAATTGAATTTTCTAAGAAATGTTTAGAAATAATCGAGCAATCAAAATGAAAATTGTCACAGCAATTACAGGTCCCGAAACCTATTGATAGAGGTATCAACCATCGTAATCGGACCATTTATAATTTTTCCCGCCCAAAAACTTGTGGGCTAAAGCACAGTTGAAAATTGTCACAGCCATTACAGGTCCCGAAACCTATTGATAGAGGTATCAACCATCGTAATCGGACCATTTTAGATTTTTGCCGCCCAAAAACTTGTGGGCTATAGCACAGTTAATTTTCAATAAAATTGAATTTTCTAAGAAATGTTTAGAAATAATCGAGCAATCAAAATGAAAATTGTCACAGCAATTACAGGTCCCGAAACCTATTGATAGAGGTATCAACCATCGTAATCGGACCATTTTAGATTTTTGCCGCCCAAAAACTTGTGGGCTATAGCACAGTTGATTTTCAATAAAATTGAATTTTCTAAGAAATGTTTAGAAATAATCGAGCAATCAAAATAAAAATTGTCACAGCAATTACAGGTCCCGAAACCTATTGATAGAGGTATCAACCATCGTAATCGGACCATTTTAGATTTTTGCCGCCCAAAAACTTGTGGGCTATAGCACAGTTAATTTTCAATAAAATTGAATTTTCTAAGAAATGTTTAGAAATAATCGAGCAATCAAAATGAAAATTGTCACAGCAATTACAGGTCCCGAAACCTATTGATAGAGGTATCAACCATCGTAATCGAACCATTTTAGATTTTTGCCGCCCAAAAACTTGTAGGCTATAGCACAGTTGATTTTCAATAAAATTGAATTTTCTAAGAAATGTTTAGAAATAATCGAGCAATCAAAATAAAAATTGTCACAGCAATTACAGGTCCCGAAACCTATTGATAGAGGTATCAACCATCGTAATCGGACCATTTAAAATTTTTGCCGCCCAAAAACTTGTGGGCTAAAGCACAGTTGAAAATTGTCACAGCCATTACAGGTTCCGAAACCTATTGATAGAGGTATCAACCATCGTAATCGGAGCATTTTAGATTTTTGCCGCCCAAAAACTTGTGGGCTATAGCACAGTTAATTTTCAATAAAATTGAATTTTCTAAGAAATGTTTAGAAATAATCGAGCAATCAAAATGAAAATTGTCACAGCAATTACAGGTCCCGAAACCTATTGATAGAGGTATCAACCTTCGTAATCGGACCATTTTAGATTTTTTCCGCCCAAAAACTTGTGGGTTATAGCACAGTTAATTTTCAATAAAATTGAATTTTCTAAAAAATGTTTAGAAATAATCGAGCAATCAAAATGAAAATTTTCACAGCAATTACAGGTCCCGAAACCTATTGATAGAGGTATCAACCATCGTAATCGGACCATTTTTAGATTTTTGCCGCCCAAAAACTTGTGGGCTATAGCACAGTTAATTTTCAATAAAATTGAATTTTCTAAGAAATGTTTAGAAATAATCAAGCAATCAAAAACGAAAATTGTCACAGCAATTACAGGTCCCGAAACCTATTGATAGAGGTATCAACCATCGTAATCGGACCATTTTAGATTTTTGCCGCCCAAAAACTTGTAGGCTATAGCACAGTTGATTTTCAATAAAATTGAATTTTCTAAGAAATGTTTAGAAATAATCGAGCAATCAAAATGAAAATTGTCACAGCAATTACAGGTTCCGAAACCTATTGATAGAGGTATCAACCATCGTAATCAGACCATTTTAGGTTTTTGCCGCCCAAAAACTTGTGGGCTATAGCACAGTTAATTTTCAATAAAATTGAATTTTCTAAGAAATGTTTAGAAATAATCGAGCAATCAAAATGAAAATTGTCACAGCAATTACAGGTCCCGAAACCTATTGATAGAGGTATCAACCATCGTAATCGAACCATTTTAGATTTTTGCCGCCCAAAAACTTGTAGGCTATAGCACAGTTGATTTTCAATAAAATTGAATTTTCTAAGAAATGTTTAGAAATAATCGAGCAATCAAAATGATAATTGTCACAGCAATTACAGGTCCCGAAACCTATTGATAGAGGTATCAACCATCGTAATCGGACCATTTTAGATTTTTGCCGCCCAAAAACTTGTGGGCTATAGCACAGTTGATTTGCAATAAAATTGAATTTTCTAAGAAATGTTTAGAAATAATCGAGCAATCAAAATGAAAATTGTCACAGCAATTACAGGTCCCGAAACCTATTGATAGAGGTATCAACCATCGTAATCGGACCATTTTAGATTTTTGCCGCCCAAAAACTTGTGGGCTATAGCACAGTTAATTTTCAATAAAATTGAATTTTCTAAGAAATGTTTAGAAATAATCGAGCAATCAAAAACGAAAATTGTCACAGCAATTACAGGTTCCGAAACCTATTGATAGAGGTATCAAAAATCGTAATCGAATCATTTTAGATTTTTGCCGCCCAAAAACTTGTAGGCTATAGCACAGTTGATTTTCAATAAAATTGAATTTTCTAAGAAATGTTTAGAAATAATCGAGCAATCAAAATGAAAATTGTCACAGCAATTACAGGTCCCGAAACCTATTGATAGAGGTATCAACCATCGTAATCGGACCATTTTAAATTTTTGCCGCCCAAAAACTTGTGGGCTATAGCACAGTTGATTTTCAATAAAATTGAATTTTCTAAGAAATGTTTAGAAATAATCGAGCAATCAAAATGAAAATTGTCACAGCAATTACAGGTCCCGAAACCTATTGATAGAGGTATCAACCATCGTAATCGGACCATTTTAGATTTTTGCCGCCCAAAAACTTGTGGGCTATAGCACAGTTGATTTGCAATAAAATTGAATTTTCTAAGAAATGTTTAGAAATAATCGAGCAATCAAAATGAAAATTGACACAGCCATTACAGGTCCCGAAACCTATTGATAGAGGTATCAACCATCGTAATCGGACCATTTTAGATTTTTGCCACCCAAAAACTTGTGGGCTATAATAGCACAGTTAATTTTCAATAAAATTGAATTTTCTAAGAAATGTTTAGAAATAATCGAGCAATCAAAATGAAAATTGTCACAACAATTACAGGTCCCGAAACCTATTGATAGAGGTATCAACCATCGTAATCGGACCATTTTAGATTTTTGCCGCCCAAAAACTTGTGGGCTATAGCACAGTAGATTTTCAATAAAATTGAATTTTCTAACAAATGTTTAGAAATAATCGAGCAATCAAAAACCAAAATTGCAAAGAAATTACAGGTCCCGAAACCTATTGATAGAGGTATCAACCATCGTAATCGGACCATTTTAGATTTTTGCCGCCCAAAAACTTGTGGGCTATAGCACAGTTGATTTTCAATAAAATTGAATTTTCTAAGAAATGTTAAGAAATAATCGAGCAATCAAAAACGAAAATTGTCACAGCAATTACAGGTCCCGAAACCTATTGATAGAGGTATCAACCATCGTAATCGAACCATTTTAGATTTTGCCGCCCAAAAACTTGTGGGCTATAGCACAGTTGATTTTCAATAAAATTGAATTTTCTAAGAAATGTTTAGAAATAATCGAGCAATCAAAATGAAAATTGTCACAGCAATTACAGGTCCCGAAACCTATTGATAGAGGTATCAACCATCGTAATCGGACCATTTTTAGATTTTTGCCGCCCAAAAACTTGTGGGCTATAGCACAGTTAATTTTCAATAAAATTGAATTTTCTAAGAAATGTTTAAAAATAATCAAGCAATCAAAAACGAAAATTGGCACAGCAATTACAGGTCCCGAAACCTATTGATAGAGGTATCAACCATCGTAATCGGACTATTTTAGGTTTTTGCTGCCCAAAAACTTGTGGGCTATGCACAGTTGATTTTCAATAAGATTGAATTTTCTAAGAAATGTTTAGAAATAATCGAGCAATCAAAAACCAAAATTGTCACAGCAATTACAGGTCCCGAAACCTATTGATAGAGGTATCAACAATCGTAATTGGACCATTTTAGATTTTAGCCGCCCAAAAACTTGTGGGCTATAGCACAGTTAATTTTCAATAAAATTGAATTTTCTAAGAAATATTTAGAAATAATCGAGCAATCAAAAACGAAAATTGTCACAGCAATTACAGGTCCCGAAACCTGTTGATAGAGGTATCAACCATCGTAATCGGACCATTTTAGATTTTTGCCGCCCAAAAACTTGTGGGCTATAGCACAGTTGATTTTCAATAAAATTGAATTTTCTAAGAAATGTTTAGAAATAATCGAGCAATCAAAATGAAAATTGTCACAGCAATTACAGGTCCCGAAACCTATTGATAGAGGTATCAACCATCGTAATCGGACCATTTTAGATTTTTCCCGCCCAAAAACTTGTGGGCTATAGCACAGTTAATTTTCAATAAAATTGAATTTTCTAAGAAATGTTTAGAAATAATCGAGCAATTAAAAACGAAAATTGTCACAGCAATTACAGGTTCCGAAACCTATTGATAGAGGTATCAAAAATCGTAATCGAATCATTTTAGATTTTTGCCGCCCAAAAACTTGTAGGCTATAGCACAGTTGATTTTCAATAAAATTGAATTTTCTAAGAAATGTTTAGAAATAATCGAGCAATCAAAATAAAAATTGTCACAGCAATTACAGGTCCCGAAACCTATTGATAGAGGTATCAACCATCGTAATCGGACCATTTTAAATTTTTGCCGCCCAAAAACTTGTGGGCTATAGCACAGTTGATTTTCAATAAAATTGAATTTTCTAAGAAATGTTTAGAAATAATCGAGCAATCAAAATGAAAATTGTCACAGCAATTACAGGTCCCGAAACCTATTGATAGAGGTATCAACCATCGTAATCGGACCATTTTAGATTTTTTCCGCCCAAAAACTTGTGGGCTATAGCACAGTTGATTTTCAATAAAATTGAATTTTCTAAGAAATGTTTAGAAATAATCGAGCAATCAAAATGAAAATTGACACAGCAATTACAGGTCCCGAAACCTATTGATAGAGGTATCAACCATCGTAATCGGACCATTTTAGATTTTTGCCACCCAAAAACTTGTGGGCTATAATAGCACAGTTAATTTTCAATAAAATTGAATTTTCTAAGAAATGTTTAGAAATAATCGAGCAATCAAAATGAAAATTGTCACAACAATTACAGGTCCCGAAACCTATTGATAGAGGTATCAACCATCGTAATCGGACCATTTTAGATTTTTGCCGCCCAAAAACTTGTGGGCTATAGCACAGTTGATTTTCAATAAAATTGAATTTTCTAAGAAATGTTTAGAAATAATCGAGCAATCAAAAACCAAAATTATCACAGCAATTACAGGTCCCGAAACCTATTGATAGAGGTATCAACCATCGTAATCGGACCATTTTAAATTTTTGCCGCCCAAAAACTTGTGGGCTATAGCACAGTTGATTTTCAATAAAATTGAATTTTCTAAGAAATGTTTAGAAATAATCAAGCAATCAAAATAAAAATTGTCACAGCAATTACAGGTCCCGAAACCTATTGATAGAGGTATCAACCATCGTAATCGGACCATTTTAGATTTTTTCCGCCCAAAAACTTGTGGGCTATAGCACAGTTGATTTTCAATAAAATTGAATTTTCTAAGAAATGTTTAGAAATAATCGAGCAATCAAAATGAAAATTGACACAGCAATTACAGGTCCCGAAACCTATTGATAGAGGTATCAACCATCGTAATCGGACCATTTTAGATTTTTGCCACCCAAAAACTTGTGGGCTATAGCACAGTAGATTTTCAATAAAATTGAATTTTCTAACAAATGTTTAGAAATAATCGAGCAATCAAAAACCAAAATTGTCAAAGCAATTACAGGTCCCGAAACCTATTGATAGAGGTATCAACCATCGTAATCGAACCATTTTAGATTTTTGCCGCCCAAAAACTTGTAGGCTATAGCACAGTTGATTTTCAATAAAATTGAATTTTCTAAGAATAGTTTAGAAATAATCGAGCAATCAAAATGAAAATTGTCACAGCAAGTACAGGTCCCGAAACCTATTGATAGAGGTATAAACCATCGTAATCGGACCATTTTAGATTTTTGCCGCCCAAAAACTTGTGGGCTATAGCACAGTTAATTTTCAATAAAATTGAATTTTCTAAGAAATGATAAGAAATAAACGACCAATCAAAATAAAAATTGTCACAGCAATTACAGGTCCCGAAACCTATTGATAGAGGTATCAACCATCGTAATCGAACCATTTTAGATTTTTGCCGCCCAAAAACTTGTAGGCTATAGCACAGTTGATTTTCAATAAAATTGAATTTTCTAAGAAATGTTTAGAAATAATCGAGCAATCAAAATGAAAATTGTCACAGCAAGTACAGGTCCCGAAACCTATTGATAGAGGTATAAACCATCGTAATCGGACCATTTTAGATTTTTGCCGCCCAAAAACTTGTGGGCTATAGCACAGTTAATTTTCAATAAAATTGAATTTTCTAAGAAATGATAAGAAATAATCGACCAATCAAAATAAAAATTGTCACAGCAATTACAGGTCCCGAAACCTATTAATAGAGGTATCAACCATCGTAATCGGACCATTTTAGATTTTTGCCGCCCAAAACTTGTGGGCTATAGCACAGTTGATTTTCAATAAAATTGAATTTTCTAAGAAATGTTTAGAAATAATCGAGCAATCAAAATGAAAATTCACACAGCAATTACAGGTCCCGAAACCTATTGATAGAGGTATCAACCATCGTAATCGGACCATTTTAGATTTTTGCCGCCCAAAAACTTGTGGGCTATAGCACAGTTAATTTTCAATAAAATTGAATTTTCTAAGAAATGTTTAGAAATAATCGAGCAATCAAAATGAAAATTGTCACAGCAATTACAGGTCCCGAAACCTATTGATAGAGGTATCAACCATCGTAATCGGACCATTTTAGATTTTTGCCGCCCAAAAACTTGTGGGCTCTAGCACAGTTGATTTTCAATAAAATTGAATTTTCTAAGAAATGTTTAGAAATAATCGGGCAATCAAAATAAAAATTGTCACAGCAATTACAGGTCCCGAAACCTATTGATAGAGGTATCAACCATCGTAATCGGACCATTTAAAATTTTTCCCGCCCAAAAACTTGTGGGCTAAAGCACAGTTGAAAATTGTCACAGCCATTACAGGTCCCGAAACCTATTGATAGAGGTATCAACCATCGTAATCGGACCATTTTAGATTTTTGCCGCCCAAAAACTTGTGGGCTATAGCACAGTTAATTTTCAATAAAATTGAATTTTCTAAGAAATGTTTAGAAATAATCGAGCAATCAAAAACGAAAATTGTCACAGCAATTACAGGTTCCGAAACCTATTGATAGAGGTATCAAAAATCGTAATCGAATCATTTTAGATTTTTGCCGCCCAAAAACTTGTAGGCTATAGCACAGTTGATTTTCAATAAAATTGAATTTTCTAAGAAATGTTTAGAAATAATCGAGCAATCAAAATGAAAATTGTCACAGCAATTACAGGTCCCGAAACCTATTGATAGAGGTATCAACCATCGTAATCGGACCATTTTAGATTTTTGCCGCCCAAAAACTTGTGGGCTATAGCACAGTAGATTTTCAATAAAATTGAATTTTCTAACAAATGTTTAGAAATAATCGAGCAATCAAAAACCAAAATTGTCAAAGCAATTACAGGTCCCGAAACCTATTGATAGAGGTATCAACCATCGTAATCGAACCATTTTAGATTTTTGCCGCCCAAAAACTTGTAGGCTATAGCACAGTTGATTTTCAATAAAATTGAATTTTCTAAGAAATGTTTAGAAATAATCGAGCAATCAAAATGAAAATTGTCACAGCAAGTACAGGTCCCGAAACCTATTGATAGAGGTATAAACCATCGTAATCGGACCATTTTAGATTTTTGCCGCCCAAAAACTTGTGGGCTATAGCACAGTTAATTTTCAATAAAATTGAATTTTCTAACAAATGTTTAGAAATAATCGAGCAATCAAAAACCAAAATTGTCAAAGCAATTACAGGTCCCGAAACCTATTGATAGAGGTATCAACCATCGTAATCGAACCATTTTAGATTTTTGCCGCCCAAAAACTTGTAGGCTATAGCACAGTTGATTTTCAATAAAATTGAATTTTCTAAGAAATGTTTAGAAATAATCGAGCAATCAAAATGAAAATTGTCACAGCAAGTACAGGTCCCGAAACCTATTGATAGAGGTATAAACCATCGTAATCGGACCATTTTAGATTTTTGCCGCCCAAAAACTTGTGGGCTATAGCACAGTTAATTTTCAATAAAATTGAATTTTCTAAGAAATGCTAAGAAATAATCGACCAATCAAAATAAAAATTGTCACAGCAATTACAGGTCCCGAAACCTATTAATAGAGGTATCAACCATCGTAATCGGACCATTTTAGATTTTTGCCGCCCAAAACTTGTGGGCTATAGCACAGTTGATTTTCAATAAAATTGAATTTTCTAAGAAATGTTTAGAAATAATCGAGCAATCAAAATGAAAATTCACACAGCAATTACAGGTCCCGAAACCTATTGATAGAGGTATCAACCATCGTAATCGGACCATTTTAGATTTTTGCCGCCCAAAAACTTGTGGGCTACAGCACAGTTAATTTTCAATAAAATTGAATTTTCTAAGAAATGTTTAGAAATAATCGAGCAATCAAAATGAAAATTGTCACAGCAATTACAGGTCCCGAAACCTATTGATAGAGGTATCAACCATCGTAATCGGACCATTTTAGATTTTTGCCGCCCAAAAACTTGTGGGCTCTAGCACAGTTGATTTTCAATAAAATTGAATTTTCTAAGAAATGTTTAGAAATAATCGAGCAATCAAAATAAAAATTGTCACAGCAATTACAGGTCCCGAAACCTATTGATAGAGGTATCAACCATCGTAATCGGACCATTTTAGATTTTTGCCGCCCAAAAACTTGTGGGCTAAAGCACAGTTGAAAATTGTCACAGCCATTACAGGTCCCGAAACCTATTGATAGAGGTATCAACCATCGTAATCGGACCATTTTAGATTTTTGCCGCCCAAAAACTTGTGGGCTATAGCACAGTTAATTTTCAATAAAATTGAATTTTCTAAGAAATGTTTAGAAATAATCGAGCAATCAAAAACGAAAATTGTCACAGCAATTACAGGTTCCGAAACCTATTGATAGAGGTATCAAAAATCGTAATCGAATCATTTTAGATTTTTGCCGCCCAAAAACTTGTAGGCTATAGCACAGTTGATTTTCAATAAAATTGAATTTTCTAAGAAATGTTTAGAAATAATCGAGCAATCAAAATGAAAATTGTCACAGCAATTACAGGTCCCGAAACCTATTGATAGAGGTACCAACCATCGTAATCGGACCATTTTAAATTTTTGCCGCCCAAAAACTTGTGGGCTATAGCACAGTTGATTTTCAATAAAATTGAATTTTCTAAGAAATGTTTAGAAATAATCGAGCAATCAAAATGAAAATTGTCACAGCAAGTACAGGTCCCGAAACCTATTGATAGAGGTATAAACCATCGTAATCGGACCATTTTAGATTTTTGCCGCCCAAAAACTTGTGGGCTATAGCACAGTTAATTTTCAATAAAATTGAATTTTCTAAGAAATGATAAGAAATAATCGACCAATCAAATTAAAAATTGTCACAGCAATTACAGGTCCCGAAACCTATTGATAGAGGTATCAACCATCGTAATCGGACCATTTTAGATTTTTGCCGCCCAAAAC
This sequence comes from Tipula vernalis, assembly GCA_958295665.1. NCBI lineage: Eukaryota > Metazoa > Arthropoda > Insecta > Diptera > Tipulidae > Tipula > Tipula vernalis. The sequence goes on along the minus strand of OY282559.1, from coordinate 13,919,845 downwards.
TTGTGGGCTATAGCACAGTTGATTTTCAATAAAATTGAATTTTCTAAGAAATGTTTAGAAATAATCGAGCAATCAAAATGAAAATTGACACAGCAATTACAGGTCCCGAAACCTATTGATAGAGGTATCAACCATCGTAATCGGACCATTTTAGATTTTTGCCACCCAAAAACTTGTGGGCTATAATAGGACAGTTAATTTTCAATAAAATTGAATTTTCTAAGAAATGTTTAGAAATAATCGAGCAATCAAAATGAAAATTGTCACAGCAATTACAGGTTCCGAAACCTATTGATAAAGGTATCAACCATCGTAATCGGACCATTTTAGGTTTTTGCCACCCAAAAACTTGTGGGCTATAGCACAGTTAATTTTCAATAAAATTGAATTTTCTAAGAAATGTTTAGAAATAATCGAGCAATCAAAATGAAAATTGTCACAGCAATTACAGGTCCCGAAACCTATTGATAGAGGTATCAACCATCGTAATCGGACCATTTTAGATTTTTGCCGCCCAAAAACTTGTGGGCTATAGCACAGTTAATTTTCAATAAAATTGAATTTTCTAAGAAATGTTTAGAAATAATCGAGCAATCAAAAACAAAAATTGTCACAGCAATTACAGGTCCCGAAACCTATTGATAGAGGTATCAACCATCGTAATCGGACCATTTTAGATTTTTGCCGCCCAAAAACTTGTGGGCTATAGCACAGTTAATTTTCAATAAAATTGAATTTTCTAAGAAATGTTTAGAAATAATCGAGCAATCAAAATGAAAATTGTCACAGCAATTACAGGTCCCGAAACCTATTGATAGAGGTATCAACCATCGTAATCGGACCATTTTAGATTTTTGCCGCCCAAAAACTTGTGGGCTATAGCACAGTTAATTTTCAATAAAATTGAATTTTCTAAGAAATGTTTAGAAATAATCGAGCAATCAAAATGAAAATTGTCACAGCAATTACAGGTTCCGAAACCTATTGATAGAGGTATCAACCATCGTAATCGGACCATTTTAGATTTTTGCCGCCCAAAAACTTGTGGGCTATAGCACAGTTGATTTTCAATAAAATTGAATTTTCTAAGAAATGTTTAGAAATAATCGAGCAATCAAAATGAAAATTGTCACAGCAATTACAGGTTCCGAAACCTATTGATAAAGGTATCAACCATCGTAATCGGACCATTTTAGGTTTTTGCCACCCAAAAACTTGTGGGCTATAGCACAGTTAATTTTCAATAAAATTGAATTTTCTAAGAAATGTTTAGAAATAATCGAGCAATCAAAATGAAAATTGTCACAGCAATTACAGGTCCCGAAACCTATTGATAGAGGTATCAACCATCGTAATCGGACCATTTTAGATTTTTGCCGCCCAAAAACTTGTGGGCTATAGCACAGTTAATTTTCAATAAAATTGAATTTTCTAAGAAATGTTTAGAAATAATCGAGCAATCAAAAACAAAAATTGTCACAGCAATTACAGGTCCCGAAACCTATTGATAGAGGTATCAACCATCGTAATCGGACCATTTTAGATTTTTGCCGCCCAAAAACTTGTGGGCTATAGCACAGTTAATTTTCAATAAAATTGAATTTTCTAAGAAATGTTTAGAAATAATCGAGCAATCAAAATGAAAATTGTCACAGCAATTACAGGTCCCGAAACCTATTGATAGAGGTATCAACCATCGTAATCGGACCATTTTAGATTTTTGCCGCCCAAAAACTTGTGGGCTATAGCACAGTTAATTTTCAATAAAATTGAATTTTCTAAGAAATGTTTAGAAATAATCGAGCAATCAAAATGAAAATTGTCACAGCAATTACAGGTTCCGAAACCTATTGATAGAGGTATCAACCATCGTAATCGGACCATTTTAGATTTTTGCCGCCCAAAAACTTGTGGGCTATAGCACAGTTGATTTTCAATAAAATTGAATTTTCTAAGAAATGTTTAGAAATAATCGAGCAATCAAAATGAAAATTGTCACAGCAATTACAGGTCCCGAAACCTATTGATAGAGGTATCAACCTTCGTAATCGGACCATTTTAGATTTTTGCCGCCCAAAAACTTGTGGGCTATAGCACAGTTAATTTTCAATAAAATTGAATTTTCTAAGAAATGTTTAGAAATAATCGAGCAATCAAAATGAAAATTGTCACAGCAATTACAGGTTCCGAAACCTATTGATAAAGGTATCAACCATCGTAATCGGACCATTTTAGGTTTTTGCCACCCAAAAACTTGTGGGCTATAGCACAGTTAATTTTCAATAAAATTGAATTTTCTAAGAAATGTTTAGAAATAATCGAGCAATCAAAATGAAAATTGTCACAGCAATTACAGGTCCCGAAACCTATTGATAGAGGTATCAACCATCGTAATCGGACCATTTTAGATTTTTGCCGCCCAAAAACTTGTGGGCTATAGCACAGTTAATTTTCAATAAAATTGAATTTTCTAAGAAATGTTTAGAAATAATCGAGCAATCAAAAACAAAAATTGTCACAGCAATTACAGGTCCCGAAACCTATTGATAGAGGTATCAACCATCGTAATCGGACCATTTTAGATTTTTGCCGCCCAAAAACTTGTGGGCTATAGCACAGTTAATTTTCAATAAAATTGAATTTTCTAAGAAATGTTTAGAAATAATCGAGCAATCAAAATGAAAATTGTCACAGCAATTACAGGTCCCGAAACCTATTGATAGAGGTATCAACCATCGTAATCGGACCATTTTAGATTTTTGCCGCCCAAAAACTTGTGGGCTATAGCACAGTTAATTTTCAATAAAATTGAATTTTCTAAGAAATGTTTAGAAATAATCGAGCAATCAAAATGAAAATTGTCACAGCAATTACAGGTTCCGAAACCTATTGATAGAGGTATCAACCATCGTAATCGGACCATTTTAGATTTTTGCCGCCCAAAAACTTGTGGGCTATAGCACAGTTGATTTTCAATAAAATTGAATTTTCTAAGAAATGTTTAGAAATAATCGAGCAATCAAAATGAAAATTGTCACAGCAATTACAGGTCCCGAAACCTATTGATAGAGGTATCAACCATCGTAATCGGACCATTTAAGATTTTTGCCGCCCAAAAACTTGTGGGCTATAGCACAGTAGATTTTCAATAAAATTGAATTTTCTAACAAATGTTTAGAAATAATCGAGCAATCAAAAACCAAAATTGTCAAAGCAATTACAGGTCCCGAAACCTATTGATAGAGGTATCAACCATCGTAATTGGACCATTTTAGATTTTTGCCGCCCAAAAACTTGTGGGCTATAGCACAGTTGATTTTCAATAAAATTGAATTTTCTAAGAAATGTTTAGAAATAATCGAGCAATCAAAATGAAAATTGTCTCAGCAATTACAGGTCCCGAAACCTATTGATAGAGGTATCAACCATCGTAATCGGACCATTTTTAGATTTTTGCCGCCCAAAAACTTGTGGGCTATAGCACAGTTAATTTTCAATAAAATTGAATTTTCTAAGAAATGTTTAGAAATAATCGAGCAATCAAAAACGAAAATTGTCACAGCAATTACAGGTCCCGAAACCTATTGATAGAGGTATCAACCATCGTAATCGGACTATTTTAGGTTTTTGCTGCCCAAAAACTTGTGGGCTATGCACAGTTGATTTTCAATAAGATTTAATTTTCTAAGAAATGTTTAGAAATAATCGAGCAATCAAAAACAAAAATTGTCACAGCAATTACAGGTCCCGAAACCTATTGATAGAGGTATCAACCATCGTAATCGGACCATTTTAGATTTTTGCCGCCCAAAAAATTTTGTGGGCTATAGCACAGTTAATTTTCAATAAAATTGAATTTTCTAAGAAATGTTTAGAAATAATTGAGCAATCAAAAACGAAAATTGTCACAGCAATTACAGGTTCTGAAACCTATTGATAGAGGTATCAAAAATCGTAATCGAATCATTTTAGATTTTTGCCGCCCAAAAACTTGTAGGCTATAGCACAGTTGATTTTCAATAAAATTGAATTTTCTAAGAAATGTTTAGAAATAATCGAGCAATCAAAATGAAAATTGTCACAGCAATTACAGGTCCCGAAACCTATTGATAGAGGTATCAACCATCGTAATCGGACCATTTTAAATTTTTGCCGCCCAAAAACTTGTGGGCTATAGCACAGTTGATTTTCAATAAAATTGAATTTTCTAAGAAATGTTTAGAAATAATCGAGCAATCAAAATGAAAATTTTCACAGCAATTACAGGTCCCGAAACCTATTGATAGAGGTATCAACCATCGTAATCGGACCATTTTAGATTTTTTCCGCCCAAAAACTTGTGGGCTATAGCACAGTTGATTTTCAATAAAATTGAATTTTCTAAGAAATGTTTAGAAATAATCGAGCAATCAAAATGAAAATTGTCACAGCAATTACAGGTCCCGAAACCTATTGATAGAGGTATCAACCATCGTAATCGGACCATTTTAGATTTTTGCCGCCCAAAAACTTGTGGGCTATAGCACAGTAGATTTTCAATAAAATTGAATTTTCTAACAAATGTTTAGAAATAATCGAGCAATCAAAAACCAAAATTGTCAAAGCAATTACAGGTCCCGAAACCTATTGATAGAGGTATCAACCATCGTAATTGGACCATTTTAGATTTTTGCCGCCCAAAAACTTGTGGGCTATAGCACAGTTGATTTTCAATAAAATTGAATTTTCTAAGAAATGTTTAGAAATAATCGAGCAATCAAAATGAAAATTGTCACAGCAATTACAGGTCCCGAAACCTATTGATAGAGGTATCAACCATCGTAATCGGACCATTTTTAGATTTTTGCCGCCCAAAAACTTGTGGGCTATAGCACAGTTAATTTTCAATAAAATTGAATTTTCTAAGAAATGTTTAGAAATAATCGAGCAATCAAAAACGAAAATTGTCACAGCAATTACAGGTCCCGAAACCTATTGATAGAGGTATCAACCATCGTAATCGGACTATTTTAGGTTTTTGCTGCCCAAAAACTTGTGGGCTATGCACAGTTGATTTTCAATAAGATTGAATTTTCTAAGAAATGTTTAGAAATAATCGAGCAATCAAAAACAAAAATTGTCACAGCAATTACAGGTCCCGAAACCTATTGATAGAGGTATCAACCATCGTAATCGGACCATTTTAGATTTTTGCCGCCCAAAAAATTTTGTGGGCTATAGCACAGTTAATTTTCAATAAAATTGAATTTTCTAAGAAATGTTTAGAAATAATTGAGCAATCAAAAACGAAAATTGTCACAGCAATTACAGGTCCCGAAACCTATTGATAGAGGTATCAACCATCGTAATCGGACCATTTTAGATTTTTGCCGCCCAAAAACTTGTGGGCTATAGCACAGTTAATTTTCAATAAAATTGAATTTTCTAAGAAATGTTTAGAAATAATCGAGCAATCAAAATGAAAATTGTCACAGCAATTACAGGTCCCGAAACCTATTGATAGAGGTATCAACCATCGTAATCGGACCATTTTAGATTTTTGCCACCCAAAAACTTGTGGGCTATAATAGCACAGTTGATTTTCAATAAAATTGAATTTTCTAAGAAATGTTTAGAAATAATCGAGCAATCAAAATGAAAATTGACACAGCAATTACAGGTCCCGAAACCTATTGATAGAGGTATCAACCATCGTAATCGGACCATTTTAGATTTTTGCCGCCCAAAAACTTGTGGGCTATAGCACAGTTAATTTTCAAAAAAATTGAATTTTCTAAGAAATGTTTAAAAATAATCGAGCAATCAAAATGAAAATTGTCACAGCAATTACAGGTCCCGAAACCTATTGATAGAGGTATCAACCTTCGTAGTCGGACCATTTTAGATTTTTGCCGCCCAAAAACTTGTGGGCTATAGCACAGTTAATTTTCAATAAAATTGAATTTTCTAAGAAATGTTTAGAAATAATGGAGCAATCAAAATGAAAATTGTCACAGCAATTACAGGTTCCGAAACCTATTGATAGAGGTATCAACCATCGTAATCAGACCATTTTAGGTTTTTGCTGCCCAAAAACTTGTGGGCTATAGCACAGTTAATTTTCAATAAAATTGAATTTTCTAAGAAATGTTTAGAAATAATCGAGCAATCAAAATGAAAATTGTCACAGCAATTACAGGTCCCGAAACCTATTGATAGAGGTATCAACCATCGTAATCGGACCATTTTAGATTTTTGCCGCCCAAAAACTTGTGGGCTATAGCACAGTTAATTTTCAATAAAATTGAATTTTCTAAGAAATGTTTAGAAATAATCGAGCAATCAAAATGAAAATTGTCACAGCAATTACAGGTTCCGAAACCTATTGATAGAGGTATCAACCATCGTAATCGGACCATTTTAGATTTTTGCCGCCCAAAAACTTGTGGGCTATAGCACAGTTAATTTTCAATAAAATTGAATTTTCTAAGAAATGTTTAGAAATAATCGAGCAATCAAAATGAAAATTGACACAGCAATTACAGGTCCCGAAACCTATTGATAGAGGTATCAACCATCGTAATCGGACCATTTTAGATTTTTGCCACCCAAAAACTTGTGGGCTATAATAGCACAGTTAATTTTCAATAAAATTGAATTTTCTAAGAAATGTTTAGAAATAATCGAGCAATCAAAAACGAAAATTGTCACAGCAATTACAGGTCCCGAAACCTATTGATAGAGGTATCAACCATCGTAATCGGACCATTTTAGATTTTTGCCGCCCAAAAACTTGTGGGCTATAGCACAGTTAATTTTCAATAAAATTGAATTTTCTAAGAAATGTTTAGAAATAATCGAGCAATCAAAATGAAAATTGTCACAGCAATTACAGGTCCCGAAACCTATTGATAGAGGTATCAACCATCGTAATCGGACCATTTTAGATTTTTGCCACCCAAAAACTTGTGGGCTATAATAGCACAGTTGATTTTCAATAAAATTGAATTTTCTAAGAAATGTTTAGAAATAATCGAGCAATCAAAATGAAAATTGACACAGCAATTACAGGTCCCGAAACCTATTGATAGAGGTATCAACCATCGTAATCGGACCATTTTAGATTTTTGCCGCCCAAAAACTTGTGGGCTATAGCACAGTTAATTTTCAATAAAATTGAATTTTCTAAGAAATGTTTAGAAATAATCGAGCAATCAAAAACGAAAATTGTCACAGCAATTACAGGTCCCGAAACCTATTGATAGAGGTATCAACCATCGTAATCGGACCATTTTAGATTTTTGCCGCCCAAAAACTTGTGGGCTATAGCACAGTTAATTTTCAATAAAATTGAATTTTCTAAGAAATGTTTAGAAATAATTGAGCAATCAAAATAAAAATTGACACAGCAATTACAGGTCCCGAAACCTATTGATAGAGGTATCAACCATCGTAATCGGACCATTTTAGATTTTTGCCGCCCAAAAACTTGTGGGCTATAGCACAGTTAATTTTCAATAAAATTGAATTTTCTAAGAAATGTTTAGAAATAATCGAGCAATCAAAATGAAAATTGACACAGCAATTACAGGTCCCGAAACCTATTGATAGAGGTATCAACCATCGTAATCAGACCATTTTAGGTTTTTGCTGCCCAAAAACTTGTGGGCTATAGCACAGTTAATTTTCAATAAAATTGAATTTTCTAAGAAATGTTTAGAAATAATCGAGCAATCAAAATGAAAATTGTCACAGCAATTACAGGTCCCGAAACCTATTGATAGAGGTATCAACCATCGTAATCGGACCATTTTAGATTTTTGCCGCCCAAAAACTTGTGGGCTATAGCACAGTTAATTTTCAATAAAATTGAATTTTCTAAGAAATGTTTAGAAATAATCGAGCAATCAAAATGAAAATTGTCACAGCAATTACAGGTTCCGAAACCTATTGATAGAGGTATCAACCATCGTAATCGGACCATTTTAGATTTTTGCCGCCCAAAAACTTGTGGGCTATAGCACAGTTAATTTTCAATAAAATTGAATTTTCTAAGAAATGTTTAGAAATAATCGAGCAATCAAAATGAAAATTGACACAGCAATTACAGGTCCCGAAACCTATTGATAGAGGTATCAACCATCGTAATCGGACCATTTTAGATTTTTGCCGCCCAAAAACTTGTGGGCTATAGCACAGTTAATTTTCAATAAAATTGAATTTTCTAAGAAATGTTTAGAAATAATCGAGCAACCAAAATAAAAATTGTCACAGCAATTACAGGCCCCGAAACCTATTGATAGAGGTATCAACCATCGTAATCGGACCATTTTAGATTTTTGCCACCCAAAAACTTGTGGGCTATAATAGCACAGTTGATTTTCAATAAAATTGAATTTTCTAAGAAATGTTTAGAAATAATCGAGCAATCAAAATGAAAATTGACACAGCAATTACAGGTCCCGAAACCTATTGATAGAGGTATCAACCATCGTAATCGGACCATTTTAGATTTTTGCCGCCCAAAAACTTGTGGGCTATAGCACAGTTAATTTTCAATAAAATTGAATTTTCTAAGAAATGTTTAGAAATAATCGAGCAATCAAAAACGAAAATTGTCACAGCAATTACAGGTTCTGAAACCTATTGATAGAGGTATCAAAAATCGTAATCGAATCATTTTAGATTTTTGCCGCCCAAAAACTTGTAGGCTATAGCACAGTTGATTTTCAATAAAATTGGATTTTCTAAGAAATGTTTAGAAATAATTGAGCAATCAAAATGAAAATTGTCACAGCAATTACAGGTCCCGAAACCTATTGATAGAGGTATCAACCATCGTAATCGGACCATTTTAAATTTTTGCCGCCCAAAAACTTGTGGGCTATAGCACAGTTGATTTTCAATAAAATTGAATTTTCTAAGAAATGTTTAGAAATAATCGAGCAATCAAAATGAAAATTGTCACAGCAATTACAGGTCCCGAAACCTATTGATAGAGGTATCAACCTTCGTAATCGGACCATTTTAGATTTTTGCCGCCCAAAAACTTGTGGGCTATAGCACAGTTAATTTTCAATAAAATTGAATTTTCTAAGAAATGTTTAGAAATAATCGTGCAATCAAAATGAAAATTGTCACAGCAATTACAGGTTCCGAAACCTATTGATAGAGGTATCAACCATCGTAATCAGACCATTTTAGGTTTTTGCCGCCCAAAAACTTGTGGGCTATAGCACAGTTAATTTTCAATAAAATTGAATTTTCTAAGAAATGTTTAGAAATAATCGAGCAATCAAAATGAAAATTGTCACAGCAATTACAGGTCCCGAAACCTATTGATAGAGGTATCAACCATCGTAATCGGACCATTTTAGATTTTTGCCGCCCAAAAACTTGTGGGCTATAGCACAGTTAATTTTCAATAAAATTGAATTTTCTAAGAAATGTTTAGAAATAATCGAGCAATCAAAATGAAAATTGTCACAGCAATTACAGGTTCCGAAACCTATTGATAGAGGTATCAACCATCGTAATCGGACCATTTTAGATTTTTGCCGCCCAAAAACTTGTGGGCTATAGCACAGTTAATTTTCAATAAAATTGAATTTTCTAAGAAATGTTTAGAAATAATCGAGCAATCAAAATGAAAATTGTCACAGCAATTACAGGTCCCGAAACCTATTGATAGAGGTATCAACCATCGTAATCGGACCATTTTAGATTTTGCCGCCCAAAAACTTGTGGGCTATAGCACAGTTGATTTTCAATAAAATTGAATTTTCTAAGAAATGTTTAGAAATAATCGAGCAATCAAAATGAAAATTGTCACAGCAATTACAGGTTCTGAAACCTATTGATAGAGGTATCAAAAATCGTAATCGAATCATTTTAGATTTTTGCCGCCCAAAAACTTTTAGGCTATAGCACAGTTGATTTTCAATAAAATTGAATTTTCTAAGAAATGTTTAGAAATAATTGAGCAATCAAAATGAAAATTGTCACAGCAATTACAGGTCCCGAAACCTATTGATAGAGGTATCAACCATCGTAATCGGACCATTTTAAATTTTTGCCGCCCAAAAACTTGTGGGCTATAGCACAGTTGATTTTCAATAAAATTGAATTTTCTAAGAAATGTTTAGAAATAATCGAGCAATCAAAATGAAAATTGTCACAGCAATTACAGGTCCCGAAACCTATTGATAGAGGTATCAACCTTCGTAATCAGACCATTTTAGATTTTTGCCGCCCAAAAACTTGTGGGCTATAGCACAGTTAATTTTCAATAAAATTGAATTTTCTAAGAAATGTTTAGAAATAATCGAGCAATCAAAATGAAAATTGTCACAGCAATTACAGGTTCCGAAACCTATTGATAGAGGTATCAACCATCGTAATCAGACCATTTTAGGTTTTTGCCGCCCAAAAACTTGTGGGCTATAGCACAGTTAATTTTCAATAAAATTGAATTTTCTAAGAAATGTTTAGAAATAATCGAGCAATCAAAATGAAAATTGTCACAGCAATTACAGGTCCCGAAACCTATTGATAGAGGTATCAACCATCGTAATCGGACCATTTTAGAGTTTTGCCGCCCAAAAACTTGTGGGCTATAGCACAGTTAATTTTCAATAAAATTGAATTTTCTAAGAAATGTTTAGAAATAATCGAGCAATCAAAATGAAAATTGTCACAGCAATTACAGGTCCCGAAACCTATTGATAGAGGTATCAACCATCGTAATCGGACCATTTTAGAGTTTTGCCGCCCAAAAACTTGTGGGCTATAGCACAGTTGATTTTCAATAAAATTGAATTTTCTAAGAAATGTTTAGAAATAATCGAGCAATCAAAATGAAAATTGTCACAGCAATTACAGGTCCCGAAACCTATTGATAGAGGTATCAACCATCGTAATCGGACTATTTTAGGTTTTTGCTGCCCAAAAACTTGTGGGCTATGCACAGTTGATTTTCAATAAGATTGAATTTTCTAAGAAATGTTTAGAAATAATCAAGCAATCAAAAACGAAAATTGTCACAGCAATTACAGGTCCCGAAACCTATTGATAGAGGTATCAACCATCGTAATCGGACCATTTTAGATTTTTGCCGCCCAAAAACTTGTGGGCTATAGCACAGTTAATTTTCAATAAAATTGAATTTTCTAACAAATGTTTAGAAATAATCAAGCAATCAAAATGAAAATTGTCACAGCAATTACAGGTCCCGAAACCTATTGATAGAGGTATCAACCATCGTAATCGGACCATTTTAGATTTTTGCCACCCAAAAACTTGTGGGCTATAATAGCACAGTTAATTTTCAATAAAATTGAATTTTCTAAGAAATGTTTAGAAATAATCGAGCAATCAAAATGAAAATTGACACAGCAATTACAGGTCCCGAAACCTATTGATAGAGGTATAAACCATCGTAATCGGACCATTTTAGATTTTTGCCACCCAAAAACTTGTGGGCTATAATAGCACAGTTAATTTTCAATAAAATTGAATTTTCTAAGAAATGTTTAGAAATAATCGAGCAATCAAAATGAAAATTGTCACAACAATTACAGGTCCCGAAACCTATTGATAGAGGTATCAACCATCGTAATCGGACCATTTTAGATTTTTGCCGACCAAAAACTTGTGGGCTATAGCACAGTTAATTTTCAATAAAATTGAATTTTCTAAGAAATGATAAGAAATAATCGACCAATCAAAATAAAAATTGTCACAGCAATTACAGGTCCCGAAACCTATTGATAGAGGTATCAACCATCGTAATTGGACCATTTTAGATTTTTGCCGCCCAAAAACTTGTGGGCTATAGCACAGTTGATTTTCAATAAAATTGAATTTTCTAAGAAATGTTAAGAAATAATCGAGCAATTAAAAACGAAAATTGTCACAGCAATTACAGGTCCCGAAACCTATTGATAGAGGTATCAACCATCGTAATTGGACCATTTTAGATTTTTGCCGCCCAAAAACTTGTGGGCTATAGCACAGTTGATTTTCAATAAAATTGAATTTTCTAAGAAATGTTTAGAAATAATCGAGCAATCAAAATAAAAATTGTCACAGCAATTACAGGTCCCGAAACCTATTGATAGAGGTATCAACCATCGTAATCGGACCATTTTAAATGTTTGCCGCCCAAAAACTTGTGGGCTAAAGCACAGTTGAAAATTGTCACAGCCATTACAGGTCCCGAAACCTATTGATAGAGGTATCAACCATCGTAATCGGACCATTTTAGATTTTTGCCGCCCAAAAACTTGTGGGCTATAGCACAGTTAATTTTCAATAAAATTGAATTTTCTAAGAAATGTTTAGAAATAATCGAGCAATCAAAATGAAAATTGTCACAGCAAGTACAGGTCCCGAAACCTATTGATAGAGGTATCAACCATCGTAATCGGACCATTTTAAATGTTTGCCACCCAAAAACTTGTGGGCTAAAGCACAGTTGAAAATTGTCACAGCCATTACAGGTCCCGAAACCTATTGATAGAGGTATCAACCATCGTAATCGGACCATTTTAGATTTTTGCCGCCCAAAAACTTGTGGGCTATAGCACAGTTAATTTTCAATAAAATTGAATTTTCTAAGAAATGTTTAGAAATAATCGAGCAATCAAAATAAAAATTGTCACAGCAATTACAGGTCCCGAAACCTATTGATAGAGGTATCAACCATCGTAATCGGACCATTTTAAATGTTTGCCACCCAAAAACTTGTGGGCTAAAGCACAGTTGAAAATTGTCACAGCCATTACAGGTCCCGAAACCTATTGATAGAGGTATCAACCATCGTAATCGGACCATTTTAGATTTTTGCCGCCCAAAAACTTGTGGGCTATAGCACAGTTAATTTTCAATAAAATTGAATTTTCTAAGAAATGTTTAGAAATAATCGAGCAATCAAAATGAAAATTGTCACAGCAAGTACAGGTCCCGAAACCTATTGATAGAGGTATCAACCATCGTAATCGGACCATTTTAGATTTTTGCCGCCCAAAAACTTGTGGGCTATAGCACAGTTAATTTTCAATAAAATTGAATTTTCTAAGAAATGTTTAGAAATAATCGAGCAATCAAAAACGAAAATTGTCACAGCAATTACAGGTTCTGAAACCTATTGATAGAGGTATCAAAAATCGTAATCGAATCATTTTAGATTTTTGCCGCCCAAAAACTTGTGGGCTATAGCACAGTTGATTTTCAATAAAATTGAATTTTCTAAGAAATGTTTAGAAATAATTGAGCAATCAAAATGAAAATTGTCACAGCAATTACAGGTCCCGAAACCTATTGATAGAGGTATCAACCTTCGTAATCGGACCATTTTAGATTTTTGCCGCCCAAAAACTTGTGGGCTATAGCACAGTTAATTTTCAATAAAATTGAATTTTCTAAGAAATGTTTAGAAATAATCGAGCAATCAAAATGAAAATTGTCACAGCAATTACAGGTCCCGAAACCTATTGATAGAGGTATCAACCATCGTAATCAGACCATTTTAGGTTTTTGCCGCCCAAAAACTTGTGGGCTATAGCACAGTTAATTTTCAATAAAATTGAATTTTCTAAGAAATGTTTAGAAATAATCGAGCAATCAAAATGAAAATTGTCACAGCAATTACAGGTCCCGAAACCTATTGATAGAGGTATCAACCATCGTAATCGGACCATTTTAGAGTTTTGCCGCCCAAAAACTTGTGGGCTATAGCACAGTTAATTTTCAATAAATTTGAATTTTCTAAGAAATGTTTAGAAATAATCGAGCAATCAAAATGAAAATTGTCACAGCAATTACAGGTCCCGAAACCTATTGATAGAGGTATCAACCATCGTAATCGGACCATTTTAGATTTTTTCCGCCCAAACACTTGTGGGCTATAGCACAGTTAATTTTCAATAAAATTGAATTTTCTAAGAAATGTTTAGAAATAATCGAGCAATCAAAATGAAAATTGTCACAGCAATTACAGGTCCCGAAACCTATTGATAGAGGTATCAACCATCGTAATCGGACTATTTTAGGTTTTTGCTGCCCAAAAACTTGTGGGCTATGCACAGTTGATTTTCAATAAGATTGAATTTTCTAAGAAATGTTTAGAAATAATCAAGCAATCAAAAACGAAAATTGTCACAGCAATTACAGGTCCCGAAACCTATTGATAGAGGTATCAACCATCGTAATCGGACCATTTTAGATTTTTGCCGCCCAAAAACTTGTGGGCTATAGCACAGTTAATTTTCAATAAAATTGAATTTTCTAACAAATGTTTAGAAATAATCAAGCAATCAAAATGAAAATTGTCACAGCAATTACAGGTCCCGAAACCTATTGATAGAGGTATAAACCATCGTAATCGGACCATTTTAGATTTTTGCCACCCAAAAACTTGTGGGCTATAATAGCACAGTTAATTTTCAATAAAATTGAATTTTCTAAGAAATGTTTAGAAATAATCGAGCAATCAAAATGAAAATTGTCACAACAATTACAGGTCCCGAAACCTATTGATAGAGGTATCAACCATCGTAATCACACTATTTTAGGTTTTTGCCGCCCAAAAACTTGTGGGCTATAGCACAGTAGATTTTCAATAAAATTGAATTTTCTAACAAATGTTTAGAAATAATCGAGCAATCAAAAACCAAAATTGTCACAGCAATTACAGGTCCCGAAACCTATTGATAGAGGTATCAACCATCGTAATTGGACCATTTTAGATTTTTGCCGCCCAAAAACTTGTGGGCTATAGCACAGTTGATTTTCAATAAAATTGAATTTTCTAAGAAATGTTAAGAAATAATCGAGCAATTAAAAACGAAAATTGTCACAGCAATTACAGGTCCCGAAACCTATTGATAGAGGTATCAACCATCGTAATTGGACCATTTTAGATTTTTGCCGCCCAAAAACTTGTGGGCTATAGCACAGTTGATTTTCAATAAAATTGAATTTTCTAAGAAATGTTTAGAAATAATCGAGCAATCAAAATAAAAATTGTCACAGCAATTACAGGTCCCGAAACCTATTGATAGAGGTATCAACCATCGTAATCGGACCATTTTAAATGTTTGCCGCCCAAAAACTTGTGGGCTAAAGCACAGTTGAAAATTGTCACAGCCATTACAGGTCCCGAAACCTATTGATAGAGGTATCAACCATCGTAATCGGACCATTTTAGATTTTTGCCGCCCAAAAACTTGTGGGCTATAGCACAGTTAATTTTCAATAAAATTGAATTTTCTAAGAAATGTTTAGAAATAATCGAGCAATCAAAATGAAAATTGTCACAGCAAGTACAGGTCCCGAAACCTATTGATAGAGGTATCAACCATCGTAATCGGACCATTTTAGATTTTTGCCGCCCAAAAACTTGTGGGCTATAGCACAGTTAATTTTCAATAAAATTGAATTTTCTAAGAAATGTTTAGAAATAATCGAGCAATCAAAAACGAAAATTGTCACAGCAATTACAGGTCCCGAAACCTATTGATAGAGGTACCAACCATCGTAATCGAACCATTCTAGATTTTTGCCACCCAAAAACTTGTGGGCTATAATAGCACAGTTGATTTTCAATAAAATTGAATTTTCTAAGAAATGTTTAGAAATAATCGAGCAATCAAAATGAAAATTGACACAGCAATTACAGGTCCCGAAACCTATTGATAGAGGTATCAACCATCGTAATCGGACCATTTTAGATTTTTGCCGCCCAAAAACTTGTGGGCTATAGCACAGTTAATTTTCAATAAAATTGAATTTTCTAAGAAATGTTTAGAAATAATCGAGCAATCAAAATGAAAATTGTCACAGCAATTACAGGTCTCGAAACCTATTGATAGAGGTATCAACCATCGTAATCGGACCATTTTAGATTTTTGCCGCCCAAAAACTTGTGGGCTATAGCACAGTTAATTTTCAATAAAATTGAATTTTCTAAGAAATGTTTAGAAATAATCGAGCAATCAAAATGAAAATTGTCACAGCAATTACAGGTCCCGAAACCTATTGATAGAGGTATCAACCATCGTAATCGGACTATTTTAGGTTTTTGCTGCCCAAAAACTTGTGGGCTATGCACAGTTGATTTTCAATAAGATTGAATTTTCTAAGAAATGTTTAGAAATAATCAAGCAATCAAAAACGAAAATTGTCACAGCAATTACAGGTCCCGAAACCTATTGATAGAGGTATCAACCATCGTAATCGGACCATTTTAGATTTTTGCCGCCCAAAAACTTGTGGGCTATAGCACAGTTAATTTTCAATAAAATTGAATTTTCTAAGAAATGTTTAGAAATAATCGAGTAATCAAAATGAAAATTGTCACAGCAATTACAGGTTCCGAAACCTATTGATAGAGGTATCAACCTTCGTAATCGGACCATTTTAGATTTTTGCCGCCCAAAAACTTGTGGGCTATAGCACAGTTAATTTTCAATAACATTGAATTTTCTAAGAAATGTTTAGAAATAATCGAGCAATCAAAATGAAAATTGTCACAGCAATTACAGGTTCCGAAACCTATTGATAGAGGTATCAACCATCGTAATCGGACCATTTTAGATTTTTGCCGCCCAAAAACTTGTGGGCTATAGCACAGTTAATTTTCAATAAAATTGAATTTTCTAAGAAATGTTTAGAAATAATCGAGCAATCAAAAACGAAAATTGTCACAGCAATTACAGGTTCTGAAACCTATTGATAGAGGTATCAAAAATCGTAATCGAATCATTTTAGATTTTTGCCGCCCAAAAACTTTTAGGCTATAGCACAGTTGATTTTCAATAAAATTGAATTTTCTAAGAAATGTTTAGAAATAATTGAGCAATCAAAATGAAAATTGTCACAGCAATTACAGGTCCCGAAACCTATTGATAGAGGTATCAACCTTCGTAATCGGACCATTTTAGATTTTTGCCGCCCAAAAACTTGTGGGCTATAGCACAGTTAATTTTCAATAAAATTGAATTTTCTAAGAAATGTTTAGAAATAATCGAGCAATCAAAATGAAAATTGTCACAGCAATTACAGGTTCCGAAACCTATTGATAGAGGTATCAACCATCGTAATCAGACCATTTTAGGTTTTTGCCGCCCAAAAACTTGTGGACTATAGCACAGTTAATTTTCAATAAAATTGAATTTTCTAAGAAATGTTTAGAAATAATCGAGCAATCAAAATGAAAATTGTCACAGCAATTACAGGTCCCGAAACCTATTGATAGAGGTATCAACCATCGTAATCGGACCATTTTAGAGTTTTGCCGCCCAAAAACTTGTGGGCTATAGCACAGTTAATTTTCAATAAATTTGAATTTTCTAAGAAATGTTTAGAAATAATCGAGCAATCAAAATGAAAATTGTCACAGCAATTACAGGTCCCGAAACCTATTGATAGAGGTATCAACCATCGTAATCGGACCATTTTAGATTTTTTCCGCCCAAACACTTGTGGGCTATAGCACAGTTGATTTTCAATAAAATTGAATTTTCTAAGAAATGTTTAGAAATAATCGAGCAATCAAAATGAAAATTGTCACAGCAATTACAGGTCCCGAAACCTATTGATAGAGGTATCAACCATCGTAATCGGACTATTTTAGGTTTTTGCTGCCCAAAAACTTGTGGGCTATGCACAGTTGATTTTCAATAAAATTGAATTTTCTAAGAAATGTTTAGAAATAATCAAGCAATCAAAAACGAAAATTGTCACAGCAATTACAGGTCCCGAAACCTATTGATAGAGGTATCAACCATCGTAATCGGACCATTTTAGATTTTTGCCGCCCAAAAACTTGTGGGCTATAGCACAGTTAATTTTCAATAAAATTGAATTTTCTAACAAATGTTTAGAAATAATCAAGCAATCAAAATGAAAATTGTCACAGCAATTACAGGTCCCGAAACCTATTGATAGAGGTATCAACCATCGTAATCGGACCATTTTAGATTCTTGCCACCCAAAAACTTGTGGGCTATAATAGCACAGTTGATTTTCAATAAAATTGAATTTTCTAAGAAATGTTTAGAAATAATCGAGCAATCAAAATGAAAATTGACACAGCAATTACAGGTCCCGAAACCTATTGATAGAGGTATCAACCTTCGTAATCGGACCATTTTAGATTTTTGCCGCCCAAAAACTTGTGGGCTATAGCACAGTTAATTTTCAATAAAATTGAATTTTCTAAGAAATGTTAAGAAATAATCGAGCAATTAAAAACGAAAATTGTCACAGCAATTACAGGTCCCGAAACCTATTGATAGAGGTATCAACCATCGTAATTGGACCATTTTAGATTTTTGCCGCCCAAAAACTTGTGGGCTATAGCACAGTTGATTTTCAATAAAATTGAATTTTCTAAGAAATGTTTAGAAATAATCGAGCAATCAAAATAAAAATTGTCACAGCAATTACAGGTCCCGAAACCTATTGATAGAGGTATCAACCATCGTAATCGGACCATTTTAAATGTTTGCCGCCCAAAAACTTGTGGGCTAAAGCACAGTTGAAAATTGTCACAGCCATTACAGGTCCCGAAACCTATTGATAGAGGTATCAACCATCGTAATCGGACCATTTTAGATTTTTGCCGCCCAAAAACTTGTGGGCTATAGCACAGTTAATTTTCAATAAAATTGAATTTTCTAAGAAATGTTTAGAAATAATCGAGCAATCAAAATGAAAATTGTCACAGCAAGTACAGGTCCCGAAACCTATTGATAGAGGTATCAACCATCGTAATCGGACCATTTTAGATTTTTGCCGCCCAAAAACTTGTGGGCTATAACACAGTTAATTTTCAATAAAATTGAATTTTCTAAGAAATGATAAGAAATAATCGACCAATCAAAATAAAAATTGTCACAGCAATTACAGGTCCCGAAACCTATTGATAGAGGTATCAACCATCGTAATCGGACCATTTTAGATTTTTGCCGCCCAAAAAGTTGTGGGCTATAGCACAGTTAATTTTCAATAAAATTGAATTTTCTAAGAAATGTTTAGAAATAATCGAGCAATCAAAATGAAAATTGTCACAGCAATTACAGGTCCCGAAACCTATTGATAGAGGTATCAACCATCGTAATCGGACCATTTTAGATTTTTGCCGCCCAAAAACTTGTGGGCTATAGCACAGTTAATTTTCAATAAAATTGAATTTTCTAAGAAATGTTTAGAAATAATCGAGCAATCAAAATGAAAATTGTCACAGCAATTACAGGTCTCGAAACCTATTGATAGAGGTATCAACCATCGTAATCGGACCATTTTAGATTTTTGCCGCCCAAAAACTTGTGGGCTATAGCACAGTTAATTTTCAATAAAATTGAATTTTCTAAGAAATGTTTAGAAATAATCAAGCAATCAAAAACGAAAATTGTCACAGCCATTACAGTTCCTGAAACCTATTGATAGAGGTATCAACCATCGTAATCACATTATTTTAGGTTTTTGCCGCCCAAAAACTTGTGGGCTATAGCACAGTTGATTTTCAATAAAATTGAATTTTCTAAGAAATGTTTAGAAATAATTGAGCAATCAAACTGAAAATTGTCACAGCAATTACAGGTCCCGAAACTTATTGATAGAGGTATCAACCATCGTAATCGGACCATTTTAGATTTTTGCCGCCCAAAAACTTGTGGGCTATAGCACAGTTAATTTTCAATAAAATTGAATTTTCTAAGAAATGTTTAGAAATAATCGAGCAATCAAAATGAAAATTGTCACAGCAATTACAGGTCTCGAAACCTATTGATAGAGGTATCAACCATCGTAATTGGACCATTTTAGATTTTTGCCGCCCAAAAACTTGTGGGCTATAGCACAGTTAATTTTCAATAAAATTGAATTTTCTAAGAAATGTTTAGAAATAATCGAGCAATCAAAAACGAAAATTGTCACAGCAATTACAGGTCCCGAAACCTATTGATAGAGGTATCAACCATCGTAATCGAACCATTTTAGATTTTTGCCGCCCAAAAACTTGTAGGCTATAGCACAGTTGATTTTCAATAAAATTGAATTTTCTAAGAAATGATTAGAAATAATCGAGCAATCAAAATAAAAATTGTCACAGCAATTACAGGTCCCGAAACCTATTGATAGAGGTATCAACCATCGTAATCGGACCATTTAAAATTTTTGCCGCCCAAAAACTTGTGGGCTAAAGCACAGTTGAAAATTGTCACAGCCATTACAGGTTCCGAAACCTATTGATAGAGGTATCAACCATCGTAATCGGACCATTTTAGATTTTTGCCGCCCAAAAACTTGTGGGCTATAGCACAGTTAATTTTCAATAAAATTGAATTTTCTAAGAAATGTTAAGAAATAATCGACCAATCAAAATAAAAATTGTCACAGCAATTACAGGTCCCGAAACCTGTTGATAGAGGTATCAACCATCGTAATCGGACCATTTTAGATTTTTGCCGCCCAAAAAGTTGTGGGCTATAGCACAGTTAATTTTCAATAAAATTGAATTTTCTAAGAAATGTTTAGAAATAATCGAGCAATCAAAATGAAAATTGTCACAGCAATTACAGGTCCCGAAACCTATTGATAGAGGTATCAACCTTCGTAATCGGACCATTTTAGATTTTTGCCGCCCAAAAAGTTGTGGGCTATAGCACAGTTAATTTTCAATAAAATTGAATTTTCTAAGAAATGTTTAGAAATAATCGAGCAATCAAAATGAAAATTGTCACAGCAATTACAGGTCCCGAAACCTATTGATAGAGGTATCAACCATCGTAATCGGACCATTTTAGATTTTTGCCGCCCAAAAACTTGTGGGCTATAGCACAGTTAATTTTCAATAAAATTGAATTTTCTAAGAAATGTTTAGAAATAATCGAGCAATCAAAATGAAAATTGTCACAGCAATTACAGGTCTCGAAACCTATTGATAGAGGTATCAACCATCGTAATTGGACCATTTTAGATTTTTGCCGCCCAAAAACTTGTGGGCTATAGCACAGTTAATTTTCAATAAAATTGAATTTTCTAAGAAATGTTTAGAAATAATCGAGCAATCAAAAACGAAAATTGTCACAGCAATTACAGGTCCCGAAACCTATTGATAGAGGTATCAACCATCGTAATCGAACCATTTTAGATTTTTGCCGCCCAAAAACTTGTAGGCTATAGCACAGTTGATTTTCAATAAAATTGAATTTTCTAAGAAATGATTAGAAATAATCGAGCAATCAAAATAAAAATTGTCACAGCAATTACAGGTCCCGAAACCTATTGATAGAGGTATCAACCATCGTAATCGGACCATTTAAAATTTTTGCCGCCCAAAAACTTGTGGGCTAAAGCACAGTTGAAAATTGTCACAGCCATTACAGGTTCCGAAACCTATTGATAGAGGTATCAACCATCGTAATCGGACCATTTTAGATTTTTGCCGCCCAAAAACTTGTGGGCTATAGCACAGTTAATTTTCAATAAAATTGAATTTTCTAAGAAATGTTAAGAAATAATCGACCAATCAAAATAAAAATTGTCACAGCAATTACAGGTCCCGAAACCTGTTGATAGAGGTATCAACCATCGTAATCGGACCATTTTAGATTTTTGCCGCCCAAAAAGTTGTGGGCTATAGCACAGTTAATTTTCAATAAAATTGAATTTTCTAAGAAATGTTTAGAAATAATCGAGCAATCAAAATGAAAATTGTCACAGCAATTACAGGTCCCGAAACCTATTGATAGAGGTATCAACCTTCGTAATCGGACCATTTTAGATTTTTGCTGCCCAAAAACTTGTGGGCTATAGCACAGTTAATTTTCAATAAAATTGAATTTTCTAAAAAATGTTTAGAAATAATCGAGCAATCAAAATGTAAATTGTCACAGCAATTACAGGTCCCGAAACCTATTGATAGCGGTATCAACCATCGTAATCGGACCATTTTAGATTTTGCCGCCCAAAAATTTGTGGGCTATAGCACAGTTGATTTTCAATAAAATTGAATTTTCTAAGAAATGTTTAGAAATAATCGAGCAATCAAAATGAAAATTGTCACAGCAATTACAGGTCCCGAAACCTATTGATAGAGGTATCAACCATCGTAATCGGACCATTTTTAGATTTTTGCCGCCCAAAAACTTGTGGGCTATAGCACAGTTAATTTTTAATAAAATTGAATTTTCTAAGAAATGATTAGAAATAATCGAGCAATCAAAATGAAAATTGTCACAGCAATTACAGGTCCCGAAACCTATTGATATAGGTATCAACCATCGTAATCGGACCATTTAAAATTTTTGCCGCCCAAAAACTTGTGGGCTAAAGCATAGTTGAAAATTGTCACAGCCATTACAGGTCCCGAAACCTATTGATAGAGGTATCAACCATCGTAATCGGACCATTTTAGATTTTTGCCGCCCAAAAACTTGTGGGCTATAGCACAGTTAATTTTCAATAAAATTGAATTTTCTAAGAAATGTTTAGAAATAATCGAGCAATCAAAATGAAAATTGTCACAGCAAGTACAGGTCCCGAAACCTATTGATAGAGGTATAAACCATCGTAATCGGACCATTTTAGATTTTTGCCGCCCAAAAACTTGTGGGCTATAGCACAGTTAATTTTCAATAAAATTGAATTTTCTAAGGAATGATAAGAAATAATTGACCAATCAAAATAAAAATTGTCACAGCAATTACAGGTCCCGAAACCTATTGATAGAGGTATCAACCATCGTAATCGGACCATTTTTAGATTTTTGCCGCCCAAAAACTTGTGGGCTATAGCACAGTTGATTTTCAATAAAATTGAATTTTCTAAGAAATGTTTAGAAATAATTGACCAATCAAAATAAAAATTGTCACAGCAATTACAGGTCCCGAAACCTATTGATAGAGGTATCAAAAATCGTAATCGGACCATTGTAGATTTTTGCCGCCCAAAAACTTGTGGGCTATAGCACAGTTAATTTTCAATAAAATTGAATTTTCTAAGAAATGATTAGAAATAATCGAGCAATCAAAATAAAAATTGTCACAGCAATTACAGGTCCCGAAACCTATTGATAGAGGTATCAACCATCGTAATCGGACCATTTAAAATTTTTGCCGCCCAAAAACTTGTGGGCTAAAGCACAGTTGAAAATTGTCACAGCCATTACAGGTTCCGAAACCTATTGATAGAGGTATCAACCATCGTAATCGGACCATTTTAGATTTTTGCCGCCCAAAAACTTGTGGGCTATAGCACAGTTAATTTTCAATAAAATTGAATTTTCTAAGAAATGTTAAGAAATAATCGACCAATCAAAATAAAAATTGTCACAGCAATTACAGGTCCCGAAACCTATTGATAGAGGTATCAACCATCGTAATCGGACCATTTTAGATTTTTGCCGCCCAAAAACTTGTGGGCTATAGCACAGTTAATTTTCAATAAAATTGAATTTTCTAAGAAATGTTAAGAAATAATCGAGCAATCAAAATAAAAATTGTCACAGCAATTACAGGTCCCGAAACCTATTGATAGAGGTATCAACCATCGTAATCGGACCATTTTAGATTTTTGCCGCCCAAAAACGTGTGGGCTATAGCACAGTTAATTTTCAATAAAATTGAATTTTCTAAGAAATGTTTAGAAATAATCGAGCAATCACAATGAAAATTGTCACAGCAAGTACAGGTCCCGAAACCTATTGATAGAGGTATAAACCATCGTAATCGGACCATTTTAGATTTTTGCCGCCCAAAAACGTGTGGGCTATAGCACAGTTAATTTTCAATAAAATTGAATTTTCTAAGAAATGTTTAGAAATAATCGAGCAATCAAAATGAAAATTGTCACAGCAAGTACAGGTCCCGAAACCTATTGATAGAGGTATCAACCATCGTAATCGGACCATTTTTAGATTTTTGCCGCCCAAAAACTTGTGGGCTATAGCACAGTTGATTTTCAATAAAATTGAATTTTCTAAGAAATGTTTAGAAATAATTGACCAATCAAAATAAAAATTGTCACAGCAATTACAGGTCCCGAAACCTATTGATAGAGGTATCAAAAATCGTAATCGGACCATTTTAGATTTTTGCCGCCCAAAAACTTGTGGGCTATAGCACAGTTAATTTTCAATAAAATTGAATTTTCTAAGAAATGATTAGAAATAATCGAGCAATCAAAATAAAAATTGTCACAGCAATTACAGGTCCCGAAACCTATTGATAGAGGTATCAACCATCGTAATCGGACCATTTAAAATTTTTGCCGCCCAAAAACTTGTGGGCTAAAGCACAGTTGAAAATTGTCACAGCCATTACAGGTTCCGAAACCTATTGATAGAGGTATCAACCATCGTAATCGGACCATTTTAGATTTTTGCCGCCCAAAAACTTGTGGGCTATAGCACAGTTAATTTTCAATAAAATTGAATTTTCTAAGAAATGTTAAGAAATAATCGACCAATCAAAATAAAAATTGTCACAGCAATTACAGGTCCCGAAACCTATTGATAGAGGTATCAACCATCGTAATCGGACCATTTTAGATTTTTGCCGCCCAAAAAGTTGTGGGCTATAGCACAGTTAATTTTCAATAAAATTGAATTTTCTAAGAAATGTTTAGAAATAATCGAGCAATCAAAATGAAAATTGTCACAGTAATTACAGGTCCCGAAACCTATTGATAGAGGTATCAACCTTCGTAATCGGACCATTTTAGATTTTTGCCGCCCAAAAACGTGTGGGCTATAGCACAGTTAATTTTCAATAAAATTGAATTTTCTAAGAAATGTTTAGAAATAATCGAGCAATCAAAAACGAAAATTGTCACAGCAATTACAGGTCCCGAAACCTATTGATAGAGGTATCAACCATCGTAATCGAACCATTTTAGATTTTTGCTGCCCAAAAACTTGTAGGCTATAGCACAGTTGATTTTCAATAAAATTAAATTTTCTAAGAAATGATTAGAAATAATCGAGCAATCAAAATAAAAATTGTCACAGCAATTACAGGTCCCGAAACCTATTGATAGAGGTATCAACCATCGTAATCGGACCATTTAAAATTTTTGCCGCCCAAAAACTTGTGGGCTAAAGCACAGTTGAAAATTGTCACAGCCATTACAGGTTCCGAAACCTATTGATAGAGGTATCAACCATCGTAATCGGACCATTTTAGATTTTTGCCGCCCAAAAACTTGTGGGCTATAGCACAGTTAATTTTCAATAAAATTGAATTTTCTAAGAAATGTTAAGAAATAATCGACCAATCAAAATAAAAATTGTCACAGCAATTACAGGTCCCGAAACCTATTGATAGAGGTATCAACCATCGTAATCGGACCATTTTAGATTTTTGCCGCCCAAAAAGTTGTGGGCTATAGCACAGTTAATTTTCAATAAAATTGAATTTTCTAAGAAATGTTTAGAAATAATCGAGCAATCAAAATGAAAATTGTCACAGCAATTACAGGTCCCGAAACCTATTGATAGAGGTATCAACCTTCGTAATCGGACCATTTTAGATTTTTGCCGCCCAAAAACGTGTGGGCTATAGCACAGTTAATTTTCAATAAAATTGAATTTTCTAAGAAATGTTTAGAAATAATCGAGCAATCAAAATGAAAATTGTCACAGCAAGTACAGGTCCCGAAACCTATTGATAGAGGTATAAACCATCGTAATCGGACCATTTTAGATTTTTGCCGCCCAAAAACTTGTGGGCTATAGCACAGTTAATTTTCAATAAAATTGAATTTTCTAAGAAATGATAAGAAATAATCGACCAATCAAAATAAAAATTGTCACAGCAATTACAGGTCCCGAAACCTATTGATAGAGGTATCAACCATCGTAATCGGACCATTTTAGATTTTTGCCGCCCAAAAACTTGTGGGCTATAGCACAGTTAATTTTCAATAAAATTGAATTTTCTAAGAAATGTTTAGAAATAATCGAGCAATCAAAATGAAAATTGTCTTAGCAATTACAGGTCCCGAAACCTATTGATAGAGGTATCAACCATCGTAATTGGGCCATTTTAGATTTTTTCCGCCCAAAAACTTGTGGGCTATAGCACAGTTGATTTTCAATAAAATTGAATTTTCTAAGAAATGTTTAGAAATAATCGAGCAATCAAAATGAAAATTGTCACAGCAATTACAGGTCCCGAAACCTATTGATAGAGGTATCAACCATCGTAATCGGACCATTTTAGATTTTTGCCGCCCAAAAACTTGTGGGCTATAGCAAAGTTAATTTTCAATAAAATTGAATTTTCTAAGAAACGTTTAGAAATAATCGAGCAATCAAAAACGAAAATTGTCACAGCAATTAGAGGTCCCGAAACCTGTTGATAGAGGTATCAACCATCGTAATTGGACCATTTTAGATTTTTGCTGCCCAAAAACTTGTGGGCTATAGCACAGTTGATTTTCAATAAAATTGAATTTTCTAAGAATTATTTAGAAATAATCGAGCAATCAAAATGAAAATTGTCACAGCAATTACAGGTCCCGAAACCTATTGATAGAGGTATCAACCATCGTAATCGGACCATTTTAGATTTTTGCCACCCAAAAACTTGTGGGCTATAGCACAGTTGATTTTCAATAAAATTAAATTTTTAAGAAATGTTTAGAAATAATCGAGCAATCAAAAACAAAAATTGTCACAGCAATTACAGGTCCCGAAACCTATTGATAGAGGTATCAACCATCGTAATTGGACCATTTTAGATTTTTGCCGCCCAAAAACTTGTGGGCTATAGCACAGTTGATTTTCAATAAAATTGAATTTTCTAAGAAATGTTAAGAAATAATCGAGCAATCAAAATGAAAATTGTCACAGCAATTACAGGTCCCGAAACCTATTGATAGAGGTATCAACCATCGTAATCGGACCATTTTAGATTTTTGCCGCCCAAAAATTTGTGGGCTATAGCACAGTTAATTTTCAATAAAATTGAATTTTCTAAGAAATGTTTAGAAATAATCGAGCAATCAAAAACAAAAATTGTCACAGCAATTACAGGCCCCGAAACTTATTGATAGAGGTATCAACCATCGTAATCGGACCATTTTAGATTTTTGCCGCCCAAAAACTTGTGGGCTATAGCACAGTTAATTTTCAATAAAATTGAATTTTCTAAGAAATGTTAAGAAATAATCGAGCAATTAAAAACGAAAATTGTCACAGCAATTACAGGTCCCGAAACCTATTGATAGAGGTATCAACCATCGTAATTGGACCATTTTAGATTTTTGCCGCCCAAAAACTTGTGGGCTATAGCACAGTTGATTTTCAATAAAATTGAATTTTCTAAGAAATGTTTAGAAATAATCGAGCAATCAAAATAAAAATTGTCACAGCAATTACAGGTCCCGAAACCTATTGATAGAGGTATCAACCATCGTAATCGGACCATTTTAAATGTTTGCCGCCCAAAAACTTGTGGGCTAAAGCACAGTTGAAAATTGTCACAGCCATTACAGGTCCCGAAACCTATTGATAGAGGTATCAACCATCGTAATCGGACCATTTTAGATTTTTGCCGCCCAAAAACTTGTGGGCTATAGCACAGTTGATTTTCAATAAAATTAAATTTTTAAGAAATGTTTAGAAATAATCGAGCAATCAAAAACAAAAATTGTCACAGCAATTACAGGTCCCGAAACCTGTTGATAGAGGTATCAACCATCGTAATCGGACCATTTTAGATTTTTGCCGCCCAAAAAGTTGTGGGCTATAGCACAGTTAATTTTCAATAAAATTGAATTTTCTAAGAAATGTTTAGAAATAATCGAGCAATCAAAATGAAAATTGTCACAGCAATTACAGGTCCCGAAACCTATTGATAGAGGTATCAACCTTCGTAATCGGACCATTTTAGATTTTTGCTGCCCAAAAACTTGTGGGCTATGGCACAGTTAATTTTCAATAAAATTGAATTTTCTAAAAAATGTTTAGAAATAATCGAGCAATCAAAATGTAAATTGTCACAGCAATTACAGGTCCCGAAACCTATTGATAGCGGTATCAACCATCGTAATCGGACCATTTTAGATTTTGCCGCCCAAAAATTTGTGGGCTATAGCACAGTTGATTTTCAATAAAATTGAATTTTCTAAGAAATGTTTAGAAATAATCGAGCAATCAAAATGAAAATTGTCACAGCAATTACAGGTCCCGAAACCTATTGATAGAGGTATCAACCATCGTAATCGGACCATTTTTAGATTTTTGCCGCCCAAAAACTTGTGGGCTATAGCACAGTTAATTTTTAATAAAATTGAATTTTCTAAGAAATGATTAGAAATAATCGAGCAATCAAAATGAAAATTGTCACAGCAATTACAGGTCCCGAAACCTATTGATATAGGTATCAACCATCGTAATCGGACCATTTAAAATTTTTGCCGCCCAAAAACTTGTGGGCTAAAGCATAGTTGAAAATTGTCACAGCCATTACAGGTCCCGAAACCTATTGATAGAGGTATCAACCATCGTAATCGGACCATTTTAGATTTTTGCCGCCCAAAAACTTGTGGGCTATAGCACAGTTAATTTTCAATAAAATTGAATTTTCTAAGAAATGTTTAGAAATAATCGAGCAATCAAAATGAAAATTGTCACAGCAAGTACAGGTCCCGAAACCTATTGATAGAGGTATAAACCATCGTAATCGGACCATTTTAGATTTTTGCCGCCCAAAAACTTGTGGGCTATAGCACAGTTAATTTTCAATAAAATTGAATTTTCTAAGGAATGATAAGAAATAATTGACCAATCAAAATAAAAATTGTCACAGCAATTACAGGTCCCGAAACCTATTGATAGAGGTATCAACCATCGTAATCGGACCATTTTTAGATTTTTGCCGCCCAAAAACTTGTGGGCTATAGCACAGTTGATTTTCAATAAAATTGAATTTTCTAAGAAATGTTTAGAAATAATCGAGCAATCAAAATAAAAATTGTCACAGCAATTACAGGTCCCGAAACCTATTGATAGAGGTATCAACCATCGTAATCAAACCATTTTTAGATTTTTGCCGCCCAAAAACTTGTGGGCTATAGCACAGTTGATTTTCAATAAAATTGAATTTTCTAAGAAATGTTTAGAAATAATTGACCAATCAAAATAAAAATTGTCACAGCAATTACAGGTCCCGAAACCTATTGATAGAGGTATCAACCTTCGTAATCGGACCATTTTAGATTTTTGCCGCCCAAAAACTTGTGGGCTATAGCACAGTTAATTTTCAATAAAATTGAATTTTCTAAGAAATGATTAGAAATAATCGAGCAATCAAAATAAAAATTGTCACAGCAATTACAGGTCCCGAAACCTATTGATAGAGGTATCAACCATCGTAATCGGACCATTTAAAATTTTTGCCGCCCAAAAACTTGTGGGCTAAAGCACAGTTGAAAATTGTCACAGCCATTACAGGTTCCGAAACCTATTAATAGAGGTATCAACCATCGTAATCGGACCATTTTAGATTTTTGCCGCCCAAAAACTTGTGGGCTATAGCACAGTTAATTTTCAATAAAATTGAATTTTCTAAGAAATGTTAAGAAATAATCGACCAATCAAAATAAAAATTGTCACAGCAATTACAGGTCCCGAAACCTATTGATAGAGGTATCAACCATCGTAATCGGACCATTTTAGATTTTTGCCGCCCAAAAACGTGTGGGCTATAGCACAGTTAATTTTCAATAAAATTGAATTTTCTAAGAAATGTTTAGAAATAATCGAGCAATCAAAATGAAAATTGTCACAGCAAGTACAGGTCCCGAAACCTATTGATAGAGGTATAAACCATCGTAATCGGACCATTTTAGATTTTTGCCGCCCAAAAACGTGTGGGCTATAGCACAGTTAATTTTCAATAAAATTGAATTTTCTAAGAAATGTTTAGAAATAATCGAGCAATCAAAATGAAAATTGTCACAGCAAGTACAGGTCCCGAAACCTATTGATAGAGGTATCAACCATCGTAATCGGACCATTTTTAGATTTTTGCCGCCCAAAAACTTGTGGGCTATAGCACAGTTGATTTTCAATAAAATTGAATTTTCTAAGAAATGTTTAGAAATAATTGACCAATCAAAATAAAAATTGTCACAGCAATTACAGGTCCCGAAACCTATTGATAGAGGTATCAAAAATCGTAATCGGACCATTGTAGATTTTTGCCGCCCAAAAACTTGTGGGCTATAGCACAGTTAATTTTCAATAAAATTGAATTTTCTAAGAAATGATTAGAAATAATCGAGCAATCAAAATAAAAATTGTCACAGCAATTACAGGTCCCGAAACCTATTGATAGAGGTATCAACCATCGTAATCGGACCATTTAAAATTTTTGCCGCCCAAAAACTTGTGGGCTAAAGCACAGTTGAAAATTGTCACAGCCATTACAGGTTCCGAAACCTATTGATAGAGGTATCAACCATCGTAATCGGACCATTTTAGATTTTTGCCGCCCAAAAACTTGTGGGCTATAGCACAGTTAATTTTCAATAAAATTGAATTTTCTAAGAAATGTTAAGAAATAATCGACCAATCAAAATAAAAATTGTCACAGCAATTACAGGTCCCGAAACCTATTGATAGAGGTATCAACCATCGTAATCGGACCATTTTAGATTTTTGCCGCCCAAAAACTTGTGGGCTATAGCACAGTTAATTTTCAATAAAATTGAATTTTCTAAGAAATGTTAAGAAATAATCGACCAATCAAAATAAAAATTGTCACAGCAATTACAGGTCCCGAAACCTATTGATAGAGGTATCAACCATCGTAATCGGACCATTTTAGATTTTTGCCGCCCAAAAACGTGTGGGCTATAGCACAGTTAATTTTCAATAAAATTGAATTTTCTAAGAAATGTTTAGAAATAATCGAGCAATCAAAATGAAAATTGTCACAGCAAGTACAGGTCCCGAAACCTATTGATAGAGGTATAAACCATCGTAATCGGACCATTTTAGATTTTTGCCGCCCAAAAACGTGTGGGCTATAGCACAGTTAATTTTCAATAAAATTGAATTTTCTAAGAAATGTTTAGAAATAATCGAGCAATCAAAATGAAAATTGTCACAGCAAGTACAGGTCCCGAAACCTATTGATAGAGGTATCAACCATCGTAATCGGACCATTTTTAGATTTTTGCCGCCCAAAAACTTGTGGGCTATAGCACAGTTGATTTTCAATAAAATTGAATTTTCTAAGAAATGTTTAGAAATAATTGACCAATCAAAATAAAAATTGTCACAGCAATTACAGGTCCCGAAACCTATTGACAGAGGTATCAAAAATCGTAATCGGACCATTTTAGATTTTTGCCGCCCAAAAACTTGTGGGCTATAGCACAGTTAATTTTCAATAAAATTGAATTTTCTAAGAAATGATTAGAAATAATCGAGCAATCAAAATAAAAATTGTCACAGCAATTACAGGTCCCGAAACCTATTGATAGAGGTATCAACCATCGTAATCGGACAATTTAAAATTTTTGCCGCCCAAAAACTTGTGGGCTAAAGCACAGTTGAAAATTGTCACAGCCATTACAGGTTCCGAAACCTATTGATAGAGGTATCAACCATCGTAATCGGACCATTTTAGATTTTTGCCGCCCAAAAACTTGTGGGCTATAGCACAGTTAATTTTCAATAAAATTGAATTTTCTAAGAAATGTTAAGAAATAATCGACCAATCAAAATAAAAATTGTCACAGCAATTACAGGTCCCGAAACCTATTGATAGAGGTATCAACCATCGTAATCGGACCATTTTAGATTTTTGCCGCCCAAAAAGTTGTGGGCTATAGCACAGTTAATTTTCAATAAAATTGAATTTTCTAAGAAATGTTTAGAAATAATCGAGCAATCAAAATGAAAATTGTCACAGTAATTACAGGTCCCGAAACCTATTGATAGAGGTATCAACCTTCGTAATCGGACCATTTTAGATTTTTGCCGCCCAAAAACGTGTGGGCTATAGCACAGTTAATTTTCAATAAAATTGAATTTTCTAAGAAATGTTTAGAAATAATCGAGCAATCAAAAACGAAAATTGTCACAGCAATTACAGGTCCCGAAACCTATTGATAGAGGTATCAACCATCGTAATCGAACCATTTTAGATTTTTGCTGCCCAAAAACTTGTAGGCTATAGCACAGTTGATTTTCAATAAAATTAAATTTTCTAAGAAATGATTAGAAATAATCGAGCAATCAAAATAAAAATTGTCACAGCAATTACAGGTCCCGAAACCTATTGATAGAGGTATCAACCATCGTAATCGGACCATTTAAAATTTTTGCCGCCCAAAAACTTGTGGGCTAAAGCACAGTTGAAAATTGTCACAGCCATTACAGGTTCCGAAACCTATTGATAGAGGTATCAACCATCGTAATCGGACCATTTTAGATTTTTGCCGCCCAAAAACTTGTGGGCTATAGCACAGTTAATTTTCAATAAAATTGAATTTTCTAAGAAATGTTAAGAAATAATCGACCAATCAAAATAAAAATTGTCACAGCAATTACAGGTCCCGAAACCTATTGATAGAGGTATCAACCATCGTAATCGGACCATTTTAGATTTTTGCCGCCCAAAAAGTTGTGGGCTATAGCACAGTTAATTTTCAATAAAATTGAATTTTCTAAGAAATGTTTAGAAATAATCGAGCAATCAAAATGAAAATTGTCACAGCAATTACAGGTCCCGAAACCTATTGATAGAGGTATCAACCTTCGTAATCGGACCATTTTAGATTTTTGCCGCCCAAAAACGTGTGGGCTATAGCACAGTTAATTTTCAATAAAATTGAATTTTCTAAGAAATGTTTAGAAATAATCGAGCAATCAAAATGAAAATTGTCACAGCAAGTACAGGTCCCGAAACCTATTGATAGAGGTATAAACCATCGTAATCGGACCATTTTAGATTTTTGCCGCCCAAAAACTTGTGGGCTATAGCACAGTTAATTTTCAATAAAATTGAATTTTCTAAGAAATGATAAGAAATAATCGACCAATCAAAATAAAAATTGTCACAGCAATTACAGGTCCCGAAACCTATTGATAGAGGTATCAACCATCGTAATCGGACCATTTTAGATTTTTGCCGCCCAAAAACTTGTGGGCTATAGCACAGTTAATTTTCAATAAAATTGAATTTTCTAAGAAATGTTTAGAAATAATCGAGCAATCAAAATGAAAATTGTCTTAGCAATTACAGGTCCCGAAACCTATTGATAGAGGTATCAACCATCGTAATTGGGCCATTTTAGATTTTTTCCGCCCAAAAACTTGTGGGCTATAGCACAGTTGATTTTCAATAAAATTGAATTTTCTAAGAAATGTTTAGAAATAATCGAGCAATCAAAATGAAAATTGTCACAGCAATTACAGGTCCCGAAACCTATTGATAGAGGTATCAACCATCGTAATCGGACCATTTTAGATTTTTGCCGCCCAAAAACTTGTGGGCTATAGCAAAGTTAATTTTCAATAAAATTGAATTTTCTAAGAAACGTTTAGAAATAATCGAGCAATCAAAAACGAAAATTGTCACAGCAATTAGAGGTCCCGAAACCTGTTGATAGAGGTATCAACCATCGTAATTGGACCATTTTAGATTTTTGCTGCCCAAAAACTTGTGGGCTATAGCACAGTTGATTTTCAATAAAATTGAATTTTCTAAGAATTATTTAGAAATAATCGAGCAATCAAAATGAAAATTGTCACAGCAATTACAGGTCCCGAAACCTATTGATAGAGGTATCAACCATCGTAATCGGACCATTTTAGATTTTTGCCACCCAAAAACTTGTGGGCTATAGCACAGTTGATTTTCAATAAAATTAAATTTTTAAGAAATGTTTAGAAATAATCGAGCAATCAAAAACAAAAATTGTCACAGCAATTACAGGTCCCGAAACCTATTGATAGAGGTATCAACCATCGTAATTGGACCATTTTAGGTTTTTGCCGCCCAAAAACTTGTGGGCTATAGCACAGTTGATTTTCAATAAAATTGAATTTTCTAAGAAATGTTAAGAAATAATCGAGCAATCAAAATGAAAATTGTCACAGCAATTACAGGTCCCGAAACCTATTGATAGAGGTATCAACCATCGTAATCGGACCATTTTAGATTTTTGCCGCCCAAAAATTTGTGGGCTATAGCACAGTTAATTTTCAATAAAATTGAATTTTCTAAGAAATGTTTAGAAATAATCGAGCAATCAAAAACAAAAATTGTCACAGCAATTACAGGCCCCGAAACCTATTGATAGAGGTATCAACCATCGTAATCGGACCATTTTAGATTTTTGCCGCCCAAAAACTTGTAAGCTATAGCATAGTTGATTTTCAATAAAATTGAATTTTCTAAGAAATGTTTAGAAATAATCGAGCAATCAAAAACCAAAATTAACACAGCAATTACAGGTCCCGAAACCTATTGATAGAGGTATCAACCATCGTAATTGGACCATTTTAGATTTTTGCCGCCCAAAAACTTGTGGGCTATAGCACAGTTAATTTTCAATAAAATTGAATTTTCTAAGAAATGTTTAGAAATAATCGAGCAATCAAAAACGAAAATTGTCACAGCAATTACAGGTTCCGAAACCTATTGATAGAGGTATCAAAAATCGTAATCGAATCATTTTAGATTTTTGCCGCTCAAAAACTTGTAGGTATAGCACAGTTGATTTTCAATAAAATTGAATTTTCTAAGAAATGTTTAGAAATAATCGAGCAATCAAAATAAAAATTGTCACAGCAATTACAGGTCCCGAAACCTATTGATAGAGGTATCAACCATCGTAATCGGACCATTTTAAATTTTTGCCGCCCAAAAACTTGTGGGCTAAAGCACAGTTGAAAATTGTCACAGCCATTACAGGTCCCGAAACCTATTGATAGAGGTATCAACCATCGTAATCGGACCATTTTAGATTTTTGCCGCCCAAAAACTTGTGGGCTATAGCACAGTTAATTTTCAATAAAATTGAATTTTCTAAGAAATGTTTAGAAATAATCGAGCAATCAAAATGAAAATTGTCACAGCAAGTACAGGTCCCGAAACCTATTGATAGAGGTATAAACCATCGTAATCGGACCATTTTAGATTTTTGCCGACCAAAAACTTGTGGGCTATAGCACAGTTAATTTTCAATAAAATTGAATTTTCTAAGAAATGATAAGAAATAATCGACCAATCAAAATAAAAATTGTCACAGCAATTACAGGTCCCGAAACCTATTGATAGAGGTATCAACCATCGTAATCGGACCATTTTAGATTTTTGCCGCCCATAAAGTTGTGGGCTATAGCACAGTTAATTTTCAATAAAATTGAATTTTCTAAGAAATGTTTAGAAATAATCGAGCAATCAAAATGAAAATTGTCACAGCAATTACAGGTCCCGAAACCTATTGATAGAGGTATCAACCATCGTAATCGGACCATTTAAAATTTTTGCCGCCCAAAAACTTGTGGGCTAAAGCACAGTTGAAAATTGTCACAGCCATTACAGGTCCCGAAACCTATTGATAGAGGTATCAACCATCGTAATCGGACCATTTTAGATTTTTGCCGCCCAAAAACTTGTGGGCTATAGCACAGTTAATTTTCAATAAAATTGAATTTTCTAAGAAATGTTTAGAAATAATCGAGCAATCAAAAACGAAAATTGTCACAGCAATTACAGGTCCCGAAACCTATTGATAGAGGTATCAACCATCGTAATCGGACCATTTTAGATTTTTGCCGCCCAAAAACTTGTGGGCTATAGCACAGTTAATTTTCAATAAAATTGAATTTTCTAAGAAATGTTTAGAAATAATCGAGCAATCAAAATGAAAATTGTCACAGCAAGTACAGGTCCCGAAACCTATTGATAGAGGTATAAACCATCGTAATCGGACCATTTTAGATTTTTGCCGCCCAAAAACTTGTGGGCTATAGCACAGTTAATTTTCAATAAAATTGAATTTTCTAAGGAATGATTAGAAATAATTGACCAATCAAAATAAAAATTGTCACAGCAATTACAGGTCCCGAAACCTATTGATAGAGGTATCAACCATCGTAATCGGACCATTTTTAGATTTTTGCCGCCCAAAAACTTGTGGGCTATAGCACAGTTGATTTTCAATAAAATTGAATTTTCTAAGAAATGTTAAGAAATAATCGAGCAATCAAAATAAAAATTGTCACAGCAATTACAGGTCCCGAAACCTATTGATAGAGGTATCAACCATCGTAATCGGACCATTTTAGATTTTTGCCGCCCAAAAACGTGTGGGCTATAGCACAGTTAATTTTCAATAAAATTGAATTTTCTAAGAAATGTTTAGAAATAATCGAGCAATCAAAATGAAAATTGTCACAGCAAGTACAGGTCCCGAAACCTATTGATAGAGGTATAAACCATCGTAATCGGACCATTTTAGATTTTTGCCGCCCAAAAACTTGTGGGCTATAGCACAGTTAATTTTCAATAAAATTGAATTTTCTAAGAAATGATAAGAAATAATTGACCAATCAAAATAAAAATTGTCACAGCAATTACAGGTCCCGAAACCTATTGATAGAGGTATCAACCATCGTAATCGGACCATTTAAAATTTTTGCCGCCCAAAAACTTGTGGGCTAAAGCACAGTTGAAAATAGTCACAGCCATTACAGGTCCCGAAACCTATTGATAGAGGTATCAACCATAGTAATCGGACCATTTTAGATTTTTGCCGCCCAAAAACTTGTGGGCTATAGCACAGTTAATTTTCAATAAAATTGAATTTTCTAAGAAATGTTTAGAAATAATCGAGCAATCAAAATGAAAATTGTCACAGCAAGTACAGGTCCCGAAACCTATTGATAGAGGTATAAACCATCGTAATCGGACCATTTTAGATTTTTGCCGCCCAAAAACTTGTGGGCTATAGCACAGTTGATTTTCAATAAAATTTAATTTTCTAAGAAATGTTTAGAAATAATCGAGCAATCAAAAACGAAAATTGTCACAGCAATTACAGGTCCCGAAACCTATTGATAGAGGTATCAACCATCCTAATCGGACCATTTTAGATTTTTGCAACCCAAAAACTTGTGGGCTATAGCACAGTTGATTTTCAATAAAATTAAATTTTTAAGAAATGTTTAGTAATAATCGAGCAATCAAAAACAAAAATTGTCACAGCAATTACAGGTCCCGAAACCTATTGATAGAGGTATCAACCATCGTAATCGGACCATTTTAGATTTTTGCCGCCCAAAAACTTGTGGGCTATAGCACAGTTAATTTTCAATAAAATTGAATTTTCTAAGAAATGTTTAGAAATAATCGAGCAATCAAAAACAAAAATTGTCACAGCAATTACAGGTCCCGAAACCTATTGATAGAGGTATCAACCATCGTAATCGGACCATTTTAGATTTTTGCCGCCCAAAAACTTGTGGGCTATAGCACAGTTGATTTTCAATAAAATTGAATTTTCTAAGAAATGTTTAGAAATAATCGAGCAATCAAAAACAAAAATTGGCACATCAATTACAGGTCCCGAAACCTATTGATAGAGGTATCAACCATCGTAATCGGACCATTTTAGATTTTTGCCGCCCAAAAACTTGTGGGCTATAGCACAGTTGATTTTCAATAAAATTGAATTTTCTAAGAATTGTTTAGAAATAATCGAGCAATCAAAATGAAAATTGTCACAGCAATTACAGGTCCCGAAACCTATTGATAGAGGTATCAACCATCGTAATCGGACCATTTTAGATTTTTGCCGCCCAAAAACTTGTGGGCTATAGCACAGTTGATTTTCAATAAAATTGAATTTTCTAAGAAATGTTAAGAAATAATCGAGCAATCAAAATGAAAATTGTCACAGCAATTACAGGTCCCGAAACCTATTGATAGAGGTATCAACCATCGTAATCGGACCATTTTAGATTTTTGCCGCCCAAAAACTTGTGGGCTATAGCACAGTTAATTTTCAATAAAATTGAATTTTCTAAGAAATGTTTAGAAATAATCGAGCAATCAAAAACAAAAATTGTCACAGCAATTACAGGTCCCGAAACCTATTGATAGAGGTATCAACCATCGTAATCGGACCATTTTAGATTTTTGCCGCCCAAAAACTTGTGGGCTATAGCACAGTTGATTTTCAATAAAATTGAATTTTCTAAGAAATGTTTAGAAATAATCGAGCAATCAAAAACCAAAATTATCACATCAATTACAGGTCCCGAAACCTATTGATAGAGGTATCAACCATCGTAATCGGACCATTTTAGATTTTTGCCGCCCAAAAACTTGTGGGCTATAGCACAGTTGATTTTCAATAAAATTGAATTTTCTAAGAATTGTTTAGAAATAATCGAGCAATCAAAATGAAAATTGTCACAGCAATTACAGGTCCCGAAACCTATTGATAGAGGTATCAACCATCGTAATCGGACCATTTTAGATTTTTGCCGCCCAAAAACTTGTGGGCTATAGCACAGTTGATTTTCAATAAAATTGAATTTTCTAAGAAATGTTAAGAAATAATCGAGCAATCAAAATGAAAATTGTCACAGCAATTACAGGTCCCGAAACCTATTGATAGAGGTATCAACCATCGTAATCGGACCATTTTAGATTTTTGCCGCCCAAAAACTTGTGGGCTATAGCACAGTTAATTTTCAATAAAATTGAATTTTCTAAGAAATGTTTAGAAATAATCGAGCAATCAAAAACAAAAATTGTCACAGCAATTACAGGTCCCGAAACCTATTGATAGAGGTATCAACCATCGTAATCGGACCATTTTAGATTTTTGCCGCCCAAAAACTTGTGGGCTATAGCACAGTTAATTTTCAATAAAATTGAATTTTCTAAGAAATGTTTAGAAATAATCGAGCAATCAAAATGAAAATTGTCACAGCAAGTACAGGTCCCGAAACCTATTGATAGAGGTATAAACCATCGTAATCGGACCATTTTAGATTTTTGCCGCCCAAAAACTTGTGGGCTATAGCACAGTTAATTTTCAATAAAATTGAATTTTCTAAGAAATGATAAGAAATAATTGACCAATCAAAATAAAAATTGTCACAGCAATTACAGGTCCCGAAACCTATTGATAGAGGTATCAACCATCGTAATCGGACCATTTAAAATTTTTGCCGCCCAAAAACTTGTGGGCTAAAGCACAGTTGAAAATAGTCACAGCAATTACAGGTCCCGAAACCTATTGATAGAGGTATCAACCATAGTAATCGGACCATTTTAGATTTTTGCCGCCCAAAAACTTGTGGGCTATAGCACAGTTAATTTTCAATAAAATTGAATTTTCTAAGAAATGTTTAGAAATAATCGAGCAATCAAAATGAAAATTGTCACAGCAAGTACAGGTCCCGAAACCTATTGATAGAGGTATAAACCATCGTAATCGGACCATTTTAGATTTTTGCCGCCCAAAAACTTGTGGGCTATAGCACAGTTGATTTTCAATAAAATTTAATTTTCTAAGAAATGTTTAGAAATAATCGAGCAATCAAAAACGAAAATTGTCACAGCAATTACAGGTCCCGAAACCTATTGATAGAGGTATCAACCATCCTAATCGGACCATTTTAGATTTTTGCAACCCAAAAACTTGTGGGCTATAGCACAGTTGATTTTCAATAAAATTAAATTTTTAAGAAATGTTTAGTAATAATCGAGCAATCAAAAACAAAAATTGTCACAGCAATTACAGGTCCCGAAACCTATTGATAGAGGTATCAACCATCGTAATCGGACCATTTTAGATTTTTGCCGCCCAAAAACTTGTGGGCTATAGCACAGTTAATTTTCAATAAAATTGAATTTTCTAAGAAATGTTTAGAAATAATCGAGCAATCAAAAACAAAAATTGTCACAGCAATTACAGGTCCCGAAACCTATTGATAGAGGTATCAACCATCGTAATCGGACCATTTTAGATTTTTGCCGCCCAAAAACTTGTGGGCTATAGCACAGTTGATTTTCAATAAAATTGAATTTTCTAAGAAATGTTTAGAAATAATCGAGCAATCAAAAACAAAAATTGGCACATCAATTACAGGTCCCGAAACCTATTGATAGAGGTATCAACCATCGTAATCGGACCATTTTAGATTTTTGCCGCCCAAAAACTTGTGGGCTATAGCACAGTTGATTTTCAATAAAATTGAATTTTCTAAGAATTGTTTAGAAATAATCGAGCAATCAAAATGAAAATTGTCACAGCAATTACAGGTCCCGAAACCTATTGATAGAGGTATCAACCATCGTAATCGGACCATTTTAGATTTTTGCCGCCCAAAAACTTGTGGGCTATAGCACAGTTGATTTTCAATAAAATTGAATTTTCTAAGAAATGTTAAGAAATAATCGAGCAATCAAAATGAAAATTGTCACAGCAATTACAGGTCCCGAAACCTATTGATAGAGGTATCAACCATCGTAATCGGACCATTTTAGATTTTTGCCGCCCAAAAACTTGTGGGCTATAGCACAGTTAATTTTCAATAAAATTGAATTTTCTAAGAAATGTTTAGAAATAATCGAGCAATCAAAAACAAAAATTGTCACAGCAATTACAGGTCCCGAAACCTATTGATAGAGGTATCAACCATCGTAATCGGACCATTTTAGATTTTTTCCGCCCAAAAACTTGTGGGCTATAGCACAGTTAATTTTCAATAAAATTGAATTTTCTAAGAAATGTTTAGAAATAATCGAGCAATCAAAAACCAAAATTGTCACAGCAATTACAGGTCCCGAAACCTATTGATAGAGGTATCAACCATCGTAATTGGACCATTTTAGATTTATGCCGCCCAAAAACTTGTGGGCTATAGCACAGTTAATTTTCAATAAAATTGAATTTTCTAAGAAATGTTTAGAAATAATCGAGCAATCAAAAACAAAAAATTGTCACAGCAATTACAGGTCCCGAAACCTATTGATAGAGGTATCAACCATCGTAATCGGACCATTTTAGATTTTTGCCGCCCAAAAACTTGTGGGCTATAGCACAGTTGATTTTCAATAAAATTGAATTTTCTAAGAAATGTTTAGAAATAATCAAGCAATCAAAAACGAAAATAGTCACAGCAATTACAGGTCCCGAAACCTATTGATAGAGGTATCAACGATCGTAATCAGACCATTTTAGATTTTTGCCGCCCAAAAACTTGTGGGCTATAGCACAGTTAATTTTCAATAAAATTGAATTTTCTAAGAAATGTTAAGAAATAATCGAGCAATCAAAATGAAAATTGTCACAGCAATTACAGGGTCCCGAAACCTATTGATAGAGGTATCAACCATCGTAATCGGACCATTTTAGATTTTGCCGCCCAAAAACTTGTGGGCTATAGCACAGTTAATTTTCAATAAAATTGAATTTTCTAAGAAATGTTAAGAAATAACTAAGCAATCAAAAACGAAAATTGTCACAGCAATTACAGGTCCCGAAACCTATTGATAGAGGTATCAACCATCGTAATCGGCCCATTTTAGGTTTTTGCCGCCCAAAAACTTGTGGGCTATAGCACAGTTGATTTTCAATAAAATTGAATTGTCGAAGAAATGTTTAGAAATAATCGAGCAATCAAAATGAAAATTGTCACAGCAATTACAGGTCCCGAAACCTATTGATAGAGGTATCAACCATCGTAATCGGACCATTTTAGATTTTTGCCGCCCAAAAACTTGTGGGCTATAGCACAGTTAATTTTCAATAGAATTGAATTTTCTAAGAAATGTTTAGAAATAATCAAGCAATCAAAAACAAAAATGGTCACAGCAATTACAGGTCCCGAAACCTATTGATAGAGGTATCAACCATCGTAATCGAACCATTTTAGATTTTTGCCGCCCAAAAACTTGTAGGCTATAGCACAGTTGATTTTCAATAAAATTGAATTTTTAAGAAATGTTTAGAAATAATCGAGCAATCAAAATAAAAATTGTCACAGCAATTACAGGTCCCGAAACCTATTGATAGAGGTATCAACCATCGTAATCGGACCATTTTAGATTTTTGCCACCCAAAAACTTGTGGGCTATAGCACAGTTGATTTTCAATAAAATTAAATTTTTAAGAAATGTTTAGAAATAATCGAGCAATCAAAAACAAAAATTGTCACAGCAATTACAGGTCCCGAAACCTATTGATAGAGGTATCAACCATCGTAATTGGACCATTTTAGATTTTTGCCGCCCAAAAACTTGTGGGCTATAGCACAGTTGATTTTCAATAAAATTGAATTTTCTAAGAAATGTTAAGAAATAATCGAGCAATGAAAATGAAAATTGTCACAGCAATTACAGGTCCCGAAACCTATTGATAGAGGTATCAACCATCGTAATCGGACCATTTTAGATTTTTGCCGCCCAAAAACTTGTGGGCTATAGCACAGTTAATTTTCAATAAAATTGAATTTTCTAAGAAATGTTTAGAAATAATCGAGCAATCAAAAACAAAAATTGTCACAGCAATTACAGGTCCCGAAACCTATTGATAGAGGTATCAACCATCGTAATCGGACCATTTTAGATTTTTGCCGCCCAAAAACTTGTGGGCTATAGCACAGTTGATTTTCAATAAAATTGAATTTTCTAAGAAATGTTTAGAAATAATCGAGCAATCAAAAACCAAAATTATCACAGCAATTACAGGTCCCGAAACCTATTGATAGAGGTATCAACCATCGTAATTGGACCATTTTAGATTTTTGCCGCCCAAAAACTTGTGGGCTATAGCACAGTTAATTTTCAATAAAATTGAATTTTCTAAGAAATGTTTAGAAATAATCGAGCAATCAAAAACGAAAATTGTCACAGCAATTACAGGTTCCGAAACCTATTGATAGAGGTATCAAAAATCGTAATTGGACCATTTTAGATTTATGCCGCCCAAAAACTTGTGGGCTATAGCACAGTTAATTTTCAATAAAATTGAATTTTCTAAGAAATGTTTAGAAATAATCGAGCAATCAAAAACAAAAATTGTCACAGCAATTACAGGTCCCGAAACCTATTGATAGAGGTATCAACCATCGTAATCGGACCATTTTAGATTTTTGCCGCCCAAAAACTTGTGGGCTATAGCACAGTTGATTTTCAATAAAATTGAATTTTCTAAGAAATGTTTAGAAATAATCAAGCAATCAAAAACGAAAATAGTCACAGCAATTACAGGTCCCGAAACCTATTGATAGAGGTATCAACGATCGTAATCAGACCATTTTAGGTTTTTGCCGCCCAAAAACTTGTGGGCTATAGCACAGTTAATTTTCAATAAAATTGAATTTTCTAAAAAATGTTAAGAAATAATCGAGCAATCAAAATGAAAATTGTCACAGCAATTACAGGGTCCCGAAACCTATTGATAGAGGTATCAACCATCGTAATCGGACCATTTTAGATTTTGCCGCCCAAAAACTTGTGGGCTATAGCACAGTTAATTTTCAATAAAATTGAATTTTCTAAGAAATGTTAAGAAATAATCGAGCAATCAAAATT
Source organism: Tipula vernalis (assembly GCA_958295665.1). Classification (NCBI taxonomy): domain Eukaryota; kingdom Metazoa; phylum Arthropoda; class Insecta; order Diptera; family Tipulidae; genus Tipula; species Tipula vernalis. The sequence goes on along the minus strand of OY282559.1, from coordinate 13,876,277 downwards.
AAAATTGTCATAGCAATTACAGGGTCCCGAAACCTATTGATAGAGGTATCATCCATCGTAATCGGACCATTTTAGATTTTTGCCGCCCAAAAACTTGTGGGCTATAGCACAGTTAATTTTCAATAAAATTGAATTTTCTAAGAAATGTTTAGAAATAACTAAGCAATCAAAAACGAAAATTGTCACAGCAATTACAGGTCCCGAAACCTATTGATAGAGGTATCAACCATCGTAATCGGCCCATTTTAGGTTTTTGCCGCCCAAAAACTTGTGGGCTATAGCACAGTTCATTTTCAATAAAATTGAATTGTCGAAGAAATGATTAGAAATAATCGAGCAATCAAAATGAAAATTGCCACAGCAATTACAGGTCCCGAAACCTATTGATAGAGGTATCAACCATCGTAATCGGACCATTTTAGATTTTTGCCGCCCAAAAACTTGTGGGCTATAGCACAGTTAATTTTCAATAAAATTGAATTTTCTAAGAAATGTTTAGAAATAATCAAGCAATCAAAAACGAAAATGGTCACAGCAATTACAGGTCCCGAAACCTATTGATAGAGGTATCAACCATCGTAATCGGACCATTTTAAGTTTTTGCCGCTCAAAAACTTGTGGGCTATAGCACAGTTGATTTTCAATAAAATTGAATTTTCTAAGAAATGTTTAGAAATAATCGAGCAATCAAAATGAAAATTGCCACAGCAATTACAGGTCCCGAAACCTATTGATAGAGGTATCAACCTTCGTAATCGGACCATTTTAGATTTTTGCCGCCCAAAAACTTGTGGGCTATAGCCCAGTTAATTTTCAATAAAATTGAATTTTCTAAGAAATGTTTAGAAATAATCGAGTAATCAAAATGAAAATTGTCACAGCAATTACAGGTCCCGAAACCTATTGATAGAGGTATCAACCATCGTAATCGGACCATTTTAGATTTTTGTCATCCAAAAACTTGTGGGCTATAGCACAGTTGATTTTCAATAAAATTGAATTTTCTAAGAAATGTTTAGAAATAATCGAGTAATCAAAATGAAAATTGTCACAGCAATTACAGGTCCCGAAACCTATTGATAGAGGTATCAACCATCGTAATCGGACCATTTTAGATTTTTGCCGCCCAAAAACTTGTGGGCTATAGCACAGTTGATTTTCAATAAAATTGAATTTTCTAAGAAATGTTTAGAAATAATCGAGTAATCAAAATGAAAATTGTCACAGCAATTACAGGTCCCGAAACCTATTGATAGAGGTATCAACTATCGTAATCGGACCATTTTAGATTTTTGTCATCCAAAAACTTGTGGGCTATAGCACAGTTGATTTTCAATAAAATTGAATTTTCTAAGAAATGTTTAGAAATAATCGAGCAATCAAAATGAAAATTGTCACAGCAATTACAGGTCCCGAAACCTATTGATAGAGGTATCAACCATCGTAATCGGAACATTTTAAATTTTGCCGCCCAAAAACTTGTGGGCTATAGCACAGTTAATTTTCAATAAAATTGAATTTTCTAAGAAATGTTTAGAAATAATCGAGCAATCAAAATGAAAATTGTCACAGCAATTACAGGTCCCGAAACCTATTGATAGAGGTATCAACCATCGTAATCGGACCATTTTAGATTTTTGCCGCCCAAAAACTTGTGGGCTGTAGCACAGTTAATTTTCAATGAAATTGAATTTTCTAAGAAATGTTTAGAAATAATCGAGCAATCAAAATGAAAATTGTCACAGCAATTACAGGTCCCAAAACCTATTGATAGAGGTATCAACCATCGTAATCGGACCATTTTAAATTTTTGCCGCCCAAAAACTTGTGGGCTATAGCACAGTTAATTTTCAATAAATTTGAATTTTCTAAGAAATGTTTAGAAATAATCGAGCAATCAAAATGAAAATTGTCACAGCAATTACAGGTCCCGAAACCTATTGATAGAGGTATCAACCATCGTAATCGGACCATTTTAGATTTTGCCGCCCAAAAACTTGTGGGCTATAACACAGTTAATTTTCAATAAAATTGAATTTTCTAAGAAATGTTTAGAAATAATCGAGCAATCAAAATGAAAATTGTCACAGCAATTACAGGTCCCGAAACCTATTGATAGAGGTATCAACGATCGTAATCGGACCATTTAAGATTTTTGCCGCCCAAAAACTTGTGGGCTATAGCCCAGTTAATTTTCAATAAAATTGAATTTTCTAAGAAATGTTTAGAAATAATCGAGCAATCAAAAACGAAAATTGTCACAGCAATTACAGGTCCCGAAACCTATTGATAGAGGTATCAACCATCGTAATCGGACCATTTAAGATTTTTGCCGCCCAAAAACTTGTGGGGCACAGTTGATTTTCAATAAAATTGAATTTTCTAAGAAATGTTTAGAAATAATCGAGCAATCAAAATGAAAATTGTCACAGCAATTACAGGTCCCGAAACCTATTGATAGAGGTATCAACCATCGTAATCGGACCATTTTAGATTTTTTCCGCCCAAAAACTTGTGGGCTATACCTCAGTTAATTTTCAATAAAATTGAATTTTCTAAGAAATGTTTAGAAATAATCGAGCAATCAAAATGAAAATTGTCACAGCAATTACAGGTCCCGAAACCTATTGATAGAGGTATCAACCATCGTAATCGGACCATTTTAGATTTTTGCCGCCCAAAAACTTGTGGGCTATAGCACAGTTAATTTTCAATAAAATTGAATTTTCTAAGAAATGTTTAGAAATAATCGAGCAATCAAAATGAAAATTGTCACAGCAATTACAGGTCCCGAAACCTATTGATAGAGGTATCAACCATCGTAATCGGAACATTTTAAATTTTGCCGCCCAAAAACTTGTGGGCTATAGCACAGTTAATTTTCAATAAAATTGAATTTTCTAAGAAATGTTTAGAAATAATCGAGCAATCAAAATGAAAATTGTCACAGCAATTACAGGTCCCGAAACCTATTGATAGAGGTATCAACCATCGTAATCGGACCATTTTAGATTTTGCCGCCCAAAAACTTGTGGGCTATAACACAGTTAATTTTCAATAAAATTGAATTTTCTAAGAAATGTTTAGAAATAATCGAGCAATCAAAATGAAAATTGTCACAGCAATTACAGGTCCCGAAACCTATTGATAGAGGTATCAACGATCGTAATCGGACCATTTAAGATTTTTGCCGCCCAAAAACTTGTGGGCTATAGCCCAGTTAATTTTCAATAAAATTGAATTTTCTAAGAAATGTTTAGAAATAATCGAGCAATCAAAAACGAAAATTGTCACAGCAATTACAGGTCCCGAAACCTATTGATAGAGGTATCAACCATCGTAATCGGACCATTTAAGATTTTTGCCGCCCAAAAACTTGTGGGGCACAGTTGATTTTCAATAAAATTGAATTTTCTAAGAAATGTTTAGAAATAATCGAGCAATCAAAATGAAAATTGTCACAGCAATTACAGGTCCCGAAACCTATTGATAGAGGTATCAACCATCGTAATCGGACCATTTTAGATTTTTTCCGCCCAAAAACTTGTGGGCTATACCTCAGTTAATTTTCAATAAAATTGAATTTTCTAAGAAATGTTTAGAAATAATCGAGCAATCAAAATGAAAATTGTCACAGCAATTACAGGTCCCGAAACCTATTGATAGAGGTATCAACCATCGTAATCGGACCATTTTAGATTTTTGCCGCCCAAAAACTTGTGGGCTATAGCACAGTTAATTTTCAATAAAATTGAATTTTCTAAGAAATGTTTAGAAATAATCGAGCAATCAAAATGAAAATTGTCACAGCAATTACAGGTCCCGAAACCTATTGATAGAGGTATCAACCATCGTAATCGGACCATTTTAGATTTTTGCCGCCCAAAAACTTGTGGGCTATAGCACAGTTAATTTTCAATAAAATTGAATTTTCTAAGAAATGTTTAGAAATAATCAAGCAATCAAAAACGAAAATGGTCACAGCAATTACAGGTCCCGAAACCTATTGATAGAGGTATCAACGATCGTAATCGGACCATTTTAAGTTTTTGCCGCTCAAAAACTTGTGGGCTATAGCACAGTTGATTTTCAATAAAATTGAATTTTCTAAGAAATGTTTAGAAATAATCGAGCAATCAAAATGAAAATTGTCACAGCAATTACAGGTCCCGAAACCTATTGATAGAGGTATCAACCATCGTAATCGGACCATTTTAGATTTTTGCCGCCCAAAAACTTGTGGGCTATAGCACAGTTAATTTTCAATAAAATTGAATTTTCTAAGAAATGTTTAGAAATAATCGAGCAATCAAAATGAAAATTGTCACAGCAATTACAGGTCCCGAAACCTATTGATAGAGGTATCAACCATCGTAATCGGACCATTTTAAATTTTTGCCGCCCAAAAACTTGTGGGCTATAGCACAGTTGATTTTCAATAAAATTGAATTTTCTAAGAAATGTTTAGAAATAATCGAGTAATGAAAATGAAAATTAACACAGCAATTACAGGTCCCGAAACCTATTGATAGAGGTATCAACCATCGTAATCGGACCATTTTAGATTTTTGTCATCCAAAAACTTGTGGGCTATAGCACAGTTGATTTTCAATAAAATTGAATTTTCTAAGAAATGTTTAGAAATAATCGAGTAATCAAAATGAAAATTGTCACAGCAATTACAGGTCCCGAAACCTATTGATAGAGGTATCAACCATCGTAATCGGACCATTTTAGATTTTTGCCGCCCAAAAACTTGTGGGCTATAGCACAGTTGATTTTCAATAAAATTGAATTTTCTAAGAAATCTTTAGAAATAATCGAGTAATCAAAATGAAAATTGTCACAGCAATTACAGGTCCCGAAACCTATTGATAGAGGTATCAACCATCGTAATCGGACCATTTTAGATTTTTGTCATCCAAAAACTTGTGGGCTATAGCACAGTTGATTTTCAATAAAATTGAATTTTCTAAGAAATGTTTAGAAATAATCGAGCAATCAAAATGAAAATTGTCACAGCAATTACAGGTCCCGAAACCTATTGATAGAGGTATCAACCATCGTAATCGGAACATTTTAAATTTTGCCGCCCAAAAACTTGTGGGCTATAGCACAGTTAATTTTCATTAAAATTGAATTTTCTAAGAAATGTTTAGAAATAATCGAGCAATCAAAATGAAAATTGTCACAGCAATTACAGGTCCCGAAACCTATTGATAGAGGTATCAACCATCGTAATCGGACCATTTTAGATTTTTGCCGCCCAAAAACTTGTGGGCTGTAGCACAGTTAATTTTCAATGAAATTGAATTTTCTAAGAAATGTTTAGAAATAATCGAGCAATCAAAATGAAAATTGTCACAGCAATTACAGGTCCCAAAACCTATTGATAGAGGTATCAACCATCGTAATCGGACCATTTTAAATTTTTGCCGCCCAAAAACTTGTGGGCTATAGCACAGTTAATTTTCAATAAAATTGAATTTTCTAAGAAATGTTTAGAAATAATCGAGCAATCAAAATGAAAATTGTCACAGCAATTACAGGTCCCGAAACCTATTGATAGAGGTATCAACCATCGTAATCGGACCATTTTAGATTTTGCCGCCCAAAAACTTGTGGGCTATAACACAGTTAATTTTCAATAAAATTGAATTTTCTAAGAAATGTTTAGAAATAATCGAGCAATCAAAATGAAAATTGTCACAGCAATTACAGGTCCCGAAACCTATTGATAGAGGTATCAACCATCGTAATCGGACCATTTTAGATTTTTGCCGCCCAAAAACTTGTGGGCTATACCTCAGTTAATTTTCAATAAAATTGAATTTTCTAAGAAATGTTTAGAAATAATCGAGCAATCAAAATGAAAATTGTCACAGCAATTACAGGTCCCGAAACCTATTGATAGAGGTATCAACCATCGTAATCGGATCATTTTAGATTTTTGCCGCCCAAAAACTTGTGGGCTATAGCACAGTTAATTTTCAATAAAATTGAATTTTCTAAGAAATGTTTAGAAATAATCGAGCAATCAAAATGAAAATCGTCACAGCAATTACAGGTCCCGAAACCTATTGATAGAGGTATCAACCATCGTAATCGGAGCAGTTTAGATTTTGCCGCCCAAAAACTTGTGGGCTATAGCACAGTTAATTTTCAATAAAATTGAATTTTCTAAGAAATGTTTAGAAATAATCGAGCAATCAAAATGAAAATTGTCACAGCAATTACAGGTCCCGAAACCTATTGATAGAGGTATCAACCATCGTAATCGGACCATTTTAGATTTTGCCGCCCAAAAACTTGTGGGCTATAGCAGAGTTAATTTTCAATAAAATTGAATTTTCTAAGAAATGTTTAGAAATAATCGAGCAATCAAAATGAAAATTGTCACAGCAATTACAGGTCCCGAAACCTATTGATAGAGGTATCAACCATCGTAATCGGACCATTTTAGATTTTTGCCGCCCAAAAACTTGTGGGCTATAGCCCAGTTAATTTTCAATAAAATTGAATTTTCTAAGAAATGTTTAGAAATAATCGAGCAATCAAAAACGAAAATTGTCACAGCAATTACAGGTCCCGAAACCTATTGATAGAGGTATCAACCATCGTAATTGGACCATTTAAGATTTTTGCCGCCCAAAAACTTGTGGGGCACAGTTGATTTTCAATAAAATTGAATTTTCTAAGAAATGTTTAGAAATAATCGAGCAATCAAAATGAAAATTGTCACAGCAATTACAGGTCCCGAAACCTATTGATAGAGGTATCAACCATCGTAATCGGACCATTTTAGATTTTTGCCGCCCAAAAACTTGTGGGCTATACCTCAGTTAATTTTCAATAAAATTGAATTTTCTAAGAAATGTTTAGAAATAATCGAGCAATCAAAATGAAAATTGTCACAGCAATTACAGGTCCCGAAACCTATTGATAGAGGTATCAACCATCGTAATCGGACCATTTTAGATTTTTGCCGCCCAAAAACTTGTGGGCTATAGCACAGTTAATTTTCAATAAAATTGAATTTTCTAAGAAATGTTTAGAAATAATCGAGCAATCAAAATGAAAATTGTCACAGCAATAATCGAGCAATCAAAATGAAAATTATCACAGCAATTAATTACAGGTCCCGAAACCTATTGATAGAGGTATCAACCATCGTAATCGGAGCAGTTTAGATTTTGCCGCCCAAAAACTTGTGGGCTATAGCACAGTTAATTTTCAATAAAATTGAATTTTCTAAGAAATGTTTAGAAATAATCGAGCAATCAAAATGAAAATTGTCACAGCAATTACAGGTCCCGAAACCTATTGATAGAGGTATCAACCATCGTAATCGGACCATTTTAGATTTTGCCGCCCAAAAACTTGTGGGCTATAGCAGAGTTAATTTTCAATAAAATTGAATTTTCTAAGAAATGTTTAGAAATAATCGAGCAATCAAAATGAAAATTGTCACAGCAATTACAGGTCCCGAAACCTATTGATAGAGGTATCAACCATCGTAATCGGACCATTTTAGATTTTTGCCGCCCAAAAACTTGTGGGCTATAGCACAGTTAATTTTCAATAAAATTGAATTTTCTAAGAAATGTTTAGAAATAATCGAGCAATCAAAATGAAAATTGTCACAGCAATTACAGGTACCGAAACCTATTGATAGAGGTATCAACCATCGTAATCGGAGCAGTTTAGATTTTGCCGCCCAAAAACTTGTGGGCTATAGCACAGTTAATTTTCAATAAAATTGAATTTTCTAAGAAATGTTTAGAAATAATCGAGCAATCAAAATGAAAATTGTCACAGCAATTACAGGTCCCGAAACCTATTGATAGAGGTATCAACCATCGTAATCGGACCATTTTAGATTTTGCCGCCCAAAAACTTGTGGGCTATAGCAGAGTTAATTTTCAATAAAATTGAATTTTCTAAGAAATGTTTAGAAATAATCGAGCAATCAAAATGAAAATTGTCACAGCAATTACAGGTCCCGAAACCTATTGATAGAGGTATCAACCATCGTAATCGGACCATTTTAGATTTTGCCGCCCAAAAACTTGTGGGCTATAGCAGAGTTAATTTTCAATAAAATTGAATTTTCTAAGAAATGTTTAGAAATAATCGAGCAATCAAAATGAAAATTGTCACAGCAATTACAGGTCCCGAAACCTATTGATAGAGGTATCAACCATCGTAATCGGACCATTTTAGATTTTTGCCGCCCAAAAACTTGTGGGCTATACCTCAGTTAATTTTCAATAAAATTGAATTTTCTAAGAAATGTTTAGAAATAATCGAGCAATCAAAATGAAAATTGTCACAGCAATTACAGGTCCCGAAACCTATTGATAGAGGTATCAACCATCGTAATCGGACCATTTTAGATTTTTGCCGCCCAAAAACTTGTGGGCTATAGCACAGTTAATTTTCAATAAAATTGAATTTTCTAAGAAATGTTTAGAAATAATCGAGCAATCAAAATGAAAATTGTCACAGCAATTACAGGTCCCGAAACCTATTGATAGAGGTATCAACCATCGTAATCGGAGCAGTTTAGATTTTGCCGCCCAAAAACTTGTGGGCTATAGCACAGTTAATTTTCAATAAAATTGAATTTTCTAAGAAATGTTTAGAAATAATCGAGCAATCAAAATGAAAATTGTCACAGCAATTACAGGTCCCGAAACCTATTGATAGAGGTATCAACCATCGTAATCGGACCATTTTAGATTTTGCCGCCCAAAAACTTGTGGGCTATAGCAGAGTTAATTTTCAATAAAATTGAATTTTCTAAGAAATGTTTAGAAATAATCGAGCAATCAAAATGAAAATTGTCACAGCAATTACAGGTCCCGAAACCTATTGATAGAGGTATCAACCATCGTAATCGGACCATTTTAGATTTTTGCCGCCCAAAAACTTGTGGGCTATAGCCCAGTTAATTTTCAATAAAATTGAATTTTCTAAGAAATGTTTAGAAATAATCGAGCAATCAAAAACGAAAATTGTCACAGCAATTACAGGTCCCGAAACCTATTGATAGAGGTATCAACCATCGTAATTGGACCATTTAAGATTTTTGCCGCCCAAAAACTTGTGGGGCACAGTTGATTTTCAATAAAATTGAATTTTCTAAGAAATGTTTAGAAATAATCGAGCAATCAAAATGAAAATTGTCACAGCAATTACAGGTCCCGAAACCTATTGATAGAGGTATCAACCATCGTAATCGGACCATTTTAGATTTTTGCCGCCCAAAAACTTGTGGGCTATACCTCAGTTAATTTTCAATAAAATTGAATTTTCTAAGAAATGTTTAGAAATAATCGAGCAATCAAAATGAAAATTGTCACAGCAATTACAGGTCCCGAAACCTATTGATAGAGGTATCAACCATCGTAATCGGACCATTTTAGATTTTTGCCGCCCAAAAACTTGTGGGCTATAGCACAGTTAATTTTCAATAAAATTGAATTTTCTAAGAAATGTTTAGAAATAATCGAGCAATCAAAATGAAAATTGTCACAGCAATTACAGGTCCCGAAACCTATTGATAGAGGTATCAACCATCGTAATCGGAGCAGTTTAGATTTTGCCGCCCAAAAACTTGTGGGCTATAGCACAGTTAATTTTCAATAAAATTGAATTTTCTAAGAAATGTTTAGAAATAATCGAGCAATCAAAATGAAAATTGTCACAGCAATTACAGGTCCCGAAACCTATTGATAGAGGTATCAACCATCGTAATCGGACCATTTTAGATTTTGCCGCCCAAAAACTTGTGGGCTATAGCAGAGTTAATTTTCAATAAAATTGAATTTTCTAAGAAATGTTTAGAAATAATCGAGCAATCAAAATGAAAATTGTCACAGCAATTACAGGTCCCGAAACCTATTGATAGAGGTATCAACCATCGTAATCGGACCATTTTAGATTTTTGCCGCCCAAAAACTTGTGGGCTATAGCCCAGTTAATTTTCAATAAAATTGAATTTTCTAAGAAATGTTTAGAAATAATCGAGCAATCAAAAACGAAAATTGTCACAGCAATTACAGGTCCCGAAACCTATTGATAGAGGTATCAACCATCGTAATTGGACCATTTAAGATTTTTGCCGCCCAAAAACTTGTGGGGCACAGTTGATTTTCAATAAAATTGAATTTTCTAAGAAATGTTTAGAAATAATCGAGCAATCAAAATGAAAATTGTCACAGCAATTACAGGTCCCGAAACCTATTGATAGAGGTATCAACCATCGTAATCGGAGCAGTTTAGATTTTGCCGCCCAAAAACTTGTGGGCTATAGCACAGTTAATTTTCAATAAAATTGAATTTTCTAAGAAATGTTTAGAAATAATCGAGCAATCAAAATGAAAATTGTCACAGCAATTACAGGTCCCGAAACCTATTGATAGAGGTATCAACCATCGTAATCGGACCATTTTAGATTTTTGCCGCCCAAAAACTTGTGGGCTATAGCACAGTTAATTTTCAATAAAATTGAATTTTCTAAGAAATGTTTAGAAATAATCGAGCAATCAAAATGAAAATTGTCACAGCAATTACAGGTCCCGAAACCTATTGATAGAGGTATCAACCATCGTAATCGGAGCAGTTTAGATTTTGCCGCCCAAAAACTTGTGGGCTATAGCACAGTTAATTTTCAATAAAATTGAATTTTCTAAGAAATGTTTAGAAATAATCGAGCAATCAAAATGAAAATTGTCACAGCAATTACAGGTCCCGAAACCTATTGATAGAGGTATCAACCATCGTAATCGGACCATTTTAGATTTTGCCGCCCAAAAACTTGTGGGCTATAGCAGAGTTAATTTTCAATAAAATTGAATTTTCTAAGAAATGTTTAGAAATAATCGAGCAATCAAAATGAAAATTGTCACAGCAATTACAGGTCCCGAAACCTATTGATAGAGGTATCAACCATCGTAATCGGACCATTTTAGATTTTTGCCGCCCAAAAACTTGTGGGCTATAGCACAGTTAATTTTCAATAAAATTGAATTTTCTAAGAAATGTTTAGAAATAATCGAGCAATCAAAATGAAAATTGTCACAGCAATTACAGGTCCCGAAACCTATTGATAGAGGTATCAACCATCGTAATCGGAGCAGTTTAGATTTTGCCGCCCAAAAACTTGTGGGCTATAGCACAGTTAATTTTCAATAAAATTGAATTTTCTAAGAAATGTTTAGAAATAATCGAGCAATCAAAATGAAAATTGTCACAGCAATTACAGGTCCCGAAACCTATTGATAGAGGTATCAACCATCGTAATCGGACCATTTTAGATTTTGCCGCCCAAAAACTTGTGGGCTATAGCAGAGTTAATTTTCAATAAAATTGAATTTTCTAAGAAATGTTTAGAAATAATCGAGCAATCAAAATGAAAATTGTCACAGCAATTACAGGTCCCGAAACCTATTGATAGAGGTATCAACCATCGTAATCGGACCATTTTAGATTTTGCCGCCCAAAAACTTGTGGGCTATACCAGAGTTAATTTTCAATAAAATTGAATTTTCTAAGAAATGTTTAGAAATAATCGAGCAATCAAAATGAAAATTGTCACAGCAATTACAGGTCCCGAAACCTATTGATAGAGGTATCAACCATCGTAATCGGACCATTTTAGATTTTTGCCGCCCAAAAACTTGTGGGCTATAGCACAGTTAATTTTCAATAAAATTGAATTTTCTAAGAAATGTTTAGAAATAATCGAGCAATCAAAATGAAAATTGTCACAGCAATTACAGGTCCCGAAACCTATTGATAGAGGTATCAACCATCGTAATCGGACCATTTTAGATTTTTGCCGCCCAAAAACTTGTGGGCTATAGCACAGTTGATTTTCAATAAAATTGAATTTTCTAAGAAATGTTTAGAAATAATTGAGCAATCAAAATGCAAATTGTCACAGCAATTACAGGTCCCGAAACCTATTGATAGAGGTATCAACCATCGTAATCGGAACATCTTAGATTTTGGATGCCGAGAATTGGTAACATCTCTGAGATTTCTGTAAATGGCCATAGTTTAGCATTGGGTTTCGATAGTTTATTTGATTTTCACAATTTTAAAAATAGCGTCGAACATACCCAACCTTTTTTATTGTAATAGGAAAAATGGTTTCGAATAGCTTGACCTGCCCACTTTATGGTAATATCGCCCCATACCTGGTTCTACTTCTTATTTATATTTTTTATGTAGGCCTACACTTTTTTAGTACACTTACACTTTTCGCTAATTTGTGTAGCTACACTTTGTGTGAAATACTTCAAACCGGTGTTTTGGACCAACCAAATTTTTGATCATTTTTGACAGGATTTCAATACTTTGGTCTTTTTAGACCGAAATAATTTAGAGATTTAAATTTAAAAATAATAAGAACAAAAATAATTAAGGAAGACATATGTAAGTGATTTTTTAAAACAAGCGAAATTGATTATCAAGACACGTAATTAAAATCATAGAGGAATTCCTCCCTACAAATGGAAGAATTAATAGCAAGTTATATTAAGAAATGTCAGATGTGTAAATAATCAAATATGTTAAAAAACCTAATCAAATTAAATTTCAAGTTACGCGTATACCAAGTAGTACATTATAGATAATATACTCGTACGTAGTTTTCACTCTAACCGACAAATTTTCGACAAAGTATGGAATGATTGAATTCATTGAAAATGGGCAGACAATTATTACCTTTCTCACGATAAGTTATACCACAACAAATTGTATTTGATTCTGCTACCGAATTCACGTAAAACCAAATGGAGGAATTTTTAAAAACACTCAATTTACAATTTAACATTATAACTCCAAAATCTCCTACAGGAAATAGCCCAGTAGAAGGATTACATTTAACCATCACGGAGCTAGCTAGAATTATATTTTCTCAGAACAAAAATTTAACAATAATAGAATTAATGGATAGAGTTGACATACAACAACTCAATTCATTCCTCCACAAATGTAACGTCATTCAAATTACACTTTTGTGACTTTTTTAGACTATTTTGGAATTATCTCATTGGAGGAAATGTTTCAATTCCTCCTTATATATTAGCGAGATAGCACTAAACAAAAAATTACGTGGCTCATATTTTGTGTGTTCTTTAACATTGCCAAACTTGATGTGGCTTGCTTGTTAGTGAAAATAAATCCTATCTGGCTGTAATAAAAGATTCTAGAAGATTCAAGAAACTTTTCAGCCAATATAACATGTAAAATGTAACAAAAAGAAACTGAAGTTGAGATAGCTTTCATTACATTACTCTGGTGGTAACAGTCTGTCCGCAGTGGATGGAATCTGGTGAACGCTGACCAAAGTGAAACCCAAAAACTCAACAATCAACTGGCGACTATTTTTTTTGGACAAGTTCAACGATACAATTATGGTAAGTATTGAGATGTTGGAATATCGTTTCTCGTATTATATTGTCGTATTTCTACAACAAAATCTCATTTAAGTAAAAATTACAGATGGGAGTTATTATCACGAACCGAATGATATGTACTACGTACGTGCAATCATGCACACATGGTTGAATTAAAAACTGTAGCGGTCCACCCAATGCACCACTACAATCCATCCGGCGCCAACACGAGCTCGCCGCACATTGGGTGCCACCTGTACCAGCACATTGGGCACTATGTCACATGACATAGAACGACCAACCGCTGACCGGCTTGTCCAAAAACAACGAAACGAACACGAAAGATACACAACATAAAACAAAATAAAAATTAGTCTGCTCTCGATTTTGAATAAGGCGACATGCCGCCCAACTCGCACGGTGGTGATAGTTAACTATAAAATGGTGCTAAATAAATAAAATTTGTGTTCAAATAAATTTTTTAAATTAAAATAAAATTTATTAACTAAATAAAATTAAAATTTATACAATTAAATTTAATTTAATTAAAAAAGTTTATTAATTAGTTTACGTTAAAAAACTATCCAATCAAATTTTTTGTTTTTCTATATTCGAAATAATTAGTTTTGATAAAAAACTTTTATATTTTGTATTAATTAAAAGTTTTTATTTTATTGGTTTGGTTTTTATTGTGAATTGGTTTATGTAAAAAATGAAATTATTATTTACACAAAACATTTTTTGTGTTTTTGTAATACCTGCAACAGAAATATGTATAGGTTTTTGGAATAAATAAAAAAAGCACATAATAACGAAAAAGGGATTAAGTCCAAAATAAATTTAAAAACAATCTAAAGCTAGAAACTAGCCCCAATCCGGAACTACTAGGCAGGTGTTTTTTTTTGTAGGTTAAACTTCTAGCAAAAGCTGGATTTAATCAAAAGTAGGTGTCCTTTGAATATCGCCATGATGTTGAATGGTTGACGCCATATCTAATTGGCTTTTACAATGTTATAGCCACTCAGGATATATTTTTTAAAATCAAGTGGAGTACCGAAACAAAAAAAAATTAGTTTGCCCTTGAAAAAAAAAAGAAAAGACAAAATCTCCAAAATCCCAAATCCTGAAATTTTAAGGAAATCCGGAAATTCATTTATTCCGAATTTCTTATATTTTACCTAATTTAGAAAAAAAATACAGAAAAACAAAAATCGGGTTTACGGGATTTTGTACTCTTGGGATTTTGTCCTTCTTGATTTTGTTGCTTGGTATTTAGTTCTTCGGGGTTAGGCGTACGTCTCCAGTTGGAAATGGTACGAGTTTAGCTTATAAGTTATATAGTTATCGTTTACGTATTGGTTTCATTTTTTAATTCATATGAAGCTAATATTTTCGAAGGGATTCGTATCCCTGAAAATAAAAAGTCCCCAAAAACCCTAAAAGAATATATAACAAAGTGCCGTAGTGAGGACCAATGCTATAAGCGGCTTTAGAAAGTTTTTTGTTTTAGCACATGAAATGCAAACGTGAATAATTTTAAAACATGTTTGCCGTGTCGATGACAGGATACATCCTTTCACAAAGCCTCCTATGCAAAACGGCTTTACTGTGTTCTCTAGGGTATATATAAAACGAATTAAAATAACTTTTGGAAAATTTGTCTTATTAAGAAAACTCTTTTTCGGGATTAGGTTTTTGTTTTTTTGGAGGTAACGAGACCAACTCATTTCCGAAAGGGTTACGTCAAAAAAAAAGAAGAAAACTACCAAAAAAGATTTTTTTAAATATAACAAATTTTTGAAAAGTTAATTCGTTTTATACCTCAGCGGATGAGGGACCATCGCCAAACATCTGCTTTAGCAGACATTAGAACGGTTTTCAAAAATTTCTGTTTTTTGGTAATTATTTACATACTAAAGTCGAGAACTCACCAAAGCAGCGTGGCCCGTTGGCCGCTTTGATTTCGTATTGTAGTTCATAAAAATTGAATGGGTCTGCCGTTTTGATGGGGTACTTTACTTTGTATTTGTTGGGATTTCTTTTGGGATTTTTATTTTCGGTAATATGACGGTGTCCCTTTCCGAAAATTCTAAGTATTGAGTTTTTTATTCAGGCTTATCAGTTCGAGACTGGATCAAAGTCTCGAACTGATATGATAAGCCTAAATGCAAAAATCGATCCTCTCATCAGGGGCTTTCACAAAGGCCCTGTAAAATTTCAAACTTTAGTAATTTTCCAGGACATTATCTATTAAATCGACCACCCCATCTGCGCATTTCGATTTTTGAGATAAATCAACTGTTTTGCCCTTACAATTTTCGGTACCATGTCTACTTTTTAATCCTGTATGGCGTTTTTATGGCGTCTTTGGATTTTCAAAATGGTGGATCATACCTCAAACAAATTTCTTATTTTTAATTAAATTGTTAAAAAGCGTAATTTTAACTCTGTTAATTTACTCAAAAGTGTTTCCGGAGTCACTGATTACAAATTACTTATCAGTTTTTAAAATTCCAAGATGGCGGATCCAAAGTTGCCAAGTTGCCCATTCTTAATCAGTTTTATTGCACTTTGGTTATCTATATAGAGCTTGATTTCTACTTTCTTTAATGTTAATTCTTCCAAGAGTGCTTTTAGATACATTAATTCCTTTGTACAATCTGCTGCCGCAATGTATTCCGCCTCAGTGCTAGACAAAGCAACTATCGGTTGTCTTCTGGAACACCAAGTTGTTGGTCCTGTAGTACTTCTCCTTGATGTTATGTCGCCTGCATAGTCGGAATCACAGTACGCCTCTAGCATATCTGTTTGTTCATTTACTGAAAATTGAATACCCCCTGTTCTAGTAGCGTTCAGATACCTGAATATTCTTTTTACGTTTAATATATCTTGTTCTGTTGGTTTTTTTTTCACGCCTGCTTGCATAACTCACAGCATACACTATATCTGGCCTTGTTTTATGAGATAAGTAGAGTAGACATCCAATTGCCTCTCTATCTATATGGAAATTTGCTCTTCACACTCTCGAACTCATTGGCTTCACACTGGTTGGTTATTGGAGTTGACGCGGGCTTTGATTGATCCATATTAAACTTCATTAAAATTGAATTAATATATTTTCCTGTGTCAATACCAAATTGTCTTTGTGTCTTGATATTTCTATTCCTAAATATGTTAATGGTTGCTCATTAGTTTCCATTTGAAATTCTTTATTTAGATGGAAAAGTAGGGTTTTTATACCTCTTCCTTTTCACCGATGGCAATACCATCATCAACATAAATAGCCAAGAATATTGTTCCGTTCTCATTTTTAAATATACACTATTCTGTTTTAATTTGTAATAACCCCATAGATTTTAAAATACTTGTGAAACGTTTGTTCCACGTTAACAGCGCTTGCTTTAGTCCATAAAGTGCCTTTTGTAGGCGACAAATTTTATTCCTCTCTACTTCATATCCTTCTGGAACCTGCATATAAACTTCTTCATCTATCTCTCCATAAAGAAATGCCGTTTTGATGTCGAAAGTCTTCACGCTATAGTTTCTATTAATTACTATTGCAAAGATTATGCGAATTGAACAAGCATTCGCAACAGGACTAAATGTTTCCTTGTAATCTACACCGTACTCCTGTTCACATCCCCTTACTACTGGTCTTGCCTATGATCGCCTGCTTTCCACCTATCTATATATTCCCACGTTTCATATTTTTTAACGAAGCTTTCTCCTCTTCTATTGCAGCCTTCCATTTCTCACTTTCTTCTCCGGTTATTGCTGCTTCATACGTCAACAACACATAATCATTAAAACGATGTGGTAATTTTCTAGTCCTCTTTTCTGGATCATTGGTAACTTTCTCTTCAGGAATGGAGGGTGGTTCATCTTGTGGTATGTGTATGCTATTGTCATTTTCTTCAGCGTATCTGATAATTAACCCTTTCTCTGATATTTTCTCTTCGTCTCTCTCAGTGCATATTACATCTCTTGACATTATTTTTTGTTGTTTTACTGGATCCCATAAGGAGATAACCATTCAACCCATATCCTATAAATATGAATTTACTGCTTCGACTGTCTAGTTTCTTTAAATATCCTACGTTTTTTGCGTATGCGTAATTTCCAAAAATTTTCAGTTTTGATAAATCCGGTTTTCTTTTTGTCCATTTTTCCACTGGCGTGCAGTCCGTTATTCTGTCGGACATCGATTTGTTATATACGTGGAGGTTCGAATTGCCTCACCCCACAAATTCTTATTCAATTTTGAATCAAATATGAGGGCTCTTACTTTGCCCTATGGGACCACAAAGATCGGTAGGAATTATTTGTAGCGGTCTCTCCGCCCTTAACCTTTCTGTTTTAAACGGGTGTCTCGTTTGCTTCGCTTCCATACACATTTCACACAATGAATGCAGCGAATCTAAATCTTTACTGTCGATATGAAAACCTTCCGTTAATTTTATAAGCAGCTTCATATTTTTTATACTAAGGTGACCTAATTTACGATCCCATTCCATTGCTTTTGTTTTCTTTTCAGAGATCAACGCTGATTTTTGATTTGTGTTGAGATCAACTGTATATAAACCGTTGTGTTGTTTTGTTCCCTCGAGAATAAGTTCATCATCTTTGGTAATTACAACGGCATTTCTGGTAAACCGCACTTGTCCTCCATTCCATTATCGCATTGACGGAAAGTAAATTTTTAGTTAAACTGGGAGCATATAACATGTCATTCAACACAAGATTTCCAGTTTCGATAATTCCTTCTCCTAATGATTCTAGAGATTCCCCTTTCTTTGTAACTGCTATATCCATTTCCTGCATTTTCATCGCCCGCATTAGAGCAACATAATTTGTCATATGTGACGAACGAAACGTGGCATTAAATTTTCTTGCATTAGAAACGCTACTTTATCACTCGTGGAAATTTTTGGATCCTTTTTATTACGAAAATAACAATTTTTTTCATTATGGTTATTCTTGTTGCATAAACTGCAGCTGTAGTTTTGTTTTGGAGAATTTTTCATACACGATTTACGAGCGTAATGCCCATAGCCGTTACATTGAAAACACTTTGCATTCGATTTATTTGCCTGTGATTTATTCTTCGGACAAAACCGACTTATACATACGAATGTCCTTTAATATTGCACGTGTAACATTTTTTTTCTGATGAATTAAACGCCACTGCTCCTTCACACTCGATACCTTTATTTCTCGACCCTTGGGATAAAAGTCCAGCTGTCAATGTATTTAATGTTTTTTCTGCTAACGGTGTAGACTCCCATGCGGTACTAAAATGTTGATATTTTTCAGATAATATGGCGAGTATTTTTGACACTACCATTGTTTCATCTACTGGTTGCTTTAAATTATTAAGTCTGTACGCCATATTTTCTAATTTACTGATATGCGCCGAAATATCACATTCCTTGTCATATTTATAACTACACTACTTACTGTAGCAAATTGCATTTTTCCTGATCCATATTCTTTTGAAAAAATGATGTTAATTTATTAAACATTTCATTTGAGTTTTTGCAATTGATTATATGCATTAACAGTTTTTTTTTCGATCGTCGTAACAATAATCTTTTGAGCACGTGCATATTTTCTATTCCATGCATCTATTTCCTCCGATTTTTCACATTTTTCAAATTTCGAATCCCCACTAACCACATCATATATTCCATGGGCTTTCCATAAAATAGTCACTTGAAATTTCCAAATTTGGAAAGTTTCACTATCAACCAATTTCTCTATTTTAGTTACTTCGATTATATCCGCCATCTTGTCCATATTGTTTTAAATTTTTCTTAATGTTCTTTTTAAACTTTTTTTTTATTATTACTTTTAGTAAAGACCTGGGCCCATAACCTGTTCAGCTAAATTTGGAAAGGACCGAAATAAAAATGCGACTTTAATTACTTCAACACACTAGTAAACCTTTTTTATTTTATTGTATACTCCAATATACATGTCCTACGTAGTTCGCTGTTCTCTTCGTTCTGCTTTTTGTTTATTTTATTTACTTCTACTACATTCCTCTCTCTATATATAATAATCTCGTTTATATATGAGAAGTTGAATTCAATCATGAAAACATTTTGTTAATTACTTATTTTAACAGTCCTAGGAGGTTTCTGGGGTCGCTGATCACGAATTTGAGGTCAGAATTTAAAAGTTCTATCCAAAAAGTAGTCAATTTAAAAAGTAATTCTATCCAAATAGTCTAAACATCATACTTTTTATCGGTAAATCTGCTAGATTTTGGACAGAATTCTTAAATTCTGACCTCAGCTTCGTTATCAGCGACCCCGAAAAATCCTAGATCATATTATTTTTTATGAACGTCGAAAAATTAGTCCGTTTTTCGGCTATATTCGATCCATCATCTTGGGCCGCCATCTTGAATATTAGAATTCGTGATCAGCGACCCTGAAAACTTCCACTTTTGTCGCTCATCTTGGATCCGCCATCTTGGAATTATAAAAAACTGATAAGTAATTTGTAATCAGTGACTCCAAAAACACTTTGGAGTAAATTAACAGAGTTAAAATTAAAAATTAGTGATTTGTTTAGCCGATATGGTCCACCATTTTGAAAATTCAACGACGCCATAAAACGTTTACGGTATTAAAAAGTAGACATGTTACCGAAAATTTTAAGCCCAAAAACGTTTATTTATCTCCAACATTGAAATGTGCAAGGGGGTGGCCGATTTGACAGGAGAATCTATACTTAGTTCTTGACATTTCTTATTATTAGTCCGATTTTATTTTTTGCCAAGTGTAAATGCGTACTAGTTTATTATGAAGCGATATACGCCAAAAGAACGAGCAGAAATGCTTAAATTGTTTGGTGAAGACAAACATGGTATGGAAGACCTTCACTTTCAACAGGTTGGTAAGGTATGTATTACTGTCAGGCAAATAATGACCACATCATATCGAATTTCAGACTGTTTTTGTGTTGCTCGCTAAAAAGCTTGGTGTATCTCAATCGTTCACAGTCGAAACACAGTTGAAAAGTAGATTCTTGCGTTAATGCTAGAAGTTTCCATTTATACCGGACATAATTTTTCATACCTAAGTAAAATGAACTGTAACGATGCAAATAAAAGATATCAACGTAATTTTGAATAATTTTCTGTTTATTAACTGAGTTATTTAACAAACAAATCGTTCGTTTAATTGTGGCCCACCCTGAATTATGGTATGGCCTTATGAGAGGATCAATGTTTTTTCCATAGTAGCTTATCAGTTCGAAAGTGTTAATGAATTTTGATTAAACGTTGAAATTTAAAATCATAAAATTTGGAGATATAAATGTTAATCGATTTAATGGTATTAAGGTGTAGAATAATTTTCCGTTTAAAACCACTGTTCTGTTTCAATTAAATTCTACTTTCATTTTCATCCTTATTCACCAACAAACAAAAAAAAAAAAAAAATACAAAAAATTTAAAAAAGCAGAATGAACATATACCTGTTATAATGTGCATAGATTCTGAGAAAATGTATCAATTTTCAATGACATGATGATGATGATGTTAAATATTAATGATGATAACATAAATCGATAGCACGACACAACTGATACATTTCCCATACCCATAGCTTAATTCACAAATAGTTAATTTGTTAAAAATTCATAACATACATTTTCATAAATATGATGTCAACTACTTTGTGAAAGAAAATTGTTATCTTCATCTATATCTGATTTACCGAATTAGAAATCAATTAAATGAATTACAAAGTGGAAACTTTGCCATTTATACATAACTGCTTTCATTCAAATGATTATTGGCTTAAAAATTCAGTGCAATGAGAAATTTTTCGTACCTGCCGTCCAGGGATTTTGGAAGGAATAATATCAAAGGCTGTTATTTGGTGTGACAAAGGATACGACTATGGGAATTGGGGCATACATTTTAACCTTCCATTGACACTTTTCAAAGTTGAGAGAGATTTACTTGGAGTTGAATTTCGCACAAAATTACATCTGTCTAAACCTATTTTGAACGTTTCTTTGCTTTAAATAATCAGAACTGCACAACAAATAGCAAAAGTTCATTAGTTTTACATTTATAAGTTTGCATATCCCAAAATAACCCTAATTTACACACAGTCGAAAGAAGTGTTGGAAGGTCAAAATGTATTATCAGATGCAGTCCAGAAATTTTCAAATAAAATATTTGGACAAATCATGAATGTGTAATTCTTATTGTATACAAATATATCATCTACACTTATTTTTATATGATCGTGTAAAAAAAACCGTGTAAAAAAATCGTGTAAAAAGAACCGTGTAAAACAGGTTTAGCCGTTTATGATTTTTGTGATTTCTTTTCATTAAAGTTTCTGTTTATAAAAATATTAGCTGTAGAATAGAAGGAACAACCAATAAGTTCTTTCGCTATACATTGGCATATAAAGAGTATTAACAACAACGAACGTGAGTTGGACGTGAGTTTAAACATGCCTCAATCTCTACGATGAGTATGTGGAAAGTAACTCAAATGTATAAGAGATTGTACCTAAAAATCTTTTTACTGAGACCGCCAAAGTGGGGAGATCGCGGAGGTATTTTATGCCACTGAATGCCGTGATATCGATGCAATATTTTAGCATGTCATTTTGATGCACTTTAGAGAGAAATAATTTGCGTAAATCTTTTAACTCAAACTGTTGCGTTATCTGAATAAACATTGGAAGATAGTCCACTACGCACAACAAACCGGTAAAGTGCGGCTTTAACGTGTTAGTTGATAAATCTGATACGACTTCCATATGGATTGCCTTAGTCAAAAAACACACGAAAATTGCAATAAACGTTTGATTATAAGTTTTGAAGCGTATCTTTGACGATGTTTGACGATGAAACGCAGGCAGCAAAAACTATGTTTATTTTCATATGGTATGTTTGCAATGTTTAATCTTCCACCGACATGAAGCAAATTATCTTGATCCAAGAATGGACTTAAGGATCGCAGATTACTGTTTAGAGGAACCAATTTGTTTTTAAGCAGATGACGAACGTCCTTAGCAAATTCGATCATTTGACTTACGAAGAACACATTTTGTTTTCAAACGATCTAAAATATCGTAGAATAGATTTATAACTGCGGAACATTTTTCGAGTATTGATTTAGAAAATTCATCAGCTGTAGATGATTGTACTAGAATTTTTAGTTTCCTGATGAGCGATTACAGAAACTAGAGTACAGCACTAAGGGAGTCATCCCTAAACAGAAAAATGGCCAATGATCTTAGAATCTTATGTTGGAATGCTCTTATGTTGCAACATTAACAAGAACTACTAGTGGTCCTGGACAAGATGATGTCTCATCACGGAAACACACTTCACTAGACTTAAAAATTAGAAACACTGCTAAAGGAGGTAGTGCTGTTATAATTAGAAATAGTATTCATCACTATAAGGAATTAAAATATGAAACGGAAGAAATACAAGCAACTGCTGTTATTGTCAAATCCAAAAGTACGAGTAGTTCTATTTGTATTGCTACTATTTACTGCCCACCGAAGTACTCAGTGAAAGAAAAAGATTATCTTGAGTTCCTCAGTAAATTAGGAAAACGATTTGTACTTGGAGGAGACTTTAATGCAAAACATGTCCACTGTGGATCCAGATTAACAACGACCAAGCGTAAATATCTCCTAAAAGCTATAAGGAAATGCAACCTACTGGCCTCCTGAACCAAACACAGTACCAGATCTGATTGATTTCTTCATAATAAAGAACATATCTGTAAATTATGTACAAGTAGATGAAAGCCATGACTTAAACTCTGATCATTCACCAATACTTCTAACGTTAAATAAACTCTTTGAGAAGCTTCTGGTAAAAATATTAAATCCGATAATCGAGAGTAAAAACTTGATCCCAAATCTTCAGTTCGGATTTCGCAACCAACACTCAACAATTGATCAAGTACACAGAATAACCAGTATAATTGAGAAAGCATTAGAGGAGAAAAAAATCTGTTCAACAGAATTTCTAGACGTTACACAAGCGTTTGATAGAGTGTGGCATGAAGGACTTAACCACAAGTTAAGGAATCTTCTACCAATGTAATTTGCTAAGATACTGGAATCATACTTGAAAGATAGATTTTTCAGGATTAAGTTAGATGATACATTTTCTGAATTGAAAGAAATCAATGCAGGAGTTCCACAGGGCAGTGTATTAGGGCCGGTTTTATACCTACTATACACTTATGATCTCCCTATATTAGAAAACAAAACAGTGGCAACTTTTGCAGATGATACGGCGATCTTAGCTGTTGAAAAAAGTAACGAAGAATCAACACAGAAGTTATAATCAGCTGTAACTCAAATAAGATGGAGGGTAAAACTAAATGAAGCTAAATCGAGACGATTCGAACATATTCCGGTTACCATAAATCGGGAAATAATACCGCATGCGAACACAGCTAAATATCTCGGCATGACCCTGGATGCTAAACTACGATGGAGAGCACACGACAAGAAGAAAAGTGAAGAATTAAGATTTAAATACAGAAAAATGTATTGGCTGATGGTAAGGAACTCTTCTTTATCAACATACAACAAGCTTTTACTTTATAAGCAAATATTGAAACCGATTTGGACTTGTGGTATTCAGCTTTAGGGTTGTACCAAACAGAGCAACGTAAATATGGGCTTTCTACAAACAAACTACAACAAAGATGGGGAGAGCCGAGCTAAAAGCACTTTACGTTGAATACGTAAAAACAGATGAGCAAATTTAAAGAAGTGATCCACCACTAGATAAAGATCATGCATATAATGTTGCAAAAACAGTGATTTCAAATACTTACCAAAAATGTATCGAAGATATGCGACGTCGGCTCAACAGCGGTCCACCATCTACGCCAACACCACAATCCAGTCTTGAGTTCGCCATTCATCAATAGAAAAAATCGATGTTTATCAGACAACCGAAGTCATAGATGTAACATCAAAGGGATCCTGGCAAATTAACAACAACTCATTGAAGCAAATGCTTAGAAGACAGGACGTCAAAATGCGAGAAATGTACAGAGAAATTGACAATGCAAAGGAAATTCTTATAGAGCAGCAAGGGAGACAAGCAATGCAATTCTCTCTAAAATCTATGAAACGCGCAATGGAACAGATCATTGACAAACATGAAGAAATATGTGTCGAAGCATCAGACGATAAACAAGACGAGTTGGAGTATTTTACAAACGAATATTATGAAACCTTAAGAAGAGAGTACACCAAGATGGCAATAAGAATGACAACTGCGATAGAATAGAATACAACAAAGGGTTATACGGAGATGGAAATAAAGTTGAAAAATCAAAATCCAAATCCAATACCCACAAAATCAATTATCTGAAAATATATTTAACCGGAGCAGCGGCTAAACTAATTTGTCATCTAGAATCGACGGCAGATAATTATGGAAAAGCTTGGAGTATATTAAACAACCGATACAACAACAAAAGACTGCTCATCTCAGCTTACCTAAATACATTGCTTAACCAACCATCCATTGCTATTGAGTCGCCATCTGCAATTAGAAATATGCGTGACACCACTATCGAGTGCCTACACGCGATTAAGAACTTTGGAATAAACGTCGAGTCTGGAATTCATTTCTAATTTTCATTTTATTGAAAAAGTTAGACAATGAAACGAGACGACTATACGAAAGTTTACTTAAAAACCCATCTGAATTTCAAGAAACAACCGAATTCCTGAAGTTCCTTGAACAAAGATTCAAGACTTTAGAAATATCGTACAGTAACAAGAGTTATACACAACCACCTAAAAGTCAACCAGTGAAACAAATATTCGCCATAACAACGGTGCAAAGCATTTGCATCTATTGTCAGAAAAATCATTCAATAGAGACCTGTGAAAGATTCAAAAAGCTGTCATCGTCCGACAAGAGTCAAATTATATTATTACATAATGTATGTAGAAGATGCCTTGCTACAACACATCAAATACAACAATGTAAAAGTTCTATAAGGTGCTCAATTTGTAATGGTCTACACCATACCATTCATCATTCGCCAAATGACTGGGATACACAATTACCAAATGAAATCGAAACAAAATGGATTTCATATTTCAACCAATTACAAATGCTAGAGGAAATTAGGCTACAAAGATGGATCAGGCACGACAAAGATGAGCTAGGTGAACTGCACGGTTTCTGTGACGCATCGGAAGATGCATATGCAGCTGTAAATTATTACACATCTGGTGAGGCCGATGATAGCAAGGTGACCATAGTGATTACAAAAACCAAAGTTGCACCATTAAAGGCAAAGTTAACAATTCCCAGATTGGAGTTGTGCGCCGCAGTGCTTTTAGCAAAACTGCTAAAAAAAACAAAAAAAGCGTTCACAACTGCCTGATATCAAAACATTTGCGTGGACAGACTCTATGATAACTTTGGGTTGGGTCAGAGGAAGCCCAAATAAGTTTAAAACGTTTGTTACGAACAGAATTGTCGAAATTCAGTCTATATTATCTCCACTACAATGGAATTATGTTAAAACAGAGGACAACTCAAGAGTGGCCCAATCTGGCTTAAGCATCCACAGGACACCTCGCCACAACCACAGATTGTTGAAGCCACAGAAGATAAGATCAAAATATCTACACTAATTGCCACGATTAACGAAGAAAATGGTATATTATGCGCTATAGAGCGCTGTTCATCCCTCACTAAGGCAGCAAGGATCATCGCTTATGTCCTTAGATTTGCAAAAAAAACAACTACGTCTTTACCGAGATACCTGACAACTAAGGAACTTAATGATAGCCAAATGTTAGCAATTAAACTAACGCAACAGTTAGCATTTAAAATAGAAAAGAACCAACTAGAACCTCAAATTGAATCTCAATTTCGATCACTTGTCTAACGCCAGGATTGCTTTCAATTCTCAACATACAATAATACTGCCTTATAAAAGTCACTTAACTTGGCTCTTAATAGATTATGCACATAAGATGACCTTACACGGAGGAAAGATAACACTGGATTACACTGGATTTTATTCGGCAAAGGTGCTGGATTATTAAAGGTTCATTAGCAGTAAAAACTTACATCAATATATGCATAATCTGCCACAAACAACGCGCGCAAACCTTAAATCAAATGATGGGAGATCTTCCAATAGCGAGGGTAACTCCGAAAAGGCCTTTTACTCATACTGGAGTAGATTATGCTGGGCCTTTCTAACTACGGTGTTCACCAGGTCGAGGTTGCAAAAGCTATAAAGGTTACCTAGCAGTATTCTATTGCTTCGCAGTAAAAGCTATTCACATAGAAGTAGTAAGCGATTTGTCATCAGGAGGTTTCATAGCAGCATTTAAACGTTTCACAGTACGCCGAGGGTTTTGCTCGGACCTCTACAGTGTCTGCGGTTCCAATTTCATAGGAGCTTCAAAACTTATGCGGAACGAACTCACACATGCAGTAAAACAAAACAACTATCGGGAAAATGGTCAGAAGAGCTTTAAAAAGAGGGTACTCAATGGCATTATATACCACCAGGAGCACCACATATAGGCGGACTTTGGGAATCAGCTGTTAAATCTATCAAACACCATTTGCATAGGATAATTGGACAACAACATTTAACATTTGAAGAAATGGCTACGGTAGTTTGCCAAATAGAAGCATGCTTCTCGACCACTATTTCCGATAACATCTGACCCTAACGCACCAGGTCATTTTCTCATTGGCAAACCTATGAGAACGATGCTCGAACCAAGCATTCTGAACGAAAATATCAACCATTTAACACGTTGGAAGCTCCTGCAAAAAATAACTCAAGAGTATTGGAAAATTTGGGTAACCGAATGTATGTTACTGCTACAAAAACGAAGCAGATGGACCAAAAAATCAGATAATATATCAAAAGGGAAGCTGGTCCTCGTTAAGGATGATAACCTACCACCAGAAAAATGGCCTTTAGGAAGAGTTCAAGAGATCCATAGTGGAAACGATGGCTTAGTTAGAGTCGTAACCATAACAGCAAAGGAGGATTGTTTAAAAGGCCAATAACCAAACTCAGCCGTCTTCCAATTGAGAACAGTGACGATATGGAAGAAATGGGCCTACCAAAACCTAACACAGAAGTTCAACACTTCGAAAATCAACACTTCGAATCGATACAACACGGACAAACGACGAGAGCAAACAGCAAATTAACATTGTTACTGTGCTCGCTCGGTGGTTTGGCGTCTATTGGAGGAGGGGGGACCAAAGTTGAGTAGATTAATCTACCAGCTCCGTAACCTTCCTTCTGGTCATGTCATTAGGCAGCTGCGTGATGGGTACAATTGGGTAAGGGGTAACCTTTTCACTATTCGCAAGTGTACGTGCTGCCTCCTCGTGGCAACCGCTGGTAACTAAGGCCATTTGGCACATTTTAGGCCATTTGGCACAGGCTAAAGTACGGCGCTAAAGGAGAAAACCTTGATAAAAACCCTAATCTAAGGTGGCATATGCCGATGGATGAATGGCTGAAGTTAATCAGTTCAAAATATGCGGACTCTGGATACCAGGCACCCTCCAGTTTTATTTAGCTTTCCTGTAGTAAAGCCAACTTTCTATTCCTAGCAACTTATAAGAGCCAAGTCAAATGGAAGACGGGGTAGGGGTAGGAATATAAGGGAGTGGGATAGCCCTCTCGAAGTCCGCGGAACTACATGCTGTAGTAAACATCTAGGAGTATAGTATAGTTCATCACAACTGAATCAAGTTGGCCACGTAGACTGGCATAAGGCCAAGTTATCCGAAAATATGGGCAAGATCCGGTGAACATCTCTGTGATCGGCGGCGGTACAAATTTTTTTAATCTATGAACATTTTTTATTCTACGAAATATGGTAAAGTTCATCACAATTAAATCACGTTGGCCCCAGAGACTGCTACTAAACCAAGCTATCTGAAAATGTGAATCAGACCGTGTGTCACATCTTTGTGATCGGCGGTACAACAATTTTTAAAACCATCCATAATTATTAAAAATTCTAAATTCGGCGAAATATAGGAGAGTTCATCACAATTAAATCAGGTTGGCCACGTAGACTTTCATATGGCCAAGTTATCCGACAATATGGTCTACCCGAGAATATGTACAAGATCTTGTAAACATCTCTGCGGTCGGCGATATAAAACTTTTAAAATAATCCAAAATTATTAAAAATTCCAAAAACTGTGAAATATATTATTGGATTTAAATTTTCATATAATTTAAATTCCAATTGGAAAAAGAGCTAATTTAACAGTGTAATGTTTTTTTTAGTATAAACTTAACACTCATTAATTACATCTGTGGAACAGGTAATGTTAAAGATGATCGTAATCATCGTATATTACCTCGAGTTCTGAACCGATTTATTTAGTATGCAATTTTGAACTAAAATAACCCTAAAAAAATTGATTACGATTCGTCAGATCGCTCACCCTCCAGGGGGGCTGTTTGGTAATTCGATTCGAACGTGCTCGAGTCTTCGATTAATTAGATTCCTATTTGAATTAAATCAGATTCATTACTTGCCTATTTAAATCAAATGTGAATCTTATACATCGAAGACGCGATCAAATTCGAATTGAATTCTCAAATAGACCAACAGCATAGTAGTAGCCAGCATAGTACAAGGTAAGATTTACCCGAGTAATACCGAGTATACTTGCTACAGTATTATAGAATAAAAGTCTTTTTCATATTAATGAGGAACCATTCAACTCCTGGACCCAATTTTATTGATTATGTTGTATCTATATTCTGAAAAATAAATTTCAAAACAAACCGGAACGTACAAAAATTAACATCTGGCACTTTAAATTAACGGCCTGCTGTCTCCGTCAGCCGGAACATAACAAGCCAATGTCATTCGGCTTGAATTTAAAAATTTACTTCTGTTATAAACACTGGTTCGGAAGGATATACGTCTAGTTACTATTTTTGCAATATACAATGTACTACAAACCATGCCGTTAAAAAATTAAATTATTTACATAAAACCTTTATTCCCTGTGGTATAGGACGAATATTTCGTTGTGTTAAAAATTTTCAAAAAACCACCGAAACTTTTCTTGGTTGTATATCAAACGATTGGAGGGGAACTCCATATACGGTTATCTGTTTATGAAAAATAATATCAAACTCATATTTGCGCACTTGTACCAAGTTGTAGTAAACTTTTAAGACCGCACCAGTAACAAAACACCTATCAACACGAATTTTTAATTAAATTTTTTTTACAACAAGTTTCATAATAAATTATCTTCATCTTACACAAAAATTCCATCACTTAACCATAAATAATGAGCTCCTTTATATACCAGTACAATATTTTGTAGAGCGCAAACTATGTTCATTACAAATTGTATACCGTCAGCCGGGAAAGTTATTCTGTTCCAGCAGATGAAACATTAATCCAATTTGCAACATTCAGATAACGCGTTTACATAAAATAAAGTACCCCACTGATAATAACACAACAAGAACAACAAAATTGAAAAAATAAAATTGTTGAGCGAGTATCTGTTGTATGTACATACAAAAAATTTTCACATATTCGCAATGATGTTTTCCTTACATTGCATTTTTCTATGTTATTGTTTTGGTTCATATATCAAAATCAAAATTTATGTCGATATCAAAATTTATGAGAAACTTAAAAAATTTTATCGTTTACATACATTTTCATTTCATAGGTAAAGCGTTTTCAGGCAATTTAATCCAAATCAGTGATGAACAATTTTACACACATTTCATGTAGATGCACAAAATCAACAGAAACTAAAAACAAAAATTAAAAATCACTTTGAGCCACTACCAAAGGTATGTAGGTACATATGTGCACAAAAAATAACACTTTTGGGAAATTTATCCCGCAACCATTTATAAAAATTCCGTTACAAATTTTTAATTTTTCATTTTGCGGAAATAATAAATTTTCCAACCAAAACTAACACAAAATAAATTTTCATCACTAACAAAAAAAAAAAAAATTAAACTTATTTTTCACGAAGCTTTTTCACTGCGATACTGCGTATATATAATATAAAACAGAACACGTTTTAGCTTTAACGCAATCAACGACGAGCATTTGATAACTGAATCAAAATTATGTTGAGTCTAATCTATTATAGTTGTTTATTGTTTGTTAACTGAAAAACAGACAAATCATTTTTGGTTTGGTACGACGATTACATACAATGTATAGAGAATTCTAACAAAAGCTCGTCGCTCTCAATTTTCAATCAAAACAGAAAGCGATGAAAAGCGCACACATAAACAAAATAAAAGTTTATGGAATTTGTTTTGCTTTCGGATGCGTGTATGTTTGTTTTTGTTTTTTAGTTTTCCCCTCCTGCAAAAATGTGCGATAATGACATATATTTGAGGAGAGCGAATTGAGAAAAATTTCAGTCTCGTGGAATTAATTTTTTTTGTTAAACTTTATTTATAGAAAGTTTCTTGGTTGAATTGGAATTATTTTACTTAAATGTAGTGATTTAGGCGGTAATACCAAATGCGATCATCATCCTAAATGACGATTGTTTAATATCCGGCTATTTATCAATATAATTAAATCAATTAATTTAGAAACTCTCCACTATGTATGCAATTGCGTGTGTGAAGCTTTCTGATATTTTTTGGTGACCAATTGTGAGGATAACGTATAATATAGACTTTACAACGGCCAACTTTAAACAAATGCCTATAAGAGGAATCGTAAAAATATTCAGGTTTGAAGTAATTGCATGCAGAAAACTAGAATCCCCTGGTTATGCGGGTGATACTGAAATGGAATCCTAAGAAGGAAGGCCTATATGTGGCGACAGGCGGGCTTAATACGACAAAGAAACTGATCTATAGAATAATAGACCGAGAGTTAAATACTTGAGACCCAACTTAAGGAATTAGGTTCTCTCATCAATATCATAACGGACGGGACAGACATGATATAGTTACCCTATTAATTAAACAGAGCATAGATGAATAAAGTATCTACAATGCTTAACAAGTTTGGATAATCAACCAAAAAATTATCCAACGAGATCAACACGGACTGTCCGAACAGAAAACCTTTTGTTGTTTGTAAAATACCAAAATTAAAAACTTTAATTACAGAACTGTGTAGTATACTTAGTCAGGCAACCTGATGAACTTTCATCAGACCAGAAGACTATCGGCCTGGCAAGAATTGGGTATGTTGGGGCCCTATATAGCTGTACAAGCAATCGTTTGTAAAGCCAATTAAACTTTAATGAGTTAATTAACTTCTTGTATCAAACCGCACTGGCCAGGCCATCGTTCTAAGGAAACATACACATCGAGAGAGCGAACAACTCCTAGATAAACGATCGCATTTTGAGAAGTAAAAATCTCTTTTTCTAAATGGCTACTCTACATTTCCAACAGATGGCCGTGGCCGTTTAACATTCCAGATGATATTTCCAGGAGAGTTTACTGCCCAAGAAAACATGCTGTTAAAGTTAGCCGAAAGTTTTCAGCCGAAAGTAAAAAGTCGATAATGCAGATTACGTTATTAACATTCCGGCCGAAAATGAAAAAATTGGGCGGTAATCAGCCGAAAGTAAATAGGGTACATGGATTTCAATAAAAAATTTTGTCAATAGTCTTACGTGGAAAACCTTGTTTAACCTAGTCGTGGAAAATATCGGAAAATCAGACGAATCCACAAAATTGGAATAAAATCATCCTCTAGGGTGTATATCTGAAGTTGAATCGTTTTTTTTTGTGATTTGTCAATATCTATCGCAGAAAAATAATTCAGTTCAAGTTTCCCGTGGGAAATCTCGGAAAATTCGATTTTCCAAAAATTATTAGAAAATTAGTTTAAAATCAGCTTATAGAGTGGTTATGTCTGGAGATGGATTGCATTGATGTGACTTGTCAATAGCTATCGCAGGAAAAAAATTCTGTTCAAGTTTCCCGTGAGAAATCTCGGAAAATCTAAAAGAGTTCCTACGGGAAACTTGAACTGAGCTTTTTTTCCTGTGCTAGCTATTGACAAGTCAAAACAGCAAAATACATCTCCAGACATAACATTCTAGAGGCTGATGTTGAACTGGCTTGATGTTGGCTGAGATTTCCCCCGGGAAACTTGAACTGAATTTAATTTATACGTTACTTCAATGTAATCCACCTCCAGACATAACACTCCATAGAGGCCGATTTTATACATTCATTTCATACTTTCGGTTGCACACTTTTTCAAATTTTTCTCCTTCCTGGTTTTATTCCAATTTAGTGGATTCTTCTGATTTCCGATATTTGCCATGACTATGTTAAACAATGTTTTCCACGTAAGACTATTTACAAAAATGTTTATTTAATTCCACGTATCCTATTCACTTTCGGCTGATAATTACTGAATTTTTTATTTGCGACTGGAACGTTTTGCGTAAAACAAAATCTGCATTATCGACCTTTTTACTTTCGACTGCGAACTTTCGGCTAACTTTAACAGTATCAAGATAACAACGTTAATAGACCTTCCACAGAAGTCGGGCACTGTCAGACTATACCAACGTGTCTATGCTTTGAATAAATGTAACTGAATCAGCTTAAATCAGATAACCTATATTCAAGTGCTTTCCAGTAATTGTTATTACTAGATAACGATTTCTTTCGTACCAGCAGCAGTACCCTGATTGAAAAAATTGTAAAAGACGAAGCCTACTTTTATGATTTTGCAATTTTTCGATATCATTTTAGTAGGTAATAGTCGAAATGAAAAATTGAAACGTTTTAAAAGTAAGATTTGCTTCTTACAAGTTTTCACATTTATAAATTGTCATAATTTTTAGAGAATCAGGGTGCTTCTGTATCTTGAAGAGATAAATTTACATGCGGTGACAGTAAAGATATCAGGGGTATTTCAGCCATTCCGAATACTAAGCTCTTGCTTGCAATTGTATAGGCTTGATTTGAATTTTTTGGCATGACAACAATGCAGATGCAGAGGACACAGGTAGTGCAGGATATAGAAGTCATATTTTTTGCTGTGCTAATTAAAATTTAAAAAAAATAATAATAATAAGTGGTAATTTAGATTGATTATATTGGTCCTTGAGGGTTGAGTGCGATTTCAAGTGGACCGATATTGGTCCTTGAGGGTTGAGTGCGATTTCAAAAAAAAAAATAATAATTTTGTAAAACTTTTATTAAATAAACGATTCGTAGGGATTTAGGTTTTTTAACTAAGTAATTTACTTACGCGCTGGACAGTTTTAAACTGTTGAACTTTAAACTTTTGAACTTTAAGACTTTTGGGCTTTTGAATTTTGAACTTTTAAACTTTTAAACTTTCATTAAACTTTTGTTAAGCATTTTGTTAAATTTTATGTAACTTTTATTAAACTTCTGTCAAACTTTTGTCAAACTTTTGTTAAATTGTTATTAAACTTCTTTTAAACTTTTGTTAAACTTTTGTTAAACTTTTGTTAAACGTTTATTAAACTGATATTAAACTTCTGTTATTTTATTAAACTTTTATTAAACTATTATTAAACTTTTGTTAAACTTATATTAAACTTTTAAACTTTTAAACTTTTAGACTTTTAAACTTTTAAATATCTAGACTTTTGAATTTTGAAATTTTTTACTTTTAAACTTTTAAACTATTAAACTTTTAAACTTTTAAACTTTTAAACTTTTAAACTTTTAAACTTTTAAACTTTTAAACTTTTAAACTTTTAAACTTTTAAACTTTTAAACTTTTAAACTTTTAAACTTTTAAACTTTTAAACTTTTAAACTTTTAAACTTTTAAACTTTTAAACTTTTAAACTTTTAAACTTTTAAACTTTTAAACTTTTAAACTTTTAAACTTTTAAACTTTTAAACTTTTAAACTTTTAAACTTTTAAACTTTTAAACTTTTAAACTTTTAAACTTTTAAACTTTTAAACTTTTAAACTTTTAAACTTTTAAACTTCTAAACTTTTAAACTTTTAAACTTTTAAACTTTTAAACTTTTAAACTTTTAAACTTTTAAACTTTTAAACTTTTAAACTTTTAAACTTTTAAACTTTTAAACTTTTAAACTTTTAAACTTTTAAACTTTTAAACTTTTAAACTTTTAAACTTTTAAACTTTTAAACTTTTAAACTTTTAAACTTTTAAACTTTTAAACTTTTAAACTTTTAAACTTTTAAACTTTTAAACTTTTAAACTTTTAAACTTTTAAACTTTTAAACTTTTAAACTTTTAAACTTTTAAACTTTTAAACTTTTAAACTTTTAAACTTTTAAACTTTTAAACTTTTAAACTTTTAAACTTTTAAACTTTTAAACTTTTAAACTTTTAAACTTTTAAACTTTTAAACTTTTAAACTTTTAAACTTTTAAACTTTTAAACTTTTAAACTTTTAAACTTTTAAACTTTTAAACTTTTAAACTTTTAAACTTTTAAACTTTTAAACTTTTAAACTTTTAAACTTTTAAACTTTTAAACTTTTAAACTTTTAAACTTTTAAACTTTTAAACTTTTAAACTTTTAAACTTTTAAACTTTTAAACTTTTAAACTTTTAAACTTTTAAACTTTTAAACTTTTAAACTTTTAAACAAACAATTAGACAACAACAACAATTAGTTATCTGTTGATGTAAGGCATGTGTCACCGTCCTGCTGAAATCACATATTATGTAGACAGTCATACCTTCTAATTCGTGAAACAAAAAATTCGTTATCATATTCCGATATCGGCATAAAACTATGGTCCGATTATTCCACCAGCCCACTTTCTGTAATTGCCTCGGTTTTCCAAATTTGCATCAGTCGCAAAAGGTGACTTTGTTGAAAAAATTTGCATTTTCAAGTTTTTTCTGTATGGCCTAGTTAGAGGCTATATTTTTTGAGTTATCTAAATCTTGTATATGCCTTCAAATGAAGATCTTTGGTGGAATGTGTAATTGCTATGAACGATGACGAATTGATATTTTTGTACTCTCATTAATACTAGCACTTACAGCAGCAATATTTTCTTCTAAACGACAACTACAGCTTTCATATTCTTTTACCAAATTTACAATAATTTCATTAGTATATCTCCCCATTTTTAATAACTGCGATGTTTCAGCTTTTCATTAATGAAATAACATGTGGCACTCTAGTATAAAAAAAAATAAATGGCAGCTAATTTAAACATTAATCTCAAATTGGAACAAACTTTATAAAATATTGCTCAATTGCTCACTAAACCCTAACCCAACCCCAACTAAACTCCAACTTATCTGCAATTCAACCCGCAAATGGAAATAATTCCAACCGCAAACTTAATCCATAACCTGGCTTTGGGTCAATTCTTATGGCAAGTGCGCGATCCTCTTGAGTGGCTGCTTTCAAAATCTTTCTTTAATCAATTCTCCGCCTTGACCATAGAAATGTATTGGAAAAAAAAGACAAATCGGTAAACAGGCATCCAGACAGACATACAGACGGACATTTTTTTTTTGGCTTTCCGGACTCGGAGACTTTCAAAATGTCGAGAAAATTGTTTTTGAAGTTAATTGAATCCAGTGTAGTACTGGGGTGAAAACGGGTAAACCAGATTTGGTTGGGAATCACCCCGTCACTAAAATCTACAATTAAATCATAATTCGAATGATTAGACGGTGTAACTCTTGACCATTTTTTTGTTAAATTTGGCAATCTCGGCTGATTGAATTAAAATTGTAAAAAAAACCTTGAAAAATATATTGGCACCTATAAGACATCCGATGTTAATAGTTTTTAATTGTTGTAGTTCATATTTTAAATATTTTGGCAATCGTTCGGAAATTTTACTATGGACTTGGCATTTTGTCTAATTTGATATTTTGTTTACAAAACATTAAACTGTTTCATTCACTTTCAACAGAGATTTTTAAAAACAACAAAAATATAGATAATCTGCGTATGGTTGAGTTCATGTCAACGCGCCCAAAAATACAAGAAAAATTGTTGCCGCAGTAAACTCGTAAAACTTGTAAGCAGACAAAAATTATGTTAAAACCTTAAATAACCTTTTGAACTTGATTTTAATAAAAATTTGTAGAATAGAGATGTTTTAAAAATTTGGCAACGACACAAATTTTTCCTTATGAATAGTTTATTAGGAAAAACCTAATTTTGAGTGGATTGAATAACGGGTGGTCACTTGTTTTGTTATCATCGATATTAAAATGTCAATCAACACTTTGGCCATAATGGCCAAAAGAATCTAAAGTGCTTTGATCTGCCTTCGTATCTGCCTTCAACGTCTTATATGATATGAAAATGACAATGGCGATCATTTATCTAAACTAATAAACGTGATCTTCAGGTCAATTTTAAAGGTTATTTGAAGGTCAAGGTCATTTTTTTCAAATGAAAGCCTCTTTAAAAATCATCTTGACTTTTAAATGACCTTGAAAATTTTCTTTAAAGTCATAGTCATTGACACTGTTGACGCAGAGCCTTGGAGTCTAGATTGGTCTCAAAAGAAAACCTAAAAACAAAACAAACTTTTAATATTAAATTTAACTGTGGTAATATCATCATACTTATCTTTTCGGTTTAACTACTGAACAATGACGAAGATAGTTACAATAGTTTCCTTAATTAAGTACAAATTCTGTGATAATTTCGTTAACAAGTAATTAACAGATACTTGTACCATAAATCTATTGTAATTACATCAACTAGTCATTCATAGATGTCACTAAAAAATAATTATTCTGTATCGTCGTAGTATAGTCAAGCTAGACTTATTAAGTTAACGAAAATTTTTTTGCGTATTCAAGAGAGTTTTATTTAATTTAATAATAACAAACAGCACTTCAACAAAAACCATTTTGGATAAGGAGTCCACATGCCCAGGAAACCCCTCAAATTCGAATCAACAGCTTCTGAGTGCTTTCTAAACATTTAACCTTGATTTGACATTCTCAAGGTCACAATAACAAAGTATCCAAAGTATCAAATATCCGCTCCAGTGTCAAAAATTTGTGTTTCCATTCTAAAAAATAACCTTGACCTTCAAATGACTTTGAAAATTGATATGAAGATCAGTCATTAGTACCCCCATTGTACATGAAAATTTTTGTTTGAAATTTTTTTTTTTTGCTCACCGTGTGGCCAGGTTTCGGGATATATAATGAGTGTAGAAAGGTAGATGTGAATTTTGTTTTATTGAAAATCACATTCTGAACCAAAATTTTAGAATCTACAATTGCTATGGTTGATTGGTATATCACTTGAGATCAAACCATTTTTCTTGAATTGTTGCTTGGTCCAATTTTATTATTTTCCATTTTAGAAGGGGTACCATCTGAACAAGATGCTTTAGTTATCTTTATCGCTTTTAACACATTAGAAATAATAAGGGTTCGAAAATATATTTGATGTTACCTTCTCAATACCTAGGATTGGTTAACAGTTAGAGTGTTTGCATAAATTTTACATTGTAAAGATATTGAAACAATAACTGACAGAAGTAGCATTAAACAGGGTAGAAAACTGCAATGTTCTTTTATAAACGCACGCATTTTTGTTTAAATATTTTTATAAGGTAGAGTTTAATTTAAGAACACTTCTTAGCAATGATTTTGGTCGTAAAATGAGGCTAAAAAGTTTCATTTTCCGTGTACGTACAAGATGTACAAAATTAAATTTTATTGTTGTTTTTATTTAATTTTAAGACCATCGGTACATCCAAAATCCTTAGTCTGGTCTTATTCGAACCGCTATTGTAAATATTTCATTTTTTGTAATCTGCCTCACGAAAGTCAAAAACGTGCTTTTATTGCCGGAAATAACTACACCCACTAATAGACTAGCGATCAGCTAAGCTCGATTAGATCTACTAGTGGTGCCACGAGTTTATGGTATCGGTATTAATACAAAATATCATCACTCTTGTTTCAGCTGATTTTTTTTGATTTTGTTCAAAAAATTAATTATAATTTAAATATAACACACATTTTTTATCCTTTTAAAAATGTCAATAATATAGTTCCATCTGTATTCAAATAGCGCAACTTGTATTCACAATTTTATTTTAACATTTTGTGACCGTGACACCTAGTGTGTAATAGAATAAGCTAAATTAATAGCTCAATGTTTAACTGTACTAAAATGGAATTTTCCATGATAAAAATTGTTCTAAATGTTTCTACGCTATTCTAATTGGAAAAGTAGTTTGGTTTGTGTATATAAAAAGGAGAACGAGATCGAATTGGATTAATAGTATTTGGAATGCGATAGTGTAAACTTGTAAGATTGTTAGTAGATATTTGGTTAGCGATAGTGTAATGATTAAAAGGAATTAAAAAGTGATTTAAAAAGTGTTCTTGTGCGAAATAAAAATTATAAGTGATTAATAAAATTGTGTAAAAATTAAATAAAGTGATTTTGTGAATTATCGTTAGTAAATAGTGTTGTAATAATTCTTGTGTGAAATAAATAAATTCGTTGGTGATCAATTAAATTGATTTTGTATTATTCACAATCCAGTGATACGAACCTTAATTGACAAGGCAAAAACGTAACAATATAATGTCGCTACTTATATTTCTACTAAACACAATATAATGAGATAATCTTCAAAATATTGAGAAATTGATTAGCTTATCTTGAACTTGACACACTACAAATTATACTGACAAGTCCGTCCTACTGCGGCCTTACTGATTATTCTTCTGTTCTTTTGTCTACATTCTCAATTTTGGTAACGAAAGTGAAGTTTGTCCGAAATTTGTTCTAACTTTTTTCACTTAAGAATGTGTTGGTTAATTAAATTAAATCTCTCGTTATTATGAATTTTTTTCTTCAAAATTTGACATTTTTGATATTACCTGAATAAACAACATTTAAAAAAAAGCCAATTATAACTTTTCAATGTCAAACAATATGAAATATTTTATTAGATAAGTGGAAAAATAGAAAATTTTCCATGACGCTATCTCGAGTTATGGTTTTTCAAAGTAATCGTTATAGCAGGTACGCGAGCACTTACCAGTTACCGCATAACGTTGGATTCGTTAAAGTTTTCTCTAAATTTTATGAAATTTTCTAAAATTTCCATGACGCTTTCTCGAGTTATGTGATGTGTGTGAAGATATTATCTTATGAAAAATTCGCGAGCACTTATCGCTAAGCATTGGATCCGTTGAAGTTTTCTGTAAATTTTATGAAATTTTCCATGACGCTATCTCGAGTTATGACGTTTAGAAGTAATCCTTATGGCAGATTCGCGAGCACTTATCGCAATGAAGTTTTCTGTAAATTTCCCATAACGCTATATTTAGTTATGATCTTTAGAAGTAATCCATATGAAAAATTCGCTAGCACTTATCGCATAGCATTGGATTCGTTAAAGTTTTCTGCAACCCTTGCATAGTAAGTAGTCATGAAATATTAAAAATCTTTACATTTTGCAAAAAATTCGTAATAACGAGATATTTTAAATATTTAACCAATACATTCTCAGACGTAAAAAAAAATATAGGACAATTTTTGGACCAACTTCCCGCGAATTTTTGGTAGCTAAGCAAACAGTGTGTCAAGTCAATACAAAATATAAAATTTTAAGCAAATGCATGACGCAAAAATAATGTTAGAAGCTTTTCACAAAAGCATAATTTTGCCATATGATTTGTATGTAAGAAGCTTTTAACATACGTACTTATTCATAATATGCATACATAGCATAAAAATATCAATAAAATGTTTTCTCGGTTGAATTATGGAAATATTTTCATATTGCAATAGAGCAACTTGTATACAGTGAGTCAGATCAGTATTCTCTGTATAAACATAATTGATGTTTTTTCGTACTTGAGGATTGATTACATATACAGACACTCAAATGCAATAAGCATATGTAAGTAAAAGCATATAAATATGTATGAGTATGTACAAGAAAATTTATGTATTTATGTTTTTTTTTGATTTGTTGCTCTTCTACTTGAATATTTGTTATTTGTATAGCAAGGAAACAACTGAATATGGAAATTTGATTACAAATCAAGGGAAGAATTGAATAACTTACATAATAAATTTAATTTATCACTTAGACCATCACTAGAAAACATTTTTATTAAGCTTACAATATTTTAAAGTCCGACAGTCCAAACC
The DNA here is from genome assembly GCA_958295665.1 of Tipula vernalis. Lineage (NCBI taxonomy): Eukaryota > Metazoa > Arthropoda > Insecta > Diptera > Tipulidae > Tipula > Tipula vernalis. Next base: position 13,835,713 of record OY282559.1, on the reverse strand, counting down.
AATGTAGCTACAACAATAAAAGAGCTAAACGTAACTGGGTAAGAATAGCAAAGGTCTTGTGTATCAAATTAAGGATTAACGTAGAACAAGACTAAGTTTTGGACCAAATGGTAAGTGTATTAAATTATTGAGCAATTATCCAAACACTAATTCTTCGTTTAAAATAAATTAGTGATTGCTACACTTTGAGCAATGTCCAAAGAAGTAAGAAGACTATTTTTAACCGGATAAGTTTGAGATCCTGTTAAAGTTAGTGGAAAGTTTTCAGACGAAAGTAATAAAATGTCGGTAATGCAGATATTGTCTTGGCTATCTTAGAAGGTAGTTTCCAGCCGACATATTTTATATAAAATAAAAAATTGCCAAAATAACCTAAAAACTGGTATTTCCATAAATTGATTTTGTAGCTGGATAGGCTCATTTTGGTTTGTCGCTACTTACGATAGGAATTGCACGTTAAGTTTCATGAGAGGAGCATTAAAGTGTCATATTTGGAAAGTATTTCAATTAGTGTGCCTTAGCAGTAGTTATCCCTGAAAAAATAATCAGGTTAAGTTTCATGTGTGGGAGCCGGGAAAAATTCGTTTGATTGAAAGGGTTACACTTTAAAGTTGAATTCATATAATTTTTTATTTATACAAATTTTCCTGGGCTCCTCACATGAAACTTGACCTGATAGTTTTTCTAGGGATAACTATTCGCTAGATACACTAACTGAACTAATTTTCAGGAATGACACTTTAAAGATTGAATTTATACAAATTGTAAAATTTTATGTGGGCCTTTCAATTAAAAGAATTTTCCCGGGCTCTTTACCTGATAATTTTCCAAGTACTACCATAGTACCACATTAAAGTTGGCCAAATATGTTTTCTTCATTATATTGAATCCGTAAATATACTGATGTGTGTTGTATGTCCATTACAGTTTATCATTACAGTTTTGATTATGCAGCCAGAGCTGTGTAGGTGAAATCTTGTTGATGTTCCCGGTAATTTTGCTTGGTTGATTGAAGTCTTACGGTTGATTGTTAATTTGATGTTTTTGTTGATTGTAGAGAGATTACTGTTCTCGTTGATTGTAGATTCACTACAAGTAAAACAATTGGATGGTCCCTTATTCCGCTCGGAAAATTGCTTTTATTTAGGCGGCTGATTGTTGCTCTGGATATTGCTGTTCTCGGCTGTCACTTGTTCTCGGCATTGGATGAAAATTAGCCGTTTTCCCAATAGATGGAGGAAATACACCTGTTGTCGTCAAAAGATGTGGAAGAGCATACTAAATTTTTTGCGATACTTAGCCTTTTCAAGCGCTGTTTGTTGTGTATATATTGAGCTATTGCTTTTTAATGGCCGTATTGCTTGGCTTTAAGCTCCTAAGAAATAGTTTTGTACCTGCCCCACGAATGTTTAGAAAATCTGAAAGCCTCATCTCCTTCTTAAATTGTATACCACTTTGAGTTTTTTAGTTTCGAATAAACGGCATTTTGTTCGTATGCTCCTTAGCCAACATTACTGAACTATCGATATACTTGTAGAGCATACTTGTCCAAGCAATGAGAATTTTTGTCAAATTTTCTCAAAAAATATAGAGATTTTAAAAGAAAGTCTTAAATTAGTGTGAGAACCCTGCAATAGTTCTAAATATGTAGAAATAATAGACCAATACAAATCCAATTTCCAGACCTATCATTAGAGTAATGAACCGTGGAAATTGAATCACTATTAGGAATTTCGGATTTTTCGCCTAAACCTTAAAGTGTTACCTTAGTGAGTTTAAATAGCACACAAACATTAGTCTTTTTTAGCTAAGCGATTATCGACAAGAGTTTGTTATAATGTGCTCAAAATCATTTTAGTTCGAAAAAAATTAACAAATGAAAAAGAATGACATATTGAGCAACACAATATTTAGTCGTTCTACCATTGTTTAAGCTGTATAGTTGGTACTGGATGAGCAGCTAAGTTAATAAATAAAATTTGTAGTTTGAAAAACCTGTTATAAAATATTGAGCAACTGCCAAAATTTTGAGCAACATAAACTATTTTCATTCAAAAACTACTGTAATGTCCAACAAAATAAAATGCAAATTGGTGGCATGCAATTTCTCTCGATAAAATGTCAAATTTCATGATTATTACATTTTTTTATAGTCATTAACTTAACATTATTAAAACAAATAATAATTAGTGTCGATTAAACATTTAGCAATTCAACAATGTTATGCTATATAATTTTATAAAATTTCGTATATAAAAGCGTATTATGCAACAGATATAACAAACAAAAAAAAAGTTAATTAAATTTCAATAAATAAATAAATATTTTATTGTCCTTTTACATATCTTATTTTATCTAAAAAGCTTTTAATTGACAAACTAATTAAACAATTTGTGTTATTGTAATGTGTACAGGCAATTATATTTCATTCTCGTAAATAAAATAAATGATACATGTCAATGGCAGTTCTTAATTAAAATTGTTGCTAAATATTGTCTCGTCTTCTTGTATGTAAGAAGCTATTGCACATATCTCATCCTGATGTAATTGAAAATGAAATTAATTTTTATTGTAGCACTATACTACAACTATCAAGGTGTTGTATGTTTATGTATGACCTTTATTTTATAAAACCCATTATTTGTTGCTGTTTGTTATATTACCTGTAATCCTATCCATATGAAATGGATTATGCTTACTTAGGTACACTGTACTCAGTAATGTAAAATAAGATAAAATCTGATTTAGGTAAATCAAATAAGAAATCACCAGATTAAATGTGAAGGAAAGTCCAATTAATCGATAAACATAGAGACGACTCAACGTATGAGCATCTTAATGGATTTTACGTATGTCCGTTGAGGTCGTCTGAATCTGTATATGTTCAACTAAATAAATAAATTGACTGGAAACAAAATACAAATTTTACTTATTCGTGTGTCGTTTAGGATGGAGATTATTGTTGTTTCTACAGTATTAAGCAGGACATATAAGAAATCGATAGTTCGTACGAAGTTTAGTCAACTTCGTTTATTTCAATTTCGATACCATAGGTAAATGTTCCTTGTATTAACGCACTCCAAAAACTAGACCTGCTCAATATTTCAAGTATGACAGGTTTACCTTAATCGTCTATGGATATATGAAGATATCGAATGAGGGGGAGTTTATTTAAAACGTTAAATTAAAAATGGAAATTATTTACATATTAATCTCTAGGTTATTTCTAACATTAATAATGTTAAATAATTGCAAAACATGTGCTCAAAATTTACCTAAACACAATTTTTCCGCTCGTGCACCTTAATTAGCAACGGATAGTGTATTATATCTCCAATTAACCCTAGATCAAAGCAAAGTGCCAAAATGCAACAATAAACAATTTGATTGACTGTATTTTTGTTGATTTGTTGCTTAGACAGTAAATTACAACAAAAAAAAAAAGAGAAAATCCGAAAACATAAAAATAATTGTGCGATGACAGTAACCGTGCACGTAAAATGTTATAACACTATTAAGAAGAAGCTTTTGCCATTGTTCGCCAATTATTGTTTTAAATTATTGCATTTGAATAAAAATTACATTTGTAATATTTGGTGAACTCTATTTAAAACACAGAGGGTATGTTAAAATGTAATCTCCGATTAAAAATTTTATTAATCTGAGCACGTGATTTACTTATTTAAATATTAAATCAGTATTTAGTGTCATTTAATGTGGATTAAGTGACGAAACTAGTTTTAAACTAAACAAATATCAAATATTGAACTACAATATTTCAATGGATTGAAGTTTAACTAAATTTATCATATTGAGCAACTTTATTGCAAAAACAAATATTGAAATCCGTATGAAGATTATACATAAATGGTGGAATTTCTGCTTCAGCAAACTATAAACTTGAGTAATATTGAGCAACTTTCAATTATATTGAACAATGTTGAAAATTAAATGTATAACACACGCGTATTTGAAACGCTAAGAACTTTAATTATTTATTGATTTTTGAAACGATAGGTAAATAATTATTGAGCTACAAATAGTTTTTCAGGTGTCCTTTTCAGAATGCGGTCTTGGTTTAACTTGTCTTTCTTAATGTTGAGCAAATATTGGCCTTATTTAGCGAATTTTTTAAATAATTGTTATTTTAAGATATTGGGCAACTATAACATTTGAAGATTTACATTGTTTTATTAACATAAAAAAATATTGGCCAATATTGTAAAATTAATGGTAAGCGAAAATAGTGAATTCATAATGAGCAAATAGAAGCTAGTACCGCTGATGTACGAGAACTATTTGTTTAATAAATTGGCAGCTTCGATGATTTTACTATTTAACTGATCTAATCACTAAACACTTTTTTTTAGTATTTTAGTTGATCTTAAGTTTTGTCATATTGAGCAACTTCTTTATAGAGACTTTAAAATTAAGTCCAGTTGCTGTATTTGAATAAAGTAAGTTCCAGTTATGGGAGGCCTAGAAAATATCCAAATGTTAAAATTTTTTCATACTATTGAGCAATACAAATTTGTATAATAGTGCAAAAATATTGTTTCTTATCAGATTGGTCGTCTAGAATTACATAGAGAGAGAGAGAGAGAGAGAGAGAGAGAGAGAGAGAGGGAACCGATATCAAAATGTAAATCACTTTGAGCAATGTTTAATATTAGTGATCTTTGAAATCTTCGGGATTTGTTGCTAGTTTCAAATAATTAATAAAATATTAAGCTATGATAGCTTAACGTGTTCGAAACGATTAAATATTGGAGTTGTTTTTTAGTGCACCAGTGAATGCAAAACAAAAAATATGAAATTAAGTAACACGAATATAAAATCAAAGCTTTTAAGTCAATCAATATTTGAAAATAACAACATAATTAAAAAAATTAATATTGAGCAAATTTGTTGCTCTATGCAACTTTCTAGATAAATAGTAAACAAATATTTATTCTGTACAGCCACAAATATAACAACTCTTTAAACGGCTCATCTAAGAAGTAAAATGATTATTGTTGCTCAATATTGAGCAATTAAAATACTTGAAATCGAAAAGAATGTTTTAATTCTGATGTAAATTTAATTAAAATATAGAAACAAATTAGTTTAATAGACGTATTTGCTAAATGATAAAAGCGTAATATTGAGCAACACATATTTTTTTATGGGCTACTAGTTTTTTTTGATAGTTTTAGACCATTTTCGGTTCGAAATGTCCAAAAAAATATTCTAAATATTGAGCTATTAATCATATCAATTTCAATTCTAAACGTAGCTTAAAATTCAAAATTTAATTCGTTAAAAAAATGGTGGAACTAGCTAGGTTAACTCAAAAACGTGGTATTTACAGGGTATATTATTTACAGGGTATTCTCACTAACATACGAAAATGGATTGACAAAATAGACCAAAATGCTTTTGTTGAGCAAATGGCAGCCCGTCTAGGAAATATAGATAATTTGTGAGATGATTTTAACCAAGTAAATGATGAAATAGTGATACAGCAAGGAGTCGGGGATATTGAATCATTTCCTGATAAATTTTTTGAAACGAAAGCGTTGCTGTGCCGGAACCACAAATAATCAAACGCTTGGGTTAAACTCCAACAGCAAATTACTATTGTCATATTTATTTGAGTTCGATCCATAATTCATCATTAATGATAGCATGTCTAACGCCCAAAAATTTAAATGCCTGATGAATTTTCTAAAGAGCCAGCTCAGAACTTTCTGATGAATATACCCGTGTAACCGATGCAAACTATTTCGGTTAATCATGTAATCGCACAGCCCACAATATTTGACTGGATGCTCGGCGGACAAATCCACATAAGGCCAATAACAAAGGAGGCAGAAAAAAGGAGTAATCATCTACTATGCTGTCATTCTGATATTCATAATATACTTGAACAATTCTGCCAATTAGAGGAAATTGCGACCTTACCAGAATTAACTTCGGAGATAAATTAATTGTACGAAGATCATTATTCTAAGCATCACAGTCATTACATGTTAGTAGATATATTGTACGGTTGAGGTTTAAGACTACCAACGCAGATTTAGGCAATTCACTCAACGCAGCAACTTCCCGATTACTTTCTATGGAGAAGAAATTTGAAAGGGACAAATCTTCAAAGAAGGCATATGAAAATTTCATGACTGAATACCTCAAATTAGGACCCATTGAACAAGTTCCAGAAACGACAATTAACGTGGCATGGAACAAGAAATACTATCTACCTCACAATGCTGTTAAGAAAATGGCTATTACTACAAGTAAGCTAAGAATTGTGTTCGGTTTAGCCAGAACCAGTTCTCATACCTGGATAATGGAGAAATTTTTCCGGAAAGTATTAATACACCACGCGGATAGGGACTTTCAGAGAATTGTTTGGAAACAAAATTCTTCTGATCCTATTTCTTATTATTGCTTAAATACTGTCACTTACGGTACCAAACCAGCTTCCTATCTTACAGATCGAGCTGTTCAACAAAGTGTTATTGATCATGGAAGTCATTAGCAATTAGCAGCACCAATTTTAAACAATGGTCTTGTCATGGATGATTTACTGTCTAAATCCAGCAAAATATACCTGGCAAACTGTATGTGTAAAAAGTGTGGTAATATCAGATAATACCAATAGAGAATCAAGAGACCAAACCATTGGAATTTGATGATGAGTCGACCGGGATTAAAACTCTTGTATTAAACTGGAACCCAAAGGAAGACACATTCCAATACAAAGTGCACCTGAACGATAATCGAAAGGCTACCAAACGTACTGTTCTGTCAGAAGCTGCAAGGTTATTCTACCTTTTGGGATGGCTATCACCAACCACAATCCAAGTTAAAATCTTGTTTCAACGGCTTTGGTTGCAGAAAATTACGGAAAATTTGTGGCATGTTAGGAATTCTTTACATAAACTCGAATAAATTCGCATTCCTAGATTCTTGGCTATTTCAAGCCAAGCTAAAACAATAGAATTTCACGCATTCATGTCGAGAAATTGTCTGGAGAAGTTGTCATTACACACCTCCGCACTTCAATCAGCAAACCAAATAAGAAATCATGTAATCCGTTTACTTAGCCCAATATTAGATGAGTGAGGTTTAATTCATGTCGAGAGGAGTCCTCATGTCCATTTGATACAAAACACCTTATAATTTTGCCACTCAACTCTTGGGTCTCAACACAACTCATGGAAAGCCTGACAACGTCGAGAGTTTCTTATGGAAGACCATTTCTGTCAACGGGCGCAAACCTTGTGAGTACCATTTATCTCAAGGAAAATCACAGCCGTGAACGCAACAAAATAGTAGAAAGCTATTTAGTACTCTTCATATGCTTCGCGTTGTTAGCGATATAATAACCGAGGTAAATATGTCAGCACTAAGGAGATTTATCTTTAGGGAGGCAGCTCCTATTAAAATTCCAAGCAAAAACAGTACCATGCAGATGGTAACCAGCCAAATGGGGGCAGTAACAGTATTTTAATAAATGTTGAGCAACTTTATCCTGCAACTTATGAAATCCTATAGGGAAAAATTTTGAGCGATTGTTTTTTTTGAAGCGTATTTTCCTTATTTAATCGATATTTTTGGGTTTGGGTAGATAACCAAGATATATATTGAGCAACATTGATTTTAATGCACTGTGTTAAAAAGAATTTCTAGAAAGAATCAATATCAAAATGTAAACCACTTTAAGCAACTCTTAATATTAGTGATATTTGACATCTTCATGCTTTAAAATATCCTAAATAAATCATAATTATTCAGACCTGATTGTAAAATGTTCAGTTGTTTTGAAACCATTAATTAAATATTAGGCTACACAAAAATGTGTAAAAGAAAATTTAAATTCTAGCCCAATTTATCATATAAATACTCATTGTTAAACTAAATTCAGCAACATTTTAAAAGCAATAGTGCGCCAGTGAACGCAAAACAAAAAATATTTTAAAACAACAACATAATAAAAAAAAGTAAATATTGAGCAATTTGTTGCTCTATGCTCCTTTCTAGATAAAGAATAAACAAATATTTGTACAGTACAGCCATATAGATTATTACTTTTTAAACGGCTCAACTAAGAACTAAAATAATGGTTGTTGCTCAGTATTGAGCAATTAAAACACTTAAAATCGAAAAGAGTTTTTAATTTTGATACAAATTTAATTAAAATATAGAAACTAAATAGTAATAAGGACATATTTGCTAAATGGTAAAGACGTAGTATTGAGCAACACATATTTTTTCCACCCTATTAGGTTTAATTCCCGTTGAATATTAAATGAGGTTTTCATACAATATTTTTAAACCATTTTAAGTTCTTTGCGTAATGTACAAAAAAATATTTTAAACTTAATACTTTAAATACTCTAACTTTAACTTAAAACTTCATTAAAATATTGAGCTATTAAGCATATTAGTATAATTGAGAAATAATGTCTCTAATCTAAAATCATGTTACCAAATCAAATATTGTTGAGCAATATTTTAAAATTAATGCGATATAAATCATGATCTGGAGACGATTAGCATTGCTTTCATAATTTACTAGGTAGATCCTAACTGTGTAAGTAAATTCGGGTTCCATCCTATACATTATATTTCCCTGTAGAAGAGTATTTCTAGTTGGTTTATCGAGATCATCGGGGATAAGTTACTGTAAAGATATAGATCTTCCTTACAGTAACTTATCCACGAAGATTGAGTTGATTAGATAGATTGAGCGACAGAATACATACACAACAAAATTGTCTTTGAGCTCTATCCCTATGTAGATTTTATAATATACGTACTAATCAAATCTGAGTTTTGCTTCATCAGGTTTATTGTGTAATTAATTCAGTAATTAAATAGTTAATAATAATGAGCAACTTTAAAATTAAAGAGTACATTGCTCTAGGTAAGTTCCTAAGTTTTTGAAAATAACTATATATCTGATTAGACATATTGAGCAAAAAATTGAGCAACACTTTAAATATTACACCTTAAAATCACGGTACACATACCGTTAAAATTAAAATAATTAATATAAGCAACTGATGAATATAATTTTGTTATTAAGGATTTATTGAGCAACAATTTTTTTCATTTCCTTATTTTTTGTCCTTTTATAAACTACAATATCTGATCCACATTAAAAAAGGTTAGGGTAGAAGTAAGATGGTACTTTAATAAATTTTGAGCAACTTTAGAATGAACCTGCAAAGCCGTATTATGACATCGTCCCGGGTTTTCCGCCAAAATTGTATCGATACCGAATTTCATAATATTACTCCGGACATGTTCAACATATTCAAAATACTAACTAGTTAACTAAATAATGACAAATTATTGCGCAATATTGAGCAACATTTTAAGATTCATATACATACATATTTAATTAAAAAGGCGCTGACCAGATTAACGAGCCAATTAAAAATATGAAGACTAAGTATTATTGCTCAATTGGTTATATTATATTCAACATTAGTTATATATTGAGCAATAAATTGTTTTTTTTTAATTGCTCTTGCATAAATCAAAAAAAATGTTGTTTTTTACATAAACATTAAAACACTAATTAGTAAAACCTACAACAAAGAAAATTAAACAGAAACAATATTGAGCAACAAGCAAGGGAATCCCCAATATGCAATTACCGCACATCATTAAACACAGAACATAAAGTATTACAAACAACAATTTCACAAAACAAAACTATAACTTCCTGTCACCTATTAAACCTGATCATAAATTACCTGATCATATCGATCGCATAATCGCAAAGATCGTATTAGTAGACCATCACACATAATTCACATTTTCCGTTTACATTTTTTTTAAATTGTATGTCACCGTGTACACACTTACCACCTCTATTAACTGAGAAAGAGTATATTAAGCAGCAAAACAAAAATTCAATGATCACCATTTCCACCACCGTCGCCACGATTACAAACTATATTCGATCGCCGCCGCATGAGAGGAACAATACAAAATAATAAATCGCTCAATCGTTTTGTTGTGTACATACCAAAATATTTAAATATGAAAAATTTTTAAAATTTAAAAACTTTACATTTTACTTTTAGTTATTTTCTTGATTTCAATGTTTTAAGATCGCGATCACCCAAAACATAAATAAAAAGAAAATCAACAAAACAAAAAAAAAAAATAAAAAATCGTTAAACTGTTTTCTTGTGTACTATAGATATAGTGTAACAAGACTTTGTGTGTACCGTGTAATGAAAATTGTGTGTTGGTGTATACAAAAAAAATTTTATGAAAAGTGAATTTTCACAGTGAATTTAATTTATAATTTAATTATAAGTTGGTTTTGCGCTAAAATAGAGGATTTACAATTTTTTTTTTTTTTTGTTGGTTTCGTAATTAATCGGTAATCTTTGTAAAAAATTAAGAAAGTGTGACATTTTTTTTTTTTGTTGTTTTACTAAGTTTTGTTATTGTTTAAATTTAAAAAATTAAAATTAAATTGAATTAAAGCACATTAAAATTAAAAAAAAAATTATAAATAAATAAAAAATAAAAATTTGTTTGTAATATTTGGATTTTAGGTGAAAGTTATTTCTTACAAATAAAAATTGTTATATTAGAGAGAGAATTATATATACATGTAAGTCTTTTATGATCACTATAAACTATGGTAGCACACTCTAGCGCTTTATAGTTTTTGTTACTAACATTCATAAAAACTTCCGAGTTTTCACTTAATTAAAATCAAAGTGTTCGATATTTTGCTTATAAATATTTACACAAATTATATCAATAATTTATTGGTTATAATTTAATTAATCAATTAGTCGAAGAAAACAATCGTAACGGGTTTCTTTTAATTTTTGCGCCATTTATGTCATGCCCTCGTTAAATATTTACTCGTATATTATGTAATAGGAAAATTAATTTCGCGAGAGTGATTATGATACGTGTTTGTGTTTACAAAACATGTATGTACACCTACATTACGTAGTATGGTCGAAAGATGTTTGACTTGTAAGACAGACGACTTTTGAAAAGACAATCACCGATATTAAGCGATGGTTTAAAAAGATAAAAATATGCGGTTTATGTAAATTTGTTTTCATTTGAATTATTAAATTAAATTAATTAATGTTTCGCTTATGTAAGGTGATGCACGGCGCGTCAAGAAATTTTTCCACCGTCGTCGATATTTTAATGTTTTGTTAACAGCCACAGGGTATATAATCTGACAATTGTGTATATAATGAAGTTTTAGTCATTAGTTTGTTAAAATGTTGAATTGTAATATTTTGAGTGAAATTTTGATATGAACAAAAAAATTTTGAGTGGTATAATCTTCCCGTAGGGAAATACTTACAAATGTCACTCAGTTATGAATTGAGTGGTATTTAAAAGTATTTAAGATAAAATAAATTTGAGTGAAAAAATAATTTTGAGTGAAAATATTTGTATCTGTTTTTTTTTGTATCTAGCATACTATTTGAAACAGGTTTATTTGACAGTTTTCCAAAGTGATGTTCTTTGGTAGCGCATTATGTCGGAGGATAACAAGCAGAACGCACCACCAGCAGTGCAATTAAATTCCAAATATCATGCAAATGCTGACAAACTGAAGTTAAACAGGAATGTAAGGTCATGTATGAGTAAGAAATGTATGATTTGTATCTTTCCGGATAAACTGGTACCAAAACTGCCCTAATTAAATGTTTGAAATTGAAAATTTGTACGGCCTCGGGCAAAACGACTTTTCGCTTATAACGTCGGAAATTTGAACTGAATTGTTATGTCACTCGTATAATTAAAATCCATACATTTTGACATTCGATTATAACAATGGATTATCAATGTTGTGACTGTATTTTATAGCGCTTGGATCAATAAAATTCTAATTTTAATACATTTTCGTTGTTTCAAATGAGTAAGGACTTAAATATCACGTAAAAACCGAAATCTATAAGCTATATGAAAGCCATTTAGCCACAAAATGGATCTCCGTATTACAGATTTAGATCCGATTATTTAATCGGATAACATAAATAATTTGACAATTTTAATATCATGGCATTGATGCATGTAACTTGACGTTTTTAAATATTTAATTGTTTGATGTAAACGATCTGATAACCTAAAATTATTTTTGAATCAACCATTTTAAATAATTTGTAACAACCTCTGGTTTGAGGTCGAGAGATTAAATCAACGCATTTAATTTTGTTAAATAAGTATTTTGTCAGAAACAATTATCCAAATATTTATAAAAATTTACCAAAATCTGCTTAATCATTTAATCCAGACGTTCCCTCTACATAAGCAGAATTAATTGTATACAATTTTGTTTAAATCTGATGGTTGCAATGATTGAAGTTTAATTTTTTATGTCTCGTAATAATTGCTCAAAATATAATGGTAATAAAATGTCAGTAGTAAACATATAAAATTTATTTGAAACCATATGGCAGGTTACGCCTGCATTCGAATTGGTTAATCAAATTTCAACGATTAACAAAAAAATTAAGAAAATTAAGTGATGAAAGTATAAAATTAGCTAAGTTTAATAAATTTTCGAAACTCTACTTCAGAATAAAATTAAATTAAATTCTAAAATTTTGAACTGATAGCAGAACCTTAAAACCTCCTGTATTGTTCTAGTACACAGGTACACGCAGCTACTCTTGCTAAATTTTATAATAAGTTTTGCTCCTTGAATTTAATAAATAATTTTCCAACTTGCCAAATTGTACGTACATTTTTTAAATTAAATTTTACTTTAGCAACTTATTTTGTGCATTCCATTTATCACCTACATACCAGTATTTATTTGTACTTTGCCACGTTAACTGGAATGCAGCATATCATAATCATGTCACGACATTTTGCATGACTAAAAAACTACGTCACATCAAGTTTTGCCATTTCCTTAGTTGTTTGCTACGTCTAACGTCACGTTATACGACAGATGTTACTTGATGTTTGCAAGTGACAGAAGAATAGCACACAATTAAAGGACGCAATTATTTTGTTTTACAATATTTTAAAACTTTGTTTTTTGAGTTTTAGATATATTCCTAGCTCTGGTGGTGTTATTTGGTTCTTCTTCAAAAATATCAATTTTACAATGACGTGACACGACTAAAGGCACGCCACTTGAAATGTCACGACTATAGAGCAACAAGAATTCGACATTAAAAACCTTGAAAAATATTCTTTTGGTTGATCATGTTGCAACAATCAACGTGTCGCTTGTTTCGTGTACATCACACCAGAAATCCCATTTTAGAAAACGCAAGATTTCTATATATAATTTGGACTATTAGGGTTGTGCAATTATGTGCATGAAAGATAATTTTCGGTGTATGATGATTGTGCAAAATTGTGCGTTTCTAAACTGACATTGAAAATAGATTATATTGGCCAGAATCGGCCCACAGAACATCCACAATTGACCAAAATCGTGGTTTTTCGAAGAGGTTATATGGGCGATTTCCAGAAATCCCGCCTTTTATTAACATTCGAATAAAAGATGGGATTTCTGGAAATCGCCTATATAACCTCTTCGAAAAACCACGATTTTGATCAATTGTGGATGTTCTATGGCCGATTCTGGATAAAGTCTAATATGCACAAATCAGAATCTGGGCCAGAATACTAACCATACTTTGGTTTAATTCGAATGTTAATAAAAGGTGGGATTTCTGGAAATCGCCCATATAACCTCTTCGACAAACCACGATTTGTATCAATTGTGGATGTTCTATGGTCGATTCTGGCTAAAGTGTGATATGCACAAACGTGAATCTTGGCCAGAATACTAAGCGCACTTTGGTTTAATTAGAATGTTAATAGAAGGTGGGATTTCTGGAAACCACCCATATAACCTCTTCGAAAAACCACGATTTTGATCAATTGTGGATTTCCTATTGTCGATTCTGGCTAAAGTATGATATGCACAAACGTTAATCTTGGCCAGAATATTAACTAAACTTTGGTTTAATTCGAAAGTCGATAAAAGATGGGATTACTGGAAATCGCCCATATAACTTCTTCGAAAAACCACGATTTGGATCAATTGTGGATGTTCTATGGCCGATTCTGGATAAAGTCTAATATGCACAAATGAGAATCTGGGCCAGAATACTAACCACACTTTGTTTTAATTCGAATGTTAATAAAAGGTGGGATTTCTGGAAATCGCCCATATAACCTATTCGAAAAACCACGATTTTGATCAATTGTGGATGTTCTATGGCCGATTCTGGATAAAGTCTAATATGCACAAACGTGAATCTTGGCCAGAATACTAACCATACTTTGGTTTAATTCGAATGTTAATAAAAGGTGGGATTTCTGGAAATCGCCCATATAACCTCTTCGAAAAACCACGATTTGGATCAATTGTGGATGTTCTATGGCCGATTCTGGATAAAGTCTAATATGCACAAACGTGAATCTTGGCCAGAATACTAACCATACTTTGGTTTAATTCGAATGTTAATAAAAGGTGGGATTTCTGGAAATCGCCCATATAACCTCTTCGAAAAACCACGATTTTGATCAATTGTGGATGTTCTATGGCCGATTCTGGCTAAAGTATGATGTATACAATGCGAATCTTGGCAAAAGTACTAACCACACTTTGTTTTAATTCGAATGTTGATAGAAGGTGGGATTTCTGGAAATCACCCATATAACCTCTTCGAAAAACCACGATTTGGATCAATTGTGGATGTTCTATGGCCGATTCTGGATAAAGTCTAATATGCACAAACGTGAATCTTGGCCAGAATACTAACCATACTTTAGTTTAATTCGAATGTTAATAGAAGGTGGGATTTCTGGAAATCGCCCATATAACCTCTTCGAAAAACCACGATTTTGATCAATTGTGGATGTTCTATGGCCGATTCTGGCCAATAAAAACTATTTTCGAGATCAGCTTAGTAACGCACAATTTTGCACAATCATCATACACTGAAAAATATCTTTTATTAGATAAACGGAATATATGGGATTTCTGGTGTCCTAAAGTACGCTATGCGCAAATTTCTAATTACAGGCACAAAATTGCACAATCCCAATGGTCCGAATTAAATATAGAAATATTGGGTTTTCTAAAATGGGATTTCTGGTATGATGTACACCTTGTTTCTGTATAATTTATGAACACTTTAAATGAATTTATTTCGTATAAAGCAATCATACACGTAAGTTCAGTTCAGTTGAGCATATTCAATTGATTATCTATAATGAGGAAAGCAGTCATTTGTCGAACGACAGGAATACAAAGAAAATGCGCATTGTAGGAGGTCAGCCTATCAAATGATTTTACAGACAATCGTTTCTATGTCTGCCTAATAAAAATGTTGGTCGGGGGCGAGTTCCGAACTCTGAACTAAACTCTCTGGTAAGAAACTTCCTTAACCACTGCTCTATCCTATTTGGCAATGATTCTAGTCAGCAGACTGAGATCCCAAAACTTGTTAAGCTCAAATCTTAAAATTTTAGCTTAATTACTAACCCTAGTAGCCTATCGGCTGAGACCCACTTACTTATCTAATACTTCCAAAATATAATAAACCCCACGTTTTAAAGGTTTATGTTTAATAGCTTAACGTTTTAATTGTCACCGTTTAGCGATACCAACTATTGTGTAATTGTTGTGCCAATGCGCATTTAGATGAGTTGATTAGTTCCATACATTCCATAGAAGATTCGATTTGTTTGAAAATCACCTTAGGTACTATAAATCAGCGAATTCAGCCAAAAAAATTCAAAATCTGCAATTGTGCTCCGATTGCGGGTATTGATACCTCTAAATATAGTTTTTGGGTCTGTAATTGATTGCTTGATTATTTCCATACATTTCATTTAAAATTCGATTTTTTTGAAAATCACCTTACTTCAAATCAGCGAATTCAGCACCAACAAAATTCAAAATCTGCATTTGTGCTCCATTTGAAATCAATTCAGCACAGTTTTCGAAATTTTGTAGATTTCTAAGTTATTCGAGATTTTCGATATTTTTCGAGTTTAGAGCTTGTAGTTGAATTACGAGTACGCACGCAGTGAAATTATCTTTTAGAGAGAAAGATCTCGAAATTCAAGATTTCCAAATTTTAACAGTCTTTGTTATATTTTCGAAATTATTTGAGATTTATCGAGGTTATTGTAGAATTTTATGTGAGTTGCGAGTTTTCGATGTGAGAATCGAGATTATTCTAGGCTTTCTCGGTTAACGTGAAGTTTAACGCTACACAAAAAAAAACTTTACAACAGTTCGATTAAACGCGTAATGAAAATAACCGGTGGTTTGACAACCATTGACACGCAATCGTAGATATGGCTACACAGATCTGAGGATGCTATAATATTGATATACCTTTAGGGATATTTTGGGTCACATGAAATTTTGCGCGACCCCGTCAAACGGTTTTTATGATTTTTTCAAAATTGATCTACTAAAAAAAATGTATAGGTAGGCTTGCGGCGGCCCATCAAACTGCTTTTTATTGATAGTTCCTTAAATCGATGGGCTTTAATTTATATACTTCTGGTCAAACGTGATTTTAGGTTCCTTAACAAATTAAATGGATCTTTACGATTTACTATCAATATAATTTAAAGTTGCGGTGTTAATTCTACTTTTTGAGCTAGTATTCATAATGGATTCGGCTTAATCATCATGGATTTCCTCCGATTTTATGAATTCAGTATAATGCCCAGACAAACGCGTCAAATGTCTAACCATACATTTATTTTTAATAGAGCAGTTTTAAAAAATTCGTAAAAGCATCCCTAAAAGTACATACAATATTGTGGCTTGTCAATGGCCCTCGAATGGTCAGTTTCACTTTTTTTTAAGCGAGCGGTTTTAAAAAATTCATAAATACCGTTTGACGCGTGCAAATGTTTATTTAGTTTTACAGTTACTAACACTTAAGCATTTTTATATTTTGTCGAAATTTTTACATTTGAGCGAAGTTTCGAGATTATTCGATAATTTTGAGATTATTCGAGATTTTCGAGTTTAGGTACTCGTTGATGTTACTCGCATGATGTTATCGTGAAAATGTTAAGTTGATCGATTTGATACGGTTTTGGTCGAAATTAATTTCCTCATAAGTTAAATTCTCATTTGCATGCAAAATTGAAATTGCTTTTTGTCTCTATCAAAATAGCGAATTTAGGTTTTCATCAGAGTATAGTGTGATATATGGAAATAAAAAGATTGTAAGTTGCCTTAAAATTTGGTGATTATAATAGACTGTGATACGTAAAGAAGGATTGGAATAATGGATTGTGGTTATGGAAGAATAAAACATGATTGATGGTGAAATTAAACAAAAATAGTTTTGCTTTGTGCGTTTACTAAGATAAACTTATTCACTAGTACATTCTATTTTCTTTTATGCTTAACGTATACTGGTCTGATGACATTTGTTAATTAGGAGACCAACCTGTTTAATTAGATCCGAGTAATTTTGTACTTTTGCTCATGTGTTTTATGTTCTCCCGCCCCAGTTATCATGTGAGATTAAGCTCGAGCGTTTCATTGGAAATGTTTGTTGTATTAATGTTTCTTAATTCAGTGTGACATTTGGTTGGACCGTTGGTTATTCCAGTTATTATTAAGCAATGAATGAATAAATGTTGACATTTTTTTTAGAAGTAAACAATTCAAATTTCATGCAGATTTTACAATTAGTTGTTTAGTCACACTTTTTCATTACACTGTACTTTTACCATGTGGTTTTACCCTAGATTGACCGTTTACGGTGTTGTTAATAGGCGCTAAGTATTTTTTTTATTATGACCAATTTCATTTTCATAGCCGCCACTAACAATCTACAGACAATAACATCTGCGGTGAAATATTTCCATCTTTAAATTTAATCTCTTTGTGCAAAAAGTAATTTAGGGCAAATCCGGAGGCATAAATATTTTATGACAATATTGTAATTTTGCATATTATAAATTACTAAAACCGTCACAGATAATTAGCTAATTATTATTTGATCATTTTTATGTGGCGTGGGTGAGCATTTTGGCAAATGATCAATACTAAATAAATAAATGTTAGAAGAAGGTCATAAACTAATTATAATTAATGTTTTATGTTTAATTGAAATAAACATTCCACGTGGTCTTATTGTATTTATAAACAAAATATTTATGTCTTATCTATAAATTAAAATTTTTATGTTCGGTGCTTGAGCGCACAAATGTACACAAAACTATATTATTAGAAACTATTAGTTTGTCATTAAATCGTATTAATAAGTATTCTTGAATAAGTAGCTTTTAATTAACAATTCAAACCATTTTTGGCAAACACACAAGCAACAATCAATTTTGCCAATTATTTTCTGCGTGTGAAGGAATTTTATTTATATTACACTAAAATACATTTGTACCGATTAACTGAACAAAATGGTGGAACCACATATTTTTATCGCCATTTTTAGGCTTTAGTCGTAAATATTTGAAAAATTTAATTTCCTGTTTACTAATTATGCAACCAATGGTTAGCTCAAGATCATAATCGGCAATTATTTTTATGTCACAGTAATAATGAATAATAATTGTTGACATTTTGCACTTTACTTTATGGTTACAAGAACCTTGTTGTTTGGCCATAAGGAATTCCATTGCAAAATCTTGCTACAACATTTATTTTTACGTTTAATGGCGCCATTATTAAATAATTTATAAAGAAGCAAACAAAAAATTGTACTTAAGTTAATATTAACGTATTAACAGTTTTTTATTTTGTTGCTTTTTTTTTTTTAAGTTTTTTAAAGAAAGTGAAAATTGGGTTAAAGTGTTTTTGTACAAATGTTTATGCGTTAACAGCTTGTTTGATAATTCTCATCGCTTTCTTTTTTTTTTATTTTTGTGAAGTGTTGGTGTCTTTCTAATACTCTTGTTGAGTTTGAGAGGTTAAGACATATTCAAATCATGTAAAATTTTAATACAGCACAACGACTTAATTAAAGACTTAATCGTCTCAGTTACAGACATTTTGAATGAAATAGTAGACAGTATAATGTACAATTAGAGTGGGTTTGCTATTAATATACCTCTTTGTTGTTGTGAAATAGTCTTCCGGTTTTGGGTGCATGCAACCAGTAATCATCGTGAAATTGTGTTTTAATTATTTATTAGAAATCTTTAAAAATTGTTGTAACGTTATGCAATATATCATGAAGCAACTCAATTCGCCTAATCTGGAAAACTTAGAATATCTTGAAACCATAAGCAACTTAACACAATCTTTATAGCCGTGAATAAATAAAAGTAAATGCTTTTACTTGACTTTCTCAATAATAATATCTTGAAGTATTTACTTATTGGATAATAAAACATTTAAAGGTCAAGGTAATGTTGGTTTTATACAAGTAAATAATAAGATTTGAAAAAATATAAGTAAAAGCATTTACTTTTTTTATTCACTTTACCCAATACAGAAAAAATTATTTGGGCATGGGTAGGGTTTTAAAAGTTTTTCCTAAACCTACCTAAAAATGTAAATTTACATAAATGCGTATGTAACACAAAAGCCATTCAAATTCACATTGATAAGATACCATTCAATTTTGAATGTAAAAGATTTGCACGTTTGTATTCAACGGTTAATGTTCAATATTTATATTACTTAACCATCTTCGGTATATTGTCCGGAAATAAAACTTAGAATAAAATGTAGAATGTAGTAAGATATGACGATAATTACCCCAAGCTTAATTTGAACGGCTCTGAACGGAAAATATCTCAATGATTGTATAACTGTGTGGATGTCTGTCAGTCCTCTAACTCAAAAACCAACACCTCTGGAATTATCAAATTTTAGATTTACATGTTATATTATGTGAAGATGTGCATCTCCGAACAAGGGAATCTTAGGGCTAACCCATACTAACGTTTTTAAACCTGACGTGAATAATGTGGGTTTGTGTCGTTTCACCCAAAACAAAAATCCCGTTAATAAAACAAATTTTTGAAAAGGTATTTTAATTCGTTTTATACCTCAGGGGACAGGGGTTGCCGTCGCCAAACCATTGCATTGGACGGTTATGAAGTTTGTCCCAAATAACAAAAATAAGCATGTATTAGAATATACACTGTTATAATAGTTTCTTATAAGAATTTTGAGTGCAATTTTCAGGAACAAAATTTGTGGAAAAGATACAAAATTAATAAATTTAATTACACACGAAGAGTTGTAGAGTTTGTCGGGTAACGACCATACATACAAATAATAGCCTAATGTTTCATGAACCAATCGAGCCATAAGCCATTTTCAAACGGAGGGGATGAAAATGTTTAATAATTTTTGGAACGTCGTATCGATTTTATTTGTTTGAGTAGTTTACGAATCGGTCAATATCAGATATCCTAGAGAACTATTAGAATTCCTAAGAAACATTGCCATTCACTTGATCCCTTACAACTTGATGATAATACGGATTCCATTCACGAAAAGTTGTGGCAAAAAAAAAAGAAAACATACAAGTCTCCCAGACTATATATGTAGGAGAACGGGTGATAAAAAGATACTAATCGAAGCAATTATTCGTTCAGAAACCAATAAAAAAAGTATCAGCTGTAATAAAAATAAAAAGTCGGAAAGGTCCAAATCAGAACAATCCACTTCGGATTTATTCAAAAGTATGGCAGCCGAACCGGTGTCAATATTATCAAATGGATTTGTTTATCGTGACGTCGATAATAAACGAATAAGCGTGACCGAAACGTGTGGTTTCGATTCATTAACCCACACGCTCGGAAATTCTAATGAAATCCTTCCCAAGTTTAATTTTAAAATACAAATCAAATATTGAAACCACATTGTCAATGGTTTCAAATATACTATAAATAGTCAAAAAGCTTATGGACTCTTCGCTTTATGTCGAATATGTATGTACCGATGCTTGCGATAAATTGTCAAAAGAAATATTTCATTTATCAATTGATTATATTGAATTCTGCGAAAATGATTCGCCAAAGTTGCCAAAACCGCATTACTACCTAGATATTAAAATCACGGAATGGAATTGTTGTAATCGATGTTGAGCCATTGAAAAATACAACTGTCTATAAAATAAAATTAGAAGACATTCAATCTGATATAAGCTTAGTCGAAGGAAAAGTTTATCTGAAAGGAATAGTAAATTATCATAATCCATCTTTTTCTGGTAGCGTTGGACATTATACTGCTTACATAAAAAGACCTAACGACGTATGGGAATGTCACGATGACCTCCGCAAATTTACAAGCCAACTAAAACCCGATTATTCTATTAATCCTTCAATTTTAATTTATATGAAAAACTAAATCATAAAACAGCAAATGAAGAGAACTCATAGATCAAATACTAGCCAGATATTTCAATAAATTCATTTGCATATACATGCAAATGATGATATATCCCCGATCGATTACTAGGCTGAAATCTCAATAAATTTGTTTTCATAATTCAATTGACGATACATCATAATAAATAAAATCGATACGACGTTCAAAAAATTATTAAACATTTACATCCCCTCCGTTCGGAGATGGCTTATGGCTCGATTGGTTCACGAAACATTAGGCTATTATTTGTATGTATGGTCATTACCCGACAAACTCTAGGATATCTGACCTTCTTATGGTCTATATTTTGTTCTTAGTTTTATTTCCAGACAAGGTTCCGAAGTTAAAGTTTTAATATTTTAACAGTAAATTATCTCTGATTTATAAACAATTAGCCGTTTGAGTGTTTCATGATTGCCAATAATTGATTAGTTTACTAATCCATTAAAATGTTTTTAAAATTTATGAATGTTTTAGGAAATAATTCACTTTCGTGCGTAATTAAAGACTAACGTCCTTCAAGAGTTCAAGGTGCCTGCAACGCATATAAAATTTGCCGTTAGCACAATAATTTCCTAAAATCATACGTCAGGCTATCAATGTACCTCTTGCTATATGAGCTAACCTAACACTAATAAAACTAGTTCATTTAGAGGAATAATTGAGAATTAAGGTAGGACGTTCGAATGCCCATCGAAAAATAATGACAAAAAAATAGAACCAAGCCCAGTTTCTTATGGAAAGTGGGCCACGATCGAGACAGTTTAAGACATAGCTAGAATTGTAGGGTATTAAGAGAGGATTAAGCAGCTTCATGGTCACAATGTTCTAATTTAGGTCCCTTAGTTATCAGAGCGCTCCAAATTCTCCTATTGCAAATTCAAGTTTTCTGCGCCCAGAGCACCTCGCCGCGTTGATGGTGATAACGGATATTACTAGAATATTTCCAAGTAACATATTTGGATTTATATCGTGGTAAACAACCGTGATAAGACGAACGACAACATTGGAGCTGTAAGAGTTAAGCCACACATTGGGTCTGATACGATTGACATACTGCGTAACCAAAATTTCAAACAAAAATACTCAAATGTTAACTTCGATTATTCCAGGAGATGGAAGAGACTGTTGTGAAGCAGTGGACTGTAGCAATAGTTTCAATTAATGTTGATTCATTTAGTGGCTCCCATTATTTTGTGACTTTGTTGAAACGAGTCAAAAAATGAAAGTGCTACGAATAGATAACGGAACGGAATATTTCTACAAGAATTGTTCAAGAATATGGTGCTCCGTATTCACCACAGCAAAATGGAATGGCTGAACGCATGATCAGGACGTTGGTGAAAAAACCGCGATGTATGCTTACTGACGGAAAGTTATGGATTTTTGGCGGAAGAAGTGTAGTCAGGCGTTCTTCCAGTGTTATCACATTTTCGAGTGTTTGGGTGTAAAGTTATGATCCACGTGCCAAAAGAAAAAAGAAAAACTTTCGATTCGAATTCTATATTCGTAGGCTATGCAAATTCATCAAGGTCAAGTTTATTTTCTATTAGTAAACGCGGAAAATAATACTGAAGTGGATAATGGATTAACGCAAACATTTGCCACGCGAATCGAAGGTTCTGAGATGGAAGATGCTACAGAGAGAAATAATGTGTGAGTCTCGTCAGAATCGGAATCAAATTATGAGTCGTATGGCTCCTTTCAAGATTCTGAAACATTTCAGAAAGAAGATGATTGGTATAAGCCTATTGAGAATAGGGATTTCGTTTCATTGGCGAATAATAACCGGTGTGAAGGTTTTGGACACTTTTTTGGACAAAAATTTCTACGAGTATACATTGTGAATTTTTTTGGACAAAATTGAGATTATAGAAAAAATTAGTTTTTGGACATATGTTTATGCAAGTGTACTTAAATGCGAGTGTACTTAAAGTTCAATTATGTGAGTGTACTTAAAGTTCATGAAAATTATAGAAAGCTTTATTCTTTCAAAGCAGAATCATCTCTCACAAATTATTATACAACGTGTAGAAAGCTAGGTTTGAAAATGGTATCAGAAAACTTTTCAGTTTGCTTGAATAAAGTTGATGTAACTTTAGCTAGTTGCCACTTTGAGTATGGAAAACTTTTAAATGAAGGGAAAATAATTTATAATTATTTAAATGAACATATTTTAAATAAGTCACATTTTAATGCTTCTATCAAGAAAAACCTGAACCTATCCAGAGCTTTTTTTTCATAAATATTTTTATTAAGAGGTTTCAAAATACCTTCGCCAGCTTTTTTAAAATAATTTATAAACAAATTCATGTGTAAATGATGTTTATAAAAAAGTGTAGGAAGCTTTTTGAATCCGTTTATAAAAAAATTTTAAAATCGCACTTAGTTACCAAATTGATTATTGAACGCTTTTGAATGAAGGAGAAATAATTGATAGATATTTTCATTAAGAGCTTTAGAATACATTGTAAAGCTTGTAAAGCGTTTTTAAACGTGCTTTTAATGAGTGAATTTGTTAAAGAAATGAGCTTTTAAAAAATACTTTCTAAAAGACATAATTATGTATGGTTAGTGTTCGGGATTTTCCGGAATTTAGAAACTGTGAACGAACTTTTAAATTTATCGTTATTGTGCTAAAGCTGCTAACTGTTCTGTTTCACTCATATTTTAAAAGTTCTAAAGATTCTTGTAAATTAATGAGTACTTTCATAAAGATTTTCACAGACAAATTATTTAAACAAATAATACCTAAATGAGCTTAAGAAAGAATTACTTAACAAAATATTTCACATGAACTTTCAAATAAAGCTGTCTCCCAGACCAATTCGCGTATTAAAATTGACTTGAACGCTGATTGAAAGAAAATTTAAATTCACAATGATTTTAATCATTTTAATAGATTTTGTGCTTTGAATGTACTTTTATAAAAAGCTGTCTCACCGACAAAATTCGGCAAATAAAAATTACTTGGAAGGTAGTTTCGATTTGGGTGTTAAATTTAAAAAAAAAATCGTTTTAAGTTATATTTTTGTTTAATGGGCTTTTATTTAGAGCTTTCTTAGAAACAATGTTCGGGAAATATTTGAACTAATTTTATTTAAACAATTATATTTTCTAAGTGTCTAGATAAATTTCATTTTAAATATTTTTTAGAAATGTCATTTCTTGTTTAACTTACATCAAAGAGTTTTTCGTGAGACAATTTTGATTATTCAATAATTAAAGTTTAAAACTACAATTTTCTCTTACATTAAGATGTCCTTTTATTAGAGCTTTTAATGGGTGAATTTGTATAAGAAATGAGCTTTTACAAAATACTTCCTAACATACAAAATGTTGTTGTTCAGTGATAAAGTTTTTCCTGGACTTAGGAACTGTAAATATGTTTCGCGGTTTGAATCAACTTTTAAATAAAGCACAGAGCTCTCATAAACAAAATCTCGTTCATTGAAATGTTTGTTCCATTATACAGAGGATGCTAATGATTCTGTTTTTTTTTTATACTTATAATATCTTATAAGTTTTATTATAGAGCTTTCCAACCAACAAAATTAGCTTAACATAAAATTAAGAGAGGGCTTAACAAAGTTTTCAGGGTCCTGGTTCTCACTGGCTTTAAATATGCATAAGTCAAAATTTTTGGTTTCGAATGAGCTTTCAAATAAAGCTATCTCACAGACTAATTCGCTTATTAAAATTGACTTGGAAGCTGATTGAAGTATGAACTTCCAATGACTTTTAAAAATATCAGCTCATAAATTGAATGTTTTAAAGAGATTAGTCTTAGAGCATACTTGCAGGGCATCAAACGTTTCGCAAACAAATTCAGATTTTATTTGCCTAACATAATTGACTCGCTAGCTTCACATTCCCATGAATATTTGAACGTACCACGTGCGTTTGTTGGTTTTACCAATATGTTGCCAATAGTTGACTTAGCTGAATGCACCCAATATTTCAGCAAACCGCTGTCAATGTTAGCTCCGTTGTACAATGTTATTTATGTAGTCCATTTAAATATAAAATAAAGAATATCGCCATGGCCATAATTGCTGGGTCTAGACGCCTTGGAAACCTTAACAGAATGGGACTATTTTAGCTTTAGGTGACGGCCTATTTTAAAGCCGCAACACGACTGATGAGTGGCTAAACACTAGAATTTACGTTAGAGTTAGTTTTATTGTTAGATTCCTTGTAAATCGGTTTTATTTTGAATATGTTATGCAAAGTATAACTAAGACCTTGTTTTGGCATTTTGGCGAGCCTTTCATTATTTAGAGCCATGGTAATGACCTTGACATTAATATTTATTTTAATTCTACATTAAAAAATCCAGTAATTGATGTAGGATTTAGATTATCTGCGACTTTTTAAAATGCTCATATATGCTGTACGTTATGAATGAGCCTTTATCGAAATATTTTGATGAATAACGATCACCTTTCTCTTCACCTCATTAAGATTAATAGCGAAAGATGTTTAGTATTTGGAAACTTTGTTTCTTAAGAATAATTCATAATATCTAATATTTTAAATGTGCTTTTAGTCACAGGTAAAAAAACATGATTTAAGGTAATTTTAGAATTTTAGCTGTTTCTAGCTTTCTGATGTCTATTAACTAATGTCTCTTAAATTATAAGCTTAAAATGAGCTTTTATTAAAAAGCTTAAATTTGTTATCAATCTCGGCGTTAGAGTGACTACTTTTTTGTGATAGGAAAAAATGTCACGGTTGTGCTTGCATTTTAAGAAAACATAAAATGCTAAGTACAGCTTTAATCCAGTTAAAAAAAGTGTTCCGTTATGTAGCATTCTACGTTTCGAAAGCTTTTTCACAAGCAAAAGTCGTTTTCATATTTAATTTCATCATTTGAAAGCTATCAACGAATCTCTCTAAGGAAATGTTCCTTAAATTTGTCATTGTTTTGAGCTTTTCAGAGCTTTTATTCGTAGAGCTTTTGTTTGGGAGAAAAACAATGAAAAAGTAAGATTGACTTATGTCTGACTATTTAAGTAAAACTATCTGGGGAAATCTCTAAGTAAAAGCTCATACAAATCACAAAATTTTGTAAAAATATTTACATTTTTACAAATTATATGAGCTTTTACTTAATTTTCATAGATATTTTCACTTAAATATTAGGTTTAACATAGATCCTGCTACAATTAAGACTGATAAAGTGATTGAAAAGTGTTTAGTATTCAAAACTCTGTTCGTATTAATTTTCTTTTATATTGTATGTTAAAAATGAGCTTTTAATTCGAGCTTCAACACAGCAAAAAATCAGTAAATGTTTTTAACTGATTTTCGCTTTTAACTGTTTGGCCTGTTTTTTTACTTTAAAAAAAAGATTTTTTAGTTTCCAATAAGCTTTACATTAGAGTTGTTTCGAAAGCAAAAGTTGAAAATGATTTATATAATATGTAAAACAATTGGCTCAAACTAATAAAATGTCCTAGCATAAAAAATTCTGTTATTTAAAATTTTACCAAAAATTGATTCCCTTCAAAATATTTAACGGTTTCGGTAATTTCGGATAGCCCTGTATTGGGAATATTTTAATTTGGAGACTAATTTTTAAATAGTTTATTTAAAATTGACTTGAAAACGGAAATTTTTCGATTTTAATGAACTCTTAAAAAAAGCTGTCTTAGGGACAAAATTAACTTGAAAGTGCTTACTTGTGTTGAAGGGGCTTTTATTTAGAGCATTTTTACAAAAATTTACAAAATTACAAACCACCTCATTTCAATTTTTTTTAAGAAATGTGATGTCTTTTTTCACTTTTATCAAAGAGCTTTCGCTAAACAAATTTTTATTGAAGAATTAAATTTACTAGCGAGCTAAATCAAATTTTGTTGTTTAGTGTTCGGGTTTCTGACTGTTAATAAATTTCGTTGAACACCGTTTCCTTAAAAAATCTCGTTCATAAAAACATTTAGTGTCGTTTAGCAAATGGAGCTAACTTTTTTATTTTTCCATACTTGAAAAGCTCTTAAATCGGTAATTTAATGAGTATTTCCATAAAGCTTTGCGCAGATAATTTCTTTAAACAAATAATGCCCAAATTGTATATCTTAATGAGCTTTGAATGCGCTTTCAAATTAAGCTGTCTCACAGACCAATTCGCTTATTAAAATTAACTTAAAAACTGATTAGAATACGAACGTTCCATGACTTTTAAAAATCATCAGCTCACAAGTTTAACATTTCAAGGGAGTTTTGTCGTAGAGCTTTCTTGCTGACAACAGATACTTTCCGATTTTAAAAAAAGTCTCTTAAATCGTATGTCTCGCAAACAAAGGTAAGTTTTTGAAAAAGCTTTCTCATAGGCAAAATAACTTAATACTATATAGACAAATGAGATTGAATTAGAAAGTTATTAAATAGGACAAAAAGTTTCAAATAAAACAAACCTCAAATAATTTCTAACATTTATTTCCAATATTCTTTTCAACAAATCA
This sequence comes from Tipula vernalis, assembly GCA_958295665.1. Taxonomy (NCBI): domain Eukaryota; kingdom Metazoa; phylum Arthropoda; class Insecta; order Diptera; family Tipulidae; genus Tipula; species Tipula vernalis. Next base: position 13,807,903 of record OY282559.1, on the reverse strand, counting down.
AAGAACTTAGCACCACTTTGATATTTTGATATGAGTTGTAGGGCTTTTGCAAACAAATTTCGAAAATTAACAAATCGATGAATTTCGTTTGGAACAAGAACGTTGTTCTCTATTATACCAAATAGCACGAATCTCAGAGATTGGCTAATATAGTGACTATATAGGTTGTAAAGGGCATACATTGCGGAATTTGCTCATATGAAGATTTTTTACTTTATTAATTTTTTTGTTGAATGTTAATTAATTCATGTAATTTCTAATATGCTACCGGTGATTAAAGCATTTTACGTGTGTTTCGATTAACACGAGAAGTATATTAGTAAGAGAATTCGTCTGTATTAGTACGATTCGCTAGTACTTAACGCGCAGCACATTCTGTATATATAGAATGTAAATTGTGGTATTATCAGTTCAGTCGGCGCGGCCTGATGAGAAGATTGATTTTTTCATAATCATAAGCTCATCAGTTCGACAGTTCGAAACTGGATTGAATTCTCTTACAATCTTCGGAACATATGAAAAATCATATGAAGATTTCAAAATGGCGCTCAGTTCGTTGATTTGTTAAAAAAAAAATTAGAAATTAATGTTAGAAATTATTTGAGGCCTATTTTATTTGAATAACTTTATTTTTGTTAAATACACTGTTAAAAGTTGTACACCCGCATAAATATATGTCCAAGAACTTCATTTTTCTAAAATCTTAATTTTGTCCAGGAACTTCACAGTACACTCGCTTAAATTTGTGTCCCAAAAAAAAAGTGTCCAAAAACTTCACACCGGTCGAATAATATCGCAGCTTACTTCAGCAAACCAATTAACTGTAAATGGGTGTTTAAAACGAAACCCAATTCAAATGGAGTTGTGAACCAGAATAAGGCGCTTTTGGTTGTGTGTACGTTATGCTTCAATTCGTTTTTTTATCGTCATGGCGATGAGGCATAACTTACCGATTGACCCGATGGACGCAGTAATATCTTCAAATCACGAGATTTGTTTGGTTCAACCACAACAATTTGATGATGGAATTTTGTATGGACTTAAATAGGGCAACGAAAGAAGCATTTTAGTTGTTGCACAGCATACGTCGACGATCTTTTAATATTTTAAAACCATGTCTGCATAAAATCCTTTTAAAATGGAATCTTCAAGACGAATTTAATATGAAGGATATTGGAGCAGCCAAGTTCGTTTTCGGTAACAAGATTACTCGAAATGGAACCACAGCATTTATATCAGACTGATAGCAATCATATAGAAAGCATCAAAGGCCTATAAAAATCCCAATTGTTCGAAGAGTAGGTAGAGCAGGAAGCTGTGAGTATATTTTATTTACGGCCAAGCTGCCTCGATCGCATATTCAATATGCTGTAAATTCCGTGAGCAGATTTAACCAAAAACCTGGAATTCCACATTGGCTCGCATTAAAGCGCTTATTGAAATACCTGAAGGGGACCTGAAGGGGATTCAATAGATAGAAGATCAACAACCGGATATCTATTTTTGCAACATGCGCGACTTCCTGGAGCTTCGATCGTTGTAACAATCAAGAACTAAGCATCGATCGTTGATGTGCATCAACATTATATCAGGGAAAAGTGAGTCAATAAATCAAAACCGACCATTTGCTAGCAAAATACCTTACAAAACCGGTTCCTGTTGAAAATAATTTATTTTGCTGAAATGGAAATGGAGTCAAATAACCATGAGGATTTAATAGAGGTGTTGATATTGAATATCCCCATTTTAGTTATCGTACTTCTCATTAGATGTCTCTTTACGATTTATGTTTTATGTGCGTAGAGTTTTATTAAAGAATTTACTTTACTTTAAAAACCTGCTTAATAAAGAGTTATCTGCAATCACCATTTGCAAATTTTCTCACTTCTACAAACGATGCCATACTTTTACGGCGTTTTGAAATTTTTGAATTTTCTATGTGGGTTTCAAAACTTTTAGATTTTCGCGACTAAATCTGAATCATATTTTTTCTAGATTTCTCGAGGTTATTTGAAACTTTCGAATTTTCGAGTTTAATCATCATTTTCTTGGTTATTCGAAATTATTCGAGATTATCATGGTTATTTCAATTTTAAAAGACAGTAATAACTCGATATTTATTGAGACTTTTCGATACCTTGATATTATTATACCAAAATCTGCCATAATCTTCTTCGAAAAGGTAAATATGGGTGATTTCCAAAAATTCCACCTTTTACTAATATGCGAATTAAAACAAACGTACAATTAATATATTGGCGAAGACTTATGTTTGACCATAATATACTTTAGTCAGAATTGAGCCATAGACATACATATGTAAACTGTCAACATAAACTTGCCCTTGCAGGTTAACTGTATTACTTTTTTAAGTATGCAAAGCATTATTTTTCGTATATTTTGGAAATCCAAAATATTCTCGGAATCTAAAATAATTTTTGGACACATTTTTGGAAGATGACCAATTAGCCTGTAACTTGGCCATGTCTTATTAACCGATTATCATGAAATTTGACAGGTACGGTGGAAATACGATTGTTAAACGATTTTTGAATGAAGTATATGAATATGGAAAATTAACTTATTACTTGGCTGTTTTTTAACAGATTACATTGAAATTCGGCGTGTGTGATGGAAGTTAGATTCTCAAATGATTTTAAGAAGGACTTCTAGAATATGACTAATTAAGGAAATAGTAGTGATTAACAAAGGTCATGTTGATGGAGATTTGGGTTGAGATGATAATGGTGATTTTCCTGATGATTGTATTGGTGATAAAAGGTGCCTATTTGTTAACCGATAATGGTGAAATTTGACAGTTACTAAAATGATATTTAAGTATAGTGCTGGAATATAGAAAATCGGGAGGTAAATTGGTTATTTCTTTTCTCGGAAAATAGCTGTAAATTCACCCTTTTGCAACAAATTGTAGAATTTTCCTCTGTTTTTCCAGAACAATTCCCGGCTTTTTACAGAATATATTACTAGAAAGAGCAGTAAATTCCTCCTTTTCCAAAGTATTTTTAAAGAACTTCTGTCAATTTTTTTTCCAGAATACTATATGTCTCGGCTCTTTTACTAGAAAGGGCAGTAAATTTCCCCTTTTCCAAAATATTTTTATAGAATTTTCTTCCGTTAGTTCCAGAATATGACCCGGCCTTTTTCCGGAATATATTACTTGAAAAAACAGTAAATTCCCCATTTTCCAAAGTCTTTTTAAAGAATTTCTCTCAATTTTTTCCGGAATATGTCTCGGCTCTTTTACTAGAAAGAGCAGTAAATTCCCCATTTTCCAAAGTATTTTTAAAGAATTTCCCTCAATTTTTTCCAGAATATGTCTCGGCTCTTTTACTAGAAAGGGCAGTAAATTTCTCCTTTTCCAAAATATTTTTATAGAATTCCGTTAGTTCCAGAATATAACCCGGCTTTTTTCCGGAATATATTACTAGAAAGAGTACTAAATTCCCCATTTTCCAAAGTATTTTTATAGAATTTCCCTCAAATTCTCCAGAATATGTCTCGGCTCTTTTAATAGAAAGAGAAGTACATTCCTCATTTTCCAAAGTATTTTTAAAGAATTTCCCTCAATTTTTTCCAGAATATGTCTCGGCCCTTTTACTAGAAAGGACAGTAAATTTCTCCTTTTCCAAAATATTTTTATAGAATTTTCTTCCGTTAGTTCCAGAATATGACCCGGCCTTTTTCCGGAATATATTACTTGAAAAAACAGTAAATTCCCCATTTTCCAATGCCTTTTTAAAGAATTTCTCTCAATTTTTTCCGGAATATGTCTCGGCTCTTTTACTAGAAAGAGCAGTAAATTCCCCATTTTCCAAAGTGTTTTTAAAGAATTTCCCTCAATTTTTTCCAGAATATGTCACGACTCTTTTTCTAGAAAGAGCAGTAAATTCCCCATGTTCCAAAGTATTGTTAAAGAATTTCCCTCAATTTTTTCCAGAATATGTCTCGGCTCTTTTACTAAGAAGAGCAGTAAATTCCCTCTTTTCCAAAGTATTTTTAAAGAATTTCTCACAATTTTTTGAAAAATATGTCTCGGCTATTTTACTAGAAAGAACAGTAAATTCCCCATTTTCCAAAGAATTTTTAAAGAATTTCCCTCAATTTTTTCCCGAATATGTCTCGGCTCTTTTACTAGAAAGAGCAGTACATTCCCCATTTTCCAAAGTATTTTTAAAGAATTTCCCTCAATTTTTTCCAGAATATGTCTCGGCCCTTTTATAAGAAAGGGCAGTAAATTTCTCATTTTCCAAAATATTTTTATAGAAATTTCTTCCGTTAGTTCCAGAATATGACCCGGCTTTTTTCCGGAATATATTACTAGAAAGAGTACTAAATTCCCCATTTTCCAAAGTATTTTTATAGAATTTCCCTCAAATTTTCCAGAATATGTCTCGGCTCTTTTACTAGAAAGAGCAGTACATTCCCCATTTTCCAAAATATTTTTAAAGAATTTCCCTCAATTTTTTCCAGAATATGTCTCGGCCCTTTTACTAGAAAGGGCAGTAAATTTCTCTTTTTCCAAAATATTTTTATAGAATTTTCTTCCGTTATTTCCAGAATATGACCCGGCCGTTTTCCGGAATATATTACTAGAAAAAACAGAAAATTCCCCATTTTCCAAAGTATTTTTAAAGAATTTCCCTCAATTTTTTCCAGAATATGTCTCGGCCCTTTTACTAGAAAGGGCAGTAAATTTCTCCTTTTCCAAAATATTTTTATAGAATTTTCTTCCGTTAGTTCCAGAATATGACCCGGCCCTTTTCCGGAATATATTACTTGAAAGAACAGTAAATTCTCCCTATTCCAAATAATTTTTTAGAACTTTGTTTCATTTTTTCCAGAATAAGACCCGGCTCTTTACCAGAATATTTTACTAGAAAGAGTTGTAAATGCCCCCTTTTTGAAAATATTTCAACACAAAGTTCTGGATAAGGAAAAGAAATCTTGATTTCCCCTAATTTAAATTTTCGTTTATGTTTAATAGAGATTTAATGTTAAAATTAGAAAGGAAATGTCCATTTTCCAGAATATTTCAAGACGGAATATTTTATTTTCACAATTATCATACCTGCATGCACCATTACCATTGTTACCTATCAATAATCAATATTATAATTACCATATGTATGTAGTACCATATATATTTGGGGCATAGGCAATTTTCATATCAGTGGTGAAAATGGTGATTTTGGCATGGTTTTTTTAATAGAATGGAATTTGTTCGGATATTAAATTATACCGTGTGGTGACCATACATTCACGTTTAAATATTTATGTGTAGACTAATATTTACATTTGATCCATTATCCATTTTCAATAATTCCTCTCGGCCATTATATCGCATTGTGTTATGATTATAAATGGTTGTTTGAAAATGGTTCTTAATGATAATCCCACTTACGATGCCGTTATGATAAACATAAACATTTTGGTGGCGGTCGTATTAAACGAAGAAATCAATTCGATTGCCCCATAAACATGCACTTTCATTATTTATAAACAAAGTATATTTTATAGACAATATATAAATTATTAAAATAGGAATTTGATAATAAATCGATATTTACACACAAATGTCAAAATATAGTTTATTTTTATAAAACCAGATGGTTCTTATCTATCTAAGAAATAATACGCATACTAAGATTTCAAAATTTATTTTAATAAATACACAAACCAAAAGTAGTGTTTAAAACCCAAGACTCGAACCATAATAAGGTATTTGCTGTCAAATGTAAGGTATATTTTTAGCTAAGACTCAATCCAAAATGTAGTTCACATTATTTCCGCTTTTTAAAAAAAAGCGTTTTCCTTTCTAAATGTGTTCCATTATTTTTGTTATTGAATGTGCCTACTATGATTGTGACCAAATTGTTTATTTTGACTATCCATTTTGATTTTTGAGGGTGCGAGTGACCATTTTTTGGAATTCGTGATACACAGAATGTAAATTATAATAAAATCAGTGGCCTAGATTCTCTTGCAATTTTCGGAAAATATTAAAACCATATAAATTGAAAAATAGAAACAAAATTTTGATTAATTTTAATTTACCGACATAAACACTTAATTGTTTTACCGTTAATTCGAAAAAATGGTTATCAGTAATGAAGTTGGCTTTGCTGAATGGGATTTCGCTCCTCTTCCGCTCCATCAACTATATGCATATAGATTCCAATGTTTCAAAAGCATGCTCCTTCCATAAATTAATTTTAATGCTCCCGAAAGCTAACAATTGGGTCCCACTCTACATAAATCTACATCTTGTCAAAACCACTTAATACATTTATTCTTAGTTGTTATTTTGATTAGTTCTGAACCTTATATTTTGATTTAATTTAAGCTAACCTTGAAAAAGTCAATAGTCTGCTTGTGGTATGATCCGCTTACGGTTTCTTTGATTCAAACCACATATTGACATTAGACTAACTAAATATTTATTATTTATCTAAAACATCTTTGATAATAGCATATGGAAGCCAATTATCGCGCTGCTGAATACATAAATGTATATATTCCTAAAAGAACAAATACGACGATCTCACACATTTTGCGCATTGCATGTGGTCTAATTTGACTGATATACCAATTGCTAAGACTTGATAATATATTATCAGTTATCAACTATTCGGCACGTACCAAAAATCTATTCTTATTTTAAAGCATATAATGATCTAATCGCTAATATGTCAATATATCAGACACAATAATGTATTTGTATACGAAAAAAAGTAAATAAAAAGAAAATTAAAATTTTTCATTTTTTAGTCTATAAATAAATCAATCACTCATCAGTTGTGGATCATTTTAATCACATTGAGCGAACACATTTTGTGCTCGCTCCTTGTTTTTGTTTATACATTTCAATTGCGACTTTGCGGAAAATGTGAAAATATTTTTTGCTAAAATTCCTCCTGTATTTTCGTGCTTGGTCATCGTCATCATCATCATCATAATCATTGTGTCTATTTTAATTACTAAATTACTTTGTATTTAAAATAGGTATGTTATACGAATATAATTAAGCCATTACCGTGATATTTATTTAGAGAACAAAACTTGTCAGTTGCATTGTACTATAAATACTATATTTCCTTCTCGTGCAGAATTCCCTTTTGTCCAGGTACAAGTAAAAATAAAATTATCGGCCATAATCTATTTATATTTAATGGCGTGAATTGTCTGCATCGTGTATTTTCATTTCTTCTCAGACATGGAAATTATATACCTTTGATGCGAGACTAAGAAATGAAACCGTATTTCCATGTTTGTTTAAAACTAATTATTCTCGTTTAGCTTGTTATCTAATGACTCGTCTTTTATGCTTTTTTTTATTGAATATGAGTTATCTTTATGTGTCTACTTATTTTATCGTCTATTCATGTTAAACAAGCAACAGAAGGTGTGATACAATAATCGGTAAGTAGAAGTTTTGGCGGGAAAACAAACGAATTTGGACCGATTATTGTAATTTTGACCGACATCTTCTTGTCTTGAACTTACGGAAATATGCTAAGTTGCTCAAAATAGTGAAAAAATATTTATACATTACCATTTAAATGAGCTATTTACAACATAAAAACTGAATAATTAATTTTAACAATTTACTGGCCTATAATATACTACTTAAAATTGAGCTACATACTTCTAAATCTAAAATAATTTTGAGCAACAATAGCTCAAAATTAAATTTCTTGGCGGGGATGGGATAGTTCTCCGAAAATTATTTTAGACGTTTTTTGCTAGTTTTGTATTGGCTATACTTCAAAAGTAGCTCAATTTCAAGTGGTACATTATTATAAACCTGTAAATTATTAAAATTAATTTTCAATTTTTTTATCCATTGAACGTGTTTAAATGTATTTTTCTATTTTCCGACCGAGACCGAGTTTTAAAACCTGCTGCAGGATCACGCAAATCATTATTCTCCAATTATCAGTTACTTAAACCGCCAGAATTGTTCAATTAAAACGGGGCCAATTTAAACAGCTTCCTCGACAAAGATTTCAATTAGTATATACTTTGAAATTGAGCATGTTTAGTTCAATTGGGGCTTAATCTATTAAAAGTTAAATCGATTATTTTAACAAGACTAAAAAATAAAAATACTTTATATTTTTGAGCTACTCGGAATTTATTGAGCTACAACATACAATTGCTGGTAATCTATAAATTTTGAACCCTATTTAGGATTTATAGGAAACTAAGCAATTTATACTCTTCAGGTGTAACAGAGACATTAATTTTTGAGCTATGCAAAGGCTAAAACAAACATTGAGTTACATAAACTGAACATTAAATTCAGTTTCAATATTATTGAGCAAGCTTTTCAAAAATGTGAGGAACATATGCTTATTTATGCTAGTTGGAAGCTCTTGCTCTACATTTTGCTGCAATAACTCGAAATAAATCTCTTACCCATGTCATATTCATGTTTGACAGTGGTTTACTTGTTTTAATTAGAGAGAATTTCATGCTCATGCCTTAGAACAAGTTTTAGGTACATTATTGAATTTTATTAAAATGTCGTGATTCTAGGATTGTAACCAACATTTTTAGAAACTAAACTTCACTACGTGTATACCTAAGATTTATCGATTAAATTTGAATGCAATATTAAGAAAAAAAAAACTTACCCCTTAAATCTAATTTTTCTAGAAACTGTTCTCTGCAGTCCGAGAGCCCCAGTACATATTTTCAACTTCATTTTATTTAGTGCTACAGGTAGGTTTTGCTTGTAATACTTATAAAAGTAATTCTAAAGGGATACCAGACAGGAGTAAAGCCGTAGTTTTCACACTGGAGATAAATCTTATTTTAAACGGCTTGACAAATGGTTGGCTCGGAGTGAATGACAGCTGCGCGGGGCATAAAATTGTATGTGCTCAAAATTTATCTTCTGATAGACATTTTTTAAGTCACCGTGGAAAAAAATTTTCAGTACATATATAACCTAATTTGGCAACAATAAAATGTCAATAACAAATTAAAGAGCAAAATGATTTAAATATCAGGTCAACCAAGTGAGTCACACAAAGGCAAATATTGAGCAATTGTCTTTTAAATTTGTTGATTCAGCCTTTGATCACGGATAAATTTCAAATTATGTTAACTGATCATGGCAAAACATTTAAAATAAAAAGCCTTAGCAACACACTAAGATGGATTGAAGCTTCGATAATAAAGTTCTTCGAAATCTGGTTTAAGGTATTTTTCCTGATAAATTCGATAAAAACCATTTCTTTCCGTTGCAAAATTTTGACATATAGAAGAGAATCTTCTATAGAATGTTCCAACAATGTACTATAGCCAAAATTTGCTTTACATGATTTGATATAAAAAAAATACTTGCGTGTCCTTCTATAAATTGTATTGGTGTACTTAGAAATAAAAAAAAATTGAGCGTCGATACATTTTCGGAATTGATTTATGCTTGTGGGCATATTTCGATTAAAAACTAAATTTCCAAACAAAATATTTTAAGTCTCGAACCATTCCTTTTTTACTAAGCTGCGCTCCATTCGATTTGATGCACCAATCATAATAGCGAAGAAGCAAAATAGAGCGATTAAAGTTTATGGTTATTGTAAATTCACAATTACAATATAATCTGCAACTCATCGTGAATTGACATCTTCTTAAGATAGAAGAACTTTTTTCAATATATGGAACGCGAGATGATTTCCACAAAAATAGATTATAGACCAGAAGCATCTTTGCAAAGAAACGATCAACTATTATTCATTCACATTTATTGCATTTTAGAGAATCGCAATTACCTTACAGTTGCATCGTCGCACAATCTAGACGTTTGAATATCGCATATCTCATTATCGTTAAAAGGCTCATAATATTTCGTCGTATTTGCATCAAATCAACAAGCGTTTGATTTTTATGTTAAAAAATGTCACCAATATCTGACGATATAAACCATTTCTGAATAATCACTGACCATAAACCGCTCGCAACAATTTTCACCCCAATTCAAAGTTAGCGGCGATGATAATTATCGATTACAATGCAAAAGCAACGATTATAAGGGGGTGAAACCTAACGAGGTGATCGGAACTTCGGTTCTGAAAATGAATTAACTCAATCTTCAACTTAACCTCCAACTCAATTTACAACTCAACCTTCAACTCAATTGCAATGCAATCACCAACTTAATTCAACCCCAAATCAACTTCAAATCAGCCCTTAAGCTAACCCCAAACTCAATTGTCAACTCAATTCCCAATGAAACCCCTCACTCAACCCCAACACAAGCTAACTCAACTCCGATTAAACTACAACTCAACATAGCTCGAACCAAATTTCAACTCTCAACCATAGTCCACACTTAATGGCCAACTTAATCCGAGATCAACTCGATTTGATAGCTAGTTGCATATATAAACTCAACTCAAATCAACTCAATCTAACCTTCCACTTAACCGTCAACTGGTCAAATTAATCTCCCTAATCCTACTCGATAACAACTCAATCGTCAAATCAACAATGTCCTTAAACCTGCAAACGTACATGAACTCAACTAAAAATTAGTCACGTTAAATGTCAACTAAACCCAAACCTAACCCCTAAAATCAAACTCAACAGTCCTACTCAATCTTCAAATCAACAAGGTTCGAAAAAAATACAGCGATATATTAGTTCAACTCAAGCTAACTTTCAACTCAACCCGCCTAAACCTCAACTCAACCCCAAACTCAAAGTCAATCCCTAAACCAACACAGTCCAAAACCCAATTCAATCCTCGACTTAACCCTGAACTCAAAACTCATGAATCCAACTCCAAACAACTCAAACAAACTTTCAACTGAACCCTTATCATAACCCCAAATAAATTACCAACTTAGTTGTTAACCCCTACTCAACTCAATCCCACCTCAACTCCAACTCAACCCCAATTCAGACTTAATAATTTAACCCCAACTCAACTTTAACTCGATGTGAATGTTCTGGTATTATTATAACTCAACTGACTGTTCGTGGTGTATATTAATTAGCCATCGAGTCGTCATTAGTCCTTAGTGGTCATTCTTTAACCAAACCATACGAGTAGGATATTTCCATCCGATGTTTAAAATCGGCGACATAGTCATCATAATTGTAAAGTACTTGCAGATCCGTGTAGAATGCAGAAAGTAACCTTGGTCTATATGTGAAATGAGGAGTTGTACTATAAGCAAATCCCAATCCATGTCCTATTCATCAATAAAATGTCGCAAATATTCGGTTAGCGTACGGTGAGATCTTTCCCACGCTCCATTGGTTTGCTGATGAAATGCGATGCTGTTGATTTTTTGTTATTTTCAATCATTTACAACAGTTATGAAATAATAAACTCATAAAATTAGGGTCCTGATCTGTAGGGATTGTCAACCGTAAATACAAATGAAACGTGAGCTAAAGTTTGCGCTTCTTGATTAGGAATTGGAATGAATACTTGGTCAGCTCTTCTTGCAATGTCAAATTATACTTATTTCCCAAATAGCTCGGAATTAAAGGTCCGACAATATCTAAAAAACAAATTTTAAAAGGAGTTTTAGCCGTGGAACAAATTTTCATCGGAATGTTAGTTGGAGCACTGACCTTATAACGTTAACAAAATTCACACAATCGTACAATTTTTTTGATAAGACTCAACATTCGTGAAAAAAATTTCCTCCTTGGCCTCCTTGTGGCGTTTCACGGAATTCGGCGATGATTTTGCATTGTATGTGTTGTTGTTGAGCTGTGTTGACGAGTATGATTCTTGTTCAACTTGGAGATTAATAACTTCAAATTAGTACATACTCGTAGTTGTTTTCTTGTGGTTCAGAAATGTTGGTTTGATTAACGTTTTGATTTGGTAGTAATTTCGTAATTTTTCGTTTGCGAACGAGACTGCATTTATTGTTTGTACTGGATTGACATTCGGCAAAATTATATTTTGGCTACAAGATAACGATGGACGTAAAGTCTGATTTAGGTCTGATGTGAAAGATTTATTCAAGTTTATATTTTCGACTGTTTTAGATGGGCCTAAAGAAAACTTATTGTCAATATAAATGCGACTTACAGTAACAGCCACCTCATAAGACAAGAAGAAGGATTAGACATTCCACATAACCAAACTGGTGGTTTATTATCGGTCACGTGTTGAAATTTATTACCAAGCTGACAATACGACTACTAAAAGTTCTTCCTCTATCGCAGAGTAATTTTTCTCAGCATTTGTAAGGGTAGCCAGCAAATGCTACTGGAAGTTCAAAATCAGGAAACTGCAAGATTAAAAATTTCAGTATCACTGCTTTTAGCTGATTCAAGGCTTCTCCGCAAAAAGATGTCCAAATGAAAATCGTATCTTTTTTAGATGGTTAGTTAAAAGCCCTATTACCTTTTGAAGTCTTTATGTTTCGGGGTAATCATGACTGTGTCAACTTTTCCAAAACCTGGTTTAGCACCATTCGGTCCAACTATATGCCCCAGATAAACCAATTGACGGAAACTGGTACTTAAACGGATTTAATTTTAGGTTTGGTTTTTGCGAAAACAATTTAGAATATGACAACGTCGGCTAAGTAAACTAGACACTTTAATCCATTTGTTTAGTTTGGTTTGGACTCTTCATCTAACATTATTTGGTGATTGATTATACCAAGTGTTGTAAAAATGTACATTTGCCAAGTTTAAATCATGTCGACTGTAATATGGTTCAGCCACCGAAAATCTACTAAGATTTGTCAATTCCTAGTATCATCGTTAGATTTTTTGTACTGTCACTTAGTTCAATAATATTTTGTTGGAAAATGTCTTTGACTTCTTCTTTGATTTCGTTTTTTTACAGAGTGAGGCGTTCTATAAGGTTTTTGGTTAATTGAAGCGCTATTCCGAAAAATTTGGATTGAATGTTTGAAGGCATCAGTGTCGCCCTCTATATGGAATATGTCATTGTGTTCCCTGCACCTATATAGGATAGATTTCATTTCTTCAAATTGAGATGCGTTAAGCTTAAACTGGACTCTAAATTTTGTAATCGATTTTTTTTGGACAAACATATGTACTCTGAGTCGTTATCAATATGAGCAACAATAATTGAAACTTGTTCACTTCTTGGAGGAACCGAGACCTTAATCGATGATTCGGAATAGACAAGGTCCTTTCTGCAAAATGTATTGCACAATTTTAACGTGCAAGACGTTACCAGAATTGCGAACAAACTATCAACAATGCGCAAATTATGTGCAAGAATAAAATATCGGGTAAATACGATGATTGATCACGGAAACGGATTGGCGAACAGAAATTCAAATCGGACAACCCGTTCCCGAGATACAAATGGTCCAGACAGACATCCAGACGTGCAGACAGACGGACGGCCTTTTTTTTTTTTTGCTTTTTCGGACTCAGAGACTGTACAAAGCTTTAAAAGCTCATTTAACAAATGAATGTGGTAGAAGATTTTCTAACATTTAATTTGACGAAAGAACTTCAAAAAGCTCATCAAAAGAGTGTTTATTAGTTAAAATCGAATTTGTTAACAACTTAATCGTTGTCTTGTCTCAAAATCGTGTTAAGGAAAATTATTTATTGTTAAATATGTCTAGAATGTTTTTCTGGTTTACCTTTGAAACGATTAATAAATCAGAAATTCTTACAGTGAGATACGGTCAAGGATTACATGATAATTTTTCCGAAAACAAATCAAACAAATTCTCAAGTACAATTTTTAATTTAATTTCACTTTCATTTTTCGCGTTTATATATCACCAAAGAAATCCTTGTCCATTTTGATTTTTAATTAAATCCGCTTAATTGGCGCGTATGCTTTCATTTATTCAGGTCAATTTCTTATAATTATTCGTCGTTCTTATTTAGTGCTACATTGACATTCGCTCTTTACGTATACAAACCATTGAAACCATTTTTTTGTTGGTATTGAATAAAACTTACTCATTAAATGTATTTTAAATCGGGTAGTAAATCGCTTTTTTTTTTATACTTCATTGACATTAAAATAATAAGCTCTGTTTAGTGTAGATAAAATTTGTTCACAAAAGCATTACAAATAATTTTACTTAATTTTAATTAAAAGTAGTTGTAAAACACAAAACAACAAGGGTTTGCTAAGTATGTCGGTTAAAATATAATCCAAAAGTCGTTATATTATGTGAACTATAGAATAAAATGCAGATCAAATTCAAAGTCGAACATCATTTATTTATAAAACGAAAATAATTCATTTTATTTAAAGAGAAAAGCTCAAAAGCTCTCTATTTTTTGTATATTCGAATGTCGGTTTAATTAAAAGCACAAGCAAAAATATTGTTTGTCTTTCGCCCAAAAACAACATAAAAAAATAATGAACCAAATCCGACAGCTATCATTATAATCCCTACATTGTACATACATAATATGTATGTAACGAAACAATGGAAGGATACTCTTAGCGATTCAGCATAAATCCATTTAACCAATGTACTCAACTATGTACCCTTGAAAATCGCGTAGATTTTTTTTATACATACATATTTTGCAAATTGTGCTTACATATCGTCGCTATATAAGTAACATATGCTAACGGAATATGAGATGGAAGCGACGATATAATCAAAACTTTACGTTTTTACGTTTTATATGATCATGTGCTCGCACGTACTCTACATAAACCAAACGAATTAATTTCTATTTTGAACTAAAATTTTTTGCTTTTTAATGTTTCTTTATGTCAATAATTAATTAATAAATGATATAATTATAATTTCGTTTATTTTTTTTTTTTGTTTTAATTATTGACTTCAATGTATTTTTGCTTAATGCAAAGTGAAATTATCGTCTATGTTACACATAATTAACAATATTGGTCGAAATTAATGAAGCATGTTAATTTTATAATGAAATGTTTTGGAGGTAATTGCGTGTATACATAAATGTTTTAGGAAAGTGATTATTTATGATTTAAGGTTATGGTTCATTGGACATGTTAGCCGAGAGGCCATATAATTTTCGTTTTCTAAAATATCATTTAATTTCCTTTTTTTTTTTTTTCAGGCTATAATTACAACCGTGGAGAGGATTACGTCAATCACCTTGTATATTCAAACTGACAATTAAGAATCAGGTTAGTTAATTTTTAAAATTTTGATTTCTCTTGATATTCTTATTGAACAGCGATGAGAGACTGAGCAATAATGAAAAGCATTCTAGATTCAGCAAATCATAAAAAAGTTTCTATTTAATAATCCTCAACAACTTTAGGTCAACAAACATTTCGCGTTCGCATTTTTATACATCGCACTGCCATATGGAAAAGCTTTTATTCGCTTTTTAAATTGAGAAAAAAGCAATTTGAATTGTGCATGCAATCGAGAATATTTTATGAGAGGAAGTTATTTTAGCGAGGTTTAGAGTATTATAAAAGTTATTTTTTGTGATTATGTGTTTGATTGATTATCCAATAAACAAATTAGTATTTAAAACAATCAAACAACAAAACAACCAACAAACAACAACCATGAAAAATGGTCAAATGAGTTAAATTATTATTCCAAAACCAATCCACTTTTTTTGGTTGGAGTAGGATTGCTTAAGTTTATAATTGATGAATAAATCAAAATTTTAGATTTAAGGCATTTCGAGGCAACTCTTTAAAAGAAACGGGAAAAAATATTCAAACAGCCTTACACACCAGTACCGACATACCACTAATCCTATTATACTATACGCAAATGAACCCCTTTTCAAATTTCGAGTAATATCGATAAAGACGATTATTCACAAAAATTTCGAATGTATTAACGGAAAGGCTTCGCATAAAAAACTATGAATTACTAAGAATATCGAATAAAAATCAAAAATCGCAAAATATCATCCAGCGGCGTAGCGCCTTAGGAATTTTTCTACCAAATCAACGCAAGTTTTAACAAAGCGCCTTTTTTCGTAAAAAAATCGAATTATGCTGTGTGCCTCTGAGCGATTTTTTTGCCTAAACTTTCGACTTTTCATTTCAAGGCTACCTTACGCACCACTAGGCTGGCAATGAGCGAGTTACTTCGGTCTAAAAACACCAAAGTATTGAAATCATGTCAAAAATGAAAGTCCCTGAGTCTAAAAAAGCAAAAAAAAAGTCCGTCCGTCTATCTGGATGTCTGGATGTCTGGATTTCTGTATGTCTGTACCCATGGTATCTCGAGAACGGCTTATTCGATTTAGAATTTTTTTTTACAATCTAGTTCTTTGGCCAAGGCCGAGATTTGAAAAGCTTTTAGAATTTGTGCGTTAAGAGGGGTACCGGCCATACGAAATAACCCAAAATACCTGGTTGAAATATTGAATTGGGTATTTAGTTTGGGATTAAGTTGAAGGTTAAGTTAGGGGTCCAATTTGCGGGTTGAGTTGGAGTTGAGTTGGGGTTGGATATAAAAATATTTACGAATTTTTTAAATATGCTGGTTTGATTATTGAATTGGGCATTGAATTTGGGGTTGATTTGAAGGTTAAGTTAGGGATCAATTTGCGGGTTGAGTTAAAGTTGAGTTGAAGCTGAGTTGGGGCTGGATAGGATAAAGTGAGTTGTTGACCAATTTTTTATATATGCTGGTTTGAGGAGTGCGTTTGGCGTAAAGCTCGCGGTATAGTCGGGGTTAGATTAGGGTTTAGTGACCAGTTGAGCAATCTATATATATAAAGGGAGACCTCACTACAACGGAAATCGACGGGACCAAAAACGTTGTCCGTTAAACTGAGGATTTGTGATTTTTTTAAAAAAAAATTTATTGGGATTCTATATCTTATCCGATTTTGATGAAATCCAGCATTTTCAATGGAAATGGGATATTCAAATGATTTTTAGACGAAATTCTGGAATATGCCCAAGTAGGTTCGAACTTGGCTATTCCTTAATTGATTGTGATGAAATTTGACATGTGCGTTGGAAATGGGATTCTAAAATGGTTTTTGGATAAAATTCTGGAATGTGGTCAGTGAGGACGGAACTTGGCTTTTTCTTAACCGATTATAATGAAATTTGATCTGGGTGATGGAAATGGTATTCTAAAATGATTTTTGGATAAAGTTCTGGAATATGGCCAGGTAAGATGGAACTTGGCTATTCCTTAACCGATTATGATAAAATTTGACATTTGCGTTGTAAATGGGATTCTAAAGTTATTTTTGGATATAGTTCTGGAATATGACAAAGTAAGATGGAACTTAGCTTTTTCTTAAACGATTATAATAAAATTTGATATGTATGATGGAAATTTGGTTCTAAACTGAGTTTTAGATCTAAAAATTAATGTAGAATTCCATTTCCAACGCGCATGTCAAATTTTATCATAATTGGTTAAGGAACAGCCAAGTTCCATCTTATCTGCCAATATCCGAGAATTTTATCCAAAAATCATTTAAAAATCGCATTTCAATCATCGAGCTAAGTTGAGTTGAAGTTGAATAAGGGTTTAGTTCGGTTGGGTAATTATTTAAGAGTTGATTTGGAGTTAGGTTAAGGGTTAATTTGAAAGTTGATTTGGTGACTGATTTGCAGGCTTGGTTGGCGGTTAATTTGGTGATTGCATTAATCCGCAGCCTCGCCTTAATTAAAAGTGTCTGATTTCGAAAGTATGAAACAGCACCTGCTTTAGTTTAATGGTCTCAAACAAAACGAAATTTCTTGCAATCAACTCAATGCTGTGAAGATTTCTAAATATATCGATAAAAATAAATATTCAAACCAAAGGAAATCCTATTAGCGCTATTCACCGCCATGTAAAATATAAATAAACTCGACATTCTTCTCCAATAAGTTCTCGAATAACCTAGGAAATTGAAGAAATATCGAAATATCGACAAATTTACTAAATATCACGGTTCAGATTTATATGTGTAACATCGCATTCCCAATGAAATACTTTTTACTTTTGCCTTACAGGATTGTATGGATTTCCAACATAACGAACAAAAATGTTTGTCATTATGTTGGAAATTCATATAATTCTGTAAGTCAAAAGTAAAAAGTATTTCAATGTGGATGCGGTATAAGTCTACAAGTTTTCCCACAACTCAAACCTATGTAGTAGCAGAACATAGCCATACAAAATTCGAATAAATTTGAAAATCTTTCAAAATCTTGAAGAATCCTAGAAATGTCGAAAATCTTAAGAAATCTAGAATAAATCGCGGATCAATCTCGATTACCACAGATAAAATGCGAATAATTTCTATATTATGTGAATCTCTCGAAAAATCTACATATTAAAGAAAATTGCGAAAAATTACGAAAATACGTGTAAATATCGAATTATTTGTCAAGTAATTTAACCTTCTCTCTGTGTATTGGGGTCAAATTGACCCCAGTCGATTTTAAAGTTAAAAAAATACGTTTCTTATTATTTAAATGGCCCATGCCCTATAAGTTAGCCTCAATTAATATCTTATACACGCAATACAATGAAAATCAGGCCCAAATTACTTGTAAATTTTATAATTACCATAGTCTGAAATAAACCAAGCGCATTTCTGTGTACTGGGGTCAAAATGACCCCGCAGTTACTTCCATGCACTATTTTCTATATAAATCAAAATATTATTTACTTTTTATATCTATGAATGTATTGTATATGTCTGTGATGTGTTGTGCAATTTTTCTGCTAATTAGAAAGTGAGACTGAGAGAGAAACTGCTTTACTATTCACTTTTTGTATGTGTATTATACATAAAAACGCTAAAAAATCTGAGTTTTCGAAAATTTGGTCAAAACTGGGTGAAAAATCTTAAATTATTACCAAAAACTGTCGAAAAATGTCAGCAACTGTCAAAAACTGTCGGAAAGTGTCAAAAGCTGTGCGTGTGATATTGGAAAAAAGAGGAAATAAAATATTCTTATTGTTTCGTGAGTACAATATTGAAATATACCTGTTAATTTAGAAACTGTTCTAACTGGTTGAAACAGTTCTGAACGTTAATGAAGCAAGATTGTATATTTTTCAGTTTTTTTCGTTGTCAAAAAGAACTGTAAAAAAATGTCGAAAACAAAAGACTGTCAAGAACTCGTGTCAAAATGTAACATAAACTGTGCCACAAATATTAGCTTTTGACACTACCCGTCTCTGGCATATATGTACATATATATCTACCTATTCCTGATATTTTTTCTCATTTTACTTTTGTATTATTTTACCGTTACCGATATTTCGAATGATCGTTGAACGATATTTCTGGTTCAGTTTTTGTTTGTAATACAAGGTGCTTAGTAGTAAAAATAGCTTATCATGGTTGTAGATATTGTTATTATGGTGTGAAAAAGACAGATCAGCCAAGAGCCCTACTTCTACTCCTAAGGTATCAGATGAAGCGGAAATGGCAAACGACACTATTGATGTGGAGTTTCCGATGGCGATGAGCGTGAACAAGTTGTTGAACTGATATATTGAACCAATAAATTTTGATAACGATTAACATTTTCAACTTGTCGCTGACGATCGAGGAAATGAATAAGAAAATGCTGAAAATGCGACTGTTGAGGATAAAGAAACAAACACTGGTATGTGGTACTATGTATATACCCAAAATAAACAACTATCGGAAAGTGGAGCTTAAAACATCCGACCAGAAGGTTTGACGGTTCAAACAGCAATAAATCAAACCAATCAGTTATTATAACTGTCTAAGACAGGAGCGGCTAAAAATCGATAGATTGGCAGCATTTCAATATACATATATGGAATATGTCCCTGGCAAACATGCGAGGACCTCATAAACCATCATGAAATTTAATCATTGATCAACAATTGGCACTAGGTCGAGGGAGATATTCTTTCCGACAGTATATTACCTTCGAAGCCAGAGAAGTTTAGAATTAAAATATTCTGGCTATGCGACGCAAAGAATTCTTACCCATTGAACGCAGAAGTATTATATTGGTAGGCAACCAAGGGAGCATAGTTCGGTTATAAATTCAAAATCAAATTCATTTCAATATTCTGTTTTGATATCAACCTAACACTTGTGAGTTTTATTCCTAAACCAAATAAAAACGTTTGCTATTATCAACTTTACACAACTATAACGGAGTAGACCGTGAGTCTAATATAAATAATTAAATTTTGGATTATAACGCAACAAAATGAGGGCTAGACACCTTCTTTAAATTATTGAGAACCTGTACATGCAAACGGAAAACTCAACGATGGCCGATGGTCTTATTTTTTAACCTTACTGACCTTTCTGATGTTGCAGCCTTTACGCTTTGTATAAAAGCGCCAACCGCCCATTTATATGAAACTCGGACAGCATCCGAAAGAAAATCATTTCTAAAAGAATTGGCTTTGCAATTGGTGCAGGCCAACGTATTGGAGCTGCACTCAAACACTCGAAAGTTAAATAAAAATAAGGACAGCAATCGACTTAATAGGTTATAAAGCATTACCAATAAGGCAGGAATCAACAGGCGAAGAAGTGACGGTTAAGACTGTTAGCAAACAACGAAGATCTTACTTGAGCCATCAATCATCTGATATGAAAACCAGAACAAGATATTATTTTTGTAATGAGCCATTTTGTCCAAACCACACCAAAATCATATTGTATAAATTGCATAAAAAAACGGGAAATGGTTTCGGATGAAGAGGAAGTGGCATCAGATTATGCATCTGATTAAAACATAAATTTGACTAATTAAAATGCGATTTTCAGCGAATTGAACTGTTATTTTTTTTTTTATGATATTTGTAGAAAATAAAGAATTTTTATTTACTTTCCCTATGAAATACATGAAGATATCTATGGGGTCAGATTGACCCCTATACACAGACAACGTGATAGTAAGCTATACACAGAGTGAAGGTTAATGTTACTAAGCAATATGCTACTAAACAAGTTAAGGCTAAGTTCAACAAAACGGTATGCAATAATAATGGAACCCTCAATAAAAAATATTCGGTAAACGAGAAGCTAGATCAATCATATTTAATCTTTTGCAAATCAAATTCAACCTCTCCTAAACAAATCAAGATTTGATTAGATTTGTTAAAGGTAGCAAACATTAAAATCAGTATAAATTGTTGGGCCTGTCTTAAGAAAATATTTAAAAGCAACAGGAACGATTTTTTTCTTTTTTTTAACTAGACCATCGTATTTTCTTAAAAATTTGCTAGAAATGTCCCGTTTTGTAAATTTGAAACTGTGGTCTTCTTTAAGCTTAATCTGAGCTACCATCTATCCGATCTTGTCTTGGAACTAATATTCGAACGTTTGATAGCTCTCCCGGGCCTCATTAACGGTGGGACCCCACCCCGCAACTCTCTGTACAATTTTAGCTTAATGGCGTGTGCTATAGCCTTTAAAATCACACATCATCTAAAAAAAAATTCGAAAATTTAGAAACCGAAGAACAATACTTTGGTATCACGTCCCTATTCAAATTTGAACCCACAATCCGGTACATGTAGATAGATCCAAATGACACATACCGTATTTCTGTGATACAGTTATCCTATGTAAGTATGTATGTTGACTCAGGTTAATTAGGGTACAATTTCGTTAAGTCCAAATAAACTTAACGACTCTTGTTCATTTGAGTTAGATTCCATTTCTATATTTCCTATAGATTTCTTAATTGTTTTTACATGACATTAAAAATTGGTTTCCAATCAAAACACTAGTTCATGTCGCCATTTATTTTTTTAACTCGATTTAATCCTACTACTGTCTTCCCTCGTAAATAATGGACAGGCGTTTTAAACGAATAGTGCACCGACTTGGCGTTTTATTCAAGAGTCCCAGAGTCCTTTATTCTGGATTAGTTTTATAATTTAATTTTAAATTTTGTCCTTTATTTTTATTGAAGTAGACATTTAAATAATTTTTCTAAAACACATTTATCCCCTAATAATCTATGGTTTTTTATTTTTATTTGTATTTACCGCTAATTACAAAAAAATTAAAACAGCAACATTTAAATTAGCTGGAACTTATCTCATTCGTTCATGAATAGACGGATAAGTTTGATGATCGAAAGTTCGATAGTCTGAAGTTATTCAGAATCTATTTTCGAAAACGCCTAGAGCAAGCGAACCTTTAAAAAATGTACTTCCCCAAACCAGGGTAACCAAAAATGGTGATCACAAAATGTTAGACTAAAGGCATTGCCACATAGCACAAGTTTGAAAAACCTTCTGGTAACGAATTTCCCTTTTGTGACTAAAAGGGAGGATTTTTTAAATTAAAATTATACAGAAATGGTACAAAGTAATATAACAATTAATAATTAAACTACAAAAACTTCAATAATTTTACAAATTTAATTGAAAAATATTCATTTTTCAATTCTGTCGTTGTCCCTCACGATGTCGTGATTAGGTGGTATAATTTTATTTGCTATACCGAACGGTTCCTTTATTTCGACAAATTTCGCTTTCACCCTCAAATACTTGGGGATTTTTTTTTTTCGTTCTGATTTAACCTCACTTCGTGCTGTTTAGCTTTATTTTTTCTTATTGCCGTATTTTAAGTAGTTTTAGTCGTTTCGTTTTGTATGGAAGGAAAGTGCCATATTTTGTTGCACAGTGGTTATAATTTGTAAACAAACCAATTATTTTTTTTTTTTTTTTGGTTTATGACGTAAACATTGTTGGTTTCTGTTTTGTCTATCTGGCAAGATACGCATGTAAAACGAACGAATCGTCTGTTTTCGTCTCTCTTTGTGGCAATGCTTTAATTTGTCAAAAAATATCGTAGTGAGTGGTTTTTCCTGCGCTGATATTCCCTAAGCAATGATTGCCCCAGCCTAATCCTTTGGAATTTTAGGTTAGAATATAACAAAATCCTGACGTGATAGGGCAATTCTGAGGCCAGGTTCGAATCCAGCGTTAAAAAATACGTTCGAAATGGCTAATCTGGTTTCTGCTCCCTGACCCTTGTTAGTCTGTGTAATTTGTGAAAACTTAGATTTTTATCCGAAAAGTTTATCAAATATTTCACCAAAAACCGACAAACCGACAACCCCAGCCACCACATTTTATTTAACAATCACCATTTTATGTGAACTTTCTGTCGTTTTTTCTGTCGGGTTGACTTGACTATAATTGTTATTTCCCTCTCAACTTTGCTTAAAGAAATCATTCAGATTATGAAGACTTGCGGCTTTCTGAATTCTGAACAGTTTTGCGTAAATACTCAATACTTATTACAGTGAAATTTCGATAAATCGAACCTAAAGGTGCCGGAGAAAATAATTCGCCCTATTGAAATGCTGTTGTAATGAGTGAAAAGTGATTTACTTCCTAGAAACTCATTTGATTAGCCATAGTGCATTTCTAATTTGTGACTCTTTGTTATAAACTATACTTAGTGTTCGTTATATAAAGAGATTTCACTCTGAGCGTATTTTATTTCTATATTATGATGAATTTCAAATATTAAGCCTAGGCCTTATATACGAATGGGCGCTGTAATCGAAATATTTTAAGAACATTGAAAATATCCTAATTTGTGAGACTATCGAATAAAACGCCTATGCGTTATTTACGAGGTAAGACTGTAGTATCGTCGAGTTCAAATTGACATAACAAGACTCCAATACCTATCCGTCAATTTTTTTTTTATATTAGCTTGTTCTTGATGGATATTTTAGAGCCTTTCCGCATAATACTCAATACCAAAAAAATCTTACAAAAGCTTGAAAACCTAGAAAATCTCATAAAACATTGAAAATGTAACATCAGGCGACTAGAGCACTTTGCAAAATTTTATGTAATATTGACAAAACAAAAAAAAAGCCGAATAGCCTGGAAAGATCTATGAATGCCAAATAATCTGGAGTATCTTCAATCCCGATTGAACTTAGAATCGTAGGGTAATCTTCTAAAATCTCACTTATCAAACACAAATAATTCTCCTAAAAATAATTGGAAGATCTCGAATTATCTCGAATATATTAAATGCTGTTGATAATTTTTAATAACATCTACTAAAATCCTAAAAACTCGAAAATCTCATATAAGAAGTTGGTTCTAAAAGGCTTAATACAAACCAGACCATGTACAAGCGAAATTATATATTAAAAGATTGCTTCAGTAAATTCTTAGACGAAAACATCTAAAATCTGTAATTGTGCTCTGATTGCGGTTCTTCTTCATACCTCCAAAGAAACTAAAAAATTAAAACTTAATTAGAAATTAAAATTTAATTTATGGTTTTAATCTCATACAACATAACCGCAGATTAGCAAACCGAATCGGGGGCAGTCGAATTGTCAGTTTGCGGTTTAAAGTGGATTACAATTTATACAAACTTGGTTATCTCAATTTTGTGGATAGAAATTTTCGTATATAAGATGAATCCAATTTGAATATAGAAATCACTGTTCGAAAATGTATTTTAAATCGACATTTACTGTCTGCATTTTATTGTGCTGTGCTAAATTTATTTCTGCTGGATTCTTTGAGGGAGAATATTACTTTAGTTATCCAACAAAGGTAAATCTAATTGTCATAAAATTATGTTCCTATATATGAAATTAAAATGTTTTGTTTACTTTAGGGTGACTGGTGGGAGGCTTCACGTTTCTGCACATTTTACGGAATGTATTTAATCGACATCCGTGATTCAACTGAACATGAAAATATAAAAAATGAAATTGGTAAACTGGTAAATGCCAGTCGAATCGTTAATGAACAAATTTGGACGAGTGGTGTCCGATTTAATGATGAGCCACGGTATTACTGGGAAACAACGGGGATGCCAGTGATTTATTCTGATTGGGAGACAAGTCAACCAACTTTTGCATCAGACAAATGCTTCTTTTTGACCTCTAACAAATTGCAATTTTACGATACAATTTGTACTGTTAAATTGACATTCATTTGTCGGAAAACCATCATGAAACCTTACAAGGAATGTATGAATTATTCCAGCTTGTTAGTTTAATTTATGAAAATAATTTCCATGTCATGCTTCAAATACATGTGGCTGATTATAATAATAATACTTAATAGTTACTCGAAATAACTATTCCTTGAATAGGTGTAGGATTTGATCTCCACACATTATATGTTCCTCTTAATATTACATAATAATCAATAAAGCTTCTTTAAAAACCAATCGAGCTTTTTTTTTTAAATGACTTGTCATATAAACGTATTGGTCGAAGAAAGAGAGGCGCTGAAATATCTTTCAATGCTCTAATAACTAAGGACCGTAGCAACGAATGCCTTTGCGCTTCCCAGAGGCATCTAAACTAAATAATCTACCAGATATTTCACCTTTTACAATCTAACCGTTATGGCTACTTAAGAAATATGCCCTGATCAGACGTGACATACTCTCGGGCGCACTTTAAGCCTTCGTCTGGCTGTTTATACCGCACATAATCTTTATGGTCATGTTGCTACCTTTTGTTGTCTAATTTTTTAATTTATGACCGCGAAGAGAATTATTAATGACCCTATGATCGTATAGGAGGCAGTGCAGTTGTTCATCCTCATCGGATAATTCTTCTGACGTTGAGATGTCTGCGATCATTGTTTGCACGTTCATTTTAGGTAGGTTTAGTATAACGCTCGAAGTAAATTGAAATCTCTCAGGTTGTTTCGTTCTTTTAATTATGTTTTTAATAGCAGCCAATAGTCCTCTGTCATTGTTTTAAGCTGCAAGTGTCTTTATCTATAGCTGATCACCTTATCCGAGTTTACATGGTTCAAACATTGCAAATTAATGTCACCAGACAATTTTTTTGATGCAGTCATTCTTCTAAAGGGTGTCCCAAAATTAACGCAAGATTTGAATTTGCCACCATTTGTGCTGTAAATTGTTAGCAACCCTGAAAAAAAAAACAATTTGACAGCTGAGAGTTTAGGGTTAATAAAAATGGAGCGTTACACGATTCAACAACGTGTTTTCATTATTGAACAATATCTCATAAATAATGAAAGTTTGGCGGGCACAGTTCGAAAATTTCATACAAAATATGGTCGGATTAGAGATTAGTTGAAAAATTCAGGGAGACTGGATCAATTGGAGACGCTAAACTGGAGACTGGTCGTCCAAAAACAACCCGATCAAATGTCAATATCGAAGCAGTGATTACAAAATTCAATTAACACAACAACTGAATACTAATGAACATGCACAGCAAAGAGAGTTCGTTGAATAGATTATTGAACATCAACAAGTATGGATGCTGATTTTTCGAGCAAAATCATCTTAAGCGCTGAAGCACATTTTCACCTTGATGACTTTGTTTATCGCCAAAATTGCCGTGTTTGGGGTTCGAAGAACCCACATGTGATTGTCAAAATACGGTGCATTTTCTCCTGGTGGTAATTTAGTTCTCTTCCAAGTTCCAAAATTATGAAGTGAGTCCATCTCTTCATTCATGAAGCAAGATACCACAAAAAATGTCAATCAAAGTTTTTCAAGCATACACCCGTCCATTCAAAGCCTGGACGTCCCAAGGATGAACATATTCTGGTCCAAATGGGCAGAGTTCTGAAGTATATTGAGGAAACTAAAGAAAAACTGTACCGCCTAGCTGAAAAGTTTCAAGAAACACTAAGATTCCAAAAAACCGGCCCATTTCAGGGCCACAAAAATTTTCAACGTAGAAACAATACTTGGTTCGTCACCATATGTTGATTAGAAGTATTGTATCTAATAGCTACGAATTATTTCTTCCCAGGTGATCCTCCTATGATTCGTGCAACCCTGATTGCATCTTGAAAGACGAATTCGTCGATTACCGGATATGATCGGATTTGTTCTGAGAATGGTAGTGGAATAATCATGTACTTCAAGGATAGAGAATATGAAGTTATGAGAGAAGAATGGAACCATAATTGACTTAACAGCGAGGATGAAGAGACGAAAATTCTCGACCAAGCGGCAGCAATTATTCGGCGCCATATGCTGTCATTTCCTCGTAATAGGGCCATGTATCCTCCAAGTGACTGCCTCCTGGCCGAAGTGGATGATATTGTCCCAGATAAGTTACAGTATTTAATTAATGAGATTGTTTTGATTGATGAAAACAAAGATCTCGCTTCAGCATCAGTCTTGCAATAATGGTGACAGCTCGACCGAGGTTTTTTTTTGTCACACTTGCAGCTCGGTTTTGGGTGTAACGCTTTTCTGAAAATTTGGTTCTCGAAGTCTTATCGATATCCTTTTTCAATTGGGAAATTGCGTGTCTTATTCGGAGGTGATGAAGTATCAAAATAGTATAATGTACGCTCAGCCCCAAAAATCAAGAAAGGTTCCTTTGTTCAATCCATTTTTGACAATTGCGACTTTAACACAAATTCGATTGACGGAAAAAATACCTCTCATGGAATGGGAGGAATTCTAGCTGTCACACCCGAAGATTGTTACGAGGCCAAGCAGCCCTTATTACGCGATATTGGCAATGTCGATAAGAAAGTCATCGATGAGCATAATATAAGCTTTAGAACTTATGACGGGGGCAACGAGGTCGGGTACAAAAATATAATTGCCGCAGTCCTTGATATTCCGGATTTTAGTATTGCCAATATTGATAATGCGAATTTCTTGTCGATGTATGGTAGAGCTAAGGTTTTGAAGACTTCAGGGTGGAACGGATTCATGGGGAAACTAACCCAAAATATGCCTTATATCAACGAAGTAAAGTTATCTTTTTGCCATTTTATTTATGCAGAAAAATCCAAAGAATTGGGTCTTCATACCTGCTTCGTTACGTTCGACCAGCCACTCTACCAGAAAGCAACTCAAATTGTCAAAGGTGCGGGTGCCGATAATGCCATTTCTAGGATTATTACTAGGCTGGGTGGATTTCATTTGCTTCTGTCGTATCTCGGCAGCATTGGGTTCATTATATCCGGCAGTGGGTTAGAAGAATTGATGAGTATTTGTTACGCTGCTGGAACGTCAAAGAAAATGCTCTACGGACACGCGCATCACCGTGCGATGCGAGCTCATTCACTTGTTTTTGCTGCTTTATGCGAACGGATATTTAACGAGATCGAATTTTCACCTACTGAGAAAATAGGCATGAAAGATTACCTCACAAATATTGATACTATCGATTAAAGGGATGTCAAAGACTGTGCATTCATTAAAACCGCGAATGAAAAATTTATAAGTAAAATGAATGAAATTGAGGGGCGAGGAAAAACAGCCAAGTTGTGGATACAATACATGCGCATGTTTCAAATAGCAAAGTGTTTTCTTAAACCTCGAAAACATGGAGAAGCTTCACGAAAGTCAAGGTCATCGTGAAAATAATGGACGACTAGTTGAATATCATAATTTTGTTCGAAACGGGTTTAACACCATCAGGCGTACAGACAAATTTTGGTCGGGTAGCTTCACTGACATGACGATTGAACAAGACTTCATGAGAATGGTTAAAGTTGGCGGCGGATTAGTCAACCGTGGATTCAATACGAGTGCCACTACCAAGTTCATGGTGGATATTTGTAATCAAAGGGAGGAGTTTTGCGGCGTCCGTTTCAACTCCAGTGACCAGCATGTAGATGTCCGAGACAGCCGGATAGATCGCGATTATGAAGACTTGGCTAAGTTAAAGGGGTGGATTGAAATACGCAACCCGTTCCCACATACAGAAGAACTTATTTCCTTGTCCACCGGGCTCGTTGCTGGGAAAGAAGTTAATTGTCACGAAGCTTTTGCGGTTGGAACAAATAGTATCCTTAATCAAGTTCATTTACACGCAAGTATCGCATAAATAAAAGTTCAGGATGAAGTTATAACAGTAGATCCCTTGTTAATGTTCCAGAGAATTTGCCTGACCCAAGAAAAGTCCCCCAATAACCTAGAAAACCATTTCGATTATGAACTAGCTCCATTTCCAATGAGCATATTTGACAATGGCATATTACATCGCACCTAATAAAGATATTCTCACCAGAAACCGCGAATATTGACAAGACTAAATGTATTCACGTTGTCGACGGAGGAATGTTGAACGATCGGGTATCCTGGACGGGAAAGGAATTATTTGTTGAAATTTTCGGCAGATATGTAAAATATTTAAGAGATTATTATTCCCGGGAAGTCACAGTGGTTTTCGATGGCTATATGAATGCAATCGCGATAGTATAAAAGGGTCAGAACGTTTGCAACGTGCAAACAACATGTCATGCCCTGACATAAGGTTCGAGCCTAACATGGTTTTACCATTTCCAAAGGAAAAGTTTTTGTCCAATAATAACAATAAAATTCGCTTCATTCAGTATTTGAAGGGTGTTCTGGAAGAGAATGGCATTTCCGTTAGACAAGCAGTAGACGATGCAGACTCGTTGATCGTACATACGGCGTTGCATAAATATGCTGTCAACGGTCCGCCAGTTGTCGTAGTGGCAGAGGATATTGACATCCTTGTACTGATAACAGCCCTGACCCCAAAAGATCAAACAATTCATTTCTTGAAGCCTGGAAAGGGAAAAAAACCCGAGCAAATGTTTTCCTCCAAGAGCTTGGATGCACAGCCCTTCGTTAGAGACAATATTTTATTTTTCCATGCGATTTCGAGAAGCGACAAATTAGAGGGAAAGGTAACGAGAATCTTCCTCACGAGACCGTATTTCAGGACGGGCAATATGATGATACACAAACCCTGACAAAAATTAGATACGAGATCTTCAAGCGATTCACCAGAGACAGAAACAGAAACCAAACCGCGCTCAAACTAGCAACCTTCCCACCCACACCTGAAGCTGCAAGGCAACACCTTTATCGGGTATATCTGCATGTCCAGCAGTGGCTCGGAAACGAACTGTCACCAGAAAAATGGGGATGGAAAGGTGTAGGGGGTACGCTCATGCCGGTCCAAACCACTAAAGACCCAGCGGTTCCGGAACTCTTAAAGATGATATTTTGTCAATGTAAGAAAGAATGTAAGGGAACATTGTTCTATTCATCTATTTGTGGTTCATGTGAGTCCCGCCAGTGTTCGAATTATAAAGACAGTCAAGACACGTTACCCGAGGAGGTAGAACTAGAGGAAACTCTAGAACCAGAAGGAGTTGTTGGCGAGGGCGACGTTGATGACCAAGAATTATTATTGGACTCTTGTGACGAGGACTGGTGATTTACAGATTTGTGTCATAATTTCAATGTATTTTTCTATAATAAATGAAATTTAAAGAAACTTTATAACTCTCTATTCCAAAAACCTCGATCCGGATGGTTGCAAAAAAATTTGCAAAAATTTGCCGAGAATCTGCAAGAAATTGTTATGCACACTTTAGAGATTTTTAGTTTTCGTTCAATACTTTGCCACATGTGTAAAACTGATTGTCGCTAGTTTCTGGCCAATTGGTGGGGTCCATCCTGCTGTGATTAATCTTATGGTCTGCCTTCCTAATAGGTATAGCTTGAGGCCTCATTTGCGAGAAAAACAAGACGCTCGGAAACATAAATATCCTTCAAAATTATATGGTTGACGGCGTTTCTCATATATAGCCCCGAGGATTTTGCCAGTGGATAGAATGTGGTGGTGCCATCTACAATTGGTTTACACAGTCCAAAACATTGAAAATAATGTATTTCCAACAGCCCCCCTCTCAAATTTTGTAAAAAATTTGCATACTATATTTCATGAGTCTCAAAATTTTGGATTTTTCAATCCGACTTTTTGCAAAAAATATTAACTGATCTTCAATTTTTATCTGAACAAAAAATCTCTAATTGCCATATTTTGGGAGATATTCGCGGAAAACCGATTTTCCGGGTATTTTAGGGCCATTTTCTCCCCCTGTCACATAATATTTTTACGCAAACTCGGGTTCATTTTCAAGGGGGTACCAAATGCCACTCATCAACTAGCAAATAAAAATTGCAACTAATAATCTATAGGTTGGCCTTTTTTTTCCCCTTCATTTACTGGACTATTTGGCCGTCACTATGTTTCTTACGTGTATGATTTGGTTGTCCTCAATTGAAAGACCAATATGTGCACGAGCTTTACCATCGCTTTTGTTCCAAAACGCTAATTGAATTTCATCTTCTGGTACTGCATCAGTAATTACTGAGCACAAGTGTTTCAAGTTTTTATTAAATTCTATGTTTTTATTATTTTTTATGTTTCTCTATTTAATCTTTTTATAGCTCATGTTTCAACACACATTACTCCATTCCTTAACCACATGTCTATGTACTAAATGTACAACCATCATCGACCCTTGAAACAACAACACACTTTAGTTTTAAGTTGGTAACATTGCATGGTTACACTGCCAACCAACACTATTGTTACATGCTTTTTTTTTTTTTTTTTTATATCCATTCTCCAAACCTTTGTCGAAATAAGGTCGATCACTGGTGACTGTAGTACTATTATTATTATTATTATCACTATAATTACTATTACAATTATCGTTACTACTACTATTACTATCGCTGGTCATGCCTTCACCTATGTCGTCCCTATAATTTTAATCTAGGTCCAAACCACCAGTGAAAACACCGCCAGTTTTATCATGGCTAACATTATTATTATCATTCCTATTTACAATTTTGTTTCTCTCGTTTACATTTTCATCCAAAAAATCATTTTCTATTCCATTTTTAATTCCATATTTATCTTTTATCACATATGATATACTTTTTAATTATTGTTCCGTACAACCCATTCATTGTTTTTTAAATATAAAACCTTGTCATTAATGCTTAACTTACTAAGTGGCCTTGCCGATTTATCATAATAAAATTTCTGTGTTTCTCTCTTAGTTTTAATTTTATTTTTAATTTCATTTTTATTACTTCTTTATTTAAAGAATCCTCTGACAATGGACATTTAGTTTTTAACATTCTACCCATGAACAATTGAGTTGGCGACAAAAGCATATCTTGCAGAGGAGTGACATTATACTCCAAAATTTGATATTGATAATATCCTTCCTTCCATCGAACATGTTTTTCTTCAATATATTTTTAGCAATCGATACCGCTTTCTCTGCCAGTCCAGTGCTCTGACGGTAATTTGGACTAGAAAGTTTTAACTTACAATTACATTCATTTGCAAATTTCTTAAATTGATAACTATTAAATGGAACATTATCCAATCAGATTTCCGTTGGTACACCAAATTTGGTGAACAATCTTTCCAAAACATTAATAACTTCACTAATCGACTTATTTGTCAACCGTTCTGAACACAACCAACTTGAGTATGAGTCAACAATGGCCAAATATGATGCTCCACCAAAATCAAATATATCAATTGCCCCTTGTTCCCATGGATAGTTTGGCTCATCGTGTTGCTCCAACGGCTCTTTCTGGTTCTTTCTATGAAACTGTTCACAAATTGCACAATCTCCTGTGGCGTCCTGATTTTTGGTGAATGGTTTGTTCGCGACAAAATACGTACAAAATTATAGAAGCTCAAGGAATTATGGAAGAGTGAAAACTGCTGGTTCTCGGTATGCCTGGGAAATAAATGTTTTTCTGGGAGTTTTTGTTTTTATTTGTAAAAATTGGGTTTAAAAAAAATATAGTTGGTCAGTTACAAAAAGATCAAAAAGAAATGAACAACTAAATTTGATTCTAATTAATTTTCTTTGCAATAAAAATTATTAAATATAATCTGTAAATATAGAAAATATATATGGAAATATTAATAAATGTGTCTAAATAAAAAATGTAAAAAATAAAAACCATATAAAATATATGTTGTGTTAGTGAATAGTTACAAGCCATATTCAGTGCATGACACGGATATATATATATATGTATATATGATCTCTTAAGTCTTGTGAACCCCTCTAAATAAATAAAATAAATTGTGGAATATAGCATACCAGACACCTATATCCATACTCCAACGACCTTTTCAATTTCGGTTGATAATCCCGGTCAATAATACAACTCTCGGCCCTTCATACGAGTTTTTTCAATTCTCAAATGAGCAGTATGCAACCAACTCAATGTTTGTTTTCTCATTTCACGTGGAACCACCAATTTGTCTCCAAAGAATACTAAACCGTTACCAATACTCAATTCATCTTTGATTTTATGAAACCTTTTCTCTTCAACACCCAATTTTTTTATATTCTGGCCACCCCTCAGCCAAAAACGACATTACATTTTTTAGGCACTCATCATTTAGAGTAGCACGTACAAAAATGTCTCTATTTTCATCTGATACACATACCCTTTTGACTATTGAATGCACCATGTATGTTAATGCAGGGTCCTCTAGACCAACTTCTGGTAAATACGCACGCGATAGACAGTCAGCCACCAACATATCCTTTCCAGACACATATTTGATAGTTAGTCCTGGATATTTAAGCAATAGCATAAACATTCTCTGAAGTCTCGCCGTAACTTTGTCTATATCTCGTTTAATTAACGTTTTTAGAGGCTTGTGATCAGACTGTACCAAAATATCTCGTCCATAAATGTAATAGTGAAACTTTTCACAAGCGACCACAACTGCCAGAAGTTCTTTTTCTATCCGTGCCCATCTCTTTTCACTTTCAGTAAGACTTCTAGATGCATAGGCCACTGGCTGACCGGGTGATGTACTAATGATTGATTTAATTTTCTCCAATTCCTGCAAATGTTTATCATTCCATTGCCACTTCCCATTATTTTTCGTTAACTCTCGAAGATTACCGGTTGATGCTGATAAGTGTGGAATATATTTAGCTAGAAATTTACACATTCCCAAAATCCGCATAACGTCGTGCTTGTTTGTAGGTAAAGGCATTTCCTTAATTACCCTTAAATATTTTTTATCAGGCCTTATCGTTACACCTGAAATCCGTTGTCCCATAAAACAAACTTCTATTGTCCTGTATTGAATTTTCTTTTTGTTAAACTTAATATTAAATACTCTGGCTCTTTCTAGTACCTTGAGCAACCGTTCATCATGTTCTTGTTCTGTTGCACCAGTAATGCAAATGTCATCAAAGAATACTTCGACACCCACAATATCACCAAATATTTGTATCATGTATCGCATAAATATCTCAGGTGCACTACTTAATCCAAACGGCATTCGATTCCATTTATACAAACCAAACGGCGTTATAATTGTAGTTAGCTCAGAACATTTTTCATCTAACATTTTTCACCAACTGCCAAAATCCATTTTTCAAATCCATTACCGTAAAATATGCGGCACCACCAAATCTCCCCACTGTTGAATCAGACGTTGGAATTATACAGCGCTCGCGTTTAATACACTCGTTCAATGGATCCTTAATGCCCCGTCCGGCTTTTCAACAATTTGAAGATTGTTCACCCAATCGGTTGGCTTATTCACACTACAAATAACACCATCACTCTCCATCAGATCTAATTGCTATTTAAGTTTCTCATGCAAACTAAAAGGAATTCTCTTTTTATAATTTAAAATCATCCAGATTATTTTTAATAAAATCAAGCTTATCATTTGGAAAAAAATATTTTCTATATTTATAAGTACTTTCCGTTGTTGACGAACTTGTTCGATTATCATTTACTGCTTTTTCATTATCATTATTACTATCTATTTTTCTAATTAAATTCAGTGTGACACAAGCCGCTCTACCCAGAATTGGCTGAAAGTTGTCGCCAACGACCTCAAACTCAATTGGCGTTGTCAATTTAGACCGATTAACAACACAACTCAATTCAATTTTTCCAAACGTCTTTATTTCTGTATTATTATAAGCAAACAAACGATTAGATGACTTAAAAACAAATGGCTCAGGATTCAATGTTTTAACATACTTAATGGGAAAACAGCTTATGTAAGTCAATTTGTATTCCATTAACTGACACATTCTTAAACTACCCCTCGTCTGCGCGATTTACACTAAGATTATTTACAAAGTTGATTTTTCGGCATTTTTTATAGACAAATATATTAATTGTTCATGGCAATCCCAATATTTTCGATTTGGTAAATCAGAAAAATATAGAGGCCAATCGCTCTCAATATATCTACTGAAAAAAGTAGAAATATCTTCCCCCCTCCCCGTAATTTTAGTTTTGGCTGAAGGCCCAGAGTTATACCAATGTATAACTCTGCAAAAATGAGAACCCTCCATGAGTTCTGTTGGTAGTTTGGTTTCGTACTGAAAAGTATGGTCTACTCATCAGGCAGCTACGACCAAACTACAAAAATTTCCACTCTAACCACATACATTAAGTATCTGGCCAGAACGTACTGACATAGCGAATTATGAGTGGAAATTTTTGTAGTTTGGTCGTAGCTGCCTGATGAGTAGACCATACTTTTCAGTACGAAACCAAACTACCAACAGAACTCATGGAGGGTTCTCATTTTTGCAGAGTTATACATTGGTATAACTCTGGGCCTTCAGCCAAAACTAAAATTACGGGGAGGGGGGAAGATATTTCTACTTTTTTCAGTAGATATATTGAGAGCGATTGGCCTCTATATTTTTCTGATTTACCAAATCGAAAATATTGGGATTGCCATGAACAATTAATATATTTGTCTATAAAAAATGCCGAAAAATCAACTTTATTACAGACAGACAAATTAAATTCTTAATAAGATTATTTACAAATTTTTTATTTAATTTATAAATTTTATTTTTATTTTTACCTTCTTCATAATATTCTGCTTCCTGGTTTATAACTTGGTTATGCGTTTCCACAACATTTACGTGACGTAACTCATGTTTTTCTGCTTTAGTACGACACATTGTAGCAAAATGACCCGGCTGCTTACATTTCATACATTTACGACCGCCTTTTGCTGCTGGACACACCATCTTGTACTGATTATTCCACTCAAAACCACAGCGGGAACATATTTTTGGTTTATCTTTAAACGACGGATTTTTCACTATACCATGTACCGCATCAATTTGAGTATTTTTATTTTTGTTTGTCTTTTAATTCTAATAATTTAACTTGAACATTTTAGTCATAAATTCACAAAATAATTCTGTCACGCAACATTCGTTCTTCCAATGACTTATCATTGCCCGCAGCCGAACATTTGAATTCACAAAATGGCTAACCCTGCTGTTGCACAATGTTATTAAACTTGAACGTTTTCAAGACGACATTTTTTTTCGGATTGAATTATTCATCAAATTTTTTTAACACATTTTCCAACGTTTCTTCTTTATCCAAATTAAATTAATTATATACATATATCCAATCCTTTTGCACCCATGTGATAAAGACACATTGCAACTTTGGTTTCATTATCTTTTTTATTTTTGCCTGATGCCAATAAATAAATATTGAATCGCTGTTTCCATAATGTCCAAAATTTTCCTGGGTCATCAAAATTCATTGGCTCAAGTCCACCCATAGAAGCTTCACCCTCCATTTCTGTTTCGATTCTTTATACCTTCAACTTGCTTAATTAATTCCCGTAAATTTCGTTTGAAAGATCTAATCACGAATTGAATCACCCGTTTCCACAAATGTTTAATTTAATTTTTGACTTTTACGCGATTTTAATAACTCTTTTAATTATACGAATTCACATATGACACCATTGCCGTCTTACTTTGAGCATTTTACAACAACAATGCCATGTATTTTCATTCCGGAATGAATAGTTTCAAACCAAGTTTTTGTTTGTATTGAATTATTCTAGTAATAATTTTGAAATTTTTGTTTGGTTTTTTTATTTAATCTTTAATGTCAATTGATAAAAGTAAAAAGAAAATTATTTTCGGTTTTTATTTTGAGCATAATTTGCATTTTCATTTTTATACCAATAACTATTCCAGTGACCAAAGTAAGACGGCACATGTTTCAAGTTTTTATTAAATACTATGTTTTTATTATTTTTTATGTTTCTTTATTTAATATTTTTAAAGCTCATGTCTTTTAAGGTTAACACACATTACTCCATTCCTTAACCACATGTCTTGAAACAACAACATTCTTTACTTTTAAGTTGGTAACATTGCATGGTTACACTGCCAACCAACACTATTGTTACAACAAGTTTTCCTTTATCAGTAAAAGTTCGATTTTGTATCGCCAAACCTGATAATTCTCGTCCTTTAGTTTGATAATTTGCATCTTCGTTGTATCAGCCATTTTTGAGGTTATGAATTTTCGAGTCAAAATTATTACTATGAAAATATGTAATTTCTCGAAAAATATTGTGGTTTCCTGATTATCGTTGATTCCTTTATACGATGATCACAATACTGTGCCCATAACCTGTTAGACTGCTAGTTTTGGTGTGGTTTTTATTACACCAAATGTCCAAAAAGGCTTAAGGTGGGTTTACATATTTTTACATAATATGTTTGACAAATTTAGGTTGCGTTCACATTAAACATTAACAAGAAATGCTAATTTAATATTACTATAAATGTTGTACAAACTAACACCTAGGTCGTGTGATTTAACACCATTAGGTGTCTTTTTATGCAAGGTTATTTGAAGTCAAAGGTTTATGTAAAGGAGGAAATTAAACGCTGCATCAACGAAATTCACACATTTATGATGAATGGTCATTGAAAAATTGGACAAAAGAGTGCGTATCTGCCCGATGTGTTATTCCATAAATAACCCTATCCTATGTACTTTATGATTCAATAAAAAAATAACAATCTAAAGACTAAAAACTGTGTGCTTTATTAATTTTTTGTTGAATGTTAATTAATTCATGTATGTAATTTCCAGTATGCTACCGATGATTAGACCATTTTAATTGTGTTTTTATTAACACGAGAAGCATATTAGTATTTACGAACGGTAATTCAACCAACTAATAGACAGAATTCTATTTATTTAATTATATGATTTTTAATATGTTCCAAAGATTGTAAAAACACCGAAAAATACAATTAAAATGGTCTAATCACCGGTAGCATATTGGAAATTACATGAATTAATTAACATTCAACAAAAAATTAATAAAGTAAAATTAGCTTACACACAGAGCTGTGTGAATATCGTGAAGAAGAAAAAATTGTAAGAGAGTTCGTCTGTATTAGTTATGATTCGCTAGTACTTAATGCACAGCACATTCTGTATATATAGAATGTAAATTGTGGTATAATCAGTGCAGTCGCCGCGGCCTGATGAGAAGATTGATTTTTTCATAATCATAAGCTCATCAGTTCGAAACTGGATTGAATTCTCTTACAATCTTCGGAACATATTAAAAATCATATAATCAAATCTTGCGTTAATTTTGGGACACCCTTTATAAAGATGAACCAATTCCAATAATTGAATGAACGTTTCTTGATAACTTATAACAAACAGGTATATTTCGGTAACGAATAAAGATCAGATTTGCTTACAGTAGCATGTTCCAGCATCACCTGGCAACATTGCTGGAAGATGTTCGTGAAATTGGCATTATTACTGAGTTCCCCGCAAAATCCGCAAGTTGCAGTCATAGTTTGGAAAGAGTTTCCGAAGTATCACAAAAGAAACTAACTGCTCTCCGAAACTCTAAACAAGACAATTCACGAACAAATTATTTACTCATTTTCACCACCACCAGACAAAATGGCACCAAAAATCCAGAGTTGCTCAAAAACACTTGGATAATGTGGTCAAATTCGCAAGCAATTATTTAAGCGTTGGATATGTCACCAAGAAAAATAGTTTACCAGAATTTTTCGCCCTAAAAATGGGCTAGGCAAATAGGCAATGTTACAGAGAAAAGTTGAAATTGCTTACGACACTCAAGAAATTTAGCAGTGGTTGTAGGGACAAAATTTTAGCAAAATATCATATTAAATATGTTGACATAAGAAGGTTGTTAATCGGTGATCTTCACATATATGCGGCATATATGAGTTTACAAAAGTCGTTTTTTACCAAAAAATATCATGAGGGCTTAACGTTTAATCTCTTAAGCTGTAACGGCCAGGTTTAACTGTAACACAATTGACCATAGCTTTACGAATTATTAATTAAGAAATTAATTTCCATATAAAACTCATAAATTCCGTAATAATTCGTGTAAATCGACTTTACTATATTGACTTCTCTTGCACACCCACCACACACCACAACTCAACTAAATTCGGCGAATTTCTTACCATAAATAAAAATTTTAAACAAGTGAAAGTACCCTTGATCTATAACGAAAGAAGATTCATCAAGCCATGGTATAAACATATTTGCATAAATCACGACGCTTCCCATCGTTTTTTAAACACACGACTTTTTTTTATATACAAACAAGTAAGATAAGATATGGTTAAGGTAAGATTTATTTGTCGAATTAGATGTGTACCTAATTTACATTTTAAACTTTCACTGTGGCGGCACACGAGAATGTGACATTAATCTACAATAAAACCCATAGGCAACCAATTAAGATCATATCCATATAACACATATGACGGTCTGTTGCGCGTGTATATATCTGCATGGTGGGTACAATTCAATAAATTACAACTTTTCACTTTTTTTTTTTATATTTCCCCTCTCTCAATCTTGACATGTATCATTCATTTTCTATTTTACCTTATATAACCCCACAATTAGGATTTACGTATAACCCAAGTAAACAGTAAACAGTATATTTCCGATATATTTCATGCTGTAAACGACTTGTAAACAAGATAATGAACGCAATGAGAATTTTACAATAAGAAAACCAAAGCACGTAAAGTAAAAACGAAAAATAAAAGTAAATCTTTGAGATTGGATAATCGATTAGTTCATCATCAACAACACAACAAAACTCTTACAATTTCTTATGCTCCAACAATAAGAAACGAGCGCACACCTATTACGAAATTTATTAAAGTGGCAATGATAATTATTTGTGTTGCGCTTTTTCTTATCGTTGTTGTTGTTGTTGTTGTTTACCTTTTTGGCAAGAAATTTCACTTTGAGGTATATAGAAATTTATATGTGTTGTATATATTATATATGGTCGATTATATCATCTACAAGACGACGAGTATTTGTTTAATAGTTTTATAATTATGTTGTTGATTGTTGAATTTTTGGTAAATTTATTCAACATCACTCGCGTACGTTAAAGACCTTTTAATCCCAAAACGTTCATTTTATTATGCGCGAGCGCCATATTTAAGTGAAATGTTACTTATTTACAAGGTTAGTTGACATACTTTTAGATCGCGCAAGATTAAATCATTTTTTTTTTGTAATTGCAATTAATCAAAAACCAAACAAAAAATCCAATTCACGACATTTCAGTTGCACGCATAAAGTTCAATGGACTTGATTTCAAAGACAAACAATAAGACGACAAAGAAAAAAAAAAATTTAAATATATTATAGATTCGAAGTCAAGGTTCTGAAATAACCAATAATTTTTCACATTTGGCAGCAATTCATTATGTAACGATTTTTTGTTTGATTTGTTATTTAGCTCATTTTATTGCTTTTGGCAATTTATTTAGTTTTGCAATTATTAACCTGAAACACTTCATAGTAGAAGCTATTTAGCGCTCAAAAATAAATATTTCCCAGGTAGTAAATAACGAAATTTTAAAAATTCCAACATTTCTTGCCTTAAACTGTATCTGACGATAAGGGCTTCATAAAAAACAATGTAACACAGTGACAATAAACTTTATTTGACTCTCAAACTGTCTGCCACCAGACTCTGATACAGACACTGAAAAAAATCCTACATCAATTGATTGATTGATTGATTGTGAGTGTAAGACCAAGCATTATAGCAGGATCTCCCGGACTCCCGGGCATATGCCGTACACCCGTACACATATAACAAAATTAATGAACATTCAACAAAAAAATTATTAAAGTAAAATTAGCGTACACACAGAGCTGTGTGAATATTGTGAAGAAGAAAAATTGTAAGAGAATTCATCTGTATTAGTATGATTCGCTAGTACTTAACGTCGTCGCGGCCTGATGAGAAAATTGATTTTTTCATAATCATAAGCTCATCAGTTCGAAACTGGATTGAATTCTCTTACAATCTTCGGAACATATTAAAATCATATATTTTTGTTATTTTAGAACAAAATCTTTAACTATGTATTCAAAAATTTATTTAAGGATTGAAAATGAGCCTCTCAAAAGAAATAGATGAAAGCGTCAAAAATTGATAATAAAAGTATTGCAGCGACAAGAAACGTTTCAAAATAAATCCGTACAATATGGAGTATCAAACGGCAGCATCAGTTTCAAGCCTCGTTGTGGACGCCCACCACTTTTAACTAAGCCGACTGAGCGGAAATTTGCACGAGTAGCAAAATCAGCTACCCCAAAATCAGCTCCAGTGATCAATTTCGGACGTCGTTCAAATACTTATGTCTCACAGTGTAAATATTCGAATAACTTCCTTCATATTAGTCATTTTCGCAACTCAAAAATAAAACTTATAAAACAGTAGACTACCTAAATAAAAATCCAATTAGCATCATTCACCTATTAAAGAGATCTCTGCCACCAAAATCCTGCACCTAATCAATAATTCAAAATTTTGATCTCTTTATTAATAAATAAATATAAATATATCCAAAATTTTAACTCAGTTCAAGGACCTCGTTCCCTGTTAAATCAAGCATGCAAAGTAAATAAAATAATAAATCAATGCAATGAAAATGAAATATACCTTTCTTAAAAATTTGTGATATGCCATATACGTAATTATGACGATTGTGTGTGAGAAACCCGCGTTCTAAATTTCAATAAATCCATTAAGTCAACAATTAAACTCAAAAACATTTAGCCTTCCAAAATATTTTAACATAATTCCGCTTTGTTCACATAAATGAACTCATCATTTTGTGTTAAAAATCAAATCTTAACTCAACTTAAACCAACATTTCCAAATACACTTTTTATTTATATATTTAGTCAATTTATAATTTATAATATTAATTAAATTAAAATCAATTTGATGCAGTTTGTAATACCTGTAAAAAATTATTAATCTTACCTAAATAAACCATTCTAAATGAAATGTATAAGACAGCTCCCAATTCCAATTCGACTCAAACCCATTCGATTATACAAAATATAAGAATCCTGTTTGAGTCGAATATACAAAATCTCATTGTGCTCATATAATACATGATTTCAAGAATATTATAGTTTCATTAATACAGAGAAACACAATGAGATAAACAACATCCGCATATAAGTAACAAAATCTTATATACTAAAACCACCAACGCACATTGACGGTAAATATTTTCTACCATCTTTCATGTGCGTTGCAGGAGACCTTATAGCGCATACAAACATACCTGATCTATGTATCAAGATACAGTAAAATATTTGTGACGACTATATCAAAACCAATGAAAAAGATTCTCGTATTTTTTTGTTGTTTTTACATTATAATACAAAAACCAACAAAACAGATTACATTTCCTTCATCACTGAAAAAATGTTTGTGCATTTTATTTACGAATGGCGTTCGTTAACCACAATTCGTACTATTAATGTAAAAATTACTATATTTACGAAACAAACCAAATTTAGAAAAAAATTCATAAACATTTGTGCGTTAATAGTACGAATCATAGTTCATAAACTAAAAAATGGTTTAGTTTATTGTGCTATAGATATAATACATTCACATGTTGTTTGCGTATTAGTGCAACTTCCATGATTTTATTAAAAAACTACATTTATGAACAATTCATTATTATATTTATGAATAAGACGAGTGCGAAAATATTTGTTAAATACTTATTGTTCGTTAGATTAACGAATGTGGCACTACAATATATGAATATTATAATTCGAATTTTAAATGTATGTGTGGGTGGCTGCTTATGTTTGAAAAAATCCTACTTTTATGACATCTATTGAATAAGATTTTTTTTTTGTCATTTACACCTCCGGAACAGAAAGTGCTACAGAAGTGAAATGCATACCGAAATATACCTTTTACACACACACACACACACACACACACACACACACACACACACACACACACACACCCACACACACACACACACACACCAAATATTAGTGTATTTTCATTTTCCAAGTAAAAAAAATCGAAAAAAAAATCTAATAGACATAAAATTTCAGCAACCGTCTTTTTTCAATTTAATTTTGATGAAAATGTTCATAAATAATACAATTAAATTCTAAATTTCACATTTTTTTCACGTATTATTGATAAATTCCTTCATTAAATTAATAACACGAACAAATTCATATATTGTACATAAGAGCTTCATTGCATTTCTAATTATGCGAAAAGATCAAGTTTCATCATTACGTAATGTATATGAATTTGTTCATACTATTAATTATTGATCGAATCTATTCGTAGCATCTATGAAAATAAAGTAAAGTTGAATAATATTCGGAACAACGAAAGTAAATAAATTGCTTTCGCTTCTTTATTAACAATTGCATGCATGAAACGAACAAATGTAATAATTTACATTGTAAAATTTTTAATGTAACAGATTTTTGTATGCTGAGAAACAGGTAAATATGACATTTTTTGCCAGTGTTGTACAAGTGTTTTCATTTTGCACGTGTTCTTATGAAAATAGAGCCAATTTTCATTCGTTGAAATTAAAATAAGAACACTTTTCTGTGAAAAAAATAAATTTCTTTTAGTCTATAAATAATGTGTAAATAAATAAATTATGTGATCTTCTGGACTAAATTTTAATGTGTTAATAATACTGCACCATTATTATATATAGTGGCTGGCAAGAAAATGTCGTACCTATATCGATTCAAATATGATCTTGGTTGACGATTCGGAACTCGATCCACTTTATACGGTATCAACCATTTCAAATTTTGCCGATCCTGTAAATAAAAATCTATCAGCAGCACAAGAAGGAGGGCATAGATTAAGATCGTTTTTGCAGTAGTGGGATCAAACGCATTTATTGAATGTTTTAAAAGGCAAAAAAATATGCAATTAAAAGTACTGTGTGATTGTAATTCAATTTATGTATTTAATTTACAGAAGGGCAATAAAATGAACCATGGAGCATTGCAAATATTTTAGATTATTAATTTGATCTTCTAAAAATAAAGTAAAATTTTAAAAAATTAATAGGGGTAGTAAGCGCCGTGTTGACTAATAAAATAAATAAATAACAAAATTACAAAATTTTATGTTTTTTATATCTCTACAATTGGGTGTAAAGATTTTATGAATTTATTCATCAATCGACCCAAAAATGTACATTCTTGCTATGAACCATACATAAATATTATGTAGTTTTGTGTATCAATTATCATTACTACACATTATGAATTATTTTCAGTATATTTATGAAAATAATCATCATATTTGTGAATTATTCGTAACTGCTGAGTATTCC
The DNA here is from genome assembly GCA_958295665.1 of Tipula vernalis. NCBI lineage: Eukaryota > Metazoa > Arthropoda > Insecta > Diptera > Tipulidae > Tipula > Tipula vernalis. The sequence continues at coordinate 13,763,687 of OY282559.1, read as the reverse complement.
ATTCTTCCTATACACGAATAATTTCGTAAATACAAATAATGAATTTCTAAACTTCTATGTACGAATTTATTCGTTAATGTCATTTAACATTTCATTAGTATTATGAAAAATTTCATGGTATCTTTAATTTCTTACGTTAATAATAAGAAGTTGTTCATCCAAGAATGCTTTTAACTGCTTTAAAATAATAACATTTTTCGTATCTTATACGAATCAATTCATAAATACTACAACGTAAGTAGTTAAGATTAAAATAAAAAATTTGTGTGTTTCACTATATAAACGTATGATTTTCTTACTATTAACGAAAGGTCGTATCGGCTAAGTTTTAACGAATTATTCTTACTATTAATGCGGTTTTTGTCTTCATTGATGTAGGCAGTGGCACTGTTGCAAACCACTTAATGCTCATAGTTAAACTCCTCTTGATATCAAATCCGCAGAATTATTTATCGGGTTCTCATCCACATCCTTGTTCTCGAGAGGAGCTAGATTTTGATCAAAACAAACGAGGGCAGAAACCAGATGCTGCTTCGAATGTATGGATCGCCCTTCTTCGATTGCATCAGCGAAACCGTGTATTTGAAAATAGGAAGATAATAAATTTGGCAGAAGACGTGAAATACATAGGCGCTGCAGATGTTTTGCCATCTTTTTTTTGAATTGGTATCAAATGATCCTAAATTTATATTTTTCTCAAAAGAGGCATAAATGGGCGTTATGGAATTATAGCGGCTATTTTTCATTGCAAAATGTTAAAATGTGTCGAAGTATTTTTTTTAATTTTCAAAAGCGGTTTATAAACATTAAAATTAGCTTTATAACAAGTTAGTTTGATTAATACTAATGAGTATTATACTTACTATTTTAATAGTAATGAGTATTTTCCCCCGTGCACTTATTACAGCTGAGATTCCACTCTTGGCGGGATTTCTAGCTCTAATGCGGCGTTTTAGAATGTCCCATACGTGTTCGATCTGATTAAGATCGGGACTCATTGGTGGCCACTTAATATCGATATCTTGGAAATATTGTCGTACCGTTGCAGCTACGTGGACTGGAGCGTTATCATGCATTAACACAAAACTGTCATAACCTATGAAGCCCACATATGGCAAAACGTGATCGTCAAGAACGTTCCGAACATACCAGTCTGCATTCATCCTCAAACCAATTGTAGCGTCATCTAATCATAATCATAAAGCGCACATTCAGCACACAATAGCTTAATTATTATGAACGCGTTCGTTTCATTGAGAAATTGCTCAAATCAAACAAATAGAGATATTTCGAGAGTAATAAAATAAAATATAGAACGAAACAAAAAAAAAATTTATTTTGAGTTCAATAGAAACCATTCCATAAAAAACACAAAAACATAAAGTCGAAATTTGTGTGGTTCGGAGCAACCGAAGACGTGCCAAAAACGGCAATCACTACTCCATTCGGGTTATTCGAATATAAACGAATGCCTTTCGGTCTTCGGAATGCAGCACAAACCTTTCAACGCTTCATGAATGAAGTGTTAAAACATCTTGACTTCGTTTTCGTCTACATTGACGACATATTGGTGGCAAGTAGATCTGAGGAGGAACACATCAATCACTTAAGACAAGTATTTAAGAGACTTGCAGAGTTCGATGTCAAAATAAAGACATCCAAATGTGCTTTCGGCGTTCCAACACTAGAATTCCTCAGTCACCACATATCCGAACATGGCATAAAACCTTCGCCGGAGCGCGTAGTAGCCATACAACAATTTCCAAAACCTACCTCAATAAAATCAATTCAGAAATTCGTCGGAATGGTGAATTATTATCATCGCTTCATTCCACGGTTAGCCGAATTTCTCAACCCCATTCATGCTCATTTGGTACTTTTGAACAAAAAGCCAAAAACAGCCAGAAATTTTTCTTGGCCTGATGAATGCGATAATGCAATTACCACAGTGAAAAGCGCACTCGCTAATGCAACATTGTTGGCACACCCCATCGAGGATACTCGATTTAGTATCACAAGCGACGCTTCTAGTACGGCCGTAGCAGCAGTACTGCAACAATATAATAAAGGTAATTGGGAACCATTAGCGTTCTTTTCTAAGAAACTCAGTAATACAGAAGTCAAATACTCAGCCTTCGACAGAGAACTGCTAGCTATTTACTTAGCAATTAAACACTTTAGATATTTCGTAGAAGGTAGGATTTTCATCGTCTACACAGACCATAAGCCACTGATTAACGCCATACACTCAAAGACGGATCGTAATCCTCGACAAACGCGACATTTAGATTAATGCAGCTAATAGCCTTAGTGGATGAATAGGTTCTTATTATTAACGTAAGAAATTGAAGATAAGATGAAATTTTTCATAATACTAATGAAATGGTAAATCACATTAACGAATAAATTCATACATTTAAGTTAGAAATTCATTATTCATATGTAGGAAGAATGGAGTGCACAGTGGTTATGAATAATTCACAAATATGATGATTATTTTCATAAATATATTGAAAATAATTCATAAAGTGCAGGAACGGGTTCATAATTGATAATTAAAATTACATAATATTTAAATATAGTGATTCATAGTAAGAATGCAAATTTTTGTGTTGTTTGATGACTAAATTCGTAAAATCTGTACAGCACAGTTGTAAAGAAATAAACAACTTAAAATTTCGTTTTGTTCTTAAAATGCAGTCAATTTAATTTCATAAAAATAAACTTTAATTTTAAAATAAATATAATTAATAATTAAAAAATATAATGGGATTAATAAACGCCATGTTGACAGGTTACATTCGAAATTGTTGATTTCTCCCATTTTCCCTTTGAAATTTGATAGTAATTTGCTATTCTGTAAAATCAATAAATTAAATTACAATCGCATGTAGGTACTTTTATTTGTTTATATTTGTTACCTGATATGATCCAAATAAGTACTCCAAAAGCGAGTTTAGCTGAAATATCTTGATTTACATAAACATTTTTTTAAAGGCGCACTGTAATGAAGCAGAGGTATTAGTAACACAATAATAAATCACATAAATTATAAATTTACTCATTATTTATACAATGAATTTTAGGGTTTTTCACACAAAAGTGTTTTCGTTTTAATTTCACGGAATAAGAATTAATGATCGATCACAAAAGCGATGATTTTATTTAAGTTCTTATTAAAACGAAAACACGGACATCAAATACCATATTTACCTGATTTTCAACACACAAAAATTATTTTAATTTCTCACGATTTTTAAAACTATGTAAATAGTCTTTTAAGGCTGCACGATAATAGTTAATAATAAAGCGTATACAATTTATTTACTTTCGGTGTCCCAAGCATGATTCAACTTTACGTAATTTTCGTAGATGCTAGAATAGATTCATCCAATCATTAATAATAAAAAAAATTCGTATACATTATGCAATTATAAAATTTTATATATTCGGACCAGTAAAAATGTAATGAAATCGTTAGGCATATGAATTTATTCGTAATATTCAAGTACTAAAGAGCCACTTTCGTTAATATGATGAACAGCGGTAGAGAACAATAAGTATTTAAAATAAATTTTCATCATAGTCTTATTCATAAATATTATGAACTATTCATAAATATTATGAACTGTTCATAAATATGTTTTTTTAATAAAATACGTATATTATACGCATAGTAAAATAAACTAAAGCATTTTTTAGTTTATGAACTGTGATTCATACTATTAACGCACAAATTTTCATGAATTTTTCTAAATGTTTTTTTACGTAAATATAGTAATTTTTTCTTTAATAGTACGAATTGCGGGTAATGAACTCCATTCGTAAATAAAATGTACTATATTTTTTTCAGTACAGAAATCAGATGCTGATTCGAACGTATGGATCGCCCTTCTGCGATTGCATCAGTGAAACCATGTATTTAAAAATAGGTAGACAATAACACAGGCGCTGCAGATGTTCCAGTTCATCACGGTAATACGACCATGCTACATGCATGAAGTTAAATTTTAAGCCTATCGCCTAAATATCTTGCATTATGAATGTTCCAATCACTACTACTGGAGAAACAAGGCTTATCGGGTCATAAATATTGGCCATTTCCAAAACAATCTTGAATGCCAATAGACACCGAAAATTTTTATGTATTCCCTTCATTCAAAAAACAGTTCCCTCTCACTCCTTATGAGTTCTGAAACGAAAGAGAATATTTGATATTTCGCTCTGTACCAGTCCAAAATAGGCAATAATGGATTCAAAGATTCGCATTTTGCTGTTTTGGCAGAACATCGAATACGCCTCGCCTTTTTTCGAATAAAGAGTTCGACTGGAAATAATAATGATTGCAAGACAATTTTTCTTCTATACAGACATACACTCCTGGACAAAATTAACGCATTATTTTTTTTGTACTAAAAAAAAATTCCGCTGGTCAATTTCAATGGAATTGGTATCAAATGATCCTAAATTTATATTTTTCTCAAAAGAGGCATAAATGGGCTTTATGGAATTATAGCGGCTATTTTTCATTGCAAAATTTTAAAATGTGTCGAAGTATTTTTTTTAAATTTTCAAAAGCGGTTTATAAACATTAAAATTAGCTATAACAAGTTAGTTTGATTAATAGTAATGAGTATTTTCCCCCGTGCACTTATTACAGCTGAGATTCCACTCTTGGCGGGATTTCTAGCTCTAATGCGGCGTTTTATAATGTCCCATACGTGTTCGATCTGATTAAGATCGGGACTCATTGGTGGCCACTTAATATCGATATCTTGGAGATATTGTCGTACCGTTGCAGCTACGTGGACTGGAGCGTTATCATGCATTAACACAAAACTGTCATAACCTATGAAGCCCACATATGGCAAAACGTGATCGTCAAGAACGTTCCGAACATACCAGTCTGCATTCATCCTCAAACCAATCTCCACCAGCTCCATACGGCCTTCCCAACTGATTCCACCCCAAACATTATTGAACCTCCACCAAAGCTTACAGTTTGCACCATGTTACATGGTGCGTAGCGTTCTTCTGTATACAAGATTACGTCCATCTGGTTTCCATAATTGGATTCTGGTCTCATCTGAAAAGAGAACAGTGGCCCATTGATCAGTTCCCCAATTTGCATGAGTATGAGCAAATTCTAAACGGCTGGATTTGTGGCGGGGAAGAAGCCGTGGAACTTTTACGGGCCGTTTTGGAGTTAGGTTCGCCTCTTTTAATCGTCGCTTAATTGTTCTGGCACTAACATTCACTTGGCGCGCACTAAGTAACTCATTTTTTAGTTTGAGTAGAAGTACGCTTTCGATCACTTAAACGAATTCATTTTTAAAAATCCGTCGTCATGCTCGATTGTGCACCTTTTACGTCCTTGTCCGGGCTTTCTTTTATACTCTCCGGTCTCACGAAATCGCTTAAGTATTCGTGAAACCGAAGACTGGTTCACTCCTAAGTTTCGTGCGATTTGTACTTGAGTACAATCTTCCTTTATAATAAAACAACTTAAGTTATTTTTAAAATAATTTTAATTGAAAAAAATTTTTACTTATAGTAACAATATTTAAAAAAAATTTAAAAAAAAGTTTTTTTTTAGAAGATCGATTTTGGATTGACTCCTTCTTCGGTTCTTTTTTAACAACTATTCAGTTTGAATCGAATAGTTGTTAAAAAAGAACCGAAGAAGGAGTCAATCCGAAATCGATCTTCTAAAAAAAAAACTTTTTTTTAAATTTTTTTTAAATATTGTTACTATAAGGAAAAATTTTTTTCAATTAAAATTATTTTAAAAATAACTTAAGTTGTTTTATTATAAATTTATAAGTGACAAAATATACACAAGCAAAATGGATATACACCATTATAAGTCACAATCTTCCTGATACAACATGACGACTTTAACCGCCTACAGCACACGAAAGGATGCCATATTACAATGGATCTTATTTTAGGTGTACATTTACAAGAACTAATGGTACTGCATTTACAAATAATTGACATGCAATGGAACAAAAGCCGATCGTTGCGTTGGATTTCAAACAGAATGCAATTTTGATGAAGCATTTTTGAAAATTTTTAATTGATTGGCTTGCAGTAGAATTTATTCAAGGTTGTTTCTGATAAAAATATAAATGTGGTATCATTTGACACTAGTAGTATTAAAGTTGACCAGCAGGATTTTTTTTTATTACAAAACCACCCACCTGATCACTTTGATCTCGCCAAATTTAAAATATCGCGTTTTTATGCCTTAATTGACATGTTACTCTATCTAGCCGATCGGATCTCATGGATCTCCCCCAAATTTGAAAATCTGTTTAAAGGACTTCTTTGTATACTACGTTTCTGATAAAGTGTTGGATGTAATTCTAGAAAAAGCAACAGGTTGAGGCAAATACAGACCCACCTTATAAAAAGTTTGCCCTTGAGACTTATTTATTGTCATAAAAAAAAAACTCGTTTAGGAAACTGTGACGTCGTTTAAATGCAAAGGGCCAGTTCATATCAGAAGGAGCCAATTCAATCCTTGCGATATCAATGAACTATCCTGCTGATCTTCCGATGAGAACTTTGGCGAAAATAATATTCGCCATCAATTTTGTGACCATGAACCTTGTGTGCAAGCATGCCTGTTGGTGTAATTGAATTTAAGAATTCTATTGGAAATTTCAACCTTTCTTCTTCGGACCATCAACGTAAAAGCACCGAATTGTTTCATCTGTATCATCAATGAGTTTCATGACCATGTTAAATACATACCTTTATTCATTATTGAGCTGAGAAACAAATCGTTCCCCTTTTTCTCTTTCGTCTTCCGTAAAGAATTCGAAGTCGCTTTCTAGAATTGCTTTTGTTATGGGTAAACCCAGTTTGATGTAGTCAACAGTTTAGCAATGCTCGATTTTCTGGTCAGTCGCTTTGATGATGATTTTCATAGTCTCTTCGAGGAATTTCAAACGGATTTCCAAATGCATAAATCATTTCAAAAGTAAGCCGTACGGCTTTGGCTGATTGTAACACAGCAACCTTCTGTAAAGTCTGCAAGCGATCTACCTGCTCTACAGGCGTCTTGAAACGTTAGGAGCATTACACCATCCACTGTTCTCAAATATTCAAAAAATGTTCCTCTTACATGTAGCAGAAGTAATCTCAAATAAAATTTTTCAGGATTATTCATTCCAAAAGTAAACAATCTACTGATTGTTTGCATTTCCATTCTCCCTTAAACCTCATCATGTCAAATTTTGAGAAGATATTTTACGCTCTTAACAGATGCGCAAACGTCCACATTAACATGACAATTGTACTTTTGTGATATGTAGTGGTAGCACCACCCATGAATTGTCAATGGTTTTGGTACCAACATTATCGGTTTGTCCTAGGTATCTCTGATATATAGGATATCAGTTTAAATTTGTTGGCGTTTCCTCTTGGAAATCCTTTGGAAATTTCTTTTTACATTTTACATTTTCCATGCAAGGTGAATTAGGATTGGGGTGAACCGTAAATCATGTGTTTTACAACGGCTTCATAGAGTTCAGAATTTTCACATTATCGCGAATTTCTGCCCAAACAACTTTATCGATATACTATACTCTTGCTCTCGAGATTTATCAGCTTGTGAGCATGGGGTAATCCACTTTTCTGAAATTCAGTGACGTACACTATTGCCCGAATTTTACCAAGAAATGTTTTTTCTTTAAAATCCTTCATAAAAACTTTCAACTTTTAGTTAAAAACTTTTGCTATCAAATTCGGTCGGTTTGGTGCAATACAGCTAACCCCAGCTTTACACGGTACTCGCATTACACGGTTTCGCTATAGCACAGTTATGCAAATGCGCACGGTCGTGAAAGTGACTCGTTTAACACGATTTTAATTTTAACATAAAATCCTCAATCAATTTCCGTTAACGTACATACTAACAAAATTTCGGTGAATAACCGAGTTTTATTTAATTCTGCTGTCTATTTTACGAATGCAATGTAAAATGAATGTGTTGGTGATAAAAAGTAAAAAAAAAATAATTTGAACGCATAATACCAAAACCAATGTGTACAACTACAACTATATAGTTTCACATTAAACTTATACAAACTGCATTTCTATTTTAGTTGGAATATAAAATTTAAACTGGTGAGAATTTAATTTATAATTTGTCCGTAAATAAAATTTAATAATTTTTAATGAACATTTTGTTGTTTAGACATTTAAATTGTCACTCTTTTTATAATTGTGGCAAAAGATACAAACCATACAAACTCGAATCTATGGATAAAAAACTACGTTGACATGTCACATGCTGTAGGAGGAGAAGGATTTGAGCACTTAACAATTGACGATATTCACGAGCTGGTAACTCAAGAAAATGATTTGACTGAACAAGATCTATTGGGTATACTTGATGAATCAACTGATTCCGAAAGCGACTCAAGCAAACCGCAAACTCCAAATTTTACATTGGCAGCAATTAAAACAATATTCGAGCTTGCTGAAAAATTAAAAAATCAAATTTTAGAGAATGACCCATCCATAGAGCGGAGTTTGAAGTTTGAACGGAACCAAACTACCGTGGTAAGCGGGGGTTACCTGTACATTAATTTTAGGTTTTTAGTGTCTGCAGTCCATTTAGGATTGCAGGTCATTTTTCTAAAATATTCTGATTTTCAAAACTTTCTTATAATGGAAGTATAACTGGAATTTCAAGTTTGGTTCCATTATTTTCATCCCTTTGTTGCAAGTGGTTCATTAAGACTCTGTATTTTTCAACGTTCAATTTTTTTTTTAGACAACAAATTGTTCAGTTAACTTTCCCGCAGAGAGAAAAGGGTTAAAGTTTTTCCTTGGGACAAAAATGTGTTCATAATATTGCATTTGTGTTATTCATCCTCTTCATATAGGGATACAAAACTGGGTATCCCGCGATGGTTTATCTGTGTTTTGAAATACTACTGCAATTACATTTGCTGCAGGTGCATTGTATCTCCTCTGAACATTTGGCGTATTTTGCCGAAATGGTAAAATTAACAATGGAAGGTATTTTCCATCTTTTGTCAAGCTTTTTTCAACTCCTTGCATTAGTTTATAGACAAAGTTGCGCATTTTTGGTTATATACTTCTTTTGTTAAGGTATGGACTCCCAGGGAGGCGAATGCCAAAGCATTGTTAAAGGATCGAATATTTTAGATGAAATTTTTATATAGGCCATTCGATATCAAATTCATAGCATCGCTCGTTGTCATTAGGTTTTCCAGTGTTTCTGAGAACACTAAAGAATCCAATTGTACTTTGCCTTGAAGGTAGCAATAAGTTAATAATTTTACCGGTGGGCAGACACTCAAAGATTCACAGCCTTTGCATTCAATTGTCATCGGTCCTAAGAAAACCTGTGGTACATCGATAGGATTGGATTTTTATATTCGTAGCTTGTTTTGTCTAGATATTACCATCATTTGTGACTTTTGCACGTTCTTGTTACATCCGCAGCAAATTGATCAAGTCGTACATCGGGTAATTTCGGAATGAAATTCAGATCCTCAATTTATATAGGAAAATTTCGGTTTATTTTATTCTTTTAGGTCGTCAAATAAAAGTGGACCTCAAATAAATATAGGCCTTGATTTGTTTATAATTTTGTAAACCATAGTTTAATGAAGGTTGATAAATCGTCACAATCTAACCAAAAAGTTAGAAAACAGTTCGAAAATTACTTAAACTAAGCCACCGTCGATCTGTAGTTTACTATTAGTTAAAAATATACTTAAAATTATCTACCGTCAGATTCTAGTTTGAATTAAATTATTTTCTATAACCCTTTTAAAATCAAAGAGTTAAAAACAAAAAGATAAATTTTAACTGCGGTTTAAATTGAAAAAAAAACATTTTCCGAACAATTAAACATAAAACCACATGATCGAACAAAAATTAAAATTTAATCTTTTACATACATCGTAAAAAAAATAATGAAGTGAAGACTTAGCAGATGGATGATTTTCTGATTGAGTTTCTTTTTTCTCAGCCAACAGTTGATTATAGTCTTTTGTATATTATTGATTAACATATTTTGCTTTTTGATATAGAAAACTGCAAAAAAAAAAAACTATAAATTGATCTGCACAAATAAAGGTGTCACAATAAATCACAACAGAAGTGAAAATATTAGTCTCGATGATAAACTATTATTATGGCAATTTCTCCTTAATTTCTATCGAAATTGACATAAAACGCGAACCATACACAAAATTTTGTATGACACAATTATTTCGATAAAAACCGCATCGAAATGTTTCTAATTTGAATGCAAATTATTTTATTTGCGTATATCTCCACCATATGTATATAAATAAATTGCAACCGTTACAATGACCGCTATTAGTTGCGATTTATTTTTTTTTTTTGTTTACCTGCTCGTATTTGATTATGTAATTTTATGTAAATAAATAGCTCGAAAAACTTGTTTTACACTTTTATAGTTTTATTTTTATACAAGCATAGTTTTATTGTACACTACTCTCTCTTGCATGCTCTAGTCTTTATATATTATTTAATGAAATCACCATATGCCACAAAAACAAATTCATTCATGGAATCAAAACACATGCTAGTTTGAGTGATAAATTGTCACTAAAATCCTTCACACCCAAAAGAAGTTACATATGAGTGTATGAATCATAATGTTTAAATCAACTTTCGCCGCTGTGATAATATGCGGAACGTTGGACAAAAGTTGATTTCATATTTTTGTGTTTTTGTTTATTGTTAAATGTTTTCGGTCAAATGGTCTAAACAAAAAAACGTGATTAAAATTTTTGATATGCAAAAGGCACGAGCGCGCTCATTCGAGACTTTTCATTTTTCCAAATAAATATCGAGTCATAAAATAATAGTACATAAATTACGAGTATGTATATGTATATGTATATACAAAACCACAGCTTTGGTGTAATAACTTTATGCGAACAGTGATCGTATATTAATTACCGCAACATAAAAAATAAAAAAATAAAATTATTTAAACCGTGTTCGATTGATTAATTAAAAGTGTTGTTGTAGATCGCGACTTAGAGTTAAGTAATGCGATTAGGTAATGTTTTATCAATTTGTATAGCTAGATTATAAACTGTTATTTTTAAGCGCGCACTGTGTCAAGTTAGTTTGGAGGCTTAATTTGTGGGGACACGATTACAAATGATTGGGCAGGCGGAAGACTTTCACTTAAATTTAGTATTGTATAGCTTTTATCTTAAAAAAAAAAATTGAGTGAAAAAAAAATTCACTCAAAACATTTTTGAGTGAAAAATATTTTTCACTCAAAAAAATTTTGAGTGAAATTTTTTTGGAGACAGGTTGTTCTTCCGGTTATAGTTTCTATAGATCAACAAACAAATCGGTCCCATATTGGGCGCCCACGTTTTACAAGCTTTATAATTGTGTTTTATTCAATTAAATTTTATCGATTTTTAATTTGTCTAAATAGGGGGACGTCGACATATTCAAATTTGTTACCGCATCAGTAATAAAAAAAAAATTTTATTTTTTTTTTCTGAAAATCTCAAAATTACTTTCCAACTGCAATAATATACATAAGATGGTAAGATCCGTGAAATCTTCAATTTTTTGTAAAAGTATTAATGACGTCATTTTTAAACTTTAACATACCGCGGTCATAATCTATGTTACCCCATGGTATACGTAATACACCTTTCGATTTCCGTAAAATAATTATTTGTACTCAATAAAATCACAGACAATAATTTGATTTGGTCAATATATAACGTAAACGCATACATATGAAAACATAATGAAAACGAAAGTTACAAAAAAAAAGTTATATTGCAACTCCCTTCAAATTGCGCGAAATATGACGTCACATCGTTAAAGCTGTTTACAATTTTCGGACTGGATACGACACAAACACACATACATAGGTAAAATAGAGAGATAATCTTTGCTCGCATAATATTTCTTCATTTTATATTTTTTGTTGTTTTTAGAAAGTAAGTTAAATCAGAGTTTTTTGTGTCGCGCTCGACTTGATATACTCCTCTTAAATAGTTGTGGTTTTTTCTGTTGTTGTTGTTGTTGTAATTCGCCAATTTGATTAATTCTTGGAATTAAAAACAAATGTAATAATTTGTTTGTCTTTTATTGTCTTATGTGTCGTTGTTTACATTTGAGTCTGCGGGTTGGAAATTCATATTTAATTAAAAATTGCATAACGCATCGTCGACATTGTCTGTATATATGTTATTGTTTTTTCGTAGAATTGCGTGACAGATATTTTTGTGTTGGGGAAATTTGTTGTGAAAATGCAAGATTTTGTCTGCGTAACATTTTTTTAGCGCACTTATCGGGAAATAGTTGAGGAAACGATTAAATAAATTGCTTTCTATATAAAGATATTCAAGACCAGAGAACCTTCATAGTACTTTAATATAATCTGAATATTTTAATTTTATTTTCAGATCACTAAAATGCGATTTACAATCATCCTATTAATATCAGTGCTGCACATATGCCTGGCGGGTGATATACTAATGGTTACAATGGGTGGAACAAAATCTCATAAAATACCATTTTGGGAGCTGGCCAAAGGATTAATACCGAGGTTAGTGAATAAATTTATACATATTTGGCCTTCATAATACACTAGCCAGTCAAAACCCCATTAAATTTTTCCGAAAAAAAAAATTTGTACATGCCACCATATATAGAGAATATTTTTTTTAGTAAGTTATTCCCATTATCGCCTTATATCGAGCGATCGGGTAATTACGCGTACAAACATCGAACTAAACGTAAACAAATCAGTTTAAATTAAAATTATTGATCGATTGATTATCGCGCATTCACAAAAGTCAATTTACCTTGGGGGAATGTGTTTGTGTACTGACACCTATGCGAAAAGATTTCATTGTCAAATTTATAAAAAATGTATTTGGCCGTCTGCATTTATTCGAAACGTTTAGAATATTTGTAGAATTCTAAATAATCGCGAAAGTACGTGTTTCGTCGATATCTAAAGAGATATGGAATTTAGGTTAATGTCGAATTGATTTTTGGATAAACTTGAATTTTGAGCATCATACGAACAGATATACTGCAACTTATTGATAACCTGATAAATATCCGTCGCTCGCAGCCCTTTTTTTTATAAAAATTATATAATAAAAAGTATTGTACGAAAGTATTTGTCACCCATATAACCCACAATTCAAAACATGTTACAAATTACCCTATATAAATATCCGTATACCTTCTAAAACCAGCAAATCCAATGTCAAATCCATTACTAATTATTTGAAATTACATAAATCTATAATTGAAACCAAACAATTTGACAACTAAATCTTGATATGTACAAAAATTCTAAAATTAAAATCTAATCGGGTGCTAATTATTTTTGTACATAAATAAGGCCGACACATTTTTTGTATACATAAAATATAAACCGAAAATTTCTAATAAACACGTCCAAATTAACATATGTTTGATAATAAAACATTTTTTCGCGGTTTTAGACAAAAATTTCACTTTCCTATATACAAGAAAGAAAACACCCTGTGTTACTCTATAATTACCATGAATTTAATTTGGAACACATGAGCACACTTTCACAATTTTTCATGAAATGCATGTATAATCTTAACCTTCATTATGATTTCAATATATATACTTCCTTATTCCAGAGGTCACAACATAACATTTTTGAATGGATTTCCAGCCGATTTTTCAATAAATGGCCTACAAGAAATAACACCATCCGGACTTGTCGAATACATATCAAATTATACGAATTGGGATTTGTTGGGGGCAAGGATGCGAGGTGATATGCCACTTTCATTTTGGGATGTGTTACGATATTCATTTGAGGTAGGTTCCAGAATAGGTGGTTCGATAAAATTTTTGTGATGCATATAAAGCTTTAATAAAACCAGAACATTTTTCTTTTCTTTTTTTTTTTTGTTGTATATGTATATGTATATATAATTACAGTCATGTGATGCAATGCTAAACGATGGTGAGACCAAGGAGCTGCTTAATCGACAATTTGATTTGGTCATCTTGGATGGGACATTTCCAGAATGTGCGATCGCATTGCCATATAAATTTGGTGTACCATTTATGTATTTGAATACAGTTGGATTTTATATGCATACTTTATCAATGGCCGGTAATCCGGCACCGTATTCGGTTACGCCAGCGTTTTATGTTTCGCTCACCGATAATATGAATTTTTATGAGCGCGTCATGAATATTGGATACCATTTGGTGTTGAAAACAACTTACTCGGTATGTATATTATTTGTGATTTAGTTTTAATAAATTTCACTCGATCGTTTGAGTGAAAAACGATTATTTTGAACCACGAGCGGTAGTGATGGCTCCAATCATATGAGTTTTCAATGGTTCGTTCTGCAAGTGTGTTGCACGCTATGTTTTCTATGAAATTTAAGAATTATTTATATTTAAAGAAAATTCTTCTAAATATTTACATGAAAAAATATAAAAAGTACGAAAATAATGTGGTCATGGACTATTTAAGATTCAATTATTTTGTTCCATATGTATCTTTAAGATAAAATGAATAAGTAACCGTGTAATATAGAATTTAAATATTTAAATTTGCCTAAAATACTTTGCTGGTGACAAATACTGTTGTCATGACGAGAATTTAATTTGGCGATTTTGGTCGATCATGGGAGAGGAGTATAATGCTATATTAGAAAATAATGCTTGGACATTAGCAGATGCTTATTACCAAAAACAATTATTTCAAGGACACAATGAGTATTTAGGCTTGCTAACAAAAAAGGCAATCAAAGTGTAAAGCGCGGATGCACCCAGTGCCAAAACAGCCCCTATAAAGAGAAGAAGAGTAGGTTTTAGTATTTGTAATAATAATAATAATAATTTATTGGCATAACTTAACAAAATTTGGTTTTCTTATAAGCGATTTATATATTGAGATGAGCTACTTATTTAATAGAGCTTTACTACAATTAAATGGTTAATTAATGATATTAGCGATTTACTTCAATTAATTGTGTTACAATTATCTTAAATGATTAATTCAGCCCATCTTAACCTAATCTTACACTAAACTTAAAACTATAAAAATCACTACACTTTCAACATGCCATATGTACATACCTGAGGCATGTATATTAGCTTTGAAATAATAGGCAATTTATGCATAATCAAAATATGTTTAGATTGAAAATCCTAACGTTTGTATTAATTGATTATCTATAAAATGTAATTTAGATATATATTTTATTTTAGATTCGTTAATGAGTATTTCAATTAATTTTATCTTTACTTCCGAATGCAGCCGATCAGTGTGGTATCTTCTAGGTAAGTTCCTAATAATTTTTAGGAATTTATTCTGAACGATTTGTAACTTTTGAATATGAGTTTTCGGTAGCTCTGCCCATAAGGGAGCCCCGTACAATATAATAGGTAGGACCATCGCTTTATAGACAAGTATTTTACTATCAATATTCATTTTACTATTTCTATTTATGAGCGGATAGAGACATTTCAGTAACTTACTTGTTTTCTCAATAACGCTATTGATATGGCTTTTAAATGTTAGCCTTTGGTCTAAATGAATTCCGAGATACTTCACTGATCGACTCCACTGTAAAGAATAGCCCATAAGTATGATTGGTCTATCAGGCAATTTTCTCGAGGCCCGGCACCGAGTGAAGTATATTGCTTCACATTTTGCGGTATTTAAACGTAGTTTCCATTTATTGAAATAAGCAGTTAAGTCGTTTATGTACAACTGTAATTTTGACGTAATATTCGACCCTAGTTCATCGGCAGTAAAAATGGCTATGTCGTCCGCAAATAAAGCTATTTCACAGTTGTTCGATTTAGGAATATCATTTATAAATAGATTAAATAACAGTGGGCTTAATACTGCTCCTTGAGGTACACCACTGAAAAGTTCTTCCGTATTTGATGCACAGTTGGCGATCTGGACAAAATATTTGCGATTCTTTAAGAATGACTTTACCGTTTTTAGTATATATAAGGGAAAATTGAGACATTTCATTTTATAGATTATACCATCTCTCCAAACGAGATCAAAGGCGCTTTTAAGATCTAGTAGTATCGTGCCGGTTGACTTTTGTAATTTACGGTTTGTTTTGATATAATGGGTTAACCTGTGTATTTGATGGATAGTGGAGTGCTGCGATTTAAACCCGAACTGTTCATTAATTAGTATTCTGTTATCGCCTATATAAGTATCCATTCTAGATTTGACTAGTCTTTCAAAAATCTTTCCAATACAACTTAGTAAACTAATCGGACGATAGTTTAGAATTTCGGTAGGATCTTTCCCTGTTTTTATTACAGGTAATACTTTAGCAAGTTTCCATACATTAGGGAAATATCCTGAGGAGAGACATTTGTTGAAAATTTTACACAGCAGAGAAATTGCTATTGGTGGAAGATTTTTTAGTAGTTGATTAGGAATTTTGTCTACTCCTGGAGCTTTAAATGGTCGAACTGATTGTATAACGGAACTTAACTCTTTGCATGTTATTAGTTCTATATTAGAACCAGTATCTGGAATATCAGTCAAATCAATTTCATCACAAACATTTTTTATTTCGTTATCAAGTAAATTAATAGAACTATGTGAATCCGGAAATTTAAATGCTTCGGATAGTGCATTACATTTTTCTTCGTTAGTAAATAATCTAATGTTGCTAGAGCCGTCCTTAAGTGGTGAAACAGGGCGAGGTTTATTCTTGAAGTTCTTAGCGGTGTACCAGAATTTTTTTGAACCCATCTCCATATCTTTTAAATTATTTTGCCATTTATGGTTGATCAGAGCCCAGATCATTTCCTGAATTTTTTTATTTAAATAGTTTACTATTGTTTTAAAATATGGAAATCGGTATCTAATAAATTGTCTTCGTCTAAGATTTTTTAGTTTTATTAGATTCTGAATCTCATCAGATAATTGAATACGTTCGGGATGTTTCAATGGAATTTCTGGCACACTAATAGTCCGAGCTTCTGTAATTATTTCAGAGAATATATTAACCGATTCTTCGATATGTCCGTTATTATCTAATAGAAAATCATGATTTGAAAGTTTATAATCAATATATTGTCGGTATGATTTCCAATCAGCCTCGCGGTAATTAGAGTAGGTTGGGACGAATCTACTACATTTAATCTGAAAATTGAATTCGCAAAGGACTGGATAATGGTCTGAATTGAGATCCTGAATTGTCGCTACATTATGCACATACATAGATTGGTTTGTTAAAAATAGGTCCAAATAGCTGGGAATACCTCTATGGCTGTAATAAGTAGGCTTATCCGGTGTTAAAACTGAAAAATTGTTGGAATTGACATGTAAATTATGCAAAGTGCGCCCACCTTTATTATTTCTCAGGCAGTCCCAACTAGTATGTCTACAGTTAAAATCACCACCAATAATGAATGGGGATGTAAAGTTAGTAAGCTTGATCAAATCATTTCGAAAATCTACAACATTGGAATTTGGACAATAACAAGATATAATTTTTAGATGGTTTCCGTCGTCAAGTTCAACAGCTATTCCAATAGATTCAATCGAATTCATATTAAGATCAGAAGACAAACTATGAGATATATTCCTTCGGATTAAAATAGCTACTCCACCTTTCTGTTGTCCTACCCGGTCATTTCTATATATAAAATATCCCGTACAATTAAGCGCTATATTAGGCTTCAAATGGGTTTCCGTTAGTAACATAATGTCTATCTTGTTGTCTGTAAGAAATTTTTCCAATAAGTGTTTTTTAGGTTTAACGCTCCGTGCGTTCCATGTGGAAATTTTTAAATTATTATGGATGACCAACATACCTATGAGCGACTTCTGAGAGCATTCGAATTTGTTCAATTTTTGTTTTACAATTCTTCGATTTCTCAACAATTTCACTAAAAATAAGAAATAATTCGTTAAGTGTAAATAAATCACTGTTTGATTTTACCGCGTTTGCATATCCTTGATTTGATCCTGATGGTTGGTTGTTAACTTTGGGTTGATTATTCTGATTTATTGTAGCTGGAAAGTCGTTTAAGTTCCATTGATATTCTGTATTATATTGTTGCTGCGTTGATTTTGCTTGTAAGTGCTGTTTAATTGATAGTTGTTTCTTCATATTCAAGTATTCGCTCCTAGCTGGGCAAATGACGGAGTTAGCTGCATGATTGCCATTACAGTTGGCACATTTAAATTTTGAAGCATCGTTGTTAAGGGGACATTCTTCCGAATCTTTGTGTGTAATGGTACAGTATCTACATCTTGGTTTCATAAAGCAATTTACAGCGCCATGACCGAACATATGGCATTTGTAGCATTGCGTAAGTCGATTAGGCCGATTTTGATAGATGTCCCAATTACATACTACGTGCGCTACGTATCTTACGCTTTTAAGTTGATTCAGTTTAATTGTACCTTTTTTATATAAGACGTAGTAAATTGCATCGTTATCAAATCGTTTTTTTTTTAATTCAATTTTATGAACTTTTAAAGGTTCAAAACCTTGATCTTTTAACGAATCCACAATTATTTGAGGATCCTTATCTGGTAAACCATATAGCACAAACTTCGTTGTCTTATCATCATTCTTAGTGAACGAATAACCTTCTTGATCACCAGTTTTAATTTCATTTAGAATCTTGTCGTAATCACTTTCACTAAATACAAATACTTTTACTCCTATTTTGATCAACTTTAAACCGTATTTCTCAATTTTTAATTTTTTCATCATATCTACCATATGACTATGACCAATTTTTGTAACAATTGGTGGAATTCTGCTATGTTGCGTAACATTTCTATTGTTGTTACGTTGACTGACATTGATACCGCTAATATTTCGAACGATTGGTTCGAACTGATTTTGACGTACTGGTATTGCGAATATATTATTATCCGTTATGTTGTTATTATCTACATGATTAGACATTTTTAATAATTTGTTCTGGGAATCATTTGATAAGGCCCATGGCCTTTTCTTGAAATTTCCAGCCAATTCTATTCACAATTTATTATTTCTTGTCACTTAAACTTTTATATTCGCTGTTTTCACACACTCTGTTTACAGAATTTAATTGCTTTTATTTACAGTTTTTGTTTTAAATTATTTACCAAAGTAAATTAAAATCGATGTGTATACATCGAGAGACAAAACTCAACTCCTTTTAGTATTTGTACCATAATTAAGTGAACGACGAATTGGGTCGCCAATATAGAATTTCTTGACATTTACTCAATCCTGTTTGAATTTTTGTAAAGTGCAGGTGCGTAAAATTTGTTATGGAACGATATACGCCAAAAGAGCGAGCAGAAATGCCTATAGAAATACTTAAAGAGCAATGAGCATTTGTCCTTCACTTTCAACAGGATGATGCCATGTGCCACACTCGGTCAAGCTCGGCGACCATTTTGCTACAAATGTTTCGTGGGCGTGTCATATCGAAATTCGACAATATCATATGACAATACATAATCCAAGAATTTTTTTATCCTGATATCAGTGAACTAGAACTAAGTAATGTCAAGATTGACTAGAAATACACCGATCTGTTGCTTATTTTATGCGTATTATTATTGCGTATGGGTTATAGAATGAAAAATCTTGAATTTGTTTTGTAGTATAAATGGAGTGCACGCATATCATCATCCACAAATTTAGTGGAATTTACAAGTAAAACGATCAACCAAATAGAAATACATCATATGGATTTAATTTCCAAACTTTCAGTAAAGGATTTGATCCTATTTTCTTTCAAATTTGTAAAATGATTCAGCTCATATTTATCAACCCTTACAAAAAATTCTAACGGGCTCATATTTACAGATGATATTAAAATTGTCCCTACCATCAGAGAATGGTCCGATAAACAATATCATTTACAAAGCCAACTCAAAGATTAG
This sequence comes from Tipula vernalis, assembly GCA_958295665.1. Classification (NCBI taxonomy): domain Eukaryota; kingdom Metazoa; phylum Arthropoda; class Insecta; order Diptera; family Tipulidae; genus Tipula; species Tipula vernalis. The sequence goes on along the minus strand of OY282559.1, from coordinate 13,743,733 downwards.
GTTTATCAAACGAGGGACTATAGTGAATTCCAATACAAATTTATATTATTGACGCGCTATTTCGCCTATGTACGGTTTCAAGTAGACGGGTGTGGGCAACTGTCTGTACTATTCAATTCAAATCAATAGAATTGAAAGTATTCAAAAACAAATCCTCTCGTTTCTATTAAAGACAACCAATTATGGGATTATGACTGTGATACTCCTTATCAAGAAAATGTGGCACGTCTACCTATGTACATATAAGAGAAGATGCCAAGGCTACGAAATTTGCACCCTTGAAAAAAGAGAAGTTGTTTTGGATGCTGACAAAAAATCTCGCATGTTTTAGGTAAGAGGCTCCATCTGTTATTGGATTTCGCACACCATTCCACAAATTACGGGGAGCAGCCCTACGGAACACAAATTTGTTTTCATCTTATCTAAAGACAACTACAAGAAAATTTACTTTTTAAATTTTTAAAATTTTTAATTCAAAATATGACATAAACTCTAGACCCTAACAAGAATTCTACAATAATTCGATATACACAAATATTTCGAAAATTCCAGAAAAATTTGGATAAACGAATAATCTTAAAAAATCAAGAAATCACTAAGAATTTTGGCTAATCTGAAACATATGTCATGCAGGCTTCGCAAAATCTCAAATAATTTCGAAAATATGACAACGACGATTATTTCGAATAATTCCAATGTCAAGCTTAAAATGCTTTTTCTATCTTTCGATTCTTCTAAAAATTTCAAAATCCTAAATTTCGAGAATCTTACCTGACGCAATAACAAATTTTAATTTTATAAATTATGACATTTGGGCGTTTAGCACCTAGCAATTTGTATATTTGGAATCTAATGTTTGGCTGAATGACTTCTCTATTTAATGGTTGGTCGAGCGAGGCTGGCCAGAAAAGTTTGGATAATCAGGAAATTTTAGAATATGTAAGTATTCTGGAATTAGGCAAGTAGAATTTTTTTGTAATTATCGGCAACGCAATCAAATTTGTAATTTCTGTAATTAGAAATCTTGTTCCTGCCATCTTGAAAAATTTGAGTCTGGACCAAAATAATTTGAAAAATTAGAATATTTTGGAACATGAAAATCTAAAAAATTTGGGTTTAGGAAATTTGGGAAATTTAGAAATAAAGAATTTTTTTTTTTTTTTTATTAGGCCTGGCTCCTACATAAATTAGAGCCATATTGCCAAAAATCCAAATTTGTAAAATTTGTATTTAAATCTTTTTAATTCATAATTCAATAACCAAAAAAATGTTTAACCTTTAATAAGAATTCGGAGTACTCCCTACACATATTCTGTCGGCTGGTTATTTTGCATCAAATTGCAATCCCACTCATCCTAATAAATTCATACATTTCCTTATAAGCCAAAGAACCACCCTCATTCATTAAATCACTTAGATTTCTTGCATTACGTAGAATGTTGAACTTAGATCTAAATTGGCTATATCTGGGACAAGCCAATATGAGATTTTCAACATCCTCCACACTTCCACACAACTCACAATCTTTGTCCTCACTCAAATGACTATGTTTCCACAAGCATTCCTTCCAGTTTCCATGGTTCAGCCTGATTCTCTCAACCGTTCGCAACATTCGTGTATCTCCTTTGAGCTCCTTAAAGAACGGAATTCTCAAAGGAGTACCACGGAGCATTCTGTACTTCATTCCTTTCGTTAGATTTTTCTCTTTTCTCTGAACCATGTCATACAATGTACCCTTTTTAGCATCATATCGGCTCTTTCATTCCCTTCGATCTGTCTATGTAATGGCATCCATTGTATGGTCACATCACGTTGACAGTCTCGAACGCATTCAAAAATCAAATCGACATACACATTGCCTTCCCTTTCATCTCCACATTTTAGTAAACATTTTAGCAATCTGGGAATCGGAAAATATTACTGTTTTCCTTTCCCCTTCATTTACGGCCAGTTTAATTCCCTCAACAAAATACTTTTCAGTATTCTTACTAGACATAAAGATACCAACACCCACTCCATTCTCATTCACACTAGCATCTGTATAAACGATATCATCTTGCACATACCGCTGACTGATTTTTCCAAACATAATTTTGGCGATAACTTCATTAATTCCCTTATAGTATTCCTCCATATTCAAACATATAGTTAGATTATTAGGAACGGGTTGCGGACAAGCATTGCCTATACTCAGAAACATGTTCAAATTTCCAAGTGCGATGCTAGTTCTATATGTCGGTTTGTACACCGCCCTACTTTGTAATCTTACTATTTGTGATCCACTCTCTCTTGTAATCAAGAGGTGAATCACCCAGTTCAGACCAAAATAAAGAATTATCAAGAGCATTTAGGATCTGATGACTTGAGAAATTTGAATATTAGGAATTGAAAATTAAACCATGACTGTACCTGTATTTCTGGGAGCTCGAGGGTGGCCAGACAATTACGGAAATTTAAGAATTTAAGGATTAACCAAATAACCAAATTCAGCAATGTTATAAATTATGAAATTTAACGACTTGAGAAATTTGAGTATTAGAAAATGAAAATTGCAGCCGCTAGGGTATATTTACTTAAAGAAGGTCGGGTTTGGCCAAAGAAATTTATATACTGAAAAACTTGGAATGTCGAAATTTTAGGAACTCTGGAGTTAGAAAAATTTAGGGATTTCGAAATTTTTATAATTTGGATTACTGAAATTTACGAATTTAAAATTAACCAAATAAAACGGGAAACTTTATAAATTTTGAGATGAGTTGCATATATGTAGGCAATTAAGACTTGGCTATTTCAGAAATTTTGATATTAGGAATTGAAAAGTAAGGCCTTATCGCACTGCATTTGTCGAGCTAGTCGAGGTTGGTAGAGGAATTTTGGAAAATTCTTAAGAGCATTTTAAGGTAAGCTTTAATGACTTAACAACTTAAGAAATTGGGATTTCACCTTGTAAATTTACAAAATGAAGTTTTACAAAATTTAAAAAATCTGTAAATAAAAAAATTAAAAACGCTAGGAGCTTAAAAATATTAAAATTAACGAATTTTGAAATGCGGAAAATTGGAGTAGAAAATATTGGAATTATTGAACTTTTGACTTAAAGACGCTTATTAACTGATGCTTTAGAAAGTTAGAAAGTTTACAATATTTCTAGGTATAACAGAAATTCTGAAAATTTTAAAACGTGGAATACAAACATTTTGAAAATGCAAAAATGTTCAAGGCCTAGAATATCAAGAATTCAAATTTTTAAAATGTGTTTTAAAGCATTTTGGTGCATTTTTCGTTTAATTGACCTTTCTAACTATTAGAATTAGATAAATTTAGTACACATTTGAGTTTTAATTATAGATTCATACAGCGAAGTTACTTAAAAGTCGAATTGGTCAGCGCTTTTATTTATCAGTCCAAGCTAAACTCGAATATAATATCGAAAATCTTGAATAATCTCCAAAAATCTGCCTAAATATAAAACGATCAACGCCAGAAAATCACTTAAAACCCGAAAGCCCGGTGTGTACTTTTAAGTCGGTAATATTATGCACCATATAACGTCAAAATTCGGGTAACTTCAATATGTCGATCACATTTATATTATAAGTCGATTTGGAATTCTGCGGTACGATATTGTACAACCACAAATTAGGCTGCATTGATATAAAAACATGGTCCTTCGAGCCGGATGCAACGAGTACAGGATATCGAATTAGCATTTTCTTCTCTTCAGTTATTAAATTCTTTCTGAACGAGCGAGTAATTTTCTTCAATTCCGGAACACGCTTTCATCTTAACATCAGTTATTACTTCAACAACCTAAATAAACCGTAAGTTTATCAAAATATAAAAACTATAAGTGATATCATAAGTGAACAGTTAGTTATAAATTAGTGAATAATTATTGAGAGTGAACATTTAACTCATCATTACTACATATATGTAGTGGTTTACAATTTGTTCGGAAAGTGATTCAAAGAACTACGCCATTTTATTTAAAAATTATATAGTCTTACACTAAATTCACTTCAATTAAAACTCCGTTACATTTCTGATTAAATTCGAGTGATAAAATGACCTCGCCTGCATTGATACAAAACCGTGGTCGAGTCTTAGGCTCCTTAACTAAAATGGCTACATTTGTTGAGAATATCGATAATGAAACGTTATTGGAAGAGATTGAAGCTAGGCTTCGCAAATTAGATTCATTGTGGGGAGAATTTTCTGATATAGAAGACGAATTGCTGTTATTGCCACAACAGACTTCAAAATCTGAAGAATTTGAGTCAAAATTCTTCAATATCAAAGCAATCTTCACACGCGAAATAAATAAGCGAAACCCAACTACAATTAATAATACAATCAATGATGATTTGAACGCAACAATCAATAACATATATTCTCAACAAAGAGCTTATTTTGAGTCATTACAAGATAGATCAACAACCCAAGATAAATCACTGAAATTGCCAAGAATTAACATTCCGCCTTTCAGCGGTGAATACACTCAATGGCCAGCTTTCAAGGATTTATATGAAGCTACAGTACACAAAAACGAGTCCATATCACGTGTGCACAAATTTCAATTACTGAAAGGCCTACTACAAGGAAGTGCAGCGAAAGTGATAATACATGTCTTGATTACTGATGATAATTACGACGAAGTATGGGATAAATTGCAAAAACGGTATGATAACAAGCGATCTATTGTTAGCACGATAATTCAAACATTTCTAGATCAGCCCAAAATCCAACATACGTCATTCAGCCAACTGAGAACATTAGCTGAAACATCAGACGAATTACTGAGGGGACTGAAAGCAGCAGGTCCAGATTGTGAGTCTCGTGATCCATGGCTCTTGCAAACAACAATGGGCATTACATTCAGTCACTTTAGAACCACCAAATGTCAATGATTTTTTTAATTTCCTACATCGAAGGTGCGATGCTTTAGAAAGTTTCAATGTAAACGTTAAATCATCCAAACATTTGCCGAGAGTATCGTATGCCGCTACCACAAAACCCGAATGCTTATGCTGCCACAAGTCTCATCCATTACATAAGTGTTATAAATTCCAAGGATTTGACAGAGAGCACCGTAGGTTCGTTGACAACCATAATTTATGCATTAATTGTTTAAACGAGGGACATTCACCAGACAACTGTCCATCACAAAATACATGCTTTAGGTGCAAATCAAAGCATCACACGCTTTTACATGTATTCAACAACACCGACGAAACAAGACAACTAAATTCTAACACAGTCAATACTTCTAATCATTCAGATTCTACAGAAACCATTGAATCAGGAAACTATCCTAAGAACGTGTTGTCGACAACAAAAGTTACGGTTAGTGATAGCAGACAAACTGTTTTACCGACCGTTGTGATGACCACGACGGACATACATGGCAAGATACATAACATCCGTGCTCTCCTGGATTCAGGTTCTGAATGTACCTTCATTACCGCAGATCTTACAAAAAAATTAGGATTGAAGCGGAGTCATGTGTGCTTTTCAGTAAATGGTTTATCTGCTATTCCGGCAGGTCAAACAAAGGGGAAAATCAATATAAAACTTTTCTCGAGGTACCATTCTCAAAACTTTGTTATAGTTGACGCTCTGATTCTGAATAATTTAACAACTTATCTTCCGCCTCGAGCAATATTGCTAAACACGCATGATACGGAAAAATTTGATGAATATCGTCTTGCTGACCCTGAATTTTATAATCCAAAGCCAATTGAAATGATACTAGGCATTGACATATTCTACGATATTGTGAAAGAAAAACGAATTCTATTCAATGCAAACCTTCATTTGTTAGACAGCATATTTGGTTGGGTCGTTGCAGGAATTGTAGATAAACAATGTAATATCGAGCTTCAGTGTCACACAATACGTATAAGCTCTGAAGACATACACCAACTATTGCAACGGTTTTGGGAAGTACAGGAAAATTCATTTGAATCGCCTGTCAAAGATGATGCTTGTGAGGAACATTTTTTTGAAAACCCACAAATTCGTTAATGGTCGATATGAAGTAGAATTACCATTTAAAGACAATTGTGAATATGCAGGAAGTACTTTAAAACAAGCAAGGTCTAGAATGATGTCAATGGAGAGGAAGTTCTACAAAGATCCAGAGCTTAAAACCGGATATGTAAAATTCATGCGCGAATATGAAGCTTTAGGACATATGGAATGTATCTCTGATCGTGAGATCTTGGGCGAAGACAAATCAATTCACTACCTACCACATCATGCCGTAATTAAACCAAGCAGCACTACCAGTAAATTACGCGTCGTATTTGACGACTCATGTAAATCTAACACAGGTCTATCTTTAAATGATATCGTACGAACATTACCAACCATCCAAGATGATATATTCTCCATTTTATCCAGATTCCGCAAGCATAAAATAGCGTTCATTTCCGATATTGAGAAGATGTATCGCCAGATAAGAATTAATCCAAAACATCACAATTATCAACGGATAGTTTGGCGGGAAAATCCTTTACGGCCGATGCAACATTTCCAGTTAAAAACTGTTACTTACGGTTTGACGTGTTCAGCATTTCTCGCAATTAGATCATTACATCAAACAGCCATAGATAATAAAGAAATTACCCCAATGTTATTAAATATTATTAAATCTGATTTTTATGTAGATGACCTATTGACTGGATGTGATTCGATAAATGAGGCTGTCGCAATATATAACGATATATCAAAAACATTATCGAACGGCGGGTTTTCATTACGAAAGTGGAGTTCAAACGATCAGGAATTTCTAAGCAACATACCAATAGAAAATCGAGGCAAAGATGCCATTTCAATCGAAGACCCGGAATCATACATTAAAACGCTGGGAATTTGCTGGTTAACAAAGGAGGACAACTTTGCATTCAATGTACCAGATTTGAACTCTCATCAAATCACGAAGCGAGGACTGTTATCGGAATGTGGGAAATTATTCGATCCCCTTGGTTGGTTGTCGCCAGTGACAATCACATTTAAAATTTTACTCCAATCCCTCTGGTTGACAAAATTAGAATGGGATGATCCGCTACCAGAAGAGATCAACCGCAATTGGTGTACCATCAGACATGAATTGGCATGCCTTACAGCCATACGTATACCACGATCACTGCAGATGTGTGAGGGTCAAATAGTTCAATACCATGGATTTTGTGACGCCTCTGAAAAGGCGTATTCTGCTGTCGTATACTCCAGAACTGTTCACTGCAATGGAAATACCTACATTCGTCTAATAGCTGCTAAGACAAAGGTTGCTCCATTGAAACAGCTTTCCATTCCTCGTTTGGAGCTATGCGGAGCGGTACTCCTGACTAAATTATTAATGAAGATAGCTGAAATTTTTAAAGCACCTGCGGAGACATTACACGCCTGGACGGATTCTACAATTGTTTTAGCATGGCTGTGAGATGTGTATTAAATATTTTATTTTCGAAATTGCCGAAATTGCCACAAAACGTGATCATGTAAGACACCTTGAGTTCTCGTAGTTCATTCAGAGTTGGTCCGGCCTACATGTGAACCAGTATCGATACTCGAGAACTGAAACTCGAAATACGAGAGATACATAGCAGATGGAATCTGAGGTGGAATATAAGGCCAATCGTCTTTGTATGTGAAGAGGTTTTGTGTGGCTTCGTAGCTTACACTCAACTTTTTTTTTTTGTTGATTTCTGTTGATCAACAATCATTTTTGTGACGACAAGGTCTGGCACGAAGTATATCGACATTATCGACATTTGATATCGACTTTCTCTTATAAAAGTAGCCGCCAATCGCCCGAAATTTTTGTTTCTGATATTTTATGAAGAATATACAACAGACTGAGATCTTATTAGAAAAAACATGTCACCACCAGTAATAGTAGTTGTTTCAGAATTTTCAGACGAGGTGAAGTTTATTTTCACTAAAAAGCTCCGTGAATGTAACATTAGCATCATTACACGACTATAGAGATATTTTCTAAAACAAGAAAGCGAAGAGGACACAAACAAATAATAAGTGTTGATGGTTTTAAATTAAGTAAAAATCTGACATCACCTTGCATATTTCCAGTGTGAAGATATAAGTATAAAACTAATTAATTATCGATGAATCATTTCATTGCTCAAACACATAATAATTTATTTATGAGCTAAGTAAATTGCAATTCATCTCCGTTATGTATTACAAGGGCGGTATTGATCAATTAATTTCAATTATATATGTAACTTTGCAAAACTATAAGAAATCCTGATGTCAAGCTTGTATCATTTATTCCCAAGTATACCTTAATTTTGGTAAGGTTCATACTAAATCTGCTCTACATTTTATCCCATAATAGCAGCTTGTTTCTTGCTCTTAAATATGTCGATCATAGCCGTAGTTTACATTAAAAGCAACAACCAAAAATTGAACAAATATTTGTTTGAAATATGATTTGATCAGGATCAGATCAAACATTAGAAATTGTAGCTAATACCAACTGTTGATAAACAGGAAGTGTTTTGTGTGGTTTGTTACAGTGTTGGCTCGTCATTCGCACTATTGTGACATTTTTAGCGTTTGGTAGCACATTTTCGAAAGAGTACCTGTGACTATGTGTTTGTTAGGAATTAAATGGTAGGTAGCTTTAAATTGGAATTATTTTTCCCCTATATTTGAAAAAATACAAATCAAATTTCTAGTGGTAGATATTATAACTTCAACTCGGATTCGATTTAGGTAACCCCATGTTTTTCGATTCAATCTAATACAATTGTTGTTGTAAATTAACCAAAGCAAAATACATGTATGACATTTCGTCGACCGAATAGTGAATGTTGTTATGTCATAAACGCCATTTAAAATTGTCAGATACCCATAGGTAATTTTTATTTTATTGCCATGTTTACAGAAATAATTTTATAAATTAACCCAATTTGTTAATTGTTACTTATGTCCCACTACAAAAGAAACGTTTCTGGTTTCTGTCATATTATGTACTCTAAGCTACAGCCAGAGTCCGAAAGAAATGTTTATTGAATTCATGCATGTAAATTGGCGATTAAACAACGGTTAAATAACGTTAAATCATCGTTCTTGAAGCCGCTCTAGAATACGGGTTCGTTAATACGAAGAAAGATCAAATTTTCTTGGATAGATTGTTCCAGAAGTTCTGGTTAAAGTTCATAGTCTCAAGTTCAGACTCTAATCCTATATAATTATACCATTAAAATAATAGAGAGGATTCGCACCGTACATCGTACCCAAAAAGCCGAATGAAAAAATTTGCCCAAATTTTCGGGTAATGATTAGGCTTAGGATTCTTAGGTAAAAAAAAATTTTTTTTTTTGGAAATCCAAACCAAAGAATAACGTAATTCGACTTTTATAGCATAAAATATGATAAATCAAAAATATTTTTAAGCCAAATTTAAAATTTAGGGCAAAAAATATTTTTTTTAGAAGTTAAAAAAGTTTTACTTTGGCCTAAACTCCGCTAAGTTAGATCAATAAATTAAGAACAAATTAAACGTCAAATTAAAATATCTCAATAGTTTATTGCACATTATTATTTAAATTAGCTTCAATTCTGAAATTTACGGTAGAATAATTAGTGCCATTTACGTGGGAAAAGTCAACATAATGTATGAATTTCAACATATCGAATATAAAATCAGAATTTCGGGCAAAAATCTGAATGAGAATTTGAATTCCCAAATATCTTGAGTAGGAACTTAAATTGGATTTAAAAATTTGAAAATTGAATTAAAATTATAAACTATATTTGAACAACATCTTGTGTTTAAATTTGAATCAAAAGCTCCAGTTTTAAATCCATAAATTTTCACTTTGAAATTAACTAGATACAATTCTAATTGAGGTACCATTCGAACTACGACGCCAACAATATTTTGAGTGAAATTTAAAATAGAAAGTAACAAAATGTTTCTAGATTAAACTACATTTTATATGGAATTTAAATAGTAATAATTGTTGTATAGTGTTACTTGGGGTTAAAAATTGATTTGGAAATTTAGATTAGAAATTGATTAGCACATTCTGCTTGGCTTTGAGCAAAAATTTAAGTGTATATTGGTTGTTCCAAACTAGATTTAGACTTAATTTTAATTAAGTTGATTTTTCGGCATTTTTTATAGACAAATATATTAATTGTTCATGGCAATCTCAATATTTTCGATTTGGTAAATCAGAAAAATATAGAGGCCAATCGCTCATAATATATCTACTGAAAAAAAGTAGAAATATCTTCCCACCTCCCCGTAATTTTGGCTGAAGGTCCAGAGTTATACCAATGTACCACTCTGCAAAAATGAGAACCCTCCATGAGTTCTGTTGGTAGTTTGGTTTCGTACTGAAAAGTATGGTCTACTCATCAGGCAGCTACAACCAAACTACAAAAATTCCACTCTAACCACATACATTAAGTATCTGGCCAGAACGTACTGACATAGCGAATTATTATTCAACTACATCAAATATAATTGCAATTAGGTAAAAATTAAGTTGCAAAACGAGATTTGATCTCGAACAATCAACAAAATTTCCTTTGAATTTAGTTTAGAAATTTGAATCGGCAATTTTGAGTGAAATTTGAATTAGGAATTTAAATTTAAAAAAATGGTTTTCACATTCCAAACCAAATAAAATCTTTGGTATGAATTATATATAAGAATTGAGTTACAACTCGAATTTTGATTTCACAAAATTTTAAGAGAAATATAATTTTACATTGCACAATAGATGTGGGAGTACTGAGTGGGTTTTCAATTAGAAAACAAAAAAATTAGAGCAAATTAGATGGAGCAAAGAATAGATACATATATCAAGGGAAAACCAAAATACGTATTTTAAAACCAATTTGAGTTGGATCAAAAGTTTTAATGAATTCGAATAAAATCTTGGATGCTTCCAGAATATAACTTTGAGTGAGATTTTAACCAGAAATTAAGTCAAACTTCCAAACTGGCCTTGAATTTGGATTGCAATTTTGATCACGCTCTTTGAATTAAATTGAAATAAAAACGTGAGTGAAATTTAAAGTTTTAACAAATATTTAGGTATCCTACTAATTGATTATTGTAATTTTCCTTTTAATATTTGAGTGGTATTCAGACTAGTAAGTTAGTTTAAAATCAAAATGGATTCGAAAAAATTAAGATTTTTAGTTTAAATTGGTCAACTGCATTCGACAAAGAGGAAATTGATTTAAATAACGAAATTTAAAGAGTGAAAGTTAGCTAGAATTCTTCTAATCTCGATAAAATGAGTTTGAGTGAAATTTTAAGTAGAAATTATCTTCTTTATATTCCATTTGGGGAACACATTTTGAAAACGATTTTAGCAAAATATTTAGTGCACTTTATGTGACTCAGCTTAAATTCTCAACAAATTTTTTAGTTCAACTAGAAAATTAGGAATCAATTTTAAACCGTAATTGAATAAAATCTTACGTAAAAACTTACATTAGCAATAGAGTTTTAACTACCATTTGATGCAAGCAAATACTTCAGCTTAAATTAGACTAAAACTTGAGTTTGGAATCCGAACTGCCTTTAATTTGACATTTAACAGTTTGAGTGAATTTTAAAAATTTAGTTAAAATTAATCGAGCAAAATTTTTGTTTAGATTGGGGTAAAACAAGATTTGAACATAGTTTGAACTAAAAATTCAAATTTTGAGCAAAAATTTGTTTAAAAAATATTTAAAAATTGAGTTTGAATTCCAAATTTAATTAACACAGAATTTTGGTTGCAATTAAGTAAAAAATTCCAACCTAGATTTGTCTAAATGTGCTTATTAGAAATTTGGAGTACAACTTCAGCTTTAGTTGTAGGTACAATGTTGGAATGTTAAGAAAAATTCGAGTGTTATTATTATAAATGCTGAGTTCGAGTAGAATTTAAAACTCTAATTTATGTTAAAAAGTTTGTAAAATGTGAGTAGAAATTGAATTTGAATATTAATTTGAACTTGGGCAAAAACATAACCGTAATGTAGTTTTTAGTTTAAAAGTTGAGTTTGTATTTCGAATTGGACTGGCAAGAGAAAAATTAAGGATTGAGTTTCTCAAAATTCTGAGAAAAAGATTTTTTTGAATTCCAAAATTTTGGTTACAATTAGATAGAAATTTTGTGATATTTTAAATACAAATAGGCTAAGTTGTAAACTCCATTTGACAAAATTGAAGGAGGAATTGAGTTATAATTTTGAGTGAAATTTAAAATACAAAATTGGCAGTTGATGCGAGAAGTGTAAGTTTGGTATTCCAAACTAAATTTTAATTGAAGTTAGTAAAAATTGTGTTTCAACCGTTACGGTATTCTTTTGAAGTAAGTATCGTTTACCAGTCGAAATTTTTAGTGTATAGATGTGGAACCATTTTTGGCCACTTCTCCAACTGTATAGCCAAAAACTTGATGCTATTTTATTATAATGAGTGAATGGAAATCCTCTTAAGATAAGGTCTAGTTTTGGTTTTCTTTTCAAAATTTGACCACATATTTTGCAATTTTAGTTACATATTTTAGGAACATATTTTTGATTTTTTAGAACGTAAAAATCCTAAGCGTAGTAATGATAAATATTCATTTCGAGACAGATTTTTAACAGCGAGGAACAACACAACAATCTCAACGAAATAATGCAAATATATTTCGCTACAGTAAATCTCCTAAAAATTGAATACTTTGGGCGATTTCGTCAATCGATCTGAATTTTTTACGCAAAATCATTGTTCATATCAGAATGATGCCTTTTTTAAGTTTTATGATTAGTTTTTCTGACACGTTTCTTTTTTATTGGTCTAAATACGAGTCCAACGTACGTTTTGCTTTACCAAACCATCTTTTGTAATCCAAAGATCTGAACCACGCAGATAAGGCTATAACTGACTTTCCCTAAATCCTAACAAATTTTTGTAACCGCATGGCTTAATGACGTGAGCTTCGAAATCCCACAACCATATAACGTAAGCTCTAAATGTAAGTTTTAAAGCTGTAAACCTGCGATCTTACAACAGGGCTGTTACCTTCAAGCTCTGATCCCAAAACAGGCTACATCTTTCGGACCTTAAACTTCAGAAAAGCAGTAGACAATCAACACGAAAGGCTTCGAATTACGTTGATTTTGACTGTTTCTCCATCCAAGACACCTCCGCGTGCCATGTTATGGAAGGCACAGGAAGGAGGAAATCATGGCTGGCTGTATGGCCAGGCAGGCCCACAGTCGTTGTCATCATGCAACCTTGCCTTCCTACCACTAGACTCCTTGGTTTCTGACAAGTATAATGCTACAAGGTGTAACTCCTATTCATGTAATATAGATTCTGATGTTTTTTTTATATACATATATGTGATTATGCGAAAATATTTAAATACAAATGGTAACGCATACAGAAAAAAATATTTTTGTACCTAAGAATCCTAAGCCTTAAGATGCATATGTACCAGATCTTATTCGAAATTTGGGACTTCCAAAAAAGTTCATCGCAATTTTTACTCGCAGAATTGAAAAGGCGGAGGCTGGTAGTGAAGAGACCAAACCAACTATTTACAGAGATCAAGATGAGCCCTCACGTTTATAAACTCGAAGAGTAGAGGTTGTTCATGGATTCTACGAAACTCAGTTTTAAAATGGTGCTACTAAGAGTACATCAGCTCACTCGATAGCATTGAAGGAGAATTATGACATGCAGCTCGTTTTAGGAAGATTAAGATACTTAGAATATACAGTGAAATCCCGCTATAACAAACTCCCAAGGGAAAACAAAAAAGTTTTTTATAAACGGAGGTTTGTTATAAACATGACTTCGGTTATAACAAACGCAGTTTGTTAAATCCGAAGTTTGTTTACAAAAAATATTTTTGATAGATTTTTATAGTAAACTCCAATGCGAAAAATGTCGGCAATTATTCTTATCATTTTATATAAACCAAAACTTAACATGTATACATATTTATATATTTCATTTCAATTATGTAGTTTACTATATTGTTATAACCGAAGTTTGTTATATCCGAAGAATGTTCAAAAAGTTTGTAATAACCGGATGTTTTTTATAAACGGGGTTTGTTATAGCCGGATTTTACTGTAAATGGCAAGTTTGCGGAGAAAATAATACGAATCATATTAGTGCAACAATCTGGATTAGTAGCACTATTGTCCGAGAAATTGTGCCGCTATGATGTGAACTACGCTGGGTTATACGCAAACATTTTATTATTATGTTGCCAACATTATTTTGTATTGACACCCTATTGTGAATGAGCTCATGCTCAAAATGAGGTGTCGTTAAATTTAGAAGTTAATATCAAATAAATAAATCAGTGTCTGTCGGACAGATAGCGTTTGATATCAGCTCAAACCAACCAACATTTTGCTCTACCACCCCCCCCCCCCCTCACCCCTAAGAGCCTAGGATTCAGAAAATGTTTCGAGATGTGGAATTCATTAGAACTATGATATAAACAGAGAAGTCTGTATAGCTCAGTTTTCGGAGAGTTGCAGAGAATTTTCTAGGAAATCATAAAAGTCAGAACTACAAAAATCTTGTTACAGATACATATGTTAGCAGAATTTCGAAAAATGTTGATGTCTGATAAGCTTGAAAATACAGTTTCTCGATTCCGATTTAGAATACTTCCCTGAAAACTTTGGTGATTATAGCGAAATTGTTTTAAAAAATTATTTTTTGTGTGCCAGTTGTAATTAATACAATATGTTTGTTGTAACAAAACAAAACAGAGCAATTACATTTGACTGCCCGAAATGTTTGGTAATTATTAAAAAATAATTACGTATAATAATTTAAATTAAATGTTTTGTATCTCTACAATTATTTAGTATGCCTGGCATATATAAGCCAACGGGCATGCAACTTATAAAAAATTTGGAGCGTAACAAATAGAGTGGAACTTGTTTATTTGTGAAATAATTAAAATCAATTCAAATTTACCTAAATTGAACTAGTAAAAGATTAATTAGTTTTTAGTGAATGGTTTGTTAAATTAGCTTTTAGTAACTAGTTTTGGTTTAACTTTGTGTTCTTGTTAATTTTGATTCAAAATTAAAAACAAAAAATTTGAAATTACTTATAAAGTTGATTTTAATAGTTTAGATAAAACAACAAAATGCATTTCGTATAATTAATATAAAATCTTAAGCATAGTTTAATGTTCTGTAGTTTGCTTGTGGGGAGACTACTATGAAATTTGTTCGTCTTTCGTAAAATTCGAAATCGTAAAATACGATACGATAGTATTTCAATTACTGCTTTTATACCTCACCTACATTTAGGTAAAACGATTAATTCGGACGACACTAAAAAACAACTCAATTATTTTTCTCCGAGCTAATAGTCCTCTCTTATTTCTCCGACATTTAAAAAAAATTGAGGTGTGGCCAACACACGACTTTCTTTTACGAACAGAGAATTTTGAGAAATTTTATTTTTTTTATAACATTTTTTTAAATTTTTTTTTTTTTTTTTAATTTTTGGAAACATTTTGTATTAAGTAGTTTTTTGTAAACCTTATACTTTTTAAGATATTTGCAAAACAAATTTTCTGGACCAAGGGAGCGGACACTTCCGGTTAGCCGATTTGGAGTAAAATTCACTGGGACCTCCCAATTTATCAAAAAAGCTTAAATCTGAAGTTTCTGTTCGATTGATTAAACCATATGGGATGTAAAGAGGACACAGACTGACAGACTGACAGACTGACAGACAGACACCATTCTGAAACCCACTTTTTTTGGACTCATGGGACCTCAAAACAAATAAATCTCTAGAAATCTCAAGGTCCAAAATTTTCAGGAATACTATACTTTATTTTACTAGAGTAAAATAAAATAAAAAACCCTAATCCATACGAATCTTTCGTTTAGTAAAAGTTCTGCAAAATTATTTTTTGGAAATCGCACTCAACTCCCAAGGGCCAATATCGGCCATTGCCAACAATGATGACAAAGTTTTCGCTAGCACATAGAATAGGTTGGTCAATTTCCTAGTTAGAAAACCCTAATCCATACGGATCGTTCGTTTAATAAAAGTTATACGAAATAATTTTTTGGAAATCGCACTCAACAATGATGACAAATGTTTCGCTAGCACATGGAATAGGTCCCTTAATTAACTAGTTAGAAAACCCTAATCCATACGAAACATTCGTTTAGTAAAAGTTCTGCAAAATTATTTTTTGGAAATCGCACTCAACTCCCAAGGGCCAATATCGGCCATTGCCAACAATGATGACAAAGTTTTCGCTAGCACATAGAATAGGTTGGTCAATTTCCTAGTTAGAAAACCCTAATCCATACGGATCGTTCGTTTAATAAAAGTTTTACGAAATAATTTTTTGGAAATCGCACTCAACAACGATGACAAAGGTTTCGCTAGCACATGGAATAGGTCCTTTAATTACCTAGTTAAAAAAATGGAGGTGTGGCCAACACACGACTTTCTTTGACGAACAGAGAATTTTGAGAAATTTTATTTTTTTTATAACATTTTTTTAAATTTTTTTTTTTTTTTTTAATTTTTATTTTTATTTGTTTTTAATTTTTGGAAACATTTTGTATTAAGTAGTTTTTTGTAAACCTTATACTTTTTAAGATATTTGCAAAATAAATTTTCTGGACCAAAGGAGTGGCCATTTCCGGTTAGCCGATTTGGAGTAAAATTCACTGGGACCTTCCAATTTATCAAAAAAGCTTAAATATGAAGTTTCAGTTCGATTGGTTAAACCATCTAGGCTGTAGAGAGGACACAGACAGACTGACAGACTGACAGACTGACAGACTGACAGACTGACAGACTGACAGACTGACAGACTGACAGACTGACAGACTGACAGACTGACAGACTGACAGACTGACAGACTGACAGACTGACAGACTGACAGACTGACAGACTGACAGACTGACAGACAGACACCATTTCGAAACCCACTTTTTCGGACTCAGGGGACCTCAAAACAAATGAATCTCTAAAAATCTCAAGGTCCAAAATTTTCATGATTACTATACTTTATTTTACTAGAGTAAAAGAAAGTAAAACACTGCCCTAGTGTGTAATGCGATAACTAAATTTAGGAATAGATTTAAATAAATTCAAAACATTATTGGGATTATTTAACTCATCGGCGGAACGGCCCAATTATTGTGAGTTGAATGTGAACCCACACAAAACTGAATTTTTTCTCTTTTCTACAAAATACAAACGATCCTCCCACTTTAAATGGGTTCAGCTTGACTTTCATAGATGACGCAAAATTTCTGGTTCTCATTTTGAATAGTAAATTAAATTGGAAACCTAATGTTTTGGAAAGGGTACAGAAAGCTACAGTTGCGCTATACTCTTGCAAAAATGTCATTTGGGAAAGCACGGTATCTGAAGCCCCGGATCGTACATTGAATATACACCGCAGAGTCAGACCTATTCTTTTGTATGTGGCAACAGTCTGGTGATCTGCTCTGAACAAAACTGCCAGCTAAAAGCTGTTGACGAAATTTCAGAGAACAGTCTCATTATATTTTGATTCAAAGTTCCGGACTATGATCTCCTCCAGGAAGGGCTGGATGATTGATGTAGTACTGGAACCAGGAGTTATAAACATCTTCACTGATAGTTCAAAAAGGAATGGGAAAGTCGGGGATAGGGTATTCTATGAGGAACTCCTGATAAACCTGTCCTTTCGTCTTCCCGACTATTGTAGCACTTTTCAAGCTGAAGTACCTGCCCTAAAGGAAGTCGTAGATTGGTTGAGGTATAAAAAAATATCAGCTGCTGATATTCGCATATCCAGATATTCGTGCTTCCATTAATGCGCTTCAATGACACCTCCTCACACAGATGGTCAAATTGAACCTCATATGTAATAATTCGGCAGGTCAAAGGTAAATTTAGTGCGACGAAAAAACTGATCTAACTTCAGCGGTGTCAGGCATGACTTCTGTCACAGTAGACAGTAGCTCGAAACAGACTAAAGTTTCTAGGGCCAACTATTTTTAAATGACCTGATGCATCTTAGTAGGATGGACGTCAGGAGTATCCAGCGAATTGTTAACAGCTCAAAATGGTTTCAATGAGTAGGTGGATAAACAATAAATTGTGGTATGGCTACGGACCAGTTTTAGAGTATGGCCTCTAAATTGAAAATATCATTTTAGAATCCCATTTCCATCGCAAATCTCGAATTTTATCATAGTCGTTTTAAGAAGAGCCAAGTTCCATCCTACTTGGCCATATTCTAGAATTTCATCTAAAAACCATTTTAAAACCCCAATTTCCCTACAAGACGTGAATAGAACAACAATCGATGATCACCTATAATGATTGCATTGCACTGTGGGATTATTTTTAATATTGAATGATGATTTCGAAAAATTTGAATGCTGGGTTGATTTGAAGTATACAACCTGTATTTCCAAATGTGCAATTTATAATTTGTAGACACCATGGACAACAGATGGTAATGTTACAAGGTGAGAGATTTAGGATATAAAAATATTACGTAAGTTTGGGAGCTTAGATATATTTATGTACATTTAATTTTAAGTGATCAGACATCCATTCCATCATAAACTATCCCGACCGCCGATTTAACTTGAACTTCTACTTCATCTGATAAGTTTCCTGCAGCTATACTTTTAGGTTAGCTATTGCATTGGGCTCTTAATCAAGATGCTCGATGCACAAGAATCCAATTACGAAACCAATTTATTCGACCCATTCTCACCTGCACAAATACCTTTAATGCGGGCCGATTTATTTTTGTTCCCTTTGATTCCTTCGCTTATATGAATTTCATATTCTTCGCATGGCCGGTGGGAGCGCCCGCGATAGCTGAATAACCCGAATAATTGACAGAGATTGAACTAACCTAAATAACTGGTGTGAAACTCAACGTAATCAGTATCGTCATTAAAAATATAAAAGGCTGCAGGGTGAGAGCGACATTTAAGTCGGGGATTAATCTAGCTTTTGATGTAGAACTCTGTCTTTGTATTTGATTTCTATTGCTTAAAATCGATTTCCACAAAAAATGTTGTAAACTAATCTAACATAACTTTTAAACAAATAAAGGTAGCGAAAGGCAAAATAATCCAATTTCTACATAAAGAAGTCCAACTAGAGTAAATAGGTGTAAGAAACCGATGGGGCCGTTAAGGGAGGCTAGGCGGATCGGACAAAACGCAGCTCCAATTTTGGCGGTCATTTTAGGTCGTTAACTTCGTGAGATCTCAATTAATTCGCCCTGAACAGGTCATTAATTCAACAGGTCAAAAGGGTATGCGAAGACGAAACAAATAAGCCCAAAACCACTGCCCTGGAGTACAAAACATTGCAGAGAGAGCTCATGAGAGTAAACAAAAGTATTCCGTATTGATTCGCTTGTATCTTTTGATTATTTAACCGTAGATTAAATTACCATAAATATCTGCACGAAATATATGCGTCGAAAAAGCGTTTCAGTCACCATTTTATATACATCACTATGCGAAATCGCACAATCCATACAGGATTTTGAGTTTATTTCACTAAATAGAAAATTGTTACCTCGGGTAAATTCGTCTCTCAACTTTTAAAATACGTCGAAAATAAAATTTGAGTGAATGCAAAATCTGAGACAAGGTTAGGTTAGGTTAGGTTGGAGTGGCTGCTTACGCACACTTATACCGGTGACGGTCCATTGTGATACCACAGGATGTATCCCCTTTTACCCCTATTGGAACCATTTCGAGCTACTTATGTAGCGTAAGACGGCCCGCACTTTAATGTTTTCGAGATCCGAGAGGCAGTCCATCCTGAACTTACCTAAGTGATTGTGCCTTCTGAGAGCCAATGCTGGACACGAGCAAAGGAAGTGGACCAACGTCTCTTCCTCCTCTTCGTCCAAGCAGCTTCTGCAGAAGTCATTAGCCTCCAGACCCAGCCTTCTTGCATGTTCTCCAAAAAGGCAGTGTCCCGTGAGAATTCCTACGACCGTTCTTAATTCACGTCTGCGTAAGAATATTAATGCCCTAGTGCGCCCCAAGTCCAGCTTTGGCCAAACTTGTCTTGCAACTCTACAGGTGAGGATGTTAGACCACCTTTCCCCCGCTGAGGATAGCGCCTGCTTCCCAAGTGCTTGTCTCAGCGCTGTAATAGGCCTCCCCAGACTTGCCCTTACCGGTTGCAGCTGGAGAGTCGTACCATGCCTAGCAAGTTCATCTGCCCTGCAGTTCCCCATGACGCCCGAGTGACCTGGGACCCAGACTACCTGGATATTGAAATGCTCACCCATCTCATTTAGAGATGAGTGACCACTCAACGCCACCCGTGACGCCAAAGATACCGATTCTAACGACCGGATCGCCGCTTGATTGTCCACATAGATTGTGATATCGTCTGAGGATAACATATTATGTTTCAACCACTTTCAACCTCCTCAATCGCTACGACTTCAGCTTGGTACACGCTGCAGTAATCAGGGAGACGAATAGAAATGTTTACATTTAATTTGTCACAGAATACTCCAGCTCCTACTTTGCCGTCTAGCTTGGAGCCATCTGTGAAGAATTGCAACGCTTCGGTTCCCGATAACGGTCTATCCCTCCAGGATTCCCTTGAAGGGAAGGAGGTCCGAAATCGCTTCTCGAAGCGTAGAGTAGGTTTAATGTTGTCAAGATTCGCCAGCTCATCCTTCAACGATCTAACAATAGTAAAGTGTCCTATACTAAGACACCTCCACTGAGAGACGGCTGAAAGTTGTACAGCCGTATTTTCCGCCATCTGTTTGCCAAAAATGTCGACCGGAAGAAGGTGCAACATAACCTCTAAGGCACTTGTCGGTGTCGACCTCAATGCCCCGCTAACAAGCATACAGGCCGTTCTTTGCACTCTCTCAATCTTACTTTTGTAAATTACCTTGTCCAGAGCTGGCCACCAAACACCCACCCCATACATGAGTACAGGTCTCACTACAGCGGTGTAGAGCCAGTGTACCAGCTCCGGCTTCAGACCCCATCTATGACCAATGGCGTTCCTACAGGAGTACAAAGCAATAGTAGCTTTGTTTATTCTCTCCAACATGTTGGGCTTCCAACTAAGCTTACTGTCCAAGATAATGCCCAGATATCTAGCCCTATCAGTAAAAGCAAGTCTCGTGCCATTTAAGGTAGGAGGGACAACTACCGGGATTTTGTATTTCTTAGTAAAGGGTACCAGCTCTGTCTTGGACGGGTTAATACCAAGTCCACATTTGCCAGCCCATTTCGTAACAATGGTAAGCGCATTCTGCATTACGTCTACAATCGTGCCCAGGAATTTCCCGGTAACAGCTAAAGCTACGTCATCTGCGTAAGCGATAACTTCAATACCCTCTCTCTCCAATTCAAGTAGTAACCCGTTTACCACTATGTTCCAGAGAAGAGGGGACAGAACCCCCCCCCCCCCTGTGGGGTACCCCTAGTTACTCGCCTCTTGATGGTGGAGTCCCCCAACTTCGAGCTAACAATCCTGCTTCCCAGCATATAATTGATTAACCCTATCAGAGGAACGTCCACCTCCAAAAATGACAATCCCTCCTTGATTGCCTCCGCTTTCACATTATTGAAGGCGCCTTCTATATCCAGGAAGGCCACCAAACAGAATTCCTTCGAATTAATCGATTTCTTAATCGTACACACCGAGGCGTGCAGAGCAGTGTCCACAGATCTACCCTTTGTGTACGCATGCTGAGACGGTGCCCACTTCCTGGCACCTATTTTATCTCTAATGTATACATCCAGCAGCCTTTCCAAGGTTTTCAAAAGAAAGGATGATAAAGTTATTGGTCTTAGGTCCTTAGGATAGACATGTGAGCTTTTTCCGCTTTCGGTATGAACACCACATTGACCTCCGTCCAGTACCTAGGAATATAGCCCAGCTTCAAACACCCTTTGAATATAGCTTCCAGGTAGGGAAGAATAATTACTGAGTTGTTTTGAAGTTCCGCTGGTATAATTTGATCCGGACCAGCCGATTTAAATGGTTTAAAACCCTCAGTGCCCATAGGATCCGTTTCCTGGTTACGATATCCTCTGTGGTTACTGACAGTGATTCCTGATGATTGCTACGCACCAACAGGTCTTCAAAGCTCCCTGGGAAGTGTGTCTCGAAGAGAAGCTCCAGAGATTCTCCACTAGAAGCTGTCCAAGATCCGTCCGGTTTTATCAAAAAACTGGGACTAGATGTACTTTTGGAAAGAATCTTCCTAAGGCAGATTCGGATACCTCTTCCATATTATCACAGAAGATTCTCCAAGACCTCCTTTGTGCCTTTCTTAATTCTTTCTTATAAATTCCGAGTTTCTCCTTATAGGAGTCCCAATCCTGAGCCTCCCTTGTATTTTTGGCTCTATTATAGGCTGTCCTACAAGCCTTACGATAGGCTCCCAGTTCCCTGAACCACCATACCGGTTTTTGCCTACCCCTAGGCTTAGCCAGTGGGCAGGCAGCGCGAAAGGATCGGTTGCATGCGCTAGTAACGCTAGCCACCATGTCCTCCAGCTCCCCAACGGTCGTCGGGGGCTCCATAGCCCTCGTCGGTAACATTTCCTCCAATACTTCCCCATATTTACTCCAGTTGGTCCTTCTAGGGTTCCTGAAGGCTTCCCGGGTAGCAGGGTGAATATCGAGGCTGTAGGTTAAATATCGATGATCAGAAAAGGAGTGTTCCTTATCCACCCTCCAATTTTTAACCATATGAAGAATATTATTTGAGGCAAGGCTCACGTCTAGAACCTCCTGTATGTTACTAGTAATAAATATGGGTTGCCGCCCAATATTACACACTGAAAGGTTAGTACTCATCAAATAATCAAAAATCGACTCACTCCTTTCATTAATATCCGTGCTTCCCCAGATAGTGTGATGCGCATTAGCATCAACTCCCAGTACCACACCTACCTTTGATTGGTCCGCTTTACGGATCAACTCCTCCAGGTTATCCGGAGGAACCTCCTTCTCCCGGTCCATGTAGGCTGAAACTAGCCAGAATCTACAAGTGCCTACTTCTAGGCTAACTACAGTAGTGTCACCATTGCTGTATTGAGAGAGAAGGAAAGATTAATATTATTTTTCCCAAGAATACAAGATCTGATCTTCCCAGACTTACTAGAGGATATAATTTTGTACCCTTTGGTTCTGAGGCCACAGATCCTGTTATTGTTAATCGAAGGTTCTTGGATTAGTATCACATCCTCACCCGAACTAGTCAGCCTGAGGAGTAGAGCTGCCGAAGCAGCCTTAGAATGGTGAAGGATAATTTGTGTTATCTTAATCATAACCATTTAACCTCTACCCACCTCTATGATAAATTCCTGCTACCGCAGGAATATTATTTGTCGGTATTTTGGGATGCGCCGGATACGCCAGTCTCGCCACTCCTCATACCCTCTGTAGAGGACTTGTCAGTGCCCCCCGTCTGGCCGGGCTGCCTACATCCTCCTCCATCGGTACACCAGCTCCTTCGCTTATGTGCCCCTCCTCATCCTTCGAGGGTGTCCTTGCCCTACCGAGGTCGCCGGATTAACTCTCCCCCTAACTTCAGCTTCTCCCCCCATGCTGCTGGTACCCCCTTCAGGCCTGGGCGGGTTGCCACCATCCTTCGGTTGGCCTCCCGTACGCGCTTCCGCCCCATCCTTCTTATAAATGTTGAGAGTAATTGACCCGAAACCAAAGTCAATTACTCCCTTCGCTTTGTGAATGAGGGCAAGGGACTCCTTATTTATTACCATGATTGATAATTTCGAGCCCCCATTTGCCTCCTTCTGCTTGACGATCTTCCAATTTCCAGTCGGATCCGGTTACTGGCCTGAATGATTTTCAAAGCCCCGTCAGGGCTAGCCGGTTCGGATGGCAGCCAGACACGTGCCCTCGGCCTGCTGGAAATTTTCTCCCGGCTAACTGCCGCAAGCTTTGCACCTGGCCACACCTCCCCCATTTTTATACAGATCCACAGATCTAGAGTCCGAGCATGCAGTCATCTTCACACGCCCTTGATACCATCCCGCATCTCTGCAGGATGGGGGCGGTCCCGGATTTTCACCCAGGACCTTTAAAAAGACGAAGTTGAGTGCAATATACACCAACCTCCATTTTTCCGCCGAGATGCTTCCATCTTCTTGACTTTCGTCAATAACGGCTAGCATCAACACATGCTTCTTCAGGACATCGCTGAACAGCTTTGTCCCTGAGTTGAAGCTCGGCTTCTTTTCAGTCACCAACTTGGCCCGCTTGCTGTTGACTACTTCCACCTCGTCCTGGGACCGCTGTATTTTCGACACATGGTCCCTTTCCGAGCTTCCGCAGCCCACAGTGCTCCTTGCCCAAGCTACTGATGTTCTTTGCTCTTCCGTAAGCTGCTCCTCGGGGGTCGCAGCCCACTTCTCGAGAATTCGGAATGCCGAGCGGCGATTCCTGTATCGCCTTTTCGCCGGAGGAATGTCTCTCGTCCCACTCCCCTGTGCTGCTTTGGTACCGCTAACTCCCGGGACTTTTGCCCTAGAGTCAACCACCTTTGCAACCTTAGAGGCCCCACCCGTCTGTACGCCACGGGTACAAAATAAATAACTTCCACTCCATTTTTTCATTAATTCGATATTAATTTGAATAATTTTAAGTTTTTACTTCAAATTTAGTGTCGACTAAACATGAACTTAACAGAAAATTGATTCCTTAATCCAATGATGTCAGATTATGGTTTCATCGAACTTTTATTTTTTAGATGTTGGTAAAAAATAAATTGAGATTTTGTTACTGTAACGGATGTTAAAATTTCCAAAAATTTATTCAACAAAATTCATGTCAATCGAACTAATACAATAAAGAAGTTAAACAGAGCCCCAAAACCAGACTGGAGGCAAACTAGCAATTGAGAATATCAAAGAGTTTTGAAGATAATGTGGACGACGACAATGAATGGCGATGACTACTTTAGATCTAACCAATCATGGTTGAGATAAAATTTCGAGCAAAAGTAAATCTGGATTTAACATTTTCTTTTCACAATAAATATAGCTCAAGTCGACATTTTTTGTAACAATCGTGCAACACTAATTAATCGGTTAACCTTAATCAAGGATGCAACTTGAGTTAGGAGCAACGAAATAAGGTCGCAGAAATTAATATCAGGAAAAATTGGAATTAAACCCAGGATAAAATTCTGCGGTGTATTGTTTTCCATTCAACAATTAATTACCCATTTTCCAGAATCATTTTCGTACATGTACGTATGTCTGTAAGAGAGAAAAATGAATAATTTTTTAATATGGCCATGCTAGAGGGCAGCATTTCTTCACCAATACACGAAGTAATAATGGTCGCGGTCAGATTGGGGAGGCGGTCTTTTAAGAGAGACGATTTTACTAAATAGAGAAGTTGTTTTACAATAAAATGGTGTTTTCAAGAGGTGATCATTTTCAATGGGTGGTCGTCTTTGGAGGTTTCACTGTAGTTATTATTTCCATGACTTATTCAACATTGATAATTTTGTAATTAGAATAAATTTCACGACCATCAGATTAAACATATAACAGTAAATAATAACATTAATTAACACATTACGGTAAAATTAATTATATTTTATCGTCACCTTTAATAACATAATTTAGTCACCTTACCACCTTACGTAACAACAAAAAATAAAAATAATTTGAATTGCAAATGTGATTAATGTCAAAAATTCGCTCAATCAAATTGTACAAAATTACCCTAACGTATATGAGGTACTCGAAGATTACGTACAAAGATGA
This sequence comes from Tipula vernalis, assembly GCA_958295665.1. NCBI lineage: Eukaryota > Metazoa > Arthropoda > Insecta > Diptera > Tipulidae > Tipula > Tipula vernalis. The sequence continues at coordinate 13,717,937 of OY282559.1, read as the reverse complement.
AACTGTGAAAAAATTTTGAAAAATTAATTTTCCAAAAAATAAAAATTGAATGTCGGTTTTGTTTAACTTTGTATTAATTAAAATTTGAGCATTATACCTTTTTGGTGTAATTAAAAACTTTTTACAAATTCCCCTACAGGATTCCTAACTTATGTTATACAAAGCATCTAAATATCTTTGCAAAAAGAGTGTGTCTCTCTTCATTTGCAAATTGTTTGTTTGTTGTGAAACTTTTTGTTGGAAAATAAAAGGAATAAGCATGGGTGGGTACGTCAATGATAACACACATTTATATTCTGAAAATTTAATTAAATTCGTATTTTCTATTTATTTGAACAAGAACTAGACTGGAAATTTATATGATTGTGGGAAATAAATTTAGATTCGGTATAGTATTTAGGATTGGGAAATACAGGAAATTTGATTTTTATGTAGAAACTTTGAATGTATATCAAAAACATAGTTTTTACCACTCATTTATGTATTTCTTTAACAAGCAAATTTTTCGAACCAAAATTATTAAATGTTTACTTGAAATTTTCGCAATAACTGTCTATACATATATCGAAACCAAAAAAGTTGCAAGCACACAAAAAATAAACCAACTCACATTGACATTTTCGTTTACATCGATAGTAATGTTGCTAAAAATCTGTAACTACCCCGCTCTCAAATTGGGCAATTATCTTAATATGTATTTTAACATTATACAATATTTATGTTGACGAATGTGATTGTGTCAAGGTTTATAAATCTGGTTTTAGTTTTACAATTTTTATATAAATTGTACAAAAAATAATTGTTGTTGTTGTCTTAAATTAATTAATTAACTTTTTTTTTTTTTTTTTTGTTTCACCAATTTTCAGATTTCAATGATTGTGTTGCAAGGTGTACTAACACGTCATTTTGGTACAATTCCCGCAATTTCAGAAATGGCAAAAAATGTTAGTTTTATATTACAAAATGGTCATGCTGTTGTCTCATATCCACGACCATTTTTACCGAATGTAGCGGAAATCGCTTGTATACATTGTAAAGCGGCACAACCATTACCCAAAGATTTGGAAGATTTTATACAAGGTGGTGGTGATACAGGATTTATATATGTATCAATGGGATCATCGGTGAAGGCGGCAAATATGCCAGAGCATTTGAGACGTCTATTGGTACAAACATTTGCTCGAATCCCATATCGTGTACTCTGGAAATGGGAGGGTAGCACAAGTGGTATGCAAGATTTAACACCAAATGTAAAATTAAGCAGATGGTTACCACAGCAGGATATACTGGGGCATCGTAAAATGCGTGCATTTGTAACACATGGTGGACTTTTAAGTATGTTTGAAACAGTGTTTCATGGTGTTCCGGTAGTTACAATGCCGGTATTTTGTGATCACGATTCCAATTCAGCTAAAGCAGAATTAGATGGTTACGCGGTTAAACTTCAACTGGAGACACTCACAGTTGAGAAATTGGTTAAAGGCATCACCCAAGTGATACATGATCCAAAGTATAAAAATGCGGCAAAATATCGACAACTTTTATTGAAAGACCAAAGAATAACACCACTAGAGAATGCAATCTATTGGACAGAGTACGTGCTACGACATAATGGGGCTTATCATTTACAATCGCCGTCGCGAAATTTAAGGTGCGTATATCCACGTAATTAATAGAAGTTATTTGCTAATTCGACTAATTGTTTGGTTTTTTTTTTTTAGCATTATCCAGTACTATTCATTCGATGTGATCGGCTGCCTCCTGCTCTCGCTATACCTAATAGTCAGGATAGTAAAGTACTACAGTAGAACAGGACTAGGAATAAGTAATGCCGAAAAGATTAAACAAAAAATTCAGTAACATGGATCCCTTGACAATTTATAATTTTGTAAATATTAAGCTTATAAGTTAGGGAAGAAAAATTCAGTGAAAATGAAACTCGAGAAGCGCGCTGTTTCATCTCCAAAAGACAAATTTTTATTAATTAAGTTATGTAAAAAAATGTGATGATTTTTAGTTTTTTTTTTTTGTTCTACTTGTGCTCTGATTTATTTTTTAGTTTTATAGTTTGTTTGTTTTAAGTACTTATAATTAATTATTAGTGCTGTATAAGATAAGACAAAGAAAATTTTGAATTAATTACTTTAATATAATTATAATATAAGTACATATGTACGTTGTGAATAAGATTTAAAACGTGGTGGTTATTCTTTGTAAGACAGACTGTGATCAAGATTAGTAACTATACCTCTCCCAACTAATGGTACATAACTAAGTTCTATCTAACACATTCAACTATCATTGTTTAGAGGAACATTTTGCCAAACTTGCTCGAAGACTAAGGTAACCATAACCCACATTTCAAAACCCTGTCCTGTAAGTCCTTCATTTGAATAATTTAAAAAATTAAAATTTTGTCTGTTTTGCAAAAGCAAGAAATTTAAGGATCATTCGTTCTCATTTAGATTATAAACTTCACTCCAAAGACAACTCGAGCTAAGATAGTTTGCATCGCTCTAAAACACAAAATGGAGGTGTGGCCAACACACGACATTCTTTTACGAACAGAGAATTTTGAGAAATTTAATTTAATTTTTTTATTTTTGTTCGTTTTTAATTTTTGGAAACATTTTGTATTAAGCAGTTATTTGAAAACCTTACACTTTCTAAGATATTTGCAAAATAAATTTTCTGGACCAAGGGAGTGGCCACTTGCGGTTAGCCGATATGGAGAAAAATTTACTGGGACCTCCAAATTTATCAAAAAAGTTTAAATCTGAAGTTTCAGTTCGATTGGTTAAATCATCTGGGCTGTAGAGAGGACACAGACCGACAGACAGACAGGCAGACTAACACACTGACAGACTGACGGACTGACAGACTGACAGACTGACAGACTGACAGACTGACAGACTGACAGACTGACAGACTGACAGACTGACAGACTGACAGACTGACAGACTGACAGACTGACAGACTGACAGACTGACAGACTGACAGACTGACAGACTGACAGACTGACAGACTGATAGACTGATAGACTGATAGACTGACAGACTGACAGACTGACAGACTGACATACTGACAGACTGACATACTGACAGACTGACAGACTGACAGACTGACAGACTGACAGACTGACAGACTGACAGACTGACAGACTGACAGACTGACAGACTGACAGACTGACAGACTGACAGACTGACAGACTGACAGACTGACAGACTGACAGACTGACAGACTAACAGACTGACAGACTGACAGACTGACAGACTGACAGACTGACAGACTGACAGACTGACAGACTGACAGACTGACAGACTGACAGACTGACAGACTGACAGACTGACAGACTGACAGACTGACAGACTGACAGACTGACAGACTGACAGACTGACAGACTGACAGACTGACAGACTGACAGACTGACAGACTGACAGACTGACAGACTGACAGACTGACAGACTGACAGACTGACAGACTGACAGACTGACAGACTGACAGACTGACAGACTGACAGACTGACAGACTGACAGACTGACAGACTGACAGACTGACAGACTGACAGACTGACAGACTGACAGACTGACAGACTGACAGACTGACAGACTGACAGACTGACAGACTGACAGACTGACAGACTGACAGACTGACAGACTGACAGACTGACAGACTGACAGACTGACAGACTGAAAAACTGACAGTCTGACAGACTGACAGACTGACAGACTGACAGACTGACAGACTGACAGACTGACAGACTGACAGACTGACAGAATGACAGACTGACAGACTGACAGACTGACAGACTGACAGACTGATAGACTGACAGACTGACAGACTGACAGACTGACAGACTGACAGACTGACAGACTGACAGACTGACAGACTGACAGACTGACAGACTGACAGACTGACAGACTTACAGACTGACAGACTAATAGACTGACAGACTGACAGACTGACAGACTAACAGACTGACAGACTGACAGTCTGACAGACTGACAGACTGAAAAACTGACAGACTGACAGACTGACAGACTGACAGACTGACAGACTGACAGACTGACAGACTGACAGACTGAGAGACTGACAGAGTGGCAGACTGACAGACTGACAGACTTTTTTTTTGTTGCGGAGGGGGGAACCTTCGATAGGCTTCACATGCGGACCATTACTCAACATGTGAGAGTGTCGGATTCTTACCGACCAAACCCTAACCCCCGATAAACTATGCCGTTCGGCCCCGTGGAACTACCGTTAGGTATTACTTCACGAGGCAGGCTGCCTCCAACTCGGCTAGAATTAGCTTCTCGCTACATTTCTGCATCTTTCGACACGTCTCGACTCCTTCATAATCCGTGATAGATAGTCATGCTTACTGCATTCCATCCTTCTTCAAACTCCAGCATAAATTCCAGGATGTTATCTGGTGTTAGCTGCTGTCCAAGTGCACCGATGTGTCTTCTATCCTCGTTGAATCGTGAGCACTTAAATATCACATGCTCCGCGGTCTCCAGCGTTTCCATGCACTTAGGGCAACCAGGTGAGTCCTCGATTTTGAACCTACTCTGGTATGCTTTGAAGCAACCATGACCGGTGAGGAATTCGGTTAGGTGATAATCCACTTCTCCATGCCTTCTGTTCATCCACGTCTCTATCGATGGAATCAGGCGGTGGGTCCATCTGCCTTTTGTCGAGTCATCCCATCTTCTCTGCCAAGCAGTCATGGTCTCAAACCGTGCTATCCTGCGGTTCTCTGCTCACGTTGCAGATACATGGTTTGATGCGCCTTAGCCAGCATATCAATAGGGGGCATCCCCGCAAGAACACAGGCAGCATTAACGCGCTTATCCTCTGGACGGTTGCCACTCTTCTCCTAAAGGTCATCTTCTCCAATGAGTTGGCCCAAATTTTTCACTGGAGGTAATGAGATGTGTCTCGTACGACAGTCTGGAATCAATCGTTACCCCCAGATACCTAATGGATGGCTGACTGATAATTTTTTGGGCACCAACCTCTAAAGTTATGCTCTCCATTATTTTCCTGCCAGTGATTAGGGCAGCTTCGGTCTTATGCTCCGCTAGCTGCAGACCAGTCGATACTAACCACTGCTGGATGAGTCGGACCGTCCTGTTGCAGATTTCCACGATTTCCTCCCTATGTTTTGCGACAATCACAACCGCGATGTAGTTCGCAAAACCGACCACCCGAGCTTCAATTGGTATGGGGAGTTGAAGCACAACCATCGTACATTACATTCCAGAGTGTCGGGCCTAGCACTGATCTTTGAGGGACTCCACCAGTTACCTTGAATATTTTCGTCAGATCTTCGGTCTTATACTTCAGGATCCTCTGGTTGAAGTACCTCGCAACTACTCTCAATAGGTAGGTCGGTACTTCCATCTGGGTTAGTGCGTTAAATATGCAGCTCCAATTGGCTGTGTTGAAAGTATTCTTCACGTCCAGAGTCACTACAGTACAATACTGTTTCCTACCATGCAACCACCAGGAACCAGCTATTGCCCCCTGCGCCATATCCATCACGAACTTAATCGCATCCACAGTCGAGGTCACCCGCTATGATAGCTTCCTGCAACCGGTCACAAACAATCCTCTCTAACATCTTGCCTGCAGTGTCCAACAAAAAGATTGGGCGATAGGAGGACGGCTCTCCTGGTGGTTTGTCTTCTTTCGGCAACAATACTAGCCTTTGTTCCTTCCACTTACTAGGGGAGATTCCTTCTACTAAGCATCCAGTGTATACCTCAGTGAAGATGTTTGGGTACGCTTGGACAGCCGACTTCAATGCTATGTTCGGAACGTTGTCCGGGCCAGGAGTTTTATTGTTCCCTACTCTGGAATATGCCTTTAGAACTTCCTCCTCGGTGACGGGTGGAACACCATCCTCTTCATTCCCCGATATTTGCAGTACATTTTCTGGTTGTTGCGGAAACAAGTGATTCACTATGTTGCACAAAATTACCGGGCATGTGGGAGTAGCAGTGCTATTACTTCTGAATTTTTTCATCACTGATCTGTATGGTCTACCTTAGGGGTCGTGGTCGACTTCTTCGCACAACTCACGAAAACACTTTCGTTTGCTTAGTTTGATAGCACGCTTGAGTTCCAGCCTAACTTTACGATATCGTTGCCGCGGAATAGGGTCTTCGAAACGCCTGGCTCTTTGGTATTGTCTCCTTGCCCTGTGACATTTCCTTCTTAAGTCTGAAATCTCGTCGTTCCACCAGAAGACAGGCTTCCTGCGATTGTTCACTATACTTCTGGCTTTATTATTCGCGGTTCCACATAGCACGGTATCCTCCATCATAAACAGAAATATGTCCTTGTTAAACGCCTTAGCCTTCCAACCAATTGGTTCACTTTTATATCCAACTGAGTTTCTTCGTGGACTCCTATCTAGCAGTTTGTACACAATGGCTTGGTGATCACTATGTGTGTATAGGTCACTAACTCTCCATTCTACACATCTGGCGGCAAGATAATTGCTCATGAACGTGAGGTCAATTATAGAGCTTGCATTGCACCTATGAAAGGTTGCTACATTTCCTTTATTCACCAATACCACCGGTAAGCACGCGAGGGCTTCCAACAAAGCATTACCTCTACTATTTGTTTCTCTGCTTCCCCATTCGATGGCCCATGCGTTAAAATCATCAGCTATCAGTAACGGTATTCGACTCCGCGCGTCATTCGTTTGTTGAACCAGAAAAGTTTTGAACTCCTCCATTGATGCACTAGGATGAGCGTAGCAGCTATAAAAGTGGATACCGTTAACCATGGTTCTAACAAAGCCGGAAGCATAGCCCCCACCAATTTCCTGTATTGGGTGGTTACCACAAGCCCACACAGCAGCCCGGTTCGATATGTCCGAGGCCCAAGTTCTCCTATCAAAGTTTCGGTATTGCTCGCATACCATTACAATATCTGCTTCAACCTCCCGTACTGACTGTTGCAACAGATCCTGAACAGCCTCACAGTGGTTAAGGTTTATTTGGACTATTTTCATTTCCTCTGCTCTACTCGCATCGCGTTCTGGTACGCTGGACATTTTAAGCTACAAGTCACGTGTTTGCTACTTCCAATGGCCTTTTCGTCACAAAGCATACATTTCGGTTCTTTTAGGCTTGTTTTAGCAACATGTCCCTCTTCACCACATCTCCAGCAGAGCTTTGATCTGTCAGTTCCGATTTCACAGCTTGATGCCCGATGACCATAGCCGTGGCATTTAAATATCTAGTCAGCTCTATTTTCTCCCGGATCCGGCAAGAGACCCAACCGATTCTCACATTGCCCGCTTCAATCAATTTTTCAGCCACACTTCTTGGGAGACTAATTACTGCAGTCTGAGTTCCTCGGTAAGCTTTTGCAAGTGATTTGACAGTACACAACCCTTTTACGCCTTAAAACTGTGCGTCCAGAGCCTCACTCACTTCCTGGGAAGTGGTAACCCCGTAGATGTCCTTGATCACCAGTAGTACTTCTTGGGTCATAGTTTTACCGGTAGCCTGCTGCCCAATTGCTGTTTGTAGCAGATCTCGGAATATTGAGGATTGCGCGCGATCTCCCTTATTTCACCTTTTCACCAAGGCTATTCAGTGTCTGGTCGTCTTTTAATTTCCGAAGCAGCTCAGTCAATTCAATTTCCGCACTCTTCTTCTTGGTTTCACGAACTCTGAGAGTTCCGTGATTGTGGTTCCTAGACTAGCTAGCAGAGCCTCCTTGCTCGTATCAGTGCTCCTCTCGATATTTCCTACTGATAGGGACGTAGGTTACAGCGATCGCTCGATTTTGCCACTTGGCGTCATCCTTGTCGGAGATCTCCGAATTTAACAACTCAGGTTATACCGTCTCACTCGGACCTGGGAGCCGCCCAATATGGGTCAGACGCTCCCAGAGTTTTAACTGGGGCCCGCGGGATTGTCACATCCGTCGCCACTACATCTGAGGAGCGCCCCTGGAGGGAGACTGACAGACTGACATACTGACAGACAGACACCATTTCGAAACCCAGTTTTTCGAACTCAGAGGGCCTGAAAACAGATAAATCACGATGATAGATGACCTTTTAACTACTAGAGGGACCTTTTATGAACATCAAACTTTTTTAGAAAAGGTAGCGGAACTGTTAAAAAACTGTTAAAAAGTGCAAATCTTACGATTAATATCGAAAAAACTAAATTTGTACTAATAGAAGTGCGCTATCTGCGATATATAGTGGGGGGTAGGAAGTTAAAGGTCAGTCTTGAGAAGGTAGCTGCTATAACTTCTTATCCTGTGCCAAAAACCGTCCGAAAAGTAAGAAGAGTTTTAGATATGTCTGGATGGTACAGGCGGTTTATACCCCGGTACTCTGAAATGGCGGCACAAAATCAAACTTTGAGTGTTTAAAGAGAGTTTAAAAAGAGTCTTTTGAAGCCGCCATAACATCCAAATTACGGCGCGGTGGGCTTCTTGTCAAAGAGTTTGAATGGGGGCAAAAGAAACATTTTTTTCAACAACTTTGGCTAAACCACGAACACAGATAAAGCTACCAAGTACCCTGGAACATTAATTCTATTGTGATAAAAAGAACACTAGAGCCGTGTGAGTCCAGAATTGACCGGCAGATCCTCTGCCCAATACATTCTTTTCGAGGCTCTGCTCGAAACTCCGCAAATCAACTGGAATCAAAATAAATCTAATAAAATATTCAACTACAATGAATCTGAAGTAATTTCTTGGATTAAAGCTAAAACACTTCCGGATTATCCGGAAGTGTTTTAGCTTTAATTCAAGAAATTACTAGTACGACTTCAGGCAACAACAATCAGTAGTGATATATCCGGACCGGATATATCACTACTGATTGTTGTTGCCTGAAGTCGTACTTGAAGAATATGAATATTGATATACACAATTACATGATTGAGAATAAATGTCATAAATACTCAAAACAAAAAAAAATGTGCCGGGATCTTGTTGAGTTGTGCTCCTGCTGCAATGTCGACAGCCTAAAAAAAGTAATTAACTTCATCAGTGGCATAACGCCTTCGAATGCCAAATGGATACTGAATATCCCATTTAACGATTCAGTTAAATATAAACGAGCTTTATATTAGATGGATTGTTGATATGTCACTACCGAATAGCACTCATAGTGCAGATATTCCACGATTTTACTATTGGAATCATATGGCAAGGGACATAAATGATTTTGTATCTAAATGTGAAATCTGTAAAAGGTTTTAAAGACCTTAAACAATATTAGTCGTCACAGGGTGAGGTAATTATATTCCAGTCTCTCGGCCAAACAATGTTATACTTACTTGTTTGTAGTATTGGATCAGTATTTTCGGTTTGCTTTGATTGTGCCTATGAGAGATGCATCCGCAAAAAGTAAAATTTCTAGAAAACAGAGTTTTTTGAGTGACAACGGCAAACAGTTTTGGCCTGCGAACAGGTCCCCTCATTTTATGGTCTTTGGAAACCATCATATCGAACATGGGTCAGACTATAGTTTATTGCATACACTTCAAATGTTGGATGATAATGATGTTGAATTTACCAATTCTGACCGTTTAACCATGGCACAGAAAACCATGCTGGGAAATTTAAAGAAAGCTTATAACTAAAGTTCTCATTATTATAAATTGCCTAGCCGTCCTAGGAGATTCCAAGTCGGTCAAGGAGTATTCGCAAAAAACTTTACACAGAGTAGCGCTCTAAATAAATTTGCTTCTAAAATAGCCCCGAAAAACATAAATCCCTATAAAGGATAGTGCTGATATAAAATGCCCAGCTCATTCAAACTTTCCCATGGGTGTGGCGTGTGGGTCGTCCCCACGAATTGAAAGAATAACTTTCAACATTTAATGATATCGTGTTCCACTTGTGGCAAACATGCACTGAGAATGATATGTTGATTTATTTATTCGTTATTTTGTGAAAAGCAGCTTACTTAAATCAGATAATTATCTGAAGGATACCTCCCACTTCTCCTGTAGCTTTCGCCGGCAAACTTGTGCTGCTTCCGGAAATCATAATTAGTGGATCAACTAACGAAATGTGGTAAGAAATTTTGTTAAAAATCTCAAGCGACCTGAACAATAGTTTATCTCAAGTGTGCAATGGTCGATCCACTAAAACTCTTTATTTACAGTTAAGAGCTACACACATAGCGCACATTTCATCGCTTATCTTAGCTGAAATCTACAATGGGCCTAGAGATTTTGTTTTGATTACAGAATACTCGCTTCAAATTAATTGGATTGTGCAAGAAAACACTTTCAGAATTGAAATCTTTAAAATATAAAGGGCTGAAACCTCATGAGGTGATCAGAACTTCGATCAGAACTGAAACTCATAACTCAACCTCCAGTTCATCCTTCAACCCAATCCGCAACTCAATCACCAAATCAACCCCAAATCAACGTTCATATCAACCATTAACCTAACTCCAAATCAATTCTTAAAAAATTCCCAAAATGAACAACTCAATGAACCCCAACGCAAGCTAACTAAACCCTAACTCAAGTTCAACTCAACTTAGCTTGAACTAAATCTCAACCCGCTACTCAACACCACGCAGAATGGCCAACTCAACCCAAAAATCAACCCGATTGGAAAGCTACAGGCGTGTATAAACTGAACTCAAATCAACACAATCTAATCTCCCACTAATCCCTAAACTCGACCGCAAATTAATCACTGAAATTGAATTCAACTTTAACTTAAACTCTATTCAATCCTAAGTTGACCTAAACTCAACCCTAACTTAAACCAAACTCAACGGTCAACTTGAACCCAAAATCAACACGGTTCGAAAGTTATATGTGTATATGGACTCAACTTATTCTAATCCACACGCAACCACCGACTCAACCAACCCTTAAATAAATTCCTAACTGAACGTCAAGTCAATACTGTACTCGACAACTCAACTCTCAACGCAACCCTCAACGTAACGCCCAGCTCAATGAACTCACATCAACTCAACTCCCAACTCAATATCAACTTAACCCTAAAATCAACTAATTCAAAAAGCTAAATTCATACATGAACTAAATTCAAAACAATTCAAGCTAACTACTAACTCAACCGTTAACACAAATAAATTTCCAACTTAAGCATTGACTCCTCCTCAACTCAATCTCAACCCCAACTCAACCCGCAAATAGAACCCAACTCAAACGCAAAATAGACACCCAACTCAATCCTCAAACCAACCATCATATATAATAAACTATCTGGTATACCCGGTGTTACCTGGCCATCTGCCTGTCGTTTGTTGTCATTGAAATTTGATTGATATACCTCCGAAGGCGGCTTTTATAATCATATCATCACAACATAAACATCATACAATAATGGGATCGTACGATTTTACAATATTAAAATCATACTAATCAAATGATTATATCATCGCACTACCACACACCATCATACCATCATTACATTGTCATACAATCATATCATCGTACAATGATACCATGATACCAGCATATTTACCGTCGTACCATCATAAAATTAAACAATCATTAAATCACATCATTTTTCCATTAAACCATCATACCATCATGACACTATACCATCACACCATCATACCATCATGTCATCGCACCAACATAACATCATACCATCATACCATCATAACATTATACCACCATACTATCATACCATCATACCATCTTTCAATCATACCATCAAACCATCATAATCCCCGTCACCATTACCATACCACTCAATTTTATATCTATAGATTGCTCAACTAAAAAATTGGTAAATATGAATTTATATAACCTGGTGTTTTGAATCAATTCGTATGGCAGTTATCCGAACCTCTTGATGTATACGTTGAAAAAGCTTTTCAAATCTCCGCCTTGACCATAGAAAAGCAGATTGGCGACAAAAAAAACCAAATCAGACAAGCCGTTCTCGAAATACCTTGGGTACAGACATCCAGACAGACAGACGGACATTTTTTTGTTTTGCTCTATCAGACTCAGGAACTTTCAAAACTGTCAAAACAAAAATATTTTGACTGAAATTTTGTTGGATTCTAAGTTTTGAGGAATCGTACATGGCTAAATTTTCCTGCGGAGATTAAAATGTGTATTGCCGTAGGACAAACTATTTACCCACTGCAGTTACAAATTAAAAGGGGAATGGAGTTCACCGCAAATTTGCCGAATTATATATTTTTGAAGCAAACGAAGTATGTGACCAGCTCATGGGAATTAGGGAAAATGCTAATGTGCAACGCCCAACTAATGCAAGAGTTGAGTTTATCATTGGCCAATAGAACAAGAGAAACGATCAAATCCGCTTTCGATTTCAATGGCGATAATGGAAGATCGAAGATTTGATCAACGACGATATAATTCTCCGAGATCAAATAAAGTTCCTTCCATTTTTCTAAATGATAATGGGGCGCTTCCACTTGAACGAGATATCCTATTTTATGTAGAAACATGGTATATCCATCGTTTTTCCACTTGGTGACTAAAATTGGGGTGTTAATTTGCCTCTTTTTCAACCGACAATACTATCAAATATAAGAAACCGGCAATGGAAAAAAAATGTGGCCTTATGGATTACTTGCAAAGTGGAGCTATTAACCAAGGTTTAGTCCCTTTTTGCCATTGAGTTTCAAAAACGAGGACTATCAGTGGCGTAACTAGGTACTCGCATTACCCGAGAGGTAGGGAGGGAGGCATGGGAAATTTCTAGTAAAAATTTAAGAAAAGGCGGTAGTCTAACTTTTAGAGAAAGAAGGAATTGTTGTTGTCGTTAGGGTTCCCATGATTTTAGGTATTTCCTTAAGACAGGTCCAACCAGTTCTTCTTCGCTCTATTGAAGTAATGTGACCCCATAGAATTAAAAATGCCTCAAAGTTCTAACAGACATTTAGATTTAGAAGAAAATTCACTAAACTCGTTTGAAATCAAAGCTTTCGACATCAAATGATAACAACGATTTTCGTTTTGTTGAACTTAGCCTTAATTTGTTTAGTAGCATTTTACTTAGTAGTAGTGTTAGTAACAATATGCTCCTTAAAAAATAATTCGATAATATTTCGTGGGTTTTCTAAAAGGCTTTCCGAAATTATTCTTTAATATTCCGATTTTTCGATAATATTGAAATTGTTCCACCAGAACCATTGCGCTCATTCGTTTTTGGAACAGCACCACAATCGAAGCATTTCTTAACGAATATCCGGACACATAATTCCAAATGATTTCGTTCGGTGCCATGAACATAATCAGAGACAACTTTATGCCAACTTTTAAGGTAATTTCTTCGTACGGCGTTGTTAAATATTTTTCAAATTCTGACTGGTTCAAAGTGAGATTTACCACCAAGTAGGCTCATTGTTGCCATTCGCGGATGCAAACTATCGTTTTCTGCAAATATATTTAATTGACAACTCAAATGATAAAGTGAATCAAAGTTGTGCAATTGGTTGTAACACAAGATGAGAAATAGTTGAACGAAGTAAAACGAATTGGTTCAATCAGACAATCATAAAATTGTGATTCGAGCAGACAAAACACCTGCTGGAGAACACACAAGGAGATTCAATGCACCGATAGATAATTGACAATTGATTGACCGACAATTGATTATATCGTCGTCGATCGACTGGGGATAGCGGCAGATCGGCAACTGTTAAAATTCCAAATCAAAATATTGAAGTTGCGATAATCATTGGATCGTACCATATTCACCACTATTGTCAAAAACTTACAGAGCCCACACAAACGTTGAGCATTTTAATTCAGTAAAATCGATAAAATACATTTGCAGATGATACGTCAACAAACGAAGTGATATGGCTGTTTTTGGTGCAGCTGCTGGAAATGTAAACCATGAAATCACTAAATATCAAATGAAGCCTGACATCAGCAGTAATGAACCAATATATGGCGGATTTTTTTATTCCCACTACATGAACGACAACCAACAGTTCTTCACTTGCAGTTCATCTTGAAAATGGTCAAAGTGTTTATTTTACAACTGAAAAGCCGTTTTTACGTTGTGTCAAGCTGATACATTTGCCAGAACATTGCTATACTCCGAAATACCACAATATTACACTTGGAATCAATAATTGTCGAAAGCTCCAACTTTGGGACGAGTTTAGACAGTTCACCTTAAACATGCTTTTGCTTGCGTTTTGTCTGTTGATTAACGTTCGTGGACCAACATCATCCCAAAATTTGAGAAAAATTGATGGCCGACATATCGTACAGCATGTCAACGATTGCATGTCAACGATTTTTCGTTTCATTGCTTTTAGCAGCAATACGATCGCAAAATAAAAAATGCGAGGTGTGGCCAACACACGACTTTCTTTTACGAACAGAGAATTTTTAGAAATTTTATTTTTTTCCTAATTTTTTTTTTTAATTTGTTTTTCATTTTTGGAAATATTTTGTATTAAGTAGTTTTTTGTAAACCTTATACTTTTTAAGATATTTGCAAAACAAATTTTCTGGACCAAGGGAGTGGCCACTTCCGGTTAGCCGATTTGGAGTAAAATTCACTGGGACCTCCCAATTTATCAAAAAAGCTTAAATCTGAAGTTTCAGTTCGATTGATTAAACCATCTGGGCTGTAGAGAGGACACAGACAGACTGACAGACTGACAGACTAACAGACTAACAGACTGACCGACTGACAGACAGACAGACAGACACCATTTCGAAACCCACTTTTTCGGACTCAGGGGACCTAAAAACAAATAAATTTCTAAAAATCTCAAGGTTCAAAATTTTCATGATGAGTAAAAGTTCTGCAAAATTATTTTTTGGAAATCGCACTCAACTCCCAAGGGCCAATATCGGCCATTGCCAACAATGATGACAAAGGTTTGGCTAGCACATAGAATAGGTTCTCAATTACCTAGTTAGAAAACCGTAATCCATACGGATCGTTCGTTTAATAAAAGTTCTACGAAATTATTTTTTGGAAATCGCACTCAACAATGATGACAAAAGTTCCGCTAGCACATGGAATATGTCCCTTAATTACCTAGTTAGAAAACCCTAATCTATACGAATCGTTCGTTTAGTAAAAATTCTGCAAAATTATTTTTTGGAAATCGCACTCAACTCCCAATGGGCAATATTGGCCATTGCCAACTGTTATGTACATGATCACACTTATTTACATACTTATTTGTACTTGACCTATTTATATAAAGCCTATTCGTATTGTACATGGCCTATGAATCGGTATTGATACATAGCCTACGATTATGATATTTTTAATAATAAACTTCAGTCTTGTTCTCATGCTTGAAGCTGGTGTTTCATTTACTGTATCGTAGTTACGATTCCAATATACAACATTTGGCGACGAAGCGGTAAACATAATTTTTTTTTTTTGTGTTTTGTTGAAACGCACGCGTGTTGGCTATATATATATTTTTCTAAGTGAGAGTAATTTTTTTTTTGTGAATATTATGGCAAACCAAAGTGCATTTATTGGTTCAATTGAATGCTTTGATAAATCAAAGTGCGATTTCGAAACGTATATGGAACGATTTTCCGAATTAATTAAGATTAATAAAACAGTAATAACTGCGGAAACCAAGTTACCGTTTTTTCTTACTTCTATTGGTGCGGATGCTTTTATTACTTTAAAAAACCTGTGTACACCTAACTCGCCCGCAGAAAAATCCTATAACGAGTGCGTAGAGTTGCTTAAACAACATTATAATCCAAAAAAATTGGTTGTTTTGGAACGTTTTAAATTTAATAAACGGGAACAAAAAGCAACAGAAACAATTGGCGATTACATCATGGAATTGAAAAGAATGGCGCGTACATGTGAGTTTGGTACATTTCTAAATGACGCGCTACGGGATCGGTTTATTAGTGGTTTATGTAGTAGTGCTATCCAAAACCGTTTAGTGGAAAGTGATATATCGTTTGAAAATGCATGTACTAAGGCGTTAAGTATGGAATTAGCTGCGAGTGAAACAAAACATATTCATACAGAAACGGAAATTTCATATATACAGTTTAATAAGAGAAATCAAGTGAGAAATACAAACGTGAAACAATCGACAACAACAAAGCAAGCTTCAAGTATGAAAGGTTATAAAAATAACGAAAATAATAAAGCTTGTTCGAGGTGTGGCAAAGTACATAACGGGGAAGAATGCCCAGCAATCAAGTGGTCATGTTTCAAGTGCAAGCGAAGCGGTCATACAGCTAAAATGTGTCACGCAAATCGGTCGGTTCATCAGGTTGAAGATGAAATACCGGGTGATAAAAGTTCGGATGATGACGTGTTAGGGTATATTTATCAGATAAACGGTAATAAAACTAAACCGGTGTTTATAGTTTTATCGGTAAATAATATCACCCTTCGTTTTGAAGTGGATACTGGAGCCAGTGGAACCGTTATTTGTGCGTCGACGTTTCAGAAGATTTTTGGAGTGTTACCTCTACAGCCACATAATAGTTTGAAAACCGTGAGTGGAGAAACAATAGCGGTTGATGGATTTACAGTAGTCAATGTAAATCATCGAAATAAAAATCATGCATTAGAATTGATTGTAGTGAAAACAGACAAACAATTTGTACCGTTATTGGGGCGTACTTGGTTAAGCGTACTCTTTCCCAAGTGGGAACAACAATTCATGGTGAGCCACGTGGATGTGAAAAGCAACGGTGACAATGACCTTCAAGTACTTGTAGACTCGTACAAGGTCAAATTTCCAAATGTGTTTTCAGAAGAAAATTTGTCAATTAAATTGCACAAAGCATCAATTGAATTGAAAGATAATTGGATGCCGGTGTTCTGCAAGCCGTATACTGTACCATATTCACTCCGATCAAAAGTGGAGGAGGAACTTCGAAAAATGCAAGCTAATGGTACAATATTCCCTGTACATACAAGTGAATGGGCCAGTCCAATTGTTACAACGTTGAAGAAAGACGGCCGTTTACGTATTTGTGTTGACTTTAAAACAACAGTTAATCGGGTTATAAATAACGATTCGTATCCATTACCACAATGTGATGACATTCTAGCTAGTTTAACGGGAGGTCAAAGATTTACAGTATTGGATTTGTCCGGAGCCTACCAGCAATTGGAGATTGATGAAAAGTCGAAACCATTATTTACAATCAACACGCATTTGGGATTGTTCCTTTTAACCGTTTAACATATGGTATATCATCGGCTCCTGCTATTTTCCAGCGCACAATGGACCAAATTTCAAACGGAGTGCCTCGAACGTTTTGCTACTTAGATGACGTAATTATAACGGGTTGTACTATGGAAGAATGTGCTGCCAATACGGAAAAGGTCTTGGAGCGTCTTTCGAACTTTAACGTACGAGTAAATTTGAACAAGTGTTTATTCTATCAGCCTAGTGTGGAATATTTAGGTCATGTGATCAACAAAGACGGAGTGCAACCGTGCCCGAAGAAAGTGGTGGCTATCAAAGAAGCGCCAACACCTACCAACATCACCGAGTTGAAATCCTATTTAGGATTGGTCAACTATTATAGAAAATTTGCACCAATGCAAGCAGATGTGTTGACATCACTGTACCGTCTTACTCAAAAAGACGTAGATTTTATATGGGGTGCGGAAAGTCAGCAGGCGTTTGAGTTATCGAAAGCAATTATCTCCGAAAAAAGTTTATTGGTACATTATGACCCTACAAAGCAACTGTTCCTGTCATGTGACGCAAGTTCTACAGGTGTAGGAGCTGTCTTAAGTGCAAATGTGCAACAAAGTGCAGCAGCCCATAATATTTGCTTCAGCAACGTTGTCGGAAGCTGAGCGAAAGTATTCGCAACTGGAAAAACAGGCGTTAAGTATAATTTTTGGCTTAAAAAAATTTAATAAATTTCTACTTGGCAGTTCCTTTGTAATTTATACGGATCATCAGCCTTTGATTAGTATTTTCAACCCACGAAAAGGCATTTCAATAACAACTGCATCCAGGTTACATCGTTGGGCCATAATTTTATCGGCATATAACTACTCCATTAGTTATAAACGAGGCCGAGAAAATTCGGTAGCTGACGCGTTGTCGCGTTTAGCGCTGCCATCTACACAAAGTATCGACATTACAACTAGTCTTATCAATCTGTTAATGGATTGTGAGGAATTGCCAATATCAGCGGAAGATGTTGCTAAAAACACTAATTTGGACCCATTAATGTCGAGACTAGTAACGGACAATGGTCCGCCGTTTTCGTCCGAACGATTTTTAAAGTTTTTAAGGTGTAATGGAATTGAGCCAATGAAGAGTCCACCATATTTACCACAAGCTAACGGAATGGTAGAACGAGCGGTTCAGACAGTAAAGCAAATCTTCAAGAAGTCATGGGGAGATTTAAAATCAACTAAAGCCGATTTGAAGAAACACGTTCAGAGTTTCTTGTTTACATACCGCACCACACCGACACCGAGTACTTCAAAAAGTCCAGCGGAATTTCTACTTAAGTATTCGCCTAGAACGTTATTAAGTCAATTGCGACCGAATTACGGAGATTCACAAATTATATCCGGCCCGACAAATTTGACGTTTCCCTCAAAAATATTCGAATCTAAAGACCCCGTGTGGGTAAAGCTTAACAAACCATTTTGGGAGTCCGCTACAGTCGAGAAGCCTATCAGTTGGAATCGATATATCATCACGTACGAAGGCAAACTGAGAATAGTACACCAACGACAATTACGGCCACGTGCTTTGCCTGGTGGAACGGGTAACTATTTACAGCCGTCTTCTATGAATTCATCTACAGTACTACACCCCTCAGAGGAGAATGAAAATACAACATCGCAATTGCAACAACCAACCAGTACCAGAAAATCTATACTACCAACTGAAAATTACGCAGTCAACGGAGAAGACAATCCGTCTCTAAGCAATCACGAAGTGGAACTACGAAGTTCAGCCAGAATACGAAGACCTCCTGAAAGATTGCACTATTAAACGGTTTTGTTTAAATTTAAGCCTTAAAATTTTGTATAATTATTAAATTTTGAAACTGAATTTTTATTAGAAGAAGGAAAATGTTATGTACATGATCACACTTATTTACATACTTATTTGTACATGACCTATTTATATAAAGCCTATTCGTATTGTACATGGCCTATGAATCGGTATTGATACATAGCCTACGATTATGATATTTTTAATAATACACTTCAGTCTTGTTCTCATACTTGAAGCTGGTGTTTCATTTACTGTATCGTAGTTACGATTCCAATATACAACACCAACAATGATGACAAAAGTTTGGCTAGCACATAGAATAGGTCCCTCAAATACCTAGTTAGAAAACCCTAATCCATATGAATCGTTCGTTTAGTAAAAGTTCTGCAAAATTATTTTTTGGAAATCGCACCCAACTCCCAAGGGCCAATATCGGCCATTGCCAACAATGATGACAAAGGTTTGGCTAGCACATGGAATAGGTCCCTTAATTACCTAGTTAGAAAATCCTAATCCATACGAATCGTTCGTTTAGTAAAAGATCTGCAAAATTATTTTTTGGAAATCACACTCAACTTCCAACGGCCAATATCGGCCATTGCCAACAATGATGACAAAGGTTTGGCTAGCACATGGAATAGTTTGCTCAATTACCTAGTTAGAAAACCCTAATCCATACGAATCGTTCGTTTAATAAAAGTTCTACGAAATTATTTTTTGGAAATCGCACTCGACAATGATGATAAAGATTTCGCTAGCACATGGAATAGGTCTCTTAATTTCCTAGTTAAAATTGAGGTGTGGCCAACACACGACTTTCTTTTACGAACAGAGAATTTTTAGAAATTTTATTTTTTTCCTAATTTTTTTTTTTAATTTTTAATTTTTTAATTTTATTTGTTTTTAATTTTTGGAAACAATTTGTATTAAGTAGTTTTTTGTAAACCTTATACTTTTAAAGATATTTGCAAAACAAATTTTCGGGACCATGGGAGTGGCCACTTCCGGTTAGCCGATTTGGAGTAAAATGCACTGGGATCTTCCAATTTATCAAAAAAGCTTAAATCTGAAGTTTCAGTTCGATTGATTAAACCGTATGGGCTGTAGAGAGGACACAGACAGACTGACAGACTGACAGACTGACAGACTGACAGACTGACAGACTGACAGACTGACAGACTGACAGACTGACAGACTGACAGACTGACAGACTGACAGACTAACAGACTGACAGACTGACAGACAGACAGACAGACACCATTTCGAAACCCACTTTTTCGGACTCAGGGGACCTCAAAACAATTAAATCTCTAAAAATCTCAAGGTCCAAAATTTTCATGATTACTATACTTTATTTTACTAGAGTAAAAGAAAGTAATAGCATTGGCACTCGTTTCTTCTGGAATTGCTGCCACTTTAATGAGTGGTGGTCAAACAGCACACTCTGCACTAAAGCACTAATTGAGCATGCATAGTTGACCGAAAACCCTACATGCAACATTCCTAAGAGATCTGGAATGGCAAAAGTTTTTTAACAATGCAAACTTTTCGTATATGGGATGAGTGTATTAAATGGCCCACAAGAAATCATTGGAAGCATTCGATAAAACATTCCAGGATCTACAAGGAAATCAAGAACTGTTTATTGTTGCTGATTAACTAAACGCATATTTGAAATCATTAAATTTGTGGAGAAATGTAAAAACAGTCACACACACTACAAACGTGTTTGTTAAATTGCAAATCGAACCATTAGACATCAGAAATGGGAAAATGCCAATCGATAATTTAACTTCATAATACTATCGACCATTTTTTTTAGTATTACACAATCCAAAGAATAACTGATTCAATGCGTTTTGAGCAATATTGGCAGCAAAAACCAAAGATGTCAATGAACATAACACGGCAATTTAGAATAACACAGTAGTGACATATAAGTCAGTGGATACTGAATTATCCTACCGAATTTTGGAATTCACTTGATTGGCCAGGAATGCAACCACACAATCTACAATTAAAAATTGGAGCACTGATTATTATGCTTCACCATATAAATCAGTCACGACTTTGAAGGAAAATATAAAGGCGAGACATTTTATTCCCCGAATTTCAATGATTCCACCCGACTTGCCGTTTGATTTTAAAATTTAAACGACTTCAATTGCCTGTTCGTCTTGCCTTTGTGATCACAATCAATAAGGCAAAAGGCCAGTTTTTGGAAGTTTGCGGTATAAATTTGGAGTATCCATGGTTGCATGCTCTCTCGAGTAGGGAAACCATCGAAATTATTTGATTACATGGAAAAACCAAAAATGTTGTCTATACCAAAAAGCATACAGCTCAAAGTAGATTTCTTCTATTGTTTAACATAAGTTTTATTCATTAAAAATAATTAAATTTAACTAATCACATTAAATATTTACATCTAGCATATTGTCGAACATTTAAGAAGCTTAGTTATGTGCTAAGAAAGAATTGAAAGTTTGAAGTGAAAATTTAAGAAAATCCATTATATCACTACAACGAATAAATTAATATTTAGCGCCACCAGTGCCACCATTTTCATTTGTACTGGTTAAATCACCGTTATATCCATGACTAACAGTTAGCATATTTTTAACCCTCTGATCGATCGTACTATCCCCATTTTCCATTGTTAAACTGTCATTTTTCAAATCATCATTTTCGCCGGATTTTGGTCGACTGTCGACTTTTGTCACATTATTCGATGAATCAGTTGATTTTAAATAGATAATATATCCGGATGATAGAATACCAGCGATTCCGCTGATTATACAAGACCACTTGAAAATGTTGGATAATGTGCGTGGACTAAAACAATAAAAATAATTTTTAAGAAATTTATTTGCCGTGCACTATTAAATCGCAGGATACTTACATGAAAAGGCGATATTTCAACATGTTGGTGAAAGTTTTATTCAAATCGAGTGTCTCTTCGACCCAAAATAACGGAAAAACCATTTCTGGAACGTCTTTCAATAGGTCCACTTCCTTAACTGTTATCAGGTCAATATTAAACTGGAGCCGATTTCGAGCACGTAGTGGGGTGCCTGAGGTACGTTCAAAATCTACTTCTACACCATGTTTCGATTTCTCCGGAGCCAATCCTTCCACTTTCTCCAACAATTCAGGATCAGCATCGTAAAAATGTGGTAGCGATGCATAGAACGGTGCATTAAAGCAGGGCGTTACATCCATCACGCCCTTTGGAGGGCAATCATCGGGTGGATCACGACAATAGCAGTGAAGTGATTCATCATTTTTTGAATCACCGATTTTGAGTATAAATCTTTCCGCCGGTAGTCCACTATATGAACTTTTCCGTTCAAAAACCGTATTCAAACCACGACAAACCGCTGGAACAAATGCCCAAATACCATCTTTGCGCGCTTGAAGCGGTGGAAATATTGTACCATCGCTTCCATGAAATTCATTACACTCTGAATCCCAAATATCCCACTCCTCCTCGTCTCTGAACCTAATCACACGTCCCAAATCGTTCAAATTTTTCATGCCTCGAAACACCGTCATCTTATTTATATCCGAAGCATTTAATCCACCAAATAGTGAGAATTTAAAATGTGTTTCATTATATCGTCCCAATCCTTTAGCTTCAGTTTCGATTGCCGAACAAACCGCTTTCGATGGAAATTCATTGGATGAACAATCAATGGGATAACCATCAAATAGTATATCCATTGCACGACCATGAAAAAATGGATATTTCATTTTATTAAATATTAATTTAATGGCAGTTGCCACTAAATCAATCATGGCCGGACGATCTCGCATCACATTTATCGCAATCCCCGTAATCATTGGTTCCAAGAGTATAACCGTTTCATTCCCCGTCAAACCTTCACTCAAATCTGGACGAAATATAAATGTGTCGCGTGCAAAAAATGTTGCCGTATCCTCTTCCTTATCATCGATGATCTCATGTTTTGATTTCCATTCTTCAAAAAAATATGGTCCAATCTCTTGCAGAATCGGTTTAGCACCTTTGGTCACCTCATCCGGATTTGTAACGTTAAACAAATAAATTTTAAAACCCAAATAAAATGGTACCGTTTCCCAATAGCCACGCAATTCATTACCGGGCTTTAATTGTACGAGCATTTTTAAAATAAGCCGCAACAATGTCGGAAAAATTAGGGTACCATGTATAATCCCGAATAAGAGTATAACAGCGAATATTAACAAAAATAATTTATGGTTTTTCGATTTATATTTCTCGAAAATCGTGCGAACACTCATTTTGACTTTGTACCAGATATATACGTATATTACAGAAAAGGCGTGACCGTTTAGTTTGAAGTTTAGCGATGAACTAAAAAAATTTTTGAAATTCAGCAGAAAGATTTCTTATGCGAATTGTATATAATTATAGTGATAGTTGTTGTTGTTGTTGCTGTTATTGTTCTATTCGGAACGTCTATTTTTAATTTATAATTATTGACTTTATACGTTTACAGAATTTTCTAACTTGTATACTCAATACTCATTGCGTTGTTTTATGAAAATATTGGAAAATGAAGAATTAATATTTCATCGAATATTTAACAGGTTGGCATTTTTTTTTGTATGCGGTATGAGTATTACCTTGATAGCTTTATTTGAAGCTAAATCACCAAAGATCTATCGCCCAGTCTAATATAAATATCTAAATACTGATAGAATCCATAAAATAGAATCCTCCTATAGACGGAAATATATCAGTTGAGCTTTAATATATTTGTTCACCTGGCTTAGAGATATTCACGGTAAGTATATCGTTATGCTGTCATCTGTCGAATGAGGGGTAAGTCCATCAGTATGTTAAGAATAAAATGTTTCTATATTTTTCAGAATTGTTGTCGAATAATTAATTCGTAATTTTTGGGGGCAATAACAGTTGCAGTTCCAATAACGTTGGTGGGATATCCGAAATCCGAATTTCCGAAATTATAGCTTTATTGCGTTGATTTTGTTAAATTTTAATGCCGATATATAACTTTGGAATACGATAATGAAATATGAGTTTGTTACGTTGCTTATAAAATATAAAAAAAAAAAAAAATTTATCGGAACAAGCAGCTGGAAAAATTGCATGTGCACTATATATGCCTACCAAATTATGCAAAACTATTTATTTCCAATTTTCACTTATAAATGCATAAAATTATGAATCTATAATATTTCCATTCCATATAGAAATATCCAGAAATAAAAAACTTTCCATGAAAATTAACAACAATTGTAGCAAAATTCAAAATATCCCTTAATCTCTAAATTCCCATACTACGCAGGATTAATCCTGCGATAGGCCTCTAAGCCTTATTTTAGCAATTTTATCTAACGTGTTTAATTTACATTTACACGTATGAACGGACATAAAATATTCAAAATCACCCACAATTTTTTTACTTGCACATGGTGCTTCATAAAATGACAAAGCAGAGTATTTAAAAGCAAGGTAGTAATTACGATAAATACTCGATATCAAAACAATTATTATTCAATTAAAAAAAAAATAATTGTCGTTGACGATTTGACGATATATATATATATATATATATATATATATATATATATATATATATATATATATATATATATATATATATATATATATATATATACATATATATATATATATATATATATATATATATATATATATATATATATATATATATATACCATGTGTGCCAATTTGAAACATCGGGGCGTAACAGCGTTATCCGGCCGATACGAGAATATGGCAAATTTATTATTTATAAGGACGCAATGTGGCACATACGATATGTTAAGGTTGACCGCGTAAATTCTATATTTACATTCCGTTGTTCGTACGTACGTTACGTTACACAAAGTTGCTCAACTTAAATATTCGTAAGTTCAATTCTTACGTATAAACGATGAGGTGTTTTTTTATTTTTGTTGTGATTGAATAAAATAATTTATGTATGATGGAAAATTAACCATGTGGTTAAAGGTTCGAATTATGCTACCAAATTAATTGGTAGGTACATATATGGTATAGCAGAGAACGGAATAAGCGAAATCGAGCAACCATAACAAGTTTTTTTTTTGCTGGCTTATAAACAATTTCGAGCTTTTTAATATCATTTAGATGAATCTTTGCTTTCTATCTGAGAATTTTAAAAATTAATGGTAGTTATTCAATAGGTTTAGAAGTAAAACAAAATAAATAAACTATAGAAACTATATTTGATGACGACTATTTAGTTCTGGCATCTATAGAACTCTAGAATAAGTTGTTCGGTTAACCGTTTAATTATTATCAGATTTCGTTAAGTGTTAAAATTTAGTTAAGCGAAAACACAGCCAAATAGTAAATTAAAAAAAATCTCGGCTCTAGAATCGATTTTGTAAATCACTCACCTTCTTAAAATATTCTGAAAATTAGCTAAGGCATGTAGCTATAATCATGGAGCAGATGAACGCATAGGCAAACTATAACGAATACATAAATTAAACTGCTAACGGCGACCGGGTTGGAAAATATATGATCTATAATTTTAAAGACCATAATGCAATGAACTTTAGTAGTAATAAATACACATATGGAGGAACTGATGAGATTCATTGCAACTATCAAACTGAAATTGTATACATAGCGTTGAAAAGGCACATCGTCATGGTGTCAAAATAATGTGAATTTGGGAATAGGATGGCACAAACGGTTTCTGTCAAAATCGCAAAATCGGCCTGCAGTGTATAAAATTAAAAGACATCGAATACACTTGGTCGGTCGTTCGGTACTCTATTGACAATCATGTCTTCTCATCTTATAGAATACCCTCGCATATTCGTTTTATAGAATAATACAAAGAAAAGCTGGTTCGTTGTCGAAATCAATGGAGCCAGATTGTTGAAAAAGTTCTTATCAAACTCGATAAATTAATCAAATCGTAGATTTTACGAGAAGAATTTTTTTTGATTTTCTCTTCTCATTTATGCTTGGTTGTGCAATGTGCTGTTCTGAATTTCTCCAAAAATTGCGACTAACAATAAATAAATAAACAATCCTAAATGTGGTCAATATTCAGAGAATAGTGTAGGAGCGAACATCGTTTTGGGCTGTTGTCAAAAGTCATGAAGCTCAAAGTTCACTTCAAAGCATATTGAGCCGATCAAGGTAAGCTAAATTATATATAATTTACTTAGAATAGTGCCAAATTAATATGCGCACGTATTTTCAAATTTGTAATTCGGGGATGCTTTTTTTCGAATTTATGGGGAAATAAGAAGTTGGTCCGGTGGCTATATTAGATATTTTCGTAGAAAGAACGGTCTTTACCCCAAAAGAACCCAAATTCATACATAATTTATCGAGTTTTGGCATGATATATAGAATTCTGACATGAGACATCAAATTCTGCCATCGTAAATTCAAATTCTGATATGATTTATCTAATGACATATTGAAAGTATCCTATTGTAAAATTCTGACATAAAAATTCAAATTCTAGAATGCAAATCGAATACAGACAAGATATATCGAATTTTGACATCAATAACTCAAATTTATGTTTTATTGAATACTTGTATGATTATCGAATTCCGGCATGACATTTCGAATTTTGACATCTAAAATTCAAACTCTGACATGAATTATAGAATTCTGACATCATAAAGTCTAATGATGAAGAGGTTTATCGAATTTTCAAGACTTGAGAATTCGATATATATCCCAAAATTTGAGACGTTATTTCAGAATTCATTATACCGTACCAAAATTCAACAAATTGTGTTGAATTCTGGGATGATATATCCAATTCTAATTGACATGAAATCTCGAATTTTGAGATGATAAATATCGAGTTCTAAAATCATGAGATGATATATCAAATTTTGATAAGACCTTTCGAATTCTGACAAGACATATCGAATTTTGACCAAATATGTCGAATACGGAAAAAGTTAAAATATCGAAGAGAAATATAAAATTTGATTTCTGATATCGAATTCTTTTGTGATATGTAAAATTCTAGAACCAAAAATTCATAACATATCGAATTTCGACAGATTTATCAATTTGTAATAAGACCTTTCACATCCTATCGAATTCTGTCAATATTTATCTATAATTTTCACATAAGATATACAATTCTGACATTATAAAATTCATATTATGACATGTCATATATCGAATTTTAATATCGTATGTACAATTCTAATATATAGAATTCTGACACCAAAAATTCAAATTCTAACTTCAGAGATATGGAATTTTACCAGCGTTAACTTTAATTTTGACAGGCTTGATAAATCGAATTCTGACTTACGAGAAACATACATAAATTCGAATTCTGATGTTACATATCAAATTCTAAAATTATTTGTTGAGTTTTGGCTTGGTATGTTAAATGCTGACATGATATACCAATCTACATACTAACTACATCATAAATTCACATTCTGACATAACATATTGAATTTTGATATGATTTACCAAGTTTTCGTATAATATTTGGAATTCTGACACGATATATCGAAATCTAACATCGTAAATTCAAATCCTGACTTGACATATTAACTATACCATGATTGACAAATATGATACATATATTCCGACAACAAAAATGTAAATTCTGACACGACGTATCAAATTCAGACGTGATATATTAATTCTGACGACATATCGAATTCTGGCTTGATATCATAATACATCGAATTTTGACATCTGATACTCAAATTTTTAGATGATATATCAAATTTTGATAAGACCTTCCGAATTCTGACAAGACATGTCGAATTTTGACCGAATATATCGAATATGGAAAAAGTTAAAATATCGAAGAGACATAAAATTTGACTTCTGATATCAAATTCTTATGTTATATTTAAAATTCTAGAACCAAAAATTGAAATTCGGATATAAAATATCGAATTCTGACATAACTTATCGAATTTTGAGATGATATATGGAATTCTGAAGGCTTCATGACAGATTTATCAAATTGTAATAAGACTTTTCGAATCCTGGAATGACATATCGAATTCTGTCAATATTTATCTAATTTTCACATAAGATATACAATTCTGACATTATAATTTCATATTATGACATGTCATATATCGAATTTTAATGTCATATGTGCAATTCTGATATATAGAATTCTGACACCAAAAATTCAAATTCTAACTTCAGAGATATGGAATTTTACCAGCGTTAACTTTAATTTTGACAGGCTTTATAAATCAAAACCTGACTTAACATACATAAATTCGAATTCTGATATTACATATCAAATTCTAAAATTATTTGTTGAGTTTTGGCTTGGTATGTCAAATTCTAACATGATATACCAATCTACATATTAACTACATCACAAATTCACATTCTGAGATAACATATCGAATTTTGATGTGATTTACCAAGTTTTCGTATAATATTTCGGATTCTGACACGATATATCGAAATCTGACATGATATATTGACATATTAACTATACCATGATTGACACATATGATACATATATTCCGATAGCAAAAATGTAAATTCTGACTCGAAGTATCAAATTCAGACGTGATATATTAATTCTGACGACATATCGAATTCTGGCTTGATATCATAATATATCGAACTTTGACATCTGATACTCAAATTTTGATATGGCGCTTCGCATTCTGGCACAAAGTAACGAATTCAGACGTATTTATTCTATTTCGCCATAATATCCTAATTGATATGAAATCTCGAATTTTAAGATGATAAATATGGAATTCTGAAGTCATGAGATGATATATCAAATTTTGATAAGACCTTTCGAATTCTGACAAGACATGTCGAATTTTGACCGAATACGTCGAATGCAGAAAAGTTAAAATATCGAAGAGACATATAAAATTTGACTTCTTATATCGAATTCTTTTGTGATATGTAAAATTCTAGAACCAAAAATTGAAATTCGGATATAAAATATCGAATTCTGACATAACATATCGAATTTTGAGATGATATATGGAATTCTGAAGGCTTCATGACACATTTATCAAATTGTAATAAGACCGTTCGAATTCTGGAATGACATAACGAATTCTGATGTATTGAATCTAGTTATAAATAACTCAAATCTGGCTTGACATATCGAATTCTGTCAATATTTATCTAATTTTCACATAAGATATACAATTCTGACATTATAATTTCATATTATTATCGTAATAATATAAATAACTCAAATCTGGCTTGAGATATCGAATTCTGTTACTATTTATCTAATTTTCACATAAGATATATAAGAGATGACATACCGAATTTTAATGTCATATGTACAATTCTGATACAACATGCATAAATTCGAATTCTGATATTACATATCAAAATTTAAAATTATTTGTTGAGTTTTGGCTTGGAATGCCAAATTCTGACATGATATACCGAACTACAAACTACATCATAAATTCGCATTCTGACATAACATATCGAATTTTGATATGATTTGCCAAGTTTTCGTATGATATTTCGAATTCTGACATCGTAAATTCAAATCCTGATCTGGCATATTAACTATACCATGATTGACACATATACATATGTATATTCCGACAGTAAAAGTGTAAATTCTGACACGAAGTATCAAAAAACAAATACAGACGTGATATAATAATTCTTACATCATAAATTCAAATTCTGGCACGACATATCGAATTCTAGCTTGATATCATAAAATATCGAATTTTGACATCTCATACTCAAATTTTGATATGACGCTTCGAATTCTGGCATAAAGTAACAAATTCAGACGTAATTTATTCTATTCTGGTATAATATCTCGAATATGTGACGTGTAAAATCGAATTCTGGCATAATATATAGAATTCTGACATCATAAATAAAAATTCTGATATTGCATATCTAATTCTAACATAAAGTATGGAATTCTGAGATGATAATTCGAAATTTGATGCCAGAATTCAAATTCTGACATAACGTATCGGATTCTTACATGAATTATCGAATTCTGACATGAGACATCGCAATTTGCTATCAAACATTCAAATTCTGACATGACATATCGAATTCTGTTATGATTTATCGAGTCCTGATAGGAATTATTTATTTTTGGCATCAAAAATTTAAATTCTGACATGACATATCGAATTTTGACGTAACACATTGAATTCTGATATGATATGTTAATTTCTAACATTATTTAATTTTATTCTGGTATGCTGTATTGACATGATGTATCGAATTGTGACAAGATATATCAAATTCATTATGATGATATATCGAATTCAGAGATGACACATCTATTTTTGGTAACACAAATCCAAATTCGAACTGTGGCAACTTATGTACATAAGATATAGAATTCTAACATCATAAATACAAATTCTGATGTTGCAAATATAATTCTGACATCATTTATCGGATTCTCACATGATAATCAGAATTCTGACATGAAAAATTCAAATTCTGACATGACAGGGGTTCTGACATAATATTTCGAATATATGACATGATGAATTCTGGCGTGATATATCGAATTCTGACATAAGATATAGAATTCTGACATCATAAATGCAAATTCTAATATTGTATATCTAATTCTGACATGAAGTATGGAAGTCTTACATGAGATATCGAATTTTGACACCAAAGAAACAAATTCTCACATGGCATATCGAATTCTGATATGATATGTCGATTTCTGACATAATATATTGAATAGTGTTAGCTTGGATACATATACACATTGGTTTGATATAAGAACTGGTAATTAATTTCTGTTGGTTTTGCGGGCGCAGCGGCGATCCTAGGGAAAGAACTCTATTGATTATAATTGATTGTATTGTATTGATGTGAAACTTTTTCATAAACGGTAGCTATGTATATTCGAAAAAAATTACGAAAAAAAACTATCTGGCGAAAAAATCATCGCAATCATTTTACGGTTGAAATGACACTTTCCAAAATGACAACCGGTACAAAACTCGATGAAAATTGGATTCTAAAATGACTGAATTGATTTAAAAAAATGAGTGAATTCATAACTTCATCTGAAGGAAGTTGTGGCATATGACCAATTAGGATATAAAACTTGGTTTATTCTTAACCGCTGTGGATGTAATCCAAGGTATGTGAGGGAATTTAGGATGGAACTTTGTTAATTCTTAATCGATTTAAATGAAATCTGACATGTGCCATGGAAATGCGATTCTAAAATGAATTTCAATGTATTTTTGGCCAATTAGGTTTTAACTTGAAAAATTCTTAACTGATTTTGATGAATTTCGACATGTGCGATGAAATGCGATTCTCATATGAAGTTAGATTAAGATCTACATAGAATATGGCCAAACTGAAACTTGGATATTTTTTAACCGATTTTCGTAAAAAATAGCGTATATACTTTAATTCTCTTATTAGCGCATGTGGTTAAGCACCAGAGAAAAAAAATGTTTATAATGTTCAGGACCGAGCCTTTTCAAGACAAAGCGAATTTACTAAAACTAAGGTCGAATATAATTCACCGGAAGAAACAGGTACTATTGAGGAAACTCTAGGAAAATATTTAATGAAGTAAAGCTCAATAGACTGAGCAGCTCTTTGAAACAATGGTAAAGTATACAAATATACGGGATCCAGAAAAGTGAATCGTTAAACGATATTGGAGCAGGCTAATTGGGATTAAGGCTGTTTTCGAAACGAATACTTATTTGATTCTTATTTGTGGAACCTAACTTATTCCATAGGAAATTACATTGAATAACTTAGAATAAGTTCCACATTTAAGTATTCGTTTCGAAAACAGCCTAAGCATGTTATGCGAACCATGATCGACTTTGGCAATTACGTTCTAATTTTGAAAATTACCGATGGTAACGAAGATGTATTTTATAAGATTATCTACAAAGCAATACATGAAAGATAAACCATCTCCTTGGCGATTAAAGTTACTTCTACTCTGTGGAAAACCTGGACAGCCATATGATTTCATAATTTGCCAAGGCGCACAAAACGAAATTTCGGATTTTCATAGAAAAAAAATTTGGATTTGGAACAGCAGTGGTACTTAATAGATAAAAAAATGAAGTATCAGGACATATAATTTATTTTGACAATTTTTTCACATCATATAATCTATTAGAAATTTTAAAACATAAAGGAATAAATGTAGCTGGAACATTAATCGGTTCCAAAAAGCGAATTTTATGGAAGACCGCAAATATAAAAAGAAAGAATGCGGATATTTAGAACGATTCTGTATCTCTTGTCAAATGGCTCGACAATAAACCAGTTTACTTGCCATACAATTTTATAAGAAAATAAAACGTCAACCGGAGTTTGTGAGTTTATCTGATGCCGGTACGGGAAGGGTAGATCTATTAGACTTTATCTTATTAGATCAAAGAAATGGCCACTATGAGTAAAGAGGCATTTTTATGAGTTTGCCTGCAGTGCATATTAGATTGAATATAAACAACAAATGCGGAAACAAAAGATAGCGATACAAGATGTAAAGGAGCTATTAAAGTTGAGATTGAATGTGGTACTTTACCTTATGAATTCCACACCAGGTCGACCACCATCGGATATTACGAATATGGAATTTAACAACGAAATTACGTTCAATAGGTGACACTAGATGTGCGATGTTGCTGATCATTTTTCGGAACTTAGCCAAAATAAGGAGCCAACTATCAGACCTCTATTATCACATGATATTCACAAAAATGGCAGCGGGCCTTCAGAATTCCGAGCTTATTATGAAAGTGGTACCACAGTTAGCTTCATTATCTTCAGCATCTACATCATCAACAGCACCATTCGCACCCGTTATAGCGCCAGTAATGGATATCGACGGGAGAGGTAATTCGATTCATTCGACTTTCCAGGAAATTAAAGCAGAAATACAATTCCAAAATCGATCAAAAAACAGCAACTTGAAAATCTTGTTAAAAGTAAAATGAAACTTGACGAAGCTGTTCAAATCTCACCCAAAAAAGTACACGGCCTGCTTTACGACTATGTATCATTTAGTGTGAGTTCACCTGAAAATCCATCTTTAACCTTAACTATAAACCAACGGAACATTCATCATGAGAGAGCTCTACGCCAATGTCGAAATTAAAAAAAAACTAGAAACCAGAAAAAATGTCCTCGAAAGCCACTCAATTTCACAATTTTGTGTTAAAAACAATGTTTCCGATTTATATCATCTGTGAAACAAAATTAAACAAAAGGATGAGGAGAACTCATAGCTGTTAATACATCATTATCGAATGAGTTAGTGGAAATATCCAACCCTAAGACCTTAAACACCAGGGCTTCAAAATAGAGAATGCGGTGAATATCCTAAAAAAAGAAAAAAAACCTTAACTGATCAAGAGGCTTCCACTGTTTATGCTTACATTTAATAGCAAATAAAAAGTGGAAACAATTTTCAATATTAAGGCAGTCCTTAACATGAGAGTTAGAATAAAAGCGTTAAGAAAATTCACTGGTTTGATAACTCAGTGTAAGAAATGCCAATTATATAGTCACACGGAGAAATATTGCAAACGAGAGACTAGATGTGTGAAATGTTCGGGGAAACATCTTGTAATTGGACAAAAAGTACACCTCCAAAATGTGTAAACTGTAACGGAGAGCATCCTGCTAGCTATAGAGGCTGTGAAGTAGCCAGGGAACTGCAAAACCTGAGAAACAAAAAACGCCTGGGCCCGCTA
The DNA here is from genome assembly GCA_958295665.1 of Tipula vernalis. NCBI lineage: Eukaryota > Metazoa > Arthropoda > Insecta > Diptera > Tipulidae > Tipula > Tipula vernalis. Next base: position 13,684,246 of record OY282559.1, on the reverse strand, counting down.
AACCGTGGGTTGCCCAGTAATAGGACAATGTTCAAAAACCCAGTGGTAGAACTACCACAAACAAGAGAAGACTTAAATTTAAGGCTACAAAAACAAGAAAGGAGCCTGGACGCTATAAATAAGCGGTTAAATAAGCAATAAACAGTGAATGAAATCACTTCCATGATGTACTAATCTAGTCAGAATCGCCAATTGGAATGGAAATGGGCTATTGCAACAAATTCCAGAGTTAGAAATTTTTCTAAATTTAGAAAAGATTTGAAAAACAAATTATGCAATTAGCCATCATTAATATTCGATTAAATAATCAAAAGGCAATGAACATATCTTCAATATATTGCGCCCCTCCCCCCTCCCCTCATTATAATTTGAATAAAGAAAACAATGTTACGTTACTCAAATCGCTCAGTTTTAACTTAGGGTTCAAGAGTAACAACTCACAAGGGTAAGGAGCTTTTTGCAGCTGATCGGGCTTTAAACTACGAGTTCGTGTCTGGAGGTAAACCAACATATTGGCCAGTGGATACAAATAAGATACCAGACTTGATAGATTTCTTTGTAACGAAAGGGATATATGAAAACTACGTACTACTCGAAAACAGTGAAGGAATTTTGTCTGACCACACGCCTGTCATTATGACACACAGTGATACCATTATCAAAAAATAAAATTTCCCTACGGATTTCTTCCGGAACCTAGTCCCGGAACCGAGCACCACAAAGCAAAGTACGACTTAATTATTTAAGCAACAAATTGAGAAAAGCTTATCAAAGAAATCAAGAACAAATATTCTAGCGAATACCTAACTGGCATTCCTGGCAACAAGAATCCTAATTATTCCCTTTGGAAATCAACTAAAATACAAATAGCTCCTATAAAAAATGATGATGGAACTTCGGCTAGAAGTGCCAAAGAATAGGCTGCATTGTTTGCAGCCTATCTTGAAGACACATTTCAACCTCCTCCAAGGGAAACAGCTGATGAAAATATAGTTCAAGTAAATAAAATGGATAACCAAAACATGAAACCTGTAAGCTCAAAAAAATTCCCTGGTTATAACCTAATCACTGGACTTATACTTAAAGCACTAATCAACGCAGCGTTCAGACTAAAATACGTTCCACACCAGTGGAGGTGATAATGATTCTAAAACCTAACAAGCCGCCAAACAAGAAAACATCGTACAGACCGATTTCCCTATATTTCCTACAATTTCAAAATTATTTGAAAAGCTACTACTCAAGAGGTTAAAATCAGTAATAGAAGTAAGAAAACTCATTCCACCCCACCAATCTGGATTTATAGAGAGACATTCTACCGTAGATCATGTGGAAAGAATCACAGATTTAATTGAAGATGCTCTGGAAAATAAAAAAATATGCTCAAGTGTCTTCTTGGATGTATCTCAAGACTCCGACAAAGTATGGCACCGAGAACTGGAATACAAACTAGGCAGGGATCTGCCGAAGCAGTGGAATAACATATGCCGATACTTAAATGACTGATAGGTTAATTAGTCCAAAGTATGCGTACTCTAGATACCGGCACTCTCCAGTTTTATTTAGCCGTCCCGTGGTAACTTTCCATCCCCAGCAGCTGGTACGGGTAAAATCAAAACGGAAGACAAGGCAGGGGTAGGAATATACGAGATTGGGACTGCCCTCTCGAAGTCCTTGGGTACCAATGCTACCTTCTTTCTAGCAGGAGTACATGGTATATAGTAAACATCTACGAGGGAGAGCAATGAGTCCAGATGGTATGTATCGCATAGTTTCATTAAGAGCCTGAATATTAACTGGACGTATAATTAAACAAGGTACAAGCACAAAAGATCTTTTAGGTCGCAGTGCGAGGTCCGAGGCGGCTGAACGCCCATATGGCCTTTCAACAATAATAATAATAGTAATAGACAGAAGATATCTTATTTACCGATTATCATATTTACCAGTAAGCTCGACAGTGTTTGTTATTTTGCAAGAAAATATCGCGGAAAAAAATTTATAAACAAGCAAAACAACTTAATATATTCTCTGCGTGACCTTACCCTGTATAAAGTTACATAATTTGCTTAATTTAAGAAAGCATGCGTTCTTGTTGTTGTTAAACCTTGTTTAACAACAACTTCAATATTTAATATTGATCCTATGGCATTTAATAACCGGCATCCTTTCACTTTTGAATATTAACCTTTCACCGTTCACATTTTAAAAATCATTATCCGGGTTTAACATAACACGTTACAAACTTGGCCCAAAAATTAAAGAAAGATGTTTATTATTGGTAGAGTCAAATTGAACCAAATACATTTATTAAAAACGCTACACCAAATTACATATAATTAAAAGTTATGCACTACTATTGGAGACATATGCCATCCAACCGGTGGTGATGATGAATATTCCATATTATGCATCTGTGGCATCGGATTATAATTAACCATGGGTTCTAGCCCCAAATGAACAACGCTATATGAAAATGGTGTGGTCCGGAGTACATCGGATGGTACAGAAAATTTTAAAATCGATGATCCAACATTATATCCAATAATTATATCATGATTTGCTTCACCATTCACCGGTTTTGCCAATTTTCGTATTTTCATCATTCCATCATCAAGTTGATTCATTTTATTGGACTTTTGATACGTATCACCACCATTTACACTGCACATTAGACAAGTTGTGACAAGCAAAAATTTTATCTGTACATTATATTAGATAGATTAAATTATATAGATTTTATTAAATTTTTCGCATTTTAAAATAATTTACCAATAGAAGTCGTTGCTCCATCTTAACTAATGTCACCGCAATAACTGTTCGAATTAAACTTAAATGTTTCTTATTTATATACAATAAATTACTAGTTGCTAACTAAACAATTTTCCCATTATGGATACGTGATGTATTTCATAATAAGCTTTACCTAATTTAATAATGTCGTTACCCTTCGACTAGAATTTTCATTTGTTGCGTCACTAAATAGAAAATTGCACATTGTTTTTTGCTTTTCCATAAGAGGTGAAATTAGTTTGAATGTTATTTAAGTAAACTCTGTAGTCACCATAGTTATTTTGTTGGTCGACAAACTGTGTTGCATACAAAATCGAATTACTGACGAACAGTGAAAATAAATAATCGGTTTACGCTTCACATGGCAAGAAATTCCATCTAACAATTTACAGACAATCGTTACTAATCTCTTGAGGATATATTGACATTTAAGCTAAAAATCTCCTGTAAAGCAACTCGCAAATATTCATCATTATTCATTATTTTGAATTCCACTGTGCGCCATAATTTTTTTTTTTTGGTTTTTACTTTTTATCGTCAAGAAGGATTATTTTATATATCAAGGAGATACTCAACAAAAAAAAATGGAAAATCTCATAATGCCAATCAATGTAAAAATAAGGAATCAAATAGAGAGTAAAAATATTCAACAAAACTACAAAATGTATCGTATAAAAATATAACAATTTATTTATTTATTTATAAAATACACAAAATATAATGTAATAATGATATTTAATTATAAAATGGTGTAAAAAAATAGAAAATGTCTATATAACTACATAATATTCAGAATTGTGACAAACTTCAAGTGAATTAAAAACATAATAATGAAAATACAAAGAACATAAACAAGACAGATTAAAGATTATAAAACATTTGGTAACAACTATTTACAAATGATATTTTGCAATTCCAACTTTGGAAACGTAGCTTCCTCCACCTAGTCCATAGTTGCTATAACTAGTTCCTGGGCTACTGTAGATACCACCTACTTTAACAACCGATTGTAATGGTGCTAAACTTGGGCCTTGAATAAGTTTAATTGCGCTTCCCGATGAGATTACTGGAGCACCATAACCGTAAGATCCACCTGAGCCATAACCACCACCTCCGTAAATGACACCGCCTCCGATCCCTGAACCACCTCCTAAACCACCACCAAGGCCTCCACCGCCTCCAAGACCACCACCACCGACGAGTAAAGCACCGCCAAGTCCACCACCGCCGAGTCCACCACCGCCGATTCCACCACCGCCGATTCCACCACCACCGAATCCACCACCACCGATTCCACCACCGCCGATTCCACCACCACCGATTCCTCCACCGAATCCACCAACAAATCCTGCACCACCACCTCCTACAGCTACAGATGGTGCTGGTACTTGAACTTGTTGTGCAACTGGCACTGGGTAAGGTTGTGGCACAGCATAGGGTGCTGGTACTGGAACTGCTACGGGGCGAGTAATTGTGACTGGCACAGGATGTGGTACTGCTACTGGTACTGGACGATCAACAGCAACTGGGTATGGCCGGTTTACTGCTACTGGATAGGGTTGTGGCACTGGTACTGGAACTGGGCGATCAACTGGTACATTCACTTGAACTGGATATGGTATAGGACGGCTTACTGGTACTGCAACGGGTTGAGCTACAGGATAAGGAACGGGTTGCTGTAATGTTGTTACAATATTTCGTGTGACAGGGGTTGCTTGAACAACTCCTGGACCAGCTGTAAGTATTCCTCCAGCACCACCTCCTGCACCACCACCGAATCCACCGCCTAATCCACCACCTAAGCCACCACCACCGAATCCACCACCTAAGCCACCACCACCGAATCCACCACCTAAACCACCACCTCCAATTCCACCACCTAATCCACCGCCTCCTAATCCACCTCCTCCTCCTCCTAAACCACCACCACCAATGAGGATTCCACCTGATCCACCTCCAATTCCACCGCCAAACGATCCACCACCGTAACCTCCGCTGCTAATCAGTCCGCCACCACCATAACCTCCGCTGCTAATCAGTCCTCCACCACCATAACCTCCGCTGCTAATCAATGCTCCACCGCCGTAACCGCCACCAAATCCACCATGGGAAATAATGCCACGTTTCGTTTGTACTTTGGCTGTTTCGGCACTATCCGCAATTGATCCACTGACCAAAAGGCATGCCACTCCAACAATCTAATAATGCAAATGAGGGAAATCAATTAAAAAAATAATAAAATAAAAACATTTAAATATTAATCAAATTAATTTCAATCAAACGCGCTTACCAATAAACAATTCATCTTTTTCAGATTAATGTTAAACTTGAACTGTGATAAATTAATTGAAATTAAATTGCTTTTATACTCTACAAAAAACCGATTTTCACAATTTTCATTTTCATTCCAAAACTACAAAAGTGTACGGAATGCTATACAACAACAACAACAACAACAACAACAAATATTTAGCTCTACATATAGTATATTACTCTACTGGAAATTGACGAAGAAGGGAAAAAAAATTGCAAAGTTGATTTTACAATTTTCACAACGAGAGATAATTTTCATTGTATTTTTTATGTTTTGTGATTTCGATATGTCGTCTGCTTGATTTAGAAATGCAACAACAAAAGTGATCTTGTTATTTTATTATGTAATTTAATATTAAGAGATAACAAATAAATAATAAAAAAATCAAAAGCGGAAATAATTTTTAAATATTATTGAATATCCGTTTCCTTATTTCAAGTACAATGGTTTGCCAAATTATTAGGGACACGTCGAATCTTATCGGGACGCGTATCGTAAGCGTATCTACAAGAAACTATTATGAAACGACTGCCCTGAACCCACTAACTAATTTATATGGATTTCTAGTTGCAACAAAAACATACTCCGAGCAAAAAACGAGTGAAAGAATTTCCGAAAAAAATTCTATTTTTTGCTCTTTTTCTACTCAGAGTTAGAAAACCACATTAGTCAAAATACGTAAATTTGTACATTTTTCCCAAAGTGGAGCTTAAATTTGAGAAAAAATTTAACAAAACTTTTCCTTTTGATTTTGAATTTTATTATCTACATAATTAGCTCGAATATATGTATAAGCATTTTGTAGCTTGGCAAAGTTTGAAAAGTTTTTCAATTATTTGAATTGAAATTTGAAAAATTCATCAAAGTTTATTTAATCGGCCTAAAGCAGTATCATCTTAAAACTTTAATATTTAATTTTAAAAAAAACCCGCTGTTCAAAATTTGTGAAGTGTAGTCAACAAATTATGGGCCAACTGTTAACCATTGCCAATTTCAAATATGTTTAGCCCGTGTTCGTAATTAGATAAAGGGATATTTTGACCCAATCGTCATAGATTCTACCGCTTTTAGGAAACTCTGGTTGATTCAATATAATTGCACTCCCAATTGTAGATAGTAGAAACGAAGATACACCAACTACAATGAATCTGCAAAATAAAAATTTAGCAATAAAATCTTATTTACGATAATAATATTCCCTTGCAAACGAACGTAAACTTTACAAGCATCTCGGATTTCTTTTGTAATATTTTTACTTCTTCGGCATTCGAATTGTTTTCATCATTAATCCTTTTTGGTGAATCTTAGAAAAAGAACGGGAAAAATGTTAAATTGTTATAATATATAGATTCACCAGAATACTACTCACCTGTCATAAAATATTTATTAATTTGTTTATGTGGTGAGATTGGTGATAAGTTGTTATGCATTGAATTTAATTTGGTGAAACTTACAAATACTTTAGAGGAACGATTTAATGTTACTAATAAATTCTTTAGCCGAACAAGGCTGCTTAGTGCCATTGGAGTGGGGCGGTTACAAAACAATTTTGTCCTATTTTAAAGTATTCCGTTTTACCCTACTTTTGACATCTGAAAACAGGTCCTTTTAACATTCGAAATAAATAAATAATAAAAATTAACTTTGTATGGGTCATGTATTTGAACGTTAAAGTAAGGATTGCTGAGGAGCTATAATTTTACTGAAATTTATTGCTAAATTCACTTCTCTATCCAAAAATTGCTTTATTTCAAATGAGCAAAAGAAACAGCCAACACTTCAAAAGTTCTATCTTCGCCAAATGGCTTTAAAAGAACAAAACGCGAAGAATCCATGAATACAATTTCCCATTTCGTACTATAAGATTGGTTTCTACATTAGGAATGGCTTAAATTCGGCTAATGCAAGCGAGAAACTCCGTCGATCGTTCATCGCAGAAAACTCGCGACAATGCATCGAGCTTCAGACACCATCGCACTGGCCGACCAGCCAAAGAAGCCTTCGACGTACCACTTGAATTATTTAATACCTCAATTATGCTGGACTTGACGTTGGAAAAGAACGCCTTCCATTCATTTAGTTGACACATCGACCTGGATGAAAAACGGTAATGTATGGAGGAGGAACTAAAATAGGCGCTAAAGCGAGAAAGGTTTTCAAAGAACCCAAATGCCCGGCCGCTAAAGTTGATATCAATCTGGCCTTACTTTGGAGTAGGCTCGTCAAAGTTACTGACTCCGAAGAATAATTCATGTCGAATCTCTGATACAACCCGCGCATACCCAAGAAACTGTGCAGTTGCTTAAGGGTTTTCGAAACAGAATTTCTGGTCCTGCCATTACTTCAATCACTTCTAATTATGTGGCCAAGATACTTAAGTTGTTTGAAAGCAAACGGCTCTTATCCACGTTTATGTTTAAGTTGGCGGATGGATTTAAATCGGTCGGCGATAAGTTTGACCAACATTTAATGCTCCTCAAAGGTGCTCGACGTTACCAGCGGATTATCAAGTTACGAATATCCTGTCCTGGAATTGATGTGGTATATTATGCGATACATTAGTCGGTATAAATTTTGAGAAGTGTTGCATATGACGACAGAGAATCTGAAACAATTATTTTAGAGTCTTGATTAGACGTTACCGGAACTAGTTACAAATAAATTAACAACTAACAAATCAATGCTCAGGTATACGGATTGAAACAAATTTGGGGCCAAATGAAGATACAAAAGTTTCTCAACATTATTGAATTGAACTTTAACGGAAAACTTGGCCCAGTACCCATTCCTTGGAACCATTAGCCGTAGAAATGAACGACAAAACGTTACGGAATGGGATATTGGCGTTAATTTCCGGTAGATCAAAAACAGGCCGATCATTTACCCGAATTTGATCGTCGTCTATCGCTTTCGGACATAATCACATTGGAACAGTTTTGTTGGGTCAATTTCTTTCGAAGCCAAAAATATCTCCAAGAAGAAAAATGCACCCCTTGTTCCGTTTGGTATATGATGTTGTCAGCTTATTCAGGACATTGGTCCGTAGAAGGAAAGGCTCCTTAAGTAACCGTTCCCTCCTCCGTGCATTTTCTGACGTACGAATGTGACTTGGAACGCCATCCGGAGGGTACACATTTTATTGCCCACAACCCAAACAAAAAAATCAAGTTAGCGGGGTTCTATGTAATTTAACTTGTGTGCGGGTCATCGCTTTCAGAATTGTCCAATTCCGGTCACAGGATATTTCTGCTATGTATGCGGTCTAAGAGATACCATTTCTGCTGACTGTCGTCGATGTGCGGGAAACCGGTCGAGTGGTCAATCGAGAACTGGGAACCAAGGGCCACCGCATTACGACCCACCCGCAGAATGCAGCGAATGGAGGCAGCCAGCAATACAGATGCAGAGCTTCGCCAAGTATCTTCGCCGGGATGGAGGAGTCAGATGGGCCCGAAACCTTCTTTGTAGACTCTTCCGATTTCAAATGCTCGAGGGTGGACGCTCCATTCTCTGTCTTGCCTAATATTTTATCATGTCATTCATCATCCAACAATAATCTGAACCCGTTTCTCAATCATATAACTGATAGTGTATGCCTTACAAGTTTTAATTCTTCCACTAATTTCAATAGTACCAATTCTCCTAATGTTCCGTTTAAGCCTCCCCGATCTCACGATTCTTCTCGTTTGCTACGCTCCAGAAGGTACTGGGAAAGACGTAAGATTATGAAATCATTTGTTGTATCTTCCCTTCTCGGTTCTGAAACAGGTGACATGCGGCCTTATGCTGATGTTCTTGTTAATGATGTTCCATACCGAGGCCTTTTGGATAGTGGATCCAGCGTTAGCGTTTTGGGTCGTGGGTCGGAGAAGTTGCTTTCTAATCCATTCATTAAATTTCATAACTTTCCTTTTAACATCAACACAGCTAGCGGACAACCTCAACGGGTGTTCGGCTACGTAAATGCTTCAGTAAAGTTCGGCTCAATGTCTCATAATTTAACTTTGTATATAGTCCCATCATTAGAACAACCTCTGTATCTTGGGATCGATTTTTGGAATCGGTTCGGCATTGCGCCAAAGATCTCCTCCTTGTCGACCTCTTTGGAACCGTCCGATTCAAATGACTCTCCCAAAATACACGTGCTCTCTTGTGATGAGCAACGTACTCTTGACAATATCAAAGAACTTTTCCCTTGTAGTTCTAAACTGGGGTTAGGCCGAACTTCCTATTTATTCCATTCCATTGACGTCGGAACCGCCAAACCAGTTAAACAACGCTTTTACTCTGTTTCTCTAGCCATACAAAAATTAATGTATACCGAGTTGGATCGGATGCTGTCTTTGGGAGTTATCGAGGAATCACAAAGTTCCTGGTGCTCACCGATTACTCTTGTGCGTAAGGCTAATGGCAAAGTTCGTCTGTGCTTAGATGCTAGAGAACTGAACAAGGCCACCGTTAAGGATGCGTATCCACTTCCGCTCATTAATGGATTGTTGGGTCGTTTTGATCAAACCCGATTTATTTCGGCGATTGATTTATAAGACGCCTTTTGGCAAATACCTCTCGACCCACAATCCAGAGATAAGACGGTGTTTACGGTTCCTGGGCGGCCTTTGTATCAGTTCAAGGTGATGCCTTTTGGGCTGTGCAACGCGCCACAGACGCTTTGTCGCTTGATGCACAAAGTAATCCCACACCAACTGCACGATAAGGTCTTTGTGTACCTCGATGACCTCCTGGTCACCTCCGCCACTCTGGATGAGCATTTTGACCTGTTGAGAGAGGTTGCTACTAGGTTAAAAACTGTGGGCTTGACCATCAATCTCGCTAAGAGTAAATTTGTGTTGAGGGAAGTCGATTACTTGGGTTATGTTATCGGTGATGGTTGCCTCCGTACTAACCCAGAAAAATGTAAAGCAATTTTGGAGTTTCCTATTCCCAAAACTACCAAACACATTCGTCGCTTCCTGGGTATGTGCGGATGGTATCGCCGCTTCATTCTCAATTTTTCTGCTTTAGCCGCTCCCTTAACAGATCTTACTGGGTAATCTGCGAAGTCTCGGTGGTTGGCTGCCGCTGATGCTTCTTTTCGGGCGTTGAAACTGGCTTTATCTTCTGCTCCCATCCTGGCCAACCCCGATTACAGTAAGCCCTTTTATATACTGTGCGATGCTAGCACCGTCGGCGTAGGTGGCGTTTTATTTCAGATGGATGCCGAAGGAGTTGAACGACCCATTGAGTTTATTTCGCATAAGCTCAATGCGGCACAGAGGAACTACTCGGTGACTGAACTGAAATGCTACGCCGCGGTGCTCAGCGAAAAAAGTTTCGGCCATATATAGAAGGGTATCCTTTTGTGATATACACGGATCATGCCAGTCTAACCTGGTTAATGTCACAAAAGGATCTGTCGGGGCATCTTGCGCGGTGGAGCCTAAAACTACAATCCTTTAATTTTCAGATTGGTTACCGGAAGGGAACTTTGAATGTAGTTCCAGATGCATTGTCGCGCGCTTTTAGCGAGGAACCCCCCTTAGCAACGGTGGATCCCGCAACCTGTATTGCTGCTCCTGCGTCCATTACCACAAATTCTTGTTTACCGTCGGATACTGTCGATCCATTAACTTTAGCTGCCTTGTCTTCTTCCCCTCCGATGCAGATTTTACATATCGACCTGAAGTCATCTGCATTTCAAGATCCTGATTACGTGATGCGCATGTCAAAAGTCGGGCAATTAAACCACTGCGATCATAATCTTCAAGTACGGGATAATAAGCTCTTTATTGCACCGGCGTACGGAAATCGATATGTGGATACAGATATTCCTCCGTTTAAATTATTCGTTCCTGCTCCTTTGACTCAGGAACTCATCGAACAAGCTCACGATACACCAACTTCAGCACACTTAGGCAGTCGTAAAACTCTCGAGAGACTTCAACGACAATTTTACTGGCCTCAGATGGCGGCTCAAGTGAAGAAGTATGTCTCCGATTGCGCTAAGCGTAAAATGAATAAAGCCGTCAATTATTCTACACGACCAGAAATGGGAGCTCAGGTGGTGTCCACTCGGCCGTTCGAAAAGCTTTTCGTTGACTTTCTGGGTCCATATCCGCGATCTAAGCGGGGGAATTCTGTAATCTGTATCGTATTGGACCACTATTCTAAGTTTGTGATTCTTAAGTCCTTGCGGGAAGCCTCGGCGGCTCTTTTGTATTCGTTTTTAGAAAATGAGGTTTAGCGATGATGTTGTAACAGCACTGTTGCTAATGATCTCTTTGGAATGTGCTATTATTGATGAGTCCTCTTTCGAAGCAGTAGGTGTTTAGATGTAAGAACTTGCGACATCGAAATAATGTGTGAACATATGAATGCACCGATGATCTGTTACTAGTGAGTGAAGAGATGAGTCCTCAAAGTGAGAAAATTAGTTATGTCATCTGCTGTGGGAAGACGTGCAGCATCATTCCATTTATTTTTTATTTCCGGATCCAGTTTTGATACCGTTTTGATGTATACGATCAGGTCGTCGTAATGCCTTACTGGTCTATTAAGCAATTCTAATGAACGGAAATGTGATCGGAAATGGTCGAACAAACCCAATAGATTGGAATAATGCCTGAACATGTTGTTTATAAATAAAATTTGGCTTATCAAATCTAACCTTGAGGATCTCTCGGGCAACCTCTTAATTATCATCTGATAATCCACTGCTTCTCCATCGCTTAGACACCTCGAAGACAAAATTTCTAGAAGTGGTATTATGTTCGGTCAGTCAAGCTACCCAAGAGAAAAGATAGGAAGATTAACCGTGGGCAACTTGACGTTATTATTATTATTTACTGGAGGGCCATGTGGGCGATAAGCCACCTCGCACCGCGACCTAAAAGATCTATTGTTCTGGACCCTACTTAATTATCCGTCCAGTCAATATTCAGGCTCTTAATGAATCTGACAATACTACTGGCCGGTACAAGATACATATTATCCGAGCTCATTGTTCTCCCTCCTAGATGTTGCAGTCTTTGCTGGAAAATGGCTGGGCAATGGCACAGAACATGTTCCGCTGATTCCGCTTCCAGACCGCAGAAGCGGCATCCATCTGTCGTACTTAGGCCCGTCTTCTTTAGGTGATACCTTAAGGGGACATGACCTGTGAGGAAGCCAGTAAGCAGCCTCAACTCAGGTTTCCTAAGTTCAAGACACTCCTTAACCCTGACAGACGAAGGTGATATAAATTTCTTCGCCTGCCGTAAACCTGGAATTCTGCGCCAGTAGGAGGACTTTTGAACATCCTCCCAGCGTTTTACCGCTGCTCTAAGGTGTCCATTAGTGACACCGCAGAAGGGTTCTGGTCCAATAAATGGAGAGGCAGAACCCTCACGGGTGAGTCCATCAGCTGCCTCGTTTCCTTCGATTCCAGTATGACCTGGCACCCACATAAGTGTTACCTTATTTGAGCCTGCCAGATGTTTAATAACCTTCAGACAATCCCATACCAGCCTTGACTCAACGGTACAAGACCTAAGAGCTTTTAAGGCCGATTGGCTGTCTGATACAATATAAATCTTTGCATCGTTTAGGCCTTTTGCTATGCCTCTAGCGCAAAGTTCTATAGCATGTACTTCTGCTTGAACAACGGTAGCATTGGTACCCAAGGACTTCGAGAGGGTAGTGCCACTCCCGTGTATAGGAATACCCCGCCCCATCTTCCGTTTTTGATCCATCTGTAAACCATACCATGGACCCTCGCTCAAATGATGGTCCACCTGCCCTCCACACATCCCGGTCAGGTAACCTAACACAGAATGATTTGTGGAAGTCCAGTTTAGCTGGCATACAGTCGGAAGGCATTCCTATGGTAGGGTCTGTCTGAAATTCCTTAAGGATTTCCAGATGACCCACCATATTGCCTGGTTTGATATTTCGTTCCGCCTGCATTTTCAGGGCCATACTTGCAGCATCCTTTTTAATATGCAGGTGTGATGGTGTCAGTCCTAGAAGTGTCTCCACCCCCGCGGTTGGACATGACCTCATTGAGCCCGTAACACCGATGCAGACTACACGCTGAACCTTATTCAATAAAGTTTCCGTTGTCTTCTGATCAGTTTTAAGCCACCATACAACCGATGCGTGGGTGACCATAGGCCTAATGATTGTAAGAAATGACCAGTAGATCATTTTTGGTTGTAGTCCCCAAGTACGCCCATAGAGTCTTTGACAGGCCCAAAGAGCCTTGATGGCTCTATTTTGAACTTTCAACAAATGTTGGTTCCAGTTAAGTCTTTGATCTATAGTCTTTGATAACCCCTAGATATTTAACCTCGCTGGAAAAAGGCACAGTAGTACCGTTTAACGAGGGAGCTGTAAGCGCTAGCTTTTTCCTCCTCGTAAAAGGAACAATGACAGTTTTGCTTGGATTGACACTGAGTCCTTCCTGGTAACACCACTGCCATATTATATTGAGTGCATTTTGCATGCGATCAGAAATGACCTCATCAAACTTGCCTCTGATTATGATAGCCACATCATCCGCATAGCCCTGGACATCAAACCCATGGCTACTCAGAAGGACCAGTAGTTTGTCAATAACCAATGACCACAAAAGAGGAGATAGTACGCCTCCTTGGGGACAGCCCTTTACGGCCTTGATGGTTACTGATTCGCCACCTAGTCTGGCAGTAATCTCACGATGTTCCAGCATGGAACGAATCCACCTAATTGTAGAAAGTGGAACCCTTTTTCCCATTGCTGCCCTCTCTATAGATCCATAGGAAGTATTATCAAACGCCCCCTCAATGTCCACAAAGGCACAAAGGGCAATTTCTTTATATGTTACTGCTTTTTCAATCCTCGTGACTAGCCCGCTAAGGGCCATAACCGTGGATTTACCAGTTTGATACGCAAACTGGTCCCGATGCAGCGGATTCTTTCCAAGGACCTCACTTCTTATTTGATAGTCCAGGATTTTTTCCATCGTCTTCAAAAGAAACGATGTGAGGCTAATTGGCCGATATGCCCTGGCCTGGGTGTCTGGACGACCCCCGCCCTTTGGTATAAAGACCACATTTACTTTCCTCCACAGTTTCGGAATATAGTTAAAAGCATAACTTGCCCGAAACATCTGGATCAAGCTGGGGAGTATTTCCTCAATACCTTTTTGAAGTAAAGCTGGAAAGATACCATCCCCTCCAGCGGATTTGAAAGGTTTGAAAGACCCAATAGCCCATCGCACCTTGCTGGGTGTGAAAGCACCTTGCTGGGTTTCCCAAAGAGACTCCAGATCCTACTGTGAGGCGCATAGGCCACCTCACTTGAAGGATCATGCGAGTCCTCTTGGGCTCCTACCACTACTGAATCCGGAAAGTGGGTCTCTAACAGTACCTCTAAGGTTTCCTTCCGGTTTTCAGTGAACCCCCATCTTGCTCCTGGAGAAGTTTTAAACCATTTGAATGATCCCTGGAAAGGACTTTCTGGAGACGAGCTGCAGAGGGCAATTCATTGATTCCCTCACAGAAATTCCTCCAGGTAGCCCTCTTGGATCTCCTTAGTTCGAGATTATATTCCGTCAAGGCCATCTTATACTCGCCCCATTCACCGGTGCGTTTAGCCTTGTTGAATAATCTTCTCGATTTTTTCCTCAGTTTACCCAGTGTCCCGTTCCACCAAGGGACCATCTTTGTGGACTCTCTTCGCTTAACTGGGCAGCTGTTCTCGTAAGCCAAGTGTATAGAATTATGCAGCTGGTTTGAAAAGATCTCCAAACCCTCTGGAGACTCTATGTTCCCCACAACCGAGGGCATTTCTGATTCGAGTGAGACTCTATAAGAGTCCCAGTCGGTCAGTTTTGGAATTCTGATTTCCTGCCGCTGCATGGTCTTAGCCGCCAAATCGAATCTGATGTGCAAGTGATCCGATAATGAGGCCTCTTCAGACACATACCAGTTTTTGACCAAGTCGCTGAAATGCGGACTAGCAAGTGTCAGATCTAGGACCTCTTGCCTAATCGCATTTATAAAAGTAGGTTTCCTTCCCCTATTGACAATGTCTACATTATTTGAGATCAGAAATTCAAAAAGGTACTCACCCCTGTTATTGATGTCGGTGCTACCCCACACCGTGTGGTGCGCATTTGCATCGCATCCTATCAGGTAGGCCAGCCCATTGCGTTTGCAGTGGGCTATGAGCCGCCTAACTTCAAGTGGAGGTATTAACTCTGAGTCTCCAGGAAAGTAGGCGGAGGCCATTATAGCCTCCTGTTTGCCTCTTTCACCTAGAACCTTCACCATTACTGCAACCAAGTCCCTGGAGATGAACTCTGAAATGGGAATAAAATTAATTTGCGAACTGGCCAACACAGCCGCTCTTGGACTCTGAGTTCCGTTATGATAAATTAACTTACCCACTTGATTTGGTATAAGTCTAATCTGGTTACCCATCACCCATGGCTCCTGGATTAGAGCCATGCCAATGGCAGATAAACCTACGACAAAGGACGTCCGAAGACGCCTTTGCATGATGCAGGTTTATCTGCAGGCAGGCGATGTGTGCCTTCAATTTACCGAAGGCCCCTTCTGAAGGCCCTGCTCAGCCTCCTTTTCAGCACCGCCACCACCCGCATGCTTTTTTGGTCCGGCCGATGGCTGACCAGTGTCCTCCATCGCCGTTCTTCTGGCTCCCGCTGCCTGAGAGCCTCCAGGCCTAACCAGTGGCTTGCACGGGGGGAGCCCTTGTGAGGCCTTCCCCCGCGGAACCCCTGACGCCTTCCTCTCCCTTTCCCGCCTTCTCCTCACCTGTCTCCTGGAGAGGGCGGTCACCCCGGCGGTCTTAGCTACAGGTGCCGCTACCGTAGCTTCTAAAGGCTTCACCACTTGAGTCCCGCCGACAGAAGCCGGTTTAGCTCCACTCTGACCACCCTTGGGATGCAATTGTACAGTCCCAAACTTATAGTTGACCTTAAAGCCAACCCGCTTGAGCTTCTCAACTGAAGAGTGGTCCATAGAGAACGTGAAAAAGCCGAAGAGCCTTTCGCCTCTCTCCTGATCATTCTCCAGTTGATCGCCTACTTGACGTTAATTGAAGGTGTAATGGTTCGGATATAACAACAAATTTATCTCGAACATCATTCATTGATCAGCATTCTTTGATAGACAGTCCAACTTCTACTCATTTCGTCCAGTCGACGCTATATTAGCTTAGCTTTTGCGGTTGCAAAATTTCCGTTTCACACTATGTAGCGTGGATGGTAGGTACACCCACTTTTGACACCAAAGTGATGGAGCACAATTTTTTCGTGCTGGTAAATATGAAATTCCAGTCCAGAATATCGTCACAAATTAGCAGAAACAACAAAAAACAACTTGTTTCGAAAAAACACCAAAACTTAGTCTGGTACGTCTGGGCATTGAATGATGCGCCCACAGAGAGGATATTGCTGTAAATTGTTACCGACCAAACAACACATTGCTTAAAGATGCGGCATTTGGATCGTGATGTACCGGGTTCGAATCTCGACAGCCGAGCTACCTTTCATGTCAGTACAGCATTAATTAGCATTTGCAATGTTACTTCCTTTTGTTTAATAAACATCCAACAAATAAATGATGTTTAAATCATATAGTCGTGTAATAATAACTTTGCGAAGTTTAACTTTAGAAGCAGCCACAAGATTGCTAATGAATAACGAGCTTTTTAATTCAGAAGAATTTATAAGATATAGGAACTACGAGCTACGTGCATATCAATTAGCACCATTGCGCAATAAAACTCGAATATTTTTCGAACCAAATACATTTTTTAATTAATCAGTGTTGACTCACACACTTAGATGTAACTATCTATATACAGCTCAATATGGCAAAATATTTTCTATCGCACAAAAAATTGAAATAAATTAAAACTTACTAACGCAACCATACCTTAATTAAATCAATCATAAAAAAATACTAAAATCGATCGCCTGTACTAATTGCATATGAAAAAAAAAAAACTGAAAACCCTCTTCGCCGTCAAACTGCTACAGTTACAATAAACTATTTAAAATATCCATTATTAATTTTAATTTAATTTGTTTAAGTTATAATCGTTCGATTAAAGAAAAGTAATTAATTTATTAAGGCTATTTATTCGTACTTTTTTTTTATATTCGTAAATTCCAATTAGTCTACGTGATAAGGTAAGACCAACAAACTAGAAGAGAAATATCGCGTCTATATTAAGATGTTGACCGCTCAAAAATAGTTATGACAAGTTATACACGTAAGCGGCGATTATACGAGTATGTATGTTATGGCATTCATTAAGTCTGGAAAGAAGATTACAGTAAAGTAAAAGCTTTTTTTTTATGCAACTTGCAATTTTATTTTATTTCGAGATCCCGATCAAGAACAGCCATTCATAATTTGTCAACGATTTAAGATATTTTTTTAATTTTTACGTTATTAGTTACTGTCTCGTTACAGCAATTACCTTAATTTTATATTCACTCTAATTGTAAGTGCTTTCGGCTTATATGTACACAGCAAACATAAATTTTGTACAGATTTCACTGTGCAATTACAAAATTTTCATCGAAATAATTATTTTGACATACGTGTGGCAATTTTTAATCGTATAAATTAACCAAAATTGATTAATAAAGTTGCAAAACTAGATGAGAACTAAAAAGCAGTTCTTTATAGAAGAAACATTTAATCGAATTAAAACAATTTTGATTTTGCTTGTTGAGCAAAAGGTAATACATATTCGAAGCAATGAAATGACCGTGGGTATTGGATATTCTGGAAGCAATAAATCAAATAATGGTTTTTATTTCCTCCTATACTCGATGTGTGTAAAAAAACTCGTTATACATATTTAATAACATAGATGTCTGATGAGACGATTTTGATTAAACATATATATGTGCTTATCTTTTGATTTAAAACATATGCGAAATTATTTTTTTTCGTATCAGGTTTAAATGAAAATTGTTTGTCTTTTCATTGATACGTAATAAACTGAATCTTTTGAACGACCCAATTTTCCATATTTTCTTATAATTGATACGATTATTGATCTTGTGCAAAAGCAATAATCGTGTATAACTGTATATTAATGAGTACAAACAATTATCTATATAATTTTCACTTTTTATAACAAGTGTTGAATTTTTATTTCTTGAAATTTATGGATGGTAAAAAAAATTGATTTATGCTTGAAAATGATCTGAATATATTACACTTCTAGTCGTACAAATATTTCAAAACGACCGAACTGGAAGCAAAAACAGTTGAACAAAATTGGGGTGTATTACGAAATTTAATGGAAAGTAGCACTTATCTATAGCAAAGTACTTATTCTGAAATTGTTCTTTTCTTATTCTTATTCTTTCTCCTTTAGAACAACTAAATGATTTATTAATAATTCCACTTACTTTGTATTGTTATCCTAAAACGAATATAAAAATTATAATCACAGTTATGCTTGTTCTTTCATTATTGTAAGCGAATGACTTCTCGAAGTAAACTTCGACAAATTAACTCGAAAAGCTTAAAATTACAAATAGTTCAAAATGTCCAACTTCTAGTTTAGCTTGTTGATGTTGATATTGCATGAGTGTATAAGCATTCCAGCATAAAATTCTAAGATCATTGACCATTTTTCTGTTTAGGGATAGTTCCCGTAATGATGTACTCTAGTTTCTGTCTCGCTCTTCTTATTTGACTTTTTTCCAAACCAAAAAAAATCTCCAATTGCTGTACCATGAATTTTCTTTACTAAGATAATTCTTTTTACGGACTGTATTTCCGCTATATTTCTCATAAAATTCTCCTTTTTTCTAATCAACTATTCAAACAAAACTCCTCTGTTCAATCAAATTATACAAAGCAAAGTATATTCACCCCGGAAGATCCACCTAGAGATTTAACCAGCTGAATTCCGGACATTGTTTACGTTGTATTATAAGCATAGATCTTTTTAGAGGCTAAACAACCCCTTTTAGGTGCCTAAGGAATGGAAGTACCTAATTTGATAAATTTTTTCGATATCTTTATCAGTTTCGAAGGTCAACAAAAACAAGTTGAGAGGTATTTTGAGTCGCCATTTTACCTTGATTGAGGCTTCATCAGTTGCATTAAACCCTTTAGGAATGAATCACGTAATTTAAATTGGGTGCAATTATTGTGTAATGATTTGCGGATTTATCGAAACACCATGCTTTCCTTTATAACAAGATTTTATTGGAAGAAACACGATTAAATTGACTTTGTTTTGATTTTATTATTTGTTTTAAACTATTATTTGTTTACTTACTACATTAAGTTAAATTCATCTTTCGTTAATAATTTATAATTAATTTAATTAAATTAAAAAATTAATTTCCATATAATTTTTAAACGTGACGGCCAACAACCAAAAAGAACTAAATTTGAAATATCAGAGATGTTATCTTTATTCGATAGATGTCTCGCAAGTGTCGAACCGAGCGACGAGCATTCGAACCAACATGACATTTTATCAGAAAATTTATTTGCAACCGAGGAGAGAGACTTCAAACTCGGAAAAAAATTTTTGGTTGGTTAAATATAAGTCAATAAATAAAAAAAATGGCACAGCTAAACAATTTATTGAAGTTAAATCGGTTTTCAAAATCATTTGTATATAGTACACGTAATTTCGCTTCAATTTTAACACAGAAACAGAGCATACGACATTTTTCGGCAAGTGAGTAGTATTTTGGCCGGAGTTTTTTTTTTTTTAGGTTAGGTCTCTCTATTCTGTTATGATTTATTTCGTATTCTGGTAGATCCACCAAAAGGTACGCTGGGAAATGATAGTACGGGCCCACCAGCTTCATCACCACCTCAGATACTATCGGCTTTATTTCCACAAACATCAGAACCTAGTGCCGAGGAAGCAGCTCAAAAGGCTCGCAGCGATGAGGAGGAGAAACAAAAGGAGCATGAAAAGTCTAAAACTCGAATGAAATATGGGTAGGTACATGTAAAATGCCGCGCAGGTTAATCATAATTTGTAATATTGTGTTCTCCATCCAGATTTATTGCATTTGGTGGTACGGCTCTGATTTTCACAGTCTGGGGTGTTACCGTATTCGGGGAACCGAACGTCGATGAAAATGGCAAGGTAATTGAAGATGAATTCTCTAAAATGTCAATAGTGGAGCAATACTTAAAGCGAACATACAAATCCCTTACAAATTACCAAAAAATGATACAAGAACCGTCTCGTGAGAAATTACTGCCTGATCCGCTGAAACCGCCTTATATTCAACCACCGTATACATTAGTTTTGGAAATGAAAGATGTACTTGTGCACCCCGATTGGACATATCAAACTGGATGGCGTTTTAAGAAACGTCCAGGTGTCGATGTATTTCTAGAACAATTGGCCCGGAATTTTGAAATTGTTATTTTCACCGCCGACCAAGGTATGACCGTATTTCCAATCATTGATGCCCTAGATCCGAATGGTTATATTATGTATCGTTTGGTTCGAGATGCTACACATTTTGTGGATGGCCATCATGTAAAGAATTTAGATAATTTGAATCGAGACCTGTCCAAAGTCATTGTGATCGACTGGGATCCGAATTCAACGAAACTACATCCAGAGAACACATTAAATATCCCACGATGGACCGGAAATAATGATGATACAACATTATTAGATCTTGCAGCGTTTTTGAAGAGTAAGAAATGAGATTTTACAAATATTACGAGTTAATCAATTTTTGTATTTCCAGCCGTTGCCACATCCGATGTCAAAGATGTCCGGGAAGTTCTAGAATACTATAGACGATTTGAAAACCCTTTAGCACAATTCCGTGAAAATCAACGTAGGTTAGCCGAACAATTAGCAGAAAAAGAGCGTGAAGAACAATTAAGACAGCAACCAATGGTTAAGCGATGGACACCAAGTTTTCTAGGCGGGCATAAGTAGGGGAGTTTAGCTCAAGTCTTCTAGGAATAATATAAAATAAGCAAATCATACTTTTTATAAAAATTCATATAATCTATTTAATTAGAGCTGTCCTTATTTCATAATTAAATAAATTATTACAAAAAAAAAAAAAAAAATCCGCAGCCCTTTAGATTTGATGTACATACCAAACCCCCAAATGAAACAAAAGGTCAATAATTATTCTAATAACTATTTAAGATTTATTCTTTGTTTATTTTTCGAAAATCTCGTAATTTTCGATTCAATAAAGTCAACATTTGTTCTTGCAGTTCATCCATTTGGTCTCTATTTAAATTTTCGTTGGAAATTTTTACAGTCATCGCTTCCATAAAGGTTCTCAGTTCCGATTCATAGTTTAGCTGTACCTGTTTGGGTGAATTAGTTGACAAGGATACCGTTGAATTGGGTTCAATTCTTATTGTTGATGAAACCGATTCTGAGTCTGACGCAACCAAATCTACAATTTCAATATCTGCTACACTACT
Source organism: Tipula vernalis (assembly GCA_958295665.1). NCBI lineage: Eukaryota > Metazoa > Arthropoda > Insecta > Diptera > Tipulidae > Tipula > Tipula vernalis. The sequence continues at coordinate 13,662,691 of OY282559.1, read as the reverse complement.
TTCGTTACCTTCCTCCATGGGGCTATTCCCTTCAAATTTTATTGCATTTGTCGAATCCCCTTCTTTGAGATCTCTTTCACTGGAATAATTATGGAATAGGAGAAATATGATTGATAAATCCTGAATAACAATAAATACCTTTTACGGTGGGCCTTATTAAGTGAAACTGTGAGGAAGTTCATCATATCGTAATATTTCCATTTTCCTGGTTTGTCACCCACTTTTCTTAGTAATTCGATTCGATACGAATTTCGAAGCGATCGCCATCGACCTTTTAATCGAGCAACTGAAAATTAAAAAAAAAATTAATCCTACAGACCTACAGAATATACTGTTAAATACACCGCAAATTGACTTTAGCCAAATTTGATGCATGGAACTTGAACAGCCAGAACACTTACCTGATACACGCAAATCATAAGAAATTTTAGTCCAGGCTACTGATCTACATTGAGTATCCCTGTATTGTGGATGTGTTAGGTCATAGAGAAACGGATATTTCTGAATTTCGACTAATAATTTACTCTCAAAATCTTCTTCCATGTTTCCAAAAATAAATTCCTCGAATCGAACTCACTTAAAACGTAAACACCAATGTTTGGCATTAAAAAGTCAACAAAAGGCGCTGACATTGCATCAAATTCACATGATACTTGGTTGAGTGTAGTGAATAGGCATCAATAAATCTCGATTAACGTTAATTTATTCATGAAATTACTAGAAAGATAAATAAATAACTAAAATCGAATAAATTCCAATATAAAATACAAAAAAAAAACATCCAATTCAATTGTAACATGTAAACCGAGCCATACACAACCGCGAAAATCATGTGTCGGTATTCCGCTTTGTAAAATATTTTTTTTTTATGTTGTTATATGCTCGTGTGAATTCTCCAGTCACAGTCAAATAGGAAAAAGAAAATGGCGGCATACGTGCCTGCCTAAATAAATCAAAGAGTTTTGGAATTTTGTGTTTCGTTAATGCGCGCGTAAGATTTTAAATATTAGTTTCAATTATATAAGTTTAATCGTATTTTTATTTTATTTAAATTAGTCGTAATTAAATTTAATCAGCGTATAGTGGCTAATGTGTAATTAAAATCCAATCAAAAAAAAAAAAAAAATCGTGTGTGTGTGTGTGTATCCTCGAGTGCATGAAGTGTCTATAGTGAGACGAGTTTTTTTGACGTTTTGCATTTAGCTGTTGCGATTTTTTTTTCGGAAATTTTTACAAGATTTTTAATAATTAATTAAATTAACAATAAATATATACAAATAAATAAATAATTTTACTTTAGAAAGTGTTTTAATATTTTAGTGTCGTGATTTTTTAATAGACATAATTTTTGTGGGTGTGTGTATGCTTATGTGTCGTGCACTGTACACTTTAGATTTTGGTGTTTTTTGTGTTTTGTGCATTTCTCGTCGAACGAAATTATTATTCAAATTTACTTATTACTCTTAGTGGAAATTCATTAGAAACAAATTAAGAAAACATGACACATCATCCGGTAAGAAGATAAAATTTTATTTAAACTTGAATTTTTGAACATAGTTTTACAGCAATGGGATTTTGTCTTGTTTACAAATAAAAATTCCGTTGAGCACGGGGTTTATATATAGTACACGAATCGTTGTTAGTACTTTTTGTGGTTCGAATTGGATTTCTTATAAGAAACCGCGGGAAGTTGGGAATGGTTTTGTTGGATTGATCGATTTCATTTTTATGTCTACTACTACGGTGTGTTCCGTTTTTTTTTTTGTATAGATCGGGAGCGTTTTAAAATCTTTTATTATTTATATTTATTTTAAAATTAAATTCCCCATTTTCCAGAATTTATTGAAATCGAGATTTTGTGGCCAACCCGTTTAGATCTGTTTTTAACTCTCAGACAACTTTTCCGAAAGAATTTCGTTCCGTTATGTGGTCTCTTGACATGGCTTGCTAATCGGACCACATCTTCTCACTAGGTCCTATATTTTGATCAAGTGTCAAATGAACACACTTACCTCCACTAAACTTGAGGACAGCTTCATGCGAGCTTTTCCTGGCTGGCTTGAATGCAGTTCTTTAAGGTTAGCCCCACGCAGTTTAATTGGCATTACAATCCGTCCGCTAAAAAAAAACACATTCTTCTGCCAATGAAAGGGTAAAAAGCGGGAACTTCTTTCAGGGCACTGCAGTTTCAGCCCGAATTGTTGCGAACAATCTGCATGGACGTCAATGCGCATTGTTGAAATAAAATCAGCATTAAGTAGACAGGGTACCTGGAAAAACTTGGAAAACTCAAATTAGTACTAAGTTTTAGTACATGAAGCTTCGTTACCAAATAGCTTAGTAATTACTAGAAATTTGTGCTAAATTGAATTGTAACAGTTGTACGAAGATGTACTAAATGGAAATTTTGACTGTGCCGAATTTTAGGATTCTTGATGAAGGAAGCAAATAGCGACTTACTTTATTTCTAACTGACATTTGTACTAACATGAATTAGAACAAGAGTAGTTACTCAATCTTAGCGATTTAAAATACTTACTTAATAATCAACCTTGAGATGTGGCTGACACTTTTATCCAAATCCATTATCTAATTTAATTTTAAACTAAACTCGAGGACATCAATTAAGTCTTAATGTGTTCTCTATAAAAACTATTTGATCTCTAGAGCTAATACTTCACATATATATTGTCGCTTAAAAAATGTTAAGCCGATTATTTTTAAAATCAAAAATAGTTTTTAAGTCGTGCTGCCTAATGTGATCCGTATGCATTATATAAATATACTAATGTTACGATTCAGCTGGGAAATGATGAAAAATTTTCATTTTTAAACTTTTGACCTACATTATATACTACTTATGCGAAATAATAGTTTTCCAGATGCCTGACCTTTAAAATATTTATGTAGTTCCACACAAATGTACAACTCTGTACGTATATATTTATACCATTAGCAACGGTTTAAATGTATATCTTAAATGTACTTTAATTAAATTTAATTTCTTGCGCGCTGTTTTGCTTCTCAAGAATTCGGTTTTTGTTGTTGTTGTTTGATGTAAGAATAAAAGCGGAAAAGAATCAATTTATCGGTTATTATATTCGATAATTTCCAAGAATTTTATTAATTTTTTTTTGTATTTGGGGTAATGATGGTGGCAAAGATCGTAGCGAGAAGATCACAATCGTATTCATTACGAAAAGCAAAATAAAACAAAAAATTTATTTAATGAATGAAATCTTATTATATCTTATGTTTAGGACACCCACATGACCAATTCCTATACAAGTAATATTATGTGTGTAAGACATTTTAATCAATAAATTTTTTAACAAGAAATTACCAAAGTCCGTAACCATCTTACATCACTCCTTTGTATTAAGCAAAAATAAAAAAAAAAAACATTTTGCGTTGTGAATTATTACATTTATTTTGGGTATTTTTTGCTCGTCTTATTTCTTAAACGTTGGATGAAGTTATTAAGAAATTCATTATTACTTACTTACTACAGAAAAATGAAGAAATCTCTCGGTCTTTAAACTATTTTTATACAGAAGACATTAGTTGGATTAATTTACGTTTTGTTTTCAATTTATGTGTAATTGACCTTGATTCATCGAAGCCTGGAGCGCTCATATCGATTTTGTACCTGTTGAGTCACAACCTTATTAAATTTTATATTGACATCATCCGGCTCGAAGGACCACAAAAATGTGGACAAAATTGGACGCTTGTATACTCCGTTTGGCGTAATTACCTCAACTACTCGTATGTTGCCGTCACAGCGCCTGGAAATATTTTTTTGAATTCGGCCTAACAGCCATTTCGATGGTGGTGTTCTTTCATCAGTTAAAAGTACAACGTCGTTGATCTTAACTTCGGTGTTCGATCTGTACCACTTTGCTCTCCTCTGGAGTGTGATGAGATATTCTTTATGCCAGCAATCCCAAAAATGTTGGCATATTTGCTGCATAAATCTCCATCGGAGCCCATGTGAAAGTTTGCTTGTTGTAACATCAACTTCTGGTATATAGTTGGTTGCGTGTTCGATAAGAAAATGTGCAGGAGTCAAAACATTTAGCTCCTCATTACTAGCCTTGCTCAGTGGCCTTGAATTTAGCATTGACTCAATCTGGGTCAGCACAGTGTAAAATTCGTCGTAGGTAAGTATTTGTTTTCCGATGATTCGTCTTAAATGAAATTTTAGAGACTTGGGTGCATGCTAAATGTGGTGCATTGGGCGGATTGAAATGCCAATTGATTCTGTCTTTTGCTAGGAAATTAGCTATATTTCCAGAAGCATTATTTAATAGTTGAAAAACTTCTTGTAGTTCACGGTTGGCGCCAATAAAATTAGAGCCATTGTCACTATAAATGTCACTTGGTAATCCACGACGCGAGATGAACCTTCTTAACGCCGCCAAAAATGCTTCGTTTATGATAGATGAAAATAGGCCCTGCATAATCGACCCCGACTTTCAAAAAAGGTCTCACATATTGTGTTCTACAATCGGATAATTCAGCCATTATTTGATTTTGGACACAATGTTCATATCTGGAGCATATAACGCATTTTCGAATTATTTCTCTCACCGCTGTTTTTGCCCGTATTATCCAAAATCGTTGTTTCAGGGTGTTATTTAAAAGCGACAGCCCAGCATGCCCTTGCTTAATGTGGACCTCTCTGATTAGTAGCTTTACCAAGTTAGCGTTGTTCGGTAAAATTATGGGATGTTTTGTTTCGAATGATGCTATTGAATTTTCAATTCGCCCTCCAACTCTCAATAAACCATCGTCATCAATGAATGGAGCTAACGTGAGAAGTTTACTTAAGAGTAAGCGACCGACTTCTTTCTTCTGCTTTAGTGACTGAATTTCATCTGTAAAAAACTTGAATTGAATGTATTTAATGATGAATCTTTCACTACAACTTAGTTCTTCTCTTGTTAAAGGTCCGGAACCTTTTCCAGATCGCCTACAATTGTTTGTAAATCTGCGAATCCAACCAACTACAGATATGATTCGATGGTAACTGGAGTATGCCTCTATTATAGCTTCTAGGAAATCTCCGGAACATGTTTGTATAGAAAATGCATAAATATTTGGTGGCCTCTCTTCATCTTTTGTGCCATAGTTAATTTTCTGTAATGGCCAACTGGATTCGTTTCCAATCAGCCAATCTGGCCCGTACCACCAGAGTTTGTGTTCTCTTAATTCTTTAGCGGATATCCCTCGAGAGGCGCAGTCAGCTGGATTTGATCTTGTAGGAACGTGGCGCCACGCCAAAAGTTGTCCATCTTCTTCGATGCGATAAGAGCCAGTCCAAGAATATCTTGGAGTCGGTCCAAGCTGTAATTGAATCGATTGCCAGAGTGGTGGATAATTTTATCGAATCTACCAGCTTTACCAGTAGCGCACAGGCACATAATTCAAGTCGTGGAATTGATACTTGTTTGATCGGTGATACTTTTGTTTTTGCGGCTATCAATCTTGATGTGCCACTTCCGTTCGCTAGCATCACAAAACCCATGGAGACTAATGATGCTCACATCTTTATTTTCAAGCAACCGCCTAGGAATAACTATCTTTGTAGCCTCGTTCATATCGTCCCGAATACAATTCCACCTTTCTTCGGCATCGCTAGGTAATGGCTCGTCCCAGTTTAGTTTGACCAGCCACAATGATTGCAACAGGATTTTAAATCGTATTGTGCTTGGGCCAACCATCCGAGAGGATCAACAATTTTGCTGCTCTCCGAAAGGATGACTCGTTTTGTGATTGAAGCTGATTTGTGTAATTCTACCACGAATCCAAAATGATCGTGCTCAGGATTCCAATTAAGCCCTAATAGTTTAAGGCATGTTCCATCGTGATTGTCTTTGATATGTTTAAAATTCAAGGCCCTTTAATCTTCATTAATGGTGTCAAGTAGCTGGTCTGAATTCGAACTCCATTTACGTAGCTGCATACCTGCTTCATTTAAAATCGTGATTAGATTATCCTTTAAACGTATTGCGTCGCTTAAAGTGTTCGTTCCCGTCATTCTCGGTTAGCTCTATTTGCAACATGAATCAGTTCTTGTGTTTACCGCTATTTGAAATGAGTTCAGGCATAACTCTCAGAAACAGTGATGAAACATTAGACGTTAAATTAATAAATTTTACAAAATCGTGATTTGCAAATAATGCAGGCCTGGGGTAGACTCTGATCAAGTGACAAATGACATATTTTTGTTTTGTACTAAAGTTTTACTACTATAAAATGACAATATAATTGTGAGTACTCGTGAAAGCTCGATGACTTTTGTTCTGTGTTCGCAAATTTTTTGAGTGGGAAATTTTTGTACTACTTAATTAAGTAATGTCACTAAGAATTATCATTTCATCAGAATCTACCTCCAGAACTAGTGACTAGTTAGGATAAGATTAGGAATACTTGATTTTGTGTTTGTTATTTAATAAGGCTCAGAAGTAATGGAATCTAACTAAGCAGAGCTGGAAACTTGAAAATAAAACACGGATGATTCCAGATTAATTTTTATTTAAAAAAACCTTTTATTTTGCTTCTTTTAGGTTGTGTCACTTGAAGAAGATATTATTGACTCAAGTGAAGTTAGCTACAATAGTTAAATACAGTGAAACATATGAAATGATTCGAATGCATCCCGAAGAACATTGACACGAGGTCCCGCCAATGGTTTTGTCAACAAATCTGCCACCATAGTTTCCGTAGGGCAATATTGGCATGTAACAATACATTTGTAGATGTAATCCTTGACAAATACCTCTCGAACATCAATATGTTTGGTACGTGACGACAATTTCTCCTCCTTAATGAATTTCAAGGACTTGGTACTAACCCGTCCAAGACAGAGCTGGTACTCTTCACTAAGAAATACAAAATCCCGGTAGTTGTCCATCCTATCTTAAATGGCACGAGACTTGCTTTTACTGATAGAGCTAGATATCTGGGCATTATCTTGGACAGTAAGCTTAGTTGGAAGCCCAACATGTTGGAGAGAATAAACAAAGCTACTATTGCTTTGTACTCCTGTAGGAACGCCTTTGGTCATAGATGGGGTCTGAAACCGGAGCTGGTACACTGGCTCTACACCGCTGTAGTGAGACCTGTACTCATGTACGGGGTGGGTGTTTGGTGGCCAGCTCTGGACAAGGTAACTTATAAAAGTAAGATTGAGAGAGTGCAAAGAACGGCCTGTATGCTTGTTAGCGGGGCATTGAGGTCGACACCGACAAGTGCCTTAGAGGTTATGTTGCACCTTCTTCCGGTCGACATTTTTGGCAAACAGATGGCGGCAAATATGGCTGTACGACTTGCAGCCGTCTCTCAGTGGAGGTGTCTTAGTATAGGACACTCTACTATTGTTAGATCGTTGAAGGATGAGCTGGCGAATCTTGACTACATTAAACCTACTCTACGCTTCGAGAAGCGATTTCGGACCTCCTTCCCTTCAAGGGAATCCTGGAGGGATAGACCGTTATCGGAAACCGAAGCGTTGCAATTCTTCACAGATGGCTCCAAGCTAGACGGCAAAGTAGGAGCTGGAGTATTCTGTGACAAATTAAATGTAAATATTTCTATTCGTCTCCCTGATTACTGCAGCGTGTACCAAGCTGAAGTCGTAGCAATTGAGGAGGTCATGACGTGGTTGAAGCATAATGTGTTATCCTCAGACGATATCACAATCTATGTGGACAGTCAATCGGCGATCCGGTCGTTAGAATCGGTGTCTTTGGCGTCACGGGTGGCGTTGAGTTGTCACTCATCTCTAAATGAGATGGGTGAGCATTTCAATATCCAGGTAATCTGGGTCCCAGGTCGTAGTGCTAGCCGCTTTTGGGCAGGGACGAAAAAAAAAAAAAAAAAAATCGGTCCCAGGTCACTCGGGCATCATGGGGAACTGCAGGGCGGATGAACTTGCTAGGCATGGTACGATTCTCCAGCTGCAACTGGAAAGGGCAAGTCTGGGGAGGCCTATCACAGCGCTGAGACAAGCACTTGGGAAGCAGGCGCTATCCTCAGCGGGGGAAAGGTGGTCTAACACCCTCACCTGTAGAGTTGCAAGACAAGTTTGGCCAAAGCTGGACTTGGGGCGCACTAGGGCATTAATATCCTTACGCAGACGTGAACTAAGAACGGTCGTAGGAATTTTCACGGGACACTGCCTTTTTGGAGAACATGCAAGAAGGCTGGGTCTGGAGGCTAACGACTTCTGCAGAAGCTGCTTGGACGAAGAGGAGGAAGAGACGTTGGTCCACTTCCTTTGCTCGTGTCCAGCATTAGCTCTCAGAAGACACAAACACTTAGGTAAGTTCAGGATGGACTGCCTCTCGGATCTCGAAAACATTAAAGTGCGGGACGTCTTACGCTACATAAGTAGCTCGAAATGGTTCCAATAGGGGTAAAAGGGGATACATCCTGTGGTATCACAATGGACCGTCACCGGTCTAAGTGTGCGTAAGCAGCCACTCCAACCTAACCTAATGAATTTCAAACAACTTTGATTGTCTTCGAAAATTGTTGTCTGTTTTTCAATGCTATGATCGAAATCATTGAGTAAACGATGAATCCAATTCGCCTCTTGACATGCTTCAGACAACGCAATAAATTCTGCTTCCGTTGATGATAACGCAATGCAATCCTGTCTTCGACTGCACCAGCTGAGAATACCTTTACAATACTTGAATATGTAACCAGATTGTGACTTTCTGCTTGCACGATCATCAGCCCAACTTGCATCTGCATTTATGCAGTTGCAAACCGGCAGTATCCTTGAGATACTTTAATACTCGTTTCAATTCGTTCCAATAATCCTGGTTTGGACTGGACATCTTTTGTGCTAGAATTGAAACTGCTGCCGATATGTCAGGTCTCGTGTTGACTGATATGTACAGTAAGCAACCGAGCAACTTTTGATATTTGCCGTTGCCTAACAACAAATCCGTATCTCCTCCTTTAGCATATCCAACTGATAATGGAACTGAGGGCTCCTTTGCATCAGACATTTGGAAATCGGAAATCTGGTTCAACGTGGTGTAATAGCGATCTGCTTCCTTCTTGACTTGAAGACTCAAGAAATCCTTAATCTCTCCCAAGTTCTTAATCTTGAATTTCGAACTTAAAAACATTTTGCACTTGGAGATTATCTCGTTGTTTTCACCAGCAATGACCACATCGTCAACGTAGATTAATACGTAGCATATTTTTCCATCATGTTTGTACTTAGGTGTACAAGCATGGATCATTCTTGCTTTGAACAAAACCGAAATCGATGAGATTTTGATGAATTGTTTTGTTCCAATTGCGCGCTGATTGCTTTAGACCATATAAACTCCGTTTTAGTAGACACACTAAATCTTCGCCGCCTTCAACTTTGAATCCTGGAGGTTGTCTCATGTAAATTGTTTCAGACAATTCACTGTTGAGAAAAGCCGTTTTCGCATCTAGATGATAAACCTTGATGTCCTTGTTTGTTGCCACCGTAAGCAATGTTCGAAACGTAGTTTGACGAACAACTGGAGCAAACACCTGATCATAGTCAGTACCGTATTTTTGCGAAAAACCTTGAGCAACAAGCCTTGCCTTGTGTCTGACTACTTTTCCATCTGAATTGCACTTTAGCTTGTAATACCACTTGCAGCCAACTAGATTTGCACCTTCTGGAATTTTCACAAGCTCCCATATTTGATTCTCCATCAATGACTTCATCTCATCTGTCATTGCTTGAATCCACAGCCTCTTTTGATCACCCTTGATAGCTTCTACGTAGCACTTTGGTTCTTGGTGGAATTCCTTTGTTAGCACGTTGTGATCGTCTAACAGTTTGCTCTTCATCTTCATTCTGAACGTGATCTTGTATTGGATTCTCATCCTGAACTTCCTCATCGACTAATTCCTTTTGCACCTGATCGTTTTCTGCATCTTCAAAGTTGTTCAACTATGAATTGTCGAATTTGTTCCTGTTGATAATCTTCGCTGAACTTGATAGGTAACAAATGGCCCCTTTCGACGAACTGAACATCTCGACTAACTGTGACTCGATCGGTTTCCGGACTGTAACAACGATATGCCTTTGATTCGTAATCATAACCGACTAGCACTGCTTTCACACCCTTTGAATCGAATTTGCGCCTTGTTTGTTTTGGTACATTCATATATAACATTCTGATCCGAATTTTCTGAAGTATTGCACATTCGGACTTTTCTGGAACCAGCCTTCATATGACGTTGTTTCTGTACCCTTTGTTGCTGACCTGCGTCAATTAGCATGAAGTGAGCCATTTCAACCAACGTTCTGTTTTTGCGTTCCGCTGTTCTGTTTTGTTGAGGTGTGTACGCAGTAGTTCTCTGGATTTGAATTCCGCTCGACTTTAAATAATTCACGAATTCATTACTGATGTACTCTCCTCCTCGATCTGTACGGATGCATTTAGGTTTCTTTCCGAATTGAACCTTTACCATCGCAATATATTCCTTGAATTTGCTGTAAACTGATGATTTATTTGCGATTAGGTAGCTGACTGTAAATTTTGAGTAATCATCTATGAATGTCACAATGTAACGATTACCTGATGGTGTGGTCGTTTGCATCGGACCACAAACATCCGAATGAATCAGATCCATGACTGCAACTGCTTTATTACTCGACTTGACCGGAAACTTGATTCGAGTAATTTTTCCTTCGAGACACACTCTGCACTTGGAGTTGATTTCCGTTATCGGCTGTACACTCGCTAAAGTTGATGCCTTTAACCAAATTTCGTTTCGCCAATGATTTCACAACTTTGATGTCTCTATGGCCTAGAACCTTATGCTAATAATGTATGCGGCCATTGGATTCCTTTTCGACCGAGTAAACTTTGTGAGGCTCCTTTAGTCTGTAAAGTTTACCGCTGATTTCGCCAACTGCAATTTGCCGACTGTTTTCCCTTATTTCACACTTGTTGCCCTTGAAATTTACTTGAAAACCTTTTTCCGTTAGCTTTTTGACTGAAAGTAAATTTCCCTTGATATCTGGCATTAGCAACACGTCTGTGATTCTTACTGGAACACTTTGATTTTCCTCATTCAGAAAATCAACTTTAATTGTGCCTTTACCCGCAGCTGTTAATTGTTGACCACTTGCAACGCTTATTTTATCACTACAATTCATGTCGATATTGACGAAAATATCCTTAAAACTGGCAATGTGACATGTGGCACCTGAATCGACAATCCAGCCATCACCTACTTGATGTGTCACAAACAGTTTTTCTGTTTCATCTTTCGCTAGATTCGCCTTCTGATAACTTCCTTCCTTTTTGTTGAGCCAGGCTTTGTATTTTCGACAATCCTTTTTGATGTGACCGCTTCTTTTGCAAAAATAGCACTCAAACTTTTTATTTTCACCTTTTTGACCTTTCGTTGTTCTTGATGTGTCAACTTTTAATGCAGTGTCATCCGTCCTTCTTTTGAATTCCGCGAGAACCTTTCACTCTCTTCTTTACCTTCGAGCGCCGTTACCAAACCGTCGTAGCTTGGTGGCAAAGAAGCCAACAACGTAGCACTCATAAAAAATTCCGGACCAAAATCTGCACCAAGCGCCAATAATTTTCGAAACAGCTCGTTCATGGAATTCACGTGTTTTTCCGCATCTCCACCTTCATCAAGCCGCTGTTGCATGATTAACTTCAAAATGTGTACACGATTGCTTGATGTGTTTGATTCATACGTTTCCTTAAGAATTCTCCATGTATTTCTTGCTGAATCTGCACCGATGATGTGATGAATTTGATCGTCTTCTACATTCAATGCAATTGTTAAATGTGCCTTTTCATCATTTGCTGTCCACGCGGCTGTAACTGGTGATGGTTGTACCTCATTGATAACTGCCCATAAACCTTTTTCCTTAAGAAGCATTTCCATTTTGTATTTCCATACAAAATAATTTGTTCCGTTTAGCTTTGAAATGCTGTATCTTGATTCAGCTGACGCCATCCTTTTCCGTATGTGAATTTCACAACATCGAAAAATCAATTGACTTGACAAGAATTGTTTCGTTTTTTGTGTTTATCGTTTTTTTTTGTTATTTGGGAAAACCGGAGCAATGTATGAACAATTCCAATTGCTCGTTGGTCGAGCGGTTGCAGTTGCAGTTGCGGTTGCGTATCATATGTATGAGAGCGCTTATGTGTTGCTTATTGTGGTGGTGAACGAATGAATGTGTTTTCATTGCGTGAGCCGCTACAGGACTCCCCCGCAAGTTATTTCCCTCCCTATGGAATGTCTGTGTGAGTAGTGGCAATACGGACTCGTTTGTGTGTGCAAGGGCTTGTTGTTTGAGCAGCCGAGAGAATTCCGTATGCTGGCTTGAGTCGATCGATTGAAATGGTTTTTCCATTAATCGATACGATGAAATGTTTGCGCAGTCGACGTATAATTTTATACGGACCTTCATAGGGAGGAGATAGTCCCGTGCGAACCTTGTCTGTTCTGATAAAGACAAAAAAAATCGCAGTTGTCGAGCGATTTCGGAGCAAAAACATCATGTTGTTTGGATTGACGAGCTGATTTGGGTACAAGGTTCTGCATGGTTTGTCGCAGTTCATCGATAACTGTGTCAGCAGTTGGAAGTGGTGGAAGAGGATTATCGATGAAGAACTCACCGGGTAGCTTGATGGTTTGACCATAAACCATTTCAGCTGGTGAGCACTTCAGATCCTCTTTCACTATCGCTCGATTTCCAAGAAGTATGATTGGTATTTCCGAGCTCCAATTAATTGTCTTGCTTCTGGCCATCAATGCGGCTTTGAATTGCCGATGGAAGCGTTCGACCATACCATTGGCTTGAGGATTGTAAGCCGTTGTACGTATCCGATGTGATCCGAGGAGTTTTGTTAACTCTGCGAAAAGCTTGGACTCGAATGGCGTTCCTTGATCAGTTGTGATGTGAAGGGGCACGCCGAATCGTGATACGTAATTTTACACAAAAGTGGTGGCTATGGTTGCAGCTGACATGTTTGTCATGCAGTAAGCTTCGGGCCAGCGAGTGAAGCGATCGACATAGGTGAGCAAGTATGAAAATCCATTAGATGGAGGAAGTGGTCCTACGATGTCTAAATGGATATGTTCAAACCGATCAGGTGGAATGTCAAATTATCTATGAGGTGATTTTGTGTGCCGTTGGACTTTGACACGTTGGCAGGATAAACAAAACTGAGCCCAATTGCCTACGTCTTTGTTTATGTTAGGCCAAAAGTAGCGGGCAGAAATCAACTTACGAGTTGCACGGACTCCGGGATGCGAAATGTTATGCAGTGTGTCGAAGATGCTTCGACGTAGTGGAGCTACAATGTATGGGGGCGATTGTTCCCAGTAGATGTTTCGCAGATAATTTCGAGGCCAGGTAATTTAAAAAGTTCTAGTTTCATTGATGAACCAGAGTGACATTCGGAACCAGAAAATAAATTCTGAAGTTCTAGGTCAGCTTTTTGAGTGTTTGCGATTTGGTTTAAGTAGATGTGTGTGTCGACTGCGGTCGTTTCGTTGTCGCAAGTGCGGGATAGTGTATCCGCGACAACGTTGTCATGTCCGTGAACATGTTGGATGTCCGTTGTAAATTGACTGATGTAATCCAAGCGACGAGATTGCCTTGGATTCCGTTCAGTTTTAGACTGAATTACCCTACTCAGAGGCTTATGGTCGGTAAAAATGGTCAAGTCCCGACCCTCGACAAAATATCTGAAGTGTTTAACTGCTAGATAAATGGCGAATAATTCCCGATCGAATGCGGAATATTTCTTTTCAGCATCCGAGAGTTTCTTCGAAAAGAATCCCAGTGGTTCCCAACACTCGTATTGTCCTTTTGAGTCATCAAGGGGTGTGCCAGAAGTGTTATCTGGGCCAATTCAGCTTTTAGCAACGTGAATGCGTGTTGACATTCGTCGGGCCAAAAGAAGTTCTTGGCTATCTTGGGCTTTTTGAGTAAAGCTGCCAAGTGAGTATGAATTGGTGCGAGTGTTTCAGCGAGCTTTGGTATGAATCGGTGGTAGTAATTTACGATACCGACGAATCGCTGTATACTTTTGATTGAAGTAGGGGCTGGGAATTCCTTAATGGCGTTAATTCGTTCTTCAGACGGCAGAATACCATTAGGAGTGATCTTGTGACTGAGGAAATCAAGAGTGGATGCGCCAAATACGCATTTTGAACTCTTGATAGGAACATCAAACTGCATTAACCTGTGGCAGAGTTGTTTCAAGTGAAGTTTGTGTTGCTCCTCAGAATGTGAAGCCACAAGAATGTCGTCAATGTAGACGAAGTCGAAGTCTAAATTGCAAACGACTTCGTTCATGAAACGCTGAAACGTTTGCACGGCATTGCGTAGTCCAAATGGCATTCGGCTGAATTCGAAGAGGCCAAATGGAGTAGTGATCGCCCTTTTGTGAACGTCTTCAGGTGCGATGGGAATTAGATGGTAAGCTCTGACAAGATCGATTTTTGAAAAAATTTTGCATCCATGCAAGTGCATGGAGAAATTTTGGAATCGACGATAATCCCCACATGGTCGCCAATCGTGATCTTTCTTTTTCACCTTATGGAGCGGACAAGAGACGGGAGATGCGGATGGTCGGCAAATCCCTAATTCCACCTTGTGCTGGAATTCTGTGTGTGCGGCTTTGTGCCGAACTGGATCTAGTCTTCGTGGTCTTGACACAGGCAGATGGCCTGCTGTGACAATGTGGTGAACCACGTTGTGTTGCACTGGCTCTGCAGTTAGTGAAGGAAATTGCAGTGCGCCGTAACTGTTGTTGACTGCGAAATAGATCGGTGTCGGTGTGTCGACGCGAACCATTGTGGTGAACGAATGAATGTGTTTTCATTGCGTGAGCCGCTACAAGATTAATGTAGATTTCCGGAATTACATAAACAATCGGTGCTAAGTATTTGAAATTTGATTTAGTGATTTTTAAACATTATTTGTTAGAAGGATTCTAAGTTTATTCGTAATTTTTCGGAAAATTTACAAGAGCTTGAGCTGATTGAGTTAGATTTCACAAAAACAAAATAAATCAAAACAATTAACTTTGTTGTTGGCACAAAAATTTAAAAAAAATTTAAAAAAAAATTTGGTTTTTGATCACTTGATTATTTTAAACCTCGATGGTTGAACCAAAGTCACAAAACAAAAGAAACCTCTATGCTAAAACAAACAACATCGTTTTCTCTAGTGTAATATTTCGGTGTGCATGCACAATTTAAATTGCTTTTTTCTCTCCATTTAAACAGCGTGATGTATGAAAATGCGCACGAAAAGTGTATGTTGCCTAAAAGCTGTTGGCTTCTAGCTTTAAGAAAGCTTCAAATATCTTACAATTTTTTTATTTTGTTTAACAAGACAGTTTTCAAGTTGCAACTTCAGTCTGGAGTTGAAACTCGAAACAGTGAAATTAATCTATTCTGTTGGTCTGGTGATTTTATGGTGAAATTATCGGAGGCCTGTTCAGAAATTCTGAGTTACAAGTGAGAAGTAGGTAGCAGACCCCCGAATTTTGATTGAAGAATAGAAATTGAGAAATTATTTAGTGTTTTGAGAAAAAATATAATATTAAAAAATTTTGATACAAATTCTAGTCCTAGAATTTAGAATGTACTACTGGATTTTTGGCATAAGTATAAGAATAAGCCTACATTTTTTCGAAAAATTTTGTTTAGAATTCTAATTCTAAAAATTGTTCATTTGTATTTTTTTTTTTGACAAATCAACCAATCAGAATTGAGAATCTGTAAAATTGAATTTTTTAAGAAAGTTTATTTTAAAATATTGAATTTGTTTAGCGCTCGGACACTCCCCCGCAAATTATGATTGATCGAAATTACCATTCAAAACTGTTTTAAAATTGAAAACCCTTTATAAAATTCGAAACAGCAAACATTTTCGGTCCAAATCAAAAATTTCAGACAATTGACAGATTATATAGCATTTGTACAGCTGCAGCACAATAGTTACAAATCGACTTTAAAAAATTTAAATAAAACGGTGTCGGCTCTTGGGTGGCTAGCTCACCCTGTACATGTCAATTTAGGCGCTATCAGGAACGAACTTAGTGGAAAATTGGGTTTTATTCAAAATTGTTTATTACATACTTAACAGTCTTGGGTTTTGGTCTGGGTTTTAAGGCGCCTTTTCTAAACGGGCGTCCTGTTTTAGAATTGGGTGGCTTACGTTCTTTAAAAAGTGTTCTTGCTACTATGTTGACGATAGTTAACCCTCATTGTGAATCTGCTTTGTAGGAGTTTACACTTCCTTTAGGAACGCTTCCCTAGACAATAGCCATTATAAAATTGGTAAATTAAATCTGATAAGGACAGTTATTTTGTTCTTCTTCTTCGCCAAAGACGGAATTAGTTGTCTGCTGTTATCACCTAATCGCTAAAGTAGGTAATTGATCAGAATAATATCGCGATTTAGAAAACGTTGGCCGTCAAATATTTTTATTTGGAAGCCTCGTTTATAAATTCTGTTCACTTTCCTGTATGTATTTACAAAAATATTAAACATTTTCAGATTTATCTCTCGATCCTATATCACAAATTCTCATACATTGTGAATACGAACTAAGAGATTAGGGCTAAAATTTCCGCTATAGATCTCAGCTAAATGCAGTTTTGTATATTTATAGTATATAAATTTAAAGTTGATAAATTGTGTTTACATTCAAATCGAGGTCACGAAATCCAAATTTTGTCTAAAGTCTCCAGAAATCTTATGTCACACTCCCTGTATTAAATAAAATAAAATCTATAATAGAAAAATTCCAGCTCCTAATCGCACATACCGAAAATTACACAATGGAATGGCTTTTTATTTCAAAATATTTGTTAAGTTGTTCGCCCACAAAATTTCTAATCAATACGAGTATTATGTACATGAATAAATTTTGTATAGTGCTGCCTACCCATTGTAACAGTACACCACGCGCAAACCAACCAATATAGTTTTGCGCTGTTTAACTGTAGACCTTCTCCTATACATATTTTACTTACTTATATCAAACTATAAATAGATGTATTTTTTTATTATGTATGTGTATAAATTTAAACAGCCATAGAGACTGATAATGAATATTTAAAGTTAAACAAAAAAAATAAAATAAAAAATTTGGGTTTAAGATAAAGAAAAATTTCTTTGTTTTTTATTGTGTTAATTTCTTTTCTGTTGTGTTCCAAGGAAAATTTATTCGTATCGTATAATAAAGACGCATGCACACAGCAACAATACACAACAAAATAATACTTGAAAAAAAAAAAAGTTTTTCAATTGTCGTTGTCGTTATGACAAAAATGACAAGCGTAATAATCTGTCGGTAAAAAAATACGTTGGCATAATTTTCTCACAGTTGGAAGCGCATAAAAATGTGTACGTACATAAATAAAGTTCACTAATCTTTCGTATCATATACGACAAACATGAACAATGCCAAAACCATTATTTTTAAAGTTCGCCGAACACAATTCTATTGTTTTTAGTTTTTTAAATTTTCAATTGAATTTAATGAAATTTTATTTTGATTTTGGAGGGTAACGCAAAATTATTCAAACGTAATCATGAATGTTTGTTATCAGTACCTTTATTGTTAAACGTTTTTATTTTATGTGTGACTAGAGAAGGCAACTCTTTGTTTGTTTATTCTGGACTATGTTCGAAAGAAAAACAAAAAAGGGTTTCAAGTTTCATTCAAACTAGAACCAAACCAAGTCAAAACCATCATACAAATTTAGTTTGATATTACAATCAGCTGAGACATTAATCTCGGAACTTATAATCCGTTTTAAAGAGTAATAACCGTTCAAATTTCTTTCAAACTAGGTTAGGTTAGGTTAGGTTGGAGTGGCTGCTTACGCACACTTAGACCGGTGACGGTCCATTGTGATACCACAGGATGTATCCCCTTTTACCCCTATTGGAACCATTTCGAGCTACCCATGTAGCGTAAGACGTCCCGCACTTTACTGTTTTCGAGATCCGAGAGGCAGTCCATCCTGAACTTACCTAAGTGTTTGTGCCTTCTGAGAGCCAATGCTGGACACGAGCAAAGGAAGTGGACCAACGTCTCTTCCTCCTCTTCGTCCAAGCAGCTTCTGCAGAAGTCATTAGCCTCCAGACCCAGCCTTCTTGCATGTTCTCCAAAAAGGCAGTGTCCCGTGAGAATTCCTACGACCGTTCTTAATTCACGTCTGCGTAAGAATATTAATGCCCTAGTGCGCCCCAAGTCCAGCTTTGGCCAAACTTGTCTTGCAACTCTACAGGTGAGGGTGTTAGACCACCTTTCCCCCGCTGAGGATAGCGCCTGCTTCCCAAGTGCTTGTCTCAGCGCTGTAATAGGCCTCCCCAGACTTGCCCTTTCCGGTTGCAGCTGGAGAGTCGTACCATGCCTAGCAAGTTCATCTGCCCTGCAGTTCCCCATGACGCCCGAGTGACCTGGGACCCAGACTACCTGGATATTGAAATGCTCACCCATCTCATTTAGAGATGAGTGACCACTCAACGCCACCCGTGACGCCAAAGACACCGATTCTAACGACCGGATCGCCGCTTGACTGTCCACATAGATTGTGATATCGTCTAAGGATAACAATTATGTTTCAACCACGTCAAGACCGCCTCAATCGCTACAACTTCAGCCTGGTACACGCTGCAGTAATCAGGGAGACGAATAGAAATGTTTACATTTAATTTGTCACAGAATACTCCAGCTCCTACTTTGCCGTCTAGCTTGGAGCCATCTGTGAAGAATTGCAACGCTTTGGTTCCCGATAACGGTCTATCCCTCCAGGATTCCCTTGAGGGGAAGGAGGTCCGAAATCGCTTCTCGAAGCGTAGAGTAGGTTTAATGTAGTCAAGATTCGCCAGCTCATCCTTCAACGATCTAACAATAGTGGAGTGTCCTATACTAAGACACCTCCACTGAGAGACGACTGCAAGTCGTACAGCCATATTTGCCACCATCTGTTTGCCAAAAATGTCGACCGGAAGAAAGTGCAACATAACCTCTAAGGCACTTGTCGGTGTCGACCTCAGTGCCCCGCTAACAAGCATACAGGCCGTTCTTTGCACTCTCTCAATCTTACTTTTGTAAGTTACCTTGTCCAGAGCTGGCCACCAAACACCCACCCCGTACATGAGTACAGGTCTCACTACAGCGGTGTAGAGCCAGTGTACCAGCTCTGGCTTCAGACCCCATCTATGACCAATGGCGTTCCTACAGGAGTACAAAGCAATAGTAGCTTTGTTTATTCTCTCCAACATGTTGGGCTTCCAACTAAGCTTACTGTCCAGGATAATGCCCAGATATCTAGCTCTGTCAGTAAAAGCAAGTCTCGTGCCATTTAAGGTAGGAGGGACAACTACCGGGATTTTGTATTTCTTAGTGAAGAGTACCAGCTCTGTCTTGGACGGGTTAATACCAAGTCCACATTTGCCAGCCCATTTCGTAACGATGGTAAGCGCATTCTGCAATACGTCTACAATCGTGCCCAGGAATTTCCCGGTAACAGCTAAAGCTACGTCATCTGCGTAAGCGATAACTTCAATACCCTCTCTCTCCAATTCAAGTAGTAACCCGTTTACCACTATGTTCCAGAGAAGAGGGGACAGAACCCCCCCCCCCTTTGCGGGGTTCCCCTAGTTACTCGCCTCTTGATGGTGGAGCCCCCAACTTCGAGCTAACAATCCTGCTTCCCAGCATATAATTGATTAACCCTATCAGAGGAACGTCCACCTCCAAAAATGACAATCCCTCCTTGATTGCCTCCGCTTTCACATTATTAAAGGCGCCTTCTATATCCAGGAAAGCCACCAAACAGAATTCCTTCAAACTAATCGATTTCTCAATCGTACACACCAAGGCTTGCAGAGCAATGTCCACAGATCTACCCTTTGTGTACGCATGCTGAGACGATGCCCACTTCCTGGCACCTATTTTATCTCTGATGTATACATCCAGCAGCCTTTCCAAGGTTTTCAAAAGAAAGGATGATAGAGTTATTGGTCTTAGGTCCTTAGGATAGACATGTGAGCTTTTCCCCGCTTTCGGTATAAACACCACATTGACCTCCGTCCAGTACCTAGGAATATAGCCCAGCATCAAACACCCTTTGAATATAGCTTCCAAGTAGGGAAGAATAATTACTGAGTTGTTTTGAAGTTCCGCTGGTATTAATTGATCCGGACCAGCCGATTTAAATGGTTTAAAACCCCTCAGTGCCCATAGGATCCGTTTTCTGGTTACGTTATCCTCTGGGAATACTGACAGTGACTCCTGATGATTGCTACGCACCAACAGGTCTTCAAAGCTCCCTGGGAAGTGTGTCTCGAAGAGAAGCTCCAGAGACTCTCCACTAGAAGCTGTCCAAGATCCGTCCGGGTTTATTAAAAAACTGGGACTAGATGTACTTTTGGAAAGAATCTTTCTAAGACGGGAGGTTTCGGATACCCCTTCCATTTTATCACAGAAGATTCTCCAAGACCTCCTTTATGCCTTTCTTAATTCTTTCTTATAAATTCCGAGTTTCTCCTTATAGGAGTCCCAATCCTGAGCCTCTCTTGTATTTTTGGCTCTATTAAAGGCTGTCCTACAAGCCTTCCGATAGGCTCCCAGTTCCCTGGACCACCATACCGGTTTTGTCTACCCTTAGGCTTAGCCAGTGGGCAGGCAGCACCTCGGTCGTAGCCCTCGTCGGTAATATTTCCTCCAATAATTCCCCATATTTGCTCCAGTTGGTTCTTCTAGGGTTCCTGAAGGCTTCCCGGGTAGCAGGGTGATTATCGAGGCTATAGGTTAAATATTGATGATCAGAAAAGGAGTGTTCCTTATCCACCCTCCAATTTTTAACCATATGAAGAATATTATTTGAGGCAAGTGTCACGTCTAGAACCTCCTGCCTGTTACTAGTAATAAATATGGGTCCCCGCCCAATATTACACACTGAAAGGTTAATACTCATCAAATAATCAAAAAGCGACTCACCTCTTTCATTAATGTCCGTGCCTCCCCAGATAGTGTGATGCGCAATAGCATCCACTCCCAGTACCACACCTACCTTTGATTGTTCCGCTTTACGGATCAGGTCCTCCAGGTTATCCGGAGGAATACTAGCCAGAATCTACAAGTGCCTACTTCAAGGCTAACTGCAGTAGTGTCACCATTGCTGTATTGAGAGAGAAGGAAAAGATTAATATTATATTTCCCAAGAATACAAGATCTGATCTTCCCAGACTTACTAGAGGATATAATTTTGTACCCTTTGGTTCTGAGGCCACAGATCCTGTTATTGTTAATCCAAGGTTCTTGGATTAGTATCACATCCTCACCCGAACTAGTCAGCCTGAGGAGCAGAGCTGCCGAAGCAGCCTTAGAATGGTGAAGGTTAATTTGAGTTATCTTAATCATAACCATTTAACCTCTACCCACCTCTATGATAAATTCCTGCTACCGCAGGAATATTAATTCCCGGTATTTTGGGATGCGCCGGATACGCCCGTCTCGTCACCCCTCATACCCTCTGTAGAGGACTTGTCAGTGCCCCCCGTCTGGCCGGGCTGCCGTCATCCTCCTCTATTGGTACACCAGCTCCTTCGCTTATGTGCCCCTCCTCATCCTTCGAGAGAGTCCTTGCCCTACCGAGGTCGCCGGATTCACTCTCCCCCCTACCCTCAGCTTCTCCCCCCATGCTGCTGGTACCCCCTTCAGGCCTGGGCGGGTTGCCACCATCCTCCGGTTGGCCTCCCGTACGCGCTTCCGCCCCATCCTTCTTATAAACGTTGAGAGTAATTGACCCGAAACCGAAGTCAATTACTCCCTTCATTTTGTGAAGGAGGTCTTTCAAACTAGTTTCAATACAAATGAGAAACAAAATTAATTGTGTCCGTTACTTTAATTCAATTTACATATACAGTTCTAAATACATATAAGCAAATTTTATTAAAAAAATCATTTCAAATTCCTTTCAATCTTGAATCCAACATTTAATAGTAATTAAACAATTTAAGTAAGTTTCATCGTTTCAAATTTCATTGAAATTTGTATAATATTCGCCATAATAAATCAGAAATAAATGAGAAGTTTGATTTTCAATTCAAATCATACTACTAAGCTCTCAAGTTCTCATCTGGTAATCAATTTTAAGTGAAAACTATTTATTGGTGCCGACAAACATGAGTTTTTGTACCTTACATACTTGGTTTATTTTAAAGGAGAAAACGGTTTCAAATGTTATTCAAACCTCAGTCAAACTGGACTCATAAAAAATAATGTTCACTCATAAATGTTAATATAAATTAGTTTTAATATCTCAGTTCAATTCAACTAATAGGTTTTAAATTTGTAATATACTTATTTTAACGTGGAAATAGTTTCAAATTTCTTTCAAGCTTATATCAAAATAACAAATTGGTTTTGGAACTGAAACAGAATTCAAACAGTCAACGTTAGAATACATACTTGGATGATTATTGATAATTTCAAACAGAATTTAATCTTGTATCCGTTAGCTAGTATCTGGAAAAATTTAAATTTTCTTTCAAAGTTGAATCAAACCATTTGTTCGAACCAATTAGGTCTAGATTTATAGTATATTTCGAAGGAAAATTCTGTTCAAACTTGCCTTAGACAATTCTTCCTCTTTCAAAATATAAAGAAATTGCCAGATGGAAAATGATTCTAACGTTTGGAAGGTTTATAGAAGTTGGAAAATAATTGGGGAATCTTTTTGAGCTAAAAGGAGATTATACTGAAAAAAATTAAAATAAAATCTTTCATTTTAAAACCATTGAGTTGTCAAACAGTCAGTACACAAAATTTTGTTAAAATAATTTTAAGTCAAATATTTAAGCTTAAGATAAAAAGTAAAAATAACAGAAATTCAATTAAAATCGAAATTAATTTAAAATTTTGAAATTATTGCAATTTGCTTCGTAAAAATTTCGGATTGTTCAGAAATTTTTTGAATTCCAAATTATGGATTTGACTATAAAATATCAATTTTGCGAATATCGCTGGAATAGATATCGAGATAATTGTTTCAAATTTCATTCCAGTATTTATCAAACCGTTTCAAAACTTATTCAAACTTTAATAAATAAAGTTTCAAATTTCATTCATACTTGAAACTAGTTACATTAAAACTTGAATCCAACCATAAAAACAAAATAAAACTATCCGATTAGGGTTCTTGAATTCGATTAGAATTCGATTCTGTTATAATTTTTCGATTTACTAAATCATGCCATAAAATGACCAAATAGATGAAAGTAATTTTGAGCTTTGATATTTTGGATTAAAAAATTTGATACTAAAGTAGTCGTAAGAATTCAAACCTTGAAAATTCATGAAAATTAAAAATTTTCAGATTATTACTTACAAAGGAAACTTTGTTAATTCTAAATTAGAAACTTAGCTAAAAGGAATTTAAAATTTGCAAAATTGGAATCTCTCAGTTTGTCCAGTCTGCCTTGTTTCCTCTATCTCTCTCTCTTTCTCTCTCTCTATCTTTCTCTCTCTATCTCTCGCTCGCTCGCTCTAACCATTACATTGTACAGTCGAAACTCGATTGAACTCTTTGTTGAAACATCTCTCTCTCTCTCTCTCTCTCTCTCTATCTCTCGCTCGCTCGCTCTAACTATTACATTGTACAGTCGAAACTCAATTACTCGGGATGCTCGGGATCGGATGTTTCCCAGATAACTAAAGATCCCGGTTGATCGAATTTTTCAGATTTATAAAAAAATACACAATATACATATTGACATATATGCTTAACACAGAAACAACACTGTTGCCAAAATTTAACGAAAAAAATAAAAATGAAAAATCCCGGTTTAACAATTGAAAATCTGGATAAGCAAGTGACTCAAAATAATCGCCTGTGTAAAAAAAAAACGCGGATAATAGAGGTTTACGGATAATAGGATCCCGGAAAATCGAGTTTCGACTGTATTGCAATTGAGGAAGCAAAGATTGCAAAGGTTAGCATTAGAAAAAGGTTCGATCACACGGATTTTTTCGGGGTCGGTACGGATGCATCCATCTCCGATAAGGTATCCAATGTATTTCGATTCCTTTAAGAAAAATTTAGTCTTATTGAAGTTTATGGTGAACGTAGCATTTCTTAAGCGAGTCGCAACCTCTTCTAGTAATGTCAAGTGCTCTTCAAATGATGCAGACGTCACTAAAAGGTCATCCAAATACACAAAGATTCTGTCATGCAGTTTGGGGGAGGGGGTCACTTTGTGCATTAAGCTTTGTGAATTGATACAAAGGTCTCCCAGATACGGTAAATGTCGTCTTGAGGTTGATACAAGATACATACCAGGTTTGATCCAATCGGCTCAATAATACATCGTTGAGTGGTGGGTACGCGTCCTTAACGGAGACTTTGTTCAACTCACGGGCATCCAAACAGAGGCGAATCTTCCCACTTGCTTTATGCACCAAAGTGATCGGTGGATCTAGCTCATCGAAAAGTTGTTTTTGTAAGGCTGGCGAGACGGAGTAGATACTTTGTTTGATCGATCTAACAGTTCCAAAGCAAAGTCATTTTTCCGAGTTCAAGTTTGGAACTACTTCGTACTTAAGAATATTGCGATTTATCGTTTTTTCGTGTTTTGAAATCTAATGCGTCGATTTGAAGTAAATGAAGATCAGAATAGTTTCTAAGCGGAGAACGGAGATGTTAGGCCAAGATATTTTGTGTGACGATGTGCTATCGTACTGACCATTATTATCTGCTGAGCTTATCGAATTTAAATTAGTAAATTGACAAATCGGGCATAAATATTCGTTCATGGTTTTTTGTTACATTTCGCTAACTTTAAGCTTTAAAAACAACGATTAAGCTCTGTAAACCAAATATGTATGTGGTGGTGAACGAATTTCAATGTATATAACAAAAACTATTTTATATAATTGAAATGCATGAGCCGCTACAGGACTCCGCCGCAAGTGAGTTCCCCTCTCTAAAGATGTTCAGTGTTAGGCTGCAAACGAACAGATTTATGTTGACGATAAACTGATTTCGCATTAGTGGAACATAGTATGCCGTAAGCCGGTTTGAGCCGGTTAATTGAAATGGTTTGATTTTTTCCATTAATTGACACGGTGAACTGTTTCCGAAGGCGTCGACTAACTTTAAACGGGCCTTCATAGGATGTAGATAAGCCAGTGTGAACCTTGTCTGTTCTGACGAACACGAAATCACAGTTGCCAAGTGTCTTTGGAACAAAAATGTCATCTTGTGTGGCTTGCCGAGTTGATTTCGGGATAAGGTTTTGCATTGTGTGACGGAGTTGATCGATAACTGTGTCGCTGGTTGGTAAAGGTAAAAGAGGATTTTCGACGAAGAACTCACCTGGTAGCTTGATGGTTTGTCCATAAACCATTTCAGCTGGTGAACACTTCAGATCTTCTTTTACTGTTGTTCGGATTCCCAGTAATACGATGGGTATTTCCGAACTCCAATTGATCGTGTTTCCTCTGGCCATTAACGCAGATTGAAGTTGCCGATGGAAGCGTTCGACCATGCCGTTGGCTTGAGGATGATAAGCCGTTGTACGAATCCGATGTGAGCCAAGGAGTTTTGCTAACTCGCTGAAAATTTTTGACTCAAACTGCGTTTGCCTATGCCGAATCGTGTAACGTAATTGTTGACAAAAGTCAAGGCAATGGTTGCAGCTGACATATTGGTCATGCAGTAGGCTTCGGGCCATCGGGTGAATCGATCGACACAGGTGAGCAGATAAGTATATCCATTAGATGGAGGAAGTGGTCCTACTATATCTATATGAATATGTTCAAAACGACCTGATGGTATTTGGAGTTGAACTTTGGCACGTTGCCAGGATAAACAGGACTGAGCCCATTGACTTACGTCTTTGTTCATATTAGGCCAAAAATATCGAGCAGTAATCAATTTACGAGTAGCACGGACACCAGGATGCGAAATGTTATGTAAAGTAAAGTGTCTAAGATAGTACGACGCAGTGATTCTACGATAAATGGGCGGTTATACCCAGTTGACAGATAATTTCGAGGCCAGGCAATTTAAAAAGCGCTAGTTGCATTGACGAACCGGAGCGACATTCGGAAACAGAAAATAAATTCTGAAGTTCTAGGTCAGCTTTTTGTGCGATTGCAATTTTGTTTAAGTCGAATTGTGTCTCGACTGCGGCCGTTTCATTGTCCGTTGTGCGAGAGAGTGTATCTGCAACAACGTTGTCATGTCCGTGAACATGCTGGATGTCCGTTGTAAATAGACTAATATAATCGAAGTGGCGAGATTGCCTTGGATTACGTTCAGTTTTAGACTGAATTGCCCTAGTCAGAGGCTTATGGTCGGTAAAAATGGTGAAGTTCCGACCCTCGACAAAATATCTGAAGTGTTTAACTGCCAGATAAATTGCGAGTAATTCCCGATCGAATGCGGAATATTTCTTCTCAGCATCCGAAAGTTTCCTTGAGAAAAATCCCAATGGCTCCCAACACTCATTATTATACTGTTGCAGTATACTGCCCCAACGGCAGTGTTCGATGCGTCAGTAGTTAAACTAAGTTTTGAATCGCTCAGTGGATGTGCAAGCAGTGTTGTTTTCGCAAGTTCAGCCTTAAGTGACGTAAATGCCTGTTGACATTCGTCAGTCCAAGAGAAATTCTTAGGAGATTTGGGCTTACGTGGGCCGCTACAGCTCAAAAGAGAGAAATTTATTTTTGAGAAAACCAGTAAACGCGAACTGTAAATCTTTCTTATTATTTGATTTATCTCTAAAGATTATTTTAATTTTCTCCAATTTTCTTGCACTTACCCTCCCTCGCATCCTAATGAAAGGAACAGCTTGTTTTCTGTACTAAAATTTTTTTCCTCACACGGATTGAACTCTTAATAAAGTCTCTTTTATCATCCGAGTCTAGGAGCTTTGGCTTAAGGTAACGAGTTTGGATTTCCTATCTCTTTTTTGTTGTCTTTCGTTTCGTTTTTTAAATCTCCGTACTTTCTCGCTTTCTTAGTACTCTTCCATTCCTCTTTCTTTTGTTTTCTCTACATTTTCTATCGGCTTTGTATGAGCCTACGCATTCTTTCACTTCTTTCTTCTCTCCCCTGCCCTGTCTCTTCTCTTCTTTTCTCGCGTTCTCTTTCTCTTTATTTTTTCTCTCTAATCTCTTCTCTATCTTTTTTCTCTCCTCTCTTCCCCTTTCTCCTCTCTATCTCTTTTCTCACCTCTCTCTCTTCTCTATCCCCTCTCTCCTCTCTCTCTCCTCTCTCTCTCCTCTCTCTCTCCTCTCTCTCCCCTCTCTCTTCTCTCTACCTTCTCTCCTCTCTAAATCTGCCTCCTCTCTCTCTAAATCTGCCTCCTCTCTCTCTATCTCTTCTCTCCCGTCCTCTATTTCTTTCTTTCTCTGTTAACTTGTGAATCTTGAGAAGTTGAAAATGGGAAAACGAATAAACAAAGCTTTAGTGATTTACGTTTGTCATTTAGTGGTCAACTGCTTTTTTGATAATTTTGTTTGGATTGATTCCATTAAAACCCACATAATATGAAACTACTTTTGACTTTAGTTAGATTAGAAGTACATAATTGATTTTAACATCAAATAAGTTCAGACATTTTTGCTACTAGTTGCTTCGAAAGATTTTCACCATTTACTTCAACCAATTTTTAAGTGATTTTACGAAATTTTGTTTCTGTATTGCCTAATTTGTTCTCATTTTAGACAATTTAGATCAGTTACCAGCCATAAACGAAACCTCTGTTGCTAATTAATTTTTCGTAAAAAAGTATATTTCCATTCTCCTTGCTAAATTTCATTAACTATCAGGGTGTAACCCATAACGACACACATCACATATCATTATAAATTTAGCTTATATAAAATAGTTCATGTCTACAAAAACAAAAAATTAAACAATTCTAGCTTGCAAATTTTAATTAATAATTATGTATTTCATTCATAATTTCAAAACACGAAAATTATTTTATAAAATTATCAGCGAAAAACAGAACAAACGCAATAAAATTGTGTAACTGGATTTTTTTTTTTGGTTTAGTTTTTTATTAATGGAATATAGTTTTACTTAACTTGTGGTATTTTATTAAGTGTGTTGTTAAGGAATTTACTTTTTTTTTTTGTAATTAGGGCGAATATTATAAATTACGTGGTAGTTACTGATTGCCGTCATATAAATATCAATTTCACTTTCTATCTTCAATAATTGGATGATTAATGTATCCTGGCTTAAAATAAGCCGATCAATTAACGGTTGAATGATATATAGAGAAATTTTCGGATTACTCATAAAACATATGTACATATGTATGTCGCTGCGGTGCACCTACTGACGCCGCTATTAATATTTATTCACACTTATTGATAAAAGTTATGATGGGACGCATGAGAATGAAAACTGAAATCAATTAAGATATGTACATATGTGCTATGTAAACATGTACAAAAGACGTCTCATTTACTTAAGATAATTTTTTTTATTGTCTTTTTTAAAGTGAAAGATTTTTGTATAAATGAGTCAGCCATCGCGTATCAAATTTTCTATATACGAGTACATATAAACGATTTGATGCGGGGCATATTTTCTATATATATGCATCAGCAGAACGTTGAAAATCGATAAAATTAATTTTGATGCACGCGATATTATCGCATAATATTTTGTGTAATAGCTGACGTACTTTTTTCTTTTTTTTACAAAAAATTTGTTTATGTGGAGTGAAAATCTGTTTTTATTATCGTTTTAAATCGAGAGGGGAATGCGCGCGCCACCAAATTAAAATCATCATCGCGTTTACCCAATTCAGCTAAAAATGGTGATCGAATGAACAAATTATGCAAAGTTTTTTTTTTTTTTTTCTATAGTTCTAAGAACATCCGATTTGCTCATCATCACAATTTAAATATGTACAACTCAAATAAGCACGTATTTCACAGTATTTATTTTGCTGTAACTTAAAATTTCCTATAAAATGAGTTCCAGTAACCTGAATTTTACAAAAATTATAAATGTTCACGTTTTAATTAATTGTGTTTGAAGCAGCAAATTAAAGAAAAATAAAGATCTTAACTTGGTTTCTTAACATTTCTCTTCATTTCAACATGTTTTCTTCGCGTTTCGCCTTCTTCTTAATAAAAGCGCGCCTTATACATATGGTGTATGTATGTGGGTGGGTATAGTGGTAAGTTGAAAAAATGACGTTTTTGTTTGATTCTTCTTAAAAACTATACAATAAACACACACACACACACACACACACACACACACACACACACACATGAATAATTCCAATAAGTAGTTTACTGCTGTATGTAACGCATATTTTTATGACTTACGAGTATTTTCTAAAAATGATGACAATGAAAGTGATGTTGATGATGATAGTGAGTGAGATGAGGTTTGTAACAAAAGCGCTAAATTAAAAACTATACAACAAAAATGTTGAATGAAGAGGAAAATATAAAACAAACACAAAAACTGTTTACAGAATTGGAATGAAATTGTAATAATTTGTAAACAAAAGATTGGATTTTTTATTGAAATTTATTACTTCTTCCTACTTTCAGTTATAACTATGTATACTTATGTGTATTTGTAGTGTCACATAAATAATTATGAATTTTTAATGAGGTTACAGTGTAAACCTCGTCATGCCTGCGATCAGCGAAATTTCATATTTTTATCGTGTTCCACAATATTGGCTAATGAATTCTTATTTACAAGAACAGGTACTCTATTGATCTTACACATTAAGTTTGCTTTGCCTGTTAATATTGTGGCACATATTTTGCTTGGCCTAGGGTAATACATAAATCAATTCCGAAAGAAACCCGAGAGTGTGGCAAATTATACACAAGGACTTCACGGGCAGAATTATTAATTACCAAGAGATGAACTAAAGACAATCAGATTTAAAGTAACATCGCACACAACATAGTCTAAATTTTTTAAACTACACCAGTGCCGATGACCAATTATGTTCATATCGTATACTTACTCGTATACTAGCCTTTCGGCCATATCAAACTCAAAACCAAGTGATTTCTTTCATAACACTCATTTCTAACTTAATCCGTATAATTTCAGTAAAATTTTGCATTATTGCAATGTATAGAGATTAGCTATATTTTGTTCCAAGTTCAAGATTAGTTAATCGTTTTTATTTCAAGATTGGGAGCTAAGCGCGATTGGTGAACAAACAACTCGTTGCGTTTTAATATATTGAAGTGTATCTCGTTTTATTAAGTTTAGTGAAAGTACAAGTGGTGCCCTTATATGTCAACGTTGGAATAAAATTGCAAATACAAGTAGCGCTACTTTAATACAGATGGAACTCATTACGATTTTAAAAGTATAAGAAATTTGTAGTATAAATGAGATGGTTCCCGGCATAATATATAAACTTCTGATATGATAGGTATACCAAATTCTAAAAAATGTATTAAATTTTGACAAAATATACCGAATTTTGAGAGGATATATCGAATTCTGACATAATATGTAGAATTCTTACATGATATACGAAATTTAACGAATCCTAGATGATATATCGAACTCTGACATGATATATCGAACTCTGATATGATGTTTCGAATTCCTACATGATGTATAGAATTCGGATATTAAGTCTAATTCTGGGACGACATAACGAATTTTGACATCATGTTTCGAATTTCGACATAATTCAGGTGATAATATATCGAATTCTTACATGATACATCTAAAGAATTCTGATATGTCATGCCGAATTCTGAGATGATTTATTCGAATTCTGAGATGATTTATTCGAATTCTGATATGTCATGTCGAATTCTGAGATGATTTATTCGAATTCTGAGATGATTTATTCGAATTCTGAGATGATTTATTCGAATTCTGACATGATTTATTCGAATTCTGAGATGATTTATTCGAATTCTGATGATTCTGATGATTCATTCGAATTCTGAGATGATTTATTCGAATTCTGAGATGATTTATTCGAATTCTGAGATGATTTATTCGAATTCTGAGATGATTCATTCGAATTCTGAGATGATTTATTCGAATGCGGAGATGATTCATTCGAATTCTGAGATGATTCATTCGAATTCTGAGATGATTTATTCGAATTCTGAGATGATTTATTCGAATTCTGAGATGATTTATTTGAATTCTGAGATGATTCATTCGAATTCTGAGATGATTTATTCGAATTCTGACATGATTTATTCGAATTCTGAGATGATTTATTCAAATTCTGAGATGATTTATTCGAATTCTGAGATGATTTATTCGAATTCTGACATGATTT
Organism: Tipula vernalis; assembly: GCA_958295665.1. NCBI lineage: Eukaryota > Metazoa > Arthropoda > Insecta > Diptera > Tipulidae > Tipula > Tipula vernalis. Next base: position 13,631,340 of record OY282559.1, on the reverse strand, counting down.
ATTCGAATTCTGAGATGATTTGTTCGACTTCTGAGATGATTTATTCGAATTCTGAGATGATTTATTCAAATTCTGAGATGATTCATTCGAATTCTGAGATGATTTATTCGAATTCTGAGATGATTTATTCGAATTCTGACATGATTTATTCAAATTCTGAGATGATTTATTCGAATTCTGAGATGATTTATTCGAATTCTGAGATGATTTATTCGAATTCTGACATGATTTATTCGAATTCTGAGATGATTTATTCGAATTCTGAGATGATTCATTCGAATTCTGAGATGATTTATTCGAATTCTGAGATGATTTATTCGAATTCTGACATGATTTATTCGAATTCTGAGATGATTTATTCCAATTCTGAGATGATTTATTCGAATTCTGACATGATTTATTCAAATTCTGAGATGATTTATTCGAATTCTGAGATGATTTATTCGAATTCTGAGATGATTTATTTGAATTCTGACATGATTTATTCGAATTCTGACATTATTTATTCGAATTCTGAGATGATTTATTCGAATTCTGAGATGATATATATATATATATATATATATATATGTATATATATATATATATATATATATCGCTCATTTGCTGCAACAATGACACAACTCAAAAATGACTTTTGTTCCGGTAACACTTTTAAAAATATTGAAATGTAATACTTTTCGACAATAATTTTAAAATCAGATAGAGGTATAATTTAGAGATGCAATGAGGAATATGTTGATAGAAACACAGGGTTACAGTACCTCTAATAACGCTTGTGTGGGCTATAACCCAAACACAACTAAAAAATTACAATTTTTTGTTATGTCACTATTGCAGCAAATGAGCACAATATATATATATATATATATATATATATATATATATATATATATATATATATATATATATATATATATATATATATATATATATTTATATATTTATATATATATATATTTATATATTTATATATATATAGGGTGTCGCCAAAATGTGGGCAAAATGTGGGGCGTTCAACTCACCGATACGTTGAGCATTCAAATGATCACCAAATGTTGTGCCGCCTTGCAGGCTGATGGAATGCCTGAGCTTCTCGGATAGGTGGCAACTGAACCGAATCTCCAAAAACCATAATATTGGTAGCTACGAATGGTTCATTTTTCTTATTTTTCATTTTTCGCAATCTAGGATCGATCATGCACAATATTTCGTATGGAATCACAGAAATCACATCTCATCTCGTCCGCTGATTTCGCAAGACCTTCAAATGGTTATCAGTGGATGGTGTCGAATTTCCTACCATTTTTCCGTCTGTCTCAACTGGTAATTTAAATAATGTGTGCAACGTTGTTCCGCCAACTTTTATTGTTTTCTTACCATAGCAATGATTGACCTGTTCGTTTAGTGCATTGAATGTGAATATTTTGCCAACTCCAGCACCTTCGGTGACAAATATTCTGGAGCGACTCGGACTTCCATTAATTTGGTCCTGGATACTGCGAGTAATACTGTTGAATAATTCTAGCCGTCATAAATTCATTGCAGCACACACATTATGCAATGTGGAACTAGTAAGGGAATATAGAAATAATTTTCCGGATCCGTCGGCATTTGAAAGAATGGCACCCGTACAAAAGCTGGAACATTTTTAATTACCATTTTAGTGGTGTTTGCCAGCTTGATGAGTTTTCCTCTTCTGCATCAATGCTTTCTTTACTATCTCCCGCTTTCTTTACATAAAATGGCTCACAATTCATCGCCAATTTAAGTAGCTAGACTGCTTTTGTTGTCTTGGACGATTTGCATATCGCTCAAATATGTTTGAGCAAAGTCTAACTGCTTGATTATCCTCAAATCTCAACACTTGATATCGCTGATCTACCTTTCTTGTATTAAAGAACATACACGCCTGAACTCGGCATCACAATACGAGTTTGTTGACATGGCTTTTGAGGAAAAGCAAATCGACGTCTCAGAGTTGTTCTTGTGACATGTATGAGTATTGCGATGGATTTGGTTGCTGGAGTTTCAAAAGATGGAGCGTTTCCGATTCATACTGCAAGGTGGACATATGGACTTCCACGGTTCTGAAACTCAATTCGTCAGACTGTCAAGAAGATTTTCATTTCGTTTGATTTGTTTCATGAAAGTAACGACACGGCGGAAAAAAATGTCGCCTCAACACAACAGGATACGATTCAATTAAACGCTACACTTCATCAAGATTTAATTGGCTAGGTTCTTCACCGAGTGTACCATCTGCAATCAAAAAAGCTTTGCGCATGTCAAGCCAATTCAAATCATCACAGTTCAAAGTAATAAAACAAGTTGGAGGACCAAGACCACGGATAAATGCATTTGAATATATTGAAACATCGAGGGGTGCATAAAACAAATAGTTTGTTCTTACTTTACATTGCTCTCGATGGAGCTTGCCGTGCTCTTTGACTTTCGAGGCGAGAGATATGCTCATCGGCTATTTAAGGCTAAGTCAAGAGGAATGTGCGTCCACCGTCTCGATTGATCTCGCTTGAAGCATTGGTTCCTTGGCATTTGCGCTTTCGTCATTGTGCGGCTTTTCGGGAACTTCTTCAGATTCTTATGTATGGTTTATTGCAACAAGTGGCGCCATTAAGTATAAATGTTTATTTATAATAATGTTGCAAATACAACTACCGCTAGTGTAAAATAGACTCCATATAATAAATGAAATTTAGTATGTACACTACGATGCGAAGATGGTTCAACGTAATGTACGGGTGATTGTTGCCTGTTGATGTTTCGCAGTAAATGTCTAAGCCAGCTAATTTTGAAAGCTCTAGTTCCATGTTGGAACTAGTATGACATTTGGAACCAGAAAGTCAAGTCTGAAGTTCTAGAGCTGCTTTTTGTGACTTAATTATTGTATTGTAGTCGAAATGAGCCTTGACTGCGGCAGTTTCGTGATATGTTGTGCGAATATTCAATATCCGTAGTAAATTGAGAGATAAAATGTAAGTGACGCGATTTCTTGGATTCCGTTCTCTTGTCAGAGGCTTGTGGTCGGTGTAAATGGTGAAGTCCCGACGTTCCATTGAGAAAAATCCCAGGGGCTGCCAGCATCCTAGATGTGAAAGCAAAATTATTCTCGACAATTCATTATTTAACTGAGTAATGCCTTCTGCGGCAATCTACAGGTCACGAGAAGTTTTTGCGTGTCTAGGGCATTTTGAACAGTGCAGCCAAGTTCAGGAGTGAGTATAAGAGCATTTTTTTATGAATCGGTGGTAGTAGTTTACCATACCGGGAACCATTAGAAGTAATTGTGTGGCTAAGAAAATTAAAATTACTTGCAGCCGAAAATACATTTCGAGCTCTTGATCAAATTCTGAAAATTTTTGGGAGAGTTGTTCCAAATGAAGAAAAAGTTGTCTCTCATTTAAAAAAACACGAAGTTCAGGTCTCTGACAATCTCGTTAATAAAACGCATAAACGCATAAACGCATTCGGGTGAATTCGAAAAGACCCAATAGTGGATGCCTTTTTATGAACGTCTTCAGGGGCCACGGGGATTAAATGATAAGCTCTAACAAAGTCGATCTTGGAGAAAATGTTGTAACCATGCAAGTGCATGGAGAATTGGGTAACGATCAGGTGTTGTGACCACGTTTAACCTGCGATAATCCCCACATGGACAATATACTGGGGATGCCTTTGGTTTGGCAAATCCCCAATTCCACTATATGCTTTGACACCGGTAAATGGCCGGTGCAACAATGTGATGAACCACGAAATGTTTGACGAATATATTGTAATTTGGTGGCGCTGTTATTGAAGGAAATTTCTTCAATAGAGCACCATATCCATTTTCGATTGTATAATATAAGAGAGGTGTGATAACTCGAACCATAAAAACATTGTTTGACAATTGTGTCGCTGGATCAATAAGCTTTTTGTGTTTGACGAATTTACCTGTAGTAGCTTACTACGGCAGGTATTGATTATTGTGCCGTTGGCAGCCGATAACACTAGATCATTTTTTTGTATTGTCAGTGAAGAAACTGTGAAGTGGAACGACGGAAAGGTCCGCGCCAGTATCGATCAAGTATATTAGTTTATTGACAGAGTCGTCAATGAAAAGACGGCTATAGGGGTTTGGTCACTGTCCATTGCTGCTACCTTGCCGCCAAATTTGCGATTCAATCAGCTTGTACTTGGTTGATTTTCGGAATTGCTGCGGTAACCAGATTGCTATGAAGGTCGGCGGCCTTTTGAACGGCTTCGACTGGCGTTTGTGAGTCTGACAAGCATAACTTTCATTCTCTGGTGACCCCGACGTTATTTAAATGGTATACCAAAATTTAGTTGATCAGAAGTTTTTTTTGCAAACTTCCTTTACGATCTACTCTTTTTTTTGTGCGCGATTGTTTTTGAAACTGTTTTGGACTAAATATTATAATAAAAGACTTATCTTACAGGTAGCCGAATAAGGAGGTAGGGGTTAAGTAATAATTTTAAAATACTACAATATTTAAATATTTTTTTTTTTTTTCAAAATGGCCGCCGAAATGTTTTTTTTTTTTCAATTTTCTCAAAACCCCTAGCAAAAAATTAACCGTTAGAAAGATAGAATCTTTGGGCTTGTTGGTGTCGACCTCAATGCCCCGCTAACAAGCATAAAAGCCGTTCTTTGCACTCTCACAATCTTATTTTTATAAGTTACCTTGTCCAGAGCTGGCACCAAAGACCCACCCCGTACATGAGTACAGGTCTCACTACAGCGGTGTAGAGCCAGTGTACCAGCTCCTGCTTCAGACCCCTTCTATGACCAATGGCGTTAGGAGTACAAAGCTATAGTAGCTTTGTTTATTCTCTCCAACATGTTGGGCTTCCAACTAAGCTTACTGTCCAATGCCCAGATATCTAGCTCTATCAGTAAAAGCAAGTCTCGTGCCATTTAAGGTAGGAGGGAAAACTACCGGGATTTTGTATTTCTTAGTGAAGAGTACCAGCTCTGTCTTGGACGTGTTAATACCAAGTCCACATTTGCCAGCCCATTTCGTAACGATAAGCGCATTCTGCATTACGTCTACAATCGTGCCCAGGAATTTCCCGGTAACAGCTAAAGCTACGTCATCTGCGTAAGCGATAACTTCAATAGCCTCTCTCTCTCCAATTCTAGTAGTAACCCGTTTACCACTATGTTCCAGAGAAGAGGGGACAGAACCCCCCACCCCCCCTCCCTGCGGGGTTCCCCTAGTTACTCGCCTCTTGATGGTGGAGTCCCCCAACTTCGAGCTAACAATCCTGCTTCCCAGCATATAATTGATTAACCCTATCAGAGGAACGTCCACCTCCAAAAATGACAATCCCTCCTTGATTGCCTCCGCTTTCACATTATTAAAGGCGCCCTCTATATCCAGGAAGGCCACCAAACAGAATTCCTTCGAATTAATCGATTTCTCAATCGTACACACCAAGGCGTGCAGAGCAGTGTCCACAGATCTACCCTTTGTGTACGCATGCTGAGACGGTGCCCACTTCCTGGCACCTATTTTATCTGTGATGTATACATCCAGCAGCCTTTCCAAGGTTTTCAAAAGAAAGGATGATAGAGTTATTGGTCTTAGGTCCTTAGGATAGACATGTGAGCTGTTCCTCGCTTTCGATATGAACACCACATTGACCTTCGTCCAGTACCTAGGAATATAGCCCAGCTTCAAACACCCTTTGAATATAGCTTCCAGGTAGGGAAGAATAATTACTGAGTTGTTTTGAAGTTCCGCTGGTATAATTTGATCCGGACCAGCCGATTTAAATGGTTTAAAACCCCTCAGTGCCCATAGGATCCGTTTCCAGGTGACGATATCCTCTGAGAACATTGACAGTGATTCCTGATGATTGCTATGCACCAACAGGTCTTCAAAGCTCCCTGGGAAGTGTGTCTCGAAGAGAAGCTCCAGAGATTCTCCACTAGAAGCTGTCCAAGATCCGTCCGGTTTTATCAAAAAACTGGGACTAGCTGTACTTTTGGAAAGAATCTTCCTAAGGCGGGAGGTTTCGGATACCTGTTCCATTTTATCACAGAAGATTCTCCAAGACCTCCTTTGTGCCTTTCTTAATTCTTTCTTATAAATCCCGAGTTTCGCCTTATAGGAGTCCCAATCCTGAGCCTCCCTTGTATTTTTGGCTCTATTAAAGGCTGTCCTACAAGCCTTACGATAGGTTCCCAGTTCCCTGGACCACCATACTGGTTTTTGCCTACCCCTAGGCTTAACCAGTGTGGATCGGTTGCATGCGCTAGTAACGCTAGCCACCATGCATCCAGCTCCCCAATGGTCGTCGGGGGCTCCATAGCCCTCGACGGTAACATATCCTCCAATAATTCCCCATATTTGCTCCAGTTGGTCCTTCTAGGGTTACTGAAGGCTTCCCGGGTTACGAAATAGTTCGTATTTATAAAAGCCATCATAATAGCCGCATTTTTTGAAGTTTCATCTCCGGATCGGATCATGTTTTCTTGAAACGATAAGCAATAAAAACTAATTCTCGGATCAAAATGTTGATGAAAAACCAAGAAATTTTACCAGTTAAATTTTTGTTGTTGCTTTCAATGTAAACTTTGATCTGTAGGTCGATTCCGTTAAGAAAATATGCGATTTTATTAGAAATTATACTTTCCACGTAACAGGATCATTGGCGTGCCAGCGACATATTGGAATTGCAGTGTTGAGTATGCGATGGTATGATATATCATATAGTCTAAGGGCTGGTGAAAAAGGTAAAAGGTGGTTTTTCGTCGTTAAGAAAGTTAACGACAACCTGGATTGACCGGGGTCTTGAGCCGGCCCAGGATTATTTAAAGTTACATTAAAACTTTAGGTAGTTCAATTTGAATTTATATCGCTGGGTTGAGATTTAAAATGTTTTATACCACCCGTCGATTTATACCAGGTCGATCGGTGAACTATTTGAAACGTTATGAAAATAACAATTTTATGTAACCGTAGGAGCAAACCGAAATTGGTTTGATGTCTATTTTTGTCACTTTAGGGGAGGGGGGGGCGAATCAGATGGTCACTTTTCTTAAACTTGCTGTGTAGAATTGGTTCTATTAATTCCAGGAGGATCTCCTTTTATATTCTAAAATCAGGTCCGTTTACCTTAACCCTAACCATTTACAGACGTTTCCTAATGTCCGACAGTTTTTTTTTCATATGATGGTTTTAGCTGCGGTTGGCCACAAATCTGTTTTGCAATGGTCTTGATCGTGTTACATAAACGCTTGGTGAAAAGATTATACTAATTGATTATATTTTTCACAGCGCTATGCCACCATTCCAAATTCACGCTTTCATTTAAAAAGGGGGTAATTAAAAAGGGCTGGTGGATGCTCGAAGTTTTGATCCAAACAATGATACGCAGGAAAATTAACTTCGTTAAGACCAAGATGTTTGCATTCATTGTTTTTGAATTTCCTCTCGTAATCTACGTGGCGGATGACAATTTTGGAACTTTTGATATTCGACGTAAAATGACGCACATTTAGCACTTAATATTATATACCAACAGAACACAGACATAGGTCGCCCCACAAATAATGAAATGTATTAATTAATTCAATAGAATACAACAATAATAACAACAAGAATGTATAATGTAAAATAAATATCGCGAAGGTTATTAAAACACCGCGAGAACGCGCTTAACAAATAAAACTTATTTAAATATGAATTAAAGTACAAAAGTATGCACAGTGTACATACACAGTGACTCAGAATCGACGACGCTTATTTATTCGCCCCGATATTTTTTTTTTTTGGTTTTTAAGCGATTATTTTGGAGTCCAAAAGAATTTAACTTTTTTTTGTTTTTGGTTTTTAACCGAAATTTTATATCTTAATGTTTGTTAATCACGATTTGTTATTTTATTCAAAGTTTCCGTTTTGTAACACCCAAGGAATTATCGTTGGCTGTTGTTTTAGAATTATGTAAATTCTAATTCTTAACGTCTTAATGGAATTTTTTTTATTTATGTACGTACATACACATATCGATACAAACATACATAAAAGAGAGTGAGCGAATAGTCTTTAGATATATGTATGTATGTATGTAAAACCACATGCTCAATATAACCAACGACGATATATTAGGAATTGATTCATCAACTAAATTTACCGGACATCCGCCGGCATGAAAACAACGCTATATAGCAGCAAACAGCGCGAATAGATAAAGACAGTAAGTAGTATGTATAATTTTCACGAAATATAAATTGTGACTGTAAAATTATTTTGTGTCACCGTGACTTGATTTGCATACCGCACAAGTAAGTGTACTTACTAAATTTATTGCATCAGTTCTGTAACTGTATGAATGATACAACAACTAAATTAGAAAATTTGTAATATTCCAGTCGACCTTCATAAACAATATAGTTTTTTATTATTATTTTTGTTGTTGTTTTTGTTGTAAATTGCAAAATATATATGTATGTACGTACATAAACATAACCATAAATAATAGTTTAATGTGCTAGATTTCTGTTTTGTAAACAATGAAATTCATTTACTTGTCGACAAAATGCGGTTTATTTTTTCATGATCATCATTGCTTACTTGCCTGCCATCGGTGTGACAAAATCGCGTCGCGCAATTAGATTCTTAGAAATTTTCTATTTTTTTAAAACGCCGTATATATGAATCATGCGTCGATCGTCGTGCTAATGTGTAGCCTCTATGTTGTTTTATTTATAATTTATAATAAACATACAAGAATTTTATAAATAATGTTTTTGTGTGTGTAACAGCAATAAATTATGTTAAGCCGAACAGGTGATTGTATGCCACCGCATGCTTGTGTTGTGTCGTGCCTCCAAATAATTTATTTTAATGCGTAGGTTTTCATATTTTGAGAGTAAATCGTGTGCCGTACACCACACTTATTATTTCTAGAAAACACAAAAAAAAACTCGCGAATTAGCAACTAATTTGGAAAGTTGACTTGTGTTGCTTTTTGATTATTGTACCGGAAATTGATTAGAAACGAACAAAATCGGATTTAATTATTAATTATATAAATTTTTTGTTATCTATACAGAGCTGTATAATAAAACATTATCGGTTATGTCATTAAGCACTCCAGTTGCGAAATAAATTAATGAAACTAGCGCTGTGTAGCAGAATTTACATACTTGAAGATTTATGGTTCTGAAAACCATTGATGCAAAATAGGCGGGGTCAAATTCGGCTTTACACAAAATATTGTAAACTGCATAGCGAACGCTATATAGCTTAGTGTACAAAGGGCTAGTCTAGTAAAAAGTGCATCTCGTTTTTCTCAAAAACGGTTAGAGATACAGAGAAAATAACCATTGTCAAAGTTGTCAGATGGATGAAGGAAATTTGTTCACCTTGAATGACCTTATGTGCAAAATGGTGTTTTTTTAATGGGTTGGTTTACTTTTTAAGCACTATGTCGATAGCCGTCAATAAACACAACCACTACTTCATTTAATTATCGCGGTAGCTGTTGTGCCTCAAAAGTACGCCAACCCACTAAAACACATTTTTTCCCCTATCTTCAAAACTAAGGTCATTTAAGATCATACAGGGTCATCAAATAAATTTCTTTCTTCCATCTGACAACTCTGATAAGGAGTATTTTCTCTGCATCCCTCCCTATCGATTTAACGAAGTGCATTTTATACAAGATTCACACACAAGATTTTAAAATTCAAATTATCTATTCGGAAATCAGGCGAATTTTCAAAATTTGGACTTACTTAAAATGACGGAAATACTTATAAATATAAACTTAAACTCCAACTCAATCCCAACACAATCACCAAATCAAAGCTCAATTCAATCACCAATTCAACCCTCAACTCGACCACAGATTCAACGCAACCCCAAAGGGGTTAAAATTAAAATTATCTATTCGGAAATCAGGCGAATTTTCAAAATTTGGACTTACTTAAAATGACGGAAATACTTATAAATATAAACTTAAACTCCAACTCAATCCCAACACAATCAGCAAATCAAAGCTCAATTCAATCACCAATTCAACCCTCAACTCAACCACAGATTCAAGGCTCATCACAACCCCAAAGGGGTTAAAATTAAAATTATCTATTCGGAAATCAGGCGAATTTTCAAAATTTGGACTTACTTAAATGACGGAAATACTTATAAATATAAACTTAAACTCCAACTCAATCCCAACACAATCAGCAAATCAAAGCTCAATTCAATCGCCAATTCAACCCTTAACTCGACCACAGATTCAACGCTCATCACAACCCCAAAGGGGTTAAAATTAAAATTATCTATTCGGAAATCAGGCGAATTTTCAAAATTTGGACTTACTTAAAATGACGGAAATACTTATAAATATAAACTTAAACTCCAACTCAATCCCAACACAATCAGCAAATCAAAGCTCAATTCAATCACCAATTCAACCCTTAACTCGACCACAGATTCAACGCTCATCACAACCCCAAAGGGGTTAAAATTAAAATTATCTATTCGGAAATCAGGCGAATTTTCAAAATTTGGACTTACTTAAAATGACGGAAATACTTATAAATATAAACTTAAACTCCAACTCAATCCCAACACAATCAGCAAATCAAAGCTCAATTCAATCACCAATTCAACCCTCAACTCGACCACAGATTCAAGGCTCATCACAACCCCAAAGGGGTTAAAATTAAAATTATCTATTCGGAAATCAGGCGAATTTTCAAAATTTGGACTTACTTAATATGACGGAAATACTTATAAATATAAACTTAAACTGCAACTCAATCCCAACACAATCAGCAAATCAAAGCTCAATTCAATCACCAATTCAACCCTCAACTCGACCACAGATTCAAGGCTCATCACAACCCCAAAGGGGTTAAAATTAAAATTATCTATTCGGAAATCAGGCGAATTTTCAAAATTTGGACTTACTTAAAATGACGGAAATACTTATAAATATAAACTTAAACTCCAACTCAATCCCAACACAATCAGCAAATCAAAGCTCAATTCAATCACCAATTCAACCCTTAACTCGATCACAGATTCAACGCTCATCACAACCCCAAGGGGGTTAAAATTAAAATTATCTATTCGGAAATCAGGCGAATTTTCAAAATTTGGACTTACTTAAAATGACGGAAATACTTATAAATATAAACTTAAACTCCAACTCAATCCCAACACAATCAGCAAATCAAAGCTCAATTCAATCACCAATTCAACCCTCAACTCGACCACAGATTCAACGCTCATCACAACCCCAAAGGGGTTAAAATTAAAATTATCTATTCGGAAATCAGGCGAATTTTCAAAATTTGGACTTACTTAAAATGACGGAAATACTTATAAATATAAACTTAAACTCCAACTCAATCCCAACACAATCAGCAAATCAAAGCTCAATTCAATCACCAATTCAACCCTCAACTCGACCACAGATTCAAGGCTCATCACAACCCCAAAGGGGTTAAAATTAAAATTATCTATTCGGAAATCAGGCGAATTTTCAAAATTTGGACTTACTTAAAATGACGGAAATACTTATAAATATAAACTTAAACTCCAACTTAATCCCAACACAATCAGCAAATCAAAGCTCAATTCAATCACCAATTCAACCCTCAACTCGACCACAGATTCAACGCTCATCACAACCCCAAAGCAAGCAACACGGTTCAAAAAGTGCATGCGTATGTGCACTAAACTTAATCTAACCTCCAACTCAACTCCCATCTCAAACCCAAACTCAACGCCTAACTCAACACGGTCCAAAATGCTAACTTAATCAAATCTCAACTCTCACCTCAAATAAATCCTCACTAAACAGCTCAATCAACATGAAATAAGCCTAACCCAACCCCAACTCAACCCAACCTCAACTCAACTCAACCTTCAACTAGCTCTAAATTAATTTCCAACTGAACCCCCCTCAAGCAACTCAAACCCCCCCCCCCTCCAACTCCCAACTTAACCTTCAACTCAACCTCCAACTCAACCCTCAACATAATTCCAAATAGCGATGTGCTAAATCGATCTTTTTTGTTCCGTTTTGTTTATTTTCTCATAAGATTTTTAACAAAAAAGAACGATTTAGCCCATCACTAATTCCAAACTTAAAGCCCAACTTAATCATCAGATAAACACCGTGCCAAAAACTACATATCTACATGAATTCAACTCAAAACAGCTCAAACTAACGTCCAAATCAGCCCTTGACTCAGTCCCAAACTCGACTCCCAAATCAACGTCGTCTGAAAACTACATGCGTTTATGACCCAACTCAATCATCAATATAAAAGCATAAATAAAAAATTGGTCAACGTGGGTCAATAGATGATCGATAGTAATACCACGTGTTAATAACCACGTGATTTGTGGGTCAATTGTCTTGACATAAGTTGATTTTTCGGCATTTTTTATAGACAAATATATTAATTGTTCATGGCAATCCCAATATTTTCGATTTGGTAAATCAGAAAAATATAGAGGCCAATCGCTCATAATATATCTAGTGAAAAAAAGTAGAAATATCTTCCCCCCTCCCCGTAATTTTGGCTGAAGGCCCAGAGATACCAATGTACCACTCTGCAAAAATGAGAACCCTCCATGAGTTCTGTTGGTAGTTTGGTTTCGTACTGAAAAGTATGGTATACTCATCAGGCAGCTACGACCAAACTACAAAAATTGCCACTCTAACCACATACATTAAGTATCTGGCCAGAACGTACTGACATAGCGAATTATTATTCAACTACATCAAATATAAAACCCATGAAGAAGAAAAATTTAAAATTTTAAGGTGCTAAAGAATTTGAAGAAATTTGATAAATTTGAAAATTTTGCAGCACGCAAGAAGAAATTGAAAAATTTGAAAATATTGTAAAACATGAAGAATTATAAAATTTAGAGAATAATATATGTATTAAGGATTTCAAGAATTCTAATAATTTTACGAAGTTTTAACGTAACAAGATTTTGAAGGTTTTTAAGTTTCTGAAGGGGGAAAAAAATTTAAAGAATTTTAACAATGCTTAAGAACCCTACGAAACACTAAAGGATCAAGGATTCAAGGATTTAAAGGTGTTGATGGTTTGACAAATTAGCAAAATTTTAAGATTTTGAAAAATTTCCAGAATGCAGAAGAATTAGTAGAATACTAAGTTTTTGAGAAATTAATCGAATTTAAAAAATTTGACGAAATTTGACGATTTTATATTCTTTCATAGAAATTTCATTTCTTATTAAAATTCTAGTTAAGTTTAAAAATTGCAAAAACTGACATGATATATTATTCAGCATTTAAAAAATTTGAAATATTTTGGAAGAAATCAAAATTTGTATTATTTTTGATCCAAGGCAAAAAAAAAAATGTCTTGAATAATTCCAGAATTTCACCCAACTGGTGAGAATAAATTGAAACGGTATTTAAATTCTAAGAAGATTTCAGAAAATTTGAAGAATTTTAGAATTTTGCGTAAAAAGCAGATGAGCAGCATTATTGAAGCAAATTGAACGGTTTAAAGAGATGAAGATTTGAATTTCAAAAATTTGTACTAAATGAAGTGTTTGAAGAAATACAAATAATTTTAAAATTTTAACGTCATAAGGTTTGAAGAATTTAAAGAACCTGAAATATTTGAAAAATTTTAAAATTTTTAAGAAGCAAAGAAATTTTATGGGGCTTGAAATTGAGGAGAGGTTTGAGAAAGAAGAAGAAATTTGATGAAATTGACTAGAAAAATTCTAGTTGATTGAAGTTCGAAAATTGGGAAAATACAATATCTACATATCGTCGTCTCAGGACTAGAGTACGCTAACCACCAAATTGTGACATTTTCCGGATTTTGATGGTTTCTTAGGTTTCAAATAATTATCCTTCGTCTGCGCTTATTTACATTTTAATCAGAATCCCCGTTCCTGAGGAAACTGGTTCTGTGTTTTCCGCTATCCACCATTTTCAATACAGTTTAGCGACCTCGCAAACTTTAATTTTCATGTTTCTCAAATTAGTGATTTTGTCGCTTAGCGTACTCTAGTCCTGAGACGACGATATGTTTAGTACAAGTTTAGAAATATTTATTCGAAATTTGAAGAAAATGTTAGTTTTGTATAGAAGAGGGCGTTACAAGCCAGTGACTTTGAAATGAAACAATTTATGGTCTCCTTTTAGCTGAAAATACTTTTCTTAACTCTCGATTTCCAAATTCCAATTTCATTAAACCTTTCAAAAAATACGATTTCTTAAATTCTGCAGAACAATAGTTTTTTTTCATGTTTGGAAAAATTAACGAAATCGAGAAGGGAGGGATGTGAAGTGAGTGAATTTGAAGAGAATTTTTTCTAACAAATGCGGTCGCTTTAATAATTGATTAATATGCATAATACTTTCCTTTGATTGTTTCCCCTTTACTATTCGTTTTCCAACTACATCTGGCCATCATAAAATCTGGCCAAATCAGTTGACAAATTAATAATGTTGAGCTTCATAATTAAAAAATTCGCATTATACGATGGTCGCTGAAACAGTTTCTTCACCTACTTCTCGAAAATCTTTGCTGTTGAAGTCAAACGAAGCTACAGATTTCTTGGACTTCTTACGGTCCTAACAACAACCTCTTTTCGTGATTCCATTCAAATCCTGTGCGTGGAGCAGACTGACTTTTTACTAGGGACTCATTATCAAGTCCATTGTTGAATCAGGTTTTGTTATGCCCGTTGATTGTTAGTAATGTTCAACGGATTTCTGCAGAATCAAGAAGTGATTGGTGCTTCAAGATTCTCCATAGGAACTTTGGCCTCAAGAATTTTAGCCTGCTTCGGAGGACCAACGAGAGTAAATTTAAAACGAGAATTGTTCAGTGGAGGAAGTGATTTGAGTCGAGCTCCGTGGTTTGTTCCGAAATATTTGGAACTAGTAAATTTAACCAGGGATTCTCATCTTACATCCATTATATGGAACAAATTTTGTTAAGTCCCAACAGAACACAGGGGGAATTTCAGAATTTAAGGAAATTGACGGGTGTTGGAAAAACCTAAAATTTTTGAATTTGAAGAATGTGAAAAATTTAATAAGTTTTAAAGGATTTGAAAGATTTTACCAATTTAAAGAATTTTAATTTAGAGAATACGAAAATTTTGAGAATACGATCGATGAATTATGATCTTTAATGAATATAGGGGGGGGGGGTGGCTATTTACGAATTCGATTCGAATGTATTCGAGTCTTCGAAGTGTTGGATTCTTATTTGCATTGAATTATATTCGTTCGTTTCTTATTTAAATCAAACACGAATCTTATACTTCGAAGAGTCGAAAACGATCGAATCGAATTCACAAATAGCCCCCGTATTATTATTATTATTTACTGGAGGGCCATGTGGGCGATAAGCCACCTCGCACCGCGACCTAAAAGATCTATTGTGCTGGACCCTACTTAATTATCCGTCCAGTCAATATTCAGGCTCTTAATGAATCTGACAATACTACTGGCCGGTACAAGATACATACTATCCGGGCTCATTGTTCTCCCTCCTAGATGTTGCAGTCTTTGCTGGAAAATGGCTGGGCAATGGCACAGAACATGTTCCGCTGATTCCGCTTCCAGACCGCAGAAGCGGCATCCATCTGTCCTACTTAGGCCCATCTTCTTAAGGTGATACCTTAAGGGGACATGACCTGTGAGGAAGCCAGTAAGCAGCCTCAACTCAGGTTTCCTAAGTTCAAGACACTCCTTAACCCTGACAGACGAAGGTGATATAAATTTCTTCACTTGCCGTAAACCTGGGATTCTGCGCCAGTAGGAGGACTTTTGAACATCCTCCCAGCTTTTTACCGCTGCTCTAAGGTGTCCCTTAGTGACACCGCAGAAGGGTTCTGGTCTGATAAATGGAGAGGCAGAACCCTCACGGGCGAGGCCATCAGCTGCCTCGTTTCCTTCGATTCCAGTATGACCTGGCACCCACATAAGTGTTACCTTATTTGAGCCTGCCAGATGTTTAATAACCTTCAGACAATCCCATACCAGCCTTGACTCAACGGTACAAGACCTAAGAGCTTTTAAGGCCGATTCGCTGTCTGATACAATATAAATCTTTGCATCGTTTAGGCCTTTTGCTATGCCTATCCTAGCGCAAAGTTCTAGAGCATGTACTTCTGCTTGAAAAACTGTAGCATTGGTACCCAAGGACTTTGAGAGGGTAGTGCCACTCCCGTGTATTCCTATCCCCGCCCCATCTTCCGTTTTTGATCCATCTGTAAACCATACCATGGACCCTAGCTCAAATGATGGTCCACCTGCCCTCCACACATCCCGGTCAGGTAACCTAACACAGAATGGTTTGTGGAAGTCCAGTTTAGCTGGCATACAGTCGGAAGGCATTCCTATGGTAGGGTCTGTCTGAAATTCCTTAAGGATTTCCAGATGACCCACCATATTGCCTGGTTTGATATTTCCTTCCGCCTGCATTTTCAGGGCCATACTTGCAGCATCCTTTTTAATATGCAGGTGTAACGGTGTCAGTCCTAGAAGTGTCTCCACCCCCGCGGTTGGACATGACTTCATTGAGCCCGTAACACCGATGCAGGCTACACGCTGAACCTTATTCAATAAGGGTTGCGTTGTTTTCTGCTCAGTTTTAGGCCACCATACAACCGATGCGTAGGTGACCATAGGCCTAATGATTGTAAGAAATGACCAGTAGATCATTTTTGGTTGTAGTCCCCAAGTACGCCCATAGAGTCTTTGACCCCAGTTCAGTCTTTGATCTAGGATAACCCCTAGATATTTAACCTCGCTGGAAAAAGGCACAGTAGTACCGTTTAACGAGGGAGCTGTAAGCGCAAGCTTTTTCCTCCTCGTAAAAGGAACAATGACAGTTTTGCTTGGATTGACACTAAGTCCTTCCTGGTAACACCACTGCCATATTATATTGAGTGCATTTTGCATGCGATCAGAAATGACCTCATCAAACTTGCCTCTGATGATAGCCACATCATCTGCATAGCCCTGGACATCAAACCCATGGCTACTCAGAAGGACCAGTAGTCTGTCAATAACCAATGACCACAAAAGAGGAGATAGTACACCTCCTTGGGGACAGCCCTTTACGGCCTTGATGGTTACTGATTCGCCACCTAGTCTGGCAGTAATCTCACGATGTTCCAGCATGGAACGGATCCACCTAATTGTAGAAAGTGGAACCCTTTTTCCCATTGCTGCCCTCTCTATAGATCCATAGGAGGTATTATCAAACGCCCCCTCAATGTCCACAAAGGCACAAAGGGCAATTTCTTTATATGTCACTGCTTTTTCAATCCTCGTGACTAGCCCGCTAAGGGCCATAACCGTGGATTTACCAGTTTGATACGCAAACTGGTCCCGATGCAGCGGATTCTTTCCAAGGACCTCACTTCTTATTTGATAGTCCAGGATTTTTTCCATCGTCTTCAAAAGAAACGATGTGAGGCTAATTGGCCGATATGCCCTGGCCTGGGTGTCTGGGCGACCCCCGCCCTTTGGTATAAAGACCACATTTACTTTCCTCCACAGTTTCGGAATATAGTTAAAAGCATAACTTGCCCGAAACATCTGGATCAAGCTGGGGAGTATTTCCTCAATACCTTTTTGAAGTAAAGCTGGAAAGATACCATCCCCTCCAGCGGATTTGAAAGGTTTGAAAGACCCAATAGCCCATCGCACCTTGCTGGGTGTGAAAATTTTCCCAGAGAGACTCCAGATCCTACTGTGAGGCGCATAGGCCACCTCACTTGAAGGATCATGCGAATCCTCTTGGGCTCCTACCACTACTGAATCCGGAAAGGGGGTCTCTAACAGTACCTCTAAGGTTTCCTTCCGGTTTTCAGTGAACCCCCCATCTTGCTTCTGGAGAAGTCCTAAGCCATTTGAATGATCCCTGGAAAGGACTTTCTGGAGACGAGCTGCAGAGGGCAATTCATTGATTCCCTCACAGAAATTCCTCCAGGTAGCCCTTTTGGATCTCCTTAGTTTGAAATTATATTCCGTCAAGGCCATCTTATACTCGCCCCATTCACCGGTGCGTTTAGCCTTGTTGAATAATCTTCTCGATTTTTTTCTCAGTTTATCCAGCGTCCCGTTCCACCAAGGGACCATCTTTGTGGACTCTCTTCGCTTAACTGGGCAGCTGTTCTCGTAAGCCAAGTGTATAGAATTATGCAGCTGGTTTGAAAAGATCTCCAAACCCTCTGGAGACTCTATGTTCCCCACAACCGAGGGCATTTCTGATTCGAGTGAGACTCTATAAGAGTCCCAGTCGGTCAGTTTTGGAATTCTGATTTCCTGCCGCTGCATGGTCTCAGCCGCCAAATCGAATCTGATGTGCAAGTGATCCGATAATGAGGCCTCTTCAGACACATGCCAGTTTTTGACCAAGTCGCTGAAATGCGGACTAGCAAGTGTCAGATCTAGGACCTCTTGCCTAATCGCATTTATAAAAGTAGGTTTCCTTTCCCTATTGACAATGTCTACATTATTTGAGATCAGAAATTCAAAAAGGTACTCACCCCTGTTATTGATGTCGGTGCTACCCCACACTGTGTGGTGCGCATTTGCATCGTATCCTTGCATTGCGTTTGCAATGAGCTATGAGCCGCCTAACGTCAAGTGGAGGTATTAACTCTGAGTCTCCAGGAAAGTAGGCGGAGGCCATTATAGCCTCCTGTTTCCCTCTTTCACCCAAAACCTCCACCATTACTGCAACCAAGTCCCTGGAGATGAACTCTGAAATGGGAATAAAATTAATTTGCGAACTGGCCAACACAGCCGCTCTTGAACTCTGAGCCCCCGTAAAAAGTACCCATGAATAATATCGAACAGTACTGTTAGCTCGAAAATATAATAATATAAAAATGTCGCCTCTTATTAGTTCGGACAAAAGCTTAGTGAAAATTATAATTCGTCGCGAAAAAGGATTGGACGTGCTGCTCGTCATTTGTAAACGTTTTTTCGTTAAGAGAATTTTGAAGCAACCGGAAAAGGTGGTAATCGTTGGAGCCAATGTTTGGTGAGTCTGGTGGGTGGTGAGGGGTAAAGTGGGCCAAGCAAGCTGAATTATGTTTTCCTGCATTACTTGTCGTCACTTTTCTTCACTTGTTGCATCTATTGAGCATATACTTCTACTGTAACTCTTTCAAGGCGATTCATCATCCCACCATAGACACAATAAAATTTTCCTGCCGTGAAGACTAGCTTTAGGATCAAATAATGGAGGCGTTTTCTTGTCCAGCCACTGTCTAAAAGACGGTCTTTTCCTGACAACATTTTCATATGTCCACTTTCCTTGACCGGTAATAATATTGACCAAGAAAGGCTGATTTCTTTGTGGTGGGAGATTTTTAACGGCAATCGACCTTCTGTTCGCCTTGTTATTTTCAGTGAGAGTGTGTGGTAAGCTTTAACTCTTTCCCTATAGTTTCTCAAGGTGGCACCATACAGTTGGTTGAGATGTATTGAGCTTCTCTACTAATTCTCGCGCTTTTGACGAGGGTTTTTTTCTACCAACATTTTCAATCGGTCGTCGTCCTGATCAGAAGACCGGTCCATACTCTGTTCATTTTAAAAAACAATCTAATCTCCCAAGAAGTCTACCCAATTCCAAAACGTTGAACTACTCAACCTACATATTTTCGCCTTTGTCAATCCTTTCGAAATTATCTTTAAAATATTGTAAACACTTTCAAATTTTGAAATATGTATTTCAAAAGTTAAAAATCAAAAAAATTTCAGCACAACGTAAGTTTTGAAATTATGGAAAATTTCATAAAATTTTGTACAAACATTACCATTTGCCTCCGAAATTTTAAAGTAAATTTCAATGCAATGGGGCTCAACATAATATGCCTTAGGCAAATTTTATCTTCCTGTTAAACCAAACCATAGTCAAATCAAAACAAATATGTACCTTTATGTATTCAAGATGATAAGTCTAAAGAAGATTTTTATGTACATACAAATACATAAAATAGAAAATCCAGAATAGAATATGTCATTGACCGTGGGATGAAATGAAACGAAAATTGATGCTAATAATGACGACGACGACGGCTAAGTACGATGATAGCAAAAATGATGATGACGGCGCAATGTTGATTAAGATCATGGAAATAATCATCATCATTATTACAAAAAGATGAAAGATGGCACAGACATAAAAGACAACAGAAAAAGTTAAAAATAAAATTGATGATGAAGAGAGGATGTTCAAAACTTCAAACGATTTATATTTAGGTATTTATGTATAGATATGAAGAGAAGACGAATTAATAAATCAACGCAGGATGAAAGTGCAAAACCGTTGATTTTGTCGGTTAACACATTCGGGATACGTGATTCATCATCATTCAGTATTCTTTGTTCGGCATAAAATTTGATTTGTAAAATTCGATTGCATTTAAGCAACACGTAACACATGATTAAGATAACTGAATAATTTTATGCTGTAATGATCTCATGTTGTGCAACAGCAACAGACGATAAACTAAAACAAAAAAAAAGTTGGTTTGAATTTTTAATTTAATCGATTTAATTTATACGAGATTTTATTGATTTCAAACAAGAAGAAGAAGAAGAACTTTATATTAAATGATATGATCTTTAACGGTAAGGTGTCGTAATGAATTAAACTGCTTACCGTTTGATAAATTGTTTGAAGAGGAGATTTTTAGAATCGGAATTTTGGGTGCCCTAATTATGCTGGTGTGATCAGGCAATCTAATATTATAAAATTTTATTGACCGGACACCCATCACCTAAAATATAAGTCTCGAAATACGAATATTTTAGTTTTCGGAATGTCCGCTGATTTTTGAAAATTGTTTTACTAGAGCTTTCTTAGTTTTTGGCATCGCCACACTATTTAATAAATAGTTATCAAAGTAAATGGTAAGGCTCGAAAAATGGCTAAAGTTTAAGCTAGTTCTCGGTATGGCCGCCAATGGTGTTAGTTTGTGTGCATTTTTGCTATATTACATAAATTAAGTAAACATTTGTTTCAAATTCTGTATGTTTTGCCTATTTAAACACTTAATAGCTATACCACGAATTAAATTTGCAGTCACCTAAATTTATAAAAAAAAATTTGGTCATCGATCGATCAATCGATCGTCTCCGGATATTGTAATATACGTACCTTATAACGTGTACACCATCTATTAACATCTGACCATTATTAATAATTGAATAAAATTCAAAAGAATTTTCTACACAAAATTAAAACGATCATATTTCCAACTAAACTAACAAACACACACCCGTATGATCGCACACATTTCTTTATTAATTTTAATGATCATTCATTATTTCACCGGAATTACATGTAGCGTACGTACGATCAACGCTTATTTATGCGATGGTGTTGCATTTTTACTTCTTTGTCTCGTCTGTGTGTGTGTGTGTGTGTTTGTTTTGGGTGTTTGATCGTCTCCATAAAGAAATTTTATATGTATTGTGTTGTAGTTTTTTTTTTGTATGTAAGATGATCATGCACTGTGGAAAATATTAAGTAGCGATCGTCGACATTTTTTTAAAAATTTTTTTTTTGGTTTATTAAATGAACGGAAAATTATTTAATTTGATCTACTTATACACGATCGTAATATTCAATTGTTTTGTTTTGTGTGCGATCGTCCCCCATTTTTTAAAAACTTTTATGTGGATTAAAATGTGTATTAAACGTTGGTTAGATGATGAAGATCGCGCGATATGATGAAGATCAACTGGAACACGAAAACGTAGCTAAAATATAATTGTATAGTGTACATGGAAAACTAAAACTGCGAGTATAAAACTATAAAATGGGATTATTAGAATTTTTATTTTAGTTGATCATGGTGATGATCATCATGATGATCGTGTTTGTGGTGAAGAAAAGAAAAGAAAAAATGTAAAAAAAAATATCATCATGATCAAGACAAAAAAAAAAAATATTAAAACAATCATTAGTCGATTGGATGTTGTCTTGAGCGGAAGACTGAATATATTTTATGTGAAGATCATTGTTGATCGTGGCGGTTTTTTATAGTTGTGTTGTTTTGTTGTGTTTTTTTTTTATATTTTATTCAACGTTTTGTCGTTTTGTGTATAAAAATTAACTGTAAATTAATAAGATTTATCGTTAGATGCTGTTAGTTTAAGTTGTTTAATGTGATCTTCGGTTCCATAATCTTGAGACAATTTACCTAAATTATTGATTTGTAAATTAGAAAAGTGTTTTGTGCATATATGTGTGTAAGTGAAAATGTAAAAATAATTGTGCAATGAAAAATAAAATTTTAGAGCTCTTGGATATGTTTAAGCAGCATAATTTTAAATATCGCGATCATCTGAACACTAAGGATACAGCGACTTCTTGTATGGATCTAGTATTTGAATGGGTTTTAAAGGTAATAGACTTGGGCACGTGGAATTAATTAATTTGACAATAAATATCTTATTTTTTGATCTGAAGGTCTCGTGTATGGTTGATCTTTTTGCACTTTGTCTAATAAAAAAAATCGAGTACATTAATTTAACTGCAGTTGAACCTGTTTCTTGTGTAGTAAAATGACCGGTTAAATAAATCAAGCTCTGAGATACAAGACACAAGGTAATAAAACGTTTGTGTTGTGTAATATTTACGGTAAACAAATAAAAATTAACTTTATTACCATTTTCGCGAATTCTTGTAGGCCACCAACAACAATACTCGGCTAAGAGTGTTCTTTGCTTATATTGGTAACATTGGAATGAATGAATGTTTATTGATTAAAAGAAATTTTAGCTGTTTTGTGTATAATGTTTGTGAATTTAATTTCGTTTGTGGTTTAGTAGGTTAAAAAACTTTCGAATCCGCGGTGCGATATTATTGTTACGAATTGGAATTTTCTTTAAAGTCTTCGTCATTTGGCAATTATTCAATATCGATATTATTACGGTGATCAAATTAGAGATTCATAAATATCTTAGAAATATTAACACAAGAGGTCAAAGACCTGTCGACGGGGGTTCGTCGACAAAAGATCGCCTACTCGATTGTCCGTCTGTGATTTTTAAGCTGATTAAAGATTATTAGCCTTTCAATTTAAAACTATGTAAAACGGTCACAAGAGGATTATTAATCTCGATTACGAACTTGTCTTAAAAATGTCTTGATCAATAGATCATAATCATTGAAGTAAGTATATAGTACTTGTAAGATAAAATTCGTTTGATTACTCCCAAATTTTAAATATTTGAGCGCAAATTCTGAATTTGTACATACATAAGTAAATGAAATTCGATAATTTAAAAGATTCAAAATTGTAAATTTTGATGATTAAATCAAGGTGCTTTTGGCTTAAATCGTTTTGCTTCCTACAAAAGGTAGGAGAGAGATTCTACAAACGTGTTAAATTACTCCACTCCGGCAAATGACTTCTGCAGAAGCTGTTTGGACGAGGAGGAGGAAAGATGTTGGTTCATTTCCTTTGCTTGGGTAAGTTCAAGATGGACAACCTGTCGAACCTCGAAAACAGGTAAATAGCGGGATGTTCTCCGCTACGTAAGTAGCTCTAATTTTTTCCAGTTAGGGTAAAGGGGATAAAGACTGTGGTCTCACAATGAACCGCCATCGGTCTAAGTGTGCCTAAGCAGCCACTTCAACCTAACCTATTCCACTCCGGGGCAACCATCTGTTTTACAATTTGTACATGAGATTTATTCGGATGCTTCAAATTTTAATAATGATTTAAATTGTAGATTACTATTTAAAGTTCTAAAATTATTTACCACGAACTTTTTCCAAAGACTTACTTTGAAACCTGTAAATTTCCATTTTATTCAAATATTAAAATAATTCAAAGCTTACCAAAGCTCTTATTAAACAAAAAACTTTCAATAACGCCCAAAAATTCGTTGGTTTTAAAATGAAGCATTATTCAGCATTAAAAAAATCTATAAAAAGCTCACAGTTGAATGAAAACAGTTATGTTTTAAAAGTTAGGGCAAATCTGTTAGCTAACATGTATGTGAAGTTGGCCCAAAAATCATCCCAAAAAAACGCAGGGGTAACACTAAAATAAAATTTTTCTTCATACTTTGGTGTCAGCCCAAAAAAAGATGTATAACACAGTTTATATAATGTCAGCCCAAAAAATGTCTATCATGATAGCAAAATTTATCACGACAGACTGTCAGCCCAAAAATAAAACTATCATGGGAAAGGAAACTAGAATAACTAAGAAGAACTTTATAAATTTTCGCATTCAACTGAATATTTTCTGAAGATTTGTATTGTTGACACCAATCTCCCGATAGGCTTATCAATTGTGAGTACTCTGAAAAATTTTCAGAATTTTTTGATGGGGATAGCATGGTCAAATATGCCCGCAAATCCTTGTGAGTCGTATTTAATTTGATTTTTGCAATTCAACTGAGTATTTTCTCAAGAACTGTGTTGTTGGCACCAATCTCCTGATGATTTTTTATTAAGCCTATCAATTGTGAGTACTCTGGAACATTTTCAGAATTTTGTGATGGGGTTAGCATGGTCAAATATGGCCGCAAATCCTTGTGAGTCGTATTTAATTTGATTTTTGCAATTCAACTGAGTATTTTCTCAAGAACTGTGTTGTTGGCACCAATCTCCTGATGATTTTTGATTAGGCCTATCAATTGTGAGTACTCTGGAACAAATCAAATATGGCCGCAAATCCTTGTGAGTCGTATTTAATTTGATTTTTGCAATTCAACTGAGTATTTTCTCAAGAACTGTGTGGTTGGCACCAATCTCCTGATGATTTTTGATTAGGCCTATCAATTGTGAGTACTCTGGAACATTTTCAGAATTTTGTGATGGGGATAGCCTGGTCAAATATGGCCGCAAATCCTTGTGAGTCGTATTTAATTTGATTTTTGCAATTCAACTGAGTATTTTCTTAAGAACTGTGTGGTTGGCACCAATTTCCTGATGATTTTTTATTAGGCCTGTCAATTGTTAGTACTCTAGAACATTTTCAGAATTTTGTGATGGGGATAGCCTGGTCAAATAGGGCCGCAAATCCTTGTGAGTCGTATTTAATTTGATTTTTGCAATTCAACTGAGTATTTTCTCAAGAACTGTGTTGTTGCCACCAATCTCCTGATGATTTTTTATTAGGCTTATCAATGGTGAGTACTCTGGAACATTTTCAGAATTTTGTGATGTGGTTATCATGGTCAAGCATGGTCGCAAATCCTTGTGAGTCGTATTTAATTTGATTTTTGCAATTCAACTGAGTATTTTCTGAAGTACTGTGTTGTTGGCACCAATCTCCTGATGATTTTTGACTGAGACTGGAGCTATGTATTGTTCCAGAATTTTTCAGCCACTTCTGTGGATGCGGATAAATTTCATTCTTCATCGAATAAGCTTTTTAGTATAGGTCACACAACTAGCTTTTCATAAAAACCGGACAGAATATATTAAGCTTCACGCAATATTTTCAAAAGCTTACACGATTGCAAATTCTTTGTTTCTGTACAGGGCTTCGTAAACATTCAGCATCGATGGCAAAAAATGTGTGTTGCATATAAAAACATTTGACGATCGTTTCTACCATTTTCTGCCGGATGACAAAATCGAACGTCAAATGTTTATCGTAGTCGACATTAAGCAACAGAAATTTTTTGCTATCAACGTCGACACGACAATCGCAATAAGGGTATATCCTAAAAATAAAATTTGAAAGTTATAAAATATCGGAAGGCTTATCGAATGAGCTTTGCAAAATTGAAAAGATTTAAAGAGACTTTTTGTAACCTTCCCATAACTAAAAGCGCTGGTTGAAAGCAATCAGATCTAACAAGTTGTAAGGCTTACACTAAAAATGTTAAGTAAGCTAAGTACCCAATAAATAAAGCAGTAAAATTTCTAAAAATTCACAAAATTTATAAAACCTGTAGCTACCGATGAGCTTTTTCATGTAAAATGATTTTTATAAATGAAAAGCTCTTTTACTATTGATTCATTGAACATTCGAATTTTCTATAAGGTAAAGTTAAATAAGATCGTACTTCTTTTTAAGCCAGACTGCAGATGAATACCAATTTCCCAATTTCTGTAAACCGATTCTGCGATCAAATTAGTTATGATATCGATCATTATTGGCTTTAATATTTTACGTCTATCAAAGCTTTCTTGTTTTGTCTTTGAATAATGGCGCCAAAAATAATTAATTGTTCTTTCCTGACATCATCCAATACGAATTTGGTCTACCGTGGAGAACAGCCGAGCTCGACTTATTATTTGCATAACTTGATTATAACAAACCTTAATTTCTACTTACAAATCAGGAAGTGCGATAAACCAAAAAAAAAAAAAAAAATACAAAAACAAAAAAAGCGCTCTCTTACGCCTTAGTGATTACTGATTAGTGATTTTTAATTACGTTATCGCGGTTTTTCGAAACCATATGATAACGCGTATGTCGCGGGATAGTGTTGAGCGATTGGTGTTGTAGTACATTAATATTGACGTATTTTTTTTTTTTTAATTTTTTATTTCAGGCAATCAAACAGTTTACCGATCTAGTAAATGGTGTCGATGCACCATCTACCACAGGTCGTAAACTAGTTACACCCGCAACAGCATTAAAATTCCTTTTGGCACGTAAATTCGATGTACCGCGTGCTGTTGCTCTTTACGAACAACACGAACAAATTCGTCAGCGTGAAGGATTATATAATTTTGATCCGTCATGTGATCCAATCAAATC
Organism: Tipula vernalis; assembly: GCA_958295665.1. NCBI lineage: Eukaryota > Metazoa > Arthropoda > Insecta > Diptera > Tipulidae > Tipula > Tipula vernalis. The sequence goes on along the minus strand of OY282559.1, from coordinate 13,604,575 downwards.
AGAATTGGAAACGGGTAAATTCACAATACTACCAGGGCGCGATACAACGGGAGCTGCGATTGCTCTATTTACCGCGAATTTACATAATCCGATTCATGTGTCGCATAAAACAACGCTACAAGGAGTGGTGTATCAATTGGATGTGGCACTACAAAATACGGATACACAAAAAGCCGGTCTGGTGTTTATATACGACATGAGCTCATCAAAGTATTCGAATTTTGATTATGAATTGTCGCAGAAAATTTTAACGTTGCTAAAGGTAAGTGAAATAATATTTTTGAAAATCAATAAATGTGCTAATAAAATACTAAGCTGCCATCTATAAAACGTGTTCAAAACTTTACAAAGAAAAACAAAAAAAAAAAAATCATTAGACAGAGGAAACGAAAACGAACACGAAAATCCAAACTACACCAACAACAAAAAATACATGTGCAACTGTGACATATGCGCACGCGTCAAATTTTTTTATTTTTTATTTCCGCTGTAAGCCCTATTCGCAATATACATACATCGTATTATTATTCGCAGCTAAATTAAATAATTTATTAAACGACCTTGACCTCATTCAATTGGCATTCATTGCGCTTTGTAATTAATTGAACCAAATTTATGATCTCTACGTTTTGTGTAATTGCAACCAAACCAACAAACACAGCTAAGCACACCTGGAATCCAAAAAACAATAAAAAAAAACGAAAACACGATGGATGAAATCATGAAATAAAAGAGAAATTTCCCCTACTTTATTTTACATAATAAAACATACATTTTACTCTTTTTCACACATATTACACATAAATCTATTGTATATCTACCTCATTTTTACCGTAAATTGTGCGATTGTGAATTTTTCGTGTGGATCGGCTCTATTTTGTATATTTTGTTTCAGTTGTATTCTAGTTTGCTGCGGTGTATAACGATTGTCGTTTGAAATTTCTTGTCGAATTTTTTTTTTTTTAAATCTTGTTGATTCGCGTAAAAATTACAAAAAATTAATTGTCTGAAAATATCAATTATTTAACGGTATTCTACACGTTAATACAAATCGCGTGTAAGTGCGATTTTAAAGTGAAATAATTTACGGTTTTGTGTATACTTACGATAAAAAAAAAAAAAAAAAAAAGTAAAAATTGGAAGAAAAGAGTAAAACTTCGTTTCAACTTTCTTTTTCGCCATTTTGTTGTTGTATTTTCAAAATAAAAAAAGAACTTTTCTTGGATTTGTATTTTTGTGTTAACGTGTGTGTGTGTGTGTTTATATTTATTAAGGGTAAAACTATATCCGGTTTGTTCGTATTGTGGGATATTCCATCCGGTTTAATAAACAAAAACAACAATAATTATAAAATTTGACAGTTGGTTTGTAGATTTTTATGGACTGTTTAAAAGTGTACGTGTGATCAGTCACTGTTAATTGTATAAGTGTGATTACATCACGCTTTTATTGAGACAGCAAAATACGAGAATTTAAGCTGCTGATTTTAGAATACCTTTTGTTGTGTATTTTTGTAAGACTTGGATATTTTGGTATTTTTTTTAAACAATCGTCCAAGGTAAGTGAGATAATTAGGTCAGAAAATGTTTATTTTTTGCTTTTTAAAGCAAAGATCAAACTGATAGGTCTAGGCACCGGGTTAGAGGTCTAGTTTCACTTAATCTCAAATGATCAAGACGAGAGATTGCAACTAAAGTGTTTTGACCTTATTTACCGGCATTTTTATGAAAATATTTTGTCGTTTCATCTATTATCGGCTGGTTTTTTAAACATATTATTCATTATTAGCACATTGTTGAAGAGTCAAAGTAGTTTTAAATGTTATGTATATTCATTTTTCAAAAATCACTGTCTCCAGATATAATTCGCCGGGACAAAACCCCAGACGTTTATTTAGTTTAGTCAGACAGTTAGTTAAAGATCCAGATAGTTAGAGAGTTCTCTAGTTGAGAGAATTGACAACAGTAACTGCTGACATCTATTGCAAGCCCATTGAATTTATTTTATGTTATACATTTATTTATATCAGTTACTCTCTGTAATACAATTTATTACAAAATAAAACTTAAAAATAAAAATTTAATAAATTAGTATGAGTTAACTACACAAATATCTAACAGGTTATGGACCCAGGAGCGAGGAATCTGCAATTTAAAATTAGCAGATGGTGGAAATACACAGTTGCATATTGTAGAGATGACCACATTGTTTGAAAAGCTGGATGCGTTGGGAGAAGACAAAATTTCTGATGATTGTATGGTAGTAATGCTCTTAAGCAGAAACACGGCCGGAAGGCGATTTAACTAATAATAATACAAAAAGCGTAGTGTTAAATCCACCTGGCGCCCTATTCTCGAATTCCACAACCATTTTCTACATGTGGACATCTGTCAATATCTATATATAGTATGTCATTATGACGTTTTCGTATAAGGGGAATTTTTTTCACCTTCATAGCGAAGTTTTACCGAAAAATTCCATAGTTTTTATGAATTTTGATTCGGGAGCTACTACAGACATGGTCAACAATAAGAACAGCTTTATAGAATTTGATAATTCAAATTCGCAAATAGTGATAATGTCGAATGTTCAAACCTCTAACGGAACAATAGCAACAGTAAACAACGAGAACTTAAAAGTAAAACCTCGTTTGTGGTTTAATATCAGTAAAACGATTAGTATAAAAGGGTTTTATAATTCATTTCAGTCGTTACAATTGTGAAATATTAAAAGAAAACGAAATAGTTGGTGTTGCGGCACACAATGATAATTGAGGGGCTCCAAACCACAGTAAACCACATTTAAAATTTTAACTTTTTTTTTCAATTAATCGGTCATAAATGTTCATTGAAATGGTAATTTATTATAAAACAAATATTATTATAGTAAGTAACCTGAAAATAACTGTTTCTGGAAGGCGGATTAAACGAAAATGTTTAAAAATGTGGGTTGACTTTGGTTCTGAGCCCCTCAATAGTCATCACAAATCGCACAGAATTAAAATCAGTGCTCCATTGGATTAAATACATATATGTACAGTATTGTTCGAATTAATGTGAACATGAACATTTTTTGGTTTTGTGCTATTAATTGGGCCATACCTGTAAAAAAATTCATTTTGCATATATCTTGTATTTTGTGTAATATGAATTGGTTTAGCAGGTGTTCATTTTTGCCTTTTGTTTTTTTGTTTTTTAAATTTACCGTTATAAATACTTTTTTTCTCTATGATACCTAAGCGAACTCAGTATTGTGTAATTAGTCAAATAAAATAGACTGCATTTTAAAATGGATATTTCGCCAAAAAAAAACGGGAGAAAATTGTTATCCTAGGACCAGGGTTTCGAACCCGCAAAATTTTGGGTTCGGGTTCGGGTTCAGGTTCAAAGGAAGAAAATAATTGGGTTCGGGTTCAGGTTCGGGTTCGGGTTCGGGTTAACAAAAAAATAAAACTTCACAGATATTTAAAAAAATCTATATATCGTCACCTCAGTATTCAAGCGCCACAAACGCATTCTGATCATTTTGAAGTTAGGTTTGCCATTATCTAATGTGACGGTCCTAACTGCAAATTGACTAAAACTCATCTGTGTCACTCAAACTCATCTGAAACACTAGACTGACGAAGTGGTATAATAACTACCTACGTTGAAAACTGATTTGACGATACAGTCTACATTTTTACGTGAAATGGCAGTTCTCACTCCAAAATTACAAAAATGCGTTTGTATCACTTAAATACTGAGATGACGATATTTATTTATTTCATTGAAAACATTTCGTTTAGTTTGACGAATAGGATATATCTTAATGACTCTTCTTGAAGGTGTACCCTTTGTGGTGCTAAAATAAACTTTAAAACCGAAAATGCCCATTCCACACTAACTTTCGTTGCAGGAATCGCTGACAAAACTTTTTCAGCTTCGTATAAAAGTGGAATTTCAATTTTATGGTTTTCTCACTATTCCATAGTATTTTCTCCTTGTGGACCCGTGAAAATGATTCATAAACAGTAACATCCTGCTATACGTTTAGTTCAAAGTTAGTCCAACTGTCTAAATTGTTGGATTATGATAAATATTATACAGTGGAATTCAGTCAACACGAAAACGGATAACACGAAATATCAATTCACAATTGACAAGAACACTCTTTTGATCCCAGTTCCACTATTTCTTCATATTATTTTCGCTTAGCACGAAGTTCTGAAAGCACGAAATATTTTGTTGTTCCCCTCGATTTTGTGTTATCCGACTTCCACTGTATATAATATGCGATTTTTTTTTTGTCAACCCGGAACCCGGTTGAATCGAACCCGCGAAATGTTGGATTCGGGTTCAGGTTCAGGTTCGAAAAAATTACTAAAAATCTTTGAACCGGAGCGGGTTCGAGGTTCGGGTTCGGTTCGAAACCCTGCCTAGGACAGTACACCTCCTTGACTCAGAGGGATATTGCACGAGTGTGTTCCGTGAGTTTGGGGGGCCGTAAACAAAATTATACGGCAAAAAAAAGAGACAGGAAGTGTTGAGTTGAAGCGCGTCGGGAGATGTGGAAGAAAGAGAAAAACAACGGCCAGAGATGAGGCGTTTCTAATGAGGCAAAGCAAAATAGATCCTAAGAAAACTAGTTCCGACTTACAACAAGACCTGGCGGAACATGGAGTGAACATTCATGATTCTACTATAAGAAAAAGGCTCATTGAAATGGGAAGAAAAACAATCCGACCACAGAAAAAGCAATTGTTGACAAAGCCAATGATGAAGAAGTGACTTGTTTGGGCCAGAAAATATGTCAATTGGACTACGGAGGATTGGAAAAAAGTTTTATTCTCGGACGAAACCCATTTTGTCGTGCAGGGACAACGGTCACGGTTTGTGCGAAAATCTGCAGGAGAAAAACTAACATCGCGTCATTTTGATCAAACAGTCAAACATTCACCAAAAAAAATGTTTTGGGGATGTTTTTCATATATGGGAACAGGCAGTCTGGTGCCAGTCGAAGGCATGAAGAATGGCCTAAAATACAAAGAAATCCTAGAACGGAAGCTTCGAAGTAATTTGGAAAAAGTTGGTGTTATTCAAAATATAATTTTTCAACAAGATTCAGCGCCATGCCATAAATCCAAAGTAGTAATGAATTACTTGACTCAGCAAAAGGTTAGATGTCTCGATTGGCCTGGAAACTCACCGGACTTGAATCCCATCGAAAATTTATGGGCCATTTGTAAGGCCAAAGTTCGAAAAACAGACTGTACAACAGTTAAAAAGATGGTGGAAGCTGTTATCGAGGTTTGGTTCCGGGACCCAGAAATCACTGAAAACTGCCGAAACTTGATTGATTCGATGCCCAGACGTGTGCAAGGCGTTATTACTGCCAAAGGTGGACACACATCATATTAAGAACAATTTGTTTAAAAAAATATATTTATAAATAATTTCTTACATTAATTTCCTGTGTTCACATTAATTCGAACAATACTGTAGATATCTGTGGCTCTATATCGATCAGAACACCAGTTGGAAAGAAATACATACTCACATTTATAGATGATTATAGTAGAAACACAATTGTTTACTTACTTCAATATAAATCTGAGGTAACCGAGAAATTTAAAGAATATGTGCAACTCGTGAAAACAAAGTTCATAAAAATACTGAAGACAGTGTGGAGAGTATATAAATTTAAATAAACAAAGCTTTTGTATGGAACAAGGCATAGAAATGCAGTATACATCAGATTAACCACCGCAGCAGAATCGGGTTGCTGAAAGAAAAAATAGATAAAAGCATTAGTTGGGCAATGAAGATTAAAGATAAACTCTATTGGATCAATGCGATGAATAATGAAATCACTTCATTGAAGGAAATTAGCACGTGGAGTCTAGTTGAAATGCCGAAGAGTCGAAATATCGTGAGCTGTAAGTTAGCGAGAAAACGTATAAAGCTCTCAAGGTTATTCTCAAAAATTTGAAGTTTAATGTGTTTTTGGTTGTAACTGGTGGGCCCCATTTGCTTGAAATTTTGACAGCTCGTCTGTCTGATATTCCGTTTCACGAAAACAATCATGTTTTCGCTTGTGGAGCGTTTCGAAATATTGAACATTTATTTTCAAAGTCAGTGTTGTGTAGCCGAAACCGTGCGAATTTTGAAAAGAAATATGGGTCGTAAAAGAGCGCCAAGCGGACCCGCTGAGTTCGTGAGAAAGGCTTGATGTTAGATAACAGAAGTGGTCACAGTGTAGGACAGAATCCATCGATCTCAACTCGACGCCGATCGCAGCAACTGGCCATTAGTCGCACCAGCCTGAGGAGAATACTGCACAAAAACCTACTTCGATATCAGTTCTCTGCGTAGGCAACCAAATAATCGGCCGTTTTGGAGATTTCAATTGGCCTGCGCGGAGCTGTGATCTGACGCCGGTGGACTTTTTTCCATGTCGTTTCTTTAAGGATAGATGTGTTATGCTGATAACCCAGAGAAAATTTCAGCTTTATGACATAACATTGCGATTATTATTCGCGAGCCAGTGGGTAAGGCCAGCAAAGGAAGCCACATGAACGAAATTGTTTTTCATTCTTAAATCGGAGATTCCAGCCTACACAATAAAATGTTTCCACCAAATATAAATGTACACTCATGTTATAGAGTTTTTAAAAACAAACTTTTAAATGACCGAGCAAACGGCGCAGTGGTTAAAGCTGCGGCGGTTGGATCGGGAGGTACCGGGTTCGAATCCCTATAGGGGTAGGATGCAAAAAGGATTTTTCATCATCTGATTACGATCGGTGATGAAGATGAACACATCTATGACCCCCCCTGTTTAGAGTGCATAATCCATGGGCCAACCCACCTTTCATGTCAGCACCTATAGGTTGGCATGAAGCAATACAATGTGCAGGTGGTTTATACAGAAACGGGTCTATAGCCGTCCGTCCTCGATTTGGCTTAACTGCGTAAGGTAGGCCGATAAAACGGAACGGCGAAAGAGTTGGGAGTGTCTAGAGTCCCAGAACAGATTGCAGAGTTTCAAAGAGGAAAAAAAAACTTTTAAATGACCCACCCTTTATTTGTTTTTTGTGCATTCCGAAGGAAAGCATGTTCGAACAACCAGATAAGTCAGGTGATACTAGTTCATTTTCCGGAGATAATGAGTTTGTTTCATCATAAATTATAAACGTAATCGAGAACAGTCAAGTTCGTCGATTTGACCAGTAAAGCCAATTGATTTGAAGCACTTTGTCACTTACAGTGTTTCATTGGGTCCTGGGTATATAAGTGATTCATTGGGCGTCAAGGAAGCTCTTAATGGAACGTACAGTGAACTATGGCGAGCGATAATGTAAGAAGAATTCAATTCATTAATTGAAAATCGTACATGGGATTTGGTTGACAAATCGGAGGTTAGGAATCACATATGTTGTAAATGGATTTTTAAAACTAAAACGAATTCAACGGGAAAAATAGCGAAATATAAAGCGTAACCTGTCATAAAACGATGTGCTAAGAAATCAGGCATTGATTGTGGGAGGGGGGGGGGGGAGTTATTCGCCAGTGGTCCAAATACGATTTGGCATTTTTGCAAAATGACTTGGTGGAAGAGTTCTATAAGATGCAGTCAGAGTGCTTTGCAACGGATGACAAAGTTTGTCGTTTAAAAAATCAATATAAGGACTCGAGCAAGACAGTCTTATCTGGAATACAACTTTAGTGACCAACTGAAACAATTTGGCATGAATCAATCGCCAATTGATCCGATTGTCAAATAATATCCAAGCTAAAAATGAGCTAAAACCGGATTTAATGAAGACATATACAAAATGAAAGACATTGGTGAAGCAAATTACAGCCTTGGCCAAAAATATAAAGCACCCCTATCTATTAGCATTATATATTAATATTATGTCTTTCTAAACAATGGGTGTTAACGAACGAGTCATCCCACAAAATGCGACCCTTAATTATTGAAAATCACCAATTTTTGTTTTGTTTTAGGTTCTTAACAAGAAGTTGTAGCGTCGTAAAATTTTTTTATTTTAGTTTTGTATTTGATCGTGTGCAGTCTTCACATAAAGTGTTTTAAATCAAAAAGAGTTTTCGTAAGTTTTTTGAGAAAAAAAGTGTGTTTGTGATAATTATGCCTAAAGCGTGCCAACTCAGTGAAGGAATAAGGGCACAAATTGTGTTGTTGGATTCCCAGGGTGTAAGCCAAATTAAAATATCCCAAAAATTAAAATGCTCTCGTGGAGCAGTTCAATCTACATTGAAAAGGGTTAAAGAGACCGGGGACTATGCCTATAAACTACGCTCAGGCAGAAATCGTATCACTTCGGTAAGAGACGATCGACAAATTGTGCGAAAATCTCTCAAAAACCGAAGAAAAACATCTGCTGAGATAGCTGCAGAGCATTTAACAGAACAAGAAGTTCACATTTCGGCACGGACAGTTAGAAGAAGGCTCCTGCAAGCTGGATTGAAAGGTTGTAAAGCAAGAAAAAAACCTTTGCTCTCACTTACCAACATAAAAAGTCGCTTGAGATGGGCTCGAGAACACAAACATTGGAATGACGTGGATTGGGCGAGAGTTGTTTGGTCAGATGAATCTTCTTTTGAGGTAAATATAAAAAATAAATATTAAAAAATAATTAGTCAAAAAAAAAAATAAAAAATTGTGCTATGTATTTTAAAAGAATAATAGAGAAATTTATGTTAAATTTGATGGAATTCTTATAGACTTTTGGAACTCCTGGCGCAACCATCGTAAGAAGAAGAGTCGGGGAAGCATACAATCCTGATTGTATAGTGCCTACCGTAAAGCATGGAGGGGGTAAACTGATGGTGTGGGGTTGTATGGCATCATCAGGGGTGGGAAAACTGTTGTTTTGTGAGGGTCCGATGAACAGTACCAACTATGTTACCGTCCTCGAGGCTGCATTGAATGCCTCAATTCGGAAAATCTTTGGGGAAACGGATAGTTCTTCGATAATTTATCAACTGGATAATGCCCCCTGATATACTTCCCGCGTTACGATGAGTTGGTTTCGAAAAAAACAAATTCGAGTCATGGACTGGCCCGCCCAGTCACCAGACCTAAATCCCATTGAAAATTTGTGGTCAATTTTAAAAAAAAAAATCAAGGATCGCAGTATGACTTCAAAGGAAGACCTCAAACGTGCGCTGACAGAGGAATGGAAAAATATATCGAGAAATACCTGCGAAAAATTAGTACGGTCGATGAATAAAAGAGTCCTGGCTTTCATCAAAGCCAAAGGAGGACCTACAAAATACTAAAATTAATAAAATATAAAAAGTATTTCCTAAAAATATTGAGTTTTAATTTTTGTCTTCATTCGTTTTGTAGATACTGCAATTTGGGAGGGGTGCTTTATAATTTTGGCCAAGGCTGTATATATTATGCAACTGTCACGTAATAAAAAAGATCATGACCGCCGCTTGGTAGGAAACTGCTTTAACCAATACACTTCATTCTACGACGAGCAAGTGTATTTAATAGCCTATCGAAAAATATCTGATTTCAATTTCATTGTCAACTTAAGGTAAAAAGATAATAATTTTAAATGTATATCAAATAATCATAGATAAGGATGTTATAGCAATTTTCTATACTTGAAGTTGTATAAGTATTGTATGATTTGAGTGGAATTTTATCAATAGCTTCAATCATGCCAAATTAAAAAAAAATATCACTTTTTACTTAAGATTCGATTTTTCACCACTGTATTCAGACAGTTTTGCCTCAACAAGCGTTTTCCTTGAGAAATGTCCAACACTATGTTCATTGAACAATAAAGCAGCTTCGTTCAATTTTTCTCCTCGCCTAAGGAACTCTCAATCCGAGTTGACAAGAAAGTGAATTAAATCCGCGCGGAATTAATTCCACATTTCGCCCGGTCCCCACATTTTATTTTAGTACACATTAGTGATTTATTACGATGTATGTATGTATTCAAATTCAACTCAACGACTTATATCGTGCAATTTCGAAAGATCTGCCAAAATAGAATACAGATAGATCAATACTTAATTAGTATTTTTCAGTAGAACATCCTTGGGGGTCCAATTCAGAATTTCCAGATTTATACAGATGACGCTCGAGAATTGGTAAGGGTCAACAATTTTGCCGATTTACTAAATTAGTTCAACGTTGATCGTGCATTTATAGAAGAAGTTTCGTAAGTGCTAACTAGAAGTTTTATCAATCAGAAGAGTAGTTAAAAATGTCTTATTCATGGAACATTACGAAAATAATCTATAACTAACCGTTTCTGTTAGTCGCCACGTGCAATACATTGAAAAATCAAATAATTACTAAAATCGTAAAATTCAGTCATTTACATAAAATACCCATAATCTTTTGTCAAGGTCAATTTTAATTAAAAAACGCGCCGCTGATTTGAAGGTTCATCAATGTTCGAAGCATTAACCGCAAGATCCGCTGAGGCGATTGATAAGATGATATGGTATTTTCATAGATTTTTTACATTTCGATTTAGAAGTCTCAACAAATTCAGACAGTGAGAAATCCTGAAGAGATAATTAAATTCTCGACTCGCAGATGCGACTAGTGTGTATTTCCAAACGATCGTTAATGAACTTAGCCTTCATTTAGTCAACCGGTTTAATTGAAATGAACTTATCTAATTTTAAGTATCTTGCAATGTTTTTTAATGAATTCCAACACGAGCTCGTGTGTAATTGAGTACTTTACATGAACATTTTAACGGGCGAATTAATTCTTGTTCGGCACACTGAGATATTGAAGGTAAACAAAGTTAGTTTAATTTTTTGACTATAAAGGAAATATCATTTAACTGGAAATTGACTGTTTTGTTGAGAAGTAGGACATAAGGAAATTGTGGAGTTAGTACTTATACCAAATTTGTTTTACATTTATATTCGAATTACACTTCTCATGTCGTAATATAATTCCACCAAATTCCTTCTATTAATTACAGTCAAACCTCTCAAGGTCAAACATTCCGTACGATTAAAAATAAAAATAAAAAATAAAAATCGAGTTTCTATTGTTGCAGGCCTCTTGCCAAACGTCTAATGAATTAATGCTTAACCTCGTACTCTAAAATTTTTAGTATTGCTACATGTGTACACATGTATCAAACAAATTTTCTTTATTTTCTCGTAAACTATTTAAAAATAATCTTATTTACTTATTATACGAACCTTGAAAATAAATTCACTATCACCTAACTATTGAATAAATCACCGCAGATTTCATCATAACTACGTGCTTATAAACAAACAACTGTGTAACTTTAAAATACGCAAATAATGTTTTTAAGACAAAAATTCCGCGAGACTAAACAATTTATTAATACATTGATTAGGCTACCAGAACACTCTTGATATAACGACGATCATTGTCATGTATATGGTAAGAATTTTAATCGCATAAAGTATAAAATAAAATTCCAGTAACCATCATCATCACCAAAAAAAAAAAAAAAAAAAAAACACCAACAATCAAATCAAACCGCGAATTAATTATTTTAATTTCATCACGTGTTTATGTTTCATTCAATGTGTCTCTACGCGTATGGTTTGTTGTTGTTTGTATCGTTCTTTTGTTGTTGTTTTTTTTTTTTTTTTATGTTACTTTTTTGAATGAAAAACGATTCTATTTTTATAGCAGCAGCGCGCAGAAGAGCAGCAGCAAGCAAGTAAGCAACCAGCTATTTTGAAAGAATTTTTGTTTGTGTTTCGTTTTATTTCATGTACACATATCGTCGTAAGTTAAGTGACGTGTATAGAACGGAAGGAAGCCTTTTAGTTTTGTTTATTTATTCTCTCTCTTAAATTAGAATTATTAGTCGTATGAATGTATATATATGATACACCGTTTTCAAATATGTAAATTGTGTGTTTTGCTTGGTAATAAGACCTTCAAAATGTGCGCACGATAAATGTTTCGGTTGAGTTTAATACCATCTTTAATGATATGTTTGCATTTTTTTTTTTTTCTTAGGAATTTTGGGGATTTTCCCCAAATTACACACAAAAGTACAATTCGATTAAAACAACAACCACAGCAGCAACTTATTAAGATATAATCACTTTCTTATATTTAATAATCTTATGATTTTCTGGCTTCCGGTATGAAATTAACCATGCTGAAAAAAAAATTGTTTTTTTTTTATCTCGACATATCTTGCTCTTTCTTTGACTGAATTTTCTTAGAAAGTGTAAAGATGGGAAATTCGTTATGGTTCATGCATCGATACGTTTGGCGCAAGTGATTTTTCGGTTACTGGGTTTTTTTACTGTTGCTACATAATTTGTATACTTATTTATGTTTGGAGATTAAGTTTTTTTTTTTTTTTGGTTTGCGAGGAATTTTCCCTTCCTGTATACTCATTTCTTAATTTTACTCTACCTGCTAAAAACACCCAATAATGAGCCCCCTTAAGCAGATTTGTATTTTTGCAATAATAAAAAAAAATATTTATATAAGATTATTTCCTTTTTCCCGTAACCACCCTGTTGCGATACAACACCGTAGTTCCACAGCATACAAGATGATATCCGCCTACCAAACTGTTGACCTTGAGCACTCAGGAACCTCCGAAACGCGGCCGGACCTCTGCTACCACCAAATTACTCCTGATCTGGTTTTTTATGTTTTAAATCTTTATTGGATTTATCTTTCAGCACGATTGTGTCCAACTGCACAATCAATCTTCGTGTTACGGTTTTCAGCCGAGTTAAATTTCCTTCTTTCTTTATACAAATTGTTTCACTTTATTGTTGTCTAGTTTTAAATCACAATTTCTTTTTTTAAACACAATTCACTAACAATATGTGTAAACTATTTATCAATTATGACTTGATAAAGATTATAGTTTATAATTACAATAATTTTATTAAAGTAATAATTATGATGTTGATAACAAAATTGGGTCTTTTAATTTAATTCAAGTTGTCCAAAAATGGTCGACTGTAATTCCACATTTTTTTTTTTTTCTTCTTTGATTTGGATTTTGTTTTTGTCTTATCCCGTATCAAATGCTATAACCGGCTGACCAACTAAATAAAATAATTTATTTGCTCAATGAAGAGGGGAATACCAACGACAACACACAAAAATCAAAAACGAAATATCTAATTTGATGTTAAGTCACATAATGAAACGTACAGTGGGTACACCAAGTATTCCATGGGACAAGTAACATGCTTATGCCGGATGTTACATTCGTGGGAACGTACCCATCGACCACTGAGGTCTCATAAGCCGGGCCTATATTATGATGATAAACTTAATAAACTTATGTATGTATATGGGATTATTAGTGTTTTTGTCAGGTTCGTATATCCTTGGCATGATAAATTCCGATATTTTTGTCATCTGGACGGCACAGCTCATATGCGACATTTCCGATCTTGCGTAATACTTTAGCTTCCAAAAATTTTGGTGCTAATTTTGCTGAATATTTCTTGGCAGCGTCACTTTGAGAAAAGTTTCGGACTAGCACTGCTTGACCCTCAGATATTTTACGATTTCGGCTCCTCAGGTTGTATGCCTGTGCACTTCGCTTTTGTGCCTCCTCGAGTTTTGATAAAACCCTTTGCTGACACAAACTCAGACGATTCTGTTTGGATTCAACGCTAAATTCTCCGTGAGATACCAAATTTAAGTCACGCAACAATTGGTAATCGTTCCCATGAGATATCAAGTGTTGCCCAAACATCAAGAAGTGCGGAGAGTATTGGGTAGACTCATGTTTTACATTACGTAACGCTGATACAATTTCGTGTAGGTGACTGTCCCACGTCCGATGATCTTCTTTGATATATGCGCGTATGGCACAAAGTATTGAACGATTTACCCGCTCTGATGCGTTACACTGGGGGGAATATTTTGGTGTCAGAATATGGTTTACGCCATATCTATTTAACATACCTTTTAAGCATAACGCGTTGAATTGCGTAGCATTATCGGAGGTTATGGACTCAGGAACAGAGAAAACGGTAAATATTTCTTCTTCAAGAAACTTACATACGTCTGTTGCGAGTGCACTTCTTAACGCTTTCACAAAAATGTACTTGGTGTACAGATCTAAAACGATCAGCAGGTAGGCATGTCCGTTTTTTGTCCTTGGGTATGGCCCTAAAAAGTCCATATACAGTCGTTGCATTGGCCGTACAGCAAGGAGTTGCTGTCCCATTGGTGGTTGTAGAGCTCGATTCGGAGCCTTGGTTTGCTTACACACCTTACAATTCCGCACATAGTTCTGGACCTGAGTAGCCATTCCCGGCCAAAAATAAAGTCGTTGCAATCTTTCCAGCGTTTTAGCGCTTCCGAGGTGCGAGGATGACGAAGGATCGTGAGCTAAAAAGATAAGATCATTAGTCAAAGGACGAGGTATATAAAGTTTCCATACAGGAACATCAGTGAGCATATTGTCAGAGCGATTCGAGGGATTCGCGTAAATTTTGTTATTTGACACTCGAAGATTGACATACTGCTCCGGGGTGTTTTCCACGGCGGTGACCAACTGCAAATAGTCAGCATCCTGAAATTTTGGATCATCGAGATCGACATGCAAAATCGGGCCATCCGAAGGTGATCGTATACTGTCCATGAAAGCTCTTGATAACGCATCTGGAACAATATTCTGGGTACCTTTGCGATGTTGGATGTCGAATTTGAAGGCTTGTAATTTTAGAGACCATCTAGCGAGTCTTCCAGAAAGATCTTTTTGGCCCATGAGCCATTTAAGACTCGCATGGTCGGTGATGATGGTAAACGGGTACCCCTCGACATATGCCCGAAACTTTTTTAAGCTGAGCACAGCGGCCAGACACTCCAGTTCGGTTATGGAGTAGTTCCGCTTTGCTGCGTTAAGCTTCTGTGACATATGTATATGCGATACATATGGGTGCTCGCCACCATCATGCCGAATCTGAAAGAGCACGCTTCCAATGCCAGTGGTACTTGCATCGCATTGGATGTAGAAAGGCTGGTCAAAGTTCGGGTGCGTTAGAACTGGAGCTGTAGTTAGAGCAAGCTTCAAATTTTCAAAGGCTTCTTGGCTTTTCTCGTTCCAAAGAAATTTTCTACCTTTTCTCAGCAATTCAGCTATCGGAGCTGCCAAAGTGGCATATGAAGGGATGAACCTTCGATACCAACCGGACAATCCTAAGAATTGCCGAACCTTTTTCACTGTGTTTGGAACAGGAAAATCCATAATGGCTTTTACTTTATCTGGGTTTACCCGAAGACAACCGTCGCCAACCACGTACCCTAGATAACGTATCTCCTTCAACAGGAACTTACTTTTTTCTAAGTTCACAGTTAACCCGGCTTTTTGAAGAAGAGAGGCTACTTGATGAAGCAAGTTGATATGTTCATCAAAATTTCCGGACGTAATGAGAAGGTCGTCCAAATAAACAAACACCTGCTCATGGAGCTGGTGTGGTATCACCCGGTGCATTAGGGGGGCCAGGTTTTTTCAGTAATGGGCCCTTAATTTTTTCCAATAATGAGCCCCTAAATTTTCATATGTACAATGGGTATGTAGGTAGGTACTTACACCAACCAATTTTGGTGGAAAAGCATGAAATTAAACATTGATGAGAAGATTTTCTTTAATAAAAATTGTAATGTAAAAAAATAAATATTTAGGTATTTATTCATTTTATAATAATAAAATTTCACAGTGGCATAAGTAAAATAATACAAT
The DNA here is from genome assembly GCA_958295665.1 of Tipula vernalis. NCBI lineage: Eukaryota > Metazoa > Arthropoda > Insecta > Diptera > Tipulidae > Tipula > Tipula vernalis. The sequence goes on along the minus strand of OY282559.1, from coordinate 13,588,860 downwards.
TCATATAAGGTTTTTAAGTCCATTCATATAAGGTTATCTACTTATATTTGTTTAGTAGATAGGTAGGTACCTAGGTAAATCACAGTCAGTTTGTTAAAATTATTTGATTGAACAGCATTGACAATGGAAATCCTCAATATCGTTTGTAATTTTTTTAGCGCATTTTCATGGTAAGTTCGATATTTGCATAATTTGCAAGTAACTCCCATTTTACTAGCAGTAATGTGCCCTGCACATTGAAAACATATTCCATTTGACGTCTTACTGTTGTTGTTTATATGTACATCAACTTCTTCGTCATTTGAAAATAATTGTCAAACGTGGGGTGCATCTCCTTCTCGCGCTGTTTATTTCCAGTGTTGTTCTACGGGGCGAGGAAAATTTCGTTGTTACTTGATTATTCTTATTGCCTGGGCCCTATTGCACCAACTACTTATCATTTATTACTTATCAACTTATCATAATTTTTGATAATTTTCTGTTGTACCAAATTGAAATTTGAGAAGTATTTAATTGAGTTATAATAAGTGATAAGCACTCACTTATCAAAATTAAGTTGCACCAATTTGCGAAATGATAAGTGATAAGTAATATTTTGATAAGCGATAAGTTTGAGGTTTTTGATAATTTTTTCGTAGTTCTGTTGCACCAAAAGTTTTAACTTATCAATAATCGACTACTTTAATGATAACTTATCAAAAATATCAATAAGAAAAATTTCACTACTCAAAAAAATTGATAAGAGCTACAAATTGTAGTGGTATGACGGAAGTCTGTTACAAACGTTTTTTTTTTTTGCTGTTATTGGTAAGATGAGAACTTTTGTTCAATTTTAAAAGAGTACAAACACATTTTTCAATAAAATTATTTATTATTCAAATGATTATAAATGATAATGACAATACACGTAACAATGTGTTTTCAAGTGTATAATAACTTTAATTTCAAAATTTATACCGCTATTTTATTGTATTCTAATAAGTTATAATATTAAGTCAAAGTAAGAGGTAAGACAGTTGTTTTTCGATATTTTAAAATTAATATAAAACTATCAAATATAGGCATTATATCAACTTTAGTGAACAAAAACTGAAATTTATTAAACGAAAAAATAATTTTTATAAATAAATGCGTCGATTCGAAAGATTATTCGAGGATGAAAACGAAAGAAGAAATCGTATAGTGAAAGCCAGAACCAAATATTCTCTGGACTCGCGAGTGATAAAATATTTTCGTTTCTCACATGAACAAATTAAGCACGTATTATTAAAAATCGGAGCAAATTTGCACCATGGAAGCGACCGAAACTGCGCATTGAGTCCTCTATAGCAGCTACTAACAACACTGCATTGGTTAGGAATATCCAGGATAGAAGTTTCTTGAGTTGGGTGGTTACCCTCAGGTAGCGGTTGCTTCGATGGAACAATGATTAATATAGATGCACCTACGGTCAATGAAGAACACTTTGCGAATCGACATGGAAAATATTCACTGAATGCAATGATGGTGTGTGGCTCAGACCGCAGCTTTTATGCATTAAATTCAAATTGGCCAGGTAATGTCCATGACTCTAGAGTATTGCCATATACAAGGCTATTTAGGAATTTTGAGTCTGGTTTTTTCCCGTTCCCCGGTGCTGTGATTTTGGGTGATAGTGCTTCCCCTTAAAGATTGGCTTATCCCAGTAATGCGAAGAAATCCGGATGATACAATAGAGCAAAGATTTAATCGTGCTCATAAGCGGACGAGACGAATAGTGGAAAATCATTTTGATTTGTATATGACGATTACAATTTTTGTATAATGTAGTTAAATTCAATTTATTGACAGGAATCCTATTAACAGGAATTCTCTTAATTCATTTGTTATGAAAATAAATTGTTTACGTTTAAGTACTGCTGAAAAATTATTTACAGTTAAAAAAGAGAATTTATTTTAAAAGCAACAAAAGAAAAGTTTTACAATTGATTCTTTACACTGAAATAAGAACTCTCAATTGAGAAAGGTTTCTCTTCATGTATTATTTTATTATATACATGCAAAATTGTTGTTGTTATTAAATTACAGAATAACAATTTTTTAATTGTTTTGCTTTATAGGTACAAAACCATTGTTTAACATATAAAATGTACGAAAAGCATACTATTTTGCAAACACTATCACATTTATAGTATTTTTGTATAGATCATTACAACTTATCATAAAAATGTGATAATTCGTAAATTGATAAGTTATAGACAATCTGATGTGCAACGCTTATCACTTATCATTATCAAAATTTGATAAGTTTTCAAATTGATAAGTGAGTGAGATTTTTTATTTTTGGTGAAACACTTATCACTAGGGCAACCAAAAATATGCACTAAAAAACCGGTTTTAAGCGCTTAAAATATGCCTTAAAAATATGATTTTATGCACTTAAAATATGCCCTATAAAAATAGAATTATATGTTTCAAATCTCCGCCTTGAGAATTATTTTCCTTCCGTGGTTTTTTTTCGATTACGTTGTGCAGCAAGCAACAGTCCACAAGTCTCTAGTTTAGAAATGGTTGATTCGAGAAATCCGAAGTTAGCTGAAATATAGATCAAATCAGATCTAATTTGCTGTCACATAACAACTCCTTCGAAATCCTAATTGAGGCAGCTTCGTCGTTGTCCAGCGCATCAAAGATTCGAACCATATTTTCAAAATTACTGGCATAATAATTGACCGCTGCCAGCCAAGTTCCCCATCGGGTGGTAACCGGTTGCGGGGGCAGTGTAAGCCCAGGCGCCATTTCTTTAAAAGTCTCTACTCTAGACAGGGCTTTTAAAAATACTTTTTTACCGTTAGAGATTATATCGTGTGCTCACACACACGATGAAGTCCATGGGCAAGGCAAGTTAAATGAGTTATTTTAGGGTAAAATATTTGTATTGCCTGAACCGCTTTTGCCATGTATGGTTCAGCATCTGAAATGAACAACAAAATGGAATCTTTAGGGAAAGTATCACCTAACTTTTTCACCGATTCATCAAAAAGCCGCGCAATGGTTGAATGATTCGCCCTCTCTAAGTGCGCAGTATTCAACAAAAATTTTTGTTTGTCGATCATTTCGTTTGAATCTAAAATACCAATTATGACATTGGCCACATTTCTGCCGGTTGCTTCAGTGGTTTCATCGATTGATATCCATAAAAATTGATTTTTAAAATGGAATGCATTTTTATGCGAAATATTTTTAATAAAATTGGCAAAATATGCTTAAATTATGTAAAATATGCTCTTAAATATGCACTAATATCCAAAATATGAGAATATATGCAGTTTTGGGTGAAATATGCAAAAATATGCACTAACAAATAGGGCTTAAAAGGTTTCGTTTTTGGTGAAACGGATTCCTGTCTTATTTTTTTCACAATATGTACACAGGAAAAAAACATGCTAATGCATATTTTTGGTTGCCCTACTTATCACTTATCATTATCAAAAAAACTAACTTATGATAAGTTCATAAGTAATAAGTGATAAGTAGTTGGTGCAATAGGGCCCTGGTGTCACACCGTATTTCACGACAGATTTGTTAGTCGCCCTTTTTTTTTTATTTGTTTCGATTTTGAATTTAACTTATTTTCCAGTTTTTCCTTTTTGCATTGTTGTTTAAATAAGGCTTCTTGAATTTTTTTTTCTTTTTTTATTTGTCTTTCTTTACAACGATTCTCTTTTTCAACCTCAGCTAGACGTTTCTTATTAATTTTATCTTCTTCGGCCTTTTGGAAAGGCGTTGATGAAATAATAAAGGATCGATGATCCGAGTTTCTTATACCCATACGCACAGGTGTTTCCGGGACAGCAAGAAAACTTGTAATTTGCACATTTGGAGCGTCGATTTGAATGATAGGTATACCTGATAAATTCAAATTTTCTGTACCTTCAAACTTTAAAATATATTTTGCGTCAGAATCATTAGTCAAACATTATAGCTAATAGAATCGTTATGTACCTAGTACTTACTTCATCAATAAATTCAATGGATTCTACTTCTTGCGATATTACTTCATCAAGCTCAATAGTTTCACAATTAAACTCATAATCCGAACATACGTTTCCAGCATCCATTATTCCTGTTGGCTTCGATGCATCGGTTTCGTTGGCCCCATCATGATTAAAAATAATAGTATTATCGTCTTCCTATATTTTAATAAAAGTGTTACTGTTGATTTTTAACATTTGTAATGAAAAAAAAATATCAAATTTAATTTTTATAAGCAAACTTAAAATTTTTTGGTCAGTGTTTGTAAGAAATGAGTGATATATTTGTAACAGAATTGCGAAATCTTCGGTATCGGGACTCTCCGCTAAATTATCCAGTTGTTTTAATTTTTCTGGACCAACCAGATCTTTAAATTTATTTAAATTCATTGTCTTTTCGAGGCTGTTGTTCTCATCAAAACCAACTTGCTTGTTTTGGATAATGTTTGATGAGTTCCTTCCTAAACATTTCGAATAATCTATTGCATCAAGATTAAACGGTTGAAGACCACAGGTCCGAAATCCATTTATAATCGTATTTTTGTTAATGCATTGGTCTACAACATCCTTCAAAATTGGCGCAAAACAGCATTTTGTCAGTTTTTTATCAATATTTTTCTTTCTCCAATTTAATACCGCTTTTTGCCAACCTGTTTTCAATGGCTTAAATATTGAGACATCTGCAGGTTGTAGTATTCTCGTTGAATTGGGATATAAACATAAAAGAATAATTTTTAATCCTTCACATAACTTTGATAATTCGTATGTGAGGTGGGTTCGCGATGTCCATCCACATATAAAACTATAGGAAACTTGACGTTTTCAGCAACAAGGCTTGGGTGAAATATTTCTTTAATATGTATATTGATGAAAAACATCAGTGGTCATCCAACCAGAATCAGACTTTAGCCATTTAAGTCCATCAGGAATAGAATTTATGACATGAGTTGGTACTCGTTTATAGGGATATATTATCAGCGGCGGCACCACAAACCCTGATGCAGAAAAACTAAACATCACTGTCAAATTTTCTTTGGCTTGACCACGATCCGTTTCATATACGTTTTTTGTTCCTAAAATGTTTTTATTAAATTGTGTTGGCTTTCAATTAAATTAAACACATCTTACCTTTAGGCGCAAGTACTTTACCGCTTTTTGGGCACATTCAAAAATTTGTTTCATCACCGTTGAAGACCCTGGAAGGATCTTCAACTATTTTGAAATAATCTTTATCTGTTAAGTATTTTTTTATTTGCTCGAACCATCCGCGGATATTGGACTCTGCTACTTTGGAGCTAGCGTCAGTAATTGGCTCTGGAGTTTGAACGGTAAGATTAAGATGTCTTTTAAGAAAATTTTCATACCACTTATTGCCAGGCATATTATTTTTGAAAGGATTTTCCCGAGGAGCCGCATCTAGAAAGTCTTTAACCACATTTTGTACGTCTTGTTTACGACGTGGGAAGCCATTGGCATGATTAGCTAAGAGCCAGAGTACAATGTTTTGCTCTTCATCAGCAGTTAGTATTGGTGACGGTCCATAACTGGCTTTTTTGGCTCTATTATGAATCCGATTTTGTAGCGTTGGTCTCGGAATTTTAAATTTTCGAGCTGCTGCGTGGATAGATAACCCGTCGTTTATTTCATTTAGCGCAATTTCAATGTCATTTGGATTATAAGAGCGTGGTTTTGGCATTTTTCTGTAATTAAATATTTCATTTAACTTATGCACCTTATTACGTACCTAAATGCTTAACATTTCAGAATTTATTTTACCAAGTTACCTACCTAGGTAGGTAGGTATGTTTAATAAGGAATATTTTAATCGTTTATTTCACGGGCTTATGACTGATTAATATCGCTTAATCAGAAATAACAGTCATAAGCCCCCAAGGCTCTTTACTGGTTATCTTAAATATACACAACCAATAGTAAGCCCCTAATTTATTATACAAACTAAGTACAATTTTGTCAAACAACGATTAAAATTGACTATATTCACTATTTTAAAACACAAAACAATTACCAAGAATATTCAAAAATCGCAAATTACTCATCAAAATTGCACTTTAAGAAATGTATTGCTTAAGAAAATCAGTAATATTTACCTATATTTTTGAAGACACAAAATCACGTCCGTACACTTTGATTTTAAACACAGAGAAGAAACTGAAATTCATGTTTGAGAAACAGACTGAGAAACTGAAATTCATGTTTTGAACGAATATAAAAGAGAAAAGGATTACCGTTAATATATTAACAAAGAGAAATATTAAATAATGGCGCTGAGCTTAGATATTGTAATAAATATATAGAACTGGCTCATTACTGGTTAGATAGCTTATTACCGGGTGGTTTACCCTACTACAATATTCCTTTGGTAATCGACAGCATTCATAGACGAAAATAGAGCATACTTACTTCCTGGTTTTCCTTAGGTGCAGCTCTAATAATTTTTATTAATCGATAAATCGCACTTTACCACACAAATTACCGGGTGCGTCAATTGATGCGATTTAAATGTAAAATACCTTATCTTTCATGGGTTTGTTTTGTTTTTTTTTATGTATAATAACATTCCAGTGTTTATCTATAAGTACGTCCCTACGAAACCTCACGATAATTGTTGTTTTGGAAGAACGTAGTTTGATTCCCGGTGGTGACAAATGAAAACTTTAAATGTTTTGTTTGGGTGTTGTGTTGTATGTACATGTAAATGTGTGTGTGTGTGTGTATGTGTGTTTTTTTTTGTTTGGGGAAAGGGGAAAATGCTTTTACGCATTGCCAGTACCAGACCATCTCAAGTCCTGGACTGGCGTATGTGGGACTCGGCCAAGTCAATACCCACTAAAAACCCTACTTCCAACTCCGAAACCATTCTGTGGAACCGCCAACAAGCATTACTTCACAGAATGGGATATGGCTATATTAGTCCTTCACCTATCCTATTTACCTCTAGCCGTCACCTTCAACAAGTCTTCGCCTTTCGCGCTCGTAGGACCTCAGCTTGATCAGAATTTGGGCTGCGAAGCTGCTTACCGCATCCCAATTCTCTGTCGTGGCCACCATAAGAGGGACCGTGTTCTCGGGTGTTAGCTGCTGGTGGAGTACACCGAATAGCTCATCTCTCTCTGATCTTAAACGTGGACAAACGTAGGCCGCGTGCTCCACGTCCTCGGTCATTCCTGGGCACGCTGGACACTTAGGGTCGTCCTGCAGCTTAAACCGGTGTTGATAGGCCCTGAAGCAGCCATGTCCAGTCAACAATTGGGCCAGGTAGTAGCCCACCTCACCATGCCTCCTCTTGGTCCATGTTGCTAGGTTTGAAATGAGGCGATGGGTCCATCTACCCTTAACTGAAGCATCCCAGCGGGCTTGCCATCGTCACAGGGACTCTTCCTTCTCTTCCTGTTCTATCATGCGGTGGCCCGCCTGGGTATCTTGTCTCCTCCGGTTGTACATTCGCTGGCGCTCGCTAGCCAGAATCTCTATGGGCAGCATATCCGCCACAACGCATACTGCATCACTTGATACCGTGCGAAATGCGCAGGCTACTCTTAGCGCAGACCTACGGTACACCGCTGACATCTCCGGTCCATAGGCCTTCGTCGTCATTGCATCCGCCCAAACTGGAGTCGCATACAGCAACGTAGAGCTCACGACACTCGCCACAAGTCTTCTCTTGCCTTGCCTGGGTCCACCGACGTTCGGCATAATGCGTGCCAGAGCCGAGGTGACCTTGGCCGCCTTCTCGCTGGTTCTGCGCAAGTGCTCATCGAAGCGCAGTCGGGCGTCAATCCAGACCCCTAGGTATTTTAGTCGTGGCTGAGAATGGATCTCATATCCGCCTATCTTCAGCGTAACTGTCTCCCGCTGCTTCCTACTCGTTAATAGGACTGCCTCCGTCTTGTGGTCCGCCAGAAGCAAACCCACTGATGATAGCCACCGTCGGATAATAGCGATGGACTCGTTAGCAACCAGGGTGGTGTCCACCAGGTGTTTGTCCGTCACCATTAATGCAATGTCATCAGCAAAACCAACAGTCTTAGCACCATGTGGCATTTCTAGTCTGAGCACAGCGTCGTACATAACGTTCCAGAGTAAAGGTCCGAGAACCGAGCCCTGCGGAACACCGCCTGTGACCTTGTAGATCATGTTAGCGTCGTCTGTTTGGTACGTCAAGATCCGATCCTTGAAATAATCCTGGATGATTGCTCTAATGTACCCCGGAGCTCTCAGTAATTGAAGGGCCTTCAAAATGCAACTCCACCTCGCCGAGTTGAAGGCGTTTTTAATGTCCAGGGTTACAATAACACAGTACTTCTTGGTCCCTCTTCTCCATCGTGTTCCTGCGATAGCCTCACTAGCCATTCCTACGACTTTCCTAACCGCATCCACAGTAGAGCACGCCTTCCTGAACTCATACTGGTTTTCCGACAGGCCTTGGTATTCCTCGATAAAGGTATGTATCTAGTCGATTGCATATGATCCTCTCCAGCACTTTCCCTGCCGTATCCAGCATACAGATCGGACGATACGATGAAGGCTCAGTTGTTGGTTTACTGCATTTTGGCAAAAGCACGAGCCGCTGTCGTTTCCAGCAATCAGGGAAAACTCCTTCCTTAAGACACTTGTTATATACTTCAAGGAACATATCTGGGCGGGTTACTATGGCCGTCCTTGTCCGTAGTTGCCGCCCGGAAGGCCTTCTGGTACACTGGGCATCTGCTGCTACCAGCCGTATGCCCGCTCTCAGTTTTCCCCCGACACAGCATGCAGCTTGGAACCACGGAACATTCTTTAGCCAAGTGTCCTTCTCTACCACATTTAAGGCAATGTTTTGACCTGTCGGGCCCTTTACAGGTGCTAGCACGGTGATCGTACTGCCAGCATTTGTAGCACTTGGCTACTATGGTAGTTTGTCGAATGCGACTGACGACCCATCCGATCCGAACTTTACCAATCTCCAATGCTTTCCTGGCGAAAGCCGTTGGGAGACTGACCACTGCCGTCTGTGTTCCTCTAAAATCGACTCTGAGGGATCTAACTGCTGACTCATCACAGTCAGATACCCCTTCTAGAGATTTCAAGGCCTCGCATATCTCTTTCTTTGTCGTGAGCTCGTCGAGGTCTTTCAGCTCAATGACCGTTTAGTCTCTGAGACTTTTTACTTCGGCCGAACTCCCCAGCTTGGTAGCTACAGAGCTGCGGAATTGTTCAGCCGATTGCCCGCCTGACCGGTCCAGCTCCAACAAAAGTTCTCCGGCAGCTGTTCTCCTGACTTTTTTGACCATGGTGCCCAGTTGATCCATGTTTTTGTCATTTTTTAAGCTGCGAAGGATATCCGCGTACGACTTCCCCTCCTCAGCCTTCACAACCAGAGCGTCAGGGCGGGCCGGCCTTAGACGCGGACGCTGTGACTTTTCTTCGGCTTTGCTTTTGGCTTTACCGTTTCCCAACCTTCTGTAGGAAGACTCCTATTGGGAGTTTTAGCCTTGGGAGTTTTCGCCTTGGGAGCCGCGGGTTCGTCTGCTCTACTGGGAGTTACTGCTTCTCTGTATGCCGGTTTTTTGGTTTTTTGTCTGGCTTCAGGAGGCGACTCGCTTTGTTTTCTTTTGTCGGTCGCTCGCAACTCCGGCTTCTCCGGTTGAGCTATAAACCCCGGTGACGTTTGCGTCTCGTTCTCCTTGCTTTCCTTTGGTGGTGTTAGTCCCAGATTCTCATTACACTGTGTGAGCATCTCAAAGATCGAACACAATGACCTCGAATAATCCTTTATCTCCTTGTGGACGTTATTTTTGGGCTTGGCATACTCGTGTAGGCCTCTAATCTTCTGGCCTAGCCTATCCCACAGCTCTTGTCTCTTCTGTTTCTCACTTTCACTTGTAGTTTTTAATGCACCAATGGCCAAGTTTGCCACCGCTGGTACACTGCAGTCATTGGATAACGACGCTTGGGAGCCTGCTTACTCACTCCCGATAAGCGCCGGTACTGGGGATCCGACTCCCTGCACCGTACGGTTTGCCATATTTGTCTGACTCGCCATATTTGGTTTAAAATCGGGGTTCCTTCCCCTAGTCTTTTTGGTCCACGAGAGGTATTTTGTTTCCCTCTTACCCTCTAGAACTAGCGGGCATTCCCCTATCCGCCACCTGGGGACGCGCTATGTAGGGGTTACAGACTCCCCCCGTAGGTGTGTGTGTGTGTGTGTGTGTGTGTTATGGCTTCGTTCGTCGTCAGGTGAGTGGTTTAAGTAAATGACACATATTGAGATAAATCACCATTAAACAGCAATTCGAAATTACCTCTCTTTAGAGGGCATAAAGGATGGCTGCCAAATGGCCATAAATAGTTGTTGACAAGAGACCATAAATAACTAAACCTTGTCACTCAATTATGTTCCACTGCCAAAAACCATTAGCCTAATGGTCTTTAAAACTTGAAATCAAGTATTTCGTTTTGGAACCGAAAAGAGAAAGAGAACCTAAAAGTTGTACTAGTGAATCATGTAATTCTTTTACTTTGTTACCATTCGATCCAATCACTAATTTGCCGTCTTCACAAGCGAGGTTCCGATTAGATTATTAGAAAATGTAGTCGGATTCCCTTACTGGTCCCGAATGGTGGTCAACCTACGTCACGAAAGTGTGGCTTACTCCGGTAATTACTTTGGATAAGAGAGAATCTCGTTCTTCTCCTAGGAAAGAACCTCGTTCTTTGCTTGCTATTGCTTGTATATAATTCCGTACATGTTCCTTAACTTTGACTTTTAGTAAAATGAATATTTGGACCACGCTGTTTAAATCCGGAAACTTTGAAAATTTCAAAAATGCCAGATAAAAATCAGAAGCATACTCGATTTATACAAGTTAAATTAATTTTGTTGATTTAACCGTTTTCTTCCATATCTGACGATGCTTCAAAGCACACGTTTTTTTTATTTAAAATAGCAAAGATTAATATTTACTTTGTCAAGAGATGAGAATAAATCTTAATATTTACACTTGCAAGTAAATCGACAAATTGGCACGACCTTGATATTGCAAAAATTAAACAAATGGTTTAACCCCTTCGACTAACCCGGCTTACATACACCAAGCAATATTTAGGTAATCAAATACCACCAGTAAAATTGTATCCAATTAGTCACTAGCTTTTCCAATTTTTACTTACGTAATACGATTAAGATCAATGACATGTCTTGCATGTAATCCAATATTCAATTCTTGTAGGGTATCCTAACTCGCACTCTTTCTCTCTGTTGCCAAGTAATTAAGTTCTTTATACCATTTCATTGATTTAAGTTTAGTTTGCGTTAAATTTCCTTATAACCTTTCCATCCATCCCCACTCATCCTCTCGTGCTTAAATTGCCACCAACAAAATAATACACTAACGATTAAAAAGAAAGAAAAAAAAAGAAAAATGGAAAATGTCTCTTTCATAGCATTACACACAAAATAGCGTCGCGTCAACATATTTGGATCTGCTATTGGATGCTAATGCGCATACTCGTGAAAAATTGGGAAAATTCATAACAATACATATTTTCGCGTCTGTGTGTGTATATATACATATTATATTGTGTGAATGTGTGTATGAAGAAAAACAAAATCGATTTTCATTCAATTTTCTTTTTGTGTATATTGTTTTGCTTAGAGGAGTTCGGTTAGTTTTTTTCCATAACGCGTTATAAATGTACAGAGTTCTGCGGAAAGTTAACAAAAAATATTTAGTTTTGTGTGAAGTGAAAACTATTTGTGTTTAAATAATTAATGGAAAAATATAAGATAATTTCATTTTGTGTGATGGAAAATTAAGTAATTTTCCGATATACGATAGTGTGGAAAAACGTAATTTTCCAAAAAAATCTAAGCGCAAAGAAACCATTTTGCTTACTTAACAACAGTGTATGCAAAGTGTTTTTATTAGTTTTATTTTTTTTTTAGTTTTGTGTGTGGGTGAAATATAAACTTGGGAAATTTTCAAATTTTCTTTTTAAATAAAATAAAAAAATAAAACATTTAAGTATATTTGAATATATATATAAATAAAAGGTATTATACACTTGTGAAAAATCAATATTACATTTTCATTTTGCCACAGAAAGATTACATAAAACATCGATATATTTTGTGACCAAAAATATGTTTTTTGGGGATTTTGCGTCGCAACGGAAAATTGAATTTTTTTTAAGCATTTTCCGAAAAAATTAAAACAATTTTTTTTTTTTTTTGGGTCATCTGTTCGTTATAGTGAGTGTGCTTATTATATTCGCTATGTTTTTCTTTTGTGGCGTCACAAGATATTTTTTGGCAACAAAAAAAAAAAACATTTTATATAAATGAAAATAGATTTTTTAGTATTCGTGGAAATAAAATGCGCGAAAATCTATAGAGAATTAATATGAAGGTGGCGTTTTTTACCTTTGTATAATATAAATCCCTCGCCTGTAGTAAACAAATAATATTAATAACAAAATGACATATCAATGTTATATATTTTGCAAGAAAGAGAACATACAATACAAAGATGTAGTGAGAAAGATAGATTAGTTTGTAACAAAAAAATAACCAGTGGCGATAGTTGGAAAACTTGTTGATGAATAATAAATTAATCGCGCAGTCATGAGTTTGTTGTAGTTTCAATTCAAGTGGATGTTATTGCATCCGTCAATGGGACAGGCAAGCAGAGAGGGTGGTTTATTACAGATCCTTATGTTTATAAACTTTCAAGGTTGAAAAATGATATTACTGTGTGTGGGTGCCCCCATTATATGAGCAGGAGGAAAATTCTGATAATTTTAATTTATATAAAAATACGCCTTCAAGGGCAATATAATAACGATGGAAACTGTTTGGCCAAAATGAAAAATTTAACAAATCTTAGATAAACAATTTAGACAGCTTTTAATTTTCGCTGAATTTTGTAAAAAATGATTTTAGTAAGTAATTAACTGGAATTTTAGAAAAGCTTAAACATAATAAAACTGAACGAAGCATTACCAATAACTTAACGAAACCAGATTCTTCATCTAATAATTGATTGGAAATTTAATGATCCAGTTTTTTTGTTTGGTAAACATTAAGAAACTTAACGAAACATTTTTTCTTACTTAACGAAAAAAATTCATTTCTCGGTCAAAGTTAAGATAATGAAAACTTCAAAATTTTCGTCTACATTTTCTCAGCAATTTAATTCGTACTACGAATTTTCGTTATTTGTATTATCTCGAACTGCACATTTAACTGTATTAATGTAATGATCTAAAGCTCTAATAAAATAATAAAATTTTAATTTTCCCAGATTACTTTCTGTGAAAATTTTTCAAATTGTTGTCTTGCAAAGAAGAAAAATTTTGTGGCAACAAACGTTAGCATCAAAATACAAAGAAATGAGTTTCAGTAACAAATAAAAAATAAAAAAACGAGACAAACCTTCAAATTTAATTATTCGAGAGTAGACCCAGAAGTACCCGACCTGACAAAGAAAACATAAAATTTGGAAAAATTATCTTTATTTCTTAACATAGTCTCCTTTTAACTCGATAAATTTTTCCCAGCGATGTTCAATAACATCGATACCCTGTTTTTAGTGAGAATCGTCGAGCTCCTCAAAATAACCATCAACCGCAGGCTCCCACATCTTCACTGTTGGCAAATCTTTTACCACCAAGCTGGTTTTTTTCAAGTTTGGAAAGAGAAAGTAATCCAAGGGGCCTAATAGGATAAAGGTAATTCCGTTATTTTACATTATTTTTAGATGCTAATAATTTAGTACATCTAAACCCGTTTTTATACGGTCCTTTTTATCGTTAAAACGAATTGGGTGTATTTGATTTTGGCCACCGCGATAACAATTGTGTGAACTTTTTCGCCAAATGGGTCAGTTTTTTATTGATTTTATCAATCTTAACGCTGCAATGAGTTCGCATAATACTCGCCGTCGATTGTTTTTTTTTTAAGATAAGTAATCAACGAAAATTATACCCAGGGCATCCTAAAAAACTAACACTATGACCTTACCAGCAGATGGAAATTTAACTGTGTCCACCATCTTTGGAGCCAATTCTTCCTTTGGTATCAAAATTACTCGAGTTTCAAAATTTTCTGGTAGTGGAGCACTTTTTATTTTAATAACCCGTTTATGGGGGAACCAGCGCATCAGTAAGAATCCTTACAAAATTTGACGAAATTATTTCCTTACATAATATTTGACATATCGGCCATCGAATTCGTAACAAATGACAAATACAGTATTAAAATTGTAATGTGAATAGCAAGTGAGTGCTCTGAAAATTTTGATATATTCTGAAATTTCCTTCAGTTTGCGCGTTATTTTTCGCTCTGTTAAATGATAGCTGAACTGAACGAAAAGTTCTTAAAGGTCCGCTGGTCTACTATATATCGCATTCTTACTTAAAGTTGTTATTGACTCGATGGTTGCCCATTATTCGAGTTACCTGAGTATAAACAAAAAATGCATAAATATGTTTGAAACCATCTATAAAAAAGCTCAGATGAGGCAATGGCATTATTTTATTCAATACGACTGCCGTGACCATTCAATTCTTCTTCCTTAAGAAAAGCTCATCACTAGTTTTTAAATGATTTATCGTGACCATCGTGTTGCCCCGCCCGGGGCTAGATTCTGATCATGTGACAAATGAAATTTTTTGATGACTTATTAAAATATTGTAGATTCGGTGACTAAAAAGCAATTCTAACTGTTGGTTTTAATAGATTAACCGTTTTCATTAATAGCTATAATTGTCTCTAAAATTGGTCATTTCAAAGAATCAATGGCTAGATTCCTGGACCTTTGGTTTAATAAACTACACATTTTGATTTCCATTTCAATGCGGTCGATGAATGCATTTTAGAAAATGGGTATTCTTATTCGTACTTTAAAAATTAGGAAGTGGCTTTCTACCTAAATACATAACTGACGAATAAAATGGGAGAGAGACAAAATCGCGAGAGTTAAAATCCCGAGAGTACAATCATTTCGAAATCACGGCCCTGCTGAATTTCGAAAAAAAATCTCGGCTAAATTGTTGTCACATTTTTGATATACAACAATTATTTTGTAATTTACGTTAGACAGTGATACGAAAAATAAAAAATCACAATCACATTTTTATGTCAAGATAAATTGATTGAATGTACATGACAGTATCGACAACCTTTAGAACCTTAAAAATAAAATTCAGCAAAGATTCCAGGAGGCTGGTGCTAAACACAATAACTAAAAAATATTATTGGATTTTGAATAACACGTACACAGCGGGTGTTCACGAATACCAAAATGGTATTGGATACATGGCATTGTTGTTGAAAATGGTCAAATAAAATGCGGCTTTAGTTTAATTTATTTTCTATATACTACTACGTCTTCCACCGTAAAAAACGCCTAGGCGCTTTATTCGGGAGTAGCTTAAAATACGAACATTTTGAAAATGAAGGAAAAAAATCAAATAAAACGCCTAAGCGCTGTATTTGAAAATTCGAATACCACTAAGAAAATAAAAATAAATTTTTCAATGTAAATACGAGGGCGACTCAAAATGTCTTGCAATATCATATGAAAAAAAAGAGTGAGTGAGACAGCCATATTTTTATTTTTCGACGTAATCTCCTTTAAGGTTTATACATTTATTACATCGATCAATTAACTTGTCTAAGCCCTCTAAAAAAAAAGTTTTCTTTTGCTCCATAAAATATTCATTTACAACAGACTGTACTTCAGAATCACTGGAAAATAATTTTTTTTTTTTAAATTGGGAAACAGAAAGTAGTAACTGGGTGCCAAGTCTGGACTGTATGGTGGATGTGGAATTTCTACGAAGCCGCAGTCCTTTAATGCAGCTTGAGCAACTTTAGCCTTGTGCACTGGTGCATTATCGTGAAGAAGTAAGGTTTTTTTCTAACTTTCTTTGGCCGTTTTTCCCGGATCGCTTTTTTCAATTTTCGCAAAACCTCTGCGTAATACATGCCTGTGATTGTGGTTTTCGGTGGCATATAATCAATCATCAATATCCCTTCAGCATCCCAAAAAATTGTTGCCAAAACCTTACCAGCAGACGGTTGAGTTTTGAATTCCTTTGGTGGTGGTTCACCACGTTTAATCCATTGCATTGATTCTTGTTTGGATTCCGGATCCCAATGATGAATCCATGTTTCATCGCCTGTTATTATGTTATCCAAGAAGTTTTCTGGATCTTCTTCATACATTTCTAAAATCGCCTTTGAAGTTTGAACACGAATTTTTTTTTGTTGTGCAGTCAACAAACGGGGAACCCGTTGGTCATGTAATATGGTATAAGTGGTACCATATGAAAGGGAAAGTCTCCACGCTAACCGCGAAACAGAAATACGGCGGTCCTCCAATACAATTGATTCTGCCAAAAGTATGTTTTCATGGCTAATAGCATCTGCGGCACGACCCGGGCGGTTGTCGTCTTCTAATGACTCCCGACCACTTTTGAACAATTTTACCCACCTTGTTACTGTGGAATATGATGGTGCAAATTCGCCGTAAACTTTTGATATGTAATTGAATATATAAATTGCATTGCGTCCATCTTTACAGAAAAATTTAATAACGGCACGATATTCAATTTCATTCATTTTAGAATTTTTTCAAAACACGGGCTACTAAATTGAAGAAAACAAACGAACTATAAAATTTACATCGAATTTTGTTTCTATAAGTTTCACCGCGACAAATTTTTTTTAAAAAAATATATAGTTGTCTCATTCACTCTTTTTTTTATATGATATTGCAAGACATTTTGATTCACCCTCGTATCATGTTACTTTTGGTAAAACAAAGAGGAATATAAGGTATATTTGCGCCAACATTTCATGTTTTATAGAAGGTACCCTTCAAGCAACTGGAAAAAACTGAATTTGACAATTGGAAAATTTGGAAATGCGATACCTACCGCCCGAAAGTAAAGATTCATATAATATTTCAGTGAATGATCAAAGGTAACTGTGATTATTTTTTTCAGATCTGGTTACAAAGCCTTTTTTTGTCCGATAGAGCACATGGTCCACTAATATATACACTATCTAACAAAATTATTCACACCCCAGCCCTTTGCATACAATTTAAAGAAAAAAATGTTTGAGCAATGTCAAATAAAAAGTCCAAAAATACTATATACATATATGTGTTTCATTGTTTCCGTCGTTTTATTACAATGAAATAAATGTATATTTTTGGATTTTTTACTTGACATGGTTCTGATATTTTTTCTTGAAATTGTTTGCAGATGACTAGGGTGTGAATAATTTTGTTAGATAGTGTAAATAATAAAAGCATTCTAATTGTTATTTGTCTATTGGGGACATAAAATGTAATGGATAACACATTGCTTAAAATATAAATTAAAGTAGCTAATTGCCATTCCTAGCTGCTTCCGTTATCAACCTGTAGGAGTGGATGAGGTCAGTTCTCTAATTCATTCCACGAAAAATTAAATAAGTGTGTCCTGTGGGCCGATTTTTGACCCCGCGATTCCATTGACCGTAGAATTATTTTGAAACTTAAAAAATTTATTTAAATAAACCGAATTTAGGATTTTGCCAACCGAACTTTTGCGTTGGAGAAATTTAGAATTTTACAAATTAAATTTTATAAAGAGCCGAGTAAACACGTTTTACTTACAGTTAAGAATATCTAAGCTATTACGTTTAAAATTTGTACCTGTAAGCCTGCGAACTGCAATAACGTAGAGAAAGTTTGAGTAATATGTTATTTGCTTTTTGTTGCTTAGCTTCTAAATTGCCTGCAGTCGAGATTAAAATTCTAAATACTTTTAAAAAAAAAAATCAACAAAATCTATGGCTTAGAAGCCGGAATCGACCTTATCGCACTGGTACCTTCCGAACCATAATTATAACATTTTGTTGAATGTAGTAGCTGGTCAGCCCAACGAACGATTGTATACTCAAAAACGTTTTTTTTTCATGTTTGCCGATGCATGGATGTGGACAATGTTGGTCTGTGGCTAAAATCGAACTCAAGACCGCTTGTTGTAAGCAGGTCTATTAATGCTTTATGTTTGATGACGAAAATTTCTTAAGCGTCATAAACTAGTTTTGAAAAAGAGTTATACGAGAACTCTAAGAAAAAACTATTCTTTTACATAGTATAGTAAGAAAATTCAGTAGATTCATAATTCTTCCACATCATCATCATTCTTCCTTCCAACCATGTAAAAAACGATGATTCTACTTAGGTCAAATTCACTCGGCATTTAAACTTAAAATTAGATATTTTCTTTACAGAGTACTGCTAATAAAAAAAATACCGATTTTTGGCCAAATGCCTTGAAAAATATTAAATTCTTGGATTTTAAAAATTTAAGAAATCTACTCACGAATTTTACAGAAATTTGGAAATATTAACAAAATCTCAGAAATTCAGGTTTAAATATAATCCTCCATTCGATCGCAAATTAGATTTACACAATTTAGAAAATATGAATATTCGATTGATTTTGACATTTATTTTTTCGAGTCTTACTTTCGAGCTGCTGAACTTCTTACGAAGCAAATAAAATTAAGTTCAAGACAATCACTCAAAGTAATATGAATTTAGCATATGCATTTTTCGAACTAATTTTATATATTTTATAATAAAATTCCTCACAGTATTACGACGATTTATTCAAATTTCGAAAACAATTGTATTTTGATAACTTAAATCATTTAACTTGAATAAAACGCTCTGGGCGTATTATTCGAATAAAACGCCCAGTAGGCGCTCTATTCGTTTAAAGCGCCTAGGCGTTTTTTACGGTGGAAGACCGGTTTCACATTAATAAGTTATTTCAATCTATTGTTGAAGTACAAGTTTTTCATGAAGGTTGAAGGATGTGAAACTTTTCAATTTCATTTGAAGACGTTAATCTTTTGTAATCGAATAAGTTTTTTTAGTACTTTTTCATGAAGGTGTAAGATATTTAAGATAGACATATAATTTAATTTATATTACAAATGGGATTAATTTCGCCATCCAAAAAATTTCGGCGGAATAAATTCCAGCGGAGTTATTTCGTGGCCCTGAATCAAATTATCCGGATGGTCGAGTATTCGAAAAAGGACCAAAATATGCGAGTGTCCGGGTACTCTATAATCGGTATTTGATACCCTAATTCTCCCCATTCAGTCCCTTGTTTTGAATGTTCATTCGTCTCAGGTGTTAAGTAATGGACCCATGTTTCATCCATGGTTATAAATGGAAGCAAAAACCCCGAACACTCCTTTGAAACATCCTCACGACGCTGTTTTTTGTTCCATTGTGAACAATGTACGGTCATCCAATACCATTTTGTTAATTTTTTTCATCAATTCTGGCATTTGGTCGTCGACCACTGCGAACATCATGACAGCTCGTACGGCCTCGTTTAAACTCTGCCGTCCAATATTTTATTGTTGTAAACGAAGGAGCAACATCCCCGAAGTAGGTTGGACTGAGACCTTTTAAATGAAAGTATTGTATCATATGACGATGACCAATTTTTCCACGTTTACAACTTCACTAAAGGCGTTCACTATTGATGGTTATCAAACAAATACTAAACCACGCAGCGTCTTTAAACTTCAAACTTAAGCCTATAAGGTTGGTTCTTTCAGGCATAATAATTATTTTCAAACAACAAATGCCATCTATAAGTCAGGTCCGGTACTTCTGAAACAACCATATGAGCTGTGTCTGGAAGAATGGTAGACGAAGCGATTTTAAAATAAAGCTCAATTTCCAAAATATTTTTTTAATTTTAATTTAATTTTTCATAGCAGTTCGATGCCCAAAAATTGTTTATATTCCCTTCCAGTAGTTCGAAAAAAAAATAAAAAGTGGCCAATTTATAATATTTAGTTTGTTCCAAATTTTATTAAATTGAGCTATTTTTGTAGCTCAAGTATTAATTGTTTTGGTACCGGTTTATTGGCAGCCTTTTTTTTACTAAGCTTTAATAAATTTAATGTAACAATACGAAATATGAACTTATTGTTACATACCAGCAATTCTTTTCAAATGTTTCGTTAAATTTATCTAACGACACTTGAAGAACTTTTCGAGTATTTTTATTTGATATATCAAATTTTATTTCTCGAAATACTTTCGCCAAATTATGTAAATACTAGTGACATGATAATAATCATGTTTAGTTTTTTCCATTTGGACCCAATTTAGAATTTTAAATATTGATAAAAAGTTTTGTATAATACTTTTGAGGAACACTTTCTGATATTATTACTTTTTTTTTTGTTTAAAAGCTTTTATTTTGTTCGAGTATGCTCGCAATTTCTGTATATCCAAATTGGCGAGGTTTTATTTTATTTAGAAAGCATTGTACATTTCACTTTATTAAAAACGATCTAGGTCTGTGTGAAGCTCAAATAAAATTTTAGTGGATTTTTCTAATGAGCTTTACAAATTTTGAGTATAAATAAAATGCTTGAATTCTAAAGTTTATATTGATTTAAAACTTATTATTGTTTTTATATTTCTGATTAAAAACTTTTGATTTTGTCATAATTTTTTAATGAGCTTAAAATATTAATTTAAATTGAAAGCTCGATAATTTTTCATTTTTCTCGTTATAAATAAATATGATTTCTTTTTTCGAAATAAAGTAATCCTCGTTAAAAAAGTTGAAAATAGTTTATGTTTAATTAAATCGATGAAAACTTATTCTGTAATTTTCTAAAATGTTTAATAACTTTAGTATTTTAAGGCTGGATAACATAATAGGATTTAAACTAACGGACAATCCGTGAACTATGTTAAACCTCTTAGGTCTTCTACTAAAAAATGTTATTTTAAGCACATTCTGCTTCAACTCAGTGATTCACCTACGTTAAATTTTTGAGTTTTTCGCCATAATTAAACAAACAAAAAAAATTAATTTGAGTAAAACCCCAAAAAGGCAACCAAACAAAACAAAAAAAAAAAAAAAATTCTTTCGTAGAGATTCGTTAACCAAAAAAACATAATACGCCTGATATAATCAAAATTCATTGAAAGGCAGCAGCAAATTCAATCAACAAAATTTTATATTTTCCACGAATTTCAAAATGTTTGCGCTGTTTAGTAAACATACGCAGTTATACCTTTACATAAAAATTATGTATGCTAATTTTTTGAATTTAAGTACACTGAATACTATGTAGGGAACAAAACTATATATATATACAGATGGAAGACATTTAATTGCGGCACCTTTCGCAGAAACTATATTTTTTTAATCAATTCTATTTATGTTGCTATTTAAGTAAACTGTATATAAAATAATTAGATTTTCTCGGTAAACTAAGGAAAAGGAAAATTAAAATATAAAAAATTCCGGCTGTAGGTGGATTGTATGTATATATTGTATATGACGTCTGTTTATTATTTATTTATTTTCTTGCTAAATCATTGTGTAGCACAACACAAGAACTCAGAGATCAGAGGAAAAATGTATATATGTATATATATAAAAAAGGTTGCAGAAAGTTTCATTTTCCTCCCCCTCCTCCCACGCAACAACTCATAAATAAAACTGTAAAGAAAATGTTTTGTTACATTACAGAAAATAGTGGAAATATCAGATAATCACATAACATTGAGTCGAATGAGTGAGAGAGATCGACGGGGGTTATTAAGGTTGGGATTAAAATTGTTACCTTTTTTTGTTTCCGTTTAATGTTGTATCCTAACCTAACGACGATTTGTGCTTTTTAATTTAATGGGACGAAAGTACTAACTAGAGATTTTTGTGGGTATCTGGCGTTGGTGGAGAATAGAGTGGTTTAAGTACATATACGTAAACATTTTTACAAGGGTTCGAGGTAAATAACTAATGTTTACTTTTTTTTTTTTTGTTTCCAGGTAAGCGAGATTAATTTCGATTCCATTCATAATATGTATACAATACACAGAATAGTAAGTACATCTCAAAATTCATATTTATCCTTTAATTATATCACAACACAAATTTTATTAAATTGAGCAATATTGGCACCAAATATTGTAAAGTTTTATATTTTTATGTCGCTTGGCGATGTGCCATTGCCAAAAGTTTGTGTACTAGACGATACAAACAATTTTATTGATGTTTGTCATTTAACGATACGGCGGCGAGTACTCGCGTGCATGGATGCACATCTAATTTTGTTGGATTCCAAAAAAAAAAAAAAATGTTAATTAATAGAAATTGGCAAATGGCCCTCGTGATACACGTGTTTGAAGTACAGATTTTGGACATTTGCCCATCTGGATATATGGCCTAACTTGCGCGAATTAATTGTTTAAAATTTTTATTTTTCGATTTTTTCTTATGTAATTAAACCGCAGATGTTAAAGATGGACAGGTGCTCAAAAATGTTTTACAAATTTTTTCTTTTTTTTTTCTTTTTTGTTTAAAAAGGATGAGAAAATAATTGATAAGAAATAAAAATGATTCGAAACTTCTTGGTACATATCTTTTATGTATACATATGTAATATTGAGATTTGAAGTTATTTTTGGCATGCAAACGTTTACATTGCTTCATATACAGACAAATACACACACGTACAATTATTTATAGAAAATCAAATAACTCGTGATTTTTTTTTCTAACTTTTTTATTTTATTTTTGGTCTAGAAATTATTTTTTTTCTTGTGTTTTTATATATAATAAAGAAATAGTTAAGATTTTAATCCCATCTTAGATTTCATTTATGAAAATACCGATTTTATAGACAGACGACGAAAATATAACAAAAAAGCACTTTAGTTTTTTTTGTGTTGTTACGATGTACTTACGTATACGTTACTAACCCACTCAACTAAGTGTTTATTTCGTTGTCGTCGTCGTATTGGAAGGTCAAATGAATTATAATAACTAATTTTATATGCTTTGTATTAATTTATAGTTTTAGTTTAGTTTTGCTTTTTAACGACATGTGATTTAAAATTAGTTTACGATATAATTAAGTTTTTGCGCTTAAGTTAGTTAGCTTGATGTTATCCTATATTGGGTTGTGTCCAAAAGTTACAATTTTAAGGTTGTAGAAAGAAATCTGTCAATTTAAATAACCACGGGTCACATTCTAGAACTCCAAAATTATGTCTAATTCTGTTGTACTTTTTTAAAAATTCTGTATTTATGACCTTGAGCAAACCTTACTTTTTTCTTTTTCAGTGGTCCGAGTCAGTGGTTGGTCTAAGAAAGTAATATTCATTATAAAAATATTATTAATTTGTAC
Organism: Tipula vernalis; assembly: GCA_958295665.1. NCBI lineage: Eukaryota > Metazoa > Arthropoda > Insecta > Diptera > Tipulidae > Tipula > Tipula vernalis. Next base: position 13,565,598 of record OY282559.1, on the reverse strand, counting down.
TTCATAGTTATGAAATGTTGGAATGATTAAAGTTTCTTTTCTTCCTCCGAATTTGTCTCACAATCGTCCAATTTACACAGTTCAACAAATGTTACAAACGCATCATTTCGTCGTTTCTTAGTTCCTTGCGTATAAACTTTCTTGGAGGGGGAAATATTCTTACAAATGTACATGATCAATGAATTGATACACTCACCAACACAAACAACCAATAAAAATATTTTTTTTTTATAATAAAACAACTTAAGTTATTTTTAAAATAATTTTAATTGAAAAAAATTGTTCCTTATAGTAACAATATTTAAAAAAATTTAAAATTTTTTTTTTTTTTTTTATAGAAGATCGATTTCGGATTGACTCCTTCTTCGGTTCTTTTTTAACAACTATTCTATTGAATAGTTGTTAAAAAAGAACCGAAGAAGGAGTCAATCCCAAATCGATCTTCTATAAAAAAAAAAAAAAATTTTTAAATTGTTTTAAATATTGTTACTATAAGGAAATTTTTTTTTTCAATTAAAATTATTTAAAAATAACTTAAGTTGTTTTATTATAAATTTATAAGTGACAAAATATACACAAGCAAAATGGATATACACCATTATAACTAATAAAAATATATAAAATTTTCCTCATTTGGGATGGAAACGTTGATTCACCATCGTGTAAGCGCGAAGTGTTGTTGTGTTGACTCGTGTGTGAATTAGGGCATCCAATTTCTGTCCAAAATATGAATACCGGTATTTCGATATTATTTGACAACAAAACCGAGATACCGGTATTGTTTACGTAACACTTATAGAAACATAATCAATCTCGATTTACTTTTTTGCGCAATTTTCTTGTTAACCTTATTGTTTATTACAACGTCAAGCCTTTCTTGCAATCTTATCGATAAAGATTTCCCTTCGCGCTTGTGGGTTTCACTATCAACATCACTTTCTGATGTTGAGTATGAAGCTTCATCTGGTGCTGGGGTTGAAGAAAGCCGCTGTATAAAATGGACAGTTATATTAACTATTTCTTTTCTAGTTAGTCGAGTAAAATTGACGTCCGAGCCAAAAATGCTTTGGACTTGGTTACGTTTATGCAAATATTGCAAAAGGCAAGATAAGTTCGCTTTCTATGTATGATTCTCTGGACAAATGAGGTCTTCATTCGGTCACCTAATGGTCCTTCTCCCAAAGGTTAAACCATGAATGCCAGGGTAGCGTCAACAGAGAGAAGAGTGAGATTCCTCTTACACAACACTTCTGCCAGTTTCACTGGTAAAATCATAGTTAGAAAGGGTTAATTCTATACTTTAGAAACGCTCGTTTCGATAAAGCTGATAGTTGATTTGACTTCGATCGGAGCTTTTAAGATGCAATTTCTTAATTTATAAAACTGCTCCATCATAAAAAGTAAGCTATTCCTTCTTGTTTTTGGTTCTAAGATTACAGATAGTTCTTTGCCGAATTCAGTTTAACCTTCCAATCTTTCTACACTCACAAAATAAAAATTAATGTATTGCGTTACTCTTCCTGAACTTTGCTTTGTTTATAAATTTTCAAGAGTTTATAGAAAATTTGACTTTATACGATTCCTATAAGTTTTCTGACTTAAATTACAAGTCAAAGAATATTGGGCGAATAATCAATAAAAATGTAAATCCCGAAATACCGGTATTGATCGCTCAATACTGGTACTGAAAAATTGTCCGGTATACCGGTATTTTGGTTTCCGGTATACCGGTATTGGTTGCCCTAGTGTGAATAGGCTGATTTCTATCAACGTTTTTCAAAAATCAAACATTTTAAAATCTTGAAAATACAAATATCAAACTTGAGCCAAACATGAAGAAAGATAAATTTCTAAATTAAAGATTCCAAATTTTTTTAACTATTTTAGAAACTTGGATTTTATAGAATTTCGTTTATTGGATGTTTTGAACTTGTTGGTGAAAGTCCATGGTTTTTCATTTCAAAATTTCGGAACTATGCTTAAAAAATAGCATTTCGGTAATTTTAGTTTTTCTACAAGTATTGAGAGATTTTTGTTACTAGAGGGTGTTTTTGTCATATGAGTCTGTTAAAAGCAAAACTTATTCTTCTCCAAAAAAAATATTTGTTGTGTTATAGATGGCGTAAACTATATAAAATTACCTGCAAACGTGTCTAACCCTTTTAAAATTGAAAACCAAACTGCTGTTAGAATCAAAACCTTACCTTATCCATCATACATTTTACAGCAAAAGTAGCCTTATCCTCCAAACTTTTATTATATATGTTACTCTATAATAAATTGCTTAATACAAATCAAAGTAATATTTATCAATTTTTACTTCTTAACAAGAAAATCAACTACTTCAACGTTTAATTCAGTATTCATACAACTATCGTGAAGAACAGGGGCAGGTTCTAATTAAAACAAATCTTAGCTATTTTTGTTTAAATATTGAATAATTCAAGTTTTAAATTAAATAAGTAAACGGTGAAAAAACACGAAAAGTAGCGGTAAATAAATTAAATTGGAAACGAGACCAAGAAAAAGCAAAAATATATTTTATTTATCCAAATCAAATAATAATTTCTAGATATTCTCGTAAGGGTTTGCCAAAAATGCCAACATGCTCATATTCTCGACAACTTTTTATTGCAAATTTGTTAAAACGGTCGATGCATTAGCTTTTTCGGATTCGTTTTATTCCAGTAGAAAATAAAAATCGCCCAAGATTAATTTATTTTATTGCACGTGAAACTTACCGTAATATTTAATCGTAATTTCAACATTGGGTTCAAGACGCCATCCTCTGATGTATGTAGCACATGTCAGTCTCGAGAGTCCATAAGATGCAGGCAAATGCCGTCTATTCGCCGGTGAGAGAAGAAAATGAGAATATCTCAACAATTTCTTTTGATTAGCTTATTACAGCAGGGAACTATATCTCTACAATTTAGGCATCGTTCAAGGTATATCACAATCTAAGCTCGAAAGGGAAACGTATTCTTTTATATTTGGATGGAAAATTTACAATACACTGTTTTTAACAATAACGTGCATAATGTTCGACTTACATATATGCGCCGTTCAGCTCCTAAAAACATTAAAAAATTTAAATTATTTTCCCCGTGCCGGATCATTCCTACATACCACCGGACCGAGGAATATGTAGATCTGTGTGAGGATAAAGGAACTGTCATTAATTTAGGTAGCCCCGAATTCCTAGTTCGGGATCGGGAAAAATGTTGCAGCTACCACGTTTAAACCACCTTGGCGATGGCATTTTAAATTCAATGCTTCAAAACGGTTCGCTAAAAAGCTTCTAAATAGGTCGTAAAAAAAGGGGGAAAAAATCAGAACATATTGCTCTTGTAATTCTTGAAAATAATGTTGCAGTTAAATCGGAAAAACTTAAAGATGTTAACGGACTATTGAAAAAAAAAACACTTTGGCATAGATTGGCGCTTAAATGTAGAGCTTTCGTTTTACAAAAATATTTTGGATTCAGCTCAATATTCTGTGGAACCGATCTCAGCAGAAGAAATTTGTGAATCAATGGAGGAAAATGTAGGTTTAACATTTTTTTCAGTTTTGAAAAGTGCAATAGAGTCATTTTCTTTGTTTTTTAACTCGAGAAAGTTTAATGAAATGAGCCATTATGATTTGTTGTTGTTTTATAGTATTATCAATATAATAAATTTTCTAATCATTAAGACCACCTTATCCTAAGCTGTTTTTAACAAACGTTATCCATTCGTTTATATCAGAAATGACCTTATCCATTTTTTAATTGATTTCATCTTTCAAATTATTAATTTTCAATGTTCCAGATGAATGTTTTTTTAGAATAAGTAATCGCACTTAATTAACAAAAAATGCGAAAAATTATAATTTTCGGTTTGCTAAGGAACTAGAAGTATTTTTGTTTTTTCTCAAAATGGAACATCATGGAGAAGAGTATTATTATTATTATTATTGCAGGGCCATGCGGGCGATCAGCCATTTCGCACTGCGACCTAAAAGATCTATTGTGCTGGACTCTGCTTAATTATCCGTCCAGTCAATATTCAGATTCTTAATGAACCTGACAATACTGCCTCCCGGTACGTGATACATACTATCTGGGCTTATTGCTCTCCCTCCTAGATGTTTACTACAGCGTATAGTTCCGCTAGAAAGACGGTAGCATTGGAGCCCAAGGACCTCGAGAGGGTTGTCCCACTCCCGTATATTCCTACTCCTGCCCCGAATTCTGTTTGCTTTTACTCTTACGAGTTGCTGGGAATATCAAATCGCCTGTAGGTCACCCAGCTTTACTACAGGAAGGCTAAATAAAACTGGAGGGTGCCTGGTATCCAGAGTCCGCATATTTTGGACTGATTAACCTATCAGCCATTCATCCATCGGCATATGCTGTTCCACCTTAGATTAGGGTTTTTTGTCAAGATTTTCTCCTTTAGCGCCGTACTTTAGCTTGTGCCAAATGGCCAAAAATGTACCAAATGGCCTTAGTTACCAGTGGTTGCCACGAGGAGGCAGTACGTACACTTGCGAATTGTGAACAGGTTACCTCTTACACAATTGTAACCATTACGCAGCTGCCTAATACAAGACCAGAACACCTCACGTGATGCGCACTCTACTGGAAGGTACGGAGCTGGTAGATTAATCTACTTTCAACTTTGCCCCCCCCCCCTCTCCAATAGACGCCAAACCACATGGAGAAGAGTAACTTTGCTTTTAACACACACATACGGTTGTGTTCATATTAATAGCAGCGCTATCCAGAAAAAGAAAAAACTCGTATATGTTTTCAAAAATGAAAGTTTGATTAAGATTTATTCATGAAATATATTTGATATTGTCATATTAAGCTATAAAATGACAAACAAATATTTTTTCTTTTGATTAAAAATTAATATAAATAAAAAATTCCATTTCATGGTGTTCACAAAAATAGCAGTCCGAAACAATGTTTAGGAATAATTAAAAAATTCATCAAAAAAAATTTAACAAGCACCACTTTTGTGTATTATTTTTTAATAAAGCAGTCAATATTTAGTTGCATGCCCATTATTACGAATGACAGCCGCGGATTTCCTTTTCATAGTGTCCACTAAGTTTTGACATCTCTCAATGGGTATTGTACTCCATGCTTCGTGCACTGCCTCCCACAATTGCTGGGCATTTTTTGGATTAACTTTGCTCACCTAATTTTTGACATCAGCACACACGTTTTCTATGGAATTGAGGTCCGGTGATTGCGTTGGCTACTCCATAAGATTAATTTTGTACTTTCGAAACCATGACTTCGCCTGTTTGCTTTTGTGTTTTTTGTTGAAACACCTATTTCAGGGCCATTTCATACTCAGCAGACGGTATAGTATAGTATGATGTCTTCAAGTATTTTAATATACAGTGATCCAAAAAAAAAAAGTATACATTAAATTTGGAAATCGATTTTCATATTCAATATCAAGTATACCGAAATCTAATCATATTCAAGGAACCATATAAAAGCTAAATATGTTCATTGGTTAGTTTTCTAAAAAAGGAACTTTATTTTACAGGTAATTCACAATTTTAAAAATTACAAAAAATTCATTTCTAAATATTTTATATTGGAGATGAAAATAAAATTAGTATTTCGTCGGGCCTCCTTTGGCCTGAATGACAGCCTGTAGACGTTTAGGTATGGACTCAACTAAGTGTTTAATGTCTTTGATATCAATTAGCTCCCATGCCTGGACCATTGCTTCTTTAAGCGGGACCTGGCTTGGTGAAAAATCGTTGACCGATTTTTTTGTCCAGTAAGTACCATAGGTGCTCTATTGGATTGAGGTCCGGGCTCTGAGAGGGTCAATCCAGTAAATTTACGTGAGATTTGTCCAAAAATTCTGTTCTTGCCTTTGAGCGATGCTTGGGATCGTTGTCTTGTAAAAAGTACGATTAGTAGCCTTAGACAGACGTGTCGCATTTTTTTGTGTTTTTTTCCACCATAGGGGGAAAAAAATATTAAAATAAATTAGGGCATAAATTGGGGCTCAACGGTTAAGTATTGTTCCTTTGTTTACGTTAAGTTGGAATTTATTACTTTGGTTGGTTTTTTGTTTCTTTTCGTTTTAGATTTCGTTTAAGCGTTTCTTATATTTATTTGTAAGTATTGCGCTTCAATCACGTCGCGTCGTGTTTACACTTGAGTGTAATGTCGTTTAACAACCCCAATGTAGTTTTAAAATCTATGTTAGTCAATAGGTCTTTGTTAAATGTAGCTAGTTTCAACGTGCAAAGTTTAGTCCCAAATATTGACGAGATTCGTCACATTTTTAATGGTGCTGCAGTGGACATTCTTTGTTTCTCTGATACATTTTTAAATCCGAATATCCCTAATTCAGCTTTGGCCATCAAAGGTTATAATATATTTAGGAAAGATAGAGCGGTACCTCCCCTTAATTATGGTGGTTTATGTATGTTTGTAGGAGATCGCATTAAGGCTAGATTAGTTACCATACCTTCTTCCATTTCAGAATTGTTAGTATCGGATTTAGAGTTTTTATTTGTCAATATTTTTATTAATGGTCGTAAAATCTTAGTCGATACCATCTATAACCCACCAAAAACTAGTAAGAGATCGTATGCCAAATTTAAAAAATCACTTGTAGACTTAGAAAGTTTATTTAGTTATTTCTCTTGTAGATTCGATGAAATGTATATATCAGGTGACTTTAATTTCGATATACTCCAAAAGTCCGGCTCCCCTCGGGATTATTTGAATCTTTTAAATAGTCTTAATTTATCCGTACACAACACTGTGGCACCAACGTTTTCTTGTCCAACCGCTAGCGGGGCATCTTATTCCCTTATTGATCATATCATATCTTTTACTAATAACTCTATTTGTTTTTTCAATCAGTTGTCTCTCGGTATGGGATCCCATCATGATCTTTTAGTTTTTTCTGTAAACTCTTACTCTCCACCTAAACCTAAGAGTTTTAGCTTTAGAGATTTTTCTAGTATAGACAATTCCCGCCTTTACTTAGTTTGTAACTCAGTTCCTTGGGAGGATATTTTTTGCCTTAGTTCTGCAACTAGCCAAATAGAATTTTTCAATTCGTATATTAGTTTGGTGTTTAATAGTTGCGTTCCGCTTAAAAAGGTTACTTGCAAAGCAAAATCTCCACCTTGGTTGTCTCAGGAAATTTCGAATGCCATAAATATTAGAGTTAGTAAATATCGTGTATGGAAAAGGTGTCCTAATAGTCAGTCTCATTTAGATTACAAGCAGGCTCGTAACAGAGTTGTAGGGTTAATTCGAATTGCTAAACGTAATATTTTTTCAAGAACAAGTTAGACTCCTCTCTTCCTCCCAAGGTTTTCTGGCGTAATGTTCGTAATTTAGGCCTATAGGCAGATGCAAGATTAGTTCAAGTGGGGATTTCAAACCCAATGAAATTAATAGTTATTTTTGCTCTAGTCTGAACTCGGGCAGTAGTTCCGTCGATTTGTTCTCTAACCGCGTCCTCTAATTCGTTTTCGTTTTCAAATATTTCTCTCGAGGATTTACAATCTGCTATTTGGAAGGTTAAATCGGAATCTTCTGGTCTGGATAACGTCAATTTAAAATTCGTTAAGTTAGTTTTCCCTTTCGTCTCAAAATACTTGTTACATATCTTCAATTTTATTCTCTCGTCCTCTTCCTATCCAGATCAGTGGAAGCTAAGTAAAATAATCCCGATCCCAAAGATCAGTAATCCTTTAGAGCTACAGTCAGTCAAGTAAGAGCGTGGTCGGGTTAATTTATAAAAAAATTTATTTGGTGAAACTTTCATATTTATAAATATATTGTACACATTACAAACGATGATGCAATTCGGTTAATATTGTGTCCAGTCACCATCGGCGTCGATAATTGCCTGACATCTCCGAGGCATGCTTTCTACTAATTTGACGGCGTATTCTAGTGGCAACGATCTCCAGATCGCAAGATAGCTGCTTCAAAGTGTGTGTGCGTCTTCCACGAAGTTTCTGTTTAATATATGCCCACACATTTTCAATAGGGTTTGCATCAGGCGACTGCGACGGCCAATCCAATGTAACGATGCCAGATTGAGTCTTCCACTCAGTACAGAGCTTGCTGAGGTGTTTAGGATCGTTGTCCTCTTGCAGAATCCAATCTTCATTTTTGCTGATGAACCAACGTTTGGCAGATGGCAGTAAAGCCTTTTTGTAGATTTTAATCATTTTTTCGGCATTTAGGTTGTCGGTAAAGAAGTACAAAGTGCCGAATCCCTGCTTTGAGAAGCAGCCCCACAGATGCACCTTTATTCCGTGTTTTCCGGCTGAACAAGCCTATTGGTGGAAGTTGACCAGGCTCGCGTGAGGACACAACGTGCCCATACAGAACATTCATCAGTAAAAATGACATTTTCAAAATCTCTATCGATATTCTCATGCGCCCAAGCGAGTCGCTTTTTCACATGTTTTCCATTCAACAGAGGCTTCTTCATTGTGTTGCGCCATTTCAGGTCATGAGTACGGAGATGGGTTCGGATAGTTTCGTAGGATATATCTAAACCTTTTGCCTTTAATTTTGCTTGTCCTTGCCGCAGTGTTAAACCAGGATTCCGCGAAAACAGATTCACTATTCTTTTTTCATCTTTTTTGTCCACTTTTCCTATCGAGCCACGTTCTGGTAAATCATCGACATTTTTAGCCACTTTATATCGCTGTACCCACTTATGTACAAATGCCTTCGACTTTCTCATATATTTAGCAGCTGCTGATTGCGACATTTTGGGACCTTTCGGGTGGGTGCAAAGGAACACAGCCTCGTAGCGCGACGCGTATTTAGCACTCATGGCGCTTAACGTGATTCTCTTTCAAAAGATCAACGACAACTGAATCTTTGTTGACAATGCATCAAGGACAAAGCTTCCCTCTATCGGCTCGCAAAGGAATTAGAGCGAAATCTATCATTACCTGTCGGTAATGACGACCACGCTCTTACTTGACTGACTGTATCCCATTTTCGGCCAATTAGCATTTTAAGTTCTCTCTAAGGCTTTCGAGATAGTTGTTAAAAATCAAATTCAATCGCATATTTACATAGCAATAGTTTAATTAGTTGCTTCCAATCTGGGTTTAGAAAATTTCATAACACTTCTACTGCGTTATTAAATGATGTGATGATATTAGGCGTAATATGAATAATAGGGAATTAACTTCTTTAACTTTGTTAGATTTTTCTAAGGCCTTTGATTCTATAAATCACAGAATCCTTTTTAATAAACTCTTATCTCAGTTTAGATTTTCGCTTTCTGCTGCCAAATTGATTTTTAACTATCTTTCTAATCGTTCTCAGGCAGTTTTTTTCGACAATTCCTTGTCTGATTTCCTTCCTGTAATTTCCGGCGTGCCTCAGTGCTTGCCTTTACTGTGTACTTTGGATCGTGGGCAGCGTTTGGAGGTCTCCTCACATATTGTCGACGACCTGTGGAACCATAAAGGACAATTTTATTTTCGTCGCTCCATAAAACATTTCGCCGGTTTTCTAGGGGCCAATTGACGTGTGCGCCTTACCGAACTATTATTTTTGCCACATGCCTCTTGCTGAGCAATAGTAATTTTCTCGGACTCCTGGCGGCCAATTTAGCTTCTAATAGGTACCTCCGTATAGTCACCGCACTTACAGTTACCTGAAGTTTATTCTTTGTCTTTTTTGAGTTGATATAAGAGTCGTTCTTTAACATTTTTATGATTTGTCAGTCAATACGCTCAGTTGGTTTCCTTTTTGGCCCACCTGTTTCAGCCTTATCAGTCCATTTTACTGAATTACAGACCATTTTCGCAGAACATCAGATAATTTCTTGTATTTCACGGTAAGATTTTCCTTCACATCGAAGTTTTTTTAATAAGATTTCGCTTTTCTTCCGTGCAGTGCTTGAATCAACCCATTACTTTTCTAAAATCCATCTAAATATGGTTTTTGCACTTTACGAATTACGAGAATAATTTCTACTTACCAATTAGTTAAAAAGTTTCAACTCTTCGTTAAAAACCTCGCTTGAAATTATGTTTCTTGCGTTGCTGCTATTATTATGAACAGCTTGGTTCAAACATTCGCTAACAAATGTAATCTCATAAAAAAGAATTAAGCATTTGTTGAAACAGTAATGATATACTGTTAATAAGAGAGGAGAGAAAAAACTTTCAGAGCATTGCCAACCTTGGAAAAGAGTAAGGAGTAAAAAATATTAAACAGTTATTAAAGCAAGGTAATGTGCTGCTATTATTATGAACACAACTGTATATCGACTGGTGACTAAAATTGTCATAAAGATGTGTAAAAAGTTATATTAGTGTGACAAGGAATGAAATTTCTGAAAAAATTCGTTGTATTTTGCAATTTTACTAGGAAAAAGGTAAAACCGCTGCCCAAGCCCGGGAAACAATTTGTGATGTTTATGGTCAAGATGCTTGTGACACGCTCTGGTCGACCAATCTCTGAAAATATCGATGAAATAATCTCTATTGTCAGCAATTAACCAGATTGCAGCAATTTAAAAAACCGGCCAAAATTTATCAATAGAAAGGGTGTTGTATTCCATCACGACAATGCTAGACCACACACATCTTTGATGACCCCGCAAAAATTGAGAGAGCTTGGCTGGGAAGTTTTGATGCATCCATCATATAGCCCGGACTTGGCACTCTCTAACTGGACGGACTGTCCATCTACATCGATGGAATTATGAAACTTCCCGAAAAATGGCAAAAGCTCATAGGTAATTTTGAATAAAAGAAAAATTTATTCAATAAATGACAAAAACCTTTCAATACTTTTTTACCAACCCATTTCCCCCCCCCCCCCCCCAAAATTCATTTTTCAGCCAATACTTTCACAAATCTTATATTCTATCAAAGGGCGCACAATTTCTGTTATGAAAACATTTAAAAAGTTAAAACCTTTTCAAATTTTACCTAACTTTTCTTTATAATATGGTTTTCCCGCGGCTAATTTGATTTATACTTTGAAAAACACCTACGCAGATTGGAAAATTTGTCTCGCATGATAGAATTTTGTACAATCGCCGCACATACAAAAATCAATCCCAACTTACTTATCTTTTCCCAATCGAATTCTTTCCACCCTACCTGCACACCATCAAACAATCCTATTCTATATACAGATCGAATTTAATTTCATAATTTCCCTGAATTTATCGAATTTTAATTTCCGATTTTGCTTTTTTTATCATTCTTGTTGCTGCTGCAGCTTTATATAAAACAAACAAAACAACAATTATTATTATTATACAAAGAAATCATTCTTAAGAGTCTCAAATTACACAAAAAAGAAAAATCCTATGAAGAGCAATAGTGAAATTTTTCCTTTTTTCTCAAGTATGCGGATTAATTCTACACCAATCCCGGGTCGATACAGATAATGGGCAATTTTTATCTATACGCTGTAATAAGCAAAAAACCAAATATTTATGACGTAATTTTTTTCCCTCCGGTTACACTGTACATGTAATTGTGTGTTGAATGAATATGAAAATGAAAAGAAAATCAATTCGGAACACAATGCCAACAATATAAGATTTAACATCTTTTTGAAATGGAAATGAATACAAATCACAACAACAATAGAAAAAGGTAATGCCAAAAAAAAAAATGTTGATGGGAATTAGAATTTTAGAACAAGCACACCATACACTACCACACTACCAGATGGTAGTTAGTACAGAGGCATTGTTATCGCGTTATTGTATACTCGACCATCTGTCCTCAATGTGTACACATCGTAAAAGGATTGCACTATAATTATTTTGCTTTCGAATTTATTTTCCTATTTATGTATCATCGCCATTGAAGCATAAACATAACAAATAAATCCAGATCTGGGTCATATTTTTTTTTTTTTTTTAATTATCCTTTTTAGTGTACATATAATGAAAATATGTACATGGATTAGATTAAAACATATAAAATAAATCTGGGTTAGTAAATATTTATTGTACTCTTCTCCTCGAGGGCAAATTGGTACGATGAACATATATAAAGGCCATCTGTGTAGCGCAGCTATATTAAAATGGGGCACTAGAATAAAACAAAAGACCACTAATTTAAAAATAAAAACACAATAATTGCGTGTTAGATAATAATTGAGCGGAAAGAGTTGCGTATACATCTAAAATTGTTTATTGTTTTATATACAACAATTTTTTTTTACAATCTGTACATAAAATGCCGTAGTGTGTGTCATTTTCATTTAATTGTTATGTTACAATTATGTTTAATTGCCGGAAAGAGTAAATATTTATTAACATTAATTTCGATTCGAAAAACAAAAAAAAAAATAATGTAAATATGTATAACGCTCCCGGATTAAAACTATATACGGTTGACACGTCAGATAAATTCATCATAATTCACCTAAAAAACTGAAAACGAGGAAATTCGTTAGAAATTTAGAAATTAAAATAAAAACCACAAAAATTTAATTCTTAAGAAATTTATATCATCACATTGAACTCATTAACCCGCGCGGTTTTGTCCCCAAATTTTACGTCGAATTAGTAATCATTTACTAAAATGTTTTGAGTAGTGGTTTTTAAAGACCCAAATTTGATGTTGAGATGTCATAAATTTCGCTGAAATTGTTGCTGCATAATTCCGTCAAAATTATCTTTGTTTGTTTATTTTTTCTTGATTTATTTTTTACCGTCCTACTTTTTACGTCTGGAGTAGCCAAATCGAGGACGAGCGGCTACAGATCCGTCTTTGAAAACCACCTGCACATTGCGTTGCTTCATGCCAACCTGTAGTGCTGACATGAAAGGTGGGTCGGTGTTATCCGGGTTGAACGGTTTGAAATGTTTCGTATATCTAGACGATGTAGTTATTTACGGCTACAACCTTAACGATCACAACAAAAAATTAACTCAAGTATTTCAATCTTTTCGAAAATTCAATTTGAAGTTACAACCAAAAAAATGTCATTTTATTAGAAAAGAGATTTGTTATCTGGGTCACATTATAACAAATCACGAAATCAAACCAGATCCATCGAAAATTGATGCGATCCAAAATTACCCCATTCGAAAAACCCAAAAAGAGGTTAAATCATTTCTAGGTTTGATAGGATACAATCGAAGATTTATAGATAAGTTTTCGGAAATAGCACAACCATTGAATGCATTACTTAAAAAAGATGCACGATTCAATTGGGATGCGTTCTGCTTCGAAAGTTTTAAAAAATTAAAAGATAAATTAATTAAAACTCCTATATTGCAATATCCCAAATTCGACAAACACTTTTATGTTACAACGGATGCTAGTGATGTAGCACTTGGCACGGTTCTTTCGCAGAGAATAGGCGATGATGATTTACCTGTGGCTTATGCAAGCAGGGTACTAAATAGAGCTGAGCGAAACTATTCTACTGTGGAGAAGGAATTGCTTGCCCAGGGTTTTTGCTGTAAAACGTTTTCGTCCTTACTTGTACGGCGTCAAATGTACTATTATTATTGACCATAAACCACTGCTTTGGTTAAATAAGGCAAACAATTTATCATCACGTTTAATACGATGGAGAATTGAGTTGGATGAATACGACTTTGACTTAATTTTTAAACCAGGAAAGGACAATCTTAACGCGGACAGTTTGAGTAGAATTGAATTAGAATCTGCCGATCAAGCTACTAAAATTAACATTGTCACTCGTTCGCAAACTAAAGTCAAGGAATCGGAACTAAATATTGACCAAACCTTAAACGATACTAAACCAAATAACGGAAAAACATCAAATCAAACTTCACACGAAATTCAGGAAATTCCGATCACTGTCTTAGAAAATGATGTTGACATCCTTAACGTGATCAAAGAATTTCATAATTGTCCGTTAGGAGGACACCAAGGAATAGAAAGGACCTTCAAAAGAATCAAATCATATTATTACTTCCCGAAAATGTTAACCCAAATTCGAAAATTTATAGAAAAATGTGAATCATGTCAGAAAAATAAAATTTCAAAATTAACAAAACTTCCTATGGTATTGACAACCACTTCAAAGATTCCTTTTGAGAAAATATTTTTAGACATCGTTGGACCCTTAAACGTATCCTACAACTACAATCGTTACATACTTACAATACAAGATGACTTATCAAACTTCTCATTGGCTATACCTATCGAAAACCAATTGTCGGAAACCATTGCTAAAGCTGTAGTCGAAAACTTTATATGTAGATTTGGGGCTCCATTGTGCATCCTTACCGATCAAGGAACTAATTTTGTTAGCGAGTTATTTAAAAATATGTGCAAATTGTTAAAAATAAATAAATTACGATCTACTGCTTATCATCCGCAAACAAACGGGGCGCTAGAAAGGTCTCATCGAACACTTGCTGAATACTTACGGACGTATACCGATAACGATCCTAACAATTGGGACCATTGGCTACCCTACGCAATGTTCACATATAATTCAACTCCACATTCTTCTACTAATTTAATGCTATTTGATATGGTCCAGGATTTTTTCCATCAATAGAAACGATGTGAGGCTAATTGGCCGATATGCCCTAATCTGGGTGTCTTAACGACCCCCCTTTTCCCCTCCCGCCTCCTTAAAAGGAATTACTGCCGAATGACAATGAATATTCAAGTTTACACCTCTCTGCCAATAATCCTCCAATAATTATTCCCTGTCGCGCAGAAAGGATAGTTAAAATAAGATTCAAAACAACAGAAGACCATGAATATTTATGTCCATCAAAAATGATAAAACCAGGTGTATACATAGCAAACGCAATCATTAAAATTATAAACTCATTTGCAACAGTAAGCGTTATCAACACAAACGATTATCCCGTGAAATTAGATGAAATATACTTAGAACCGGAAAGTCTAGAACATTATCAAATTTTTACCTTAAATCATTGGTCAAACTCATTAAAAGACAGATTGGAAAATTTAGAACATCAAATTGAGACAGCTCATATGAATACGGAAGAAGAATCATCTATCATAAAAATATGTCGTGAGTTTAATGATATATTCTACTTACCAGGCGATAGACTGTCAATTACAAATGCTGGATGTCACCATATTCCATTAAAACCTGATTCACAGCCTGTCAATGTGAAACCATATCGTCTTCCTCATTCAGCAAAGTTGGAAATTAATTCTCAAGTGGAGAAAATGCTTAACGATGGCATCATTGAAGATAGTAGCAGCCCATTTAACTCTCCTTTACTGGTAGTACCAGAAAAGGCTAGTGATGACTCGAAATCGCAACTATAGAAGCGTGCGGTATCGCATGTTGTCTATTGAGATTGTTTTTGTTTTTAGCTGAAATCGTTCAGTCACTCTTAAGGTCTAAAGCAATAAAATTGAGTTGCTTTGTCGGCATTTTTTATAGACAAATATATTAATTGTTCATGGCAATCCCAATATTTTCGATTTGGTAAATCAGAAAAATACAGAGGCCAATCGCTCATAGCATATCTACTGAAAAAAAGTAGAAATATCTTCCCACCTCCCTGTAATTTTGGCTGAAGGCCCAAAGAGTTATACCAATATATTACTCTGCAAAAATGAGAACCCTCCATGAGTTCTTTATGTTGGTAGTGTGGTTTCGTACTGAAAAGTTGGTCTACTCATCAGGTAGCTACGAACAAACTATAAAAAATTCCACTCTATCCACTTACCTTAAGTATCTGGCCAGAACGTACTGACATAGCGAATTATTATTCACTACATCAAATATCAAAAACCCATGGAGAAACCTCATTTGTGTGTATTATGCCCATACGAATATTTATTTCGAATTTAATTTGTCTGTCTGTAATCAATTGATTTTTCGTCATTTTTATAGACAAATATATTAATTGTTCATGGCAATCGCAATATTTTCGATTTGGTAAATCAGAAAAATATAGAGGCCAATCGCTCATAACATATCTTCTGAAAAAAAGTAGAAATATCTTCCCCCCCCCCTACCCTCCCCGTAATTTTGGCTGAAGGCCCAAAGAGTTATACCAACGTATTATTCTGCAAAAATGAGAACCCTCCATGAGTTTTTTTCAGTAGATATGTTATGAGCGATTGGCCTCTGTATTTTTCTGATTTACCCAATCGAAAATATTGGGATTGCCATGAACAATTAATATGTTTGTCTATAAAAAATCCCGAAAAATC
Source organism: Tipula vernalis (assembly GCA_958295665.1). Taxonomy (NCBI): domain Eukaryota; kingdom Metazoa; phylum Arthropoda; class Insecta; order Diptera; family Tipulidae; genus Tipula; species Tipula vernalis. Next base: position 13,549,413 of record OY282559.1, on the reverse strand, counting down.
AATTAATTACAGACAGACAAATTTAATTTTTAATAAATTAAAATTGAGGTAAGTAGATGTACCCCGAATAAACTCGAAAAGTTCAATAAATCTGTTTGATTTCCGGGAATGTTGGGTTGTTCGTTATGTGGCGACCCATTTAACATCTTTGGCCGTTATCCAGAGAATCACAGTATTTCAGCCGTATTCCCCAAATAGTATCGTTTGTCACGCCAAGTGGCAGCCAAGTTTTAATATTACTTCTAGAAGCCCTAGAAAGAACGTATTTCATTGATTTTTTTTACAACAATAGTCGTTTCAAGTGACAACTAACATAGCTGTTCATCACTTGCTTTCTATGGTTTATAGAAGGAATATTAAAACTTGATTGTTGAGGTCTTGCCTACTAAAGGTCTTGCCAACTACCGATAATTCCAAAAATTCTAAAAACATAGATCACATTCCTTTGTACTATAGCATTCGCTCTAGCAAATAAATCGCCAACCAACTAATAATTTTTGTAACTATCTCTTACAACAAAACTTTAAATCTACTAATTTACTAAACCCTTGGGTCGATTCTTCTTTACTTTGTACAAGTCCATTTCGCACAAATATTGGATATTATCAAAACAGAGTGATGCCAAGATATGGGCTTGCATTGAAGATACACAACTTAAAGAATCGAAGTCGCCCAGCCCAACAAATGGATGTTGAAAATCACTAAATTTTCGAATAACACTTTAAGACATAGATTTTTATACTGCCGTGTTAGAAACCAAACGTGAGAACAAAAAATCGAAAATCAAGTTTTTGGTTGTTTTATGCCCGGTTTCACAAAAAAAAGAGACAATCCCTAGATAAATAATATTTCCTTCATTTCTGCTTTTATTAAATTGCAAAATACAAATTCAACGCATGTTAATTTTATTTCTTTTTTTTATATGAACATTTTAACTGGCGAGCTAAATATTTAACTGCCCAATTTCATAGAGCTAAATATTTAGCTGAAGGCTAAATATATCTAAACTTTTATAGAATTTGTATTATGAAACAAAACGTAATTTTATAAAAGAAGAAAGGGACGAAATATTATTTAACCAGAGATTTGATATTTTTTTGTGAAACCAGGCATTAATATCTTAGCATGTCATTTAAACTTTTCATCCATTTTCATCCACATATAGTCATGGTCAAAATTATTTGTGCAAAGCAAAAATTTTTAATTTTGGAAATACAACTGCTTCGGAATTAAGATCATGGGGCCTATTCTCGAATTTCACATCCATTTTCCACGTGTGGACATCTGCCAAAGTTGTCAAAAAATGGTTCGAAAATTGTAATTCGTATATAAAACACATGCGGCATTGACATTTTCCTATATGGGGAATTTTTCCACATGCTTATATTCGGAAATATTCCCTTAGTACCGAAAAAATTCAATTTTTATGAGTTTTGACAGATGTCCACATGTGGAAAATGGATGTGGAATTCGGGAATAGGCCCCAGGGGTTCTCGAATTCCACATCCATTTTCCACATGTAGACATCTGTCAAAATTCATAAAAATTGAATTTTTTCGGTACTAAGGGAATATTTCCGAATGGATATAAGCAGATGGAAAAAACTCCCTATATATGGAAATGTCCATGCCGCATGTGTTTTATATACGAATTACAATTTTCGAACGTTTTTGTGTGAACTTTGACAGATGTCCACATGTGGAAAATGGATGTGGAATTCGAGAATAGGTAGGCCCCCTGGACCATATTTTAAAAAGAAATGAACCATATTAGCTACACCAAAGTATCTACTTTGGAACACCTAAAGCAAAATTTAAAATTTTTATTAAAGAATAAAGAAAATTTAAATTTTGTTTGGTACAAAATTATTTGGGCATTTATTTTGTGTTTAAAATTATTTGTGTAGTATGTAAACACTTTGTTTATAATATTACCAAACATGTTTGTTTGCCTTTAAACTATTTCTAATCGTAGTTCAGTATCTGTTAACCAGTTCAGTTTAAAAAAATGCCGAAAATATAGGAAATATGCGCAGAAAACTTCGGCTATAAAATGGGCCGAAAAGTATGGTTGACATCGAAACACAATTATTAGGTTTAAAAACACACCAATAAAGGAGATGTTAAAAATGTAGAAGGCCAAGGGAGAAAACGGGTTACTTTCGCCAAAGAAGACAGCAGGATCGAGAGAGGTGTAAAGGTTGACCCTACTATGAAGCAAAAAAACATACAACAGAACCACAATAGACAAAAAACTGAAGGAACAAGTAATTAAGGCTTATATAACCCCAGAAAAACCCTACATATCACCTAAAACTAAACCCACTTGACTAAATTTTGCCCGGAAACATATTCATAAGCCTGCTGGATTTGGAGAAACATTTTATGGACAGGGGCCGTTATTTTCGATAGACAGATCATTACTCTACACCTAAAGAAAAACTGAAAAGGATGGTTACCATCCCAACGCGACACTCTGGTGGTGGTCATATAATGGTATGGGGTTGCATAGGCTACGCTGGTGTAGGACATCTCATTCGGCGCAGAGGAAAAATTATGCAAGTGGGAATATTTGGAAGTGCTAAATGAAGCAGCATTTGAAGCTGGACAACCGTGGTTGATCCTTCGCCAGCGCAGAGTCTCAACTGAATTGAAAATGTGTACGCTTTTTGGAAACGGAAAATTTCATGCGAGGTAGGAATTTTAGATGCTTGGTGTGGAATTCCTATTGAGGTCATTAACAACCTTATTGATTCAATCGCGAGTCGTTTTAGGGAGGTCATAAAAGCTAAGAGGGATCTACCTCTTATTAAAATTTTAAAACCAATTTAGGAATATTATTTTTAAGTTTTTCCATACCGCACAAATAATTTTGAACATAAAATAAATGCACAAATAATTTTGCACCAAACAAAATTTAATTTTTCTTTATTTATAATAAACATTTTAAATTTGGTTTTAGGTGTTCCAAAGTGATTCTTTGGTTGTAACATATCTTTTTAAAATATGGTCTTAATTCGGAAGCAGTTGTATTTCCGAAATTATAAATATTTGCTTTGAACAAATAATTTTGACTGTATCATTACAGAAATCATTAAATAAATCTTGAATATCTCGACTTGGTGCCGTCGGATAGTAGTATTAACATTTTGTAAATTTCTACAAATTTCAGGATATCAAATTTTTATAATTTTTAATGCATTCGTTTGAATAACAAATTTCGTTTGAAAAAATTTCGCTAAGTGACGTCATTTTTCACAGCAGAAGAAATTTCGTAGAAAATCCGTTAAAATATTTATTTACATATATGTAAATACAAAATTCAGAATTTGTAGAATTTTAAAAATTTCTAAGGTTTCAAATTGAAATTTTAACATTTTTTTTAAATTCTCAATATTACTTTCTTTTACTCTAGTAAAATAAAGTATAGTAATCATGAAAATTTTGGACCTTGAGATTTTTAGAGATTTATATGTTTTGAGGTCCCCTGAGTCCGAAAAAGTGGGTTTCGAAATGGTGTCTGTCTGTCTGTCTGTCAGTCTGTCTGTGTCCTCTCTACAGCCCAGATGGTTTAACCAATCGAACTGAAACTTCAAATTTAAGCTTTTTTGATAAATTGGGAGGTCCCAGTGAATTTTATTCCAAATCGGCTAATCGGAAGTGGCCACTCCCTTGGCCCAGAAAACTTATTTTGCAAATATCTTAAAAAGTATAAGGTTTACAAAAAACTACTAAATACAAAATGTTTCCAAAAATGAAAAACAAATAAAAATAAAAAATTAAAAATTAAAAAAAAAAATTTAAAAATTAAAAAAAAAAAATTGAGGTGTGGCCAACACACGACTTTCTTTTACGAACAGAGAATTTTGAGAAATTTTATTTTTTTTATAACTTTTTTTTTTAATTTTTTTTTTTAATTTTTAAATTTTTTTTTTAATTTTTTTTTTTTATTTTTATTTGTTTTTAATTTTTAGAAACATTTTGTATTAAGTAGTTTTTTGTAAATCTTATACTTTTTAAAATATTTGCAAAATAAATTTTATGGACCAAGGGCCCAATTTATCAAAAAAGCTCAAATCTGAAGTTTCAGTTCGATTTATTAAACCATATGGGCTGTAGAGAGGACACAAACAGACTGACAGACTGACAGACAGACAGACATTATTTCGAAACCCACTTTTTCGGACTCAGGGGACCTCAAAACAAATAAATCTCTAAAAATCTCAAGGTCCAAAATTTTCATAACTATACTTTATTTTACTAGAGTAAAAGAAAGTAAAAAACCCTAATCCATACGAATCGTTCGTTTAGTAAAAGTTCTGCAAAATTATTTTTTGGAAATCGCACTCAACTCCCAAGGGCCAATATCGGCCATTGCCAACAATGATGACAAAGGTTTCGCTAGCACATGGAATAGGTCCCTTAATTACCTATTTAGAAAACCCTAATCCATACGGATCGTTCGTTTAATAAAAGTTCTACGAAATTATTTTTTGGAAATCACACTCAACAATGATGATAAAGATTTCGCTAGCACATGAAATAGGTCCCATCATTACCTAGTTAGAAAACCCTAATGCATACGAATCGTTCGTTTAGTAAAAGTTCTACAAAATTATTTTTTGGAAATCGCACTCAACTCCCAAGGGCCAATATCGGCCATTGCCAACAATGATGACAAAGGTTTCGCTAGCACATGAAATAGGTCCCTTAATTACCTAGTTAAAAAACCCTAATCCATACGAATCATTCGTTTAGTAAAATTCTGCACAATTATTTTTTGGAAATCGCACTCAACTCCCAAGGGCCAATATCGGCCAATGCCAACAATGATGACAAAGGTTTCGCTAGCACATGGAATAGGTCCCTTAATTACCTAGTTAGAAAACCCTAATCCATACGGATCGTTCGTTTAATAAAAGTTCTACGAAATTATTTTTTGGAAATCGCACTAACTCCCAAGGGCCAATATCGGACATTGCCAACAATGATGATAAAGATTTCTCTAGCACATGGAATATGTCCCTTAATTACCTAGTTAAAATTGAGGTGTGGCCAACACACGACTTTCTTTTACGAACAGAGAATTTTGAGAAATTTTATTTTTTTCTTAATTTTTTTTTTAATTTTTAAATTATTAAATTTTTTTTTTGAATTTATAAATTTTTAAATTTTTTTTTTAATTTTTTATTTTTTATTTTTATTTGTTTTTAGTTTTTGGAAACATTTTGTATGAAGTAGTTTTTTGTAAACCTTATACTTTTTAAAATATTTGCAAAACAAATTTTCTGGACCAAGGGAGTGGCCACTTCCGGTTAGCCGATTTGGAGTAAAATTCACTGGGACCTCCCAATTTATCAAAAAAGCTCAAATCTGAATTATTGTGTGAATGGATTTCCATTTTTTCACTATTTTGTGTGCTTTTGTTACTTTGTAAAATTTTTTTATATAAAAAAGAAAAATTCTTTATTATTATTTATTTTTATTATTTTAATATTTTTAGCTTCCTTATAGTAACAATCTGTTTTATTTTTAAAAAAAATCGATTTCGGATGCTTTCGCCTTCCTTTCTCAATTTTTAATTTAATATTAATCATATAATTTAATATCATTTAATTTAATATTAATCATTTAATTTAATATTAAATTAAAAATTGAGAAAGGAAGGCGAAAGCATCCGAAATCGATTTTTTTAAAAAATAAAACAGATTGTTACTATAAGGAAGCTAAAAATATTAAAATAATAAAAATAAATAATAATAAAGAATTTTTCTTTTTTATATAAAAAAATCAAATCTGAAGTTTCAGTTCGATTGAATAAACCATATGGGCTGTAGAGAGGACACAGACAGACTGACAGACTGACAGACAGACACCATTTCGAAACCCACTTTTTCGGACTCAGGGGACCTCAAAACAAATAAATCTCTAAAAATCTCAAGGTCCAAAATTTTCATGATTACTATACTTTATTTTACTAGAGTAAAAGAAAGTAAAATTAAGAAAAAATAAAATTTCTCAAAATTCTCTGTTCGTAAAAGAAAGTCGTGTGTTGGCCACACCTCCATTTTTTTTATTAGTTTTCGTGATAATAATGTAAACATTTTAAATTTGGCAAAATAAATTCACAATTAATTTTTATTTTCAGAATTTTTTTAAAATTTCCCAGTTTAAAAAGTTCTAAATGATTTCGAACTTTCAGAATATTTCGATTTCTCATTTTTTAAACTTTTAAAACTAAAATTTCTAAGAATTTTGTTTAATTTCCATTTCCTCGAGGTGTGATTAACACGAGAAGAACTCAAGCAATGCCTGGGGTGCAGACTCCGGTTCAGTGATAAAATGAAATGATAAATTTGATTCGGTGTAAATAAAGCAAAAAGCAGAATTCTTTGTTTTTCGTATTATGCCTGCTTTGAAATTTAAATGTTTGAATTTTATCAAGAAGTAAAGCAAAGACAAAAAAGTATTCTACAAGTATTTTACGCTATAAGCTGCAGTTGTTATAATTTCAGACATTGCTTCTAGAAATCTATTTACGATAACTTACCTCCTTACAAAAATGATATACAAAAAACGATTTATATATAGAGACATATAAAGCATCAGTAAAAAAAGTTAATAAAATCTTAATAAAATTATTTATACTGATATCCACTTATTCGGGAACAAAAAATCGTTTATCATGGCGCGGTAGCGCTCACCATTGACAGTAACGGCGGCTCCTTGCTCATTTTCAAAGAAAAATGGCCCAATGATGCCACCGGACCAAAATCCACACCAAACAGTCACTCGTTGAGGATGCATCGGCTTCTCTACGATCAGGTGCGGGTTCTCCGTGCCCCAAATGCAACAATTCTGCTTGTTTACATAGCCGCCAAAATGGAAATGCGCCTCATCCGAAAAAATGATTTTTTTGCCAAAATCGGCATCTTCTTCAAGTCCATCGCAAGCCCACTCAGCGAACCGAAAACGAAATGGGTGGTCTCTTTGCTTCAATTCCTGAACCAATTGAACTTTATACGGTGTCATACCAAGGTCTTTATGCAGAATTCGTCACAATGTTGTACGCGAAATGTTCAATTCTTGAGCACGATGACGAGTTGACGTTCCCGGCGACTCACGCACATTCTCGGCTACAGCATCAACATTTTCGGGTGTACGCTTGGTTGGCTGCTTCGTTCGTGTTGGTTTATTAATAACCAAGCCTGTTTCTTTAACTTTTTTCACAAAATAACGCACATAGGGAGCTCCCGGCGCTTCGTTTCTTCCGAAATCCGCACGCAATTTTCGCACACATTCTGCAACATTACCATGATTTTCGAAGTAATGTTTCAATATTTCCCAGCGTTGTTCAAGCGAATACACAACCATTTTCGTTTAGCGGAAGGATAAAACTAACTTTCTGTCAAATCAAAAGTGACATAACCCTTACCATACTCAAAATAACCGTTAGTTCAAAAAAAAAAGTTAAATGGCCCACCCTATACTAGTACCTTACAGAATGAATTAACATTCCACATATAGTATTCAAAAATTTTTGTATTATGATTTTACTTATTCGCAACGTGATGAATTTGGAATTTTTCGATTCATGAATTTCAAAATCGTAAATACATTATTTCAAAGAACGAATATTCAGTATAATAAACGTATGAAGAATGCAATGAAGCTAAAATAAAAGTACGAACTCCATCGTTATCTTAGTTATTTATATTTTTATAATATTTAGGTGCGTAAGTATACCTTTTGGGGTAAGGTTGGTTAAATGGCTAAGGTGATAGTTAAATGACTCAGTTCATTTATCTTCGCTCCCAAAACCATCTAATGTACAATATTAATTTGTTTTTACTGCCAAAACTTTAAATATGGCCGAGTATGATGAAACTTGCCCATTTCTCAACCGACTATGATGAAATTTGACATGTGCGTTGGAAATGGGATTCTTTAATGATTTTTAGATGAAGTGTAGTATTTCTCAATGGATTTGAGTGGAATTTGGCATATGCGATAGAAATGGGATTCTAAATATTTTTAGATGAAGTTCTGGAATATGGCAAAATATGGTGGAACTTGCCTATTCCATAACCGATTACGATGAAATTTGACATGTGTATTGAAAATGGTATTCTTAAATTATTTTTAGATGAAGTTCTGAAATATGGTCAGGTATGAACTTACATTTTTATCAAGCGGTTATGATGAAATTCGATTTTTACGCTGGAGGGATTCTATGATTATCTTTAAATGAAATTCTGGAATATGGCCAATTATGATGGAACTTATCTATTTCTTATAGATTTTAACGGAATTTAGTAGAATTTCACATTTGCGATGGAAATGGGATTCTTAAACGATTTTTGGATAAAGTTCTGGAATATGGCTAATTAGGATGGAACTTGAATATTGTTGAAATTCGAGATTGGCGATTGAAATGATATTTTTAATCCGAGGCTCTACACTATCGTTAGTAGTTTCAATTCTGCTGCGCGTATGCTCCTTACACTATATGTTTTTAAACAATGCAAAATATACTCTCGGACAGCCAATTCTCAGAAAACATAACCGTAAGTTTACACGAAAGATTGGCGAAAAAGTTCCTAACTTTACTTCAATGTTATAATGCTGATAATCTCGATCGTTTAGCAATTGAAATAGTACGTTTAGGCTGCCTCAAAGAAACTTCAACGGATGCATCATTCACCGAAACCTCAATGGACAACATTATGAAAGCTATTTTGACCAAAGAAGGAGTCAATCCGAAATCGATCTTCTAAAAAAAAAAAAAAAAAATTTTTTTAAATTTTTTTTAAATATTGTTACTATAAGGAAAATCATTTTGACCTATTTCTCAGAACCTCATCCAAAACAAATTTTTTTGTGTTCGTTGTAAACGTTCAAATTCATCAACATAGGTTAAACGTAGCCAAGTTACATCTTAATTGACCATATTCCAAAATTTAATCTCAAAATTATTTAAGAATACCGTTTCCACAATATTCCACAGCTTCATACAAAAATCATTTTAGAATTCCATTTCCATTGCGGATGTCAAATTTCACTAAAACCGGATAAGAAATATCCAAGTTCCATCATATTTGGCCATATTCCAGGACTTCATCTAAAATCATTTTAGAATCTAAAAATAATCTCTTATCTAAAAATAATTTTAGAATCACTGGAAAGATACTGGAATCACTGATACTGAAAGTACCTATCGAATTACATCATTATCGGTTGAGAAATACGCAAGTTCCATCATACTTGGCCATATTCCAGAACTTCATCTAAAAATCATTTTAGAATCCCATTTCCATTACGGACGTAAAATTTCACCGGGAAATTTCATTAAAACCGGACAAGAAATATCAAAGTTCCATCCAAATTGGCCATATTCCAGAACTTCATCTAAATATCATTTTAGAATCCATCATATTTTGCCATATTCCAGAACTTCATCTAAAAATCATTTTAGAATCTCATTTCTATCGCATATGCCAAATTCCACTCAAATCCAATAAGAAATAGATAAGTTCCATCCTACAATGCCTACTTTGAAATTTAAATGTTTGAATTTTATCAAGAAGTAAAGCAAAGACAAAAAAGTATTCTACAAGTATTTTACACTATAAGCTGCAGTTGTTATAATTTCAGACATTGCTTCTAGAAATCTATTTACGATAACTTACCTCCTTACAAAAATGATATACCAAAAACGATTATAAATCTTAATAAAGTTATTTATACTGATAATCACTTATTGTTCTACCGTGCTTATATATGTACACATGCAGTTGGTTGTTTTTGCTTCTCTCAATGCAAACTTGTGAAAGAATTCGTTTAGTTTGCGAAAAACGAATGATGAAGTATCAAAATGTTTTTGAAGATTGCTCCTTGAGAATGGTTTTACCTTTGTTATTTACAGGGCTTATGGATTTTGGATTTTTTTTTCGGGATTGGGCATAGATTTTAGATTATTTTTTTTTGGAATTTTTAGTTTGTGTATTTTTACTTTCTTTTACTCTAGTAAAATAAAGTATAGTAATCATGAAAATTTTGGACCTTGGGATTTTTAGAGATTTATTTGTTTTGAGGTCCCCTGAGTCCGAAAAAGTGGGTTTCGAAATGGTGTCTGTCTGTCTGTCTGTCAGTATGTCAGTCTGTCAGTCTGTCTGTGTCCTCTCTACAGCCCATATGGTTTAATCAATCGAACTAAAACTTCAGATTTAAGCTTTTTTGATAAATTGGAAGATCCCAATGAATTTTACTCCAAATCGGCTAACCGGAAGTGGCCACTCCCTTGGTCCAGAAAATTTGTTTTGCAAATATCTTAAAAAATATAAGGTTTACAAAAAACTATTTAATACAAATTGTTTCCAAAATTTAAAAACAAATAAAAATAAAAAATTAAAAATTAAAAAAAAAAATAAGAAAAAAATAAAATTTCTAAAAATTCTCTGTTCGTAAAAGAAAGTCGTGTGTTGGCCATACCTCAATTTTAACTAGGAAATTAAGGGACTTATTCCATGTGCTAGCGAAATCTTTATCATCATTGTTGAGTGCGATTTCCAAAAAATAATTTCGTAGAACTTTTATTAAACGAACGATTCGTATGGATTAGGGTTTTCTAACTAGGTAATTGAGCAACCTATTCCATGTGCTAGCCAAACCTTTATCATCATTGTTGGCAATGGCCGATATTGGCCCTTGGAAGTTGAGTGCGATTTCCAAAAAATAATTTTGCAGAACTTTTACTAAACGAACGATTCGTATGGATTAGGGGTTTTTAACTAGGTATTTGAAAGACCTATTTTATGTGCTAGCCAAACCTTTGTCATCATTGTTGGCAATAGCCGATATTGGCCCTTGGGTGTTGAGTGCGTTTTCCAAATATAATTTTGCAGAACTTTTACTAAACGAACAATTCGTATGGATTAGGGTTTTCTAACTAGGTAATTAAGGGACCTATTCCATGTGCTAGCGGAACTTTTGTCATCATTGTTGAGTGCGATTTCCAAAAAATAATTTCGTAGAACTTTTATTAAACGACCAATCCGTATGGAATAGGGTTTTCTAACTAGGTAATTGAGAACCTATTCTATGTGCTAGCCAAACCTTTGTCATCATTGTTGGCAATGGCCGATATTGGCCCTTGGGGGTTGAGTGCGATTTCCAAAAAATAATTTTGCAGAACTTTTATTAAACGAACGATTCGTATGGATTAGGGTTTTTTACTTTCTTTTACTCTAGTAAAATAAAGTATAGTAATCATGAAAATTTTGAACCTTGAGATTTTTAGAAATTTATTTGTTTTTAGGTCCCCTGAGTCCGAAAAAGTGGGTTTCGAAATGGTGTCTGTCTGTCTGTCTGTCAGTCGGTCAGTCTGTCAGTCTGTCTGTGTCCTCTCTACAGCCCAGATGGTTTAATCAATCGAACTAAAACTTCAGATTTAAGCTTTTTTGATAAATTGGAAGGTCCCAGTGAATTTTACTCCAAATCGGCTAACCAGAAGTGGCCACTCCCTTGGTCCAGAAAATTTGTTTTGCAAATATCTTTAAAAGTATAAGGTTTACAAAAAACTACTTAATACAAAATGTTTCCAAAAATGAAAAACAAATAAAAAAAAAAAAACAAAAAATTAAAAAAAAAAATTAAGAAAAAAATAAAATTTCTCAAAATTCTTTGTTCGTAAAAGAAAGTCGTGTGTTGGCCACACCTCAATTTTTTCTCTAGATAAGGTAGCCAACCCTTTATATTTTTCTTCCTCTCTGCTTGATAATGGGAAATGGAAACGGGCGGGAATTTATGTCGACCCCATGTATTATTGTAACCCGAAGTCGAAACGACTTCGGGTTACAAAAATTCAGGATTTAATTTTTTGGTAGCTTGGAGAAAGTGAAAAAGTAAGAGAAGTACGATTCTTAATATTCCTGAGGCCATCAGAATTTAAGAAAAAAATCGTAATTAATTTAAATTGTCGAAATTTTTTATTTTATTTTTTTTTATTTCTTTAAATATTCTTTATGATGTTCTTATGAAATTTGAATAGGAGCAGTATTATGAATTTGAACAGTATTATGAGTCTGCGTCTGTTGGTCAATTTTTAATACATCGGAGTCGGAGTCGCAGAATTACTTTACTGACTCCGCAGTGCTGGTTTTTTACATCTGAGCTCTATGACAATCAGCCAAATAACCATAAAAGTTTGATTTCATTGGATTAGAGCGCGAACGTAAATAGAACCAGGGTAACAAAAGGTTGTTAAAAAATCACAATATTCTATAAATTTTTCAGAAAACTTTTATTTTACGTGTCGAATGAGAAGAATTATTTTTGGAATTTGTATCCACTTAGACAATTTAACAGTAACGAATCTTAACCTTCGCCAACCCGATGTGAAAAAATTAAATTTACATCTTTTCAAACAAAAACCCACGTTGTGTACTAAGGCCAATAAACCTAACTTTAATTCTCCTGAAGAATTCTTAAATACTTTTATTCATACCGTACCACAAGCTAAATTAATACGATTTTTTATTATTTTCTTTTTGAATATTTGAAGACTTATTAAATTTCCTGAGTATAATTTCCGTTGATTTTAAATTTGCAGTTGCCCAATTATATAAATTATTTAGATTCTAAAAAGTAACTGAGAGATTTAAGTGCAAACACATAGCTGGTACATCACCTTTCTTAAGAACTAATTTATTTGTAAACTATTGATTAAATATATTCTGCATATTTCAGTAATCATTCTTGTATAAGTACAAATTTTATCATCGGCGACAAAAATTTTCATCGACCAAAAAAACCAGTCTGATAAATTTATTGAATTGGTTTCAAATTCGCCATAAATGTATCATTCATCGCTTACTGGAAATCGCAAAACACAGTATATAACAACAATGATGGACGGATTTCAAATTATCACTGAACCAGAATCGTACCCCTGAGGAGCTATTTCTGAATTTGTAAGAATAACGTTCTTATTTGATTTGAATCAGATTTGCCAATTTCTTATTATTTAAATGAAATATAAATTTGCTTTCGAATTGGCGTCTTAAATAAAAAATGAGTTTTGATTTGCCTTAACCTCGACTTCTACTCTGCGCTGGATTTAATCAGTGAATTTCTATTGAAGTGACAGATGATTTTTTAAGGTAACTAAGCGCATTTTGGCAAAATCTTTTAGTGAGACTAATGGATTTCTTTAATATTAGATCAAAACAAAGGGTTTTAAAACCCAGAATTTTAGTAATCGATAAATTCCGCCTTAATAGCAAACTTCAGAACTTCCTCTAATGGATAAAATTTAATAATTTGTCAAAGATTAAATTTTAATACTTACTACTAAGTCTGGGTAAGATTTGTAAGCCAACCTAAAAAATCATCGGCCCATGTTCGAATCGGGATAATTTAGTGTAAATTCTCTGATTCTGTAGTCATCACACTTTAAAAAATTCATACTTACGAAAGCAAAAAAAAAAAAAGAATCCGTTTCAAATAAACAACAAGCGAAATTATTTTTATCGGTTTAATTTAATTTTTTTGGCACGAAAGCGAAATTAAGTGGAATTTTAGAATATTTTGTTAAACGAAAAAATTCTAAGAAAAATAAAGATTTAATGTTTTTCTTGAGTCGAAATCAACTTTTTGCGTTTTAAATAAAAATTCATTGAGCACTTTAGTCGGATCCATTCATAAATAATTTTTTTATGTTTACGTGTAAAATCGCGCAGTAATGTATAAGAGGCGTGCAAATAACGTATTGTGACTAAAGGCGAGTTTCACATTGTATTTAAAAACATAATGCGTGTACCCTTATCAAGCTGAAACTCATAAAAAAAAACAAGTTCCAAAACCAACAAATTCAAAATTCTGAAAACCCATTTTCGTATTATTTTGCCATCAAATTCTTATAAATTTCCATTTCTTAATTGTTTTTGATTATTTTTGTGGAAAAGTGGAAATTAAAACTTTGATCTTCGAAATTTTCCATTTATTAAATAAAACAAAAAAATTTTTTTTTTTTTCATTTTCATTCTCAATAATTTTTCCTAATTTATGTTTTGGCAAATTCATCGTCATGAGCGATTGTGATTTGTACAAAAAAAAAAAAAATAATTCTTTTGTACGCAAAAAATTATCTCGTTTGGAAAATTATATAATTAAAATACTAGGAAAACTTACCTTGAGGGGTTGTTTTGATAATCAACAACATAATGTCATATTGGTGGATTTGTGATGGTGGTGTAATTTTTTTATTTGATTCCCCGAGTTGGTGATTAAATTATTTAAAGTTGATCTATGTTATATACTAGTGAAAAACTTTAAGTAAAATGTATTGGTCCCAAATGGATAATTTTTCAATTTAGTTGTAGACGGCAAACTTAAGTAAATAGTTTTGCTTACGTTTAGGAATGTTTAACGATTGTTGGTGTATTACTGTATAATTCATTGTCTAATGTTAGCTGACCGAATGTCATTTGGTCGTGCACACAAAACTAGTTATTAATCATAAAATTGTCTATCAGATAATCTAAAAAAATATTTGTTTAAAAACAAACCCATGAAAATTCTACTTGGATACAAACTACCATTTGATCGAAAATCCACAAAATAAGCCAGTGTGTTTGGCTGGTAAATATCTAAAAGTAATGTTTTGCTTTATTGTGCAGATAACCTTGTGAACCGAAAATTACATACCATTCGACCACATGACAGAATTCTAGTTATCAGTATTTATTGTACGTGGGGTCTAAAGACGCCGAGTCGGTTTAGATGCTCGAGTTTTTTATCGAATAGATAAGGCGTTCACCTTCGTTTTAAATCTATATATTTTTTTTTTTTTTGACTGACCTTTCTCAAAACAAGTACATACTCTATAACTTCGCTTCACTCGGTTATTTGAGTTCTTGTTTTGTCTGCCAATCACGAGTCAAATGATGTCAAGATCAGACTTTAGGCTATATATTTTCGACTTTAGACATCAGAATTTAGACTTAGAATTTAAAAATTAGACTTCACGCTTTAGACTTTAGAATTTAAACGTTAGACTTTAGCCTTTAGATTTTAGGCCTTAGATCCTAGACTTTTAACTTTAATCTTTAGATTTCGAACTTTAGACTTCAGACTTCAAACTTTAAACTTCAGGCTTCAGACTTTGACTTTATACTTTACACTTAAGTCTTTAAATATTAAACTTCAAATTTTAGACTTGCGACTTAAGAATTTAAACTTTAAACTGTACACGCTTAATTTTAAATAGACTTCGCAGACTCTAAACTACAGGGTTTTGACTTTCTACTTTGAATTTTAGGCTTTAAAAAACTTTGAAGTCTTTGAACTATAAAGACTTTAGCCTTTTGACTTTAGATTTTAGTATTTAGACTGTAGACTTTTAATTTTTGACTTTAAAATTTAGATTAAGACTTAATTCTTTAAAGTTTAGATTTTATAATTTTTATTAAGCTATAGCTAATTAGCTATTTTTTACTTTAAACTTAAGATTTTAGACTTAAAACTTAAGGCTTAGGACTTTAAATTTTAGACTTTAACTTTAGACTTTAGAATTAATTCTTTAGACCTTAGACTTTAGATTCAGACTTAACGCTTTAAACTTTAGATTTTACAATTTTAAACTTTAAGCTATAAACTTTAGAGAATATATGTACACTTTAGACTTTATACTTTAAGTTTTTAATTTTAGATGCTAAATCTTAAACTTTAAACTTTAGACGTTAAACTTTAGACTTTTAAGACATTAGACTCTAGATTTAAAACTTGAGACTTTAGACTTTAAACCTTAGGTTTAAAGTTAAATATAGACCTTAGGCTTAACACTTAAATCTTTTGGACTTTACATTTTAGATTTAGACCGATAAGTTTTGGAATTTTTCGTTTTTGAAATAAATGAATTCAATGCCAATCATTCCCCTTTGCAACACGATTTTTTAAACCAAAACTTTGGTTTTTGTTAAGTTCCACACTTGCTAGAGATAATGTAGATTCCTTTTGATAGCGATAACTTTTTCTTGGAAGACTTACGTTTGATCGTCAGTTTCTTTTCAACAAATCGCAAATAAAGCTTTAGGCAAGAAACGCTACAGTTAGAATAAAATTTCAGCATGGAACAAAACGAAATTAAAATTGATTCAGTTTTGATACAATAATAAAGTCGATTGCAATTCTATTATTATTATTATTTACTGGAGGGCCATGTGGGCGATAAGCCACCTCGCACCGCGACCTAAAAGATCTATTGTGCTGGACCCTACTTAATTATCCGTCCAGTCAATATTCAGGCTCTTAATGAATCTGACAATACTACTGGCCGGTACAAGATACATACTATCCGGGCTCATTGTTCTCCCTCCTAGATGTTGCAGTCTTTGCTGGAAAATGGCTGGGCAATGGCACAGAACATGTTCCGCTGACTCCGCTTCCAGACCGCAGAAGCGGCATCCATCTGTCGTACTTAGGCCCATCTTCTTTAGGTGATACCTTAAGGGGACATGACCTGTGAGGAAGCCAGTAAGCAGCCTCAACTCAGGTTTCCTAAGTTCAAGACACTCCTTAACCCTGACAGACAAAGGTGATATAAATTTCTGTGCCTGCCGTAAACCTGGAATTCTGCGCCAGTAGGAGGACTTTCACTACAACTAACATCCTCCCAGCGTTTTACCGCTGCTCTAAGGTGTCCCTTAGTGACACCGCAGAAGGGTTCTGGTCCAATAAATGGAGAGGCAGAACCCTCACGGGCGAGGCCATCAGCTGCCTCGTTTTCTTCGATTCCAGTATGACCTGGCACCCACATAAGTGTTACCTTATTTGAGCCTGCCAGATGTTTAATAACTTTCAGACCATCCCATACCAGCCTTGACTCAACGGTACAAGACCTAAGAGCTTTTAAGGCCGATTGGCTGTCTGATACAATATAAATCTTTGCATCGTTTAGGCCTTTTGCTATGCCTATCCTAGCGCAAAGTTCTATAGCATGTACTTCTGCTTGAAAAACGGTAGCATTGGTACCCAAGGACTTCGAGAGGGTAGTGCCACTCCCGTGTATTCTTATCCCCGCCCCATCTTCCGTTTTTGATCCATCTGTAAACCATACCATGGACCCTCGCTCAAATGATGGTCCAACTGCTCTCCACACATCCCGGTCAGGTAACCTAACACAGAATGGTTTGTGGAAGTCCAGTTTAGCTGGCATACAGTCGGAAGGCATTCCTATGGTAGGGTCTGTCTGAAATTCATTAAGGATTTCCAGATGACCCACCATATTGCCTGGTTTGATATTTCCTTCCGCCTGCATTTTCAGGGCCATACTTGCAGCATCCTTTTTAATATGCAGGTGTAACGGTGTCAGTCCTAGAAGTGTCTCCACCCCCGCGGTTGGACATGACTTCATTGAGCCCGTAACACCAATGCAGGCTACACGCTGAACCTTATTCAATAAGGTTTGCGTTTTCTTCTGCTCAGTTTTAGGCCACCATACAACCGATGCGTGGGTGACCATAGGCCTAATGATTGTAAGAAATGACCAGTAGATCATTTTTGGTTGTAGTCCCCAAGTACGCCCATAGAGTCTTTGACAGGCCCAGAGAGCCTTGATGGCTCTATATGGAACTTTCAACAAATGTTGGTTCCAGTTCAGTCTTTGATCTAGGATAACCCCTAGATATTTAACCTCGCTGGAAAAAGGCAGAGTAGTACCGTTTAACGAGGGAGCTGTAAGCGCAAGCTCTTTCCTCCTCGTAAAAGGAACAATGACAGTTTTGCTTGGATTGACAGTGAGTCCTTCCTGGTAACACCACTGCCATATTATATTGAGTGCATTTTGCATGCAATCAGAAATGACCTCATCAAACTTGCCTCTGATTATGATAGCCACATCATCCGCATAGCCCTGGACATCAAACCCATGGCTACTCAGAAGGACCAGTAGTTTGTCAATAACCAATGACCGCAAAAGAGGAGATAATACGCCTCCTTGGGGACAGCCCTTTACGGCCTTGATGGTTACTGATTCGCCACCTAGTCTGGCAGTAATCTCACGATGTTCCAGCATGGAAAGGATCCACCTAATTTTAGAAAGTGGAACCCTTTTTCCCATTGCTGCCCTCTCTATAGATCCATAGGAAGTATTATCAAACGCCCCCTCAATGTCCACAAAGGCACAAAGGGCAATTTCTTTATATGTCACTGCTTTTTCAATCCTCGTGACTAGCCCGCTAAGGGCCATAACCGTGGATTTACCAGTTTGATACGCAAACTGGTCCCGATGCAGCGGATTCTTTCCAAGGACCTCACTTCTTATTTGATAGTCCAGAATTTTTTCCATCGTCTTCAAAAGAAACGATGTGAGGCTAATTGGCCGATATGCCCTGGCCTGGGTGTCTGGACGACCCCCGCCCTTTGGTATAAAGACCACATTTACTTTCCTCCACAGTTTCGGAATATAGTTAAAAGCATAACTTGCCCGAAACATCTGGATCAAGCTGGGGAGTATTTCCTCAAAACCTTTTTGAAGTAAAGCTGGAAAGATACCATCCCCTCCAGCGGATTTGAAAGGTTTGAAAGACCCAATAGCCCATCGCACCTTGCTGGGTGTGGATATTTTCCCAGAGAGACTCCAGATCCTACTGTGAGGCACATAGGCCACCTCACTTGAAGGATCATGCGAGTCCTCTTGGGCTCCTACCACTACTGAATCCGGAAAGTGGGTCTCTAACAGTACCTCTAAGGTTTCCTTCCGGTTTTCAGTGAACCCCCCATCTTGCTTCTGGAGAAGTCCTAAACCATTTGAATGATCCCTGGAAAGGACTTTCTGGAGACGAGCTGCAGAGGGCAATTCATTGATTCCCTCACAGAAATTCCTCCAGGTAGCCCTTTTGGATCTCCTTAGTTCGAGATTATATTCCGTCAAGGCCATCTAATACTCGCCCCATTCACCGGTGCGTTTAGCCTTGTTGAATAATCTTCTCGATTTTTTCCTCAGTTTACCCAGCGTCCCGTTCCACCAAGGGACAATCTTTGTGGACTCTCTTCGCTTAACTGGGCAGCTGTTCTCGTAAGGGGGGGGCAGAGGGCATTTCTGATTCGAGTGAGACTCTATAAGAGTCCCAGTCGGTCAGTTTTGGAATTCTGATTTCCTACCGCTGCATGGTCTCAGCCGCCAAATCGAATCTGATGTGCAAGTGATCCGATAATGAGGCCTCTTCAGACACATGCCAGTTTTTGACCAAGTCGCTGAAATGCGGACTAGCAAGTGTCAGACCTTGGACCTCTTGCCTAATCGCATTTATAAAAGTAGGTTTCCTTCCCCTATTGACAATGTCTACATTATTTGAGATCAGAAATTCAAAAAAGTACTCACCCCTGTTATTGATGTCGGTGCTATCCCACACCGTGTGGTGCGCGTTTACATCGCATCCTATCAGGTAGGCCAGCCCATTGCGTTTGCAATGAGCTATGAGCCGCCTAACGTCAAGTGGAGGTATTAACTCTGAGTCTCCAGGAAATTAGGCGGAGGCCATTATAGCCTCCTGTTTGCCTCTTTCACCCAGAACCTCCACCATTACTGCAACCAAGTCCCTGAAGATGAACTCTGAAATGGGAATAAAATTAATTTGCGAACTGGCCAACACAGCCGCTCTTGGACTCTGAGTTCCGTTATGATAAATTAACTTACCCACTTGATTTGGTATACCTCTAATCTGGTTACCAATCACCCATGGCTCCTGGATTAGATCCATGCCAATGTTTTGGCAGATAAACCTACGACAAAGGACGTCCGAAGACGCCTTTGCATGATGCAGGTTTATCTGCAGGCAGGCGATGTGTGCCTTCAATTTACCGAAGGTTCCTTCTGAAGGCCCTGCTTAGCCTCCTTTTCAGCACCGCCACCACCCGCATGCTTTTTTTGTCCGGCCGATGGCTGACCAGTGTCCTCCATCGCCGTTCTGCTGGCCCCCGCTGCCTGAGAGCCTCCAGGCCTAACCAGTGGCTTGCACGGGGGGAGCCCTTGTGAGGCATTCCCCCGCAGAACCCCTGACGCCTTCCTCTCCCTTTCCCGCCTTCTCCTTACCTGTCTCCTGGAGAGGGCGGTCACCCCGGTGGTCTTAGCTACAGGTGCCGCTACTGTAGCTTCTACAGGCTTCACCACGTGGGTCCCGCCGACAGAAGCCGGTTTAGCTCCACTCTGACCACCCTTGGGATTCAATTGTACAGTCCCAAACTTATAGTTGACCTTAAAGCCAACCCGCTTGAGCTTCTCAACTGAAGAGTGGTCCATAGAGAACGTGAAAAAGGCCGAAGAGCCTTTCGCCTCTCTCCTGATCACTCTCCAGTTGATCGCCTGCATGCCCTCATTTTGGCTTTTTATAAAACCAAAAAGCTTCTCCGTGGGCAATTCAGCACTGTTTGGGAAGGTGCCGAACACAATCCTGGCTCGAGGCAGGTTTTCCGCCTCGGCCACGATCATCTGCGCACCCTCCCATGGCTTGATACTGCCTATGGTCTCCCTGAGCCACCAAACAGCCCGAGCTGACTGCCAAGGAACTTGGGTTTAAGCTCCTTGGCCTCTTGCTCTAGCACCTTATCTAGGATGCTCTCCTGGACAGCCTTAAGCTGCTCTTCAGTGAGGACAACCTCTGGAAAACCAGTGGGCAAGTTCCCAACGATCTCCGACTCCGCAGCCTGCCTGAAGCTAAGTCCAGACCGGACCGCAGAACCCGAGACCGTCGGGACAGATTCTTCTCCCCTGGCCTTTTTTTGTGCCGGTGGAGTACCCTCATCCGAGCGGATCCTCTTTGACGGTAGGGCCTCTGCGGGAGCACAAGACTCTCTTTGTGGCCGCATCGCTAGAAGCCTTGTCTCGCTTCCGGGCTTTTTGCTCTCAGCAAGAAGCCTCCTGTACCGCTTCTTCGCGGCCCCACACATTTTCACGCGAGGAGCCGCGGAAGGTTTGTCAGTGATGCTGACAGTTCCTTTCGGGTCCTCCCCGACGACTTTCCTCCCCCCTGCTTTCACAGAGGCGATACCCCCACTTACGGGGGCCGAGTTCTCATCTCCTGAGGTTTCCATGTCGGAGTTGAGAACTAATTTCTCAATCCCCGAACAGAGCTCCCCATCCGATAGACCACTCATCGAGAGTCCCACAGCGGAGAGAGGACCGAGGTCCTCGAACACCACCGCGGAACTATCGCTGGTGCATGACGCTTTAGGAGCGTCATCATCCTTATTATTTTTACTATGTTTAAACATTTTGTTCCCACGAGTTGCTGGGAAAAGAAAGTCGCCTGTGGGACACCCAGCTTTACCACAGGAAGGCTAAATAAAACTGGAGGGCGCCTGGTATCCAGAGCCCGCATACTTTGGACTGATTAACCTATCAGCCATTCATCCATCGGCATATGCTGTTCCACCTTAGATTAGGGTTTTTTATCAAGGATTTCTCCTTTAGCGTCGTACTTTAGCCTGTGCCAAATGGTCAAAAGTACCTTCCACAATTGTACCCATCACGCCAGCTGGCTAAAACATGACCAGAACAGCTCGCGTAATGTGCACCCTACCGAAAGGTTACGGAGCTGGTAGATTACTCTACTCAACTTTGATCCCCCCTCCAGTAGACGCCAAATCACCGATTGCAATTCTAACTAAACGCGATATTGTCAATAACACGAAATTTTCCACCTACCTTTTTAACCTCGAAAATCGAATGTTAAATCTTCATTGAAATATAACCCGGTAATAATTAATAATTATTTGGTCGAAACTAATTTAATCGATTATGCTGAATTCGAATTTAGAACCCTTCTTATGGATTTTATTGTCAAATTATCAGTTTCCAATTTTAGGAACCGGAAAGTTGAATATCACAAGTGATACAGAAAGTTAAAATATTTTAGGCTAGTTCGCTTCATGAATTGAAACTTTTTGACAAAGTCATTATATAACCTTGTTTGGTGGAAGCAAAATTATGTATTTCAATAATTTGCAAAATCAAGGTCATTTTAACCAATTAAAGCCTACCTAATAAAAAGGCGAAAAGTAATTTCATCGAAAACCAAAAATATTTTAAACGAATTGGTATTTCTCTCATCTATAAATCATAATACTAAAATAAAAATAATTCCTCGATTTTAGATAATCGTACTAATATAAATCGTTAACTTTAATAATAAAAATGTG
The DNA here is from genome assembly GCA_958295665.1 of Tipula vernalis. Classification (NCBI taxonomy): domain Eukaryota; kingdom Metazoa; phylum Arthropoda; class Insecta; order Diptera; family Tipulidae; genus Tipula; species Tipula vernalis. The sequence continues at coordinate 13,527,217 of OY282559.1, read as the reverse complement.
AAAAAATGTATTTCTCAAAAAATTGAAAATCGAAACGATGATCTGTGCACACAAAACACACAAGATGTTCAACAATGACAACCACTTTATTGGCAAACTAACTATGCTTTCAGCTCAAAACCAATTAAGTACAGTGTTATGCGATGGTCAAAACGACGTAACTATAATTTATTGCAAAAAAAGATGAATGAATTTTTTTTTTTTGCACAATATTAATGATCTCCATTCATATCTATCCCGTCGTCTCGATTAGTATTTGCGTACTATACAAATTTTTTTTATTACAAATTTATGCAAATTTTTGTGTGCCGTCATAAAAAAAAAAATGTTTTTGTATTGTTTTGTTCTTCACACTGGTTTTGTTTTAAATGAAACGATTAATCGATCAAATTTATTTTAAGCATCGTTGTTGTCGTCTTCTTAATGTCAAAAGTGTGTAACCGAAAGAGTAACATAACATTAAAAATTGTGGTTGCTGTGTGATTCATCGGTTAAGTCAAGTGTATTTGTAAAATAGAAAAGTGGATCTCTAGTTTGTTAGAATTTTAAGTATACATTTGGCCGAAAACATAACGAAACTAATGTGACAGGAATGCAGATTTTTGAATCGGGAGCTTATATAGACTATAATTTGATGAGTCGATAGGTCGTTTCTGTAACGTGCCTCGCCGATTTGTGAATACTCAAACATGATTTTTGTAATATCTAGGGGAATGCTGTGTTGTTTTGGCGGTAGAACCCTCGTCGCCTAATTTTTAAATTTTGGAATTTCGTAATTTTTCGAAGGCTTTTATTTACCACATCCTACACCCAATCTAGAAAAATCTCTATTTCGAAAGTACAGCGATATTTTCCCAAACAGAATTTCATTTTTTAATTTAGCCGACCCTCTGAACATAAAATGTTGACTTCAATAATTGGTTTAAAGTTTGATTTTCCGTTCAGGTATAGAATCATTCGATGGCTAGAGTCCTTCTAATAAGGATTAAGGTTAGGTTCGAAAACATTTTTAAGATATTCGACTTCGAACAGTTTTGCGAGCCAAGTTGAGGCTATAGACGTATGGCTCACACTGCTAGAGAAGCATTTTTCCATTCCCATGGATGTTCAAATCGAGTCGAGCAACGACGACTGTTCATATTTTCCATCTTTTTCCACCTTTCGGAATTTAGAATCAAGTCCAAAACAATTTCATTTGGTTTAACTCCACGAACTCCGAATTGGAATTGCAAGTAAAATGTTAACGTGGGATATGTTTGTATATTTGTTAAGTGATTAAATCCCAATACCTTACTGTTTGCTGCCAAACCAAGAAAATGCTACCAGCAATTCAATAAAGGCACTAATTACAGGGATTTTGTGATAACATTTGTACAAATTCCAAACAATGCATACACCATTTAGAGTTAATTCTTATTAACAACAGAAATATGTAGAGTACACAGAGATTTAGATTTTATCGATGTTATCTATATCATTTATTAAAATTAATCAACACACAACAATACATTGGAACTATGAAATATTATTTATACAAGTTACGAGTACAGTAACAAATATTTGCATTACGCGTATCGCGATTATATCTCTCGATCATTTTTATTAAATTCCATGAATGACAAAAATAACCCGCAATTTTTATAGAAGTATCCGTCAGAATCACAAATACGGGATCGTTATACACTAACCACAAAATCATTGGGAAAATCTTTGTACAGAATTCCTAAAGTGGATCCGCACGTTTACTTATTTAAAATTGCACGTGATTGCACTGAATACTGAAAATATTTGCGCACACGATTTTCTTATTTACTTTAAGCGTTATTGTGTTGTTTGCTGCGATTTTTTATTTTTATTTTTATAATTGGTAATGATAAAAAAGGTGGGTTTTGTGAATGGAATTAAATGACAGATTTGGTAAACAAATGACAACATGTGTGCCTGTATATAATATTTAATATCCGTTCAATTATATCAGATAATAGAATATATGAATATTTGAATGTCATATCTAAATTCTAGATCTCAAATAGGTGATTCGAGCACTATCTTACATAATTTTCCTCATTGAATAATTGAATGGAATATAAGGCATTGAACACGCAAATCATAGAGATGACACGACAACATATTCTTCAATTATATGTAATTGGTTAAAGCGCGGTACAAATCGATCGTGTATTCCCTACAACATTATATCGTATCACAAAAGACCTTGATGGATTTGATTTATTAAAATTCTTAAGGCACGCGACGTTTTATTTTCCGTGAATTGTATTTAGCTATTCCGTGCGACTCGTGATAGTTTCAATTAACAACCAAAACCAAACAATACTAAGAGAATCTATACTAAAACTAAACAATAATAATAAATCTAATCTATAATACTAATACGTGCATATATTTAGTTTAGGTTTTGTGTCATTGAGAAAGGTGATTTGAATTGCTGCTTTCAAATTAGAATTATTGATTTTTTTTTTTTTTTTGTAATAAGTGACGAACAAGCGAACAAGTGGGAAGATAATTTCTTTTACGTTGTTACCAAAAGCTTTTTATGAAAATTGGATTTAATAAAAGAAAAAACGCTTTGTGAAATTTACAATTTTCTTTTGAATGAATTACTTAAATATTAAATATTCAGGGTTAATGGAATCAATAAACCAATTATGATGTTTAATATGAAAATAATTGTAAGAGAATGACTCAAATTTATATAAACGAGGTTTTATATGTCTGTTTCTGTTTAACCGAGTTTGGAATTGTGTGAATCACATATCAATTCATTTATTTTTTAAATTCAAATATGGTAACTGCTTAATATAAAGTTACCCACCATCATTCAATGTAAATTCGATAAAAATTGCGATTTATTTACATAAAATGCATTCAAACTCACTTCAAACTAGCTTGAATATTGTGGAAAAGTATTACATTAATACTTAGGAAAAAGATAGCATTGGCCCGTAAACTACAATAATTTCTTTAAGGTTTCAAATTCGATTTATATATCGTGAATTGCACTAATCAAACTTATTCAAAATACTAATTTGCGTAATAAATCAAAATAACAAAAACACAAAAATTTAACCTGATCTATCAACTCATTTCAAACCAATCATTTCAAGATTACATTCTGCAATCAAACTGTTTTCAAACTAGCAACAAAATTGTTTTCACGTTTAGTCCATAATAGGGTCCATAAGGTTGTTTTCATACGTAAGGCGGGAAAACGCTCACACTGCAATCCCAAAGACATTAGACCGAGATTAGCTTGTCTTCCTACCTTTTTAAAACACTGCAAAGACAAATAGAAGCTCATATTAGAGGCAAGATTGTGTCGGTAAAGCTGTCCAAATCTCAACATGCCTATTGTAAGGGGAGATCTGTAGAGACTGCTCTTCATTCTCTTGTATTTTTCATTGAAAAATCTTTCGAATACAGAGACTACGCAATGGTAACCTTCTTGGATATCGAGGGGGCCTTTAACAATGAGCTTCCAGGGGCTATAACTCGGGAATCACTCAAGGACTGGATAGATAATAAATGCCAGTTTTGGGGAATCCTCCGTCAGAAGATTTGCAAGCAGAGGTACACCGCAGTTTTGGCGTACTGTCCCCCCTACTTTGGAACTTGGTCATAAATGACCTGTTGCTGAGACTGGAGGACGGTGGCTTCAAAGTGGTTGCCTATGCGGATGATGTTGCTATTGGTGTCTGTGGTAAATATCCCGGCACCCTTAGTGAGCTTATGCAGAATGCCCTGGGCACTCTTTCATTATGGGCCAATGGCTGTGGGTTGAATGTGAACCCACACAAAACCGAATTGGTTCTCTTCTCTAGGAAATATAAACTTCCTCACATCGATCCTTCCACTTTCAATGGGTTCAGCTTGACTTTTACAGTTGAAGCGAAGTTTCTGGGTCTCGTTTTGGATAGCAAATTATATTGGAAACCCAATATTCCAATATAATACTCTTGCAAAAATGCCATTGGGAAAGTATGGGGGCTGGAGCCCCGCATCGTACATTGGCTTTATACCGCAGTAGTCAGGCCCAAACTCTTGTATGGGGTAATAGTCTGGTGGCCTGCTCTGGACAAAACTGTCAACCAAAAGCTGTTGACAAAAGTTCAGAAAACAATCTCTCGGTGGATCAGTGGTGCACCGAGGAGCACATCCACTCAGGCACTAGAGACTCTGCTATTTTTGACTCCTCTAGATATCTTGGGGAAACAGTTGGCAGCTTGTACTGCCATACGTCTGAAATCCATCTTAATGTGGACCTGCAACAATACAGGGCACTCATCTATTTTGTGCAACAAACAAATTCCCAAGACCACCGACTATACTGTCTCGTCACTATCTTTTGACACAAAGTTCCGGACTAGAAGATCCAAGGAGGACTGGATGATGGGTCCAGTTTTGGAACCAGGAGTTATAAACTTCTTCACTGATGGTTCAAAACAGGACGGGAAAGTCGGGGCTGCAGTGTTCTGCGAGGTACTTCTGTTAAATCTCTCCTTCCGTCCCCCCGACTACTGTAGCATTTTTCAAGCTGCAGTAACTGCCATAAAGAAAGTCGTAGACTGGTTGAGGTATAAAGTCACATATATACGGACAGTCAGGCTGCCATTAAAGCACTTCAATCACACCTGCTTACGTCGAAAGTAGTCCAGAACTGTCTCTCATCTCTTAACGAGATGACAGATCAGTTCAACATCCACATTTTACGGGTGCCAGGACATTTCATAAGTACAGGGAATATAAACGCCAATGAACTGGCTCGACGTGGTACAATGGACCACTTCTCAGAAAGCAGAAAGGATATTGAAGAAATGCCTCTTGCGGTATGCAAACTGCTGCTTCAGGAAGAAACTAGCAAGCTGACGAATGACAGATGTTCAAGTATCACTTCTTGCGTAATAACTCGGCAGGTCTGGCCAAAGTTGGACTTGGTGAGATCCAAGCAGCTGATCTCACTTCAGCGAAGTCAGATCAGTGTGGTTGTTGGAGTGATTACGGGGCACTGTCCCATAGAGAGGCATGCGAGTAGACTTGGTGTCTTCTCACATGACTACTGTCGTAGTTGCGAGGACGAAGAGGAGGAAGAGACAGTACTTCATCTTCTTTGCACCTGCCCTCCTCTGGCTCGAAACAGACTAAAGTTTCTAGGGGCACCCCTCTTCAAAGACCTGACGGACCTCTGTAGGATGGACGTCAGGAGTATCCAGCTCTTTGTTAACAGCTCAAAATGGTTCCAATGAGTTGGAGGAAATAATTATTGTGGTATGGCTACGGACCATTTTTTATGTCTATGCCTGGTCCTAGTGGACCACCACATAAACCTAACCTAACCTACTCCATAATAATACCGTGCTGGAGAAATTCAGTCATTTAATTCTAGCCATTTTCTATATATCAACTCAAATTTAATGGTAATTTGAAATTTTTTAGACAGACTATGGTTTATTAAACCCGATTTAGCTAAACTAGTTTAAGTATTATATGCAAAAACAAAGGGATTAGCAAAAATCGAGATTGACACACTGCGGCTAATCTCGAAAAATTCACTAAGTAGGCTTTATTAAATCGCAGTGTGTCTAGGGTATTACCCTCATAGTGGTTTCAAACATTACATTAGTTCAAATTGTATTCAAACAAGACTTTTTTTAAAAAAATTTAAATACAATCAATTTTTTTTAAATTTCTTACAGTTTCGTGAATTTTTTTTAAAATTCTTTTATTTTTGTTTCTTTTCAGGTAAGCATGCCAAAAGTTATGAACTGAAGACAGACATAGGGTTAAGTATGAAAGAGAACTCGATTATGAACATTATCAGTTACTCGCTGATTTATGTAAAGTGTAGCTATCGTAACAAACATTATTACACCCTTCTTGCAAATCAGTAGTAAGCTTATATGGTGATTCTGTTAAGGAATTTAAAACGAATTTATAATGAAGCGCTGATAAATCTATCTATCTCTCGTACTGTTTTAAGGATCAAGTAGTTTGTAACAAAATGGTTCGTTAAAAAACGTTAAATTTTCAAATTTTTTGTTTTTTATAGCTGAACGAGCGAACGAAATGATTCTTTTACTGTCTGCCTCAGGTAAATTTTTTTTTGGCTAAATTTCGAACTTCCCTTTGGCTTCCTATGTCAGTATTCTCTCGAATTTAGCACTAATAACAATAACAATTCGATAAGACCAGTTATTCATACTACTCTAAACAATCAGAAAATGCGAGGTCGTTTTTCCTATTATTCTGAACAATCAGAAAAGTGAGGTCATTTTCTAAAGTGATCGTCGATAGTATTGTTTGCGACTACCAAAGGGTGGCCCAAAAAATCGTATGTTGAAATGTGTCGAGGGAAATGTCACACGCCCCACTGAATATAGTTATTCAACTTTATCCATCAGCATCCAACATTCATCGTCAACCCTCCCCGTACAACTTTAGCTGATGACATTAGCAATGTATTTATACTTTATTGGATGTCATGCCATCGATGGATGTCATGCCGTACAAAAAAATACAAACGAAATTTTACGTCTGTTTGTTTGACTGTGTGGTAACATATAAAAGAGGACATCGTCAAAATTCCCTCACAATTTATTGGTACCGTTTCTTTGATAGAAGAATTATTTGGAACAAATGTACATTCAGATACGATTGGGTCAATTTCGAGATCTTTTAATTTATTGCATTTTGTTCGTACGCCTGTTTACACTGGCTTTTTCTTACTAGTAGACTAATAAGGCATACACATCATGTTTTATTAAACTTAGTTCCATCCATGAATGAGTATGATAAAAAGTGGAAACTAATCAAAAATTGTAAAGTCGGAAATATTGTAAAAAAATCTACCTGCGGTACACAGCATTATTTCTCAGCCGATACAACAAACAAACTCAAGCTTCAAATCCGATTCAACTCTTCACGCGTTTAGAATACATAAATTACGGTATTCGTCATGAGACGTGCCCTAATCGATTTCAAGTAGAACACAAAAATTGCTCGAAAAGTTAAGATAATCTGTCTTCAAGATCGGCTCCGAGAATACCAGTTAAAAATATTTTAGTCAAAAATAGAAAGGAGTTTCTTATTTTCTTCGGTATGCCTATTTCGCAAAGTATTTTACATATTGCGCCTATGTTGCTGGAGCCGAATGATACGGTTTTAAGCGTCAGCAATTCTTTACCACGCAGACTATAAAAAGTTTGATGATTTTAATTTTCTGAAAACTCAATGAGACGCGGTTTGAACAAATTCTTAAAATTTCCATATGAAACATTATTGAAACTACAATTCTTCGCAAAAAAAGAGAATTAATTTAGTTAGTTTATTAATAATCATTTATTGTTTAGTAATGAAATGTATTAAACGTAGTTCGCTTAATTTTTAGAATTCCTCATTGAAACTTTGTTTCTTGGCGGATTCAATATGGCCGTCATAAAATTCTTTTAATGAATTATAAATGCTCAGAGTTAATCACATATGTTGACATACAGTTGCTGTTGACCAAAAACTAGACTTCATGAACGACATTTTGAAGACAAATACTTTGCCAGATTTGGGCGCCTAGCCGGACTCGACACCATGTATCAAGTTATTTAATGAAAATGAGTCACTGGTTAAAACGGTAATTCGAACAGATATAAGAGTCACATTCTAATAATATTAAACGTCGAAAGGATCGGTGAACATTTGATCATGTGATTCAACCAAATTTTTAATTCTATAAAGATACACCAACGTAAATTTCAGTGTAAAGCTGTTTGTGTGAGTTTCACGAAAATTCTTCTGGTTTGTCCGATATAAAATTCTGTTTTAAGATTGAGGACAAAACATTAACTCAAAATAACAACTTATCTCATTATATTACATAACATAAAGTAAATGTAGAGATTCATGATGAATCTTTTTGTTCATATTACCCCATTCGGCTTATCTTGGAAATAAAAATTTCAAAAATAAAATTTTTCCCATATACATATATTCTTAAGGTTTTTTGGAGCTCGTAGTGGGCACCGTCTCAGCATGCGTACACAAAGGGTAGATCTGTGGATACTGCTCTGCACGCCTTGGTGTGTACGATTGAGAAATGGATTAATACGAAGGAATTCTGTCTGGTGACCATCCTGGATATAGAGGGCGCCTTTAATAATGTGAAAGCGGAGGCAATCAAGGAGGGATTGGCATTTTTGGAGGTGGACGTTCCTCTTTGGGGGACTCCACCATCAAGAGACGAGTAACTAGGGGAATCCCGCAGGTAAACGGGTTACTACTAGAATTGGAGAGAGGGGGTATTGAAGTTATCGCTTACGCAGACGACGTAGAGCTGTTACCGGGAAATTCCTGGGCACGATTGTAGACGTAATGCAGAACGCGCTTACCATCGTTACGAAGTGGGCTGGCAAAAGTGGTCCTGTTATTAATCCGTCCAAGACAGAGCTGGTACTCTTCACTAAGAAATACAAAATCCCGGTAGTTGTCCCTCCTACCTTAAATGGCACGAGACTGGCTTTTTCTGATAGAGCTAGATATCTGGGCATTATCTTAGGCAGTAAGCTTAGTTGAAGTCCCAATATGTTGTAGAGAAAAAACAAAGCTACTATAGCTTTGTACTCCTGTAGGAACGCCATTGGGCATAGAAGGGGTCTGAAGCCGGAACTGGTACACTGGCTCTACGTCGCTGTAGTGAGACCTGTACTCATGTACGTGGTGGGTGTTTGGTGGCCAGCTCTGGGCAAGGTAACTTATAAAAGTAGGATTGAGAGGGTGCAAAGAACGGCCTGTATGCTTGTTAGCGGGGCGTTTTGGTCGACACCGACAAGTGCCTTAGAGGTTATGTTGCACCTTCTTCTGGTCGACATTTTTGGCAAACAGATGGCGGCAAATACGGCTGTACCACTTGCAGCCGTCTCTCAATGGAGGTGTCTTAGTACAGGACACTCTACTATCGTTAGATCGTTGAAGGATAAGCTAGCGAACCTTGACTACATTAAACCTACTCTACGCTTCGAGAAGCGATTTCGGACCTCCTTCCCTTCAAGGGAATCCTGGAGGGATAGACCGTTATCGGAAACCGAAGCGTTGCAATTCTTCACAGATGGCTCCAAGCTAGACGGCAAAGTGTCACCAATTAAATGTAAACATTTCTATTCGTCTCCCTGATTACTGCAGCGTGTACCAAGCTGAAGTCGTAGCGATTGAGGAGGTCATGACGTGGTTGAAGCATAATGTGGTATCCTCAGATGATATCGCAATCTATGTGGACAGTCAAGCGGCGATCCGGTCGTTAGAATCGGTGTCTTTGGCGTCACGGGTGGCGTTGAGTTGTCACTCATCTCTAAATGAGATGGGTGAGCATTTCAATATCCAGGTAATCGGGGTCCCAGGTCACTCGGGCATCATGGGGAACTGCAGGGCGGATGAACTTGCTAGGCATGGTACGATTCTCCAGCTGCAACCGGAAAGGGCAAGTCTGGGGAGGCCTATCACAGCGCTGAGACAAGCACTTGGGAAGCAGGCGCTATCCTCAGCGGGGGAAAGGTGGTCTAACACCCTCACCTGTAGAGTTGCAAGACAAATTTGGCCAAAGCTGGACTTGGGGCGCACTAGGGCATTAATATCCCTACGCAGACGTGAATTAAGCACGGTTGTAGGAGTTCTCACGGGACACTGGAGGCAAATGACTTCTGCAGAAGCTGCTTGGACGAGGAGGAGGAAGAGACATTGGTCCACTTCCTTTGCTACTGTCCAGCATTGGCACTCAGAAGGCACAAACACTTGGGTATGTTCAGGATGGACTGCCTCTCGGATCTCGAAAACATTAAAGTGCGGGACGTCTTACACTACATAAGTAGCTCGAAATGGTTCCAATAGGGTAAAGAGGATATATTCTGTGGTATCACAATGGACCATCATCGGTCTAAGTGTGCCTAAGCAGCCACTCCAACCTAACCTTGGAGCTCGTATTTATGGTAAATGGTTTATCAGTCGCACCAATTTTAGCAATATGAGTTACCCAATTAGTTAGCTGATATTTCTTAGAGATTTTTGGTTCATTCAAAAATTCAGTCGATTTCTTGAAAATACTTGCAATTTGACATCAAATTTATGAATGTAGCCATTAGCCCAGCTTTTGCGGTCTTTTAATATCGTCTGTCAAATTTTCGAATGTACCTTATGCAGTTTGGAAGAGTAAAATTTGAATTTACAAAGATGAAAGATACAAAGTCCATAGAGCGAGCCCACTATAGATAAATACAAATCCAATATGTAAAGACAGATCAAGAATTACGAAGAGTTTATTATTTATCGAAATTTTATAGTATAGAAGTGGATTGCACTTCTTTACATAACATGAGAAACTCTTGTTTTCAACCGCCCTACCGGAAGTGTACGGACGCCTTCAAACTATTTTAATTGTAATGATTGCTAAAAATCGATCTGAGACCCATAAATTTGTTTCTTACAATCTATTAATTTAATTAATTGAGAACAATTTATTAAATAATTTATCAGATGCCTGCCTGTAGTTTTTAAAATGGCGTAACAATAATAAAATTATTATGATTAATCAAGCCACAATCCACTCAAGGATCACAGCTGAATATTAATCGGTTATATCAAACATTCAACAGCTTTTCATTTTCCCCTAACCAATTACACAATTTATTGTGTGTAAATCATGTACTGTACAAAACAATTGCAAACGAATTAGAATAATTAACGCTTCAGTTCCCACAAGCCAATGTACGCGATTAGAAACGAAAACAGACAATCAACAAAATTAGCATCTCAATTACACCGTTTTTTTTAGTGTACAATTTGGTGTGTACGCGCGCGACAAACATAATCGGATTATTGGTACAATCAGCGTATCATAATAAAATTGCAACATTTAGCTGGTTCACTGTACTTGAACTAAATTTTCCAAACAAACTAAGTAGTAATAAAAAAAAATGCGCTTTGTATGTATTATGATAAATAGGGCATTGACACCCCAAAATTTTGGTAAAGAAATCAATAATTTAGGTATGCTGCTACTACTAGACTATTTTATACGAAATCTAAAAAAAAAACGCAGGATCAAAAATCTCATTGCAAACTAGGGTTACACAATTACAGTATATGAATTTACTTTTGTGTTGTGTGTAAAAAAAAATACCGAACTGAGGGGAGAGAACGACGTTAAAAACGTTAATAAACGGAAACTGAATTTCTAAAAATAAACAGTTATATAAAAATAACAATAAAATCCCTTCAGGATCACAAATTAAGAATTGTCTGGAGAATATGTATAAAAAAAAAATGGTTTCAAACGACTGAATTATATTTTAATGAGATGTTCATGAAGGTTCTGTGTGAATGAATGGACAAAAATATGCGCAAATGATGATTAAATTCATCTGCTTGGAGAATTATATAATTAAAATATGAAAATCTAATTAATTTCCATTTGGCAACAACATCATTCCTATATATATATATATATATAGAAATGGGATTAGCATTTCCAAACCATCATCATCTATTGTGTTCCCTAATTTAAAAAATAAAATCGTTTTATAAATGATTAAAATCATTTCGCATTTTGTGTTTAAATCTATTTCGGCCTACACAAAATTTATAAATGTGTATACCTCTCCACGCCACGTCCGCACAGCCATCTCATCTAATTATGCAAATCGAATAAAGCACGATACAATTTAAATATTTTTTACCTTCAACAAAATTGTGTACAAATATAATATTCAATTTAGTCGATTGTAGGTGGCTAAATTACAACAACCATTTGCTTATAAAATGGACAAACAAGTGGAAACAATATACGACCACCATCACACTCTTCTCTTCTTCCCTGTATATCTTTAATTGTCGTCAAGTATTTATATATGGTATTTGAGAGAAACAAAAAAAAAAATCTATTTCTAATATATCGATAATTTCTATGGTTTCCAACGACTAAAATTAGACAAATCGCGTTAACTTTCTAATGGATGAGAAAGGGAAATGTCTCGTGTTTATAAATAACAAAATAAAAGTTGAAAATAGTAAAGGCAATTTGTCTGCTATTGCCCATATATTAACGAATACATTTTCCTTATCTGAACTTAAGTGCCCATAATTTATGATTTTTTATTTACTCGTATTCATATACATATGTTTATAATAGTGTGATCGTATGTAAACTTGTAGGTAGATTAATTAAATTCTTATGAAAATCCGTCTTGAGAATATTATTAATACTTGATATCTTCTAAGTTAGGCAAAATGTCTAGTTTAACAACGAAAATGTTTATTTGAAGTGTCAGCATTAAGTTAAGGGAATAGATAGGAATGGTTGGCTTTGGATTCCTTAGTGGTCAACATCGGTCGTCTGCAAGAGCAAGACTAATCAAATAAAACTTTTCATGTAAGTTAGTGAGCCCAATTGTTTGTACTTAGCTTGACGTCATTGGTTCAGTCAACATATTGTTACGTTTTTGCCTTGTCACTCAAGGTTCGTATCACTGGATTGTGAATAATACAAAATCAATTTAATTTCTCTCCAACGAATTTATTTATTTCACACAAGAATTATTACAGCACAGTTTATCAATAAAAATTCACAAAATCACTTTAAACAATTTTTACACAATTTTACTATTCACTTATAATTTTTATTTCGTACTACAACACTTTTTAAATCACTTTTTAATTACTTTTTAATCTTCACACTGTCGCTTTCCAAATATTACTAATCCAATTCGACTTCGTTCGCCTTTTTATATACACAAATCAAACTTCTAGAAAGCTCATGATTTTTCTAGTTAGAATAGTGTAGAACATTTTTATCATGGAAAATTCCATTTAGAACAGTTTAACATTGAGCTATTAACTTCAACTTATTCTATTACACACTAGGTGTCACCGTCACACTACCCCCCACCTAAGCCTGTTCGTCCCGAATAGGACCCAAATCACTTCCTCTGTACAGGGCCAGCCTCTCCAAATGCACCACCTTTGGTGTACCTCGATGTCCCTTCCGTATCCGATAGACCACTTCGTTCATCCTTGTGATGACAGTATAAGGTCCTTCCTATGCTGGTTGTAGCTTCGGTGATAATCCCTTTTTCCGTTGCGGGTTGTGAAGCCATACTAATTGCCCTTCCTGGAAGCCCTGATTATTTGCTCGTATGTCATATCGAGCCTTCATCCGGTCACTTGACATCCGTATTTTCTCCCGTACAAATTGATGAATCTCATTAAGTTCCTCTTTCATTCGGTCTACGTAATCCTGTCCACATAAAGCCGATGATGGTACAGTCCCAAACTTTAGATCTCCAGGTAACCGTAGATTATCTCCAAATAATGTTTTAGCTGGTGTCATTCCGGTTGTGTCATGTATTGCTGATCGATAGGCCATCAGAAACATCGGTATATGTCGATCCCAGTTGCGTTGGTTTTTCTCAACGACCTTTGCTAGATATTCCTCCAATGTACCATTGAATCTTTCCACCATACCATCAGACTGTGGATGCAAAGGCGTTGTTCTCGTTTTATTTATACCGAGCATCTGGCATATCTCTTGAAATACCACCGATTCAAAATTCCTGCCTTGATCGGTATGAATCTCCATCGGCACTCCAAATCTGCTAATCCAATTGTTTACCACGGCATCAGCTATTGTTGTCGTCTCCTGATTGGGAATGGGGTACACCTCCGGCCATTTGCTGAAATAATCCATTATCACTAGCACATTTATTGCCGCTCTCAGTGGTGGGAAATGGGCCCGCTACATCCATTGCAATTCTTTCGAATGGTGCTCCAACGTTATATTGTTTCATGTTTCCACGACTTTTGCGTGCGGGTCCCTTCACCACCGCACATTGGTCACATTTTTGGCACCATTCTATCACAGACTGCCTACATCCTGCCCAGTAGAATCGTTGACGTATCTTTGCCAGTGTTTTATTAATTCCTAGGTGGCCCCCACTTGCTCCTCCATGATACTCATTCAGGATTTCCGCAATCCGGCCCAATAAGCCTTGACGATGGGAGTTTTGTCCGCGATCTCGCTCCAAGTTGGCCGGTGTTCCTTTTCCTTCCATTCCATTATAACTGATAAATCCGTATCATCCAATTGCTCTTTCCTGATCATTTCGTCGGCCCACTCCTCATCAGGCAGCATTTGCGTAAGCCTAACGTCGATGATGCCTTCCTTTGCTTCAACATGGCCACAATGTTTACATTCTACTGGACACGGCCGTCTTGATAATGCGTCGGTATTTCTGTGTCCACTTCCCTTCCGATGTTCAATTTGGAAATCGTAGCTTTGAAGACGTTCGATCCAGCGTGCTACTTGCCCCTCTGGATTCTTGAATTGTAACAGCCACCGTAAAGCGCCGTGATCTCTCCGTAAATGGAATTTTTGGCCATAAAGATACTTATGAAAATGCTTGACACATTCCACTATAGCCAACAATTCTTTCCGTGTCACGCAGTAATTACGCTCCGGTTTTGATAATGTTTTGGAGAAGTACGCAATAACTCGTTCTTGGCCATTGGTTTCCTGTGATAACACACCTCCTATACCATCATTACTTGCATCGGTGTCCAAAATAAATTTCACGTTGGGTATAGGGTACGCGAGGATTGGCGCGACACACAACCGTCTCCTTAGTTCCACGAATGCTTCTTCCTGGTCATTCATCCATTCGAATGCCTTGTTCTTCCTGGTCAACTCGTGTAAACTCTTGGCGATGTTGGCGAATCCTGGCACGAAGCGTCTATAATAGGTGCACAATCCCAGAAAGCTTCGTAATTCGTGTACATTTTTAGGTCTTGGCCAGTTCTTTACCGCTGCGATCTTTTCTTCATCGGTGTGAATTCCATTAATCGTTACGAGATGACCCAAATATTTGACTTCAGTTCTGAACAGCTTACACTTCTTTGGACTTAACTTCAATCCGGCGGCCCGTATCCGATCTAAAACTTCCGCCAAGTTCTTTAGATGCTCGTCAAAATCCTTCCCCATAACGATGATGTCGTCCAGATATATTAGGCAAGTCTTCCAATGTAATCCCTTTAACACGCGCTCCGTGCCAAAGTCCATTACCCACACTGAAAGCCGTTTTCTCGCGATCTTCCTCGTGGACTTCCACCTGCCAATAGCCGCTTTGTAGATCTAATGTCGAAAATATTCGAGCACCCGATAATGTGTGTATGTGATGTATCGTCGTGATATGTATCGTCGATCCTTGGCAATGGGTAGCTATCTTTTTTAGTTATAGCATTGAGTTTTCGGTAATCAACGCAGAATCTCATGCTACCGTCCTTCTTCTCGACCAATACTACCGGTGAGCTCCATGGGCTGTTAGATGGTTCGATTATACCTGCTGCCTGCATATCTGTTACCATTCGATTGACTTCTTCTTGTTTTGCCAAAGGTAGCCTCCTGGGTGGTTGACGAATCGGCATCTCAGCTCCCGCATCAATTCGATGCTTTACCATTGAGGTCCTTCCGTTATTATCCGATGTACTGCAGAATATGGACGTGTACTGTTTGAGTAGTTGATGTGCAGAATCTTTATGTGCCTCAGTAAGATCTTCGGTCCATTTCTGCATGAGTTGTTCTACCATTTCTTTCTGCTCTTGCATGTCGGCTTTTTCAATCGGACTTTTCTGTTCACACTTTACTATAGTTGAAACCTCGTTACATTTGCCGATGACTGTCCCTTTCTTGATGGTTTTCGTCTTATCCGAGAGATTTAGAGTCCTAATTGGTACTCTATAGTCGTTGTCTGGTTTAACTAGGGCTTTTCCGATTATAATTTCCTTGGCTCCGTTCTCCTCTTCGTTAGCTTCCACAACCCACAACCTGGGTGACCCAGAACCTCCCTCCAATCTTCCCCATAGGATCGTCTCCGAATTCGGTGGCAGCTTCTCCCGATGATCAATAATAATTCGCCTGATAGTTGCTCCGGCACTGCTAGATTGAAGTGGCAACTCGATGTTATCGTAACTTAAAACTCCTCGTCCAACATCCACCACGAAGCCATTTGCTCTCATGAAGTCCATCCCCATTATGACTTCATCCACAATATCTGCAATCAGCACTTCGTGTTGGAAAAGAGTTCTCCCGATTTTTATTTTCACGATCTTTTTGCCTTTTATTATTGAACTATCTCCAGTTGCTGTTTGTAACTTCAATCCATTAGCTGGTTGTACACCTCCATCGTTCAGATCTTTCCGGACAATCGTGCGATTTGCTCCCGTATCCAGGGTGATGATGCAATCCGTGCCATCAATGTCGCCTTTGATTATTAAGCTGTCACCGCCTCTTGCTACTTTCGAAACGCGGATGGAGGTTATGGGGCAATCGGTTGTGGGAGTCAGCTTCTGCCTCTTTAAGCTGACTCTTTCAAGTTTAACGACTCTGTCGTCATTTGGCCTTCTTGCCTGGCCACTGCCTGCTCCCCGCTTGGTCGTCGCTGCATAGGAGATGGTGATCTTCTCCTTTTTCTTCTTAATTCCCAGCAGTCCCGTAAGATGTGACCGATTTTATCACATGCCCAACATTTGATTTTGCCGCTTCCGTCTCGGTATCTTGGTGTTAAACGTTCTGTATTTATGTTGGTGTCGATTTCCACTCGGCGTATTTTCATGGCGGTTTGGTGATGGCTTGTGCAGTTTCATTTGTTAACGCACAAGCGATGGTTTCCGCAAAGGTTGCTTTAGGTGACAACATCACCGCCCTGCGTGTCTCTGGATCTCGAATGCCGTCAATGAATGCGTCAATTTTTAGTCTTTCCATATAATCGGCCGATGTACTGGTATGTGCTAGATGTAATAATCGCTCGATTGCCGATGAAAATTCCTGAAGTGATTCTCCTCCCTTTTGGTAGCGGCTTTTCAATTCCATTCGATAAATTTCCCGCTTGTGATCACTGCCGTACTTCCTATCCAGCGCCTTCATAATTTCGAGATAACTGTTGCGATTTTTTTCCGGAATTGTTTGTAAGGCCTCCGCAGCTTCACCTTTAAGGGCCACTATTAACGTTGCGACAAGATGTTCATCATTCCAACGGTTTTGATTGGCTGTCGTTTCAAATTGAAATTTGAAAATGCCGAAAGATGTTGTACCGTCGAAGTTTGGTGGTTTTAACTTAACTGATTGAACGGTTTGTACCACTTGCGTCGTTGTTCCACTTGCTTTGACGTCAATCAGCTCTTCCTCGAGACGTTTAACCTCCGTTTGAAATTCAGACCTAACATGTTGAATTTCTGATTGTAATTCCGTCTGCAATTTCTCTATTTCACCATGAACATTTGTAGACAGTTCTAAAATTTTCTCGTCCATTTTCTTTTGACCTTCGGCAATTTCCCCCATCTGACGCTCTATAATTTGGTTTGACTCCTTAATTTCGCCCAACTGTTGTTTCATTTCGTATTTTATTTCCTGGTTAGACTGATTTTGTTGTTCCAACTGTCGTTTTATTTCTTCTTTTGACTGGTTTATAGTCTTCAACTGCCTCACATTTGGTTGTTCCATTTCATTTTTAATTTCTTGGTTTGACTGATCAATTTTCTCCATTTGTCGTTCGTTTTGTTGTTTCATTAGACTCATCTGTCCTGTCATCTGGTTCATAGCAGCTATTAACTGCGACAAGTCGAAACTTCCAGAATGTTCTTGTGTCTTTTCGATCAACGGTTTTTTATCTTCTGCTTTCTGCTCTACGGTTGCCGCATCCATTACTTTCTCTCCAAAATCATGATGTTCCGCGTCCAGCCCTTCGTTCTGCATGGCCTCATGTAGTCGCGCTTGTAAAGCTGCTTTAGCACCATCAGTGGCCAAACCCCGTTTCTCAAGTTCCCTCTTTAATTCTGGAACTTTTAATTTGTTGAGAATCATTTTCTTTATCTTTTAATTCACAATCCCACCGCTGTCACCAATTGTTACGTTTTTGCCTTGTCACTCAAGGTTCGTATCACTGGATTGTGAATAATACAAAATCAATTTAATTTCTCTCCAACGAATTTATTTATTTCACACAAGAATTATTACAGCACAGTTTATCAATAAAAATTCACAAAATCACTTTAAACAATTTTTGCACAATTTTACTATTCACTTATAATTTTTATTTCGCACTACAACACTTTTTAAATCACTTTTTAATTACTTTTTAATCTTCACACTGTCGCTTTCCAAATATTACTAATCCAATTCGACTTCGTTCGCCTTTTTATATAAACAAATCAAACTTCTAGAAAGCTCATGATTTTTCTAGTTAGAATAATGTAGAACAATTTTATCATGGAAAATTCCATTTAGAACAGTTTAACATTGAGCTATTAACTTCAACTTATTCTATTACACACTAGGTGTCACCGTCACAATATGTAAAGGGGTCGAAAGTTCCGGTGTCGTTTCCAGATTAATTTTACTTTATCGATTTTGAGCATAGATTGTGAAAAGCAAAAAAACTCCAATTTTGAGGGTTACCTTTAAAGTAGTGTACCATCCAAATGTATTTCTTTAAAGTCGGATCCCATTGGTCAGCGCCCTGTACAACTTCAGCTTGTCGGTATTGGTGAGATATTTGGAGTTTAGCAGTGGACTTAGATGAATATGCTCATGAGTGAGAAAACATTCCACGTATTTGAATCTTGTCACTCCCTCAAATGGGTAGTTACTGTGGTGACGCCAGCGGCGGTTTTCGGAAGTATTAAACGAAGAGCTCAGGGTTAAAAGAGTAGGCATAGCTTATCATTGTTTATATTTGGATAGTAATTTATTGGATAGCTGTCAACAACACTTACCACTAACAAATTCTCTAAATCCAGATAACAGATATTTTGTTTTAGACTCGATGCAGATCCTCCGGGTAACTTCTTCACTCTATTGACGTGCTGTCCAATCACGCAGATGTCATCTGCGTTCGCGAGAACCTGATTGGACTGCTGTAAAATGCATTCAAACATGGGATTAAAGAGTACCGACAACATAGCATCTTTTTATCGAAAACGGATTTTTACCAAAATTCTCGAGCGAGTCTTGAGCTTGTTCTTAATTTTAACAGAACATTGTGACTGCAACTTTACGTCGGTGTAATCGCAGCCAAAAAACTTGATCGGTGATTAGTCAGCGATAATTTCTTCTCGTGGTAGTTCCTGCATTTCGTGCGATCTTCCTTCTTAAAGTTAGGGCATACACGATCACTTTTCATTAACCGGGCATCACTTCGCTTCGCCTTTCTAATCGACTAAAAGCATGCAACCAAACCCAGGTCTTTTCAGCCTATGCATACAGTCTGCATTTGAAGAGCTTCATCTACAGTATGTGACACAGCGGTACTGCATGAGTACTGCATCGTTATTAATAGCTACATAGGTCTGAAAGTATGCTACAATCCTGTAATTCCTTTGAAAATACGCGAATTGTGCTCATTGTGAAGCTATTGTACTTTCAAAACTTCGGCCTTCCTCCCCTCACGGGAAATCGGGGAAGTCCGAAACAATTTTACTTTTCTGGGTGGGCTATATTTTGTTGCTCGACAGCAAGACGCATAGAATGTTTCGATCCCAAGGTGTAGTAAAAAACAAACCGTGATTGTCGATCTGACTTTTACGAGTTCTAGCTTTACAGTCAATCGTCATCAGTTTGAGATCATTCAAATTAATGTAAAATGATTATCGACAGATTGGCTAATTCATGCGCAAGCGATACTTATATAATCGATTATCGACTGCCTTGAAAATTAAAATCCAAGACAGTTTTTTTTACTTCCGGCCCCAGAAGAAAACCAAGACAACGTATACTTTTAGGCTATATAATAAAAAATGAAATGTCTATACAACTCAACTGAAGTTGCTTACTCAGGACTGCCGAATGAATTGTAGTAAGAGTACACGTCCCATGTCCACCTAAAAACGGTTCCACAACCAATTCATAACCAATCACATCAAAGACCGTTAGTCGCATCTCGTATTAGTGTTATAACTGCGCCTAGTTCAATATTAATGTCGTTTTCGATTGAACAAAAAAACTAAACTCACTGCAAAAGAAAACTAAACTCGATCATTTTCTACTATGTCGAGTTTAGTTTTTTTTTTTTGGTCAATCGAAAACGTCTTAAGCAATGAGGTGGCAATTTTGTACTCGCTGTGGTAATTGTGACTTTGTTCTTCCAAATGTGTAAGAATTTCCTCATTTATTTGATGTCCCCCTTATTTTGAGTTTCAAAGTGTCATGGCTCGCTTGGAGAAATCTTTAACGGATAAATTCTAAATTGATTGATTGATCCCTCGAGCAAGTACTTAGCAGGATTTGATTCAAATATGTTTTCCAGGTCAGAAAATCTTCGCAAATTGCCATTTATTAGCCAATATAGTATTGGGCGACACACTCTTGTTATCCTGGTTGTTTTCTCTGCTGTTAACCGCAGTCGCTGAAACAATGCCCAAGAAAATAGGCTCGACCAAATCATAGGATCTTGTTTGATTAGTCCCCTTTTCCAAAGCACGCAATTTTCCACTGAATGAGAAGCCCAATTAATTCGGAAACCGAGGTTGAAAAATTAAATTTATTTTCATCTAATTTTAACTGGCAGACGCGAACTTCATAATAATATATATTTCCAAACCAATTCGTAAATCAATCGGCGATCTTCCTTGTAAGCACAAGTCGGGTTACTCCTTTGCAAGGTTTCACTTTATTCTGTCGAATTTTGACAAATGTATACAAATACTTAACGATAAATTGCACAATATTTAAAGAAAGAAAGCTAAGTTTGTTTTCTGTTCTCTTTTAATTCACAGGGTGGCTATCCAGCACGTTTACGCAAAGTATTAATTGTAACGGCTCCATTGTGGTTTAAAGCCCCATTCAAAATATTACGTTTATTTGTTCGCGAAAAATTACGCGAACGTGTATTCACCGTATCAATACCGCAGCTTATGCTTCACGTACCAAAAGAATCGTTACCAATACGTTTAGGTGGTACACTAGAAATTGATCATTCCACATGGTTGCTGCATTGTTACAAATCGATGACGAATCGGGAAGATGAATTGTTAGCAGCCAGCACAACCAATAACACCACCACCACCACCACAAACACAACAATTGGAAGCGGAGGCGGCGGCCATAATAATTTAGCTTCAAGTCAAAATGACATTTCCGCCCAAATAAAAGAGGCACAACAAGTTCAAACAGTTGTCGGTGTTGGAAATGATTTTTGTGTGGAACAAATTCAATCAAATCAAATAAATAATTTGGATGGTGGTGGTGGTGGGGGTGGAGGTGGTGGTGAAGGAGGTGGAGGTGTAGATGGTACCGGTGGTGGTAATTGTGTTGCACAAATAAATGAATGGACAGAAAATCCACCAAGTAGTGCCTCATCCGGTTTTAGTGA
Organism: Tipula vernalis; assembly: GCA_958295665.1. Lineage (NCBI taxonomy): Eukaryota > Metazoa > Arthropoda > Insecta > Diptera > Tipulidae > Tipula > Tipula vernalis. The sequence goes on along the minus strand of OY282559.1, from coordinate 13,505,810 downwards.
TGATGATAGTTTGGCGGGGGCGGAAGGTGATCCTAAAACAATTGAACAAATAGTACAGATGGTTAAGGAACGTGGACGACAGGGTTTAATACATGAATATGCGGAAATTAGGGGACGAGCACCTGAGGGATCATTTACAAATGCAAAGTGAGTAAATTTGGTGTTAATCAAAAAAATAGTTTATTAAAAAATTTTATTTTAGACTACGAAATAATTTAGCTAAAAATCGGTACACAGACGTCCTGTGCTATGACCATAGTAGGGTAATTTTATCACAGAATGATGAAGATCCAACCTCAGATTATATCAATGCGAATTTTGTCGATGGATATAAACAAAAGAATGCATATATCTCAACACAGGGTGAGTAAGAAATAGAAAAAAAAAAAAAAAGGATTTTGTGTTTTTATCAAACTAATCTTTCATTATGTTTCATACAGGTCCTTTACCAAAAACCGCACAAGATTTTTGGCGTATGATATGGGAGCAACATTGTTTAGTAATAGTTATGACCACTCGGGTAATGGAACGTGGCCGTGTAAAATGTGGTCAATATTGGGAACCAATAGAGGGAAGTTGTTGCGATGTGGAACAATTTCGAGTTCGAACACTGTCGGTTGAATCGAGCGAAGACTATACGGTCGCATCATTAGAAATTACAAATATTAAGGTAAGTTATCCTAATAAATTTAAAAAATTTCGTAGTTAGTGTACAGATCCAGGTTTGAATTCTGTTCAACTATGGTTTTTATATTTTAGACTGAAGAAATACGATTGGTATCACATTGGCAATTTACAAGTTGGCCGGATTATGGTGTACCTGCATCAGCTATGGCTATGTTAAATTTCTTACAAAGGGTAAGAGAACAACAAGCCAAAATGGTGAAAGCTTTAGATGATTCATGGGCGGGACATCCTCGCGGACCCCCAATAGTAGTCCACTGTAGCGCTGGTATTGGCCGAACAGGTGAGTTCTAACGCTTTAACGCGTTGTAAATTGTAATTTTTTTTACTAATTGATTGCCTTTTTTTTACAGGAACATTTATCACACTAGACATTTGTATATCGCGGCTTGAGGATGTAGGTACGGCCGATATACGAGGAACTGTGGAAAAAATACGATCACAGCGTGCTTATTCGATACAAATGCCTGATCAATATGTATTTTGTCATTTGGCCCTAATTGAGTATGCCCTGTCGCGTAATATGCTGAAATCGGCCGATTTAACCGGGTTCGATGATCGTGAGGATGATTCTGATTAAAGTAAAGAGAAAACAAAAATCAAAAATGTTTAGAATTTAAATTCCACTTTTTAGATCAATTATCAATTTAATAACATCAAAACAATTTTTATCAAATCAAATAACATCGTCGTGTTAGTCTTTAACCTTCCGGCCTACTAGAAAAATGTTCATCTGTTCTCTCCGTGTTACCTAATTTTGTTTGTATTGTTTTTTTTAATTAAGATGATAAAAAATATAATTTTTAAGAGGTCTAGAGTGCCAAATTGAGTTGGTACCCCAGTCATACATTAGATAAAAAAAAAAAAAAAATATTAGGGCTCGCGCGAATTTTATTTTTTTGTAATTTTTATTTAAATCAATTAACCATAAATCTGTAAATAAATTATAAAATTATTAATTAATCCTCCCCGAGATAGTTTCCCTCCCTTCTCCGGCCCAAATTTTCGTTTAATTTAATCTATGCCATGTGTAACGCGCCAAAAATCATCCCCTACTAAACACACATGGTGTGTAAATGGTGCTGTTGCACACGTAAATGAAATTTAAAATTTACAAAAAAAAAATTAATTTTTAGTTTAAATTATTACTTTATATAAATAAATATTTGTATTTTTATTATTAATTAAATAATTAAAATTAATTTTTATTTTAAACAAACAACAAAAAAAAACATAAAAACAAAAATATAAATAAATAATTAAATAAAATAAAAAAAAAACATAATTAATATTATTTTTAATATACATAAATTAAAATTAAATAAAAAATAATTAATTTAAACAAAAAAAAAAAAATCTATATGAAACAAAAACCATACCGTCGTAAAAAAATTAAAATGGAAATAATTACAAAAAAAATTAAAGATTATTTAAATTAAAATGAGGAATCAAAGAAAAAAAAATATTTGTAACAAATCAGTAAACAAAAAAAAAAAACAAAACAAAAAAATGATACAAGAAAAATAAAAGAACGGTGCGTTTTATTTGAGAGCCAAACCTCCTTGGGCTGGATAACCCGTGATCCTTAACGATTCAATCAAAATGTTATGCACGTTTGGAGAAAAGTCAGGAATCTTTTCCTTAATTATTTTTTAGGGTCAAATGAAACTGGAAGTTAATAACAATCAACAACAGGACCAGGTGCTGGGTTCATTGTTATGCAATATTACTTGGAGGAATCTAAGATCAGGGGTAGAGGAGAAACGTCGATGCAGTATGCCGACGTTGTGCACTAAGCGTGATCTTCGCTCGGTATCAGATGATACGGCATATATAGTAGCGGGAATGCCACAAATTGATCTGTTGGCAAAGGAGCGGCACAAGCTACTCCTTAACGGATCCCAAACAACGGCTAGAGCGAATCGCAATCTGATATGGGATGAGGAATATTTCGCCTCATACCAATGATAGATAATCTGAACCAGCTGCTGACCGGACATGAATATTTCCATGGGTATAGGTTCGGACACGACGATCTGCCCGAGTCCCCGGATTGTAAGGCAGAGAATGTAAAACATGTGTTTTTTTCTACCCTTGATTCGGGGAAGCTAGACAATAACTCTCAAGTAGGTTTAGGTAGCGCCCGACTCCGGAGAACATGATCTTACATATGGTGAGCTCAAATGACTACTGGTCTGTCCTTTGCAGTTTCGCAGCAAAAACTTTGGTTAAGTTACGGTCTGATCTCCCAAACTCCCGCCTCCTATAATATCTAACGGTGTTTTTTTGTTGGGGGGGGGGGGGTTGGCAAAGGAGCGGCACAAGCTACTCCTTAGCGGATCTCAAACAATGGCTAGAGCGAATCGCAATCTGAATGACAACAACGTTGGAAAGAATGAGCTAAGGGATGATGAATATTCCGCCTCATACCAATGATAAATAATCTAAACCAGCTGCTGACCGGACATGAATGAATATTTCCATGGGTATAGGTTCGGACACGACGATCTGCCCGAGTCCCCGGATTGTAAGGCAGAGAATGTAAAACATGTGTTTTTTTCTACCCTTGATTCGGGGAAGCTAGACAATAACTCTCAAGTAGGTTTAGGCAGCGCCCGACTCCGGAGAACATGATCTTACATATGGTGAGCTCAAATGACTACTGGTCTGTCCTTTGCAGTTTCGCAGCAAAAACTTTGGTTAAGTTACGGTCTGATCTCCCAAACTCCTGCCTCCTATAATATCTAACGGTGTTTTGGGGGGGGGGGGTTGGCAAAGGAGCGGCACAAGCTACTCCTTAGCGGATCCCAAACAATTGCTAGAGCGAATCGCAATCTGAATGACAACAACGTTGGAAAGAATGAGCTAAGGGATGATGAATATTCCGCCTCATACCAATGATAGATAATCTGAACCAGCTGCTGACCGGACATGAATATTTCCATGGGTATAGGTTCGAACACAACGATATGCCCGAGTCCCCGGATTGTAAGGCAGAGATTGTAGAACATGTGTTTTTTTTCTACCCTTGATTCGGGGAAGCTAGACAATAACTCTCAAATAGGTTTAGGCAGCGCTCGACTCCGGAGAACATGATCTTACATATGGTGAGCTCAAATGACTACTGGTCTGTCCTTTGCAGTTTCGCAGCAAAAATTTTGGTTAAGTTACGGTCTGATCTCGCAAACTCTCGCCTCCTATAATATCTAACGGTGTTTTGGGGGGGGGGGAGCTTTAAAATGTTTAATGAAAGGATGGTGTTTTTTAGCCGCAAGAATCCGGCCCTCTAAATTGACTCGACACAGCTAATTGATAATTGCAAAATATAGTGACCTACTTCAAAAAACTCTTGGTGCAAAGCCGAATAAAACGCTGCGCCATGTAGCTTAGGCTTGGAACCAAATCTTTAGTTTGTAAAATAAGTCGCGGGAAGGTTGGTTTGTTTCTTATCCAGCCTTGATTTTATAAATCTTCCACAACTGTAGCTTATTTCGTTCAGCTGTTAACATACATATAATAGCAGGAGAATATTTAAGGTATTCCTTGATATCAAACCAGCATTGTAGATTTTTCCTCGAATAAGTTTGGTCAATTGCTCGCGTAGTTTCTTCCACATTGCGATATATGAAACAAAAACTAAAAATCTATTGTAAGACACCTGAAAAACCTTGAACTAAGATATGCAAAATACCCTCAATACACAGCCCTTCCAAAGAGGCGCAATCAACTATACTGCTGGAGGGCTACTTCTGAATATGATATGAGGTCGAAAGTATAAGATTCATATTTGATTTATTTAACAAGCAAATATGATTCAAATCGAATAAGAATATCACACTTACGAATTTGTGTTGTATCTAGAAATAACCTCTTGGAAATTCGTTAAATCTACATCGAGTACGTGCATTAAAAACAGGTCTATATTCAATAATGTTGAACAACTGCATCAGTATTATTTACCTCCTGTCCAAAGACAAGGGTATCGTTCTTGTCGGGAATTTGATTTATTAGCCCCAAAGAACTGATTCGTTGTGCAAAATTTGACAAGGTTACTTACTACCTAGAACAGTAAAAAAGTACAGTTGTGGAAAGGGAACTACCTAATTCACTATAATTTCCCCTTACTTATTTGACCTAGATGTTTCAAGTGTTTCGTAGAATTCTCTGCGCTGTCGACTATAAAACGTCAATCAAAGATAAAGCTTTGGCAGATTCAAGGTGAATTCTACATTAGCACATCTGTATGGGCTTAAAACGGGCGATCAATTTTCCAACAATTTAGCTGAACAGCTTGGAATTCAACACATAATTCCCTAATACAATGCACTGGCGCTAAATGTTGTTTTGAGGGGTTATGTAACAGCGGAGAGGTCACTGTCCAGTTTGGTGAAATCGAACACGTATATTCTACTTAAGTTTATATTCATATTATTGTTTGACCGTGACAATTTCATCACTTCCGGCCAATTGCTATATAGGCCCTAATTAATATTAATCGACTAAATTTCGACTGAATTAAGCCAATTAAGACACAGACATTTCAATTAAACGACAAAGTAGAGTAATTCGTGCAAAAATATGCTTTATTTAAATTTTCAAAGATTATATATATATGTACAGCGAGAGGCCCTCCGCTATCTTTATCGTGGACACATTGCATGACGGCCACCGTCTACCGGAAGACTAGCACCAGTGGTGAAGCTTGCCGCATCACTTGCCAAAAATACAATTGCCTCAGCTACCTCTTTAACATCACCTGGTCGACCTAAAGCATGTGTAGTTCGGCTATGTTCCAAAAATTTTTGGTAATTTTCGTCATTCATTCCACTCCGTGTATGTAGATTGGTCACCGTGACACCAGGATTAACTGCATTACATCGAACACCTTTCGGTGCTAATTCCAAAGCAACACAACGTGTGAATTGATCAACCGAAGCCTTGGATATATTATAGGCGAGGACATTGGGGAACGAGCGAATTCCGTTAACACTAGAAACGTTTACGATATTGCCTTTGGTCGCAATCAGATGAGGCACTGCCAACATTGTTAAATGATAAATCGATCGAATATTTGTATTCATGACACGATCAAATTGTTCCAAATTTGTCGTCTCAATAGATCCGGACTCTAGTATCCCAGCATTATTGATTAGCACGTCGAGTTTTCCATAGTGCTTAATAGTCTCGTTCAATATATTCTCCGTATCTTTCTCGTTCGTTATATCACCAACCACAATAAACGTTTTCGCATTTGTATCAAGTTCGTTACATTGCTTTGCAACGCTATTCAAATTATCCACTTTACGCCCGGATAATGATAGAAATCCTCCCAATTTGGCAAGATGAACAGCAGTTGCGGACCCAATTCCAGAACTGGCCCCAGTTATTAAAATAACTTTATTTGCGAATGACATTGCTGCTTTTAGACACTTGAACAATTATGTAATGCACTGTAGTCTAATTATATCCAAAATAAACTTGTTTACTTACGAAACAATTTAGAAAAGCGTACAGCCAAAACAAAAGGTTAAATTGATAACAAGAAATGTGAAATTTGACATTTTGTACATTCACCGGAGACTGTTCGAAATTATAACAGTTTTGAAACTGCACGCAACCAAAAACAGAAAAATCCCAATTTTTTGTTCTAAAAATACTTAATTCTTTATTTCTCGATTTATCTAAATAATAACAGGAATATATTAGTATTAGAAAAGTTTTAAAATGTTCTTAATTATCGATTGGCAAAGATTCGTGCAGCCATGTACGTGAGCCTTGCGTAAATTCCGCTGCAGTATGATCCTGCCCGCGTAATATCCATTTTGTCGTTAATAAGCCTTCAACACCGACTGGACCTCGGGCATGTATCCGTGCCGTTGAAATGCCAACTTCTGCGCCCAATCCAAATCGGAATCCATCAGCAAATCGTGTACTTGCATTGTGGAAAACACATGCGCTATCGACTTTTTGTAAAAATTCGTTAACATGCAAATCATTTTCCGATACTATAACATCTGTATGACTGCTGCCATATTTGTGGATATGATCGACTGCTTCATCCAAGTTTTTAACAATCTCAATGCAACATTCCAAAGCGCCATACTCGTGTTTCATTGATTGGGCGGCTGGCGGTCCAAATGTTAACTGTTGGTGTAGAGCGGGGCCTGAATGTATCTTAACACCTTCCTTTTTCAAGAGATTACAAATTTCACTGAAAAATCCATTATGCATGTGACTTTCGTGTATTAATAGAGTTTCCATGGCGTTGCAGGCTGCCGGATAATCACATTTAGAGTCGCGCACAATTTTCAAGGCTTTCGTGAAGTTCGCATCTTCGTCGATATACACATGGCAAACACCTTCTGCATGTCCGAGTACTGGGATGTGTTGTGATTGGCTTTGGATGTTGCGCACAAGTTCCGATGATCCTCGTGGAATAATTAAATCAATGTGCTTCTCCATATGGAGCAGATCACTAATTTCTTCTCGGGTTGATACGAGAGAAATAGCTTTTGAAGCACCGACTGAGTCTAACGCTTCAGTTACTATGTCCATAAGGGCACGATTGCTGTGAGCCGCTTCTTTTCCACCCTTTAATAGTAATCCATTAGCCGAGGCCATTGCTAGTGCAGCGACCTGTGGTAGCGAATCAGGGCGTGATTCAAAAATTACAAGGAGCACTCCAATCGGAACGGTTACTTGTTTTAGTTCTAATCCATCGGCTAATCGGGTGCGTCGCAATACTCTGCCCACGTTGTTGAGACTCGATTCGGCGATTTGTTTTAATCCGACTGAGAGTCCTTTTAGTTTAGGCGATGAAAGTGCCAATCGATTTAGAAGTGGTTTGGCTAGTCCAGATTTTGAGGCTTCTGTCAAATCTTCGGTGTTTGCGTCCAAAATTATCGATTGTTTTGCTACTAGCAATTCGGCTAGGGTATTGACACATTGTGCTCGTTGTTCTGGTGTTAATCCCAACATTGTTCGGCTACCTTCACGAGCATTTTCGGCCAGCACATCAACCGGAGTGCTTCCAGATCCAACACTTTCCGTAAAGAATGTTCCAACTTTTCGTCCGCCTATGATTGTTTTGATTGCTTTTTCCTGCGTTCCGTTACAAATGACAACACTAACACCTCGGTCAAGGGCCCAAGTAGCGGCACTCACTTTTGAGTCCATACCACCGGTACCAACTTTTGATTTTTTACCAAATTGAATTGTGTTTCGATCATTTGATGTGTAGGTTTGCATTAGTCGTGCGCCATCCTCCCACGGAGGTTTATTGAAAATTCCGTCGACATCAGACATTAGGATGAGAAGGTCAGCTTGAATTTCGGCTGCCAACATGGCGGCCAAACTGTCATTATCCTTAATCGCAATCCCCTGCAGTGGTGATAGTTTCTTGCCCGAATTCATAATTTCCTCATCAATTATGAACATTGGCGGTGATACAGCATCATTTGTGTTTATGATTGGGACAATATTGAGGCTAATCAATTCGGATAGGGTACAGAATAAATTTTTGCGTGTCTCTTCGTTATAAAAATCAGGCTTAGTCACAAGGACTTGGGCAATTTTTACACCATACTGTGAAAACATAGCCTCATACAAGGACATAAGGCCGGATTGTCCAACAGCGGCGGCTGCCCGAGGATCTACTAGCGTTCCAGGATCGCGCGTATGATCTTTAGGTGAAAGGGTTTCACGCATCGACAGGGACATAAGTAGTTCTTGTGTCATTTTTTGTTTACCGAATGCCACGGCTCCACTTGTCACCATAATGCATTCACGTCCTTCGAGTTGACATTCGGCCACCTGTTCAACAATCGAAGCCAAACGGCCAAGTGCCAAACCGTGTTCATCTTCACGCGCAATTACAGCACTGCCAAGTTTAATTACTAAACGGCGAGCATAACGCAATTGTGATCGATCGGAGAATGTTGTCTGACGGCGTTCGTTCGTCTCGCGTCGCTTCTCGTTGATGTCTTTTTGATTCTGTAAATAAATAAAAATAAATCATAAATAAATTAATCAATTGATCGATACAGTTGAGAACACTAAATTCAACAATGTGAAACTTTGAACTTGATCATGTCTCATCATAAATAATATTCAAGTGTACTACAAATAGTGAGAAATATGTAAGATGCGCAGATAAGATAATTTTTGTGATTTATTTAAATTGGATAATCGGTTTGTGGTGGAGTAAACTAACTAGGTCATCGAGCAAGCAAATACACAGGGTTATAGTGATAACAGTAGCATGATGACCAAATGACCTTTAATTGAAACATAAATTATTATGTGATTGTGTGGGGACAGCGATAAATTATATCAATTAGAAATAATTGGCCATTTGATGTGCATGCTGTGTGCATGATAATATCGCAAGAACAATTTTTTGAGCAATTTGCACAAATATTTGTGGTCCTCAACGAACCTGTAATTATGCGAGTTCAACTATACCAAATCAATTTATATGTATGTTTACAATATTTGTTTCTAATCAATATTAATAGACGGACTTTAACCCGATCTTGCACCAGTAAACAAATGAACAAACACTTACATTTACTCCACTGCTCAAAAATCGAGACGAACACCGTAACGGAATTTTAGATAACTTATCACAATTTTTTATAAGTCGCAACATTTTTTTTATGGAATTCCTGATTTATTACAAACTAGGACGCACTGTAACACTTATTGTATTATAAATTAAACAATTTACTCATATTCTATATATAATTCACTAGAGTTAAATTTGCACGAATTTTTACACTTCTCGCACGATTGACAGATATTCCACAAATGATCTTCTGTGTATAAAAGAAAATTCTAACGATCATCTAAGATAATTAAATTAAATTGACAATTATTTAGCTAGAGTGAGATAGCAATCGATATGATTGTAGTTATTGTTGTTGTTGTTGTCAAGACTATTAATATTGATATAAAGGCGGAAAAGTATCTAAACCTACTGTTTGGTTAATTTTCTTATTTACTCTAAGACTAAATACACTTCTTAAGATTATTGTTTATTGTTTTCCTAGCTCTTATCAATCGTACACATAAAATGACTATACGTTCGTTGATTGATAAGAGAGAAAGAGTATATCGCATCGATACTGATAAATAGGTTAGGGAAGCTACTTAGATTTCATTTTGGATGCACAAAATCATAGGAATCAAATTAGAGCAACAGTTACTCGCGCGCGCGCGATCGCAACATGAAACCGCGATAATATAATAAATTTATTTGTAAGTGCAAAATGTAATTCATCCCCGTATTGAATTGCAACAAGTGAGCGCGATGACGATTAATTAATTTCAATTAAAACTTTACAGAACTGGAAGAAATGATGAGAAACCGCGTGCGCATTATTTGTATACAAAAAACGTTTTTTTTTTTTGTTGTTTTGTTTCGCGAAGAATTGATAACGAGTTCATAGACCCCGCGATGATTTCATTTATCGCTGAGCCAGGCGCATAATAAAGGGATGTCCATCCAAAAATTTGTGATTGAGTTTTGGTCGCTAGCATCTTGGATCAAATAAGCACAACGAGATCAATGGAATGTGCAACAACCACGGTAAACCATTTTTTAGTCAATTTTTTAATACAAAAATTACAGAGATTTGTAACATTTTGAGTACAATATGGAGCGTTTCGTGCATGAACGTTGGAAGCCGTTATGTGTGACCAAAGCTCTAAAATCTGCAATTTGCCTTCCTTCCTCGACTTGTAATTTTTGTACCAACTAGCGTGCGAACGCTCGATTATTTCTACATATTTTCGTATAATATTCAATTTTTATTGAAAGTCATTTATGGAGCTAAGCCGACAAATTCTGAACTAGAAATCTAAAATCGGCAGAAAATCCTTGTGTAGCTCTCCAAAACAGCTCTCATTTTATGATGGGAAATTTGCCATATAAGGAATGTTTTGTAACGCAGCGTAATCAAATGCAGTTCTTGTGAATTTTTTACTTGTTATAACGGAAGCCCTTCTTCCTAAACGCTCTCGGGAGTACTTGAAGTTGTTTGTTTGAGATAGATTTATCTATTTTATAGATCTGTATATAATACCAAATTACCCTTACAGTTAGATAAAAGAAGTCTTCGCGAATCGTATGATATCAAAACCTCTTCTTCAGAACATTAAAGGGCTTACACATAAGAAAGGTGGGGCGGTTTTTCTCACACCCAAAATTAGTTCGTGATTGACGATTGTAAAAGTAGGACAAAGAGTGAATAATGAATTGATTATTAACTTATTATTTAGTCATTATTTATTCAATATTCACTGTTATTCACTCATAACCACTAATTACTCACAGTTAACGAATTATTACTCACTCATTATTCATCCGTTTTTTACTCGATTCGTTATTCACTTATAAATGCTATAAAAGACGAATTCACCTATTACTCAATCATCACTAATTGTTCAACATGCACCTTTCAGTGAATAATCAGTAAATTAATAATGAATTGAGTGAATAATGAGTGAAAATTAAATAATACTGTGTGCAAAATGGGTAAACTTTGAGGCAAATTATCATCGATCAGTGAATATTGCGTTATTAATGAGTGGATCATCATTCGGTTAATAAAGATATAATATGCAGGGAATAACGAGTGAATTATGAGTGAATTCATCATTCATCAGTGAAGAATCGCATTGAACGATAAGTGAATAATGATCAAATTATTGGTATCACAACATAATGAGTGAATAATCAGTGAATATTAAGTGTATAATAAGAGAATACTCTCATGATTAATGAGGGAATTCTGAGTGAATAAAGCGTCAATAATGGATAAATAAGAAGTCAAATCATCATTCATCACTGAATAAAGAGTCAGTAATCAGTGAATAATGAGTGATAAACCGCTACTCGCGAAAAATGCAAACAGCATTGGAAACATGCAAATTTGGTAAAAGCGGAACACATTTCTGCGGAAAAATATTTCTTTTTAAACTTTCGTTGGTCAGTCGAATTTAGATTAATTCAATTCTATTTAGCATTCAAACTGTAGATCGCTTCGACAATGATAACAGAATTTTGTTTACAATGAGTTTCTAAAATTTGGTCATTGGGCTATTTTCGTTTGTGGTTAAATCCACTGACATGACTTGGAATTTCTTCTACAAAAAACGCGGCGTTCCAGGCTTTATCGGCCAATGCTTGACGATTCAATTTAATATTCACTGAAGACTGACTTAACACCTATAGAAGCTAAACACTACCTAGAGAATTTTGATTTGGAAAACATTCCTCACCGCTTCCCTTGTAGTAAAGTATGCGAGGAAGAGACAGGAAACCCATTAAGAAAGATTGTTTTGCGTTTGGCGCCAAACTATTGGTTGCCAATTTTTTTTTTCGGTTTAGAGGAAAATCGAAATATAATAGTTAGAAATACAGTAAAACTTCCAAAAGTGAGCACCTCTCTATTTTTACCTCCCTAAATTAACCATTTTTTGTCAGTCCCTTGAATATTCCGTACCATGTTCTGGCGTAGCTTTCAACAAATCGAGTTCTATTCGAATTTGCCGACCCAAAAATAGTTCTGCTGGTGACTTCGATTTTTGTGTGTTTCGGTTGGGTGTTGATCGATATGCTTGGAGGAATTTGGTGAGTATTTCCTTGTTTGTCCCCTCCCCCTTTTGTTTATTTAGTGCACTCTTTAGTGTATTGACAAATGGTTCGGCTCGCCCGTTCGACATCGGGTGGTAGGGTGGCGTTAAGATGTGATTAATTCCTCGAGCGAATCAGCGTATCAGCGTAGATTTTGACAGGAAGTGTTTGATCGTAATGTGTGAGAAGTAATTCGGAGGTGAGGATTTGTTTGAATTTGTCAAATGATTGTTGACATTGGAGTGACCATTCCCATTTCACGTTTGCGTTCAAAAGTCGGTCTAATGGAGCTCGTAACTCATGCATTTGCTGGACAAACTTTGCGTAGAAGTTTATTGCACCTAAAAATGATCGCAGCTGTGGAACGTTTTCAGGTGCTGGCATTGAAATTATTGCAGTAATTTTTGATGGATCTGTGATGATGCCTTGGCTATTTACGATAATTCACTCGGAATCCGTACTCTTCTAATCGTTTAAGGAGTCGTTTGAGGATTGCTTTGTGAGTCTCCTCATCCTTGGAGTGAACGGAGAATATCATGCCGGGGGTGAATTTTACTCCGAATGGCAGACGATTGAATGTAAAAAGTCCCTTGTGTGTGTGTTGATTGCCAGGAATCGCTTTGATTTGTCGTCAACCTCGATTTGCAAATAAGCATCCGACAAATCGATTTTGCTGAATACTTTACTATCAGCAAGCTGGGCGAACATTTCTTCTGGACTTGGAAGTGGATATGCGTTGGTGTCGATGCATGAATTCAGCCCAGTTGAGTAGTCGGCGCATATGCGTGTATGACCGTTGGGCCGTTTGACCGCGACGATGGATGCTGCCCACTCTGAGTACTCGATCGGTGATATGATGTCGAGTTTTTGAAGGCGATCCAGTTCGCATTCGACTCCTTCCAATGCCGCGAATGACACCGGCCACTTCGGTCGGTATATAGGACGAACGTCCGGCTTTATGTGGATGGTCGCTTTAGGCTTTAAACACTTATCTGGTGTATCGCTAAATATGGTTTGAAATTCATTTTTCACTTCCGTAATAAATCATGTTCTGATTGTATCGCATGAATGACATTACATATTTCGTTTATCGGACGCCGTGTCGATCTGTAGTTTTACGCTGGTTCCGTTAATCTCGACGTTGATATATTTGCGTCGAGATGTTATGTCGCCATGATTTTTGTCGGTGTTGATCCCGTTGACACGTAGAACCTGTGCTTGTGGCTGATTTCTCAGCTTGTTGAATGTCGAAACTCGTTTTTTATTTAGTTGGCAATACCCTTTCTTATGACCTACATTATGACATTGGTTGCACTTGTGTGTCGCAAATTGGCAGTTTCGAACAAAGTGTACACCACCGCAGAGCCAACAGCCTGAATGGCCCAGCTGATTGATTTTGAACCGTGTTCGTCTTTCTCGGTTTGTCTTTAAGTTGTTCCTGATTTGAAAAACCTGGTTGCGTCTGCTTCATGGCGTTGGTGACTGGTTGAGCTTTTGAACTTCCACCAATGATCGCTGTGTCGCACTTGAGACTTAAAATACGTTGAGTTTCGGCGATTAGTTTCTCTAGTGATTGTTCGTTTGCATCCTCCCCGTCCAATTTTGCGAGAAGGCGGGTTCGAATTTCGGCGTCTTGTATGAGGATTTTAACCCGCGCACGAACATTAAACATTTAAACTGGTTATCGTTTAGCTCTTTCAATCTGAATTCTTTGCATTTTCGGTTTATCTGTGCTGCGTACGTGACATAATCTGTGTTCTCATTCTTTGTGGTTTGAAGACACTTGTACCGAGTATTAAACAACGATTCCTGTCGTCCAAAAGCGTCTTTCACTATTGTAATATTTTATAATTACAGCCGTTATCCTCGTCGCCAATTGTTACCACTCTCGATGTTATGGTAAACAAGTAAAAATCTACTAAGATGATTAGTATTATTTCGAATTCAATATCTTTATTTTATATAATGTAATGGACAGCGCGATATACATCGTGTGTTTTCTCTGTGACAGCTTACAGTTATATATAATATAGTATTGTGTTCCGCCGCTAGGCACAAGTTTATATATTAACTACGTTCATACCATAGTATAATTCGATTCGCTCTGTCCAATAGTCCAATAGAGTTGTTGATCGTTATTGCGCTCCATATTATACTTGATTCGTCAAACTCAGAGATTTTGAGATTAGTGTTAAATTTATTCAAAATTATCAACATTCAATGGCATTGACGTTTTTCAAGATTATTCTAGGATTCGTGTTGTATTTTATTAAGAAGATCTTGTCCGAGATTTTATTATTTTTGTCGAGATTACTCAATTTAACTTGGAGTTGAATTAAGTGTAATGCTGAGTCTCATTCGAAATTCATCATTTTGAGAATTTTGGATTTATCTAGATTTCCGGATTTGAATAGAGGTGGCAAGTTATTCGAAGTTGCAAGTTTTCAGTTGCATGATGTCACAGAATTACTGACTCATCGACATTCTGAGTATATATGTATAAAATACATTTGGTAAGGCAATTTGGAATTTTTTCTAGGCCCTTTTGGAACATGCATTTCTTTTTATGTGCAAAACTATTTTTTATTAAGTTCTAGGATATTTTTTCGAGCTCCTAAATCAATCAAATACAATTTTTTACTTATTTTAGTGACTGATTGATTACCTTAATTGTATTGCAACCTTAATTGTAGTATTTGTTTGTTTATTTCTTACATTCTGTTCTGTGGTTCAAGTCACTCCCACCTTTTACGCATTTAAGTTTTAAACTCCTGCAATAAGCTGTTATGTGGGGTTTCTATTGACACACAGATAACTTCATATTGCATATTGTAGTTACACAACAAAAAATGACGCGCAGTCTTCGTCCTAATATAAAATTACATTTGCCTCTACACTATATGAGCCAAACAGCCTACAACATTTTAAGTGATAAAATAGCTTCAGAGAAGCCCAGTAAAAAAATACTCGGAAAAATTGTCCGATTTTATGTCGGAAACATTACTGGATAAACACTCTAAACCTACGCAGTTACAACTTGTGGAAAACTACCGGTTACATTTACGAAAGCCAAAAGGAGGCAAGAGAGTACATATGGTATATGAATTTATGTTGGAATTACAAAGGTTATCGAGAAATTGTAAATTCGATAACTACCTACATAACGACGGCATTAAGGCAAATCAATTGGTTTTTGGCTTAAACAGCCAAAATATTTAAAACCGATTAAGAGACAGCGAGTTTAATATTAGAAAATGCACTGAAAACGGCGCGGAAATCCATATAAATAAGAATTTAAAGGTTTACAACATTCGGCAAGGATCATACAAGATCATCAGCTGGATATGACTAATTGAAATCCGTTTGTTCATATTGCAATAAACAAGGTCATTTGAAGCTAATGTTCCTCAAGGCCAGATCGATAAATTGGGGTAGTATAAACTTCATCGCAGCATGGTCTGCATCAATATAGCCAACGAAATCAAATTCAACGTTATTTTCATAAAGGATACCTGTATTTAATGTGCCCCTTATATACTTCATGATGCGCTTAACTGCCTCAACATGTGTCGCACTTGGATGATCCAAATACCGACTTACGACACCAACAGCGTAGCTTATATCTGGTCTTGTTCCGATGGTCAAGTACATTAAACTTCCGACAGCCTGTCGATACGGATAGTTTTTGTAATGCTCGTCATTCACAAAATCACCAAGATTTTGATTGCAGTCCATTGATGCTGACACAGGATTGCATTCCATCATATTGAAACGATTTAGCACTTTCTTTGCGTATGCCTCTTGATGTATGCGAATTGACCCATCAGGTGACCGTTCAATTTGAAGACCAAGAAAATATTTCGCTTCGGACACTTTTATCTCGAAATGTTTCTGTAGGTAGGCGATGATTTCATCAATTTCATTTGTATTGTTCGTCGCTATCAAGCCATCATCAACGTAAATGGCAATAACTGTCATTGTGTCCTCCTTTTGACGAACAAAACCGCACGCATCGTATGCACTTTGTTTGAAATCGAACTTACGAATGAACGATGTAAATTTCTGGTTCCAGCATCGTGATGCCTGTTTTAGTCCATACAAGCTTTTCTTCAACTTGCAAACGCGTTCACTGCCGTCCTCATATCCGACTGGCTGTTTCATGTAGACGTTTTCTTTCAGTTCACCATACAAAAATGCCGTTTTGACATCAAACTGTTTCAATTGCATTCCGTAACGGAATCGCTCTTAGTGATAAAATCAGACGAATCGATGTGTATCTGGCCACTGGACTAAACGTCTCCTCATAGTCTACACCGTACTGTTGTGTAAAACCACGAACCACCAAACGCGCTTTGTATCGTTCAATTGTGCCATCTGGGTTCTGCTTAACTTTGAACACCCAGCGATTATCAATTACCTTTTGATCTTTCGGTACTTCAACTAACTCCCACGTTTGGTTTTCGATGAGTGCATTATATTCATCGTCCATTGCACACTTCCACTGTTGTGTTTGCTCTGAACCAATTGCCTCATCATACGTTGCTGGTTCATACATGATAGCCAAATAACCCGATGCAATTAAACGATCTGGTGCATTGACTGTTGTACGTAAACTGTATCGATCGTTGTGTCGCTTCTCAGGTGTTTCATCTGAGTCTCGACTTCTTGATCATTTGCTGGCTCGTCCACTTGAACTTCGTCCGTTTGATCTGTCACTTGAACGTCGTCCACTTTCGATTCATCGTGAATCGTATATTTATCGGATTGTTCGTTGAACTTGACATTGCAGCTCATGATGACTTTATTGCTATCTGGATCAAATAGACGAAAATTTTTGGTTGTAAGCTCGAATCCAACTAAGTGAACTTTCTTTGCTTTTGGATCCCACTTCTTTCGACCAGTTTGCTTTGGAATTTGTACGAAACATTCCGTTCCAAAAATTTTGATGTGACCTAAATACGGCTTTCTATCAAACCATTGTTCATATGGCGTAGTACCAGCACAATTTCTGTTGGTTGTGCGATTCAATAAGTATGTTGCTGTACGTACCGCTTCTCGCCACAGTGATTTCGGCAAACCACTTGCAATGAGCATGGTCCGTGCACTTTCTTGAATAGTACGATTGTCCCGTTCAATTCAACCGTTTTGCTCTGGAGTGTATGGTGTGATATCCTCAAACTGTATGCCTTCGCGTTGCAAAATGTCGATCAACACCTTTCGATTGAAAAACTCCTTTCCATTATCGAATCTGAAAAAAATGATTTGCGAACCATTCATATTTTTGACCAATGGAACTAATGCTTTCAAATGTGAGTACGCTTCATCCTTTGACTTTAACAAGTATACGAACCGAAAACTTGTTGCTTCATCCTTCACCAGCATGAAATAGCGCATACCGTTAATTCCATTAACTTCGCTTGGACCGCACAAATCCACGTGCATGTACTCTCCTCTCGATGACGCTCGTTTTTCGGATTGACAATCCTCACAGAAAAAATTCTCGCTGTTAGTCAAATCAACGTCCGTGACCGAAATATCGTTGCACATTTTCTTGATTGAATCAACTTGAATCAACATTTACGTGTCCAAGTCGTCGATGCCAATGTTGCAGAGAAACAGCTGCCGTGTTTGCGTATTCGTTTATTCGCAAACGAAAATCCATTTTGAGCCGATTCTTTGAATCTTTCTTTCCGACTGCAATAACTTTGTTTTTATCGTTGATGAATTTGCAACCATCCTTTTCGATTAAAACTTTGATACCTTTATCCGTCAATACGCCCGTTGAAAACAAATTTTCACAGAGTTCAGGAACATACAGCACATTTTTCAAACGAACTGGCTTCCACTGATTGTCAACTCTCACGTCAATAAGAATTGTATCGATTGCTTCGATTGGTAAAAGGCACTTGTTTGCAACTTCGACTTTCAATGGTCCCGTGTATTTTCGTAGCTCTGAAAACCACTCTTGATGAAATGTCATGTGTTTTGATGCAGCTGAATCGGCATACCAATTATCCGATTTTTCATCCTTCTCGACTGTCAAGACGGAACACCATGCCATTTCATTGCCATCTTTGTTGCTTTTGCTTTTATCACCCTTGTCCGATGATTTCCTGAACTTTGGACAAACTTTATCCTTAGCCCAATGTCCCTTCTGACCACAGGCATTGCACTTCGTTTTCTTCTTAATTTCATCGATTTTCGACTTTGGCTTTGAATCTTTGGGTTTGAAGTTCTTCTTTGTTTTCGCTGAAAACGCTGCACCCGAACTGCTGACTTCGTCTTTTTCCAAACGATCCAAATTCTCTTCCTCCAATTGTAATGAGTCACGCGCGTAAAAAACGCCGTTACCTTTTCATCATCACGCATTTTTGCTGAAAAATACTCCTCGTACAAAATCATTACACGAATTTCGGAATTCTTTTCATAAACGCTGCTCAGCTGATCCATCATTGCTTTCGCCGATTTACAATCCAAAACAAGGTTTGCGTTGTCGTTGTCAATTGACTGAATAATTGCATTCATGGCTTTACCCTCATTTTTACTGTATTTGCTCTTGTCTTTCTCATCTGCTGTTGCTTCATCGGGTTCTTTGCCTTCAATATTTTCCGTCAATTCACGAGATCTTATGTATTCAGTGATTTGAAACTTCCATAACCTATAATTCGATGCACCTTTCAAAATGTGACCGGTAAAATTATTTCTTCTTTGTCACCCATGATGAAATATTTTCAGTTGAAAAACGCACAAAGGACTGTGTAAACACGAACGAAAAGTAACCGCTGCTTATTTATCTGTTCTTAGAATTCGATGACGACGATCGACTGCTGACGCGCACTGAACTGTAAACACCATGCGGCAATCTTTCACACTGTTGTGAAATTCAATTGTTTCATTCGACGATGATTTTCTATTTATTTCAACTATGAATTTTACGGGATTTTTCCGACTTTAATTCACTTCTTTTTATTAAAAAAAAAATGCTAAAACAAACGTTTTGAGTACTTTTCCACTACGCTATGACAAGACGACTTGGGAAATCTACTAAACACTTTACACAATATCGACGTTGTGGCTAAATGTTTCTTTTCTTTTTAATTATTTTAAGCCTACTGGGCGGCCATAACCTATTGTAATTTAGCTATTTTACGCAGAAATAATTATAACAATAAAGAAAAAGTCAGAACGTTTTATATTATACTGAAACTCTCTTTTATGGAGCGTATTTTATTATCGATGTTTACTGTTTGAGAAAAGGTTATGAAGTGAAGTAGAGACTTTGACATATTATAAAACTGTAACTTGACAGTATGACAAGTGTTGCCAAGTTTAGTTACAATGTGAATTTCAATAGCAAACACTAAATGAAACACAATAACGATATCCACATACACATATATAAGGAAGCAGAAGTGATCATTTTTGGAATTCGTAAATTTTTTCAATACCTTTACCGTCGAAAATTCACATTAAACTGCTAATAAGCCCCTTGTCCAAATTCTAATGACTAAAAGAGGATTACCAACAATGTCAACAATGCGTATGTAACAAACACTTTGCAATATTTTTGAAAGGTTTGGACTATAATATTTGTTTCCGAAACACGAAAGAACAAGGAAATGGAGATGCTTTCTCACGGTTACCGATTAAAAATTGTTCACTAAAATTACAGAACCGAACTTGCAAATAAATTAAGAATTATACATATTTTATTATCTTTATATAGAAACTTGATCTCTATAAATCTGACTTTTTTCCTCCTTGGGCCCTATTCTCGAATTCCACATCCATTTTCCATATGTGGGCATTTGTCAAAATTCATAAAAATTGAATTTTTTTGGTACTAAGTACCCCATATAGGAAAATGTCCATGCCCCATGTGTTTTATATACGAATTAAAATTTCCGAACGTTTTGATCAATTTTGACATATGGACTATATGACTGTTATTTAAATTTTGGCCCCTGTTATTTAAATTTTGTTTCATTCCCTTTTGGCTCTTCAATTATTTTGTTGATTGCTCAAAATGAGCGATAAACATAATATGTAAACATTTCTGATCGGGACGTTAGATTCTGATCATATGATCATTGATGTAATCTATGTACAGCTCATATCCTCTTACAGCATTAAGTATGGTAGTATAACTCTACTAATACATCATTAATTAGTTATTTGATTTAATGTTTAAGTTGATTATGCAGTGATAAATAAGATTATCGTTCTGTTCTTAGTAATTTGATGATACACTACAATTCATGTACAACATTTTTGAATCACTATCGCATTAGTAAAACCTAAGGCGTTAGAACCAGTTCTTGACTTATCCGATTACGTATTGTTTTTCTAAAATCAATAAACGTCGACATTGACAAATTTACAAAATAAATAATTGTTTAACAAAAGCAAGGGGGCAACGCCAATTTTTGCTATGGTCTTAGCCCTTAATTTAACAGTTGATTTTCGGTGACGAATAAACATTATTTTTGTTTAGTGAGTTTCGTTTATATAACGTCTTCGGCCAAAAAAAAAACGGTGTTTTAGTACAACGTTGTTTTAAATTTTTAGATTTTAAACAAAGGAATACCGTAATTCTATCGAAGTGGAAAAATTGATAGTTACCTGTTACCGCGATAGGTGTTCATACACAAAAATATATAAAACAAAACAGATAACACGTGACCACACCATCAGCCAATCATAGCACAAATAAAATTTTAGATTTTTTTCGGTGGAGCATTTTGAATTTTATATACATATAGAGAAGATATTAATTAAAGAAATCATTAAAATCAATAAAATTTATCTGATCTCTCTGATTTCGCCGACATTAAAAAATTAGCCCAACAAGCGTATTTAGGAAAAAATTATTTTAATTTACAATGATACCTAATAGCGTGATATATTGTATTATCCAATATTTGGCCATTACTGATGAATAGTGATTAGATTATGAATGTTAAGTTTCTTTAGAAGAACTACGATTGGTTTGCTGGAGTACTTTGATGTCAGTTAAATATTTCTTATTATTATCGGTTCTTCAAGATTCGGTTCTTCAAGTGGTAAATATAAATCAACATATAAACCAAAACCAATATTACCGAAAAGTTAATCACATAGCAAACATTTATAGACAGTTATCTTTGGAGAGAAGAAAAATGCATGACTTGTAGCTGATTTAAATTTAATCTTTTGTTCTATTCCAAAAGTCAAAAGATGTACGATGGAAAGATGCATTTTTATATGATTTCCGTTTATTAAAATGAAAAGGCCTCCTCGGAAAGTGTTATTGATTTTTTTTGGTGAAAGTGTAATAATCTCACCTTTTTTCGTAAAAGTTGCACTATGTCACTCGTTTCTGTAATAATCAAACAGGAAAAAGGGAAATTATATCGCTGTTAATTGTGAAATTACATAAGTGTTCACGTTTTCAAGGCACTGCTGGTTTTCAAGGCACCTTGTGGTAATAAATATATACATTGTATGAAAAATTCATTTGAAGAAATTTGCTATAAACATCTGTAAGAATTAACCTGCGTTACCAACCGGCCATCAGACAACTTCAACCAGTTCAAAATTACGGAATTCATTTTCTTGGATTGGTATCAAATTTTCATTGGATTTTGTAACATTGTAGGGAATCGTTTATGTTTTCATCATTGAGTTACAAGAGGTTAAAATTTATTTTGGTCGCAATAGGCACAGATTTGTGCGGGTATGGTGTATTTTCATTTACAAAAAAAGGGCGGCGTTTGCATTCCTTATCTGTAGAGAACGTTCCGTGTAGCGGGATATTCGGAAAAGCAGCCTTTAGCGATGATAAATTGGGGTTTTATTGAACTGGGTTGTTTTGGGTTGAGCTCATGTACGCATGTAGCTTTTTGCATATTATTGATTGGGAAGTCGAAGTGGAGATTGAGTTTAGTTTAGTTGGGCGTTGAGTAGAGGGTTGAGTTGTGGTGGAGTAGGGAGTAGGCCATTGAGTTGGGTTTGGACATGGTACTGATTTAGGGATTAAGTCGAGCGTTGAGTTTGGGGTTGAATTTTGGTTTGACTTGAGTGTTGAGTTTGGGTCGAGTTGGGGTTGAGTAGAGGTTGAGTTGAAGTTGAATTCAAAATTGGTCTTGACAAAATTGGATGAATATTCCTTATTGAAACTACACGATTAATCGAGCATCTCGTTTTCTAGGCTTTGAAATCGATGGAGAATAAAACACTTCTAAAATTTAAGCTGCGCGTAATGCTTGGAATGTAAGAGAGCTACTTAGCGAGCGACCAATCGTATTGTTGGGAAGGGATTGCTAAGCTTGGATGAAGTGATGAAATTTATGAATTCCTTTGAAGCTGTTAAGCATCATGCCAGATAATCGAAAGGTAATCGGTTTATTACGGGGAATCTGACAAGACGGCTGTTTTGTGAGAAAATGTGCATTCATGTGTTTTGAAGAGTTTATTTGAGTGAAAGTCGAGGTATTTTTCAAGATTATCTTAGTATTTGCCAGAGTGTATGTATTGTCACGATCGAAATGTGGTCCTTTTAGAAATGTTTGTCCAAAGTGAAGGAGAAAGGATTTTCAATAGCAACATATTTTGTGTTGTAGCTGATGCTTCACCTATTAATTGAAATCAATCCGCGATATGAATTGGGGATTATGAAGGAAGATAATCTTCGCATCACATCTTTATTGCACAGTAGCAGGAAAACAAAAATACAGCTAAACCAATTCTGATTATCGAGAATGAGGAACCAAAATCTAAGCGGTTACAAGGGGCAAATCAAGAATTAACGCTGGTGCCGGATTAACACCAGTCAGGAGAATGTAGTATCCCTGAATTAAAACATCAAGGGAGGTAGTTGGACTGTTACAGACTTAACTGACGTAACAACCAGAGCCAAACTGCAGTTAAAGGTCTCGAAACAATCGCAATTGCAGATGATTGTCTTTTGTATCAAATAATAATTGTTTTCTTTTACTCCCGTTTGCGATTCTTACAGATCGTGATAAAAAAATCTTCCCAAAACCACGTTGTAATTTTTTATCTCTATAATACATATTAAGACGTACCGCATATGATCTTATGATGTTTGATTACGTAAAAGATACAAAAAAAAAAACTCGCGATCGATAGATACCAAACCAAAATAAAACAATAAGAAAACGCGGCCGCGAGAGAAAGAGTATAAATAACTATTGGGTAGGGAAGACGAATGATCATAAAACAAAATCAACAAAACTGACGTGCGATCGAACGAAATTTGTTATGCTGTGCTTTGCATGACCTCAAAACCATCGAGTTGACTGTCAAATAACAAAACACAGACACACAGTGGCAATGTCTTAAGATTGCATAGTAGCGTTTAAGACGATCACGAATTTAAAAATGATAACACGAAAAATTCGCCTAATTTTAACCATTTTAATTGTATTCATCTTAATCTTTATTGTGATACAATCAATCGTGCCGCTAACCAAATTCCATGCGATCGATGGTCATAATCATGGTGGTAATGACCAAAATTTTCTAATCGAAATTGAATCGAATACAAATAGTGGTGAATATATTGATATTGATGGATATACGGGTTTGGATCGGAACGTGCTAGTGAATTATACGGATTTTAGATTTCGAATCGAAAACGAAGCGATTTGTAAACGTTTCCGGAATGATGATCTTCTTGGTAAGCGAATCGCGGTTTTTATAAGATTTATGTGATAATTATTTTACGTTTTATTCGCGCAGCGGTGATTATTGTCACGTCGTATGTGGGTCATGATGAGCTACGATCGGCCCATCGTCAAGCGATAACACAAGACGCGTTGAAGCAATTGGGAATGGTGAGACTGTTTCTGATCGCTGAGATACCTTCAACTGAAAAATTTATAACCGATGGTGCAATCGAGCATGAACAAAAACTGTTTGGTGACCTCATACAAGGGAATTTCGTCGAAAACTACAGAAATCTAACGTACAAGCATATCATGGGCATGAAATGGGTGGCCGAGTACTGTTCAAATACAAAATACTTAGTAAAGATAGACGATGATGTTGTGTACGATGTATATTTCCTGCAAAATTACTTAACCGATTTCGAGCACAAGAAAAACCAATACTTACTGGCCGGTTTCATATTAAACGGTAAAAAACCAATAAGGGTGTTACCCAGTAAATGGTATGTATCGCGACAGGAGTATCAAGGCGATATATATCCAGACTATTTATCCGGATGGCTATACATATCAAATCCGAAGACTGCTCGAGCATTAGTCATCGAATCGCAAAAAACTCCATTCTTCTGGATCGATGATACATACGTAACCGGAATTTTGGCATCAAAGCTGGGAATACAATTGCAACGACGAAACAGTTGGTTTTCAGCTAATAATGAATTTATTGATTGTTGCATTAAGGATGTGGTCACCTCGTTCCTGAAGTGTGACTATCACATCGGCCCCAATGGTGGAGAAAATAAGCTTATTATAAAATTCACAAAAGCTATGTACCAGTGCTATGATGATATATGTTCGGATCGTACACCCGAAAATTCATTACAAAATACATGTATTGGCCACATAAAGGAACTTGTCAAGGATCATGGGGAATCGATCGTAAGACCAATAAAATTGTAAAATTGCGAATTTTTATTTATTTACAAAATTGACAGAGTTTATTTATATAAATTTGACGTTTCGTGAATCATGTCAATATTTTTGGTTGCAATCAGTTTTGGGAAATACAATAATTTTAGTACTCCCAGTACTAAATCTAGTACACCCAGCACTAAATCTAGTACATTTTGATTTTAAATTTAAATTTTCGAACGTGATGCGTACCTGTTTCGTTTATGAGTTGTCTCGTGTTGCATCGATAGAAATTTTAAATATTAATTATTTGTTGAAAACCAAATTAAAATTTAATAAACAGTTTTTAAAACTTTTGTGAATCATTTGAAAAATTAGAACCGTTAAACTGTGAAGCTTTTACAAATAAATAGATTTTACCAAAAAAATTCTGCCCCGATCCATAGAAGTTCCGTCTACTAGTAAATTTTTTGTTGATAAAAGTAAGTCATAAATTTGAGAAGATAAGATTTATATAAGATAAGGCAAAAAATCGAAACTACGATATCAGTGGTATTTTTTGATTAATCCGGATTATAGATCAAAGTTGATTAATCTTGTTGTTCCAAAGGTTGTTTGGATTTCGTTATCGTTTCAAGTTCTTATGTGCGAAATTACCATAAAAGCTACTGACGACATTATTTGAGGATGCGGCATCAGGGCCCGTATTATTGAAATTCGATCAAACATCCCAATTACCGTAGTCGTATCCTGTGTCACGCCAAATAAAGTAAAGTTTTAATATTTCTTCTACAAATCCTAGACGACTAGGTCAAGTGATTTCAAAAGATTTCTTGTCACGATATATTTTCAAGTGAGCAGTAGCTGTCTAGCAGTCATTTGAAATGACTATTGTCTTAAAAAATCAGTGCAATATGATGATTTTCATAGTAGTCGTCTAGGATTTTTTGAGGGAATATTAAAACTTGCCTGTTATTTGGATACGACTACGATAATTGGGGTGAAAAAATGTGACCGGTCACATTCTAGTAAATACACCATTTTTTTCGAAAATTTAGATTGTTTTATACTAAAGTCACCGGGGACTTTTTTCGGTAAATTCCAAGAATACGGCCCCAAAAACGTTAAGAAATGCAGTTATTGTAGTGGGTCAATGTGTCGTAATACAAATGTATGTATTCTTATTTTTTATTTTTTATTAATTAAAGTAACTTCGAGCACGAAGAGGTTGGTGGTGCACATATTGTATTGTTGCAAAATTTCCTAGACGTTCAGATCTTGTTCGATGGTAAATTGCCCGCCTTTTGTAGAATTACCTATTTAATTTTGCCCTCTGCGAAAAATGCTTCTCGACTTGTTATTGTTCGTTAACAATTTCAAGATCGCAAAAGTTGAACAGTTTTAATGGCTTCTTATAATAGTGATGTCTTGGCAACCTCCATTCATATGATGACTCGGACGGGCTTGTCTTTCATTTCATTTCGATTGTGACATTTTGTTAGTATGAATTCTTCTTCCTCTAGCTTGTAAAACCTTTTTGTTTGAAAAAAAAATATCCCTCTTTGTGTCCGATTTTCTACATTGCCAGCATGGGTGTATCGTTGATTTTGTTTTACTGCGGTTGGTTCTCGTTTTGCTTTCGGAAACTTCGGTTTGACGATACTTTTAGATGGTGCTGCCCTGCTATATGATTATCCCAGTGTCATAGTTATTAATTTTTTGTTTCATTCTGCAGGCTGTCGCCTTTCTAGTCAAAAAACCTTATTCTTGCTATATTATTGTATATAATCGAGACTTTGACTAGAGGGTTTGACTGGCGTTAGTTTCCACACTAGTCAAACCGAACTCGCGATGAAAGTTCGATTTACGGACTCCTCGACTCGTCAATAAAATTTCCGCAACCAAAAGTATTTCAAACTAATTTCATAAACATATTTCAAGACTTTCTAAAATCAATGATCAGACCTTTACAATCCAAGAAAGTGGAAAAACAAGGGAATTTATTCTGAAGAGCAGTTAAATTGGTCAAGTTTCTATTTGTGAAAAGAAATGTGGAAAGTTTCAGATTAGGTAATGTGATTAAAATTTGGCAACAAAAATCGTCAGACTTGAAGCTTTTCAAAAATCATGTCAAGCTGGTTGTTTAAGCGGAAAATAGTGCACTGAAATAAAAATCGCCTTTTGTGCTCGGCCTACCAAGAAAGTTTCGGTGGTATCGCGGTGAGCGAGTCCAACCCTGACTTTGACTATGGGGAAAGTTTGAATTATTCAACAACAGAAAACTACAATTAAATCGTTTTTACCTCAATATTTTTCAGGTACGCGCATAATATTAATCAACATCAATCTCTTCTACGTACCATAATAACATCATCATCGTGATAATAAATTTATCAATTCCATTTTCTAACATTTTCGTAATGTTTTTCTTAAAAATAAAGCAACATGGGGGTAACATAAAAATTGCCGAGGTGTGATGAATTTCTATTAATTGTATGAAAGGGTATGGGTATGTGTTAACTATGTATTCTGAAGAGGGGTTATAGGAGAATCAAACATTCGGATTACGATTACTCATCCGTAATGGTTAGGGTGAGATTACAAAATTATAGTTTTGTACCGAAAAATAAAATTAGGAAAAGAAAAGAATTAATGACAGAACATATCGAAATGGAAAATTATTTAATTATATACGGCATTTTGTGTTTGTTTTATTGTTGCCAAAAGAATGAGTTCCATTTAAATTTGAATTATGTGTGATTTACCTCTCGATATCGATTAACACAGCTACGTAGAGTGTACGATACTGTGAAAACGCGTTTGGTTTTCCAACTCGTTTTGTAATTTAACTAAGGCGCAAACAATTTAATTATAAAAAAGAAATTCATTTAGATCACTTGTTTGCTTTGAATCATCAATTTGTTGAATAAAATCAAATTGATCATCACTCTCATAAAGCTCACAATTATTATCAAAATCTTCTAGTTCACTATTTTCCAAATTATTAGTCCAAAGAAATTCGTAGAAATCGAATCTCGCCCCATCGATTGTTTGCATGTCCAAGTAAGATTGATTAAAATCGCCATTTAAGCAAAATATTACATCATTTAAGTAAATTATCTTGCGACCAACTAGTTGTATACGATTTTTAAATTGAAATTTCGTTAATTTATTCTTCGTCATTACCGATGCAACGTACGCCCAAAGTGTCCCGATCGTATGTTCTTCTAATACCAAATTGATGCACTGCAATTGTCAAATTAACTCAGAAACTAATTATAATGAAAACAATTTTATTGTTACGTACCTTCACATTATCCAATTCATCCAAATATTTAAATATATTTTGATTCATTTCCTTTTGATGGCCCATAAATTCCACCCTCTCATAAATATCATTCGCAATGCGACAATGCCAAAACGCAATATTTTCGTACGTACACATTTTAAGAGTTTGAATAAGATTTGTGCTTAGTTCAATGAAAAACAAACCCAACGAGTCGAAACGAAATTCGTTGAATGTCTCTGAACGAATCTGCGCGCAATTCAGAATCATTAATTTCATAATGTGATAACGTTTTCCAAACGCAAATTTTATCCAATCTATAAAGTTGTCGACAAAATTTAACGAATTTTTTGTGTCTATAATAAACTCACAGGCACTTATTGTATCGGTTTCTTTTTTTATTAAATCACTGTCCCTGGTAAAAATCCAATCACTGTCTAATTTAAATTCTAATTTTACCGGACTTTTTGCGTTTGTTATGATGTTGTACAAAACATCGGCACATTTTTCACTCGAATCGGTTTCGGTTACTTGTACAACGTGATCTGATTGTTTAGCCAGATTATCTAAAAATTCCGGTATACTGGGAATATCGGATAGTTTCACAGCAAATGGATCAAATAATTTCCACGATACATAACCGATCAAATCCTGAAAATGGTACAGGAGATAATCAAGTTTTTCATTGGGTAGGCCTACAATCCATTTATCATTCAAATAATCGTTTAAATAAAATTTATTCTCTCTCATGTATTGTTTGTTTTGATGCATATCCAGGAGAGTCTTTTTGATCAGTTTATGAAATGCACAATCCTCGTATTCCTTACGATTATCATCGATGGCCATTTTGAATGCAACCAAATCAAAAATGTTAAAAATCTCAATACCTCGACGTCGCTTCTGTTGCCGGTGATAGTTTAAAACTAGGAGCACCTGTGTGATAACATATGGATTGTAAAATGGTTTGTCCATATATTTTAAGTATTTTGGGCGAAGGAAGCTAAAAGCTTTTTGAACATTTGGATTAAAGATGTTAGGTTCTGTGTAACCTTCTGGGATTGTTACGTCAAAACTGTTTACAAATTTTTGGAAATTGTGTATCCAGACTAATTTCATTACCTGAACATTATTACCTATTCGTAAATTATAGTCCCATTCTCGTACATTTTCACCAAGGCCCCTGCTCAGAAGTAATAGCTGTGGAGAAAAGTAGATTGTTAAAATTTCGGATAAAATTTGAAATTAGCCGTCTCTTCGAAAATATAATATTTAAACTGAATTTTATGTAAGTGTTAACGAAAAAAAAAAAAAAAACAATTGGGATATGGCCAAAAGAATTTTGACGGCATATACGAACCAATGATTTTGTCATTTACTCAGTTTTACCTTGCGAAATTTTTCAAATTCGTGGATTGGAGCAAGAAAAGCCGTTTCTTCACTAAATGGTCCATCTAATTTTAATAATTTTTGCACTATTACTCGGCTGGTTCCTTCATATTTCATGACTTATCACAAAAGATTGATTTAGGCAAGGTTCAATTATTTTAAAACACAATTCACTTTAGCTTGATTACAAAATATATTATTTGTGCTCAACTCAACAATGTTGAGTGCAAGACTGAATAATTTCTTTTAATATGCGATGATTTTTGACTGTTTACTATCTTTACAATTGCGCAACAAGCTACATAACATAACAAAAATATAAATAGATACACGAATATTATTTTTTGAGTTTCATTATTCTATTTTTGAAATATATATGTATGTATATGAAAAACGCTTACTATCGCTTATTGTCACGTTTTGCTAACAAGCAGATCACCGTTTTAACGAAAAATGATTCTCATTTTTCTTCTTACTTTTCTTATCTTAATATTTGGTTACGGAATCCATAATTTAATAATTATTTACAAAGTAAATAATGGTCGATCAACAAGGTTTAGCATTTTTGACATCTGCAGCTATCTCTTAATACTCATTTTTACAATAAAACCTCGAATATCTCAATCACTTTTAGAAATAGCAAATATCTTAAAAACAAATTTTCGTCTTATGTCAAATTCTTTCGGGTTACTCGAAATAAAGTAACTTTTTTATCTCCTAAAGAATATGAAAATATTTTTGTAGTTGTGTTGGTGTAAAAAGAGCAAAATAAAGTGAGGTTATGTTTTACTGTCAGTCAGATCAGTAAAACTTTTTTTATTTTGATAAGAAAAAGATGGATCCAATTAATTTTAGCGCATTAATATTCAATAAACAACAAATGAAATATCAAAATGGAGTTTTATTTTTGTTTCCAATTCACTTTGACATTTCACATTTCTATGTATTTGTAAAGAGTAAAGCAAATCTATGAAAAAATCTAGAGTAAAGCAAAATGCTCTAGAGCAAAAAATAAAGTGCTTTATTTTCCCAGAAAGAATTTGTAATGTCAAATTGTTACCCTTCGAGTAAAATTTTTTACCCTCAGGGTGTTTTTTTTTTCCGAAAGAATTTAACATTAGTTTAAGAACAAAAATCAGCTGCTGAGTAATTTGAGGAATCCAGTAGGAATATAGAGTCGAAATTCAGAGTCTAAAACCGTTTACTAATAAGAAATGACCTTAAATCCCAAAAAGTAAAGGCCGAATAAAAAACTTTTGTCTGAAATCTGAATCTGTTACAAAAACTCTGTTTTACAAGTTGGACGAATTTGTTTTTAAACTAAGAAAACGTCATCTAAATAAAAATCGATCAACCCGGATTTTCTCCCTCAAAATCTTAATACTTTTGTCCAAAAAATTTTCATATCTACATCAAGCGATTGTAAGCGTTTTTATACTGTATATATTCGCCTATATATAGATGACATGAATCTAAACAAAATGGTGTTCAAATAATCAAATAATAATAATTCAGTATTTTACAGGTGTTTGCTTGATCGCGAGCCAGTTCTACTTATTGTTCAACACAATCAGATGAGCAGACTGTCGAGCAGGCAGATCGACGCCGACAATAAGAGGTTAGATCGATTACGTAAAAATTAAGTTATCTACCAGAGAGGAACTAGTCTTATGAAAGTCATTCGCGAGTTATATTATAGAAGGATGGACAATATTAAGAATCAAATTACACTCGTTTTATGATCGGATAAATATGGAAAACTTTCACACATCTAATAATGCAAACGGTATAGGTACAATTGGCAATAATCCAGAACTTTATCCAAAAATCATTTTAGATTTGTGAAGCTCACTAACTTCCAAAACTGTTGACCTTAGGATATATTTGAAGAGTGAGAAGACAAAGAGCTTTATCTCGAATATACACACAGATTTTTCAACTCTTGATAATTTCGCTCTTCGTAAAAAATAATTATCTGGTTTTGATCCGGATATTTAGAAATGTAATAATTTCGCTCTTCGGAAAAGCTTATATTCGCTGTTTAAATGGAAAATGGCAAGCGAGAATATTATATGAGAGGAAATTTTATTCATATGGCTACTACAATCTTAAACATTATTAATTCATTAGTAGGTTGACATTAGTACTTATGAGATAAGCATAAACTTGTGTGGGTCTGCTGGACCAGTGTCCAGTTCCCTTGAGATATAATATTCATACGGTTAGCTCATGTGGTTTGATTCGTTTGTGCCGCCTTACTTCGTTTGTACTGTCCAGTGGTTGTACGGCCTCAACGTTGATGTGGGTAAGAAGTCTCTTCTCATGTGTAATGGCACATTCGCGAATGACGTAGTCTATCAATTGTATTTTTAGATCATTGTGTATTTCCCTGTTAGTCACAAATCGGTAAGCGTTGGTGACCATTCGAAGAAATTTATTTTGGCTACGTTGTATAATGTCTCTATTGGATTTATGAGTACAACCCCATAGCTGCGCATCATACATCCATATTGGTTTGAAGATAGTCTGGTAGACTAGTCTTTTGCAATACAGGTTCATTTTGGAATGATGCCCAATTAACCAGTACATTTGACGTTGTTTTAATCGTATCTGTTCAGCTTTTTGTCTCACGTGATGTTTCCAGTTGAGCCTTGAATCTAAATGCAGAGCAAGGTATTTTGCCGATTCAGCCTGCGGCATTTGCACCCCATTGAGGTACATGTGTAGACTGTTATTTTTGTGTCGGAGCGTAAATGTCACATGGGTTGATTTGAGCTCATTAAGCACGATTTTCCAGTCAATTGTCAATTTAGTAACGTTGTTCATTGCTCGTTAAAGATTTTCTACTGCCCTTGGTTGTGATTCGTCTACTGACATAATGACAGTGTATGTCCGCAGTGTAGAGAAGGTAGAGGAGGGGTCCCAATACGCTTCCCTGCGGAACTCCCGCTAGCTTTGTATAAAAGTAAGAACATGTTTCTTCATGGATGACTCTGAATTGGCGATCAGAGAGGTATGATTCAAGCAGCTGGCAATAGTTTTGTGGTAGCATTTTGCTCATCTTGAATGTCAATCCCTCGTGCCAAACCCTATCAAAGGCCTGAGATACATCCAGAAACACGGCGGGGCAATATTTCTTTCCTTCTAACGCTTGCTCTATTACTGAAGTTATTCGATGAACTTGATCTATTGTGGAATGGTTATTCCTGAATCCAAATTGAAAATCAGGAACGTTTACCATTGGCTTTAGACGTTTTAGTAGTAGTTTTTCAAACAGCTTTGATAAGGTCGGAAGCAGTGAAATTGGTCTGTATGATGTTACTTCTTCATCTAGTTTACCTGGTTTCTTCAACATAATTATTTGGGCCGTTTTGAAGCATTTGGGTTCATACTTCAATATGATTGCTTTGCGTGGAAGTACTTTGAATAGACCCGGTAATATTTCATCAATTCCTGGTGCCTTTTTTTGGCTAAGACTTTTATCGATTTCTTCAGCAATTTCCATTGGCGTGACCATTTTAAAATCCTGATTTGGTTGATAGACAGGTGTTACGTCAATGTTGGAATGAATGTCATGGGGTTGAAACACTGTTGCTAGGTGTTGAGCAAAGAGTTCCGCTATTTCTTTGTCTTGTCGAACCCAATTGCCTTGAGCATTTCTTATAGGTGGTACTCGAACTACAGGTCGTTTAAATTTTCTGGTTGCTTTCCATAACGAGTAGTCCTTATCCATTTCTGGACCTAGCCCGCTTCAGTAGTTGTCGAAGTAATCCTGTTTGAAGCTTTTGATTAGACTATTGACTTTGTTACTTATTCGATTGAAGGTGGTCTTGTCAGCGGGATTTCTGGTGAGATGCCATATTCTTCTTGCCTTTCTCCTTTCTTTGATTTGTTCCCTGATTTCAGCCGGGTATTTGACTTCAATCTCCGCTTTGTCCTTTAATTCTGGAGTAGCTAGACTGGCGGCCATACGAGTGTATTCAATGAAATTGTTTGTTTCTTGTTCCAATTCTTCATTACTTTTAATACTAACTTTTAATTCAACTAGCTCTTCCAGTTTTTCTCTGAAGAGATCCCAATCCGTGAAACTATTAGTAAGGTTTTGCTTTTTATTTTTCTTGATGACTATAGCGCTTACTGACAACAGTACAGGAATGTGATCAGATGTTAAGTCGTTAATTCCTTCGACTCTAGTGTAACTGGATGAAATACCTTTTATGATGAAGAAATCAAGCAGATCTGGTATTTTTCCTGCATCCGTTGGCCAATACGTTGGCCCCCTTGGAGACAGATATTCACATTTGTTTTCATGAATGGCATTGAACAAAGCATCTCCTTTCCCAGGAGAAATTAGCCTGGAACCCCAAGCTGTATGTTTTGTATTATAGGGGGACTCCAATAATAAATCTTGGACCGAAATTGTAACTTCATTTGTGTATGCCGTGGAGGACAGTATGCTGCCGCAATATTTAGATCTGCGCCATTATATTGGATTGAGTTAACAGTTGCTTCCATGTAGCTTTCTCGAATATCCTCTTGTTGATTATGTTTGATATTATTTTTAATTAGTACAGCTGAACCACCTTTGGCCCTTTCACTAAGATGGGTTGTCCAGTAGGAATTAAATCCCTTTATTGTGAAAAAGCTTTTGTTGGAGAAGTGCGTTTCTGAAATAAGTTCAATATCTATGTTGTTTGTATGGAGAAATATTTCCAGTTCTTGGGCTCGTTGGTTGAGCCCATTAGCGTTCCAAGTTATAATGCGTAGGAACGAGTTATTCATTTGTATGTATGCTGACTTTTTTTGCTAGGCGGATAGAAATTAATTTCTAGTTTTGCCACCCTTTCTGTTAAGTGACCAAGTGTCTGTTGAATTTGACTAAGCTTTTTAATAATTTCAAAGTTATTAGACTCGTTATTAACTTCTATGTGTTTGTTGTTTTGGTTTGATTCATCAGCAGATAATTTTGTGATTTGGCATAGGATAATCCAACTGTGGATGGTGTGATTGTTATTTGTGGTTTAGCTGCTTTGGTTTGTAATTGCTGTACTACTCTTGTTCTATTATTCTGTTGAGTTTTTTGCATTTTGTCGTGTAATGATCCCCAGCACATTTAACGCATTTGGTTTGATGATAACAAAAACTCTTGGTATGTCCAAGTTGTTGACAATTCGTACAATGTGGAATGTCCCTTGTCTTGTTAGGTGGCTCAATTTTAACTATACAGTACGCAAGTTTCTTGATGTTGTCTTTCTTCTTTATTGTTGTCTTTTTGTTTTAAGTCGATGTAAAACAATGGAAAGTGTTTTCTGTCTTTTACACCATTAGTTGTGACCATTTTGTATATGTTAGTAATACCTGCGACTTCATGACCCATTTTTTCTAAGTCTGCTTTAATTACATCGTGACTAATGGAAGATGGTAAGCCTCTGATAACCACTCTATAAGCCGAGAGGAATGCCCTATGAGAGGAAATGATGTTATTTATATTTCTTTGACCAGAACTTTGATTTAGCAATATTTTGAGTTAAGAAGCTCTCTTTTGTGAGTCTGACTTTGTTGTCATATTCAATTAAAAAAAAAAAATATTTTAACTAATCTAAGTGATAATAGTAATCACCAAGATTTTTAACAACGTATTATATTTTTTCGTTTAGTTTATTTTTTGTGAAATCTAGAGTTGATCAACTTAATAGGTGATGAACAAATCAAAATTGTGAGGGTTATAAATAAAATTGAACGCAATTTCCAAAGAACAAAACAATCTATAGAATCACTAATAATAGAACTACTAATTAGATAGCATCACACTTATCAACCAATGCAAATTTCAAGTATTATTGAAAACACCATTACTCACAACAAATTTCTTTCGAACGTACAATAAACTTAAAAAAGTAAGAAATCCATTCCATTCCGGAAATCTCAAAATCTCGAAGCTCGCCGACCCTCATTACCCCGAATTCGACTAAAAACGGAGATAGCTCCAACAACAAACTCTTTTTTTTTTTGATAATGTTTGGTTTCGTTGGCTTCTCCACGGACAAGTGTTTACGCTTAGGTTTGTTCTCAGGCCGAGTAAATACCCTTTGTACAAATGACACGATATGAAGTAATTTGAGGTTGTGACGTTGTGGAAACCAGTCGCTTAAGAAAATCATTTGACTCCGTGCTCGAAACTTGTGACATACATTTTGATTTTCTTTCATAAAAATGTTCGGTTACAGCGATGGCCTTCTGTTGCGGTCAGCCTTCAATTGGATTACGCAAAAATTCTAGTCCTTTCCACCACAATCATTGTGCTTAGTTGGAAAGTGGCTCCATACATCTCTGTTGTAGTTCTAAAAAATAACCGAAATTTGGTTGGCAACGAATATTTTCCATCTTCCTGAGACGGATGATTTGGAAGCTAACCGAGAGCAATGTTTGAATTGGTTCACAAATAAATCTCCCTGCGGGCCGAAAATTAGACTAATCTCTGATAGGAAAGTTTTCTTTGTGTGTTTTTCGGTAACCGGTATATCTACAAAAAATATCGAAGCATCATCTTCTGGGTTCCAACGAAAACCGAGAACGCGCACCGCATCTGGATGATCGAACAGTGTGTTGGTTGATGTCTCTGGTTTGCTATTCCCTTGATCGAAACAAACGGCAAGAATTTTCAGAAAATAAATTTTAAATGTTGTGAAAGCTCTCTGAACGGAGTAATTTAAATTGTTAAGGATCTTCAACAGTATACTAGAGCTAATTCTTAAAGAACGAAGATGAAAAGCGGTGAATGCAGAGGATTTATATTGGTCATGTCCAATTGTGAGTTTGGGGAAGAGGTCTCTAAATTTAAGAAAACTCTTGGATTTTTTTGTAAATTGTAAATCGTTGGTTTGGTGACGTATAACGGACGCTTAGTGAGAAAAGTTTCATTCGAGGACGTAATTTTTTCGAAGGAAAAGTAGCACCATGTTACAAACACAACACACAATGATGACAAATTTCTTGTTGCCACTGCCGAGAATCGAACCCGGGAAGCCAAGCAGCAAAGCTGAGTGCTTTGCTTCTGAATCACCGAGGGCGACCAGTTAAAGACAGAAACCAACCTAATAAGTCGATTTCATAGAAATAAGAGAGAGCCAGTGGTGGATTTCGAAAAAGAATCGGTCAGTTTTATATTTATTTTCACACCGGAATACTCAGTAAATAATACTAATATTCAAAATTATGTCGTGCGGTTGTGGGTTTCAGCTGGCAAAAAATTTGCTTCCAAAAGCATATAAAATTATTTCAACTTTTTTATACCATATATACGAGTATAACTATGTGTACAACACATATACGTAATTTTGTATACGAATACTTCTTCTTATTTAGAAGAAACCAAACTTTTCTTGGTTATTGTTATTTTTGTAACTAATATGACCCATTTGGCATGTTAAATAATTAGGAGAATTAAAATATAGGTCGGCTAATAGGCATCGTGTATCATGTGTTTACTTAGTTGGTACATGAGGTACACACAATTTTACGTTAGGCTGTGAGACAGAAATTCTTTTTTGTTTTAATACGTGTATAATGGGGATTTGATTTTGTTTCTTCTTGTTCGGATAAATATACACAAGATATAAGAAATAACCATCTTATCACACATAAATTATTTACAACACAGAGAAACCAGAAGGATCTTTCTGTGCACTAAATACAAAGCATACACATTATACGAATGCGTAACACTCTATTCCTTGAGTAATATTTACGTACACATGTATACATACATAAAACAATGTACATCTTATGTAAAATATGTAAAATTACAGTGTGATATATGGTGTGGTTAGGTCTTCATGTGCAGAAGGTAAAAGGAAAATCTTTTTACCGACAGATACGATGATGAAATACAACAACCGCACGCCCAACACTATATAAATATAAAATCACGTAAAATTGATGATGGAAAGTATTTTGTTTATATTTTTCACCCGGCCACCACCCACCCCCACAATATTGTATTTCAAACCATCTTTGAGTTTTACAGTTCTAATTTACTTTCCAAAAGAGATTAAATATTATTATGTTTGATGTTTTTGAGAGATTTTTATTTTGTTGCTTTATGTAAATGGAAAAAGTAGAAGAAAATCGTTTCGATTTTCCATTTCATTTTCAATAAATTTTTTTTTCTGATTTCTAAAAAATTTCTGAAATTCGAACGAATTGAAGATATTGGATTTTTTTTTGTTATGTTTAACTCTATCGTTCGTTCGGATCTATTTAAAATTGTGAATTGGGAAAAGGGTTGTGTATTGGGAAATGTTGTTTCTGCTGGAGTGTGAGGTTTTTGTATTTTTTTTTGTATTGTTTCCGAGTTGAATAATTGTATTTTTTGTATGTACGGCAATGTGCCAGCGTATATTTATTAATCATTTATTAATAATCATTGAATTGAAAATGATCGAATTTTGTGCCATTTATAAGTGTATCTATGTGTTTGACCGATTGTTTGTTTTTTTTTTCGCGGTCGATTAATTATTTTGATGGAAGTTTTGGATAAATCGCCATTACAAATATAATAATGAACCTTTCACCTCAACCATTACACGTTTTAATTTCCGACAGGTATATGGACGAGAACGAAATATTTCTCACTTTTCCGTGTGTTGCAGAAAAGTCACTGATTATTGGCTTTAACTGATTCAAAAAACGTAAAATTTCTTGGTATATCGATAGTTTGACGATCCGGAAAATTCGTCGGACCAAGCGACAAAATGCTAGTCGTTAGCATGATCACCTTGTAGCAAATGTTGTACGTTTATTGATGAAATATAGGTGGAACTTCTCGATTTGAAGTTCTCTATTCGCCTAGAATTACCCAGGATCAAACGGTTCAACAATTACCAATCCCAAACTCTTGCAATCTTCAAAAAGCGTCACAAAATTCGGCAGATCGGGATTTGCTTGTAGTATGTTATAAGAAACATTGTTGAAAGTGGGACGTCATATCAAAAAGTATTCGAACTACTTAAAGTATTGGAATCAATGGAAGCGCCACCATTGAATTCATCGGTAAATGAATGTGATTTTAATTTGGCATTCGAGAGGTTGGGGGAACTGCAACATTAGTTTAGAGATGTTATTAGAGAAGGGGATCTAAAATTAGGCATTACCAGGATCGGGCGATTAGAGCGGCGGGTGACAGTGAAGAGATTGATGCTATACTGGATTGTGCGAAACATTAAACGAACGACGCAGCCAAATCCTCCATCACCTCACCTTAGTTTGGCGAAAGCAATTTCCGAAAATCACGTTCGAAATTCCTTGATAGGTAGAGCCAGAGGTAAGTCAATCGCCGATTTCCAGATAGCAGAAAAAATTGAAGCCCGCTACAACCAATCGAGAAGAAACTATAACAGGACGTGCACTGGCCGTTTATTCTTTGTCCCACCGTAGCCACCACAACACATCCGTACATACTCAAAGTGATGAGAGGAATTTCAATAAGTTATTTGAGAGTTTGCGATTCCGTGACGCAGAGATTTTTGGACCGTAGTAGATCGAAATGTTCCCATTCCAAGATCTATGGACTCCAGAGTTCTGAAGTATGTGCGAGATTGTCTGGTGATGGGTCTTTTCCGGTGATTGGATTTTTACAGACTTGACTTGTGTCCGCTCCAATTCTTGTCAATCCAGACTTCGATAGGATTTTCACCATCCAGACCGATGCATTTGATACGGAAGTAGGTGCTCTTTTGAGAGATGATATATGGCTGAGGAATCTGATCTCGCTAGTCAATGCTCCTCCACGGGTATGATTTTGAACTTAAAAGGGAAAATTGAATGTAGTGCCTGATGCATTATTTCGTACTGTTGAGTGTATTCAGGTCGAGACTGAGATGCTGGATGATCCAGCATATCAGAAGATGAAGAAAGGTGTATTAGATTATCCCGAAAAGTATTCAAGACCGGAAATTGTACAAATATTGTAAGACTGTAGGAGGCGATGGTGCTTATAGCTGGGAGTGGAAGCTATACGTTCTAAAGTAAACCAGGACGAAAATATTGTGTGCTAACCACGATAATACTTTAGCTGCACACCTTGGCCTTTTCAAAATGCTCCGAAGACTTCAAAAGAAGTGTTATTGGCCGAATATGGCCGGAAGATGTGCGTAATTACGTCAAGGTTTGTGAAAAATGTCAGCTCAACAAACCAAAGTGCGAGATCTCGAGCTTACACATGAGTGAGCCACGTGTTCCAACTTCCCCATGGAAGATGATAGCCATCGATTATTAAAGGGTCGAAGGGTTTAAGGTCAAAACAGATACTTACTAGTAATAATTGACATTTTCAGTAAGTTTGTCATGTTTAAAGCTATTAGAAGGGCTGAAACGGTATGACTTATGAGATACTTGGAGGAAAGTATTTTCTTAGTGTTTGGTGTTCCATCCACCTTGATATTAGACAATAGCAGTCCGATTAATTCAAGACAATTCAAGGATTTTATATCGATATCAACGCACCTGGGACGAGAATATTGAACAGATGGCTTGTGCTTCACAAATTTTGCTAGAAATATGGAGGTATCTGGCGCGCGGATTACCTACATACATGGATGAGAAGAATCATATCATCAAAATCTCAGAAGGTACAATTTACATATACGTCCGATATAGTTTAATATTACGGAGATGGTACTTAAGATAAATTTTAGGCAGTCAAAAGCGATAGACAACTACAATAGTAAATTCGACTCTCTATGTTTGAACATTTTTGTTAAAACCTTTCGGGTTTAAAAAAAAAGAATTTCGTTATTTCCTTGGGGTGTAGTGTAATGCTCCATATGTTATGGTTGTTGGGAAAGAAATTTTATTATTATAAGCAAAAAAAAAAACAACCGGAGAATAATAAAAAGAAGGAGCCATGAAAAGAACGTGGAAGGTGCCGTTATGAAAACGTTGGAAGAAAACGATGAGTCATCCTTCATTACCCTTTTTCATTATATAATTATTTTA
Organism: Tipula vernalis; assembly: GCA_958295665.1. Classification (NCBI taxonomy): domain Eukaryota; kingdom Metazoa; phylum Arthropoda; class Insecta; order Diptera; family Tipulidae; genus Tipula; species Tipula vernalis. The sequence continues at coordinate 13,465,240 of OY282559.1, read as the reverse complement.
CGTTTCTTTTTTTTTTGTTCTTTTCGTTCTTCATTCAACCTGTAAAAGCGTGCTTACCTAAGCGGTAGCTTTGTTACAACAAGTAACACCTCCCGTGGCGGTGGACTGGTGCCAAACTTGTGTATTTTAACTTTTTTCTAAAATATATTCATTAGAGCATGTTAGATGAACTCACGGCGTGTGACACGATACCAAGTTTGTTTGAGATTTTGTTTTCGTGAGAACTAGGTAAGCACGGAGCACGTGGTTTTAAGTGAACTGAAATGTGAAATTTTGATAAAGATTTTACTTAATTTTTTGAATCATATTCCCACAATTGTGTACTTATTGATATCCACCCGGTATTTCCAATGTGTGTTTGAAGTATCTCCTTAGCATACTTGAGTATATTAACCTCTCTTAAAATAAAACAACAAAAATCCATCAATTCGAGTATTATTTGCCTATTCATAACCAAATTATCTAAACTCGTGATCTCATCATACACTTTAGTCTCGCACACAAAACAAAACAATGAAAATTTGAAAAACAGCAGCAATAGCTAAATATAACTCGAACCGAAAACAACACAGAAATACATTTTCTCATAAAATATTCCGCCCATCACCCAACCAATTATTTTCCCCCATAATTATATTTTGCGCATCTAATTTGTGGACAACACAGGCAACCGAATAAAACAAATATAACTTATCACCTGTTAGAATTTTCCCGACATTCCCGCGTATTGCAACTACACAATAAAATACCAATTCACTATTATTATCTACATAATACAATCGAACTAATAAAATACTAATTTCCAATTAGTTCCCGGGCCCTCCCCCCTCCCACTCCCCCCTGAGAAAAAAATCATTTTAATTTATTCCTGTATGCGAAAGTACACGTTGATGCTGGCTGTTGTTGTCATATTCAGAAGGTACAAAAGACAAAAAAACAAAAAAAAAAAAAATCAATCGAAAAACGGAAATAAAACACAAAATAGCAACCAATTCTTCTCGTTCCCGTAAAACTAATCCAAAATCAATAAACTAAACGAGATTTGGTCTATTTTTACGGGGAATAAAATTTAATATGAAAGTCGACTGTTTAACATCTAATTCGAGTGTGCAACATCTCTAAGCACTCATCTGGTCGACTGTACATAATACATATGTATAATATACATATTTTTTATATAAAGGAGCATATAAAGTTATGTCCAGATGAGTACAACAGAAAAAACCGAGATTCAGCATATTTTCCATTTTTCCATTTCGGATTTTGCCTTGTTGGTATTGTGGAAAATCTCGATTTTTTTTTGTTTGGTTTGGATTCTACAGTTTTAATTTTTTTTTAATTTCCCGTTCTTCTGGTTCTGCTTGGTGGAGCTAATGCTCTGCGATGAAGATAGAGATGTACACACACAAAAACGACGAAAAAAAAAAAATGAAAACAACTAATGAAAATGGATTTATTTGTTGTGTACAAAAAAAAAAATAATTTTCGTTTCAGATGAGAATACAGCTTGAGAGGGAGAACGAGAGAGAAGTAGAGAAAGAGAGAGAGAGAGTGACTACATATGGATCAGGAAAGTAATTGATTAGGCTGCTGATATTCAACAGGAGTTTTTGTCTAATTTTTATTTAAGTGGAAAAAATGTGTATGTATGCGGAAAATTTGTGGTACGGTATGTGGAAGTGGAACTATATAACGAGTATATGAATTTGTTTTCGAAATTTAATTAGTATCGAGATAATGATACATGTGGTTTCACCGATGGTATATTTGTTTGGAAAAATATTTGTCGATAAAATTACTTTTGCGGAATTTATATTAGTGGATCGTTTTTGTTTTTGCCTGGAGGGAGAAGTAGATAAATAGAATAAATTCTGATTAGTTTTCGACTTAATGTAGATTTCGAGTTTGTACTTACTAATCTATGTATGTATATAGAGATAAACTTATATATATTGGTGAAACAGACTTTTGGGTAAGGACGAAGAAACCAATTCATTTTCAAAGTAATCAAAGTAAGGGTCGTTTGCATAATTTTCGTTTTAAATAAATTGAGATTGAAGTAAGTGAAAAAGTTTATTATAAAACTTGAAATTTAAATTTAATTTCGTAATTTAATTAATTATAGTTTTAATTCATTGTTTTCTAAACTAATTTGAGCAGCATTTTAACTTGAAATAAATTTGCTGTCTAAATTTAGTCGAAGTGTGATTAAATTAGAACCAACTTATCAAAATTATTATGCCTGATAAAAACTTACATTGATACATTGTTAAAATTGAATTAGACTCAAATTTGAATTTTTAGGCCTTTTTGTGAGAACATTGTAGGACCAACTGTTCAAATCTCGAATAAAATAACTCTGAGAAAATTGGTTGCGGAAATCATTTCACTTAAAATGAACCATAGTTAAATTAAAGCTTCTATCAGCTTTAAATCATTTTACCAGGTGAAAATTAAATAAATGATGAAAATGCTATTTTTCTTGTATATTAGGTTTTAAAAAATATCATAAGGGTTATTTAATGGGACAACAAAAAAAAAAAATTATTCGCATTAAATCTTAATTTTGGAAATGGTGTTTTAGACTTGGAAAAGAGATCAAAATTGCGCCTTGTAAAAATAATGTTTCAGGAAAAGTTGTTAGGGTTAGCGGGGGAACTTGTTTAATTTATTTTTGATGACTTTGAAATTATGTACCATTGTCATAGAGGTTAATTAATTTTTGAATATGCACTCTTACTTTTTAAACGGCATTCTATTTAAAAAAAAAGATAAACAATCCATGGCCATCTATTTGTCGAGTTAAAATTCTATTTTACTGTTTAAGGTAATGTCTTACAGCACTATTCCCTTGGTCGTACCCTTTGTCACGCTAAATAGCAGTGAAGATTTTAATATTCCTTCTATAAACCCTACCTAGATAGCTACTGCGAAAAACATTGCACCGATTTTTTACCACAATGACTTTTCTTGTCTTGATATATTATGTCTAAATGAGGAGTACCTGTGCTAGTAGCCACATGCAATTACTATTGTCGTAAACACTCAGTGCAACACGATGCTCATCAATGTAGCCGTCTAAGTAGGGCTTAATGAAGGAATATTATTGACTATTATTTGGCGTAACAAACGATACGACTAAGGGAATAGGGCTGTTAATTGAAAGTTAAAAATATAAAGGTCTGAAACCTCATTGATCAGAACTTTGGTCTAGAAAATTGTATACTTAAGTGTGCACCCATCTCGTCAACTCAATCTAACCTCCAACTCAACTCCCTATCAGCAGCTTCAAGCCTAGCGTAAACAGATGCGAGAAAACGTCAAGAAAGCATTAAGCGGTGCTTGCTCAATATACCATCAAAATGTAATCAAAATGGCATTTAAAACTTCTTCATTTACAACTTTGTTTTAAAATCAAATTATTTAATTTATAAAATTTGCGAAACTTCATTTAACCTAGGGGTCCTATTATGAAAAAAACGCGATTTCACATTTTGGTAATAAGAAACGACACTTTCGCAAGAATGCGCCTTATTATAAAATATAAATAAATAAATAAATGATACCCCTTAACACCTTATTAAGCCCCATATCAACCCCGACTTAACCCCAACTCAACCCACAACCAAACACTAATCTTAACCCATATCCCAATCCTAAACTAAATCCCAACTCAACCCCAACCCAACCTTCAACTCAACTTCAACTCAAATCTCAACTCAACTTCAAACTCAACGCTCGATGCAATCTCTAGATCAACTCGGTTCGAAAACTGCATGCATATATGAACTAAACTTAATCTAAACTCTACCTCAACCATCGACGCAACTTCCAAATAAATTCCCAACTGAAACTTTCGCACAGCCTCAACTCAACACCCTGATCGAATACAACTCAACCCTCAACTAACCCCAAAGTGAGTTCCCAACGCAATCCTCAAATCAAAACGGTTTCAAAAACTAAAGGCGTACATGAACTCAACTCAGAACAACTCAAGCTAACTTCCAACTCAGCCCCTAAATAAATCCTCAACTGAACCCCAACCCAACCCCAACTCAATTCCCAAATCAATATGGTCCGAAAGAATACCTGGGTACATGGGCAGTACTCAATAGCTGACATTCGACTCAACCTCAACTCGACCCCAACTCAACACTAACCCAACCCAACTCGACCCCCAACTCATCTCCTAAATCAACATGGTCTGAAAAACTAACTCCAAATCAACCCTAACCCCACCCTAACTCAACTCCACCTCAACCCGTTAAATCGACCTCTACCGCAACCTTCAAGTCATCTCCAAACTCAAGTTTAAACTAGCGTATATACTGTTCAACCGCGATCGAAAGCCACGTAGTAATACCACTTGTTTATTACTACGTGGTTTTGGGATAATCTCTATGGGAGACAGCCACCCCTCTTGACGTACAGATTCCAGAAGCTTTTCAATTCCCCCTCCTCTTTGACCGAAGAAATAGATTGACAGAGTTAATTCCAAATCGGACAAGTCATTCTCGGTGCAACGTGAGTACATACATATGGATGGACATTATAGTTTTTTCTTTTTCGGACTCGGAAATCTTTAAAATGTCGAGATAACTGGTTTTGGCCAAATAAAATTTTTCATAATTTTTGGCAGGTTTCCAATAACTCTTCGAAGTTAACCCTTTAATCTTAAAAAAATATAAGTTTATATTAACAAAATGAGGTTGACCTCACCTACTGCCTTATCAACCGTTTTAATAAGATGTCTTATACGTTCTGTGTCCTGTAACTTAAAACTCCAGTAAGGATTGTTAGATCCCCCTGAGCTAGCACTACAGAGATTCTTTGGCATTCTTTTTGACTATCATAATCCTTGGATTTCCTCTCAGAGCGTTTCACTTCCGTTTTGTTCCATATGTTCTAGGCCGTAAAATGAGATGACCCACTGAAAGGTCCGGTCGGAAGGTCCGGTCGGATCGGACAAAGCATTCGATTTGCTTTCTTGTTATAAATAATACTACTGAGTGTCCGTCTTCCGATTTTGTCTCATCCTTAATGTTTTTTGTGCAAAGCCTCAAAGTCAGATTTCATTTGGTCTCTGAAGTTGATCATCGGGCAGGAGAAAATTAGGTGACTGAGCTTTTTCGACATTCTAAATGCTCTCATATAGATTGACTTTTTTATATTTGTTTCTCTTTCTGAGGCGTAAACGTGTTTCGTGGCTTCTTTCATGATTGCCATTTTGCTACTTCTATTCTTCTTTGGTGATTCGTTTACAATCTCCTTTATATGTGGGTCCCAGTATAATCACTCCAAGTTACTTAGATTTCGTTACAAAAGTTAGTTGTGCACTGTTAAGCTTGGTGCTCTTTCTAAAAGATAAAAGTGTTATCTGGTTAGGTTCATTGATAGTTCCTTTTTCTTGCACCAATTCTAGAGCAATTTTCATGATTTCCGAAGTATAGTGGTCCTGTTATACTTTAACCGTGAAAACGGTTGTAACGATTTAATACGAATAAGCGAAGTACTCTCAAAAGTTTTTAGAACTTGATTTAGTACTGTATAGGGTAAATTTGCCTTTTTGATAATCGAATTGCAACTTATTGAGTGAAGATTGCTGTATCAACTCCAGTCTGAAGCAAACACCACTTTTACTTTCCTAGGCTGCGAAGGAACATAGCCAGGATAGCTATAGTTTAGAATTTCCAGTGGTTTTTGATTGTGTTTTTAATGCGTGGAGTAACGTTGTGTATAGATCCTAAATTGCCTGGAGGCTGCTCTTTTCGTTAGAACCTTCTTCGCCCTGAATATTCTGACCTGCCGTAGTTCTTTGTTAAATTTTATTGCTTTCCCATTCAGTCCTACTTTCTTTTCGTCCGCCATCCATTATAGTTTGGTAGGATTGCTACTCTTGGTCTCAACTACTGTAAGAAAATAAACATAATTAAAAATATAAAGTGCCGAAGGCATGACGTCACAAAATTCGAACATAATAAATTAAATAATTTATCGAAACATGAAAGATTAAGTGATCCATGTATTGGAGCGGCGACTGTACACGCAACACGCAACACGCAACAACCAACTCTGCTTGCTTAGCTAGCAGTCCACTCTTTCTACAGCAAAGCTCGGCATCCAAAACGCGCTTATGGGAATCCTTTTATAGTTGGGCCGTATTTAAAATTTAAATCATGTTTAAATTTAAATCAGTCTCATCTGTTTAGAATTGACGCTAATTCAACCCAGCCTTTGCTCAATGATTCACTTAACCCTAGATGGCAATTCGTAAGTTTTTTGTTACGTTACAAAAACAAAAAATTATTTCAAAATTGTCAGATGCAATTCAGATATTAGTTTTGTGTTTCCGTCGAAAGTTTTTATTATGGATTAAGGAAAATGGGGATATATTCGATTGCCTAATCATCAACGTTTTGTTCATATTTCTTCCGGGATTGAAACCCTCACTGCACTCCTATTAGAACAAAAACTTTCCAAAATGTTAGTTTGGCAATGTTGAATGCTTGGGAAAATTGTTAATGCCGATTAAAATATGTCGGATTCAACTAAATTTAGCACCAAACAAATTGTCATTATTGTAAAATAATGATCTTCAGGCGGACATTAAACCAATCTCGAAACCATGTTAGTAGAACAAGCTCGACCTAATATTAAGAAAACCATTTTAGTTCTTGAATTAATAAACTTCTTGCTTAACTCGGTATGCTTTGGTCAATTTTAAATTACTGCTTCGGGACAATTGTGATCTAAATTATACAGGAATTACCCGTTTGTTTGAAGTATACAATGAATTTTGATGTTTCACAAGCAAAATGTTCTGTTCACATATAAAAAAAAAAAAAAAAAATTTCGACCTGCGTGGTTTTGATGAAATTAACAAATTCTCAAATTTGCGAAACTTCAAGAATTAGTCACTTGGGACATTGTTTCTTGTGTAGTTAATTCAATCGTAAAAGTTCTGTTACAATTTGACAATAAATCATTAATTTTCCAACACAATCTATTCAGATTGGTATGGGGGTGGCGTTTATTCAGCCTCTCCACGCTCATTTAATTTATTCAGAAATTCATTAAAACTTTTCTAAATACCTTGATCTCCTCATGCATTAAAACAGCAAAAAGAAACAAAATATAATGTTTGAAATAATTTAATATTTAATAAGCTTTTACGAAAAGTTTTCCAAATATAAAAACGGAAAAAAAAAGTTAAATGAAATTAGGAAATTAGCTTTTTAGCTTTAAAATTTATTATTTCTAACAAAAAGCGTAAAAATAACTTGCACACAACAAAAACAAAATTGTATTTACCCGTATCCACCAAATAACAAAAAAAAAAAAAAAAAGTCAAAAACCTAAATCAATACCAAACATAAAAAAAAAGCTCAATAAACTTTCGCATCCTCACATCTTTACTATTCAAACAGGTAAGCAACACTAATTTTATTGTGTACAGTATACCAACTAATTCTTCATTGATGTACACAACATTTCCTTTTTTACTTTTTTTTCTGTTGAGAATCAACTGTTGACTGCTGTGTGTTTCATCGTGACGCGAGCAACGTACAGAGAAAGAGAACGAAAACACAAGAAAATGAGAGCTTTTTGGTGAACAATTTTTTGATATTCTGTTTAAAATTCTAAAAATAGTAGTTACACTGGGGTCGTAGGTCGAAACGGTTGCAATTGTGAAAATGGTTGAAAGAATCTAAAAAAAAAAAGAAAAAAAGAAAAATTCCTGTGTGCTTCTAATTAAATAACAAAAATTAATAAGTTGTGCTTTATATATATATATTTTTTTTTGTAATAAACCGTTTAGTGAGCTTTTAAAAAAACATTATTATTTTGTGTACGTAATACAGTGAACAGTGTGTTTGTGAGTGTGTGCGTGTGTGTTAAAAAAAAACCTTCAACGAAATTGAAAGTGAGTTTTACTTTTTTATTTTCATAAAACATATAATAAAAAAAATGAAAAATACCTGTTGTACATATGAGCTTTTTTATAAAATTTTTTTTTCACATACAGTTTGATTATTTTGAATAAAGAAAATTAAAATGGTTTTTATGTTAAATAAAACGAATAAACGAACGACCGAAAAAATGGGGAAACTTTTCTTACCCTCTTTGAGCTTTTTTCATAGTTGTTGTTGTAGATGTGTGTGGCTGTGTGTCTGTATATTGTAAATCCATATATTCCCGATTTAGAAAATTTACCTTGTTTTAATTTTTTTGACTTTTTTATTTGTATAAATATTACAGTTGTTGTCTTTTGCTCATATATGTATGTATACGAATTTAAACAATTAATATGTAAAGTTCGAAAAATTTGGATATATAGAGATCACATTTATGGTGGTTGAGCTTTTTTTCTGTATAAAATTATTATATATTAGGTCCAGATGTATAAGTAAAATATTTATTTGCCGTTTGTGTGTTTACCTTATATCTACTAGGAAACAGACAAAAGACATAAAATCATAAAAAAAGGGACAGCTTTTATAAAATTAAATATAATACTCTTATCTGTGTGTGCGTGTGTGTGTGTCTGTGTGTTTGTTTTATACGTGCACGAATACCTACCAGAAGTACCGAAAAAAATTGAATTAAAATAAAAACAAGTTGCGGTTTTTTTTTTTAAATAAATAATTTAGGAATACATTTTGCTTATATACGTACGTCTTCCACTTTCTTCTGGTTATATACAAGTACCACATTGATATAGTAGGTACATTGAGCGAGAGATACACTTTGTTACAAGGTTTTATTGTTGCTAATTAAGAATATTTTTCTTTTCTTACTGTGCTGTGAGCTTTTTATCAATTTATGTCGAGTGTTGTGTAGATGAGATGAAAATTATATAATTTTTTGGTGTGTTGCTTTTGAATAATTTAGAAGTGATATATAATTTATTTTTAAGAGGAAATTTGAAATTTTCGTGGAAATTTGATTGAGGCTGTTAAATTTGTATTGCATAGGTAGTGAATATGAAATCCGATTTTTTGATATAATGTGAGAGTGTTTTAACCCTCTAAAGCGTTTTACCCACTGAAAAACGATAATAAAAATCGGATTTAGTTTCTTCCAAATGATTCAAAAATTATTGCTTTGTTTTCGTTAAAATCGTTTGGATCTTCTAACCGAATGTACCATACAATACAATTTTCAATTTAAAAAATTCCAAACAAATTTTAATTGGTTGAGAAAATGAAAATTTAATTTTTTCGGTTCTAAATAATTTTCCTCGAACGAAAAAAATTAAATTTCCATTTTCTCAGCCAATTACATGTTTTTTTTTGAATTTTTTAACTTGAAACTTGTGTTGTATGGTACATTCGGTCAAGAACCAGAAGATTTTAGCGAAAACAAAGTAATAATTTTGGAATTATATCGAAAGAAGTAAACCCTATTTTTCTTTTCGTTTTTCAGTGGATAAAGGCGCTTAAGAATTTCTCAAAAATGTGACCGATTTAGTTTATCGAATTTCTTTAAATTATTTAATATTTTTACGAACAGCTAGCAGTAGGAGCAATACTCCTTAGAAATAAAATGAATTGATCTAACCAAATGCTTACTTATTTCTACCATAGAAACGATCTGCACAGCCCATTTGAACTTAGGGTAGCCAACTTTTTAAAGTGGTCCGACCGATCAGAGGTTAAAAAATACGATAAAACAATTGAGATGAGCCAACACCCGATTTTCTTTTATAAATGATTGAGAAGCTTATTATGCAAATTTTGCATACCTCCGCTTCCGGTTGGCCGGAATCCGGACATTCATTAAAATTCATTGGAACCTCCCCAAATATGAAGTTTCAGTTCGATTGGATAAACATTTAACCATCGGTGGTGGAGAGAGAACACAGCCAGATAAATCGACAGAAACCACTTCGAAACCAATTTTTTTGGACTCAAAGGACTACAAAATTAAAAGTTACTAACGTAAAAGAAAGCAAAAAAAATTGAGGTGTGGCCAGCACACTGGTTTCTTTTACGAACGCGTTCGAATTCTTTTCGTTTTTTTCGTTTAGAGATTTGGTTGCTAGTGAACTTGAAGATTTTCCAATGATTGTCGATTAAACTAAAACATCTATTCAGTATCTATGTTAGAAAACAAATTTAAAGATGCATTTTGGCAGAGAACCAGTCAAGCAATAATTCAATTTTATTTCACTGTTCGGCTAATCGATCCGTTGTTAACCGACTTTCAGTAGGGGCGTCGAATAAGTATCTTTGTGTTTCGAGTTACGCATTTCAAGAACTGCAATTCTCAAAGTCGCAATTTCGATTAAAATGACTCGAAAGTTTTACATAATCACGTTTTGCAGCAGTTTCGGAAAAAAACTGGAACTAATGCTTAGATAATAAAATACCAGCCATCTCAAATTTTATAAGAATTGTCTTGACAAGGGTTATTCCAGTTTCTCGAATTTAGAGTTTGACTTGCATCATGTTACCGACTTACAGGTACATCAGGATTTTGGATATAGTATGTGATTTTTGGAGGTCGATACTCGGTTATTATTCGAATAGTTCGTAAATGAACAAAATGAAGGAAATTTTAAAATTTTATTTCAGTTTTTATTTCACTTAATTAAATCTTTATCATTAGCATTACCTCCATTCTCTACGAGATGATTCGAGTTTGTGTTACTTAAGTAAATTATTCCAATATTAAATTAAGAAGCATATAGCATTGGGTTTGTCGAGACTTTTGAAATCCGAGATTTTGAGATGTTTGGATTAATCTAGATTTCCGCGGTTGACTAACGTTAAGTGTTTTGGCATCAAATTTATTCGATATTTTGTGTTCAGTTATGTTTCCGAGAAAGATGTCTTTTTGTGCTTTTAAATTGCTTAGCATTGAGATGTCTTTTTATTACAGATTGTTATAGTGATTTATTTTTTTTGTTTCAAGATAATTCCACAATTTTAATTTTATTCGAGATCTTCGTAAAAATTTGGAATTTCTTGAGAATATGGAGATTATCGAGCTTTTCGAGATTATTCGAGTCTAATCGAGTTTCTCTCACTGAGTTTTTTTGTAACAGATGTTGTTAAGGATTTGATACATTTTTCGCTTCAGTTCTATCGAGATTCTTGAAATTATCCAGATTTCCGGATTTAAATAGCGCGAAGTTGATTTTCGATATTTTTCGTGCGATGCCTGCCTGGTACAATATTTTTCAGATTATTCGAGATTTTTAGTGATTTCTTGATTTTTTAAGATTATCCCAAGATTTTGCGAGCTTTTTCGAGTTTTTCGAGAAATTCGAAATTTTTTTGAGTATCAATATTTTCCTCATTATTCGAATTTTTGGTGGTTATTTGTGCTTCCGATATTGCTCGAAATTTGCAAGCGTTCTGCTTAGCGTTAATGTTCTGCTTAGCATTGAATTAATTTAATGTTAAAGTGGATATTGATTTACATAGGTGACATTTTTTGAGGAATATTTCGAGTTCCTTGAAATAATTTTGGTCGGGATAATGTGAATTTGAACGAGCGAATTGGGTTGCTTGGTATATCGAGATTATTCGGTATTTCAAATTTTCGAGATTACAGTTAATTCAAAACCGTTGATGAGGTTCGGTAATTTCTCGAGATTTTTTGATATTATGAAAATGGTTCGAAATTACTTGATAACTTATTAGGATTCAGTAAAGCTGCTTTATGTTGATTTATATTTCAGGTTCTGCAATATGACCATTTTACATTGTTTTTGGTTTTTTGCAGGTAAACAGAAACAAATAGGTGACAGTAATGTTTTATGGACCCTTAGACAAAAATGCTTTTTAATTAATTGGTTATGAATCTCCAAAACATTTATCGAAATTTTTCTATTTTTCGAGATTACCTGCTCGTTGATATTATTCGCTTGATGTTACCGTTAGTTCAAAACCGTTGATGAAGTTCGGAATTCTTCGAGGTTTTTGAGAAGATTTTTTGATATTGTTCAAAATTATTCGAAATTGCTTGATAATTGACTAGGATTTCATTCTGTAATATGATCATTTTAATGTGTTCGTGGTTTTTTACAGTTAATGTCTTACTGTTAAGAACACAATAACCTAACAGTAATGTATTATGGATACATTTATTATGAAACTATGTATATCAGCAAGGTTGATAAAGCAGTAAAGATTTACTGCCGTTTCCGTACATTTGTAGATTCTATTTAATACAATGAATTAAGCTAACCAAGAACAATTCGATGAGTAATAATTATTGCCTATCTCACCAAATGGTTTTTAGTCAACAATAGCAGCAGGGGTAATCTTTCGCAGTCTCCCTTTTAACGAGTTGAAAGCATCTTATTACGGCGAACCGCACACAAAAACATCTTTTTCATCCTCAGTTCGTTCAGCAAGGCATGAAACTTTTGAAAATTTCTTAATGAATCAATTATTTATATATTTTACCTTACACAACGTCGTCTGGTAGGTCTGTGAGATATCCGCCATGAAATTTATGGAAGAGTTTCACCATTCATGGAATCTATTTTAACCCTAAAATAATTATGAACTTGACGAGATATTTCGGCCAATAATATAATCGATGATTCCACCTTGAGCTCCGTCTGGGCTATCTTATACTTTTTGCAAGAAGCTTGCTCGTGTTCATTCTGGAATCCACAATTTTCATGAAGGAATATCTGATAATGGTATTTGTCGTTTAGGTTCAATTCTAATAAAGATATTTTCTGCATAGATGCGCTTATTTGGATAAGAATTTGGATCAAACTCAATTTTCTTACGCAGTTCAGTAAAAACAGGGACAGTGACTGCTTCTTTGTCGAACTGACTTAAGCAGTGAAGTTAAAATAATCCATCGCTATGCACTTTTGAGAAGGTATCAGCCATCACATTGTCCTTGCCTTTCTGATGCACTATGCAGAAATCGTAAAATTGGAGTTTTAGGCTCGATCTAGCCAGACGACCATTAAGCTTTGTTTGCGACATTAACCATTTTAAACTCCCGTGATCGGTTATAATTGTAAAATGATATCCCCCGATATACGCATTCGATTTTTGTGACATAAAAGGGATAGGATTTTCTATCTCTTCATCATTATTTTGGAATAATACACTACCAATCCCCTGTTTCAATTTTTCGAAGGCGAGGTCATTTCGGTCCACTCGAACTTCCTTCCTTTAATTAACAGATTAGTGATTGATGCAGATACCAACCTACCATACCTAAAAGACGATGAATTTGTTTAACAGCAAATGTACGATCCATCAATCTGCATATGATTTGGGGTGCGTTACACAACCCAAACCGCATGACGCGAAACTAATAGATAGGACGGCCTCAAACAGTAAAACCAGTAATTTCCTTTGAACCTTATGCTATAATGGTATGTGCCAAAAGCCATCTTTCAGGTCTAGACTCCTTATGTAGTTGGTCTGATGAAGTCGTTCAAGCAATCCGTCTATTACTAATCATAATCGAATCTAACCACAGGCACGCCTCCTTCTTTGCTCTTCGTACTAACCGTTTCAGTTCGTAGGTTTCCTTTTGCTTATTCAGATCGTTGCCAATTTTTTAATATCACGGGTTAAAAAATATCTAGCAAATCTGTTTAACGAATTGATCGCAATCGTCAATCCAGGTAAACCTCCAAAAGAATTGCTCAATCGCTCAGCTCCGTCCTTCCATAGTGATGAGCTTTAATTAACAAGTGATTTTTCGCTCTAACAGATGAATCGATTTCGCTTGATTCTAAGGCTTCATCTATGGCTAGTAGTTGTTCGTTGATATTTGCCAATGCATGTGATATTTTAGGCTTGAGAACTGGATCGCGCCATTCCCTCTGTAACAAGTCGAAAATTTTTCTTGGTAATCAGGCTGAGTTAATTACAGTTCACGTATTTGGTATTCTATAGTCTGTATCGGAACTGTCTATAAATAATTAGTTTACAAAAATTCGGAAAAATTTGGAATTTAAGGAAAATTTCCTTAAATTTTACCCGAGAAACATATTTTAGAAAAGTCGTTTCGGGATGAAAATTTAGTGCTAACCTCTCCTAAGTCATTACTTCTCAGATTTAGAGTTTCTATAAAGATAAGCATTAGAAAGCCTTTGAGATAATGCCGGGTTTACGGCTAATTATGCGGATTCTTTCCATTAGATGGAGTTACATACGTACATTAATATGAGTATAGGTATATGCGAATTTTCAAAAGTGGTGATTTTTAAGTGGAAGACAAAGAACGTCCAGATCAACCGGAAAAGTTTGAAAACCAATAACTGCAAGCATTATTGGATGAAGATGCGTGTAAAGGTTGCTCAGTAAACAATTTCCGATCGGTTACTTGCAATAGAAAAGATCTTAAAGGAAGGAAAATGGGAGCTACATTAGCAAACGAAAGATAAATGGGAAAACCGAAAAGTCGTCAATTCTTTAACGTTACGAAAGAAAGTCTTTTTTGCATAGAACTGTGACTGGCGATGAAAAGTGGATTCATTTTGAGAGTCCCAAGCACAGAAAATCATGGGCTTTAAATAAAGTACTTTTGATTGTTCTAACCCGTACAACTGGTAAATCCAGTTTCTTAAATCCAAATCAACACGATTTATGAATATATCAGCTCGACTAAGCAGCACATCGCCGATATTTTTTCTAAAAATCAGGAAAACTACTCGTTTACTAATCCTGAGTTGCAACACCATTTCCCGTTGGACAGCTCAACACATTGCATCAGCGAATTTGAAAAAATTAGAAAAGTGACGCTGACCGTTGTTAACAGAAAAACTCCGTTTCTAGGGATATCACATTGAAAATTGCAGCAGACCCTCAAAACCATTTATATATACATAGATACATATATGAGCCATTTCCAAAATTCCTCATAAATTCTTCAAAATGATGTGAAATTGAAAAACCTAAACCAACAAGAAAAGTCTAATTATCCCAAATTAGAACACAAAACCATCGAGAAATGGCCACATGGGATATATAGCGACCAACAATAACATAAGTCCGACATGGACCGGAAAAACTAAATTAAATTTTTCAATTTTATTTAACATCATCACCGACTTTTATCTACCAGTTTTCCGTTTTCCCTTTTTATGTATATATGGTATGTGTATGTGTGTGTACCTTATATAACATTTGTCGTCGTTGTTGTGTTTTTTGTTGCTGCTGTGACATATTGGGAAAATGAAAATTACTTAATTTTTCACAAAAAACAAATTCCATTGGGATTGATTTTTCAGTTTTCAACATTTTAACAATGTAAATATGTAACCAGATACACATACTAGTACACCACATACCGTTCACTAATATATCGGAATTTAAATCCGCAGGCAATATATATTCGGTAGGTTTGGTTTTTCAATTTGCTGAAATGCAACAAATTACTAATATCGATTACTATATATTTTTACTGTGCACCCTGTATATTTTTATTTTATTTGTAAGATTTATGGTCTATTTAAATTATGATGAGGAAAAACCCTAATTTTCCACATAACAAGCATGGAACATTAAACAAAACAAAAAATAATTGCGATTTATGTTAAAACCGTATAGTCGGTCCTAGCTCTACTGCTATGTAGGCATCAAGAAAGTACTATTGACCTGTGTTACTTACCATTAAGGTTGTATGCAAAATCCGTATACCTATCATCATAATATCGTTTGGTTTTTAATGAAGTCATGTAAATTTATTAAAAATCATAAAATTAAATTTGTTGGAAATAATCATTTCGGATGAAAAATGTCTCTGCTCGTAAAGCGTATCTCACTTATGGGAGATATTGGTATGGTTATTAGAATGATTTTATTATGATATAAAGGGATGAGGTACGGGATAAAAAAAATATGATTAATGGTCACAAAAGTATAATAGAAAATATGGAAATTTTTTGTATTTTTATTTTGTGAAAAATTGAAATTTTATTTTCTGTATTACGACGACGATGATGACGACAACGACGTAATGGATGCACGTTATGCCGGCATAATATATTGTTACATCCTTTTCAGCAAATGTATGGGAGATTTTTTTATATTTTTGAGTGATTTTATATCGATTAAGGAGCTTGGCTACGTCTGGGATTGAACGCATCATTGGTTTTCGGATACATAGAATTGTGGAGGAGAGAGATTTATTAGGATTACCGAAAGGGGCTATGAAGAAGATTCATTTCTGGTTGTCTAAATAAACCGATATTGCAATCTAAGCGTAAGAAGGCTGGAATTTCTTTTTCTCTGTTTATGATGTTGATATCATCAAATTTGATAGTTGGCGATATGGGCCTAACAGGTAGATCAATATTAATCTTTTGTCGTGATCTATCCTTTATTGGCAGTTTACCCAATCGCAGTCAATAGCTGTTTACGCCAATGGTACTGGTATCGCAATGCATATAGAAGAGTTTGCTATAATCAGGGTTGACTAGCATGGGCATCAGAAGGGAAAGATGGGTTTAAAGCTCTAAAAAAAAACTCAGCAGTCAAAGACCAACGAGTTTTAACCGGTTTCCCCGAGAGAGGTGCAACTAACGAAGCAAAGTTACTTATGAAGCGGTGATACCATTCGCGCATTCCCAGAATACGTCTAATCTGTTTGGTAGTTTTAGGAACAGGAAACTCCATGATCGCCTTACATTTTCTGGGTTTGTGAAACAGAGTAGAACCTTTGTTCATCCCAACATCGATAAATAACATCAACAGCGGAGTTTTGCTTAGACCCAATTTGGAGCTTATCGGAAAATGGTCTTTAACTTCATCCAATGTTTATCTCTCTTCCCCGAATATCATATATGATATTTAGGAGTGGTACCATTGTACGACAAATCCATTGGAATGATCCCGAAGCGTTTCAAAAAATCAATACCGAGGGGAAGGATCTGCTCCAAAAAAATTTAACTAGGGCATTGATGTATCCAAAAACCCTTTGTGACTGTCCGCTAGCACTATGCATTTTAGTACGGTTAGTACCGTCAAAGGCGTAACGTTTGTATGAGCGCACGAACCAATTGCACTTCATGGTCACTCCTTCTGTAAAATTTTTAAGATTGTTAAAAATTTACCTGGTTGATTTTATAATAAGTACCTGAAAATGTATCAAACATATTCGGCTCGACATGTTGTCCAGTTGGTGTTTTTCAATATATTCGTTGGGGTTTCTTAGGTTAATCAATTAGCGAACTTGTTTATGAGAAAATGTATCACACTGACAGACGAACGCAGAAAGTGGAAGTATAGGCCGGTTCATGCTTTAGTTTCGCTTATTTGAGAAACTGAAAAATACTCGAACGACTGGTTACACCTGTTAAATTTACCACAAAACCGAAGTAAATGAAAACTCGTATAATCCTTCTTTTGTGAACCAATTTCCTAACCTATAAACATAAAAAAATGCAAATCACAATCACCCAATTACACATTGCTCATATAAAACCCAAAAGTTATTTGATTTTTTATTATAGACAAGCTTTTAAATTTTGATCCCTTCACAAATAAAAAAATAACGAAATAAAATTATCGGTCCAAATTGTTAATCGAAAGTCGACCTTCATTTTCTTTTTATGGATGCTTTCAACGTTGTCGTCGTCGTGCAAAACAATAAAATAAAAATTGTGTCCTCTCAGCCAATAAATTATGTACGTACCACTACAACCTAGAGCTACTGTTACATATACATATATACTTAACAACATTGTGTTGCGCATCTTTATTTTCATTACGAATTTTTATAAGCGAAGGAAAAACATAAGAAAACAAGAAAATCCTCCCCAATCTGTCTGTATTATTAGCATTATTATTATTATTATTATTATTTTCCCTCATTATTATTATTATAATGTCTGCGTATTTTCTTTTCCCGATGTGCAAGTATATAAATAAATAATATGAAAGTCGTATTATATTCCCGTACTCACTCACTCATCTCGTATACTCTCGTACTCGTGCAAAACTGAACCCATATCGAGGGAAAAAAAAGAGCTCCAAAATAATGTAAAGACATGACAACGAATTCAGGGAAATTAACGAGAATAAATGTTTAACATTTTTGTTGTTGGGAAAACGATGGAAAATAATGAAATTTTTTTTATAGATTTTCATTTAGTTGAATATTATCCGTGTAGCAGTTTGGGATCTCGCGTTGGTCGGTCGCGTATACTAACAAATTTGGCTATTTCCGTTATAAAGTGATTAAAAAATAGAAAGAAAAAAAATTGTGTTTTCTTATATGTATGTATGTATACTCAGTGTGTGTGCGCGCCAAGCTCATAATTAAGCTATTAAATATTTAATTGGGGAATATTGTAAACATACAAAATAGCTTGGATTAATAAATTCATGAAAAGGTGATTAATACTAAAAAAAAAAAAACAAAGTTCAAAACTTTTTTTAATGAGCTTTCTTCGGAATTTAATTTTTTTTTAATTTTGTGCTTTGCTCGCATAACTTTTTGTTTTTTGTGTTATTTGCATAAAATTTTATTTTATTTTGTGCTGTGATGGTGATGGGGTTTTAGGATAATTGGTTAAATGTGTTTACCATTTAGGAAATATACAAATTTACTAGTTATGGTGTGGAGTGTGAGGACTAAATTTGATATGTTACGAAAAACCTTTTTTTTTTGTTTTATTTGTGTTGTAATATTTCAAACTAATTATTTGATATACAGTTTTGTTCTAATTAAGAATGATTGTTTGGTAATTGGTTTTGTTAGACCCGAGTTTTTTTTTTCTGGTCTGGAGGCAAAATTTATGTTTTTGAGCTTAGTAATAAAATATTTAGGATTTTAAAAAGCAGTTGGTGAAAATCAGTTATTTTAGAGCTTTAAATGTTGCGTACGATTTTGAAAATTTTGTTTTGCGGAGCTTTCAAATATTAAGTCAACTATTCAATGCTGGATTCCTAATTAAACGAGTTGTCTTATTATTTTTGGAATTATGGTCTGAAAAACTTTTGCTGAATCTAAACTTTCGGAAATTCTTATTCGTAGAGAGCTTTCCTGAACTAAATATTAGGAAAGCTTTTAAAATACTTTTTAAGTGCTTTTTAAATAAATTACGGAGTCTCACTTGGGATAAGTTTTGAAAATTACTTATTCTACGTAACACACTATAATGAGTAAAGCTTTGCTATACTGATGTGCTTACAATGAAACCTCTATAAATTGAAAAAACAAAAAACGAATTCCCATAAAAGCTTTACTTCAAGTAAGCAGCCCTATAATTAGAACAATATTTTAAACAGTTATATTAATTTTGGGGCGATTATATTATTACATTTCATGCATCATTTTTAATCAATTTAAAACATTTATATTTGCTTTGATGAGCTTTTAAATTCATTTGATCATTACTGATTTCCTGACTCATTTATAAGAAGCCAGATTAGAAAGAGTAAAGTTGAAAATTCGTATTCGTGTAAGTTTAGTTTAGTTTCTAGGATCTTTCAAATCAGGAACTATATATGTTGCGAAGTTTGTGATATTGTTTGAATAATTTAGTAAAACAAAACTCTAAGACCGAAACACATTTAAATAAGATTGTTAAATTCTTCTGAAATAAATTACGAATTCTCGCTTCGAGTAATCTTTTTAGATAAGCATTTACGTATCGCTTTAGTAAGATGAGTAGAGCTATGCCAAATGTACTAGCTTACATACAAAAGCAACGACAATAGTTCAGGTAAACTTAACCGATGATAAGCCTATTATTATGGAGCAAGAGCTTTTAACAAAGCAAAACTTTAATTAAAGCTTTTAGGTATTAAACAAGGAAAAGCATTTAAAGAAGCTTATTCAATTTTTCCATCCTTAAGGTTTTCAAATATACAGTTAACGTAACTTATTATTTAGATTATAGAGCCGTGCTAAATTGACAAGCTTGAATACTTAAGCTCCGTCAATAATTTAAGGAAACCTAGCCGACGATAAGCCTACAATTATGGACCAATACTTTTAAGAAAGAGAGACTTTAATGAGAGCTTTAAGCTATAAAAATACGAAAACTAATTTAAACAAGCTTATTAAATTCTTTTGGAATAAATCACAAATTTTTAGTTTGGGTAAGGTTTTCAGATTTAACGTAACTTATTAGTTAGATGAGTAGAGCTGTGCTAAATTGAATAACTTAAATATTTAAGCTCCGTCAATAATTTAAGGAAACCTAACCGACGATAAGCCTATTATTACGGACCATCATTTTAAAGAAAGGCCTTTTTGTTTTAAACTGTTTTGGAAATTCAAATGTGCTTTGAATAGCTCCTAAACATATTCAATTATTCAATGCTGAGTTTCTAATTATAAGAGTTGAGGCCTAAGTTTCAAATTATTATCTGAGTAATGTGCTGCTGAGCGATGTTTGTTTATTGCTGAACAATAAATTGTGAGCTTTAAATTTGGGATTTGAGACATTATCAGATATGAATATGTTTATTGTGAAAAGGATTGCAATACAGCATTCAACATTTTCTTAAAAATTCTCAATTATCATATTGATTTTTCCAAAGACACAATTACAAATCGCAATAATAAGAAGTTAAAGCCCTGGATGAATTCTTACCTTTTATGTCAAATTAATAAACTAAAACATTTTTCTAAAAAACTAAGAAAATAATTATCCTAATAGCGCTCGGTTAAAAAATTATGTTCAAAAACTTTCTAAACGCGTAAATATTAATGTTAAACGGGTTAAAAGATTATATTATAAAAATAAATTTGAATTAATTGGAAATAATCCTAAGCTTATGTGGAAGGAAATTGACGATATTTTGGGTAGAGGTACATATAAAAACCAGATAACACATATTTATAAAAATCAATCTAATACTCTACTTACTGATAATCAAAATATATGTAATGAGTTTAATAATTTTTTTATAAATGTATCTTCAGAGCCAACTTCTGAAATTATTCTTAATATGTAGTACTAATAACAGTGAAGAGCAAAAACGGTTTATTCTTGGAAACCGAGAAAATTATGGTACTTCTTGCTATTTTGAGGAAATCAATTCTTTAGAGATTCTATCTGAAATTCAGAAGTTAAAAAACAAACACTCTAAAGGATACGATGTAGTAGATAATGTAGTTGTTAAAAACTGTGCTTGGTATTTGGTTGACATATTAAGGTTTTTATTTAATCTCAGCTTAAAGAGTGGAATTTTTCCAGTCGCTTTGAAAATAGCTGTTGTTATTCCGATTTTAAAAAAGGGTGATGCTCTGCATATGAATAATTACAGACCAATCTCCTTATTGAGTACTTTTTCCAAATTATTTGAGAAATTAATTAAACGACGATTGATCTCATACCTTGGTAAAATTAAATTTTTTAATGATCACCAATTTGGATTTACAGCTGGAAAATCTACGGAGGAAGCTCTCTTAGATTTTTTGAGTAATATTTATCTAGCCATTAACAACTCTCAAAAATGCTCCGCCGTATTTATGGATATTTCAAAAGCTTTTGATACTGTTAACCATGGCATACTCATTACAAAATTGTCAAGTATTGGAGTTAGAGGAATGGTGTTGGATTGGTTTATCAGTTACCTTCGTAATCGTAGCCAAATTGTTAAAGTTAATAACGCAAACAGTCTTCCAGGTAATTTGAGATGTGGTGTTCCTCAAGGCTCAGTTTTGGGACCTTTATTATTTTTAATTTATTTTAATTCCGTTTTTGAAATAAATCTCACTGGCTGTGCTACAGCGTTCGCAGATGATTTGGCTTTAACATATGCGTCTAATAATTACCTAAAAATTAAACAATTTATTGAAATTGACTTACACATTTTAAGTAAATGGTTTTTCTATCACCGACTAGTTGCGAGTGACAAATCTAGAGTTTTGCATTTTAGACGACCTGACACAACAGTTGATCAAAACTTTTTCAAGTATCATGTATACTCATGCGATAAGAATTCATGTTTTGGTCAGTGTTTTGATTTACCCTGCGTAAACGAGTTTAAATACTTAGGTGTAAAAATTGACTCACGGCTAAATTGGTCCTCCCACCTAACTAATATCAGGAAAATTGTTATTACTGCGGTGCATAAATTTTATAATCTTCGACCTTTATGTCCATCTTATATTTTAAGAAGGTTATATCATGCTCTTGTAGAATCCATTATAATGTATGGGATAACTAGTTGGGGTGGAATTTACTTTGCCAATATTGTTGATCTTTTTATAGCGCAAAAAAGAATTGTGAAATTAATTTACGCTCGTCCGAAAACTACACCCACAATTCCGCTTTTCCGTGAGCTGAATTTGTTGCCACTGATGAGGTATCTATATGTATTTAAAGTATTGAAAATGTTTTTTGTTCGCAGC
Organism: Tipula vernalis; assembly: GCA_958295665.1. Taxonomy (NCBI): domain Eukaryota; kingdom Metazoa; phylum Arthropoda; class Insecta; order Diptera; family Tipulidae; genus Tipula; species Tipula vernalis. The sequence goes on along the minus strand of OY282559.1, from coordinate 13,442,935 downwards.
AATAGTTATCATAATCGAATAAATCATGCGCATAATATGAGAAATCCAAACAATTTTATCGGTCTTCGTTGTAATAATGAAAAGTTTAGGAGATTTTATCTATATATGGCACCGTTTTGGTTCCATCTTTTACCTAACCACGTGAAAATACTTCCATCTATGCAGAAACACAAATTTAACAGAGAAATTCGGACTTGGCTGCTTGGCATGGATAATATTGAGCGATATTTTTAGCATTAGAATTGAAGTATGCTATATTCCAATGTGTCTTCGTGTAAAAAATGTATATAATGTAATAATAACTGAGCTTGTATATTGTAGAAAATTATTATTATTTTATACTGATATCCAAAGAATATTATATTAATTTTATTAATAGTTTGTTTTTAATTGCTCCACTACAGACGTAATGTCTAAAGGAGCTTTACTCTATTTCAAATTTTTAAATTGTTTTGCTTGTAATTAGCTTTCATTATGTATATATTTTATTTGAAATAAAGATAATAATAATAATAATAATAATAATAATAATATTTTCTTAGTGATGGGAGCTTTATACTTATTTTTAAATAGTTTCTTTAGGGTATTAAGTTAGTAATGAGCTTTCGGAACTTTATTTTTTCATTCGAGATTTCTTATTTCATTCCAAGAAATTAATTTTATTGCAACATCTTTTTTGTTCAGATGTTCAAATCTGTCTTGAAAAGCTTTAAGCCTTAAAAGCTTTAAGCCTTAAAAAGCTTATAGTCTTTTTTGAAAAATTTAGTAAAACAACGCTTTAGCAGGAGTTTTTGATAAAAGTGCTTTCCTTTTAAGTGCTTTCGAAATAAATTGCGGAGTTTTATGTTGGGTGAGCTTTTGAGATATACCTACATTTTAAGTAGCATTGGTTTTATAATGAGAGCTTTAAACTTTAACCGCTTTAAATAAAAAATATATTACACTGATATTAGAGCGTTCAACGTTTCCAAGAGCTTTTACAAAAGGTAGCTTAAGATTTATTACAATTGAATGGTTATGCCTAAAGATCATTTAGATCTGTTTTGAAAAGTTAAATATGCGTTGAAGAGCTTGTCACATGACTCAAACAAGCGTTAGATATCTGTTTCTTGGTACTGCATTGCCTGCTTATTGCTGAGTACGAGGTTTAACTTGGGCACACTAAATAAATGGGGTATCTATCCTTCCTAAAAATAGTTTATTCATGATTAAGATTAAGCTTGTGTTTATTGTTGTTGTAATTGAGACTAAATATTTTTTCAGTGAATTGAGCTTTAATCTAACTTAGCAAAATAGCTTAATTTTTTTAAACCACTTTTTATATATTTGTGTTAACATTTATAATTTCTCGAGATTTAATTTTTCCTTTTAAAATTCATATTATGAAAGTTTGTCTCTTTATGAAAGTTTGGTCTTTTGGAATTCACTAATTAAATAAATTTTATTAGTGAATTCCAAACTTTCAAATCAGGTACTTATATACATTGCGGAAAAATGGAAAACCATTTAAATAAACTCTTTACTCATTTGAAATACAATAAGTTTTTGGCTCACCCAATAGATTAAGAAAATTGCAAATTTAATTAAAAGTTGTATAAGCTCAGGTAGGTGGTACTCCATTTAGAGCTAACCTTTAAAGAGTGAAATTCATTGCTTTTACTTTTAATATTTAGATTTGGTTTGAAGAGTTTTCAAATACAAACTCCATTCTGAAAACATTAACATAGAATTCCAATAAAAGGTATAAAGAGTACTGTTAGATACAGCAACGATTATTTATTACTGTTTAAAATTGAGATATTTTGCTCAATACCGTGTTAGTGTTTTCAATATTTTCTTAGTAAGTTATGAGTTTAAAGCATGATTTTAATTAATTTCTTTGAAACTTTTTCTTCGAATTTGAACTAGACAGTTTTATAAATATTTGTAATTTCGTTAAAAGTTTTATAAGTTTCTTAGAATCCAATTACTCTCAATTGAGCTTTCAGAATTGTCTAAAAATATAATAAAAGTTTGTCTTATGCTGCATACTGAACATCTACTATGTAAAAGTATGCTGCGGAAAATGTTTTAAATATAAATTAACTATAAAGCTTTCAATATTTACATATAACATACTAAAATAGTTACTCCGATTTTGAGCCCGAATTAATCGTTTCCTGAATCAAAAGCAAAACAGCGAACTATAACAACTGTTAAAATTAAACTTTAAACAGCTTTTAAGCTTTGTCTCGATTAAATTCACACTAACATTCTTTTATTTTCCTTTTAGTTAAATATGAGGAGCGTTTATATTTTGGAGCTTTTTGAAGCCACTTTTCTGAATAAACTGATCTCTAAAAAACCGATCTCTATTAGATAACCTTTAAGGAGCTTTTTCGAACCTGTATACATTTCATTCAACTATATTTAACTTTAGCTTTGTTCGTACTTTTTATTAACTGTTGAATATTGTTGTATCGTGAGGGAGGTTAGAAATTTCCAATAGAATCGCTTTATTCGAAATGAAAGCCACCATATTCGTAACATGTTTTTTAGAGCTTGTATAATGATATTTGAACATTTTTAGTGCCTTAAAATGTATGTACAACAACTTAAGTTTTAAGCTATTCGTGTTTGGTTTCGATCGAGCTTTTTTGTTAAATTTATCAAATCACACGAATTAAATAAAAATTGAACTAGAAAGTTTAAAATCAACAATTTGCGGAAGCTTAAAATTAACTTTGAAAGAGTTTTTGAGATTTGTGCCGAATAAATGTTCTGTAACATTTTTTCATTATTTCAAAGCGAGCAGACAACAATTCAGAATACTGAATTTTTAACTAAAAAAGATTTTTCGATAGTTTTTATTTTTGTAAGCTTTTATCTTTGAATTTTGATATTTCTGAAGGTATAAAGAGTGAGCTTTCTTTAAAATATGAGAATTTATTTTTGAGCAAAGCGGAAATTGATTAAAGATTAACTGCTTGTACGCTTCTGATTTCAATGAGCTTTTGAAAATTTCGACCTAACGTAAAAATTAACTTGCTGCGCTTAGGGTGGCATTCGTGATAATTTAAACCTGATTTGGTAGATAGTAAAGCTACACTTTACATGAAAAACAAAGCTTTTTGTTAGATAAACTAAAACCATTTTTTAAACAATTATCAATCATGGTTGTAAAGAATATTTTTTCCGTATTTTTTCGAGCGTTAACATTTATTTTACAAATATTGTATTTGGCAAACTCTCTTATGATTTTTGCAAGAAGTTTCCATTTTTAAATAACATAAATTAATATTTATGAACGCTTCGGTACTAGTTTAGTATGTAGGCTTAAATTGCGATATTGCTTCATTCTGGATATTTTATGTTTGTGACAAAATATTCACTCCTCTTGCGAAGATTAACTGAGATTTTATTTTTAATCGAAACAATTGTTCCGTTTTTTGAAGTTTCGTATTTGTTTAACACAAATTGGTTTTTAAAAGTTTAAATGTTAAAGTATACAGCGAATTTACTTTTCAATGAAATTCATGTGTGATTTTCATATGCTTTTAAGCTTAGCTAAATATTTTTATTTTAATTAAGTTTCATTCGAGCTTTCACATTTAATTAAAAGTATTAAGAGTTTTAGTTATATAAATCTGATTTCCAGAAATAAATCATTCGTTTTTAGTAAAATCATTAAAAAGCTCTGTAAATTGCAAATGCTTTGCGATAAAAGTATAAATTCGCACATTTGATTGATGTTGTGTAAAGAGCTTTTGAATCAGTTATCGAAAACAAGTTATTTATTTTGTTTGAACTACCCAATGCCATTTTGTGAATAAACAGAATATTTTTTAGCTGTTAATAATTTCCCGGGAAACCAAACATGTTTTTATGTTATTGTTATTTTAAGTCTGTATATATTATACGTATGTACCATATATACTAAAATAAACAAATCACCAGAAATAAAATAAAATTTATACAAACATCGTTATTGACTTTAAGCCTTTTTTTTTGTTTACATAGTGCTTTTTGCATACGCATGTTACAATATATTACGTAAGACTAATGTATATTTATACAATTTGAACATATCCTGCTGTTATTTAAATTTCACGAGCAATGCATGCAATATGTCACTCTATATCTTTCAGCAAAAGGTTAAATACATTTTAAGCTCTATACGTAATACTGAAATGCAATCAAGCATAATTAAAAGACAAAATAAAGTTTTCTTCATTTTTCTCATATATATTTTCCACAAAGCAACCCAAACTATTTTGTAAATATTGACTATTCAAAGTTTGGTGAACTTTCATATACGGGGTATATGCTTTTACTAGGGAGGATACAAAACGAATCAAATGAGAAATGAAAATTGGAAAAATAATACAGAAACTTGTTGAATGCTTGTGCGCTTATGGTGGTTTATTTGTTGCTTTGTTTGTCTTAATAGGAAAATTATGCCAATTTTATGGTTATACGCATACGATGTTATATCTCGATGATTTGGAAGGATGAGAATGTAATATAAATTTAAGTGGATTTCTATCTGTCGATCAAAACGAGATAATAAATTTGATGATGTGAATGTAGTTAAATTGTGGCAGGGTGAAGAGGAGCTTTTATGGTTTTATAACGATAAGTTGGTAGCATGAGTACATTTTGTTGTTGTTCATTTTGAGCGTTTGAGCTAGCTTTGATTTTATAGTCCCGTAAGGCATCTTTAGCGTACCAGCTTATCGAATGAAATATAATAATTTAAATTGATTTGAAAAAGTTTGCCAATCAACGTTAGTCATCTTGTTGTTGCTCTATTTAAAACAATCCTTTCGACAAATATTTCACTTTGCACTCATATGCCATTTAATACATTTATTCATTTTGAATGAAATGACCGGAGAAGACCGCGCGAACTTTAATTGAAACGCCGCTTAGTCGAATATAAACAATTTTCATAATTTTCTCTACTAGAATTCGTTCTAGAATTTTCACAGTTTGAGGAATTCTTAAATTTTCTTTCGAAATGCTACGATCTCACATTAGATATCTAAATTCGCCTAATTTGAGGGGTAACATTCTTAGTACTTAATCTTCGTTTAAGAGTCCTCAAATTAAAATTTTAAATTCGTAAACTCCGAAAACTTCAAATTCTCAAAATTTTAGAAAATTTTTACAAATAAGGCTACATTTTTTGTCACCATTAGTAAATATTTAGTCACTATTTTTGAATGAAGAAAAATAGGCAAATTTGAACATTAAAAAAAAATTAAAAAAAAATATTAAGCTCTTAAAGCATTAGAAGGTCAAGGTACCATTTCTAAGCATCAATTGGAAAATGATTGAATTGAATTTTTTTGACTAAACTTTTAATTTTGAAAAGCGTTTAAAAAATTCGAAAAGTAATTTTACAAAAGCTTTTTAAATTTTGAAGCCATTAAAGCTTTTGATCAAATTAGTTTTCCCATGAGCTTTTATGCAAATTCAATACATACTCTCTGGTTGGTATTATATTACAGAGACGTATACATAAACCAAATAGCCAAACGAAATAACTACAGTGCTTTTAATTATTTGGAAGTTTTTATTTTTCCAAGAATAGTTACTTACGAGTAATTAGTAATGAAGATTTTGTTTTTTTTAAAAAAGGGATTTTTATCAAGAAAATTGTTTAGTCCCAGCCTCTCATGAAATTTAATATTTTTATTACGGAGATAATCATGAACGAGTGATGTTGAATAATCAATGGCACGTTAACCTTCCAAGAAAAATTATTGAACGATATATTTTTTGATTGACGATGTAATTTTCAATGAAATCAAGCTTTTATTTTTTACTTGTCTTGGATTTTTATTGGTAATTAACCAAGTAAAGTTATTAACTTTTAGAATTTTACAATTGAATGTTTAGATTAAATAAAAATGGAAAGCTTTGTGGCATCATTTGGAAAAATTCAGGGAAACCATTTCAATGAAATTTTTGCTGTTCTCTTCGCTTAAATTATCAGAATTTGCTTTAGAGTCCAATTTGAATTTTTTTCTCTGTGTTCTAGTTCTTGCGAGCTAAACGCAAAGCTTTAAGCGTTTAAAAGCTTTTCCAATTTTTCAACAAGGTGCCTGTTTTGAAGTTTGTTAAATTCTTGCACCAAATGACTTAATTTAAAAATTCCTAAATTCAAAATTTCAAACAATTCTTTATATAATTTAGAGGTAATCAGATTAAATAGTAAATATGTTGGCATATCTGTCTGTGACGATTTTTTAATTGTTGCAGTGAAATCGGAATTTTAAAAAATTTAATTCCAAATGAAATATTTTGACGCTAAGAACGAAGCTTTTCCGATTACCTTTTTAAGTTTTTCATTTTTGATTGACGGATTATGCGGAAAGTATTAAAAATTCTTATTCTTTTGTAAATTGAGTGAGCTTTTGTGAAATGGAGTATTCCAATTGTGCGTCAAAATAAAATAAAATGTGGTTTCATAATTTGAATCCATCTAAATTTATACCGCTTTTAGTTTTGCTTGGAAACTGATCTCGAGCAAAAAAAAAATAACCAAGCTTTAAAAATTAAGCTTTTATCGTTTTAGTTTTCTTAATAGATTTTAAATACTCCCTTCTAATTATTGCAAGTGGTAAATTCTTTATAAAATCTCTGGTTCTTTATAAAAGCTCTAATTACAATTGTATACAAAAGGAGAGCTTTAAAAGTTTTGAAAGCTTTTATTTTGAGCTTTAGACCAAACTTGTTTTGAAAATTTCTAATCCTTTATACCCAACTAACAGTTTCAAAAGTTTTAATTCAAATCGATGAAAACCTTTTAGTAGTATGAAGTCAGGCAGAGTATCAATAAAAAAATTAATCACCGTATCCTCCCACTATTGCCTGTCGAAAATTCGTTTATTATTATAGGAACGATGAACATTTATTATTTACTACTTAACTTTTCTCAGGAAAACTTTTTACGCCCATCTCGCTAGTCTCCAAATTTTATTTTTATTTTTTATTAATTTAATTGATTATTTAATGAATTTTAATGACTTGTAATTTTTCAAATATAAATAAGAAAAATTAAAGCACCAAAATTGTATTAATTTCTTATAATTATATTTGATTAATTGAAAATTTTATTTTTGGAAACAAAAACTTCATCAACAAAAAAACAAAAATGTAAAATTCGATTTTTCCAAGAAGTGGCGCGAGCAGGCAAAAAATTTTGCCTTTTTTCTATAATATACCGTGTTGCCTTGCTCTTGATGATGTGTTTTTTTTTTTTGAAAAAAAAACGAACTTTTTGAGTTTATTTTAAGAAATATACCTATAAGCTCGTCCCGCAAAATAAATATGTTTTATTTTATTGTGTACCCCTTAATTGGAAGCTTCTCTGTGGAACGGTTTTTTTATAGATATTGCGACAAATTGGAAAATCACATACAAATTGATTGGTACAAGATGGAACGGAAACCTATAAATAAAATGGGGAAAACAATATTTATATTGTTTAAGGTTGGCGGTTCTACATTTTCTATCCATGGAGAATTAAAAATAAATTGTGTATGTGTGTGTATGCGTGCGGTGACGTCAAACAGGAGAGGATGAAAAAATATCAAATTTATTTATTTTTAAATGTTGGACGACGCTTTATTTTGATTTCAATTCGAGGAAGAAGAAGAGGAAGAGGTGATAGAAGGAGAAGGTAAAAATGAGCTTTTGGATTGGAATAACAGCATAAAAATACCTTTAGGTGTAATCTGAAAAATAAACAACAAACTGAATTTAATTGTTTTGTTGGTTACTTATTTCTATTATATTTGGATATACTTATAGGAGTACAGTGTGTCTTTTTGACAATGGGTGGTGCTAAAAATAGAATGGTCACAGGAAATACTAAGAATATTGTTCTAAATATTTGAGTGGAAAGCTTTCCTTTGTGTGTGCGCATATAGATAGATGTTGGTTACGACGAATTGTTTACAAAAGCATAATATATACATATTTATTTATTTGGGTCATCAATTCATTTTCATTTTCCGATCCAAATCTAATATGTGTATACATATGTATATATGGAAAATGCTTGTGTTTATTAAGAGTTATTGGGCCAATATCGAGAAATTAATTTTACTTTTTCAACACAAAACACAGATTTTCCATTCAATTTGAATTTATTTGTTAACTACATATGTATGTCCGTCCCATATTTTTTTATGAAACCTACTAAAAGTAACATCTTCTGTATATACGTAAATACGACACACGATTTGAAAACCATGCGCTTAATTTTTCTTGAAATTTACATTTTTCTTTCGTTACAAATACAAAATTAAACTTAGCTAGAAATCATTTTTTTGCGATTTTCATTTGATGACGCACATTGACATTTTTAAGGTTATAAAAATGTTTTCTTCTTTTTTTGTAGGTACTGTAATTTTCGTTATGTATACAACAAACACACATACATATGTATACAAGTAAAGTTTTTCTTTTATTTCTTTTGTATACCAAAAAAGTTAAAAAGAAAAATTTTGTTCCTTTAGTCAAATTATTTAAATTATATTTTGAATAATTTATCGGCAAATTTTCTTTTATTGAATTGATGTAATTTGCATATGAAATGAGTATTTTTACTAATATGTACGTGTTGAACGTTTTTGTTCAAAATGGTGAAATGTTATTATTTGGTGCTCAGGCAGCACGCAGATTTTGATTTGAAACTGGGTAGTAAAATATACTCAATATCGTCGTAATCACTATTAACTGCATAATTTAAAACTTTTAATCATTCTTCTTTAATTCATTTTTATTTGTTGAAACATCGTCTTAAGCATTTTTTCACGAACACTTAATAGTTAAAATACCGGACAAACCGGTGCATTAATTGCTGTTACTTTATGTCTGAAATATTTGACTACTTTGTGAATGAGGGTGAGTTTCTCTGGAATTAATATAACTGACAATATTCTTACAAAATTGTACTCGTAGGTATGTGGATTACACAATTACTCTCACCGCTTCCATTGTCGTTACTATCTCTTACAATCTTACTTCTCAACGCAGTCGCGAATTCTTATGGTGTTTCATCAATCTTTTGCGTTTTCCCTTTAACTTCATCCGATAAAGTTTTCAGCTATGTTCACTTCGCTAATTGCTCTCTAATACTAGCATGATTTTTTTCTAATCTTTGGGCTTAGACTCAAGAACCATTCGGAAGATTTCCGCTGCCCCTTCTTGTACTTCCACTAATAGAGTTACGACTAAACCTTCCTCATTTGCTAAAATTTATAGAGGCTGTCGTTTCCAGCTTTCATTTGAAGATGTTAAATTATGTTGTTCTGTATTCCGTCTGAGATTATTCTACGTATGAGACGTTGGCACGAAATTTCCATCCCGAAAAGGCTTTTTGTAAAAATGTGTGTCTCGGCTAAAATTTAAGGAAATTAATTTTCATTCCATTCAGAAAAACGATTCAAAACTGTTGACCAAACGGTCCATCGCGAAAAATAATTGTTAAAAAAATTGATTACGATTTGAGAATTATAGTAAACTAACATTTATAGCGAATAAATACTAAGCGGTCAAATTCCAATTTCTAAATATTTTGCATCGATTTCAGATATGTTCGCTGAAATTGCGTATAATACCGACTTCTTAACTGAAACACAAGTTAAAACCCGAGCCTCATTAAGAAATCACGCAGTTTAAGGGTGAAATTAACCACAGTCTTACGTAATACTTAAAATGAAACATGACCAATTTGGAAATTTCTTGCGCTGATCTCAGAGCCTCAGAGATGTCCCATTCCGGGGCTTCCGACTTCTCAATACTTATGCAAATAAAAAAATCCACCTGATTAAGAAATCACGGGGCTTAAGGATGAAAATGAATTGCAACGTAAATGTATAACTTCGTTTCAGGGCGACATCTCTGTATTTCATTGTAAGTATTATGTTTCGTTATACATTTACATTGCAGTTCATTTTCAAGCAGTTTCATTTTCTCTTCTTAATCTGATGTGATTTCTTAATCTGTGCAGTTTTTCCTAATTGCAGAGATGGAAGCAAGAAATTTCGATACTGGCAATGTTTCATTTTAAGTATTATGTAAGACAGAGGCTAATTTCACCCTTAAAATGAGTGATATCTTAATGAGGCATATCTGGTACCGATGCGAGATATTTAGAAATTGAAATTTAACCGCTTATTGTTTATTCACTATAAATTTATATTAAAGGAACTATGTTTAACGGAACTATCAATAAATATTTAGTTTACTATAATAGTGTCAAATCGGTTAAGAGTTCTGAATATTTTTTTCTTAATGGAATGAACATTTCTTTAAATTTTAGCCGAGAAACACATATTGAAAAAAGCCTTTTCGGGATGAACATTTCGTGCTAACTTCTCATACGTAATTATTCTCTTAAACAAATTTTTCTCTCTGAATTTTTTTTCAGGTTATACAGATAAATATAAATTTAACAATACAATTTAAAATAATTTAATAATCATATAATTAAATCGGGGGAAAGGCCTTTTCAGATGAAAATCTCACTTTTCTCTCCGTTAAATTATCCCTTTGATCTCTTCGATATAATGAAAAAACCAAAGATATGATAGCACAGAACGTTCAGTCCGAAAAGGCTTTTTTAAATATAAAAAAAATAAATTTTAACTCCATCCAAAAAAAAATCTTCGGAACATGGTTTCAAGCCGAGAATTTTAATATTATAGTTAAAAACGACTGAGGTGGGTGTTATCATGTTTTAGAGTGACATTTCGGAAATGGTCGTATTTCTTATAACTCGGGGCTTATGAATCAAAAAGTCGGCATTTTGACGAGCCACTTTTGATATCAAACCGTTTTTCCTTAAACTATTTTGAAGATTTTATTTGGATGTAATTAAAATGTCGTTATATTTTAGTCGAGACACATATTTTGAGAAAAAGTCTTTTCGGGTTGCATAATTGTTTAAATTTCTTTCAAGATCAAATACCCTTGACTGAACTCAATTTATTGTATGATCAAGCCCTTCTGCACAAAAATTTTCTAAATTCGGAATTATAATTTTTTATTCATTGATCCTAATAAACTGAGCTATTTGCATTACTAGTTGTTCAAAATATTTTGATTTTACAATTGGTTGCGAAGCTTATATTTTTATTCTGTTAGAAGCCATAAGTGGATAGCGAGATTTGTTGGGGTACTGGAATGAGGTGCAGCTCTTCGATTAGTTGGAATAGTCGTAAGAAAAAGTTAAATGCTACCCAGATTAACTTGAAACGTTAGTTTATATTTTTTTAGAATAATTTAAAATATTAAGCAACTTTTATTTTATTCAAAAATTGAGCAAAATTTTGCTTTGATGTGGTTCACTTTAAAATGATACATTATAAAGCATTTGAGCAGATTTGTGCACATTTTACATTTTTTAAAAATATTAAATTTATGTCTGTAAGCTTTAACCATATTTTAGTTCATAATGTTGAGCTCCACTGTTTCTATTTAAATTTGAGATCTAAACCTAAATTTTATGAAGCGTTGAGCTAAACTATTGAAACATTAGATTTATTCCAATTTCGAAGTATACTTTTTCGGAAAATTTCGAGTGATTTCGAGTGAATTGGTGCACACCATCACAATGGATCGAACAACTGTGCAATTTCCGATAGGACAGTTTCTAAACGGAAGAGAGTAGTTTCTAAACAGAAATATAAATCGATCTGGTTCGGTGTCCCAATTTATTCCTAATACCGGAATAGATTTAGAATTTTTATGATGCTTGCCGGGGCTGACTCAACAATTTTGTTATTTGACTGAATCTTCCGAAGTTCGAATCCTCCACGATCCAATAGTTCGATGATATCATCAACATAAAAATCTCGTTTTGGAATTTCAGGAAATGATTTTTCTAGTTTCAGGAAACGGTTTTTCTTTATCATCCGTAAGTTGGAAGAGTGTACGAATTGCAAGAAATGGCGCACTTGCTGATCCGTAAGTTACCGTTGATAATTTGTAGCATTTGAGTGACCCCGCGTTTGAACTCCACCAAATGCGTTGCAAGTCTTGTCTGATCAACAACAGATTATGATCTGGCGGTACATTTTAGTTATGCCCCCAGTCACGGCAATTTGATGTTTACGAAATCTCATCATAATCGAACACAGATCTTGCTGAATCGTTGGTCCTACCATTAAACAATCGTTTACTTAGATACTTGAGAATAATTTTCATGAAGCATCGGATGTGCGAACAACATGTTTAGAATAATGACCTTCGCATTGTTTTCTTCGATTTATAACTTTTGATTCTGAGCACATCAACATTGGTTATAGTTGTTCTAAGGTTTAACCGTGGAACCGTTTATTGAAAGATTACGATTTTGATCCGAGTAATTTTGCAAAAATCCAGATGGTAAACGGTCGTTTGACAAATTTTTGCTTTGCACTGGTGATTTAAACTTAGCTCGTTCGAATTGCAATAAAATATGATGCTTCAGGGAACAAAATGAGCATGAAACTTATTAAGATAGTGTTCGATAGCCCTATGTCGAACGTTTTTTTTACGAAGAAATATCGATCCTGCGTCGAAATTTTGTGATCATTAAATCATTCACAAGATTTAACACTAGATGGCTTATTCGATCGTTCATTTTGTGAAGTACGAGTTGCGTCGAGAATTCTACACCGTAATTGTAGAATTTTGACCAACTCATTAATCGAAAGAATTTTATCAACGGGAGACTATTTTAATACTTCAATTCGAGAAGGTTCATCCAAACGATCACTCAAATGATGAATAAGAAAATGATCTCAATGTTGGACAGATATTGCTAGAGATTTAAGTGCATAATAGTGTTTTTTGGCAACATGGATAAATGATTGAAGCGAAATTGACGAGTTCTCGATGTGTTTCTTTATTTCATTTAGCTACATTGCTCAATTTTTCATTGTTTTGAATTAAGTCAGTGGAGAAAGTCGTATTTCAGTCAATTTTAAAGAGACTGTGGTAGCTAGAGTTCCTGTATTCGTTTCAAAAGCTCCTGCCGAATTTAATAACGAAACCGGAATCATCCCTCGAATATATCACGATCCACGCCGGACCCATTATCAAGTGATTGCAACGTTGTCTGTTTGTTACACTCCGAGTACGCAAGCCGAAGTCGATTTAATGAATTCACCAACCGTTGTTTAATTGTTATTCGTAGATTTATTTCTAAAGTATGTTACGCGTAACGTTTTTTAAATGTGGAATATTTAATTTTAACGATATTCAATAAAATACTTAGCTAGCACGAAAGAAATCTTAATTCAGGACATAAATCCACAATTTGGTACAATTACTACAAACCCTAAAACCCCAATATAAAAATAAATTTTAAAAGGATTTGGCTTAATTAGAATACCATAAAATTCCATTACTTCTAACGTTACCAAACAAATATCTACCGAATTTGCAAAAATCGATAGTTCCTGAACGACCTGCGTCAATAAATTTTCTGTATCCTCCAAATAAGCCAAATAAAAAATTTACCAGAAAATTCATTTAATTATTAAAATCCAATTATACCTCGAATGTATATTCTGAGAAAATACACGAGAAAGGTACATACATAAAAAAGAAAAATTTAAGATTTTGCTTCATGAAAATTTCATATCCAATTTCATTTCGCTTTGCAAACGTAAAACACTAAAACTTTTTTTTTTTTGTTGCTATATACAATATAAACATACAGAACACTATAGTTTTTCACTTTATTTTACGGTTATCACAGTATTTTAATGTAAAATTTATAAAACGAGCCGAGTGCAAATAACTAAAAAAATCGCAGAATTAATTGGCACCCAGCCTCAATTCAATTTTCTTGTGTGTGTGTGTGTGTAATACACTTTTTATTATCTTGTATATATTCTCAATTAGAGGCCCCTGAGGGAAGTTTTGCATAACTTTTTTTTTTGTGTGTTTTGTTTTGTGGTTTAAGAAATCTTGAATATCATTTTATATTATTCCGTTATAATTTTTTGGAAAGAAGTTAAAAAGGAAATTTTTTGTTCTTTTCATTTTTCAATTTTCCATAATCAATCAATTTAATATAGATTTCCATAACTTCGGTTTTATATTGAATAAATTGATTTTGTTAAACGATAAAAATAAAAATGTTTGATTAAATTGGATTAAATATTTTTGATTTAATGTTTTTTTTTGCATCTGGCAATATATCAATCAGATATAACAGGCATGGAGTTGATTGGCGAGCGCGTGCTGTGTCATAATCAAACATTTTTGTAGCAAATTTTAGTATATTATTGGCAAGACTTACCGGAATAAGCTGAATATAAAATATGATTGTCACACAAAATCTGCACGCTTTCAACCTTGCCAGAAAAGAAACAACTTTTTAAATATAAAAACATGACTGCGAGGCAATTTCTGCAGTCATTTAATTTTTCCCGGCAAATGTGTAAGTAAGTCTGAATTTTTATTTGTATATTGTAGGAGGTCTGAATCTGCTTTCGCTAGATAGAAGCTTTGAGAAAATGGAGAAAGATAGTACCAATTTCTGACATCTTGAAGTATATAAGGCGCCACCTACCTTTGTCAAAGTGTTCAAATTTTACCAAATTGTTGAAACCGTATGGTTACGAAAAAAACCTCACATACACGTTTCATAACTTTTCTTCACTATACACCACACTCAACATTTAACGAGAAAAAAAATCAGGAGTGCTATTGGGGAATTCGATTCGAACGTGATCGAGTATTCGATGTATTAGATTCCTATTTGAATTGAATCAGATTCATTCGTTTCTTATTTAAATCACATATGAATCTTATACATCGAAGTCTCGATCACGTTCGAATCGAATTCCCAAATAGCCCGCCAGAAAAACACAAGCAACCACTTAAGACTAACAACAAATTTATTTTTACAACAAAAAAAAGCTCAATTATGTATGTGTTTTATCACAGACGGCGGACTTCTCAAGTCGAAGGCACGAGAAAACTAACTTTCATTTGTATTCTATTTTTGGACGGGAATGACCGTCAAAATCTGTGGTATATCATAATAAAACAGAAATATTTAGGCCATCACGAACACGGGAATCGATACCAGGATGTATGTCTATAATTTTACCCAGTGACCGTATAACTAATGAACCTATTTTATAGGTATCATTTGAGCTTCTGAAGCATAAAAGCCTAATTTTATGGTTTGAGTTTTTAGATTGAGGAATGCTTGCATATAATTGGCGAACATAATTCTAAACGGTCAAACAATTGGCAAATTTCTGATAAATTATTTCTTTTAGGGAAAATAGTTTCTAATGAGAACTTAGAAAAATTAATCTCGAACTCATCAGGCGAAGTGTTCCAAGACAGACCAAGTGAAATAAAAGGGAAATTCGACGCCTTTTTCTAACAATTTCACTAAGTCTGACTTCATTGATTGTATCAGTCCCTGTTAAAACGTCATCGAAGTAGGGAATCAAATTGTTTCAAAGTGCGAGTTGCTAAATATGGAGCATTTTTAGTTCCATAAGTTACTGTGCTCAACTTGCAACATGTTATATTCTCCGAAGGATTGTCTCTCCACCATATCCCTTTTAGGTCTTGTTGATCTTCATCCAATACGATTTTCCTATACATTTTGGCAATACCGGCAGTAAAGGCAACAGGAGGTTTCCAAAACCTGAAAATTTTAGTTAACAAATCTTGTTAAACTATAGGACCCTTGAGTAAACAACGATTCAGCGATATTTTCGAAGAATAATTGAACGATTCATTAAATACAATTCGAAGTTGGGTTGTGGAACTGCCTTTCTTATGACATATTGGTGAGGTAAATAGTTCGTCTTTTGGTCAAAGCGACTGCTAATATTGGAATTGGGAATTAAAACCAGGTGGCCTAATGATAAATATTCCGTCATGAATTCTTGATATTGACGATAAATTTCAAGGCGCCTAGCTAATTTTCTTTCAATGGCGTAAAATTGATTAAGCAAGGAAAAATTGGAAAAAACCAAGCTGATCAATGATATGAAACACAATATCGACAAGAAGAAAGATGACGATGATTCTGTACGTAATGATCCTCACGGGAATTCTCATCTAGAAAATATTGATTTATTATGAAAATCGTTTCAAACTTCCAGAAACGTTTAATATTGCTCTGTAAATACTCGATAGAACGTAACGCACCTGCGGAACTTTCTTCAACTCTATGATGGGTTACAACCAGACCACTAATAATATAGCAAAAGACGCTAGAGTAAAATGGTGGAAGATTTTTGAAAACAGTAATAGATTTACCGATAAATATTGAATTATATATTTCAGCACCAATTAAACCTATGTCGACTGGTACTGGACTAGATGGTAGAAAATTCGTAATCTTTGGAATAATGAACAATTTTAAATTAGTTGAAAAATTGGATACTCCAAGTTCTTGTAAGATTTAATTTGAATATGCAACGATTTCAAAGCATTAAAATTTTTAATCACCTGATCTATAAAATTCTGAAGAGAAGTGGAAGAACCTTCTTGTGGAGATTTAATATCGTATATTTGCTTCGTATGAGTTTTCTAAATAAGAATTGCATTATCGTATCTATCACACACAGTTTTCCATGCTGATTCATAATTATCTGAAGTAATTGTTACGTTTTCAATCAAATGATATGCTCAAATAAACAAATTTAACCGTTGGCATCGATGTTTGGTTTAGTTCTAATCTATTTGAGTACTATTAGCCGATGATTCAAAATTAATGGTTATCTTGCTTAATTATCTAATTTTTGAATTTCATTGAGTTTATCCAGCAAAGTACTTTCGATGTAATCAAAGTCCTCTTCAAATGTCTCACGGTTAACTGATGATGCTTCATCACTGGTACCAATTTTTAATTGAACATTGTGATTGTTGTCATACATCAAGTGCAATCTACGAATATTTGATTCTATTCTTCTAAGAGACGCAAGGTTCAATTGATAATCGGAGGTACAATTGGAAAAATTGGGAAGAGTTAGTAGATTTCATTAAACAACAAGCTTGGACGTAGATTCATTATTCACCAATATTTAGATTGATTTGGATGTATAGAAATAATTTCAAATAGGTGGTCATAGAGCCACATACCAGAATACCAAAAATAAAATTTCTAGATATACAGCCACTTTAAACAGATAAGTGGTGTGGTGATGGGTTCACCTTTATCTCCAGTAGTAGCTGAATCCTTAATGGTTGAGACCGTTCTGAACATAAGCGATTTTAATATTTTGCTTATTAAAAAATACATCGATAATTTATTGTTGTGTGTGACGTTCCTGATGATAAAATTGATTGTGTAATTTTAAAATTTAATAGTAATCGTTTTGCTTTAGAATTCACTTTAGAATAAGGGTCAAATTGATACTATTTGGAATGCGAAGAATTTATTGTCGGATCGAATTCTTAATTTTAATAGTTTTTACCCTTTAAGTCAGCGAATTAATACGGCTTTTAGTTTCGTTTACCGAAAAATTATTAAAAATCTTAATGACCAAATTTCCAGCACATTGCGCAAATTCAATACAAATTGTAAAATTACATTTTTAGTGGCAAACTCTATTCGTAACATTTTTAGGCAAGTTAAAAATTTCACACCTAAATTAAATCCAACCATTGCCATTTGAAATGCATCGGTACGTCGAAAACAACTATTCAAAAATCGAATTTTACAACGTAAATAAGACGTCAAACCACCTATCAGAAATTCTCAAGCTACTACATTATGGCAGCATTCCTCTGATGCTGAACACACATTTAAATTTGATCAGCTAAAAATTTTGGGTAGTGAAAAGCTGTATCAAAATCGTTTAAATCGGCCTCCTCAATCAATTCTGAACCTGGTTTGTTTGGCTATACTCCATGACTATTCCTTATCCGATTTTAGTGAAATTTAACCAGGCAGCTATTGAGGTTTATCTGCTGAACCCTTAATCGGTCAAGAAATAGCCAAGTTTCATCATAATTGGCCATATTCCAGAACTTTATCCAAAAATTATTTTAGAATTCCATTTCCATCGTACAAGTCAAATTTCACTAAAATCGGATCATACTTTTTTCGTAAATTTTCGATTAATCGATTAATAGTCTCCGATTAATCGGTTAGTCGATCCACAATGGGTCTATATTTCCATGTCCATTTTTATTGTGCGTCCAATATACATTGTTGTCTTATATTTCGTAGACGTGTTCACATTCTACGAACAGATTTTGTAATTCATTTCTCCAAAAAGCAAAAATAAGAATTTTCAAAAGCGGCTGGTACAATTATTGTATCCACTAAATTATCAACATTTGAACTTTAGAGTAAATCAAATTTTTGGAAAACTTATTACACAACGATAAGGAATTATTTGCATCAATCATTCAGTTTACCCTTTATGACATTTAATAGCCTCCTTCGTTAATCGTTTTAATCATCTCTGACCCTTTATAAAAAAAAAAAAAAAAAATTAACGATGTTGGTAAAACGACATTGAATCCGTTTCCCAATCGAACGGTTCGTTTCGAATAGCAACGATTAATTTTATTTTCATTGGTTTCACCCTTTCCTCTCCTTCTAATTTACTATTTTTAATTTTGCTGATTATCGAACATCACCATTGTGATTATGACGTTGATGACGATGAATAAAATGGCAAAAAAAAGAAAAAAATTGAAATTAAAAGATAACTGCTTATGATGATAAAAAATCGAGAAAATCTGGAAAAATTTTAGACACCCTATAGTCTACCCCCCACCACCACACGCGCGAAATAATTTGTTTTTTGGTTCATATCTCTACATTTCATCTCTTCGGTTTTTTTCTTATTCATAATTTTATTTTGTGCGGATTCACAGATTTTTCGAATGACGTCAATATAAATGTTTCAAAAGCTCTCTTTTATAAATTCTCTCTCTCTGTGAATGGAGTAAAAAATAATTTACTTTTTGTTTTTATTATTTCAGAATGTGACCAGGCAATGAGTGCAATGAGGAAGCTGAACGGTTTAAATGAAGCTGTGTGCCTCTTGAACACTTCACATATATATACACAGACAGCGGAACTAATTTGTGTCGTGTGAAATGAGCTTTTGAATATAACGTATAACAACATCAACAACTCAAAGAAAAAACAAAAAAAAACGTTAAGATTTGTGTAAAGTGGCAGAAAAACATATCGTAACATCGTGAGGCGATAAAAAGAGCTTTTTATTATACTTTTTTTTATGTATGTGAGCTTTTATTATTGTTATTTGTTTGATTATATATCTATATATTATATTTTGGTTGTTTATTATGGAAATAATAAGAAACATAATAAAATATATATGTACATAAATAAAAAAGCAGCACAATAAAAAAAAAAAAAAAAAAAACGAAAAAGTGGCGGGGAAAAAGAAGCTTTCGCTTTTCTTTTATTTTTATTTACTGTAGAGTAGTCGCGCGCTCTTTTTTTTTGTTTTATTATTATATTTTGTGCGAATTTGATAATAAAATAAAAAATTAAGTGAAAATTTTTATTGTGTTTATTTATTTGTTGTGTTGAGCTTTTAAATTTTATTTACGAAAGTGAAAGTGCTTTTATATATACATATATATGTATATATATAAAAAAAAAGTTTTAATTTAATTTTTCGTTTTTTTTTTCATTGTTCTTATTTTGTATTTCTTCAGTGCGGTGTGTACTAGTAAATGCTTACGAGTCCAAAAATGCAGCGATCCGTACGTGTTAATGAAAATCAATTGATTATGCTGTCAGATCGAGCGCATTATGATTATTCAATGGTGAGTTTGAGCTTTTTTCTATTTAATTAATTTGAATTTTAGGTGTTTTTTTGAAGCTTTTCTTTATTATCATACGGAATTGTTTCGTTGAGATCCATTTTTGATTTAATTTTAGCCTAAATCACGAACCTTCAGACATGACATTTGAAATTTTAACTTAATGCTTGATAATAAGACTAACTTCTTCAGGTTTGATTAAGACTTGAAACTTCGTACTAGAGGCTTGAGCCTGATGGAGATTTTAGGCTGAGACCATATTTGTTCGATTTATTTTAAAGAAGATTGATTTGATATTTAATATCTAACATTTTTTAGCTGAGATTTAAGACTTCAGACTTAAGACTTACAATTTGCGATTTCAAACTGGCAACTTGAGACTTGAGCTTGAAATTTTATCCTTCATCGTTAATGCTTCAAAACTGGAAATTTGAGATTTGAGACGAATTATGATGATGGCCATATTTTTTGGTTTGTTTTAAAGAAGAATGGCTTGATACAAATGTCTTGAGATTTGCAACCTTTGATTTGAAATTTAAGATTTGATACCATACTAAGTCAAGTAGTAAGATTAGAGCCATGCGGCAGAGACCATATTTTATTGGTTGAGACTTTAGACCTGATCAAGGAGTCTTGTAACCTAAGATTTAAAACATACTTAAGATTTGATATTTGAGATTTGATGCTTGAAATATAAGACTCAATACTTGAGAATTGAGATTTTAGACTTGAAGCTTGAGATTTGAGACTTCAGACTTGAATTAGAAAATTACGGTTTAGATCTTAAGACAATTTATGACGACGATCATATATCACGGCTCGTCTGAACGCGGCTCAACCCAAAAGTGCTTGCATTTCTGTTTTTTTTATGGCATCATGTTCCCTAAGGTCTAATGAATAAGATAAAAGATTTTTGAAATCATCAACCAACCAGTTTACATTTTCGCTCCAAAATTCGAAAATTGGAACCAAAAAAACAGTTTTTTGGTCTGAAAAAGTGAAATATCTTATTTTGTATGCCCTTCCGGAGGATCAAAGTATACAAAGATCGAAAGAGGAAAGTCTCAGGAAGAGAATGCAGAAAAGTACAGGTCAAAAGGTTGCTAATTTACGAATTATTTCTTTCTTTGTCGACAGATGTCTTCTAAACACATACATGGGGATATAATGAATTATTTCAAACAAATCGAAACTCATGAAAATCGAGAAGAACAAAAACCTTTATTTCAGTAACATTAATTCAAGTTTGATTCAATTAATTATATGTGGTAACTATTATATTCAATTACAGCTCTCATTAATTTATCATTATAATCTGGGTGGTTTTCAGAAATTTGATATTTGTTCCACATTGTCTTGAAATCAGAATGCACTCCATGGCCTGTTCACTGTAAAACCCCAACCCTCTTCTATGGCCTTCACAAAAATCTTCTATATGATAAAATACTGCATGTACTTTTGGTGTGACTGATAGCCCTAGGGCCAAATAGCTAGTCTTGAATTGAGCGATAGATTCTTTGTAACAATCATTTAATTCGATTCCAAAACAATTGTGAACAAAATGCTTCAGTGTTTCTACATATTTCAAACAACCAATGGAGCAAAACGATCGGAGACTATCCACTTTTTTCAATAATATTCTACAGGAATTCCTATTGAATTTGGTACCTCCTTGAGTAAATTCTCGTTGAACATTGCATAGGTTGATCCATTCTGTTGTTTCAGTAACAAATTCATCTTGCATATGGCTGACTATTTTATTAACCACACCAAGCATTAGATGTGGTTTTGAAGGAGGAATAATATCAAGAATCTTTTTATCGTCATCAGCTGAAAAAACTGGAGGATTGATACAGCTTTTGAAATTTTTCGCATTTTTCATTATCGATCCGCCAGCGTTTCTCCAAACTTCAAAATATGAGGTTGAGTTTCCCACAGTTCGCCGAGGTCCGACCGTGCTCCAAATTTGTGCTTTCACAAAGGCACCATGTACAAGGGTACGTCGATGAATGAGACATAATCCCTGTCAGATGATTTCAAAAAAACTTTTATCTTATTCATTAGACCTCAGGGAACATGATGCCATAAAAAAAACAGAAGTGCAAGCACTTTTGGGTTGAGCCGCGTTCAGACGAGCCGTGATATTTTTGATTTGTTTTAAAGAAGAATGATTCGATACTTCTACGAGTATATTGAGATTTCGAACTTGCGATTTGAAATTAAGAATTTAAGATTTGATATTTCACTAAGGTAATTAATTGATTGACTAGAGCATTAAGATTTTAATCTTGATGCAGAAGCCATATTTTTTTGGTTGGTTTTAAAGGAGAAATTCTTTATATTTGAGGTTCCAGACTTAAGACTTGAGGCTTGAGCATTGAGATTTGATGCTTAATATTTGGGATTAAGGGCTAAACTCTTAAGATTCCAGCCATTATACTTTATGGCTACATTTTTTAAATTTAGGCTTGGCGCTCGAAACTTGAAATTTAAAACTTAAGACTTGACAATTGCGATCTGAATGAATAGATCATATTTTTTCGTTTTGTTTTGAAGAAGAATTACGTGAAACTTGAATGGCATTACAAACTTGAAATTTGGTGTTTGAGACTTTATCTTGATATTTGATACCTGATACTTGAAACTTGAGTTTAGATAATTGATTTTTCAGTTTTGAGACTTGAGACCTAGGAATTGAAATAAGAGAATTGAGCTTTAAGACTTGATTTTTGCAACTTTGGACTTGATACTTACGTCTTGATACTTAACTCAAAAGATAGAGAGCATTCGAATTCGCCTTGAGTAAGAGCCCATATTGTAGCGGTTAGTTTTAAAAGAAAAATTCTCAACAATTGAAGTTTAAAGCAAGATACTTAAGACTTGAGAATGGAGACTTGCAACTTGCGATTTGAAACTAACGACTTGGGACTTGAGCTTGAAATTTGATCCTACATCTTTCGTATTTAAAAGTTTGATACCTGAGATTTCAGTTTTTAGGCTTGAGACAAATTATGACGATGACCATATCTTTTGATTTTTTTTTAAAGGCTTGATGCTTCAGACTTGAAATTTGTAGCTTGTGATTTGAAATTTAAGCTTATTTTAGCGATTGATTCTAAATAAGAAATTCTGGAGACTTAAGCTTGAGGCTTAAGATTTGAGACTTTAGCATGGTAATTTGTAACTTGGGATTGAAAACTGGCTATACTTAAGTTTTAACATTTGAATCTTGAGATTTTAAACTTGATGCTATATATATTTGAGATTAAGGAATAAACTCATGAAATTTGAGCCCTCTTACTTTAGACAGAGTTAATATTTTCTAAATTGGGACTTGAGACTTGATACTTGAAATTTAAGACTTAAGACTTGAGAATTGAGATTTGAAACTTGAGAGTTGAAGCTTCAGACTTGAGACTTGACACTTGATACCTGCGACTAAGAATTCTGGAAGGCACTGCAGACTTGAGATTTAATATCTGATACTTGAAACTTGAGACTTGATAATTGGTATTTCAGATTTAGGATTTGATACTTAGGAATTGAAGCATGAGGCTGGAGACTTGAAGTTTAAGGCTTTAGGCTTGAAACTTGGGACTTAGTAATTGATTTTTGCTTTAAAGATTTGTTATCTGAGATTTTAGTCGTTTGTTGTAAAGAAGAATGTCTTGAGATTTGGTTGCAACTTAAAATTTAAGCTTCGATATTTCACTAAGTCTAGATGTTGACTAGAACATTAATATTTGAGCCTTGATGCAGAGACGATATTTTATCGGCTATAGTTTTAAAGATAAAAATAATAATATTTGAGAATTTTGACATTTGTTAACTCATTCTATAGATCTAGATAATATTTTCTAGATTGAGATTTGAGACTTCATAATACAAACTTAAGACCCAAGATTTTAGACTAGAGATTTTAGATATGAAGTTTGAAATTTGATACTTGAGACTACACTAAAAGAATGTTTAAGAATGAAAATTTGTTTTACCTACGACAAAATTTAAATTGATAATTGTGATTGATATAAAAATATTTTTTATATAAAATTACCTTCATGTTATGACTTTTACAAAAGCTCATGTTAAGCTATAGTACATAAAAAACAGTTGTTTTTGAATTGCACGAAACTACAGCCATTCATTATATAACGCGAAGGTTAAATGTAATAAAATATAAACAAAATATTGGATACAAGAACACAAACGAAACATTTTTGTATGTACATACTATATATGTGAATATAAGAAATGACCTATAATACACAGGGCTTTAATAGATTCAATTTACTTTTCAAATCAATTTTTACGTTAGCAATATTCTCGAAAAATCTCTACGTACACAAGAGTTCCGGAAAATGATTTTTATAGAGCATATAATGTTCATGCCCGTATATACGATATTTTTACTCAATTATTTCCATTCAATTAAATTTTCGATTTGCTCGCTTGCTTTCGACGAACTGGATACTATATGTATCTGCAACAAATAAATTGTATATACACATATTCGTATGTTGCAAATTGAATTCTAATTAATTTCTTCTATATTTGGAATTTATCTAAGGAAATTGATGAGTAATTTTATAGCTTTTGACCTGAGTGGCATAAGCCAATCACCTGAAAATTTTATCGAAAATTTACTTTCAAAGTTCTAGTTTGCCAATATTAAAAATATTAACCATCGCAATCGAAGCATAATTGCATGTTTTAGATTTTTTATGAAACGTTTAGAAAGCACTGGTATACTTGAAACTCTTTTCAGGAAACTCACTTGGACTTTTTTAGTACTGTTTGGGTTTAAAATCTGAAAGTTTTGATTTGTGTGTCGAAAATTCGTGTGTCTATATTGAGACTTCATCGAACTCGGCACAGTTTGTAAAAAGTTTAAGCGTAATGAATTTTCAATAAGAGAGACCTATAGTATCAACTGGAATCTGCCATTCATCTGCCACGATTGGCTCAATTTATTCACATTTTTGAAATACAGAATTTTCATTAGGACGACAAGTTCCAACCAAGTTCGATGAAGTGGAAGTCAGAGCACTCTATTTCCTTTACCGAATTTTTATCTTATCGTAAACAGTAGTGCAGTGGAAGAGGTATCTTAATCCCAATTTCTTTACTCTGCTGATAAACCTTCGTTTTTAGTGCCAAACGTTGAAAAGTTTTTGAAGTTGAGGATAATAAAAAAAATTAAAAACGATCAACAGAAAAAGGAAGAAGACGACAATGCCATCTATTAGAAAATTGCGCTTATTAGAACAATTAGTTCGTGAAGTACTTATGTAGAAGCGGTCTGTTTAACGCCAAATGAAAATCAATTCATTCAGTACGTATATTCCCTCTTTATCTAACTCATCGTAATTGATTTATGCTCCTCCTGTTGACTTCAACAGAGGCGCTGTTGAAGAATCTGTTGAGTCTGTTGAGGACGTCTTTCGGATTCTTCTCGGCCATACTTCTTTGAATTAGGCAGGTGACTGGTCTTACTAACAATTCCCATTGAATTGGTAGTTCTATTGCTGCAGCCGCTGATGTTGAAATGTTTTGACCCGATAGAGTTAAAACGTAATTTGCCACAATTTAGAAATCAAAAATATTTCTACCGACAAAGCGTAACAGTTAAAAAATAGTTCAAATTTGGTAATAATTGACTCGGCGATGCTTCGATGGTCTGGTGAGTTAGTTGACGGGTTTGATTGCAATACGTTATCCATCGATCTTTGTTTTTTTACACTGACTAAAAGTAGTGTAGTTAGTATTCTCACGTATAGGGCACACTGATGTGACAAAAACGTTATACGAATGGTGGAAGAACGAATCAGTATTGTATTGAGGTTATTGTGATACGGGCAAGTTGTTGGCAAGTAACAACCATATCATATCAAATAGCTAAAACCACCATTCCCAAAAGATAAAATTGCAAAAATGAAATGAAGAAACATGAAAAATACGGCTGCAATAAAATTAAGATTAATGAGTTAATTAAAGGGCTCAAATATCACGTGGAAATTTTGAAGTCGCTTAATTTTTGTATGAATATATACAGAAATGAAAATAACACAACAACAAAGACATTCTAAAAGCTCTCATCGTTAAGGATATTACAGGAACTTTTTGTTTGTTTACGTTCGTATATATTGACTTTTAGATTGATAAATTATTCATTATTTCCATTTACGTTATCCCTCTGTCCCATTTCCACACAGTTTCTGAAATTGTTGTACATTATGCTATCAAAATCATTAAATCAATATCAAATGTAATGAAGATGTTGTACATATTTTGTTATCTATACTATCGAGTCACATCATTGATATGCATGTTGGGAGGAGAGCGGTAAACACATTTTATTGGTATTTGGAAATATAATAGATTGAGGACAGATAACATTTTTTTATCATACCTATTAGTGTCAGGAAAATGGAGTTTTGCTTTTAATTAGAGAACGTAATTAA
The DNA here is from genome assembly GCA_958295665.1 of Tipula vernalis. Taxonomy (NCBI): domain Eukaryota; kingdom Metazoa; phylum Arthropoda; class Insecta; order Diptera; family Tipulidae; genus Tipula; species Tipula vernalis. Next base: position 13,416,695 of record OY282559.1, on the reverse strand, counting down.
TCTTATAAACGTTCAATAAAGCTTAAGTGAATTCAACAATCAAGTCTTGCAAAATCTAAATTCTTTCATAATCATCATTAATTAGCTTCAATCCTTCTAAAGCTTAATTGTAGTATCTATTAAGCTCCTCTTAGAAGCGTAATGCTTGATTGCTAAAATACCTGCTCCCTAACTTTCCAGCTGAATGTACACTATATAGTGTAGTTGGCTATTTTGCCAATGTTTATGAAGCTACGTTTTGGTGTACATGGTCCTATGATGGGCAACCCGACTATTGTCCTGAATATTAGCATCGTTTTACAGTTAGGCTATTATCTTTAAGGATGACAATGTCTCTGGTTACTAAATTCGGGTTTCGCATGTTCCATTTTGTCCGCTCTTGTAAGGTGACGTGGTATTCCCGGTGCCAACTTCTCCAGAAATTTTACGATAACTATTGAAAATGATTCAGTTTTCATATGAATAAACTTGCATAGCCCTTCAATTTCTATTAGTAACTTGTTGAATTCATATATTGTTGGGATTGTATTACCCAGAACTCCCGTTAAAATGTAATTTCATAGACTTTACCGCAGCCTCCCAAATACCGCCGAAATGTTGTGTACATAGTGGATCGAAGTGGCAATTGATTTAGCCCTTTAAAAGATTTACGTAAATCATTATTATTGGAACATACCGACATAGTTGGATCAATAATCTGAATAGATATCAGAACACAGCCCACGTCTAGACGTAATCCGTTTTAGTTAGTTAAATTAAAAACTAGCTCAATATGAATAGCACATGTAGCTAGACAAATTTGCGGTGAATTGGCGTTATGCTATATGGACCTGCATAATCTCTACAACTACCTTCAAATATGGTCTTACAAATTGGACATGAGCGTTTGGTTAATCAGCCATCTGTTGTTGTTTGCTTCTTGGCTTAGATGTCAAGAACTGTACACATTTTTCAGTATTGTTGGATTTCTCAAATCGTTAGGTGATCACATAACTTCAGAAAACTTGAACACTGTAGCTAGAACCTTCAATGTTTTAAAGAAACTAGAAACACGCTCTTCTACTATAGTTGTACGATAAGAGCGTTACGATCTGAAACGGCAACCAAACATTTTACAGCCTCTTCACTTTCACTATTTTTAGAATTAATAAACGATTAGTATCGGCCAATTATTAATTGCACCATGCAACCACTGAAGACCATCCCACCAAAAATTCCAATTCAAATTGAGTATTACGGTGGAATCAGGACCGCTTCAGAATTAATAAACTTCACATAGAATCATAAACTTGCATCACAGAAAACAGAAAGAATTTCAGCTTGTGTTGTAGTAAGAATTCAGCTTGGAATTTTAATTGCCTCGATTAGTTGTAAGCTGATCACACGTAGTTCTTCGCCCCACTCAACCTTGGCCTTCCAAAACAAATGTAGTAATATTTTAACCTGCACTATACATGGCGGTGATTTTATCCCATTTTGTTGTTTTTCCGGTCTCATCTAACAGCACCGTAAATACGAAATCATTGTGCACAGGATCTCATTGAAGTCCCAATATCTTTACATTTTCCCCAGATTTTTCAATTCATTTTAGGCATATATCCACATCAGATTGTGGTAAACCATCAAGTACAGTCGGCGAATTCGAGATCCATTTCTTCAATTTCATTTTGGTTCCACTAAATATTTTCACCAGATTGTGGGTATTTTAGCTAGTTCCGATTCTGTTTTGCACCCTGTCATATATCATCTACATATGTTATGTATTGCGTACCGTAAGTCATAGTTACTAATTGGTAATATTCTACTTGAATCTGGCGGCGAGGACTAATCTTAATTTCAGCCTACTATTCGATTGCCCTATAACACCATATGATGTGGCATGAAATACGATCCAGCACGACCAATTTCCTTCAACGAAATTTTTCGCCTGTGTTCTAGTTTTACGTAGTTAGCCATAAACTGCTTTGAAATTCATGATCCTTTGCAAAAGTGCTTCATTGGAGTAGTTTTAAAGGGAATTCTGACTGTAGTGTTCTTTCTGTAGTGCCTTTGTTGGCATACCCTCTCTAGTTTGCAAAAATTTCCGATCGATTGACTCCAATATACTAATTCTAACAAATGCAGGCAATGATATGAATTGTCGCAATTGCCCTATTATGAACCAACCAAATATGGTACGAGGGTGAATCAAAATGTCTTGCAATATCATATGAAAAAAAAGAGTGAGACAACTATATGTTTTTTAAAAAAAAAAATTTGTCGCGGTGAAACTTATAGAAACAAAATTCGATGTAAATTTTACAGTTCGTTTGTTTTCTTCAATTTAGTAGCCCGTGTTTTGAAAAAATTCTAAAATGAATGAAATTGAATATCGTGCCGTTATTAAATTTTTCTGTAAAGATGGACGCAATGCAATTTATATATTCAATTACATATCAAAAGTTTACGGCGAATTTGCACCATCATATTCCACAGTAACAAGGTGGGTAAAATTGTTCAAAAGTTATCGGGAGTCATTAGAAGACGACAACCGCCCGGGTCGTCCCGCAGATGCTATTAGCCATGAAAACATACTTTGGGCAGAATCAATTGTATTAGAGAACCGCCGTATTTCTGTTTCGCGGTTAGCGTGGAGACTTTCCCTTTCATATGGTACCACTTATACCATATTACATGACCACCTGCACATGTCAAAAGTTAGTGCGCGATGGGTTCCCCGTTTGTTGACTGCACAACAAAAGAAAATTCGTGTTCAAATTTTAAAGGCCATTTTAGAAATGTATGAAGAAGATTCAGAAAACTTCTTGGATAACATGCCTGTTAGGCAATGAAACATGGATTCATCATTGGGATCCGGAATCCAAACAAGAATCGATGCAATGGATTAAACGTGGTGAACCACCACCAAAGAAATTCAAAACTCAACCGTCTGCTGGTAAGGTTTTGGCAACAATTTTTTGGGATGCTGAAGGGATATTGATGATTGATTATATGCCACCGAAAACCACAATTACAGGCATCTATTACGCAGAGGTTTTGCGAAAATTAAAAAAGCGATCCGGGAAAAACGGCCAAAGAAAGTTAGAAAAAAAACCTTACTTCTTCACGACAATGCACCAGTGCATAAGGCTAAAGTTGTTCAAGCTGCATTAAAGGACTGCGGCTTCGTAGAAATTCCGCATCCACCAACAGTCCAGACTTGGCACCCAGTGACTACTTTCTGTTTCCCAATTTGAAAAAAAAATTAAGAGGCCGGAAATTTTCCAGTGATTCTGAAGTACAGTCTGTTGAAAATGATTATTTCATGGAGCAAAAGAAAACTTTTTTTTTAGAGGGCTTAGACAAGTTAATTGATCGATGTAACAAATGTATAAACCTTAAAAGAGATTACGTCGAAAAATAAAAATATTGCTGTCTCACTCACTCTTTTTTTTCATATGATATTGCAAGACATTTTGATTCGCCCTCGTATGTTAAGCAAACATTTGGTTTTCATAACTTCGGATTTGCTCCGGACTCGGCTCCTAGTAGCTTTTCAATAGTACCAGGAACATTGAAACCGGGTTAAATGCCCTTTGGGGTACTGGCACTGTCACCTTTCCCAGAATATTTGCTGGGGATCGCATTTAGAATTAAGCAACTTCATCGTTACAGAACCCCTCGTTTTATCCACTCCTTGCATCAAACTTTCACACACAAAGAACGCTTGAAATCCTCTCACAGTGGACATAAGCTCTTATTATTGACTGTTGTTTCACGGATTGGACCGACTGAATATTTTCTAAATCATCGACCCGAATTTGCAATAATTCAAGTAAAGTTTTGATTGTGGGAAAATTCTCATCTCGTGTTTTTTTCCATCCATTTGGATTTCGTATCATTGTCGAATTTGTTTGAAATGATCCGAATGATTCAGAAAAATATCCTTTTTTCGGATTTTTAACTAATCGCCTTGATCCCTCTCAAAATTTCATCAGATGTGCCCAACAACTTACGGATACTACCAGCTGATGGAACGCAAATTGTCGACTTCCATAGATATAAAGGGCGCTTTGATATCTTAGTAATGAATCATCAATGCTCAGATTATAGAGGTAGACACCGCAATAATCAACACTGTATTAAGGACAAGTTGGTGAGCAGAAAAATTTCTGCTAATCAAAGGATAACTTCGTCGTCGATGACATCGCTCTTTCCCAACAAGAGTGAAACAAGTGAAATACAAGTTTGCTCCAAAAATGGTTTTAAAACTCCCCAAAACTCCAAATAATAAAATTAGAATAGTGAATGAAGCTTACGTGAATCTATACGTGCTTTTGTACGTAAACTTGTTTTAAATTCCAAAAATATTAAATTTACACAAATTTCTCGCTATAGATGATTTAATACAAGGACCTAAATTTTCTGAGTTATGTTATCAAACTCCTATTGCGAAAACCCGATATCTAGATAAAATCTTCAATGAGAAACAACTGCATTTATAGACAAATGGTAAGACCAGGATCGACCTACGATGTAGAGTCGTTATCCTGAAAAAGATGCCTTTCTTCTGCTCCAAGCCCAAACGGTTCAGAAATAATTGGTTTGAAGTGCAATCGACAGACAATCGACGGGTACTCATAAACAAATTAATCTAGGTAAAACTCAAGAAGAGTTGAAACGTCTTCAGTTTCCAAGGCTCAAGAATAGCTGCATTACAAACACAAAGATTAAGGCCCCACTCGAATGGAATTCCCTCCCCTATCAAGAACGTAAATCGAATGGTCCGATTTTATTTCACTTCAAACAGAACTACACATGAGTTACACAGAGTTTGAAAACTGCAAAATGGATGTTTGAACAGCACTTGAATATAATTTGACTATAAAATATCATTAAGTTGATTTAATTTTTAATTGATCTATAAAATTTGATTAAAATCAAATAGTTTGGTTGAAGTTTGAACAAAATTAATGCAGCATTTATATAGTTTTGTATCGATTAAAATATGTCGGACATTTGAAATAATTCAACAAGAAGTTTGAAGGTAGTTTGAGACAAGTTTGATTACAAAAAAGTAGTTTAGTGCTAATCTTATGCACAGAAGAGCAATTTTTATACAATTCATACTAACATCATAAAGGTATTGTTTAAAAGTTTTATCTTCACAAAAAATGTGAAAGCACAAAATACAATGAAATGTTTTGGGAATTGATAGAAAGCTAGTCGGGTTGAATACTATTTATATAGTTAAATGTGTCAAAAATATTTGGTAAAGTATTAGTACGATGATATACCAATTATATTATTAAACGATTCCTTTGGGAATTCATTGACTGCTCTCCACATTCATTTGAAATGCAACAAAAATGTGTGTGTTTTCCATACACATACTCTTACACATAAATACGGTAACAAATATTTCCCATTAAATAAACAAAATAACGATAAAACAGAACTAATAAATTATTCAATGCGTTAGTGTATTCCAAAATATTAATAAAAAGCTCGATTGAAAATCAATATGTATTCATGTGTATATGGAAAATGTACATAACCGATATTGGAAAAGTTTTTTTTGAAAATTGATACTTTTGAGTTTTTTTATTTTACACATTTTGCAGATGAAAAAGCAAATTTGCAGCGTGAGTATGTAGCTCGACAAAAAAAAAAAAAAAAAATAAAGTTTTTCAATTTTATTTACACACGAATGAAATCAATTTTTTTGTTCGAACAAAGCTTTGGCCCTGTAATTTGCGCTCTTATTTTATATCCCGCAGTAGAAACTCTGATCCCACTTGTGACAATAAACAAAAGGTAACGATATCAAGCCAGCAAATTATACAGAACTTTTGAAAAAGTATTAAGTTCATTAAAAATTTGGTGAAAATCCCATTTAAGAATATATATGCGGTCATTATACCAGGTATCACGTCTTGGTTTGTTAGACAAAAATTATTTTTGTTTCTTAAATAATTTCTTATAGTTTTATTCTTAATATCTGGGTCATTCAATAATACCTTTGCTATTACACGTTTAGAATACAAAACCATTTTTAAAATACTAATAAAAACCAAAAATGAAAAAAAAAAAAAAAACAAGGTAAAAGCTCTACAAACAACACCCAAATGATTTTACTACTATGTACGAGTATGTATGTACTTATGTGCGTTTGTACACGATTCTAATTTTCTCATCATTTTTGTTATTGTGAAGTGTAAATAACCCAACAAGTATTCATCTCAGCACCATCACTACGGACAAAAAAGAAAAAAAACGAAGATCTTTCGTTTTGTGAAAAAGCACAAAATTATTCATGCACAGTTTAAATAACAAAAAAATTGTAAAAAAGTTTCTACTTTCAGCAACAACAACGACAAAAAGGATTCTCCTCGAATGAATTTTATTTTTATTTTCTTTATATAGAAATGGTCGGTATATTTGCACAAGAGTTTTTTTTTTCTTCTGTTGTACAAATATACAAATAGCGTACACAAAAAATAAAATTCTGATAAGTTGCAAAAATATACAAAATAAATGAACAAAAAGTTTGGGACACATAATATAGTCAAGAACGTATACTAAATTTGTACTGGTGTACTTTTACTGTTCCAGCCTTTGTAAGATAAATTTGATCAACCGATTACATAAAATTGTAGTATCTGAGGTTTGTTTATCTTTCTTTCATTTATAACACAGAAAATTAAAAAAAGCTCTCGACAATGTTTTGATACCGAAATTATTGGAAATTCTGTTGTGAAAGCTCGAGAGGAGGTAAATTATGTAGTAATGAAAATGAATGAAATTTCTATTTTGGACTTTATTGATTCATTGAAAAACTATAAAGTGTTTGATTTATGTTATCCAGATTAACTCATTTTAAAAACGGTGAAAACTATGCTTTTGGTAAATGGTGTATTGCTTAGGTTTTGAAATTTAATTGATTTAAATGATTTAGTTCTGGAAAAAGTTACATATTATTAACCATGGGCAACCTCTTTGTCGGAGAGTAAGACCCCAACCTTGTCAAAAGTTTGGTCCTGAGTGTTGAAGACACGCAGGAAGAATCACTTACAATCAGATACTGTGAACGACGTCTCTTTTTAAAACAAAATGACAATATGACATAGGGAAAAGAATAACACGAGGAATAAAACGATTGGGATTATTGTTGTAGAAGTCTCGATGAAGATAACAGATCTATAAAGAATTATTATACCATATATATACATTGTTACTAAAACTGTTTATTGTTAACCAACCAAAAAACCTTGTTTTGATTAATTAGTCGTGGAAAACAATATCGTGGTAAAGTGAAATCATTATAACATGGGGAAAACAATTGTTTTTTTTTCGGGAAATAAGGTTAACTTGATACGCCTAACCCGAACATGGTAGCAGAGGTTAAAACATTTAGTGAAAAACAGTTAAATAACGGGAAAGAACAGTTAGTGTTTAAAATAAAACACCGTGGTGTTGTATAAAATTAAGTGTAGTGTATCAACAAGCATAGTGTGATAGTAAATCCATAGTGTAGTCATGACGGAAAAGCGAATTAAAGGTTTAGTCGCTCAACGAACTGCTGTTATTGCAAAGCCATTAGTTTAATAAAGCACCTACCACTTACCGATGCCCATTATTTTGAGGCCATTGGCAAACTGCGAGAACGTCATAGTCGGAAGAAACAGATCATCAACTCATACATCACAACGTTCTTGGACCAGCCACCAGTGCTTTTGTCCAATCCTACTTCGCTGAAACGGTTACTTTGGGACGGCACAGGAGAAAAATGGGCAAATGATTCCAGCGATGAGGAATTTCCCACCATACAGCAATTTTTGGAGTTTGTTCAGAACAGATTTGACGCTCTTGAGGACCTAAAAACATATCAGAGTGGAAACAAGGGCCAAAACCACAGAAATTTTCTGCTGCGTGGCCATATATCGTCCACATATACTACGTGTCCTTGTTGTCATGAGGACAACCACAAATTATATCTTTGTACACAGTTCAAACAAAAATGTAAATTTATACAGATGGATCGCAGGTGTTACAATTATCTAAACGTCAATCATTTAGTTTTCAACTGCATGTTGAAAAAACGTTGTACACTATGTAAGAAAAAGCACCACACTTTACTTCATAACCAACCAAATTGACACACTCAAATTATCTAAAGTTTCGCTCTACAAAGAGTCAGATGTCAGTTTAAACATTGAAAATACAAATTCGGATGTAGCAACTAATGTTTTGAATGTTCAAGAGGTTAGAAATACAAACAACACGGTGTTACCAACAGCAGTGGTGCAGTTTTGCTGTGACAATGATAAAATCAAGGGTGTTTGTCGTATATTTCTTGATTCCGGATCACAAGTTTCATTTGTCTCAGAGTCATTCGTGCGGAGACACAAATTATCAATCACACAACGAACACTGCCAGTAGCCGGGATTGGTAAGGTAAAAGCAGGGAAAACGAAGCAAAACGAAATGGTAGCATCAGTAGATGAACATATTCTGCCCGTAGTCACTGCAAGGCTTCCTCAGCTCAGTTTCACTCGAGAGGATCACAAGTATTTAACAAACATTAAGTTAGCTGATCCATCGTTTAATGTGCCTAGGGACATAGACGTACTCATTGGTGCGGACCAATTCTTTAATATCTTGAAAGAAGGTCAAATTCGCAATCAACAAAATCAAGTGATTGCTCAAAATACTAAGTTTGGCTGGGTAGTGGCTGGAAAGAACGGGTAAACGAGAACAGAAATGAGTTTATCAGCAATTGAGGACAGTCTACATTAAGTGATGAGGAGACAACAACTAGAGATTCAGAAAGACGGTATGTAGTTCGCCTGTCCTTTGAAGCACCATCTAGTTTACCGAAATCGTTGGGATTAGCGATGAGCAGGTTAAGGTCCATAGAAACCAAGTTCAAATCCAATCCAGAATTTGAAAGGCTATACAAGGCATTCATGAAGGAGTATAGTGATCTTGGCCACATCCGTTTGCTGAGCATCAGTGAACGAATGGAACATGGTTATTTTATTACATACCGCATCATGGGATTTTAAAGAAAACGTTCCAAATTGAGAATACGATTCGGGTCGTATTTGATGCATCAGCCAAGACATCAAATAACAAGTCATTAAATAGCATTTTATTGGTGGGCCCAATAGTGCAGTCGTCGCTATACTCAATATTGCTGAGATTCCGTATTCATGAGTTCGTTTTTACGAGTGACAGTCAGAAAATTTATCGGCAAATTATGGTATTGTCAGAAGATCGCAAATGGCAACGAATAGTTTGGAGAGAATGAGAAAATTATTTCCTGTACAACACTATGAATTAACCACGGTGACGTACGGAACAGGAGCAGCTCCGTTTTTGGCAACGAGGACCATCAACCAGATAGCAATAGATAACCAAGCCCAGTATCGAGTAGCTTGGGGAAATGGACCTCAAACTGTTCCGAGATATTAAGCGATATGCCATCAACCAATATTATATTAAACAACCGATCAATTGATGAACGACCTGATCTTATGAAGGAGCTCGGGATGCTGTGGGATCCACAACATGATAACTTCACTTTCGAAATCCAACTCGATGAGAAAATACCATTCACGAAACGGAAGCTGTTAAGCGAAGCCAGCAGAATATTCGATCCTCTCGGTTTGGCCGGCCCGTGCATAGTGTCAACAAAAATCCTATTCCAAGAGTTTTGGAGAACTAAGTTAGATTGGGATGATGAGTTACCCGTCCAAACAGAAGAAAACCCGGCAGATTTAGTGTCGAGAGGAGCCAATGCTGTTCTTTTGAATGGTTGAGTGATCCTGATCGAATATAGGAAGGTACGCCTAACGCACCAGAGGAAGTTTACGAGTATGCAACCACTATAAAAAAGGTTTATACGAGTGTCTTGATGGAACCTGCGAACGTGTTTCCAGGTTTGAACGATCATTATGGTAATTGCGCTAATTCAAATGTGGTTTAAAAACATATCACAACCCAAGGAGTCAAGAAACTTTCGCTTAACAACAGAAGAGATACAGATTGCCGAGTATGTCTTAATAAGAAAGATTCAATATGAACATTTCGATGACGAATTAGTACAACTCAAGATGAACTCTTTGTAAAAAGGAACTCTCCGTTACGCAGCTTAGATTCGTTTGTCGATAACCAAGGCATCTTGGTGAATTACCATGTGAAACATCCAATCATATAGCCGTGTAAATCTCCCGTCGTAAAAAGGTTAGTGAGAGATTATCATGTCCGTTACAGAAACGCCGGTCCAAATCTCTTAAGTTGTTTATTGAAGCAAAGGTATCATATTTTTGGGGGAAGAAATATTGTACGATACATACATATATCAAAGATGCGTACAATGTTGCAAAGCCAAGCGAACTACACAATAACAAATGATGTCGGATCTCCTGAATTGTAGGGTTCATATTGTATTTTAGTGTAAAAATACCTAAATATCTAGTCAGAGCAGCCACTAATCCAAAAATAACCTTTGCAAAAGTTGTTGAGTTCAGAGAGAGACAACGGATGGTGACCTTGACTTTGACCTTAAAGGTCATTTAAAGGTCAATTCGAATCGATTTAAATAGAAATCCTTCTTTTTAACCCCGGATTCGAAAAGAGTGGTACATTTTACGTCCGAATATGTATTTTCCATGACTACAATGCGGTTTTTGTTTGAAAAAATGTCGACCAAATTTTTTCTCATCGGACTGGCGGAGGTATGATTCGTCAATGTCAAATTATCGTTAAGTGGACGCAAATTCTAAAAATAATTCTCATTCGACACATAAAATGAAAGGTTATTTTGTTATGACAATCTACATTGACTTAGTTATGTTTAAGTATGACAATCTACAATTTTACTACAATCGGTTAAGAAACGGCCAAGTCCTCCCTAATTGGCCGCTTCCCAGAACTTTATCTTAAATACATTTTAGAATTCTTGGAGAACCATTCCTGGTTAACATGAATGAATTACACTAAAATCAAAATGACCAAACATTCCAAACATAATGCATAATACTTCATGCAACTAGGCGAATTTGTTTATGGGATGACAAAATTTCAAAGTTTATCTCCAGTCAAAAATCGACACTCGGTAAAGTCGGTAGGGACCTAGTTGCCGTTAAATCCAACATTGAAGATTTTAGTGTATCTCCCATCATCAATGAGGAGCAATCATGAACTAGTATAGCTAACCGATCACCAGTAAAGCTTTCATGAGGAGCCAATCAATATAGGTAATCAACTGATGTGCTGAAAATGTCGGCCTAGATTAAAACAGGTGGTTGCTATCATTTTAGAAAATTAACGTTTTATTGATAGAAATCAAATTCTTCGCGATCAATTGGATCGACTTCATTCAAAAATTCATACATATCGATTCTGTCGCCTGAATCTGAGCAAACTTCTATTTGCTCAATAACGTGATTTAAATCAGATCGTCGAAACCGCGGTCTAATCGATTTTCCCCCCACAGTCAAAAGAAATTCTAACTGTTTTGTGAATTGAAACTCAATCAATTTTTTTTCCGACATAATAGATGCTACATAGGCAAAAAGTGTGCCAATCGTGTGCTTCTCCACAATTAATTGATAACTCTGAAAATATTTAAAAAAATTTTTTTTTAATTAATTGCGATTAAATGATGTGGCGAAATTACATATATATTACGATTCTCATCTAGAAGTCTGAAAACGTTTCGATCGCTTTCCGTTCGATGTCCAATTAATCCAAAATTCTCTTTGATATCGTTTTCTATTCGACAATTTTGGAGATATATCCGATTATAATTACACGTTTGAAACATCTTAACGAGTTTACTGTCAAGCTTTCCGGAAATTATTATTTGATTTAAATGAAAGCCATAGAATACGTATGGATAGATCGTTTCAAAATTTTCTTGTTTCAAATGTACAAATTTAGAACGTTTACCAAACCCAAATTTTAGCCAACTTATAAAATTCTCTATAAAATTGAACGAATTTTTTGTAGAAATGGTAATCACGATACGGTGTAGCATTTTGGTTTCATTGTTTAATACAAAATCAGTGTTATAGATCCATTCGCCGTCCAAATCAAATATTATATGTAGCCTCTCAGCCCTTGTCAAAATTTCGTACAAAATTTCCGAACATTTTCCACTTGAATCAGTTTCTCTTACTAGTATGGTGGGGGTATAAGGTGCTAGATTAATCCTTTGTATAAATGCTGATATATTGGTGACATTTATTAATTGAATAGGATAAGCACCATACAAGCGCTCAAATTTATTTATTGGAATGAATACGGCAGGCTCTGAAAACGGTGCTCTTTTGAATAATTTTTGAAGTTCAATACTGTAAGGATCATGGAGGATTAGTTCATTTGCGGTTTCATTGGACACCCAGGCAAATCTATAAAGTTTAAACTGCTAGACATAAAGTTCAGTTTAAGTCCTCTTTACTTACCGATTAGTTTCTTCCATACTGATGTTCAAATAATTGGAAAGGATTACTTCGTTCGTTAGTGAAACCAATAACACTAAATTGAAAACACAAAAAATGGCGTCTATCTTACAAAAACATTTTTTTTATGTACTCTTGTATTTTTTTATAAATGATATTGGGTCGAATTAATCGTATTATTTAGTATTTCTGTAGAGAATCTTAATTATTGAACTTCGTTATTATATTTTATGTTTAAAAGATAAGATAAAAAAGAAAATTTTGATAAGATATTATTATTTTGGTTTCGAACAGTTTGTTTTTGATCACTTTAATAATCTATAGATCGATAATGTTGTCTTCTTCTATATTGATTAATGTTGTATGTTCGATAACTCGCTTCAATTTAATTTATTTAGCACGATTTCCACGTAGGTGCAGTGAAAATCCAAACACTATTATTTATTTTGATTAACTTTATTATTTATTTTAAATTTACAATTTATATTTTAATTTTGTAATTTTCTTCTTGCTCGTATCGATGTTGAAATAAGATTGACGATTCCAAAAAATTGTTAGCTGTCATATCCAAAGATTTGCTATACAAAATATAAATGGAATAATTTATGACAGTGTCATCTATGAATCGATATATTAATTCACGCTCTAAATATAGAACATAGAATTTACAGTGTGCTTATTAAATTTGTGTTGCCATGAAATTACTGTCTGTCAAATTATACAAAATAATTAATTGATAGAATGTCAACAAACAATGAAAATTGTTGTGTTGCAATTAAATTAATTTATAATCAAAGTTAAGTGTTTTAATAATTAGGTAAGTAAATAGAATTTATATAATACAAATGGTTTAATCACTAAATGGAGTTTCAAATATTATTTCTTGCAGGTATGAACTACAACAAAATATTGATGACGCCGGTGTATATTTGGATACTACACATCAGCTGTTGGTCAGATAAGTTTATACAAAATTGTAGGTTTATTTGAACGCGATTCTTTGATGTTTTCTTTTCCATTTTAGATCTCGTCATTAATATTTACTGGAGTTTCGATGATTCTCAACATTGTATTTAACCATTCGTTGCCATCAAGATATTTTTATAAATATTAAACGAACAATAATTGTATATATGTATATCTGTAAATTTTTTCTGAAAATTGGCATGCTACTATTTTCCGGTCTGAAAAAACGATCTAGATCAGGTCATGACTTTGCGAAAATACGTTTAGGGCCTTAATTTTGGAAAACAAAATTAAAACAAATTGAAAGTATGGTGAACAAAATGATAAAATAAATTTTATTTATTTATTTATTTTTTTTGCCTGAACGAAGTAAATTCAGAAAGTTGTAAAATTAAAAACTTTTATTTATATTTTGATTTTTCATACGGCAAGACCAATCCGAACAGCTAAAGCAAAAGGCATGGAAAAAATGTCTGAGGTAATTATGATACTTAATAAATCTCAATCCCAAGAACACCTTGATTAAATGCAACGAATAAATGCGCGTCGTATCGCAAACGAAAATGATGAAGAACGAAATCAGTGGTTAGAAGACATGCGACAACGAGCATCACAACGAATCACAAACGAAAATGATGCACAACGAAATCTGCGATTAGAAGAACAACGCCGTCGCAATGTTCGACGGCAACGAGCTATGGCACAGAATCCAGTACGAACCTATAAAGATACCGTAAACTACGCCAGCGTTAATTACATAAATGATTGGGACCCTTCAACGTTGTGTGTATTAACTGCGGAGCCCTCCATTTCCCCGAAGAAAGAGTAGCAAAAAGTAGTCGAGTAGCAAAGAGTAGCCGAAACTTAAACTCATGTTTCGCTTTAGCTTCATTCAACGTAAGCGATGATAATAGATCTATTGGAGGAAATATTGCGAGAACAAAATATTTATGCCCAAAGTTACATGAGGATGAATGGTACATATAACCTCCAAATATGCAGCTCATTTTTACAGTGCCAGATGGTGTGGATTATAGACGGTTCAACCCTCCTGCATGTAATGAAGTATGCGTTGTTCTTACACTTAACGGCGATCAAAGTTTCCCGTCAAATGAAATGGTGGTAAAAAACAACGTGGCAAAGATGTTGTCATTTTGAAAAATATCGACCATCGTGTGGAGCCCTTTACCTATCCATTGTTTGCCACTTGAAATACCTTAAGCAAGTCGTCCACATCTAACACGACTTGAACTAGCGCAATATCGTATAGATTTTCGACCTGAACACGCCAAAAGTCTTTCTTTTCAAACTAATTTAACACCCAACCTACGTCAAACAGTTTTCAACGCTTTACATTTTGGTGGACGACTTTTTTAACAATATCTCGTCGATACTTTCATTCGAGTTGAACGTGATCACATCCAATGGATCAAATTTAATAAAAAAACTATTTTAGCCGATCAGTATGCAAGTGTTACCCGACTTATCAACGGCTTAGCTGCGAAACAGAATGCAGTTGTTGGTGAAAAAATAATACTACCATAATCATTCACCGGTTCAACGCGTTACTATACTGAACATTTCGAAGATGCAATGGCTATTGTTCGTCATCTTAAACCGCCAGATTTCTTCATCTTCATGACTTGTAATCCCGATTAGCCAGAAATTAAAGAAGCAGCGCGTATTATATCTGATAATGGAGTTATCATACAGCAGTCCGCTCAAGATCGTCCCGATCTCATCGCTCGAATTGCGAAACAAAAATTTAATGAAATTATACAATCGAATTTCAAAAACGTGGACTACCACTTATACATTTGCTGTTGATCATGAATCCTGAAGATTGAATCCATAATCCAGAAGAAATTGATGATCTAATTTCAGCTGAAATTCCAAATACCGACGACCCTGAATTGCAGAAATTAGTGTTAAAGTTTATGATTCATAATCCGTGCGGAGTGGAGTTAAATTCAGATGCTACATGTATGGTCAATAAAAATGGAAAATTGCAGTACCGCTTCGGTTTTCCAATGGAATTCAAAGAAGTAACATCTCTAGCGGATGATGAAAAACTAAAGTGTCGTCGTCGTTATGACCCCAAATTGCGCAGGATAATCGACGAGTTACACGAGATAATCGTCATGTGGCCACATATAATGCTTATTTGCTGAAAAAATTCCAATGTCACATCAATGTTGAATATGTTGGCAGGATAGGTCCGTTAAAATGTTTATATAAATACATCTACAAAGGACACGATTGCGCTTCAATAATAAGGTTGTCGAAAATCAACGGAGTTTGATTTATAATGAAGCAGACACCTTATGTGGAAGGTCGCTGCATTACACCACCTGAAGCATGCTGGCGATTATTTGGCCACGAAATCCATAGAAAGAGTCATATCGTTCAGTGCTTGAATATTCATTTACGTGGTCAATATCGAATGCAAGATATTGACCAAGCCCAAGAAGATCTGGCAGATATTGGACAAAAAGGTTCAATGTTAGAAGCGTATTTTCGATATAACCAGGCGTTGAAGCAAATGCAAACAAACCAGAATTAATACTAGTACTATTGGCAAATGCCCGAACATTTTAAATGGGATGGAAAAACGAGTACATGGGAACCGCGAATCCGTCGATTGCGTGTCATTGGTCGAATACACAACGTAAATTATGTTGCTCAACCAGAATGCTTCCATTTGCTAGTACTTCTCTCTCTCTCTATCATGTGAAGGACGCAACAAGTTCTGATGATCTACTTCCTGTTAATGAAATTCGTTATGCGACATACAAACGAGCTTGCCTAGCTCATGGCCTCGTCTTCGGCGATAAACAGTGAATAGATGGTATAGAAGAATCAGCACTGTCCAAAATGCCTTCGGTAATGTCCGTTTAGATTCTTATTTTTGGATGTCCCGAAGATCCAAAAGGTCTCTGGGAAAGATTCAAAAATCAGTTGGCTGAAGATTTTATTCTGCAAGCACGATGCTGCAATCAAACGTGCTTATCGTATTATTCCATTCAAGTTAAATACGACAGCAATAGAAGATTTTCGTTTCTGACATTGAGAATTACGAAGATGACCAAAACATGGACGTTCTAAATTCTGATGAGTCTGCTGCTACTGGAGAAAGCATGTATCGGCTTCTGCAAGGAAAACAGATTGAAATTGTGGACAGTATTTTACGGGCAGCCAATGACTCTAACTATGTTGAAACAAAATGTTTTTTCACAGATGGACCAGGCGGTACCGGTAAAACCTTCGTGTATAAGACCTTGTATCACTTACTTTGTGACCAAAATCGCAAAGTAAAATGTATGGCATTTACTGGAATTGCATCAACTCTATTGCCTGCTGGACAAACTTGGCACAAGACATTTTGTCTGAAAGTTCCGCTTTCGTCAGATTCAATTTCCAGCATTAAACCTGGTTCAGTCAAAGCTACAGAACTCGCTCAAGTTGATGTTTTCCTTATGGATGAGGCACCGATGTTACCAAAGTATGGTTTACAAAATATGGATCGGTTGTTGCGGTCTATTGCAAATTCAAACTTGCCATTTGGAGGGAAAATTTTAGTACCCCAACCATAGTGAAACACTCGATTTGTCGATCAAAAAAAGTCATCTCTGGAAACATTTCAAAAATTTTTCGTTAAAAAAAAATATGCGTGTCGATCCTGAACAGGAAGCATTCGCAAAGTATATTCTGAAACTGGGAAATTGAAATCTTCCAAAAAATGACTTCAATGAAATCGAATTACCTGAGGATATAATTTCCGGTGGTAATTTAATCGAAGAAGTATTTGGAAATTGCCTTGCGAATCAAAATTACGATGGAATGAAGGGACGTGTTATTCTCGCGCCGCTGAACAAAGAAGTCAGTAATATTAATGCTGAGATCGTCGATCGTCTCCCAGGAGAATACAAATCGTATAAAAGTCATGATTCTGTGAAGGATAAACAGGAAGGAGGTATTGAATTGACGCCAGAATTTCTTAATTTGATTGAAATTGTTGATTTGCCACCCCATGAATTAAAACTAAAGAAAAATACGATAATTATGCTAATGCGTAATTTAGATATTTCGCAGGGTATGTGCAATGGTACACGCCTGATTGTTACCGAATTATGTAACAACGTAGTTAAAGCAAACATAATTACTGGCGAAAAATCTGGATGTACAATACAACGACATCAATTTCCGCTTCGACCAGCGTTTGCGAAGACCGTGCATAAATCTCAAGGGCAAACGTTCGAATTTGTTGGCACCTTCGTGTACCTGTCTTTAATCAAGGTATGTTGTACGTAGCATTTTCTCGTGTTAAACGACAAAATAGCTTGAAAGTTCTGTTACTACCTGAAAAGGAATATCGCATATACATATAATGTTGTGTCGAAAGAAACATTGAACGCTCCTGATGAAACTTTTATAAGTCTTGATAGTGACAGCAATGACGGTTACCTCGGCAATTATGTCTCAGCCTAAACTTTCACCTGTGTACAATTTTTAGTTTTAATCCTTTCTTTTTAGTAAGATTCTTTAGAAGTGCTGTGTGCCTATCGCTTGTTCCAAGAAGATTCGGTGTTCATACTTGAATAACAGAATGTCAACATAATTTGACATAAAAGCTTAGAAAGATTTAAAAGTTTGATGAGTGACCTTATTTGTATTTACTAATATTTTCGTATTACTTGCAGCATCATAACTAACTCCTTATTAATATAAATATGATACGTGACCTATTCTAAATTTGTTTATAGAATACAATTTTTGTCTCAGTATATATGTAAATGATTTTTGCATGAAAGCTCTGTCGTACATAAATAATTTTTTGAAAATTTTGTAATCCGATTAATTGTTATACGTTGTACATGCTGTACATTTAAACATGTATATGTACATAAGTCAAAAGCTTTATTTTATTTGCATACATAAAGCTTTTAATGTACAATCTAAATTTTTCAGAATATGACATAATGAATATTTCATTTGTTATGTTATCGCTCAAATTACTAGAAAATCAGCACATCATCATCATAATTTTGGGAGTACGTGCTTTGAATATCAATTATGTACACAAAAAAATGTTTTTTTTTTTAAAGATTTCCATTGTACAATTTAATTAAAAAAGAAAAGTAAATTTGGTATAAATTACTTGAATTACTTGCAAGATGATAACTGCATTCTCAACCTCATCCACAATTAGGTATTTAAAGGAAAATTTATTGTCTTTTCCCCATTTTCATCTCTTCTTGGCTATCTATGATTATACGATGAGATATTACCATCCTAAACCTTTCGGAAAAACTGGAAAATGTTAAATCAATATCTATAGACAAAATACAAATATGTGTAATCTTTACCTGCTTCTGTCGAAGCAGGAAGTATGAATGGATATAAAATAAATCCTAGAGGTATTTTATTTGGATTTTTATTTGGCTTTTAGAGTATAATTACTTTGAAAAATTTCAAAAACTAAAAATTTATCAAAGAGGTAAGAGTTTGTTTATTGATTTGTAGTGGGTGTCTTTTGGGATAGCGTCACTGAATGCAAAATTATAATATTGTTAAAACAGTGAAACCAATTTCCTATTAAAAATATACTCTCAGTATTCCAATAAGGAGATTCGTAAAAATAAGACATTTTATTACTCGTAACCTTTCAATTTAGAATACAAAATAAATTTTCTAGAGGGAAGCAGACTAATATTTGCCTATTTTCGAAACGCATCTTTAGCAATGAAGTCTTTTTGATATTTATAAATATTTTCATTTCAAGGTCAAGTCGGTTTTTTAATGAATACTCCTATTTTTGGCAATGGATTCTGAAAGCGCGTGAAATTCTACGTTCAGCTACACGGTATCATGATAAGGATCAAAGGTCATTTCAAGGTCAGGTTGCTTAATAATAATTTTAAGTAATTTTGTATACTTTACAAAAAATAAAGAACCAAGGTATACCAAAAGCTATTAGATAAATAATAGAATTTTATTGAAATTTTTCCTCTTAATCAAAAAATTTGTATTTTTTTTTTGAGGTTTGAAGCACAGCAAATTTTTTAAGAGGAATCTCTTTCTTGAAAATATGATTTAGGATAAAGCACCACTATTTGGGTACGCTTTCCTGCGTTCAATCATCGGTAAGAAACTTGATGTCCATGATCCACGACGAAGACGTACCAGAAGATAAGACCTGAAAAATACTGATCAATCGAGGCATAAAGCCTGTGTCAACCAATGGAAGCAAACCAAAGAAAAATTCAAGTGAAAAAATTATTTAACATTTCACCGAATTAAATGTTTAAAAATTTCTCCAAGATTAACAATACACAGTTGTATTCTTCGATACAAGCTTTGAACAGTTTATAAGAGCATATACATGATTCTGAAAATATTCGTGATTCGCTCCATCATATTTCCTCTAGTTGTAGTTAGGAGCCTGTGCATAAACTAAATTTTTCAATTTTCCCCACCGATTGGGATATCTTTGATTCAAAAATTGTTGAACCGGTAAACTTCTATAAGCAGGTGCCATTGTTTGTAAATCGATATCAACTAGAATGCATTTGTCAAAAAATTAGGGTACGTTTCTGAGTTAACAGTACCATCAAAAAATAAGGGGTATGTTACGAGACTCCAACGATTTTGGTGATCGACTGCTCGAACCCAATGAGGATTTTGTGGAGACCAATAATGGCAGTTCGGCCGATTTAGTTGACCTGTGTTAAGGAAAATGGCTTCATCGGAAAACATGACGTGCCTGCAACAATTGGAATCTTCTTTCAAAATCAGGTTGCATTAGTTCATAGGTCAATGTTATGTGATATAGATGAAACCGATGAAGTCTTACAATTCTCCTTACGGTTGCTCTTGGAACGCCAGATTACACTTGAATTTGTCGAGTTGAAATATGGGGATCTAAATTGACCATAGCAAGCACTACCAGAATTCGTGGATCGTTCCGCTCAACAGTCACGAGTTCTACGACGTCGCCATATTCTTCGAAGCTATTCATTGATTGGACCCAAATGGTACCTGAAAATCCATCCTTCTCTACGTCTTCGTCGTTGGTCATGGACATCGAATTTTTTTACCGATGACTGAACGCAGGAAAGGGTACTCAAGTAGTGCTGCTCTATCCTAAATAATCTTTTCAAGAGAACGATTCCTCTTAAAAAATTTATTGTGGTTCAAACCTCAAAAAACAAATACAAATTTTTTGATTAGGAGGAAAAATTTCATTAAAATTCTATTATTTATCCTTGAAATGACCTTTGATCCATATCATGATACTGTATGGCTGAACGTAGAATTTCACACGCTTTAAGAATCCAGGTTCAAAATAAGGTATTTCCATTAATAAAAACCGATTTGACCTTGAAATTACTATGCAATTTGACATCTAGGTCAAATTCAAGGTCATCATTTGATTTCCCCCTAAAATTTGTTCAACTTTTGTATCTATATTTTCTTTGATTTAGGCCTTCCCCTTGGGATTATTTGAGTGTTTTTTTTAAATGAGTAACCCTGTATACATATTCGTTCAAGCTAAATCTTAAGGTTTGGAGGCTGTGAGAATTTTTAAATTTTTTAAAATTTTTTTACAGTTTTATATTAATTGGGATTTTATTTCGACGTCACATGACTCGTCTACCTACCCACTTTTGTACCTATCAATAATCTTTCAAATTTATGCAGCCTCGAAATGATTTCTCGGAAATACAAGTAATAAAGCCAAGGTATCACCTCGGAAATTGTTACTGCTAAGCTCAACTAATTGCTTAAATTGGTTTATAGTTACAATTACAACTAGTTATCAAATGGAACAAAAGTTCCTGTATACCTGGAGTAGATCAGTTGACGTAAATGTTTATCAGTTGACGAGGCTCAATAGCACAATCCCCTATCATCGACCAACAGGTTATTTCGCATTATATTGTTGAATATTTGCTATTTTTCATGACAACAAGTACGTCGGAATTTTTCCCTAACAATTCCCCTGCAATTCTGAATTCTGATTCAAATTTGAAATGACCTTATTTAAGCTCAGATTAGGATCAAAATCAGAAGCAAGGAAAAATATTTCAGAGTTTGATTTAATATTTTTTCCTACATGAATGTGCTTTGTTTAACTGGATACTAATAAAACATAAAAATGCCGGTTTATATCTAGCAGCAGAGAAGCAATTGGGATTGTTCATCAACCACCGTCGGTCTTATAGGCTCTTTAAATTTTCTAGTTTTCACTCGTAAAATAATAGTTTTTGATATTGTGTTTTGACATACAATCTAACTACCGAAAACCACAACAGTTTAATGAAAGTTCAACATTCAAATTTATAAAATTTTGTTGGAATATTAATTGGTATGATCGTCGAATGTATATTTAGAGTAGAGGCTACTTAGAATCGAGCAGTTGCTGAGAGAGATTCTTACCAGACCTCACCTTCTCATGGCCAGTGAATAAAATGATTGTGTGCAAGATCGTTTGTTGGGCTAACCACTTGCAACGTTCATAAAGAACGAAAGGTCTCAATAAAGATGGAGTAAGGGTCGATTTCGGCCTTGAAGCTGAAGTAGATTATATTAATTGGGACAAATGGTTCTATGAAAATAAACACAAAAAATTTGTAAGGGAATACATATAAAATATGGGGTTTACTTTAATTCACGCTTAACGATGAAAGGAATGTGCCAAAATTATTCAAGGCTCTGAGTTTGTACGGTGAACATGAGGATGTTCAATTTTGATGTCTCATTTTAAATTTTACGCCATTTAAATATTTTGTACTATATTATGCTGTCATTCTTGAACCGATTAAACCGTAACGCGTATTTATTATTAAAAATTTTATCAGTTTGGAGAAAACTTTTCAGAAGTTGATCGAAAATTTCTTATACAAAATATGGTCAAATAAATGCTCCATCAAACACGGCTATTCGAAATAAAATAAAAAATTTGAGGAAACCAGTTCTGTTAAAGATCAAAGAAATGAAATTTACAGTCATAGCTGTTAGTGCTAGTGTTGCTGAGGACCCCAGACATTCAGTTAAACATTAAACCATCGGCGGCTTTATTCGATATTTTGCACAAGGATTCTAAAATGCCGTCAGTTTGAACATGGATTATGCATATGTCAACCGGACTTTGCTTATTGTCATATATCCACTGTGACTTTTGACCTTTTGAAAGAAAAATTTGGTAATCGAATAATTCCATTTCATTGGACTTTTTCCTAAGGGGTTTCTTGAAGAGTATCAAGCTTAGCACTGACATTCAACCTCAATTATATAAAAATAAAAATGTCATTGCAAACTTTGGTAAAAAAATATTGGCTTGCAGAACCAATTTCTTCAAGCGAAAATTTAAAAGCATGGCAATATTTCCACCGATTTTCAGAATAAAGCCACTTGAATTTTATACAACAAAAATTCAGTTTTTCTACTTTCACATCAAATTACCAGCAAATCAAATATTATACAAATTAAAATCTGAATTTTATATTCATTTTATAGCTATCCAATAAAGACATTGACTTTAACTATCTTAGAAAAAATGAACGTCAAACAAATATTTGACTAACATCTTTTGCCTTTTTTTTCATCTTAAATATAAATTAATATTGTAAAATCCAATTACCTGATTGCTGAGACGACAAAAATTCTTCACGAAGTGAAGATTTTGAAAATATTTGTTTAATAACCTGCAAACAAAAAGGCCCGGCTTGAACCCGAAATGCAGATAATTTTATAACCACAAAAATGACAAGTACGAAAACAAAATTACGACGCTTTTTTTATTTCCGTTAGACAGAAATAAATTTAGGGGAGGGAGAAATTACCAAAAAAATTTTTTTTTATGAACAGAGTAAAAAAATGTAGTTATTGTGATTCTACTCTAATTTCCATTTATTTTTGTTAACATAAATGTTGATAAGAGACGTCTTGGTATTTTACATAGTCTTTGGTTTAAAACTCAAAACTCACTAAAATAAATTTGAAACTGATGGTATTAAGCTTTCTAAGCTTCGTTCTAAGCTACTTTCGATTTAAATACGCCTAAAAAGCTTCGCATTTCTATATATTTAATATAATTATTTGTCTTTTGCTAAAGGGAATTTCCACCAATCCGTCTTTTGTGATAAATATAAATTCGTTTAAGTCAAGAGAACAATACATCATTATGAGACTATAAATATCTGATTCATACAATTTTTTGCTGGCTTCCAGTGATCCGTCCATTCCATTATGTTAAAAAAAAAAAATAAAAATTACCCCACATTTTATAAATTAAACAATAAAAATGAGTTCCATCGCACCAAAAACTGATAAAATTCTATGTTATTGTTTTCTTGTCTGCTTGTTTACATTCGAACGAATTTCAAAATAAAAATCGTCGCATCACTGAGCTTTTTGTGTGTGATTTCAGCTTGAATTGGTTTTTAAATATAAAACTGTTTTTCTTTTGTTAATAAAAATAAATATTTTCTTTTAATTACAGCGTGGATATCTGTACAAGAAAAATAGCAGCAAATGGCAAATGAGATGGTTTCTATTGTATCAGGTAAGTGTTATACAAAACACTAATTATTATTACGAATTCGTATCACCCTTTTCCTTTAAACCCCACCCCAAAAAAAAAAAAATGTATATTTCACGTGGCAAAATTAAGACCGGAAAAGCGCGTTTTATTTTGCCGACACACACAAATAAATATCCAAAATAACAAAGAAAGCAATTTCCCGTTTTAGTATTACATATGTAGGTATATACATAAAAAAAAATCCTATTTTCACAATTGTATTAAGCATGTCGTAACGGAAAAATAACTTTTTGTTTTGTTGTTGTTTTACAATATTATTAACTGTACTAGTATATCCTGTATGCCGTAGCTATAAAAAAAAGCTCTCTCCGGTTTTACATATATAAATATACAGTTTAGCTTGCGTGACAAAATTATAAATTTAACAAATTAAATTGTTATGGATTTACAGTTTATTAATTTTTAATGTTGTTTTTGAATAGAGCTTTTTTTTATGTCACCCAAACCATATAAATCTCCCGTGATGTGCGAGCGAATAAATTTTATTTAATTTTTAATAGGTTTTGAAAGCACAATGAAATATATAATGTTTGTGTATATAGTGTAGAAATGAACAATGTCAAGGTTTTAAATGGACAAGGTGTAGGTCAATTTGTTTGATTGCATTTTGCACGTAAATTTGTAGTTTACCTATTAAAATATCTAGCTCGGTTCAACAGTGTATTTGCTACAAGTGCACGTTGTACATAAACTCATTTTATTACATGATTCATTCGCCTCTTAGGGAGTCTCATTAAAAATAATAAAATAAATAAATTAAATTAAAAAATTCTAACTTTAATTTATATGATTTTAATATGTTCCGAAGATTGTAAGAGAATTTAATCCAGTTTCGAACTGAAGAGCTTATGATTATGGAAAAAATAATCTTCTCACCAGGCCGCGGCAACTGAACTGATTATACCACAATTTACATTCTATAAGTACAGAATGTACTGTGCTGGATGTACTAGCGAATCATACTAATACAGACAAATTCTCTTACAATTTTTCTTCTGCACGACATTCACACAGCTCTATTTCTGTGTACGCTAATTTTACTTTAATTTTTGAATGTTAATTAATTAATTCGTGCAATTTCTAATATGAAACCGGTCCTTTGACCACACGTAGAAGTATTGATTTTTTCATAATCATAAGCTCTTCAGTTCGAAACTGGATTAAATTCTCTTACAATCTTCGGAACATATTAAAATCATATAAATTAAAATTAAATATATAGAATTCTGTCTATCAGTCGGTTTCGTTGAATGATTGTTCGTAAATAATAATATACTTCTACTTGTTAATTTGTAAAAAAAACACATTTAAAATGGTCTAAGGACCGGTTGCATATTAGAAATTACACGAATTAATTAATTAACATTCAAAAATTAAAGTAAAAAATTCTAACAAAATTGAATTTCAATTCTTATTTGAAGCTGCCATAAATCTATTCGAATTTTATGTTGCATACGAGTATGAATAATTTTCATTATTAAAATACGCTTGTAGAGAATTCATTTACTGGCATTTATGCGTTACCGTATTTTTGTACATAATTGGCCATAATCGGAAAAATCCTTTCTTAGTTCACGCTTGTTGGATGAATCGTTTCATATTCAAGTCTAAATTCGTGGAGCAACGAAGTCGTCCAATTAATTTAATGTTTTAATATTTCGAAACTTGAAAATCAGTTTGATCAAATACTAATATTAATTTGTATTAACTAATTTTTATTAAGCGGTTTTTAATATGTTTTGTAAATAACACGAAGAAACATCTATTGTTAACGAAAATTATTGATGAATTGATTTTTTCATAATCGTAGGCTGATCAGCTCGAAATATGACCCTCATTTCTCTTGCAATTTTCAGAATAACAACTTCAAATATTAATTAAAAATGTAAATTCGATAATTAATGATTTAGCCGTAGGTCTCAATCATCACTTAGAATGCTGCATTGAACGCAAGTTTAGTGGATAACGAGCAAAAGTAGGAATTTATCGGTAAATAAAATGCGGTAACCAGTAACTTAGACATTTTTGAGACCGGTTTACCGGTTTATCACTTAACCGGTTACCGGTATCGCATTCCCTACTCCGGAGGTCAAAATTGTTCAGGCATTTACTTTAGTTTCCTGTCATTACCTTTGTTTCTCGTGAAAGAGTGAAATTTCCATAGGCCGACCACCTTGCTTACAGGAGAAAACGGTCTTTTTGAGCCACCTGCTTTAGAGAAAAACAACAAAAAATGTATTGCAAAAAATTTGGTCAGAGATTTTAACATTTCTCGACGAATTAGGTAACCGGCTCCAAAACTTCGATTAAAAAAATGTCGTGTCCATCCATCTTTCGGTCCTTCCATCCTTCCACTCATACATTTTCATTAATTTTGTTTTGCCTTCCATTCTCACAAATATTGATAGTTTTGAAAAACGGAACCGATGATTTTTTTATTGTGTTAAAGATAAATGTGACAATCCGTCATGTACGTGTTCATAAAATTTGAAGCCAATTAAAGCATTGCGTGGGGTGGGGTCATTTTAACAAAAAACTATAAAAAAACCTGTTGAACTGTTTCTGAATTTTCGAAATCAATCGAACTAAAACTTGGTATTTGAGTTTTTTTTAAAAATAAAATAGGAGGTTCCAGTGAATTTTAGTGAAAATCGGCCAATCGAAACTGGCAGCTTTCGTGTAAAAAAAAACAAAAGCGAATAAACGCTAATTAAGCGAATTGCCACCGCTCAACTAATTAACAAACTTACTAAGGTATTCCTACTAATCCAGTAAATTTGAATAAATCAATTTTACTTCTGGAGCTAGCAGATCCCCGAGTTCATACAACACAAAATTGATGCACTTCTCGGAGTCGACATATTTTCGATGTAACAATCCTGAAAATATTTAGCTGACCGATTATCAATCGTACAGTTTTCGAAGTTCGGCTAGCTAATAGCGGGATCATTGCTCGATCCGTTACTAAGATTCATCACCTCCATTTCGCATACCACCTTGACTTTGGAACTAGGCCAATCAACTAGTAGAGGTACTATAGCCTTCGACTGACTAAAGCCTCAAAGCAGTTACAACTGCAAGAGTAGCTTCAGCAACATACTAACACTTTAAATAGCCCCTAAATTGCCTTTGCGGCAACGTGCGCAAGCATTATGTTCTTGGTTCTTGTTTTCGTCCAGCTTTAGAGGCGAAAACCATACGCAGAGTGAATCGCATGATCAATAACATCATTGGAAAATTACAATTCGATTACACATCATACATTACGATTACTCTGGAAGACCCTTCGCCCAAACTAGAGGTGAACCAAAATAACTGTTAAAAGTCACATACATATGTAGAAAATAACAATATCAACCTCGTTACAAATTTACTGTGTTAAACAATTTTTATTATTTTGAGACATCCCGAAACTCGATCATATATAGCTATCTACATACAACAAAGTAATAAAATTCAATCCAATATCACACGATGATCTCGTCGAGTGCATATTCTTGTTTTGTATCAATCAAAATCGAAAAATTACAACGATTTTGCATTAATTACATTGGTTGATTTTTTGGATTGGACATGCTCAATATACGAGTGTGAAGTTTTCCAGACATTCCAGAGATTTATCAATGTATGTATTAGTATTACACGGCTAAAAACAATTCTTATAGGAAAATTGAGTGTTATTTCAACCAATTGAGTAGAATTTATAAAATTATTTTAAAAACTTCAGCTTTCATTAAATTAAAGAAAATCAAAAAACATTACAAATTCTTGTTGTAAAGTAATTTTAATTGATTTTTTTAAATAGTTCATAAAAAAACAGAAATGCCGTTTTAAAGTTAAGCTATTATTTGAAAGAGAAACATTTTGTAGAACTTTTATTAAACGAACGATTCGTATAGATTATGCTATCATCATTGGTGGCAATGGCCGATATTGCCCCTTGAGTGTTGAGTGCGATTTCAAAAAAAAAAAAAAAATAAAAAATTTGCAGAACTTTTATTAAACGAACGATTCTTATGGATTAGAGTTTTTTAACTAGGTAATTAAGGCGCCTGTTCCATGTGCTAGCCAAACCTTCGGCATCATTGTTGGCAATGGCCGATATTGGCCCTTGAGTGTTGAGTGCGATTTCCAAAAAAAAAAAAATTTTTGCAGAACTTTTATTAAACGAACGATTTTATGGATTAGAGTTTTTTAACTAGGTAATTAAGGGGTCTGTTTCATGTGCTAGCCAAACCGTTGTCATCATTGTTGGCAATGGCCAATATGGCCCCTTGAGTGTTGAGTGCGATTTCAAAAAAAAAAAAAAAAAAATGTTGCAGAACTTTTATTAAACGAACGATTTTTATGGATTACATTTTTTAACTAGGTAATTAAGAAGCCTGTTCCATGTGCTAGCCAAACCTTTGTCATCATTGTTGGCAATGGCCGATATTGGCCCTTGAGTGTTGAGTGCGATTTCAAAAAAAAAAATTTTTGCAGAACTTTTATTAAACGAACGATTCGTATGGATTTGAGTTTTTTAACTAGGTAATTAAGGGGCCTGTTCCATGTGCTAGCCAAACCTTTGTCATCATTATTGGCAATGGCCGATATTGGCCCTTGAGTGTTGAGTGCGATTTAAAAAAAAAAAAAATTTGCAGAACTTTTACTAAACGAACGATTCGTATGGATTAGAGTTCTCTAACTAGGTAATTAAGGCGCCTGTTCCATGTGCTAGCCAAACCTTTGTCATCATTGTTGGCATTGGCCGATATTGGCCCTTGAGTGTTGAGTGCGATTTAAAAAAAAAAAAAATTTGCAGAACTTTTATTAAACGAACGATTCTTATGGATTAGAGTTTTTTAACTAGGTAATTAAGGGGTCCGTTCCATGTGCTAGCCAAACCTTCGGCATCATTGTTGGCAATGGCCGATATTGGCCCTTGAGTGTTGAGTGCGATTTCCAAAAAAAAAAAATGTTGCAGAACTTTTATTAAACGAACGATTTTATGGATTAGATGTTTTAACTAGGTAATTAAGGGGTCTGTTTCATGTGCTAGCCAAACCGTTGTCATCATTGTTGGCAATGGCCAATATGGCCCCTTGAGTGTTGAGTGCGATTTCAAAAAAAAAAAAAAAATGTTGCAGAACTTTTATTAAACGAACGATTTTTATGGATTACATTTTTTAACTAGGTAATTAAGAAGCCTGTTCCATGTGCTAGCCAAACCTTTGTCATCATTGTTGGCAATGGCCGATATTGGCCCTTGAGTGTTGAGTGCGATTTAAAAAAAAAATAAAATTTTACAGAACTTTTATTAAACGAACGATTCTTATAAATTAGAGTTTTCTAACTAGGTAATTAAGGGGCCTGTTCCATGTGCTAGCCAAACGTTTGTGGTCATTTTTGGCAATGGCCAATATTGGCTTTTGAGTGTTGAGTGCGATTACAAAAAAAAAAATTTTGCAGAACTTTTATTAAACGAACGATTCGTATGGATTAGAGTTTTTTATCTAGGTAATTAAGGGACCTGTTCCATGTGCTAGCCAAACTTTTGTCATCTTTGTTGGGAATGGCCGATATTGGCCCTTGAGTGTTGAGTGGAATTTAAAAAAAAAAAAATTTTGCAGAACTTTTATTAAACGAACGATTCGTATGGATTAGAGTTTTTTATCTAGGTAATTAAGGGACCTGTTCCATGTGCTAGCCAAACTTTTGTCATCTTTGTTGGGAATGGCCGATATTGGCCCTTGAGTGTTGAGTGGAATTTAAAAAAAAAAAATTTTGCAGAACTTTTATTAAACGAACGATTCTTATGGTAATTAAGGAGCCTCTTCCATGCTAGCCAAACTTTTGTCATCATTGCTGGCAATGGCCGATATTGGCCCTTGAGTGTTGAGTGCGATTTCAAAAAAAAAAAAAAATGTTGCAGAACTTTTATTAAACGAACGATTCGTATGGTAACTTAGGGGTCTGTCCCATGTGCTAGCGAAAGCTTTGTCATCATTGTTGGCAATGGCCAATATGGCCCCTTGAGTGTTGAGTGCGATTTAAAAAAAAAAAAAAAAATGTTGCAGAACTTTTATTAAATGAACGATTTTTATGGATTACATTTTTTAACTAGGTAATTAAGAAGCCTGTTCCATGTGCTAGCCAAGCCTTCGTCATCATTGTTGGCAATGGCCGATATTGTCCCTTGAGTGTTGAGTGCGATTTAAAAAAAAACAGAAGTTTTATTAAACGAACGATTCTTATAGATTAGATTTTTTATTTTTTTTAGATTTTTATTAAGGGGCCTGTTCTATGTGCTAGCCAAATCTTTGTCATTATTGTTGGCATTGGCCGATATTGGCCCTTGAGTGTTGAGTGCGATTTCAAAAAAAAAATTTTGCAGAACTTTTATTAAACGAACGATACTTATGGATTAGAGTTTTTTAACTAGGTAATTAAGGGACCTGTTCCATGTGCTACCCAAACCTTCGTCATCATTGTTGGCAATGGCCGATATTGGCCCTTGAGTGTTGAGTGCGATTTCAAAAAATTTGCAGACTTTTATTAAACGAACGATTCTTATGGATTAGAGTTTTTTAACTAGGTAATTAAGGGGCCTGTTCCATGTGCTAGCCAAACCTTTGTCATCATTGTAGGCAACGTTGACCCTTTAACATCCGGGGGAATCCAGAAGGTTGGTAAGTTGCATCGAAAAATATAAATTTAGCCAACTTCGGTTGGTCCACCAATCCATTACATCTCGTGAATAAGAAGAACGATGTTTAAGATTGCGAAGTCACTAAAGTTTACAAAATAGTGTCACTTCCAAAATGCTAAGCTACGAGGCAGCCAAGTAAAATACACGCCAATAAGTTACAAAGGTATTGGGTACAAACATTTCGCAGCCAGACAAGAGTCCAAACGCTCATTAAAGCATTCAAATATCTAAAAACGAGCGAAAGTGAGGTTATATTGCAATTATACCGTAAATGATTGGTGAGGAACCAACAGTTTCACAAAGGACGGGAATGGATTTAGCACATAATGGTACAATTTGTCGATATATGGAATAGGATGTGTAAAAAGTATTAGTTCACTAGTGAAGTGAGCCGGAGAGACGTAGAAGTACATTTTCTAGTGACTTTAGTTCCGCGTGAAATAGTTGAAATGATTGCATGTATCATTCGAAGTTTTTTTTGTGTTGTTTCCGGTTCGGGGCTATCGTTGCCTACACGATTGCTTTTCGTTTCGTTAGCAAAGCAAGGTCAAAACATAAATGAAATTAATTTAACACTTTTTATACCCTCTTGTTTTCACTGTCTCTCTCTGCCTCATCTCCTGTTCTTCTTAGCGATGGGTGTAGATGATTATTCTTGAGCTTTGTTTTTTTGCTATTTACCTTGTCTCTGCTTTCAGAATATCTCAACTTTTGATTTCGAGGCGCTTTTTAGAATATTAGAGTCTAATTTACCTGCGATCACAATTTTCTATCTTTAAATAAATTTGGTCACCGTCGTTCAATCAATACCTCAAAAGTCCTTATTGATGGATATTTAGCACATTGATGCAGATAAAATGGCTGCTGAAATGCTTTTTCGACCGCTTTGCATACACAGAGGTAAACGTCACGCTTAACAATGTTTACTTGTTCAAAACTCACTAGCGATTCTAATGGAACATATTTCTATAGCCTCTTGAGCTCTCTCTGCCATGTGTTGTTCACCGCAGCAGTGTTCTTGGGCTTATGTCTCCGATTTTTAAATTTTCGAAACATTTGAATTACGATGCAACCAAACAGTTGAAAACGCATATTAGAGTTTTTTTACACCACCAATGATTTCTACTCTTACCCTGTAACAAATAAGCTTTTATAATAAATAAGAAATAATAATGAAATGTAGAAAAATTATTTATTCCAGTTGAGACTTATTTGTTTTGGTGGGGTTAAACAAGCTATTATCATTTTAAATGAACTTAAAGTCTTCTATGAAAATTCTGGGAAAATAGAATGAATAAAAAAAAAATGTTTATCTCCATAAAAGTTGTTTGAGATAAAGTTTGTAAACACTTTATGAAAAAATATATTAACAGGCAATTTCTTTACCGACACTTAATTTAGGGAACGACATTTGCTTTTTAAATTGTCATCTTGTTTTTTCTGGAATCTGTAACTATAATTTATTGTCCCTTGGTTTTATAACCCACCTGTTATTGCCAACCAATCATCTAAATATCTACCAAAGCGAATGAAAACCGTACCTTCAGTGGTCTTGTGCTCTGCCATTTTTGATGTAAATTTGAAGTCAAAATTATGATGGATTAATTTTCAGTGCAAAGTTTCAGTGTAAATTCTAAAGTAAACCTAGAGGATATTTATGAATTCGATTCGAACGTATTCGAATCTTCATAGTATTGGATTCTTATTTGAATTGAATCAGATTTGTTCGTTGCTTATTTAAATCAGACATGAATCTTATACTTCGAAGATTCGATTACATTTGAATAGAATTCACAAATATCTCGTCTAGACGTAGATTTGATTAAAAAAATGAGAGATGGGAGAACAATTACCGGGAAGTAACGATATTGGTAAATATGCGAGTGTATACACAAGTATTGTTTTTCATGAGAACTGCACTAGAACATAAAGCGCGAATGTGTGAATGGAATTTTTCCTGTCTAAAATATTTTTGGGTTTATCAAGTGTAACTAAACAATAAATTATAATTGTAATTATTTATTGTTAGTTGTTACAGCAATTTGTAGTTATGTTAGGTACACTATACATAAGTGCTTCATACATTTATTATTTTCGGTTTACTAGGAATAAAATGAATTTAAAGTGTATCGAGTCCTAGTGCAGTTCTCCTGGAAAGCACTACAACAGTGAGAGAGATTTAAAAAAAGCAAAAATGAAGCAAAATGAATTTGTTTATTATGGTTATACCCTGGACACATTGCGATTTATTAAAACCGATTTAGTGAATTTTTCAAGATTAGTCGCGGTGTGTCAACCTCGATTTTACCAAGTGCAGCAAAAGTAGAACACACCAAATTAACAAAATCTCGAAAAGTGCAGGATTTATGAGAAAAGTTCGACAAAAATAAAGTGAAACAAGTAATCCAATAATTGAATCAATAATCATGGAACTTTTAAAATTCTGAAAATATTTCCGTTAGTTACGGTTTAACGTTCCGGTTCAGTTCCTGTGCGAAGCTCTGGTTTAATGCTGTTTTGACCATCATTGTAGATTATAGATTAACGACTCAGACATATTTCAGTAATCAAAGCAACAAATTAAAAAAACAACAAAGCTAAATGTGTTGCGATGATAAATAACACAATGTGGAAAAATTGAAAATCAAAACGCACGAGGAAATATCATTTTCCACTTTTTGCTCTTCAAAACAAATATAATTTTCGCGTGTGCCATATTCATTTCAGTTTTAATTTGTTTATTGATGAAAATTTGTATAATTAATGAAGAAACAACAAGTCGTTGGTGATATGAGTGATGGAAAGAGGTGGTGTATATCAAAATATAATTTAGTTTTCTATATGTATAAATTATATGCTTGTAAGTATGAGTGTTAAGAGGTAGAATGTGATACGTTTACTGTGCATATCCAAGTTGGGAGGAAGGGGGGGATTGGTTGTTGTTGTTTCTTTAAATTTTATTAGTTCAATTAATAAAAATCAAATTGTTATAAATATTGTTTTGATTGCGCTTTAATAGTAGATTCTAGATAATATAGAAAAGCTCAACAAGTAGTACATATGTATGTACATATATACACCCATTATTTAAAGTATTTTTATGTAATGTACATGTGACTTATTGATTATCCTTAAATAAACATGAATCCTCAAAATTATAATTAAACAAAAATTAATTACTTATCGATTATTCAAATTTACTTTCAGAATTTATTATTTTATTATGAGAACGAGGGATCACAAAGACCATCCGGTCTAATATTTCTAGAGGGATGCTATTGTGAACGTTTAATATCGGCCCCTTTGTGTTTGGGACCACTTTCAAATGCTGGCTCATCGAGTGGCTCCAAATCGAATAAAGAGGAAAAATTACAGGTGAGAGGATGGTTTATAATACAAGTATATAAATAAAATTGTTTACCTCTCCGGTATGATAATAACCTCAACGTATTTAAATATATCTCAATTTGAAGCGAAAACGATGAAGATGATGACTTTGACTAACGATTTCAACAATTCTATTTTTAATTTTTTTATTTTTATACTTAAGATGTATAATAAATACCACTGTGTACAAGCAACAACAACAACATCAACAAACGATATTATCAACCATAAATAAAAAAAAGTTGAGATAAATCCTCTTATACATAGCTAACAACAAAATATACAAAATGAGGAATTTTCAGTTTTAGTTCAATGCAAACAGCAAATAAGACGACATTTTATTAACGATGTATAAGTCGAATAAAATTTTTGTTTATTGTTTAGCTGAAAGCTTAGTGGCTACCAATATATAACACATATTGAAAATTAGGTTTTGGGAATTCTTTGAATGTATTAAATGGTAGACGTCTCTGATGTCTGTGTTACCGTAATGCATGCATTTTATAAAACATTTCTTATATATTCGGATGGAAAAATTGAAAAATGCATTTCAAATCCATATCAAACTTCCATTAAAATTAAATACCAAATTATAACCTATTTAGATAAAGACAACAAAATTGGGAAATCAAAATTTCTCAAATAGAACGTCTAAATAAGATTTAAAAATTGAAAACATGCTTTCAAACCTCATTCAAACTTGAATCAAACTTCATTCAAACTTCCGTCAAATAATCATTTATTCCTAATAAAACCATTAAGGCTTCGAATTTCAATCAAATTTCAAAATTATGTACAAAATCAAATTAATAATTATAACTCCCATTTCATTGTTCATGACAAATTTTACGATGAAGTTTGCTACAATGGGTGTTGCGCATTGGCAAAGTTGAGCAAACTGGCATCAAATTTAAATATAGCAGAAGGCAGTCTTCTTTGCAAGCAAAACTTATCTCCAAAAAAACGTGACCTACTTAATTGGAAATTTATTATAGTTACAAACTACAATCAAAATAAATATTCTTAAAAAAATTGTAATCCTGATAACTTTCGTATCACACTTCCATCAATTGGTGAATGTACTTTCAAATTTCCATCAAATTTTTCTAGGTAAACTGAAAAGATTTCTAAATAAAACTTGTTTGAGTTTGATAAAACTAGGATTTAAAGTTTGAACCTTATCCTCCAGTCTGTTGGGTAAGTTGAAACGTGTTCTGAAATTCATAAAATATTAAAACCAAATCTAATTTTGTTCTAACGTCACATCATTGCATTTGTTGCATTGTCTAGTTTATTTTTCAAACATTTTGGACCTGACCTTTGTATTCAGGCAAGCATCTGCAGGGTTTGGTACTTGGCATCAAAATAGTTCCAAAGAGCTTTCTAAATTTCCACACAAACGTTATTTTTTGGAATATTTGCCCGAAAAGTAAAAAAAAAACTGCTCAAGCATAGTTCAAACTTTATTCAAGCTCACATCAAATTTCTGTCAAATTACAAGATATTTCTAAAAATATATGTTCATTAAATTAAAATTCCTTAAGATTTCAAACTTCAATCAAATTATGTTTTGGGGATTTTTGCGTGTTAAATAAACATTGATTTATTCGGTAGATGTCTGAAAAACTTCCAATAAAATTAAATACCAAATTATAACCTATTTAGATAAACACAACAAAATTGGGAAATCAACATTTCTCGAAAACAACGACTAAATAAGAGTTAAAAATTGAAAACATGCTTTCAGACCTCATTCAAACTTGAATCAAACTTCGTTCAAACTTCCGTTATAAATTTAAATCAAATCTCTTTCGATTCAAATTTGCTTGTCACAGCCCAAAATCTAAACGATTTAGTAGATATACGTGAAATATTCAAAAACCAAAAAATTTTGTTATGACGTCAGTTTCAGTTATATTTCGCAACGAAAAAATGTAAATATTCTCGTCATTTGCAGGGTTTGGTAATTGGTATCAAAATTGTTCTAAAAAGTTAAAAATACGTTTACATGGTTCAAACTTTATTCAAACTCGTATAAAACTTTTGTCAAATTACGAGATAAATGTAGAAAAATCTCTTTGCTATTATTTCTCAGTATAGAGCTGTATATTAATCTCTTGGCTTCTCTTTAAAAACGTTATGATTTCAAACTCTCAATCAAATTTTTATCATCAAATTGTAATACTGTTCCTTCTCCAGACAAATGTTTAAATCAAAATAATGCCTTATTACTTCGAGTATCTAAAGTTCTTACACGAAACTATTAACCGCCAATTCAAACTCGTATCAAACTAAAGTTAATTTTCGCGACAACATCATCAACCTTAATTCGACTTGAATCCAATTTTAATTCTGAGTTTTCCAAGCTTTAAAATCAAAATGATAAAAGTCTATTCAAGCTGCATTCAAACTTCTGTCATACGAAAAAGCAATTCTAAAAAATTAAATGATATTTCAACGAATAAAATCAAACTTTTTTTATAAAAGAATTATTATGATTTCAAAC
This sequence comes from Tipula vernalis, assembly GCA_958295665.1. Classification (NCBI taxonomy): domain Eukaryota; kingdom Metazoa; phylum Arthropoda; class Insecta; order Diptera; family Tipulidae; genus Tipula; species Tipula vernalis. The sequence continues at coordinate 13,380,090 of OY282559.1, read as the reverse complement.
TTCAATCAAATGTTAAAAAATTTTTAGTATTATTGATTAATTAATTCAAATTGTTACCAATTAAATCGTTTTGGTGTTTTCTACACAGGTTTAGTCCTATTCAATCAGATTTCAATCAAACTACTTTTAAATTTTGTAGAAATGGAAACATTTCGAATACAAAAGTCCCAAGTTACAGAACATAATCAAGTTTTGAAATTCCTAAGTTACAAATTATCACCCTTCAATATTGGATGGAATTTTTCAACTTCAATCCAATTCCAATCAAAAAATGATCAAATATTGTAAAAAGTGTGCGTATTTGGGTTCACCCATATTCTTTCTTTGATAATTGTTTAAAATTTAGAAGAAATTCTTTAGAAGATATAGTATTCCTTCTTCATTCAAACTGTGGTTCAAACCGGTAGTTGTGTTTGAAAAATTTAACCGTTTGAACCCTAGTTAAATTTGGATGAAACCCGTCAAATTGGTGTTAGTTTCAAATTCAGCGATAAGTATTGCAAATTCCCATTGTACAATTTAATGTCAATCAAATTTTAATCAAACTAGTATTATTCAATTTTGGGAAATAGTTTATATGGTTTGTATGAAACAAATTTAGTAATTTAATCGTAAATCTCTTATCAAACTTTACAAAGCTTAATGGCCAAATGGTAATTTGAAAGAAATCATCCGTTAAGCTGTAGTTGTTGTCTTAAAGAATGCAATAGTGGATTTAACGAATTTTTTCTCACTGCGAGTGAGTAATATGAATACATATTGTGTTAAGCTTTATACCCTGATCTCCTTATAAATTCAGGTACCCATGTCATAAAATATCCTGCAGCCAAACATAATTTTTTTTTGTTGAATTTGGTAATCAATAATTTCTGGAGAATCCAAAAAAGATTAAAAAGGTTGCGAGCAAAATGTATCCGTAGTTTAGGGATTTATTTTTCTTCATCTCTTGTGCCCTCTTCCCCCATCTCACGGAAGAAGTTTTCTCGTTATCTTATATATGTATAAATATGTAACTTTTTTTTTTTTTTGTAGGAACATGTCACGAATATTAAATATTGCGGAAGAAAGTTACAAACGATTTTATCTTAAATTAAACCAAGTGTAATATTTATCATTACACTCATATACATACACCTTATCTCTCGTACACATCGAAAGACATCGCACTAAAGAATCAATAATTTATGCAAAATCATGTTCTTTAATTTGAACCAAAACGTTTTGCGTGTGATCAAATCAATTCAATATTATTTTATAGACTCATCAATCAAATTTTTTTTTATTGATGCTGATGATGATGATGTCGCCTCAATTCATCTTGTAAAAATCAAAAATTTAAATTATCGGTGTGTATAAAGAGAAAAGCTCTAATTTGTGCTTTTCTTCATTAGTACATAATGAATGAGTGATGGATGAAGAATTTGCTTTCTTTTAATATCATGTTATCGCATTGAAACTTCTAGGAGACCGATATTATTTATAATTCTCTCTAAGCTTTTGGGAATTAAAATTATTGTAATTTGAAAAGCTGTTGCTTTTACTATTTATAATTAAATAAAGCTGTTTTATAATTATATATATTTAATGGTATTAAAGGCGATGTGAAAAATTCTTTTAAAATAACATTTTTCACTTGTATACGTGTGTGTTTGTTTGTAAATGTGTATCAGCACATATAAATTCGATATAGCGCCAAGGTAGGGGAAATCGGATTATGGAAAAAGTAATTTTCGATTTTTGAGGTTTATTAGTGAGATGTAATAATTTTCATTATCATCATCTGACTTATTTAATATTTTGTGGATTAAGCATTCGATATAAAATTAATTTTTAGTTATGCTGATGGTATAAGCATATTCTTAATTATTGGAGCCTGAAACGTTTTTCCTAGAAATCGATTCAAGTACCATCGCATTCGTTCTGATTTTCAATACAATACCAATACATAGATACATTTCTTTGCTTCTCGGGATCCACCGCCCACTTATCTATATTCCGAGACTTCCCAATTTCATTTTTGATGCCATAAATTTTAAAATTTATTTGATCCAAACCTGAATGTTTTGTCTCTGAATCTTACTACCTTTTGTTTATTAATCGGTCCTTAACTTACTCTGTCAAAAAAAGAAAAAATGCTTTATTGCCATTATGTTGTTTTCCACATTAATCTCGAATAATCTTGATTGCACTCCCAAATCTTTGCTCTAATAATTTTGAAATTGAATAACTTTTAAAATGTGGTTAATTTAGTCATATCATGAACATAAATAAACGAATAAAATGGAAATTCTTCAATAAACTATAAATCGTTCATGCTCAACGTAGAGAATGACAAAGCCACGCAAGTTTCGAAAAAACTCAACTGAAAAGCAGTAAAATGATCTAAACGCGATTCAATAACATCATCCAAAACTCGTCTAATCTCGAATAATCTTACGAATATTTTCGAATAATTTTGAATACTACCAAAAATACTGAATATTGCCGAATAATATCTTCAGTAATAACGTATGATTATCTTAACGTCAGCTGGTAGATAATCTCAAAAAGAGGCATAAACCCTAAAGAGACGCACAAAACTCTACACAGTTCGCAAAAAGTAGCACGCCTTCGAAAGAACTTCTTGGTTGTATCTCCATTTAAGAATAAATTTTCAAAATGTTGTCAGAGAGCTTTAAACTAGGATTTCTTCAGTTCTACCTAAGAGTTAGCTTGGTTAGGTTGTTAACCCCAAATGTCGCTGTACTACAGATAACTTTTGAATTCGATTTTTCATTCATAATAAATTTGCTTAAATTATGGTTAATTTAACCAGCCATTTTATACCGGTTAAATATTTCACTTAACGTTAAACTGATGTTTTCGAAATATATTCGTTGCTATAACAACCGGTTCTCTAACACAAAAATTATTAGTCAACCAAACGGACAGACAACATTGAAAAACCCGTACGAATTTAATGTACCGATAAATTCGAGTTAAAATCAAACTCAAACATTAAACATCTCAATGAGGAACGGAATAAATTTGATTTTGATTCAACTCTTTGATTAAGTCAAAATGAGTGAATTTAGAGGTTTTTATTGGCAGCTTGTAGCATTGTACTGAAAAGATCCATTTTAAAAGAACCACTCAAATAATTCCCTAAGGAAGGGCTAAATAAAGAAAAAGTGTAGATTCAAAAGTTGCACAATTGACCTTGAGATCAAATTTGAAGGTTATTTCAAGGTCAAGTTGGTTTTTTGAAAAATAGAAACAGCTATTTTGGACTCTGGATTCTGAAACATTAGACTATATGGCTGAACGTAGAATTCGACGGATTTTAACTCATGATAATCAAGCGCCCCAAAAGGAAACAGAACTTACTGCGTTTTCGTCGTTGCCTCTGGGTAACGCTAAAAGTAAGGACGGGGGCTTCAAAATTTTTGCAGCTTTCCTACTATTTGAAGTGCCGCCAAATATTTATCGTGCATAAAAAGCACTAAATCTAAATTAACAGCATCTGAGTACTTTTTAAAAATTAATTTTGATTTGACCTTTTGAACGTCACAATAATAAACCACCCCAATAATGGGTAGTCAAAAATTGGTGTTTCTATTTTAAAAAATAACCTTGGCCTTCAAATGACCTTAAAAATTGAGCTGTAGGTCAAGGTTGTCCTTGATAATTTTTGTCTTTGCCATTTTTTTGTAGCTGGCGTATTTTAGGACACATTTCGGATCCGTCGATTTAAATGGGTCATCGTGTATGGTGGTTTGAGGATTGAGTTGAGTTCCATTTGCATGTTTAATTGTGGTTGAGTTGGAGTTGAGTTGGATTTGGACTAATTTGAGTTCAGCAAGTAGTTGAGAAATTTTTTATATACTATGCTGGTTTGAGAAATGTGGTGGCGTTGAGTTTACGGTTGAGTTGAGTGTTGAGTTTGGTTCCATTCACGAATGTAGTTTTTTGAGTCGCGTTGAGGATTGAGTTGGACGTTGAGTTTGGAGTTAAATTGAGGTGTGAGTTGGGAATCGAGTTAACAGTTGAGTTCATAGACACATGCTGTTTTCGGACCATATTGGTTTACTTCATATAGTGAGTGGCTCACCGATCAAAAATGTCCGGGAGTTCGTACTACTAGGTCTTCTGTCTTAAATTAAGTAGCGGTTCGATTCGGCAAAGAAGAGTAGCGTATTCTACAAACTTAAGCTTGGTGTTGGTGACGTGGTGTCGATTTCCACAGCTAGCCAAAGTGGGGTGCACTGGCTGGGTTGAACGAAAATTTAATTGTATTGTATTATGTGAAAAGAAATCCAAGTTTAGTTTGTTATTTTCGCAGTTGCATACTGCGCTGGATATCGTTTGACGGCTATGAAGTTGGTGCCATTATCGCTGACAATTTCTGCTGGTAATCCTCTCCGACTCACGAAACATTTCAGGTCAACAATAAAATCGTCGGTTGTCATATCTAATACCATGATATGAATTGCACAATATATCCATTAGTGACGGAAATTCGACCTTTTTCGAGTTTTAATTTGATGGAAATCGATCCAGCATAGTTTAATTCAGTAGTGGTGAAAGGACTTGTTGCAGATATGCGTTATCTCGGCAAAACGCCCATCAGCTGATTGGTGATTTGTTGCTTGAATCTAAACTATTCGAAATATTTTTGAGTAAAATAGCGAACGACGTTGCAAATAAGGTCGAAATTAAAGATGAACGCAATATACGCTTCGTAGACAATCTTCCAAGTAAATTTCCGAGATCCTTCCCTCAAAATCCCATTGCTAGTCAACGGTGATAATGCTACAATTGTCCGTTCTTGATTGAATGAGGAATATTTCCACGTTGAATGTTTCATTCTGAAGTTCTGAGCTCTTCTGAGCTGGTGGATGTAGTGGACGTTACGCTATTGTTGGCGATATAATCTGGCAACAATTCTTTTCCTTTGGATTGTGCCTGAAAAAAATCCTTTTGATTGTCCTGCATGTGTGTCACTGTGACTGTTCGACGTTCCTCGATTGTGGTATCGAAACGTGGTAGTAGCCCGATGTCTGCAGGATTTTCTAACGATATACGATTACACACAAAAGTTGTTCACCTTCTCGGATAATCAGAAAGCCATACCAACATTATTTTCGTATCGGCATACGCGAATATATGATACTGCAGATTTTGGAAACTTCGTAAAATCCACTTGGCGAGTTTTAATAATATGTAAGCTCCACACAAATCCTTTCGAGGTTTGAATATCTAATTGATTGGCGCGATGCGTAGGCATGAATTTACTATAAAGAATATGCTGTACTTACAGGAATGTTAATTTTAAATGAAAAGACATTTCGAACACTCCAATACAAAATAAAATTCTTCAAAGAGTTTGATTGCATTACTAAGATTTTCACATCCGGAAACCGGGTCATCGACACAGAATTTCTGAGTGATGAATTTTGTAATGACTGCATAATTTTTCGTTGGCTCCGAACTGCCAAAAACGAAGCGCAAGAAATTCCGTATAGCATATTTTTGAGCCGATACGGCATAATTTACGACTCGTTGAAATTCGTCGTCAGGTGATGACACGAGCACCTGTCTCTATGCTCACTAAATCATCTTGTAATGTAGGTCCAGTAAGGAGAACATAATTGAGTGACTGCCCTGATGAATATTTACAGAACCCGTCGAACACAACACGCAGAATGGCGTGGCTTCATCTCTTCTTGTATTCGTTCATGAATTTTTTATACTCGATTGCTATAGTAGAGGATTTCGCCCAAAACGACGGTGCGCTTGAATTTCCCAATTTGGTTTGTGAGATTATGAATTGCAACTCACAGACTCATTCCTGTGAATTGACAAGGGGTACTGTGATTCGTACAGTCTTTTCTCTGGTGTAACTTCATTTGAGATTGGCGGCTTCTCAGGATTCCAAAAACGTTGAAGAGTGCGATTTACGACCACCATTGGTAGATATGGACATATGTTTGACTCGGCTGGGTGGAGCGTTTCCCTTATTATCGCAAACATTGTTAGTGCGGTTGGTAGCTAGTCGTAGACTGGAAATGTTGCCTGCGTTATTGACAGCAGGCGAATGAGAATTCCTTAGAAAACACTCCTTTCTCGAATGAAGTTATACTTGGTCGCAAAACTCTCATTTAAATTCATAAAACCATTCACACTAATTCAATATTAACTATCCCAATAAAACTGTCTTGGTTCATGAAAATAATAGTGTTCGTATTGACACCTTGCTGCCGGCAAAAGCGTTGTTTGTTTTTATACATAAATCTTTCTAACGAATGAAGGATTGAATAACCAAACTAATTAGATTGGAATAATACACCTTCTTCCAATCTAATAACTGGCAAATGTCAGATAGAAAAATCAGAAATAATTTTCTCCTTTAAACATATTACCAATTATTTCCGTCAACACAAAAAAAAACAGAAAAAAAACAAAGAAGCGTAGTAAATCCACCTGTTAAATCCAATTTTCATCAAAGCATTCTTCTGTTTTCTTTTATTCCGGATCTCGTCTCTTACTAACTTAACGCGTTATCTGTTCGGTTTGGTAAAATCAACTTACTATCCAGTTCAGTTAAACATAAATATTGAGTTTGATGTCCTTGTAATGATTTTTTTTTTCAGTTAGGTAGCTATATCCCAACGGTCTTATCAATCAAATTTCAGTAATTACGGAATACAGGATATTTAAGCCTAGTTAATGTGTACAGTAGTGTATATTGTTGTACAATCTAACCATTATTTGAATATAAATGAAGATTTTAATTTATTTAAATGATTTACTGCCCCGTTGAACCTACGACTCCCTTCTCCCTGCATAACTTCCGACTGTAATATGTGTATGTATACAAAGGAGGGAAAATGCGGATACAAAAAGGAGAGTCGTAAATTATTTCCATGACATGATGAAAAAATTTGTTTTTAGTATTTCAAAGCTATTTAGAAATAAAGGTAAAACACATCCTTATTGTTTGGAAAAACATACATATTTACCGTATACTTTGTACACATTGCTATGTATGTATCCTTAATATATTGATTACAAAATGTCAACATTTTATGTTTACGCATGCTGTCTATTGGACAAATTCAAAAATATGTTAGAGCTTTCATCAAAAATAAAACATACTGTTGCAACCAGCAAAATTTTCTTGAAACGTAAAACATGGAGCCAAGAAATACGAAAAAAATACCTAACTACTCGTATAAAAGCTATAAATTGGAAAGTTCATTACTTAAAACTGTGTGACAGCATATTACAGCCAGCAATACTCCTTAATTGTAGTTATTGGTCAAACAGCCGAGCTTGGTTGCCGTAACAGCCGAGCTGTTACGCCAATTAGGCTGGTTCTCCATAACATAAATATGTTTGTTCTTAAAAGTTTTAACTTCTGGCGTTTCGCTCATCTAAACTATAATGTGAAACATTTACAGCTATGTTCAGTTAAAACTCAAGCCCATAAACTGGAAACTAAGAAAGTGTTAGTCTCTTACGATTTTTCATTATGATTAAATCAAAACTAAGCCTAAAGTAAGTGTTAAATAAAAAATTGCCAGCTAATTTGGCTCCAAGAATCGGTTAAACCAAATTTAAATCAATTTAACTTTAGTTTGATTCAAGTTTGAAAGAAGTTTGAAACGATGCTATCTAATATTTTGCAAGAAATTAGATTTATTGGTTTGTTTGAAATAAAAATAAACTGAAATGTGAACTATTTACAGATATACTCAGTTAAGACTCAATCCCATTCATTAGAAACTTAGAGAGTGTTCGTTTCTTACGATATTTCGTTATGATGAAGTTTGAATGTAAATTTCTAATCAAAATTACGCCTGAAGCAAGAGTAACATAAAAAGTAATTTGAATTTAACTTTATGTATTTTGATTGAAATTTAAAAATTGTTTAACTAGAATTTGACAAAAAATTTGATTTATAATATTAAATTAAATACAAATATAGTAAAATAAAATGGGAAGCATTTACATATATGTATGTATGTTCAGTTAAAACTCAACCCCTACATTGGGAATTTCGAAAGAGTTAGTTTATTACATTATAAAGGAGCTTGAAGGGAAGCTTATTGGGTTCAACGAAACGTTCAAACCAAATTTTAACTTTAGTTTGATTCAAGTTTGAAAGAAGTTTGAAATGATTTTATCTAAAATTTTGCAAATAATATAAAACGTGAAACATTTACATATGTATGTGGCCAGTGTAGACCCAATCCCATACATTGGGAACTTGGAGAGTGTTAGTTTCTTATGTCATTACGATGAAGCTTGAATTTAAAGTTTTAATCAAAATTACGCTTATATAAGCGTAACATAAAAGTTAATTTAGTTCAAAAAATGTTAATTTTATTTTTAATGAAGTTTGAAATTTTTTTGTAACTAAAATGTCACAAAAAATTCGATTGGTAATTTTATTTGAAATACAAATATAATAAAATAAAATATGAAATATTTACAGGTATGTTCAGTTAAAACTCAATTCCGTACATTGGAAATTTGAAAAGTGTTAGTTTATTCCGATATTTCATTATAATGGAGCTTGAAGTTTTAATCAAAATTAAGCCTAAAGAATGTGAAACATAAAGAATTACTAGCTTATTTGGTTCAAAGAATCGTTCAAACCACATTTTAGCTTTAGTTTGATTCAAGTTTGAAATGATTTTACCCAAAATTTTGATTTGTGTTTTATTTGAAATTTTTACAGATATGTGAAACATTTACAGATATGGTCAGGTCAAATTCTCAATACCTTTCATTAGAAATTTGGAAAGTGCTTGTTACGATTTTTTATTAAGATTAAGTTTGAATGTAAAGTCTTATTCAAAATTACGCCTAAAGTAAGTGTAAAATAAAAAATCGCCAGCTGATTTGGCTCCAAGAATCGGTTAAACCACATTTAAATCAATTTAACTTTAGTTTGATTGAAGTTTGAAACGATTTTATCTAGAATTTGGCAAGAAATTAGATTTATTGGTTTGTGTGAAATAAAAATAAGATGAAATGTGAACTATTTACAGATATACTCAATTAAGACTCAATCCCATACATTGGAAACTTGGAGAGTGTTAGTTTATTACGATATTCCTTATAACGGAGCTTGAAGGGATGTTTATTTGGTTCACGAATCGTTCAAACCAAGTTTTTTCTTTGGTTTGATTCAAGTTTAAAAGAAGTTTGAAATGATTTTTTCTAAAATTTCGAAAAAAAATATATGCAGGGTTTTGTGTGAAATACAAATAATCTGAAATGTGAAACCAGTTAAGACCCAATCCGATATATTGGGAACTTGGAGAGTGTTAGTTTCTTACGATATTTCATTACGATGAAGCGTGAATTAAATATTTAATCAAAATTATGCCTAAAGCAAGCGTAACATAAAAAGTAATTTGGTTCAAAGCACCGTTCAAACCAAATTTAAATCAATTTAATTTTATTTGTTTTGATTGAACCATTTACAGATATGTTCAGTTATAACTCAATCCCCTACATTGGAAATTTCGAAAGTGCTAGTTTATTACGATATTTCATTATAATGGAGCTTGAAGTGAAATTTATTTGGTTCAACGAATCGTTCAAATCAAATTTTAACTTTAGTTTGATTCAAGTTTGAAAGAAGTTTGAAATGATTTGATCTAAAATTTCGAAAAAAATTAGATGCAGGGTTTTGTGTGAAATACAAATAATCTGAAATGTGAAACATTTACAGATATGGCCAGTTTAGACCCAATCCGATATATTGGGAACTTGGAGAGTGTTAGTTTCTTACGATATTTCATTACGATGAAGCTTGATTTAAAGTTTTAATCAAAATTACGCTTAATTAATCGTAACATAAAAATTAATTTGGTTCAAAGAACCGCTCAAACCAAATTTAAATCAATTTAACTTTATGTATTTTGATTGAAGTTTGAAATTTTTTAACTAGAATTTGACAAAAAATTTGATTTATAATATTAAATTAAATACAAATATAGTAAAATAAAATAGGAAGCATTTACAGATATGTTCAGTTAAAACTCAAGCCCAAACTATTGGAAACTTAGAAAGAGTTAGTTTCTTACGGTTTTTCATTATGATTAAATCAAAACTACGGTAAGCCTAATGTAAGGGTAAAATAAAAAATCGCCAGCTAATTTGGCTCCAAGGATCGGTTAACCGTTGTGTCTATACCCAAAAAATTATACACTATTCTATACCCGACCCACCCGGGTGGCCACATGTATTTTCTTGTTAATATCGAAAATTTTTGTATTTGCCAGTGTATTATTGCTTTTATTTATTTTAATATACTATTTTAAACGTTATAAAACAAAAAAATAAATAAAAAATGGGGAATCCCCGGTTAATGCTAGTAAAACAAAACAGAAAAGAATCGTTTAGGTGAGCTGAGGAAATTAGAGTAGGTGTGGTATTCAAATGGAAAGGTTGATTGCGGAAGTGATTTTTTTTGTAAATAAATATATATGTGAGTGATAAAATGGCGGACCACAGAGACATTTCAAATGCTGAGTTTAGACGGTAAGATTTATTATTTGGATGATCCGTTCGGTTTTTTTACATTTATATACACATTTTTGCCCTAGTTTGTCGTATGAAGATCAACAAGCATACCTAAATCGTTTATTAGAGGAATGTGACGATGACGAAGAAGTGCTTGATTTTGTTGACGACGGCTCAGAAGATGAGTGGCTTCCTACAGCAGCGGATAGAAACGTGGAAGATTCAGACATAGAGGACGTTTATGAAGATCATGAAGTCCAAATTGAAGTGTCTGATGAAGAAATTTTCAGCGATAGTGAAGTTGAAGACGAAGGAGAAACTGGAAGTGCAAATTGTAATAATTCGCCTTATCTAAAAGGAAAAGATGGATCGATATGGAGACAAAATCCTCCTCAAAGGCAAACATTGAGACACAATATTCTCAGGAGTCAACGAAGTGGGCCATCGCGATCGACCGAAATGTTATCTGTAAGAGATACCTTCAAGTGTATATTTACGGACGTCATGTGTGAAATAATCATTAGACACACAAACAGGAAGGCCAATGAAGTATACACAGAACACAATATTCTAAATCGGGATAAACCGCAGAAAATCTGGAAATTATTGACATTTCAGTATTCAGTATTCTGTATTCTGTATTCTGTATTCAGTATTCTGTATTCAGTATTCAGTATTCTGTATTCTGTATTCAGTATTCAGTATTCTGTATTCAGTATTCAGTATTCTGTATTCAGTATTCAGTATTCAGTATTCAGTATTCTGTATTCTGTATTCAGTATTCAGTATTCAGTATTCAGTATTCAGTATTCAGTATTCAGTATTCTGTATTCAGTATTCAGTATTCAGTATTCAGTATTCTGTATTCTGTATTCAGTATTCTGTATTCAGTATTCAGTATTCTGTATTCTGTATTCAGTATTCAGTATTCTGTATTCTGTATTCAGTATTCAGTGTTCAGTATTCAGTATTCAGTATTCTGTATTCTGTATTCAGTATTCTGTATTCTGTATTCTGTATTCTGTATTCAGTATTCAGTATTCAGTATTCAGTATAAAAAAAAATTTTTTGTGTAGGACGAACAAGATTCACCCAGTATATGCCGTCCAAACCGGCAAAATATGGGATCAAAGTATGGTGGGTTTGCGATGCTGCTAACTCTTACCCAATAACGGGGCAGATATATACGGGTAAGCAACCATCAGGCAGGGAAATCAATCAAGGAGAGCGGGTTGTCAAGGACCTATGCGCCCGTTTCAAAGGGTCTGGGAGAAATATAGTAACTGACAATTTTTTTACAACATTGCCGCTTGCTCGTTTATTGATCTCTTGGGACTTATCAATAGTCGGGACATTAAAAAAAAATAAACCCTATGTTCCAAAAGAAATGTTGCCGTCCAGATCTCGGGAAATTTATTCGTCAATTTTTGGATTCAGCGATGATAATATTACACTTTGTTCGTATGTCCCCAAAAAAAATAAGAGTGTATTATTATTATCTACGCAGCATTATACGGATTCAGTAATTGGAGACAAAAAAAAACCGGAAATCATTCATTATTACAATGGAAAAAAAGGTGGAGTAGATAATATGGACAAACTGGTCACTCATTATACAACCAAACGAAGGACGAAAAGATGGCCTGTAGCATTTTTTTACAATATAATTGATGTAGCTTGCGTCGCGGCTTACAAAATTTACATAAAAAATAACCCGGCTAGATCAAACAAAACACACAATCGTCGAGAATTCTTGAAAGATCTTGTTCTTCAATTAGCTCTACCGCATGTGTCAGATCGATCAACCATACCAAATGTATATAGAAATTTTAATTCACGTTCAGGGATAGAATGCATACTTGGCAAACCGCTCTATGTACCAATAAACCAGGAATTGACAACGTCTGGAGTACCTAATGTGTTACGCAACAACGATGGCCGAATTCCTCAAGTTGGCAAATGCTGGATTTGTTTGTCTTCCGATCCCAAAAAACGACGAAATTCACGGAAATCCTGTAGTATCTGTAGAAGACCAGTATGTGTAGAACATACGAACACTCAAATAAAGTGTTCTAAGTGTTAATAGTTTTAATTTTTTTTGTAAATTTTTACCAAATTGAATTTCTTATTTTGTAAACATATTTTTAATAACCAACTGAATTATTTATGTGATAATTTTTGATTTTTTCTGTGATGAAATGTTGATTTAAACAATAAAATGTTATACAAATAGCATATTCAGTGTTTTTTTTAAATGGCCACCCGGGTGGCCGGGTATAGACTACAAGAGTAATAATATTGGTAAACGAATAATTTAGTTCAGCAATAATTTTTAGTTAACTTCTGTTCAAAGATCAATAAAAAATAAGTAGTTCTTGGATGTCAAGGAGTAGGGATAGTCTAACTGTGAAATTGAAAAAGTTACGAGCATTTTAAATCGAAATGGCCACCCGGGTGCCCGGGTATAGACACAAGGGTTAAACCAAATTTAAATCAATATAACTTTAGTTTGATTCAAGTTTGAAAAAAGTTTGAAACGATTTTATCTAAAATTTTGCAAGAAATTAGATTTATGGGTTTATGTGAAATAAAAATAAACTGAAATGTAAACTATTTACAGATATACTCGGTTAAGACTCAATCCCATACATTGGAAACTTGGAGAGTGTTAGTTTCTGACGATATTTCGTTATGATGAAGTTTGAATATAAAGTTCTAATCAAAATTACGCCTAAAGCAAGAGTAACATAAAAAGTAATTTGGTGCAAAGAACCGTTCAAACCAAATTTAATAAATTGATTTAACTTTATGTATTTTGATTGAAGTTTGAAAATTGTTAAATTACTATGGGAAGCATTTGCAGATATGTTCAGTTATAACTCAATCCCCTACATTGAAAATTTCGAAAGTGTTAGTTTATTACGATATTTCATTATAACGGAGCTTGAAGTGAAGTTTATTTGGTTCAACGAATCGTTCAAATCAAATTTTAACTTTAGTTTGTTTCAAGTTTGAAAGAAGTTTGAAATGATTTTATCTAAAATTTCGAAAAAAAAAAATTAGATGCAGGGTTTTGTGTAAAATACAAATAATCTGAAATGTGAAACATTTACAGATGTGGCCAGTTAAGACCCAATTCGATACATTGGGAACTTGGAGATTGTTAGTTTCTTACGATATTTCATTACGATGAAGCTTGAATTTAAAGTTTTAATCAAAAATTACGCTTAAATAAGCATAACATAAAAATTAATTTGGTTCAAACCACCGTTCAAACCAACTTTAAATCAATTTTATTTTATTTTTAATGAAGTTTGAAATTTTTTAACTAAAATGTCTCAAAAAGTTCGATTAATAATTTTATTTGAAATACAAATATAGTAAAATAAATTGTGAAATATTTATAGATATGTTCAGTTAAAACTCAATTCCGTACATTGGAAATTTGAAAAGTGTTAGTTTATTACGAAATTTCATTATAATGGAGCTTGAAGTTTTAATCAAAATTGAGCCTAAAGAATGTGAAACATAAAGAATTACTAGCTTATTTAGTTCAAAGAATCGTTCAAACCACATTTTAACTTTAGTTTGATTCAAGTTTGAAACGATTTTACCCAAAATTTTGATTTGCGTTTTATTTGAAATATTTACAGATATGGTCAGGTCAAATTCTCAATCCTTCTCCTTGGTAGTTTGGAAAGTGCTTGTTACGATTTTTTATTAAGATTAAGTTTGAATGTAAAGTCTTAATCAAAATTACGCCTAAATTAAGTGTAAAATAAAAAATCGCCAGCTAATTTGGCTCCAAGAATCGGTTAAACCACATTTAAATCAATTTAACTTTAGTTTGATTCAACTTTGAAAGAAGTTTGAAACGATTTTATCTAGAATTTGGCTATAAATTAGATTTATTGGTTTGTGTGAAATAAAAATAAACTGAAATGTGAACTATTTACAGATATACTCAGTTAAGACTCAATCCCATACATTGGAAACTTGGAGAATGTCAGTTTCTTACGACATTTCGTTATGATGAAGTTTGAATGTAAAGTTCTAATCAAAATTACGCCTAAAGCAAAAGTAACATTAAAAGTAATTTGGTGCAAAGAACCGTTCAAATCAAATTTAAATCAATTTAACTTTATGTATTTTGATAAAGTTTGAAAATTGTTTAACTACTGTAGGAAGCATTTACAGATATGTTCAGTTAAAACTCAACCCCCTACATTGGAAATTTCGAAAGTGTTAGTTTATTACGATATTTCATTATAATGGAGTTTGAAGTGAAGTTTATTTGGTTCAACGAATCGTTCAAACCAAATTTTAACTTTAGTTTGATTCAAGTTTGAAAAAAGTTTGAAATGATTTTATCTAACATTTAGAAAAAAAAAATTAGATGCAGAGTTTTGTGTGAAATATAAATAATCTGAAATGTGAAACATTTACAGATATGGCCAGTTAAGACCCAATCCGATACATTGGGAACTTGGAGAGTGTTAGTTTCTTACGATATTTCATTACGATGAAGCTTGAATTTAAAGTTTTAATCAAAAATTACGCTTAAATAAGCGTAACATAAAAATTAATTAGGTTCAAACCACCGTTCAAACCAAATTTAAATCAATTTAACTTTAGTTTGATTGAAGTTTGAAACGATTTAATCTAAAATTTCGCATAAAATTAGATGCAGGTTTTGTGAATAATATGAATTGTGAAACATTTACAGATATGGCCAGTTAAGACCCAATCCCTTAAATTGGGAACTTGGAGAGTTTTAGTTTCTTACGATATTTCGTTACGATGAAGCTTGAATTTAAAGTGTTAATCAAAGTTACGCTTAAATAAGCGTAACATAAAAATTAATTTGGTTCAAAGCACCGTTCAAACCAAATTTTAATGATGATTGTCATAATTTTATTTTTATTGAGGTTTGAAATTTTTTAACTAAAATGTCACAAAAAATTCAATTGATAATTTTATTTGAAATACAAATACCATATAGTAAAATAAAATGTGAAATATTTACAGGTATGTTCAATTAAAACTCAATTCCGTACATTGGAAATTTGAAAAGTGTTAGTTTATTACGATATTTCATTATAATGGAGCTTGAAGTTTTAATCAAAATTGAGCTTAAAGAATTTGAAACATAAAGAATTACTAGCTTATTTGGTTCAAAGAATCGTTCAAACCACATTTTAACTTTAGTTTGATTCAAGTTTGAAACGATTTTACCCAAAATTTTGATTTGTGTTTAATTTGAAATACCATTAAACTAACATGTTAAACATTTACAGATATGGTCAGGTCAAATTCTCAATCCCTTTCATTGGAAATTTCGAAAGTGCTTGTTACGTATTTTATTAAGATTAAGTTTGAATGTAAAGTCTTATTCAAAATTACGCCTAAAGTTAGTGTAATATAAAAATTGCAAACAAAGTTGGTACAAACAACCGTCCAACCAAATTTTAATTAATTTAACTTTAGTTTGATTGAAATTTGAAACGATTTTATCTAAAATTTCGCCAAAAAATTCTTATTTGAGAAACAAATAAACTAAAATGTAAAACACTTACAGGTATGGTCAGATAATAAAACAAATATTAACTCAAAAATAAAAACTCATTCCAAGATTACGGATATATTTGCCCGTACACAAGTTAATTGAAAAGGAAATGTACAAAAATAAAAACTAAAGCTCTACTATATTCTGTACATAATGCATATATGTATGTAAT
The DNA here is from genome assembly GCA_958295665.1 of Tipula vernalis. Taxonomy (NCBI): domain Eukaryota; kingdom Metazoa; phylum Arthropoda; class Insecta; order Diptera; family Tipulidae; genus Tipula; species Tipula vernalis. The sequence goes on along the minus strand of OY282559.1, from coordinate 13,363,831 downwards.
GTATACGAAAAACATAAAATATTCTGCCTTCCGGGATTTGCTTTTTTCAATTATAACAGAAACTGTTGATTTAAGCAATTTTCTTTCCCATTTTCTCTCCGTATCCGTAACGTATTGTTTCCCGTACAAAGTTATAAATCTACAGTTATAATAATACAAACAAACAAAAACATAGTTTGAGTAATAATAAAATTAACTAGAAAAAAAAACAACAACGACATGAACAACCCATAAAGCTTTTGGTTTTATAAAATCAACAAAAATATTGATTTATATACTTGTTGAGCTTCTTGTGTATACTGTGGATAGCTATATAGTGTAAACAATTATTTGGTTATGTAAAGTACATAAAGCTTAAAAAATATACACCGTTATCAAGGGAATGAAATAAACCACGTGTTTTATTTTTGTTAAGCGCGAGCTTTTTAAATTTATATTAACAATTACTAAACGAAAACTTAGAAAATTGTATTCATCAATTTATTTATTTTTTTAATTAGCTCACGTTTATATACCAATATCGGGGCCGACAAATTTATTTTAGCTTTTTGAAGTATGATATTCCCACCCCACAAAACTATTACATAATTTACGTTAGTTGAGTGAAAATTGATTTCGTTTTCTTTTGATGATCATCAACAAAGCATGAGCTCAATGTCACTATATATTCTTACCTGGAATCATTTTAAACGAAGAAACATTGCAAAGGCAAATTCAATAGATTGGGTTATTGTTGGCGCACACAAAAGCGAAAAGTTTTAAATGAAAAATTATATCTTAAGCTTATAAGTTTCACATTTTATTTATTTATTCGTAGAATAAAACTTTCTTTATTTTTGTTTTCCTTTATATATAACTATATCGAAATAAAAACGTATATCTTATCTCAAAAGTCCAATAAAAAAAGTTTCTTATTTCTTGGTTGTGTCGTATAATCGCTTTTTTTCGTCTTTAGTTTTATCCTCTTTGTGCTTTCTTGTTACACTTATTAAAATATGGATAAACTTTTATAAAAATAGTTAAGCATTTTGTTAATATTTATTATATGTGTTAGCTCCAGTAAACGATTATTATCGGGGGTATACCTGAAGGTCAGGCATATAGTATTTGGTTTTATAGTATGTTTCCACTCAAATATGTTTTTGTTATCACATTGACAAAATCAACTTGGAAATTTGGAATATGCAAACTTTTTGAACGAGCTTTCAAACGGAATTGCTCTGTGACATAACCATACTTTTGAGTTGCTTAATTTTTTCCCCCTTCATTTTCGAATTATTTCTGTTTTTAGTTCCAGCCATTTTCGAATTACTTCTTTTTTTTATTAAGTATCCAGCTTTAATGATCAATTATCAACTAAAACGAATCGAAAATATTTTTCTTGGACGCCTTACGAAGGGTGATTAGACATAATAAAATCGGTTTAAACTGGTATCAAACCCTTTCCAACTCAACTAAAAAAATTTTTTAGAATCAACTCATTTTTAATTCAGTATTTAATGGTTTTCACTATTTGAAACGACATATAAGTTTTAAAATTCCCCGTTCGGAATTAGCTAATTATTAGTATGGCTACACAAATTTGAGTTGCTCAATTTTTTCTACATTTTTAGAGTTCGAATTTAGATTCTGACTTATTTGTAAGTACTCGCGTTAAAACGTTCTTAACACAAAATGATGGGTTGCTTAATAAAAAAATCTTACTGATTTTTTTTTTACAAAGTTTTACTATCGCCTCACAAGTTAAAAGGTTTCCCTACCAAAATCTATATATTTTTACATTGCAAAACTACACTGCAGTAGTCACATCCGGTGTTCACCCGGATTCTGTCATCAATTATTTATTTGAACAAATGATTCCTAAAAATTGTAAATGTGTAATTTGACGTTTAAACGTAACTAAATATCGATTGGTTTGCTATGTTAAAGCTGGACACTTGGTTTTTAATAAGGCGCAAAGTGCAGTTAGTATTGAATAATGTGCCGTCTTACTTTGGTCACTGGAATAGTTATTGGTATAAAAATAAAAATGCAAATTATGCTCAAAATAAAAACCGAAAATAATTTTCTTTTACTTTTATCAATTGACATTAAAAATTAAATAAAAAAACAAAAAAAAAATTTCAAAAATATTCCTATAATAATTCTATACCAACAAAAACTAGTTTTGAAACTATTCATTCCGGAATGAAAATACATGGCATTGTTGTTGTAAAATGCTCAAAGTAAGACGGCAGATTACAACAGTATAAATTAGCCTTAAAATGTTTCAAACTCAACTTTAAATCATTTTATAATAAATTAGAGAAACAAAGAATTTAAAATTCAATATCTAACGATTGTTGCTACAATTCAATTTTTCAATTTTAAGTTGTTCTTTGTTCGCAACAAATTTATGAAACAAAATATTGTAAAACATTGTTAGTACTGTTTATAAAAATAGTAACTTGTAATGTTTGCGAAAAAACTTAAAAAACATTTCAAACTTCTTTCAAACTCGAATTAAACTTCATTCAAACTGATTCAGAGTATTTTAAATTTGGTTTGCTTTATTAGCTGAATTCAATGAATAGGTAGTATTCAATCAAATCTAAACTCAAATACTAATGATTCCGCTATGTTTACGGGGAAAAGTGGGCTTTTCGGATGAGAGGGACTTTTGTATTTGTTGAACTAATCTCGTCTGGTAAAAATACAAGGGTTTATATCGGCCTTTTGTACGCTTGAAATTAGTGTTTCTTAATCAGTTCTAAATTTGCAATCAATATTTTCCTTCATTAAAGGTTAAATGGACAGTTAAACTGTAAGGTGAACAGTAGCTCAGTTATTAATTTCAACCCGAATAGTTTGATTGACAAATCAGACTTGGTAAAAATGTTAGAATCAAGATTTAATTAAAACTGAAATATTCGAGCAGGAAGAATAGAGAGAGAAGAAGTGAAATAAACAAACATAAAATATTGTAAACATGGTTAATAAGGCAACAACAATCAAACCAAGCTTTATACAATGAATATAAAATAAATGTTCTTGGAAGCTCATACCTAGATGATGGTACTGATGAACCATTTGGATTTTCAAAGCCACAAATTACCATACATCGAAAAAGGGGATATGTTCTCCTTTAAATTCTGAATGCCATACTTTAAACGTATACTAGCCGGTCCTGTTTGCGATCAGAAATGTTGCTCCCGGGATCTCTGTTGTTAATGGTAGTTTAGAATATTTGTCTAAGTATTAATATTTAACATTTACTGAGTTGCCCAATTTATCCCACTTCCTTTCGAACTGCATTAGATTGCTTTGTTGCCCAATATTGTCTTGCAGACAATTTTATTCACCTTTCAAAATAAGTGTGGCGCAATATACACATGCAACAAATCATTTAAATTTGTAAATTTTTAGTAGCTCAATTTGTTTACTGTGATTGTGGCTTAATTTTAAAATTTATTGAATTTTATATTATAATTTGTAAAAGTATAAAGTACTAGGAAAATCTATAAATTAATAGATTTTTATCTATGCTTAAGCTTAAATCAGGCTGGGTATTAGGCGGTAATGTATGTTTTACCAACCATCGTAATAGGGGTACAATTACCAATTTTAGATTTTTGGCCAAGGGGTATATTCTTTTGTTTATTAAGGTTTTTTTTGTTGGTTAATATTGAGCAAATTTGGTACTTCAGTTGCCGGATTAAAATTAAGTTCAGGATTATATAATTTAAACGTCTGTTTCCCTTGTTATATTCTGGATTTAATTTGCTCAGTTTATTTTGAGTTGCTCATTTTATTTCAGTTCAATTGGTTAGAAAATTGGCACATTAAATTAAGCGCAAATTGATTATTTTCTTTAGATTCAATTTGATTATTATTTTTGTACATTGCTTAGTAATTTTTCAGTAAAATTAATCTCCAAACTTGATTCAAATTAAATTAACCGACTTGCTTATTAGTTTAAAACTGGGCGCATTAAAAAGGTGGTGATACACTCGTTTCCAAACAGCACACCGTCATTTCAAACTCCATTAAAGCTTATCAAAAATATAATTTTTTTTTAACATTTCGAAACCAAGTAATTAATACTATTTTTCACAACATAAATCAGGCATAATTAATTTTAAAACCAAACCATTAAAATCACAAAATTTTATGAGCTTTTTATGATATATTGGGGGCGGGCTATAACCAAATACAAAATGTCTAGGATGATATCTACTTGGATGGAAAAATATTTTATGTTTATTTGATTTTATCACCGGCTAGCCAGTATATCATTAAATTTTTGATATGTTCGTTATATTTATTGGATGACGTAAGGCCTGCAGGGTGGCAGTGTGGGGCCCAAACACCGTACCAGTCTCCATCATGACTACTCTTGCGGCTGAAGGAAATTGAGCATTAAAAATTAATTTTCAATCATATGTCAAACTCAAGAAAAAAATAAAAACACAAAACATCACCCACCCCGACCCCCGTCGCCCCCCTACCACATTATTATTTTATATCTTTATTTTTATCTATATAGCACCATAAACGAAATTGAACAGAAATTTCTACATTTTCCTGTCTCAAATACTAAAAAGTGATTTTTCCATTTTCTTTCGTATTTTTTTTTTACATATACACACACACACACACATACATTTTATTCGTTAAACGAAACGGAAAAATGAAATGAATTTTCCTTTTGTTGTATAACAACGTACATAACGGCAACATTATATGCCGTCATACATGTTGGTATAGAAATGTGTTTAAGAAAAAAAAAAAAAAAAAACAGGAAAACACACAAAGTGGAAAGAAAAACACTTTAAGCACAGCATTCACACACACACACACCCATACACACGTATGAATGAGGTAATTCTATATAACAGTTTTGATTAAAATTGATAAGAACTTTTTCCGTGTTTTGTTGTTGTTTTTGTGTATCTTGAATAGTGAATAGGAAAATTGGGCATAAAAATGTGTTTATTGGACGGGGAAGGAAGAGGAGCGGGTGGATAAAGGAGATGGAAAAATGATGTTTATAGTGATGATATAATTATGCGATCAATTTATCGTTTTGATTTCTTTGAGATGTATTCGTGTGTAGTTGTATATATGTTTGTTTCTTAAAACAGACCAATAGTTTAATAGCCAATCATTTTTAATCAAATGAAATTTTCACCTGCCAATCTATGTGGCAGATACGAGTTGACCGTCCAATTACATTATTTTGAGATTTTGTGAGTTACTGTATACTTATATCAAAAAAGTAATTTACTTTTGATCATTCCAACTTCCAAAATTCGTAGAAAACAAAAATTTATAATTTTCCAAAACTTGAACAGTTGGAAAATATTTAACAAAAAAAAATAAAACAACATTTTAGGTTAATTGAATTTTTGCGATTACATTTTATTTGTTTTTTCTTATTTTCAGCACTGTTTTTCAATATCCTACCGACGTGAAAATCAGCGACAATATGAATTACGAGCATCAACGGAATCTGAATGTTCTGCATGGATTGTTGCGATACGAGAAGCAAGGTATTTATATTTGTTGTATAGATGTGTTTGTATATAGATTTGGGTTGCTGCTTTATATACCGGCTCTCATTCTCTTGTGGATAGATTTAATTGGGAGTATAAAATCAACATTCAACAAGTACATTTTCCATTTTCTTCATTGCTATTGTTGTTTTGCTAATATTATTCCAAATCTTTTTTATACAAATAACAACAACAGGTTGAAATGGAGAAAACAAGCTTTTTTCGTCACACTTTTCCTAGATAGCACCTACTTCTCATCGTCTAGATTTAATTCCGATTATTATTATTTTTTTTTTTTGTGATGAAACAAACAGGCGATGATTATGCAGATGAAAAAATGTATCTAGTGATACAGGGTGCTTTAGGAAATAGTTGGTGCTAATAACGAGAACAAATTTTATTAACAATATAGAGCGTAAGCTTTAATTTCAGGAACGCGTCTTGCTTTTTTAATGAATCGGACTTTGTAAACTGAAAGCAGCAATCGCAAACAATTGTGAATAGCCTTAGTTTTAGGGGTTGAACCTTAACCTACTGGTTTGACCCCAATTTAGAATTTCACAATACTTTTCTACTTGTGTACGTTACTAGGTTTTCCCTCGAATGGCGTTAAAATAAGGAAAAAATGTCGAGAATTTTTAGCAAATCTCTCTGCGAGAATTTTGTTTCGCGATTATGAAAAAGATAAACAAACCATAAGAGTTGTTGACTGACATACTAGTTTTTAATAATTGAGGAATGAAAGTTGCACTATTCATCGCCACTTGGGATTTGTGACAGGAAAATAATTCTCAATCAATAGAATTAGTAAGGGCCAAGTGCCTCAAATTTGCTCAGTAACCCCTTATGCTACCTGCTATCGAGAAGTTTCTACATATTTCAAAGAAAATCACCTGTAGCTTCTTGTCACAAATTCTGGACCAAAAATTCTAAAATCTGATTCTGTGAAGGTTGATAGGTGCATAAAGATAGGTGTTAGCTCTCTTAATATGAACCAACCGAAGAAGCACATTTACACCATGATGTCCACATTTACACTAAATGTCCTGCAGGATGTTGTTCTATTACTCATTGTAACCTTCATTTCAATGGTGGAAGATTTTCTTCTTTGATGATGACGATGATGTCAACAGGAATGTGGTATTCATTCGAACATTCTTCATCCCAAAATTGTTTGTAGAGTTGATTCACGAGTTGCGCCACCTTTGTGCGTAGTGTAGAATGTCGGTGTTTGAAATGGTTGGTTGTGGTATTGCCGTCATTGGTAGAGATTGCTCTGTGAGTTAAGTACAGCCCCGCCTTGACCATGAATAGTGATCGGTTTTTGTTGCAGCCCTCATGGTAAATGTCAGGAAATGACGACGCTTTGATTGATTGTAGAATCATCGTTATGCTTTGTTATACCTCTTCTGAGAAAACGATGGATAGAATCACAGAATTGTACGAGGACATCTGTGGAGAAGCGTCATAAGAAGAAGAGGTATTGTTCAAAGGCTTCATGAAACCATATTACGAGAATATCAAAGAAAAATATGACAATACCGTCGTAACTGTCACCGTGGTATTCGAAAACAGCTCGATCAAAAGGGACGTTTGCCTTCCAATAATAGACGTTACACTCTTCTACGGGGATTATTTAAGATGGGCAAGATTTGATTACAAAACTTATATAAGATAACAAGAAACTCACCGATATCCATGAAATCAAAATCACTATTAGAACGGTTAGCCCCAGCAGAGCCACCGGAATTGCCTGAGACACTAAGGTTTACTAATCCTTTGAAGAAAGATGGCGAAGAATTACGCTTTTAGAAGGAATTACGATTATTCGCTGGGAAAATTAGGCGAAAAACGAAACAATTGAACTGCATAGCTTTTGTGCTATGTTGAGCACACCCTAAGGTGCAAAAGTTTACATCAAAATTAAAGGTGTAACAATTATTGCAGGAAAAAAAAAAGTTGCAAAGGGGGAACTGAATGCAGCGGAATTACTATCGAGATTGCTACCCAAAGTAAAAGGTGCTTTAAAACCAAACAACGAACATCAAAATCATATTCTGCTGGATTGACTCAATGGCAGTATTAGGTTGGATAAAACGAACACCACAAAATCACAAGACAATCGTAGCCAACGGGATATCTGAAATACAATCGAACACAAATCCTAGTCGAAGAAAAATCCAGCCAACGATAGAAATATTTTCGAACGCTGCTTGTACTAATGGTTTTAAAGTTCGACACCATAATTCAAAAATTTAATTTGCCAATTTTGGCTTTCCATACACAGCCAATCCAGACAATTTTCTCCGCTTCCAGCATCAAATGGAACATACGCATTAGTCGATGTATTTTAGTGAAATTTTATATCTGAGATATTAAGCCGATTCTATAAATATTTCTTAATCTAAAGTAGATTAAATCACAGAATTTTTCGGGCCATACCATTTGGGCTGGAGTTGGATTTCTTAAAAATATTTAATTTGTATTGAAATTATTATTTTTCTGGTTCCTTCCCTGCATTTTGCTAATAAATTTAGTGATCTCTAAAATCTGCAATTGGTAGGGTGATCAGACTTCTAGGTTTCTCTGGACATGTTCTGGATTTTTCAATTTCTGCGGGTTAGCGGGAAAATGTTTTCTTTTTTTTTTGTTCTGGTTTTCAAATAATGATGATTTATAGAAGAACACAAAAACTGGTCGAAAGATTTCACACAACCTCAAACTATTAAACTTTGTACTGGACTTTAGAAATTATGCCAATATGTTTTCGCCCTTTTGAACCTAAGGCTTCAGTGAAGAAAAGGAATCAATTTCAATTATGTACTGCGTAAACTTATTTAATGTGTGTCCTATTTAATGTGTGTCCTATTTGGTGCTGGTCCCAAAACATTTGTTCCCATTGGGCTATAATACCTAAATCTGATCCCAGTTCAACCTTATCGCTGAAAAGTTCTTCAGGTCATGAATTAATTGGTTTTTTATTATGAGCTCAATAAGGTTTACAAAATATTTCAAATTACACTAAAATCCATCAACAAATTTTCCCATTTGCTGGACTGAAAAGTCTATCTTCTTCAATTGGCTACTGGCCAAGTACGTAAAAATAAATTTGCAAATATAATGTTGTATTTAATTCCGCAATATTTCTTGAATTTAAGCGATGGATTAGTTAAAAAATTCGGTTTCAGATAATAGGGCCGAAAGATACCCGATTCCAGATAACAAGGCCGGAAATTATCAATTTTATATTAGGAACTACTTAAAAAATTGACTTCATATCTCAAATCTCAGATAAAAAATTTGATTAAAATCCATCCACAAATGTGGTATTTCAATTTGGAGCTGGAGACTTAGTTAACTGCCTCGATTGGTTGCTCATGTAAAAAAAAATATTTGGTGACAGCCAAGGAATGTCTCGGAGCGGGAATAACTCGGTTTTATATAAGGAACTTCTTGTAGAATCAGCTTAACGACTCAGATACAAAATTCAACAAAAATTCATTGATAAAGGTTCTAGAAAAAAAATTTAAATCAAACTTGCTTAAACGAGACACATACAGCAGCGTAGAGATTCAAGCAAGTGAGCAGCTCAGGACAATCGATTCGAGAACTGAAAATGTCACGTATGAATATTTCTGATTCTACAACGATGGTAAGGTGGAAGGACATATTTAATAGCCCATGCAAACGGTAAGCATCGAAGTGCGTATAAAACAAACTGCTTCTGAACACTCTCAATCGTCAAAATCTTCATTATACAGATAATATTGATGGAAAAGAGGTTGTGGCCCAGTCTATTACTAATTGACTCATCTTGCAGCTTCACGCAATCGGACACGCTGTTAACTCGGGTGAACATTCTCATATTATCGGCGAACAAGAGGCAGCTGCCAAACTCTAAGCAGTCAACAACATCGTTGATAAACACTGCGCATAACAATGGACCAATATGACTACCTTGAGTACGCCAAATGTCGCGCGAAATTGCTAGGAACAAGAATCGAAAATTCTAATGGATGGCCAGCGGTTGGATAAATTCTTCAACTTGGTGATTGAAGAAGTGAGTGGACGATCTTATTAAAAACCTTCAAAAAATCAGTATAACCAACGTTAAGTTCCTGTCTGGAACCTACTAAACAATTTGCCACAGAAAGGAACCAGATTATGATGAAATAAATGACTTAGTATCGAAAATCAAGACCTCGTGAGCCGGTATAATGAAAGTATAGCAATCGCCCGATAGTTACTATAACACATGGTAGAAGGTATCGTAGCTGATTGGTATACTGTTGTTGGTTGGTATATCGACTATCGACGGGACTCTGGTAAGATATGGGCGACGGAAAACCAACCAATCTTAATAAATTCCAGAACCCCTTTGGGTTAGATGTCAATTACACCTCGATTTGCACTACGTATTGGTTACACAAAAACCAATTTAAACTTTTAAACTCTGCGCACTCTATCAAAATCAAAAAAAAATTGAACCCCGTACCATCTTTATAAGGAATGTAACATATTTTGGCGTTTCTCTAGATGTTCCAACTCATTATTGTAACACTGCTCCCGCAGGGCGCTTTTTTTTACCAACGGAACGTGTCTTTCAATACCATACATGAGAAGGTCGTTAAACTTCAAAACCATATTAAATTACCACCACGCTGTATGTCGCAACCACGCTGTATGTCGCTAAATGTCGCAACCTGAATTTCGTTTAAGGAAGCATAGTCGGATGAGATATATGGGTTGGGCAGTATTCTTCACAATGGATATTGATATAGTAAGCCGACTAGTAAGGTCTCGCGGATTATTATAACATCAAAATCACTGTCCAGAACGCCTAGGCGAAAAGATTTTTCTTTATCTCGGACGCTTTATACTCGGAGCATTCGATTTCGATATTTACTGGTTCTGAAAGACACCTCACCTTGTTGCTTGCTTACGGTTTGGCTGACGAATGCACACATTATTTGGCAGCGTCATCATCAGTGGTATCGAAATGCGACAAATGAAATCAAAACTTTGGTTTAATCATCCGAATACAATTAGACAGAAAACATGGTTTAGTTTCACTTACCGAAATATACGAAGAACGATACACGGCGGCAGCTGCAGACGAAATAGTTGAGAGCGTGCCAGTGCGAGCGGTTACAGTCGACGCCGCAGTGAAGCAATCGCGGATTTGATTAGCGATCTGGTCGCTATCGTTGCTGCAAACCGCTAAAAACTCGGTGGTCTGATTAAATATTGAACTAACGGTGGGAAGAGTGGTGTTGGCAATTAAAGATATTTTGGAATCGATATTACCCGATGAGGATTTCATTTTGTCTAACGCCGTACAATTTTCTTCTTTAAATAAATATTGACAGTCGGTACAGATCGGTTTCGAGACATGTACAATTGGTCATTTCTTCTAGGTGTCTTGAAATTCAGGCCTTTAATTCACTACGGTTACCATTGGTTGTTGATTTTATTGATTTAGTACAAAGTAATTTGGATAAGTTCAACTCAACTATTGGATCGTAATCTATTTTTACGTTAGATTTTGGACATTAAAAGAATCTCTGATTCGGTCTAATCGTGATTTAATTTTTTATTTTATTTTTTTCATATAACGCACAAAGTGAAACTAACATTTTTTCTCTTCTTTCCAGTTTTAATAAGCTGCTGCTTCAAAAAGAGGAACTCGAACAAAAACATGTTCACCTGTTGCAGGTGGTCGAAAGTGAAAAAACCGCCAAATGGCAATATAGTCAACACTGCGAAGAACTAGCGTCCGAAATCAAAAAGTTACGCTCCGAAATTTATACACTTCGTAAAGAATATCGACCATCGGTATCTGTATCGGTGACACCAGTCGGTCGTGGTAGTTTTAGTGCTGGCTGTGACATAAATGTAGAAGAAAATAGTTCCTTATCTGGGCTGTGCGCCCAAGTACAAGATTCTGTTGAATTGCGTAAAATCAAAAAGGTAAATCTCTTTATTTTTCAATTAAAACCAATATGTATGTGTGCGTGTGTGTGTATAATTTAAAATATGCTAAAACAACAACAATAAAAGTAATGAACATAATAAATATACAGAGATGGATTTTTCATTGGAGATGACGTCAATTGGTGAAAATCTGGTGGAAAAATGAAATTTAGGTCATGCACGAATTTTTTTTATATTTTTTTTCGTTATACTTTGATATAAAATTATAATTTATTGATTTGAGATTAATTGAGATTCGGATACCTAACTAAACGTATACCGGGAAGGAGGTTTTTGCAAATATGCTAAAATATCTATTACAATAATGATAATTTACCTGATGTATATGCAAACCCTTTTTCAACATAAAAATAAAAAAAATTGTGGATCTTAAATTACACAAACCTTTCGTTTTTCCATAAAATTAGGGTGCTTTTGGAATATGATTTGAATATATATTTAAATTTAATAATTATGCATTGTCTTTTAGGCAATAGTCGTTTTTTGTGCCTTCCAACTAATTTGGTAATTTTAAACACAGAGCTTACGTCACCAGATTAATTGTTACGTTTAACTTTTTTATTTTGGTGCCTATATGTAATATGATTAATGACGGCACGTGTGCGGCAATTTTGAGATTTGACCGGTTTAACAATATCCCATTTTGGATTCATTTAAATCTAAAATTTAGACCAGCATAATTCCAGTACCGGTTACATCTAAGCGATGGTTTTGTGATAAATGACATCATTTGAGGTATACAGAGCTAATTTGTCGATCAATGAGGCCCAAAATTGAAGGCCAGTGAGAAATATTTTATTAATGTACCATTTTCAAATTATTTTTATAATTCATTTGATTTTATTTGGCTGTATTCAAGATTTTTCGAATTCATTAGAAATTAAGTTTGCAAACGAGAGAAGAATCGAGTCAAGAATCGAGCTTATTTCAGATTACATAGAAGCTCATTTGAGAACTATAGAAAAAACAAAGATTTGTTTTAAATTACATTCAAAAATGGTTAAACTCTTTCAATTTGGTTAACTTCCGAGAAATCCAAATCTTTGTCCAAAAAATAAATTTGCAAGATTATTTGAAATTATTCACATTTCATATTGAGTATTCAAATTTACTCGACGCTATTTGCCATTATTTGAGTTAATTCGAAACTATTCGGTTTCGAAATTGTTAAAAAATATTCGGCATTTTTTTTTTTTTAGATTAGTCGAACTCTTTCGAGTGCCGTAGAAACCTAGATTATTATAGATTTTGTTCGCCATTGATTAAAAAATAGGTTTGGCTACCTTATCTAGAAAAAAATAATACAAAAGCTGAAAATCAAGAAAAAAAAATCCAGAAACACAATTATCAAAGGGTGTCCCAAGTTAAAATTAAAATTTATAAAATGTCTATAAAATTTGAGTTTTTTCAGAAGAATTATTAATATTTGTGACAGTTGCAATTGTATCGCTTCTACTGATAGTTGTACTGCAAATGTTTTAAGTATTGTGGTTGGACAAAATCTCAAAAATCTTGAAAGAAAAAAATCTCGAATCCGTCAAAATCTCAATATATGGTATTAAATCATTTAAAGATTTTTTATGGATAATAAATTAATTTTACCGTTGGCATAAAAAATTTCCAGATGATTTACATTTCCAAGAGCAGTTTATCCATTTTCGGAATCGGGTAACTAAGAAGAATCAATATTATTCTGAGCAATTCGTTTGAATTGTGTAATACCCAACGGACCAATTAAAACTTCAGATAATTCTAGCAATATGATGGACTCTCGTATAGTGCTGCAAATATGTTCAACAAATTTTTCGTTGAAGTGTCTACTTACCATTATGTACAGACCTGCTCTTTCCAATTGTTTCTTAATGGATATGATTCTATTCAGTAAAACAGCTTAAAGATCTTTTCCCTCAATCATTAAAAAAGGTTTTTGTTACTCCCATCTAAAAAATCTGGAAACAAGACAGTCCTTAATTCAATATCTAAGATATTTGAGAAAGTTATTTATAATAACATAAATTCATTCTTTCCTAAACATACGATTTTACGAAAAGTATAAATTGTTAAGAGTTCTGCAATTCAGTTTCGATCCGAAGAATGTTGTACAAAATAAATCATCTTATCAGACTATAACGACTGAACTGCTAATTTGGAAGCAACCTGGTACTTGTAGTATGTATTAGCAAATTTTACAAATCCCCTTAAAAACTTTTAGCAGTTCAGTCGCTATATAGCTTGATGAGATGATTGAAAGATGATTTATTTTTCTCATTCCTCGTCAGATCGAAAATGAATTGCAGAACTCTTAACAATTTCTACTATTCATAAAATAATTATCTATCTGGCTATTTCCGGAATAACCTAACGCTACAAACAGATGATTATTAATATTAACCAATTTGGATTTACTAAAGGTTCGAGTACTGAAGCAGCCGTGGCCAATTTAATGCACAATGTTGATTTTGAAATTCATTTTAAATTATATCTCTTTTACCCATAAGCCATTTCAGACTTGCATGATCTGAATAAAATCATGCTCTTCTACATAAGGTCGCAATTTCTTAATACCTAAGATTGCCGCTTAACATTCTAGCTCAGTAACTGAGTAATTTTCTGCGTTTTCATCTGCGTTGATTGCTGGTCTCTGCGATCAACTCTACAAGACAAAGTGCTTCTTCACGTGCCGGTGACGACCAAAAAGTCATCAACATAGACGAATATCTTATAGACTAGGAGATGGTGACAGGTGATGTTCTCTCATTTTATACCGCATGCCTTTTTAAGGGTTGATAATTAACACTAAGATATGAATGATAGAAGGGTTCTTGGCCGCTGCACGCTTTCCGGCCATAAGGAAAATCTCTTTTCTTTTTGTGAAGAATTTTAGTGTTTTTCCGTGATATTATACTGCCTGCCCTTGTAACATAAGGTTGTACAAATAAATTGAAGCTCTAATAATTGAAGGCATGCAATCCGCAGCGACCGAAAGGGCTCAAAGGCTTACGTAAAAATGAGAAAAATTACAGGGAATTTCCGAGTTTTCAAATTGCATGCCGATGTAAAGAATTAAAGTTTTAATCACAAAAACACTCTGGGAAAATTGGCATGCGCCCCTCTTATTTCCAAGGTTGTAAAATATCGGGAAAACTCTGCAAACATTCAGTACAGGTTTTCCGTGATTTCAAACTACCCCTAATAAAGATAAATATTAATTTTATAACGGAATAATTTTCTAACGTAAATGACATGCATGTTGAATAAGACTATTGTATTATAAATAATAATAAAAGTTGCACAAAATATTGGAACCATTTAATTGTGCTGTATTACGTAGCCCAAACAGCATTACTTTGAAATGGTAGAGTGGCCGCCTCGGTACCGTAAATGCAGTTTTGTCTCGTGAGGCTTCCGCCATCGGAATTTTCCAGTAAGCTTCTTTTAGCTCCAGCTCCGTTATGTATGTTATTTCTGGCAGTCTACCAAGAAGTTGGCCAATTATGGGAAGTGGATACCATTTTTGGTTATAATGTTAACTTTACGTACGTCTGAACAAAGTCGAGTCTTACCATTAGATTTTTGGACATGGGTTACCAGTGAGCACCAAACAATTTTACTCACTTCAATCACTCCCAAACTAAACATTCTGTCATAACAATTGCAAACAACAACAAAAAAAATTCAATAAAATTATTAGGGTCATTGACCAATTGAAGGAAATGAAAAACGTACATACTCGTACACAAAACTTTGCATTTCCCATCAATAAAATGATTACGCTGGTCGTTAATGATGATGTCATTTATACAAACGTAACACTCATTACTTGATCGCCAACCCAACCTCTACTCAATCCCTACCCAACCTCAACTCAACACCAACTCGATCCAAAACTCGGGGCTTACATAGTCTTAACAACTACGTGTACCAGAACTCGAACTCAATCCTCAATTCAACCCCCAAATAAATTCCCAACTGAACTTCTCACTCAACCCTAACTCAACTCCAACTCAATTACTGCTCAACCCGTAAATCGGCACACAACTCAACCCGAGACTAAAGCAGATGGTATTGGGACAATTAGCGTGGCAGGTAAAATCTAAATCGGACGAGCCGTCCTCGAGGTACCGTGAGTACAAACATTCAGACATCTACAGTTCCGTGCATGTAGCTTTCTTTGCCTAGTTTTTAATTTTTGAAAGGATCTAAAATCAGACGAGTTTTTTCGGTAATTTATTAAATTCAAAATTATTCGAGCAGATTCGAGCTTATTCAATATTATTTGGGTATATGTATTCCGGATTACTTTAGATGTTTTGTGATTACTTAAGATTTTCGAGTTTATTCTAAATAGTTCGACTTCTTTCAACAATATTCGATATTATTAGAAATTGATCGACTTTCATCAAGCTACTCACAAAAGTAAACCAATTCATTCAAGATTAATCAACTTTGATCGGGTTAATACTCCCATGTCGGGTTTTATTTGAAAGTTTTGAATTTTTCGATATAAGCACGAGATTATTCGAGATTCTTTTGAGGTTAATCGAGAATATTTGAAATTCTTTGAGGTTAATCGAGAATATTTGAAATTCTTTGACTTTATTCGAGATTGTTCAAGTTTGCTAGAAATTATTTCAAGATTATTTGAAATTACATATTCGAAATCATTTGAAAAATATCGCTCCCTTTAAGTTTCGACATTAAGCAAACTTAATCGAGTTTATGCAAGAGTTTTCAAGTTTTTGCGTTTATGACTACTACAATTATCTGCCATTTTAGGTTTGCTAAAGTTTTCAAAATCGTTCGAGATTATTGAAATTTCTCAGATATTGACAATTTTCGAGATTGTTTGAATTTTTTCTAAATGCTTTGAGCAAATTCGAAGTAATTTGAGGTGCTTCGTTATTATTTGAGATGTTTATTCGAAATAATTCAACTTCTTTCAAGATTGTTCAACATTATTGAAATTGTTTGAGGTTTGTTATGATTCGAAAACGGTTTTTTAATGACAAGTCGCTGGGTTGACGAATGATTTTTAACCTACTGGAGGTTTTACGAGATTAATCAAGATTATTCGAGATCTCCGAGTTTACAATTTTCAATATTGTTTGATTATTTCGAACTTATTCCACACCTTTTGACTTGAACCATTAGGTTCGGAATTTTTTGAAAGCTTTCGTAATATTATAAAAATTAGAAATTATTCGTGTTTTTTTGAAAATTATCGCTAATCATGTTTTTGAGGGTAAACGAGTTTATATGAGAGATTTCGAGTTTTTCTGCGTTTATGATTACTAAAACTTTTCGCCATTTTACGTTTATAGGATTATTCGAAATCGTTCGAGATCATTCGAGATTTTTCAGATTTTTGTCAAATTTTCGAGTTTATTTTGAGCATTTCGAATTTATTATAAGTTATTCTCGATTTTTCGAAACTTTCTTAATTTTCGAATTTAGTCTCAATAATTCAACTTCTTTCGAGCTTGTTCAAGATTATTTGAGATTCTTTCAAATTATTTGAGTTTATTAGAGATATTATGATTTTCAAAATCACGCTTTTAATATTTTCAAAGCAGGTTTTTGGGATCGGGATTTTGAAAACGGGATGTATTGTACCCAACCCGGTTTGAAAATATTAGAAATTCGAGATTATTCGGGATTTTCCAAAATTTCGACCGAATTTAGACCATTTGAATGTGAGATTTTTGACTTTATTCGAAATTGTTCTAAAGTACGTACATATGCGAAATTAATCGAGATTATTTGCCATTTTCATTTTTTGAGATTATTCTCAATTGTTCAAAATTATTCGAAATTTTCTCTCACATTATTTTATTTTCGAGATCATTCGGGCATTTCGAACTTATTCGAGATCATTTCCGTATATTCAAGATTTTTGTGAGCTATCGTTATTATTTGAGACTTTCGAGGTTACTTCTCGATATAAAACGACTTCTTTCGAGATTATTCAAGATTATTTCAGCTTCTTTTGAAAATTATCGCTAATTTCAAGTTTTTGAGTGTAAGCAAAATCTATTGAGTTCGAAAAGCTTTCAGGATTTTCGGGTTTATAATTTTCCGCCATTTTAAGATTTATCGCCTATATTATTGTTAGAGTATTTATCCAAAATTATTCGAAATTTATCGAAATTTTTTAGATTATCCCAAATTCTCGGGTCGTTCGAAATATTTCGAGGTTATTCGAGATTTTCGATACGACTAGAAAATATTAAGTTTAAAAACAAAAGCAGTGCATCTAATCCATCAGCTGATTATGGAACTTGGAGAATAATTACCAATTCTAGATAAACATTTGATATCTGACCTAGATTTCCAGATCTATTTATAGCTCCAACCCCCACGGATTAGCTAAAAACCATTTGGTAACATTTCAAATTTAACACCGGGTTGCGGCCTTATGGGATTACTGTATACGATACAACCGTAGTTTGTCGTCGCCAGCAAATCGTTCCCGTTCAAAAAAATGATCTGAATTATTTTTATGCTCAATATATTTCACAGGTGCAAAGTTTTTTTCGTGGCTGGTTATGCCGTCGCCGTTGGAAACAAATTGTCGAGGAATACATTAAATCACCGCATGCGGAAAGTATGCGCAAACGTAATCAACTTGTGTTTAGTATGGTTGAAGCGGAGGAGGAATATATGGAACAATTGGAGGTTTTTAAAACACGCAGTCTAGTTCATAAATTTAAGGATAATTTGAGCTAATTTTCCATCCTTTTTTTTGTTTAGATTCTTGTCTCGTGCTTTTTGCGACCCTTCAAAATGGCCGCCAGCTCAAAACGACCACCATGTACACATGAAGATGTCAATTCGATATTTTTAAATTCAGAGACCGTCCTATTTCTGCATCAAATATTTTTAAAAGGATTGACCGCCCGTCTCGAATCGTGGCCAACACTGGTACTAGGTGAGTAAACTTGTTTATTTCCGTACATTGTCATATTTTACTCGTAGCTAAATAATTGTGTAGCCATTCTAGAGTAGTTGGAAATTTGATTGTTAATTTTTATTTTGATTGGAAATTTTTTTTTTTTTTTACTTTTTTTTTTTAATGGAAAATTGGGGAAATTTAATAAAATAAAAAAAAAATGTTTTAAAATATGAAAATGATGATGATCAGAGCGTGTTCTATATTTAGGTGATTTGTTTGACATGCTTTTGCCGATGTTGAGCATCTACCAAGAATATGTTCGAAATCATCATTACAGTTTACAAGTCCTCACCGAGTGTAAAAGCAATACGGCTTTTGCGACCGTGTTAAATCGGCTCGAAGCAAAGCCAACGTGCCAAGGTCGCAGCCTAGAAACATTTTTAACGTATCCAATGCATCAGGTATATATATTGCTTACCTAGTTTTAGACTATGTGATGTTTAATGTTCAATTTTTCTTTAGATTCCCCGCTACATCATAACACTGCATGAGTTACTGGCGCATACGCCTCACGATCATGTGGAGCGAAAAAGTTTACAAAATGCTCGCCAACAATTGGAAGATTTGTCTCGACAGATGCACGATGAGGTGTCGGAAACGGAAAATTTACGTAAAAATTTGGCCGTCGAACGTATGATCGTTGAGGGTTGTGATATACTGCTGGATGTGAATCAGGTTTTTGTGCGACAAGGTAAGCAGGACTGCATTATTGAATGTACAATCAATTAATTTTTGGTAAATTTACAGGAAGTTTGGTACAGGTACCACCAGGCAAAGGACGTATCCGATCCCGTTTAGCCTCGTTCAAAAGTGAACGTGATGCCGTCCGACAATGTTTCCTGTTCTCCAACCATATGATAATTGCGACAAGGTAGAGTTTACTTAGAATTCTGAATTTGATAAATTTCCAGACGAAATATTAAAAATTAACCAAAAAAAGTAATTTATCGTTTCTATCAAGGACCTCGGGTGGACGATTACACCTGCTGCCGGATGTTGGAAAAATTCCGCTCGCCGATGCCACACTCGTCGAGGATCCGAGCGACTCGGAACGTGATGACGAGGAATCGGTGTGCTCCGCATCGACCCAGGGCAGCTGTTTGAGTGTTAACGAATCGGTGAATGCGAATAATCGAGATTTTAAAATTTTGGTTGACAACAAGTCGGGGACTCGACATTTTATCCATTTGGTGGCGCCGACGGTGCAAGATAAAGAGGCCTGGATTAGTGACATATCACAGTGTTTGGATAATATACATCTGCATTCGATGTTGTCGCCTGGAATCGGGGGTGGATCGGGAGGATCACTAATGGCAGCACATCATGCCCTTAAAGCAGATCCTCGGTTATTTAAGGATGACGTCGATATTCGGTTTTCACGCACACTTAATTCATGCAAATTACCGCAGGTTCGGTATGCCACGCCCGAAAGATTGCTGCAGCGACTTACGGATCTTCGTTTTTTATCGATTGATTTTTTGAATACGTTTTTGTTGACATATCGGGTGTTTACGGATGGCGAGACAGTGCTCAATGCACTGAAAAAAGTATTTTACGAACCACCCATTGAACCGCAATGTGAACCGCAAACGAGTGATTTTCTTGATATACCGACGGGCGAAGATGGTCGCAGTTCGCCACGACGTACATCAGCCGCCAGTTCTGTATCTGGATATTGTTCAGAGGGGGCGGATCGTGATCGGTCGTTAAGCTGTGATTCGACGGGAACTCGATTTCGTGGATCACGACGAATACTTCAGCAGCAGTCGACTCAAGAAGAGGGTTTGTCATGGATTCCGGAATCGACTGGACCAATTATTGTGCACGAGCAGCAAACTACGACCACAACGACTGAGGTGGTGCCACCCCCTGCACCCGTGGAAGAAAATAAACTAAATACACAGAACGACGGATTTTTAGCGATACCGAAAACGATTGCAACTTCAAGCAGTGCTGATACTCTAACCGAGACAACATTAAGTGGACCGTCATCACCATCGAATTTGAGTTCTGTAACATTGGTCGGATCGACGGGTTCGGGAGCCCTGGAAAAATGTGGAGACGCCACACCAACCGATTCCAATAACCAATTTCATTATGGTAAAGCGCCGACGAGTCCTCTACCCGAAAGGATGAGCGGCCGTCGTAGTATTAGTCGTGATTCATCCGAACCGATTATATTGACCGGAGCCACTACACCAGTGTCACAGTCCACGACCACTGTAACCATTACACAACAAAGCACCAATCAAAAAACACAAAGTCATGTGACACCACCTACGGTCACAATGACTCCGTCACCGGGTGGCCAAGAGGTAATCAGCAGTATAACCGAAGAAACTATTACGACTACAGTAACAACCACTAAAATAACATCACCCAATAAAAATCAAGCATCCATCTCACCGCCTCATATCGGCCTATCGTTCGACCGCAGACCCTCAGTTGGCTGCAATGTAATTCCACATGCCGCCCTCTGTCAACACAGACACAGTCTACAAATGAATGGCGAGGGTGGTGTATTTCGGGGGGAGCGTGTAGAACGAAGTAGCCCCCGTTTAACACATCGACCAGCACCTAAAACGCCGGAACGTCAAAAGAAAAATTCATTTGGTACACCACAACGGGAACCACGTCGCTTTTCCGAAAGTGATGATGACATGACCAATTCATTGTATACAACACCGCGAGGCTCACTGGGAGGCGCATCTCTCGGCACCATATCATCGCGGGCATCAATGCAACACGAACCGGTGACCCATTGTCCGAGCAAAGTTGGAGTCGTAATCACCTCGTATCGCCAGTCGCAAAGAAGGTAATGCACTTAAACATTTTATACTAGAAATTCATTTTCGTAATTTACATATTTACCCTTTTCTCTCGGCTAAACTGTAATTTCATAACATTTCTACTGTATCTCTCTCTCTCTCTCTTTCGCTCTATTATATAAATGATCGGGTGTACTAAAATACTAATTGGATTTTTTTTTCCGGCTGCTGAGAGAAAAATTTCGCGTGCCATTTTCAATATTTTATGTTGATTGTCGTTTATTATTCTGTCTCTCTTCTCTTATTTACATATTTTGTGTTCTATTTTGTGTTTTACATTAAAAAAAAAAAAAAAAATCATCAAGATGGGCGTAATTTTCTAAATATTTAATTTATGTTGGTTATGTAAATGTTTTTCCGTTTCTTCCGGAAAATTATATCTATCAGTGTATTATTTGGAACATTTGATAGGTTTCAGATAAAAAACTATATTTAGTCGATGTTCAAACCATGTTTTATTATTTTAGTACAAACAGACGGTAAAAAGTTGCGTAATGATGATAATGCAGATACATATTTTTAGTTTTGGTTTGTTTCCGTGATCGTTTATATTGACAATTGTAATGTTTTGTAAGGTTGTGGTTTGTGTCTGTGGTATTGTTTTAAAAATTTGTAATGTTTTAATTGTTGAAAGGGATGCACAATGATGTACTAAAAATATTTCGCTTTTGTGATTTTACGTGTTATGTTGGTTGCGCGTTTTGTTGTGTGTCACGTTTCTAACGCAATTTAATGCATATGCATAATGTGAATATAATACGGGTAAATTTTAGAATGTTAATAGAAATTTTATATTTAAGAATTTTGTAAAATTTGAAAATTTGAAATGTTTATGAAGTTTTCAAATTTTAAATTTTTGTAGGATCGGAACTTAAAAGTATTGATGGCCGACATTGAGCAGTTAAATTTGTCTGTAACAGAAAAGGAATAGAAAAGGTGATGATTGTGTAATTCCCCTCTCAGGGGGATCATTTTGTCTCTAACGAACCCATAGAGGTTCTGAACAAAATGCCAGGTCAGATTAAGCCCATATACTGCAATCATATATATTTTTTAGGAAAATTGGTTGAATCATTGACCGATTGGAACGTCTGTGTAAATAACTATATTATTTAGTTACCGTATAGTTGTTGGGGTCACTCCTGAATAGATCTGACCGCGATGAGAACATAAGGTAATGTCGATAATGAGTTTCAGGTTTTGAGTTACTCGCCTTATGATGGACAGACATTATTTGAATTGCGAAGGTTGTTGTAGCTTGCACTATGTTGTAATGATTACTGTCTGCGGCAGAGTTGTTGTTAGTTCGGAAATTGTTGTCGATGTTTGGATCTTATAAATATTCTTCGTTTGTTTCTGCTGTTTTGAACTTTATTTCTATATCCTATAGGAACGCCCTCTTTGAGCGTGCTGTTGTTGTGGGGTGACTTAACCAAATTTGAAGAGAGACTCCGGCATTGGATGGCATCTATTCTTTTGTGGTTACAAACGAAGCCGGAATAGTAACATTCGCATCGCGTTGTTTTACTTATCGGTTTATCTGTTGTCTTCGATGGGGTCGTGGAAGTGTATTCATCTCAAACTTATATCATTGTCTGACATTGGTTTTTGGATTGGTAAAGTTGATAAGGTTGGTATTGGTTTTGGAATGCGCGTGAACCGATCATTTCCATGGTGTAACTTGATCACTTTTCCCAATTTCCATTCCATTGGTGTTGCATCTTGGATTAAGACGATATCTCCTTTCTCTTAGTTGTTCATTCTTGTTACCACTTGAGGCATTGTTGCAGGCGACATAAATAATCTAACACCAATTTTTGCAAGAACTGACATCGCGACAGCAATTTTTTTTGTTGTCCCAAATGCCTTTTTTTCAGTAAAGCTATAGCATATCCTCAATCAAAAAATGCTCTGCTGTTAATAACGGTATAAAGTATAATGATTCCGGACCCTCGGTTAATAGGTTTTAATAGGTTATATGCTTACGAATCCTTCCGCTGTCAGATCGAATGATACCTCGATGTAGATACCCTCGGTGGTAAAAGAAATAAAGATGGCAATGTATCCCTTATAGGACGCCTCCTCAATATTTACTGAACGGTGCCGCATAATCGCCTCGAAGTTTTAGGTAAGCTTCCACATTAACAGTCTGGCTTTCTAATTTTAAGCTTTTAGCTTTTATAGTGAAGTATTAAAACTTTCAAAGTCCATACCAAAAAAGGCTCTTAACAGGGAACCAGTCCATTACAAATCTAGTTGTTGTGCTTCACGTCGATATCGCGAATTAAATTCGACAATTGAAGCGGATGCCAATTGACACTCCAACAATGACGATTTAAACTTTTAATGTGGCAGTGGCTTTGAATCATTGCACAACAAAACCATGAGTGTTGTGTGGTGACTTAACCAAATTTGAAGAGAGACTCCTGCGATTGGATGGCATCTAAGGATATGTTCGAGGCTACTGGGTATAAAAGCGACTCGATATTACGTGTGTGTGATTTCATAAAGTTTCTCCATCCAACACGTGATGCTTTGGAAAGATGCATCTGTATCGCACGTAGTAACCACAAAAGTCGAAAGCATGTTTTGAATCAAGCCACAAAAGCTACTAATTTGAAGGATTGTTTGAGAGTGGTGTAATACTTATGAATATCTAATATTGAGAGAGCTGTGATATAAAATGATAATACGTGTGTGTCGATTGAATTATCTTTAATGACTGACTTTATACGAGTGGTTTTACATAAGTATGTATTAGTATAGAATAGGGTGGTTCATATTGTCATATCCCCCCTTTTTTAACAAAAATGTTAATTTTGAACTATTTAATTTACTAGTTTTATATATCAACTGAATGAAAATTATCAAATAAATTAATACAAAATATGAAAATATATTATAATTTATAACGTTTTGGTGTTTTAATCACCACCAACCACTTCCAGTTGTTTTTTTTTAATTTTTTTTATATGGGGTGAGCTATACTAGCCCTGTGCACCGCGACCATTGAGGTCTATTGTGCATCCCCAGAAGGTTTCACGTAAAGTGGAGGTTCAAATCCTTGATAAACGCCACCAGCTCCAAACGCATATTTAAAAGGCCGGCGTTAGGCCACTGTATTGTGTATGCATGGAGGAATTTAAGTCTTTTATGGATTATAGCATCATATGTGAATAGTAAATGTTCGGATGTTTCCCTTTCCAGGTTGCAGAATCTACAACGGTCTGTAGGGGACTTTCCCATTTTCTCCAGATGTCCATTAAAAGGACCATGTCCTGTTAAGTACCAGATGAGGGATTTTAGAGATTGTCTACCCATCATGATTGCCTGATTAGACGTTTATAATATCATAGCTTTATAGTTTTTTGGTCTGTCTCATCCCAATGGAGGACTCCCAGAATATTTTCGTATGTTTTTGTTCCCAATTCCTTCCCAATTCCTTATGCCATTTGCCAGATGGCTCTTGGAGTAACCAATACTAGGGTCGGTACCAAGGAAAGCGCTCTCCGCTGCCTCTTTTGCACAGCGGTCTACCGCCTCTTTTCCCTGTACATCGGAAAGGCCGGGGGACCACAAAAGGGTTACTTTATTCTCCCTGCTGAGTTCTAGAAGGTTGCGATAGCAGCACCAGATTATTTTGGAACAGAAGACAGTTGCTCCTAAGGCAAGCAATGCCGCCTGGCTGTCCGATATTACGTAAATCTCGGTTTTTCTGTATTTTTTCGTGAGACATCGAAGCCACACATACCTCGATCGCAAATATCTCTGCTTGGAAAGCTGTGGGGTTCGAGACCTGGCCCGATTATACCCGCACCCGTACCCATCCCTGATTTGAACCGTCAGTGTACCATATGGACGCGTGACGGGGTAAGGAGGAGATGATACTCCCCGCTTGTTCCCTGTCTTGAAATTCCTCCGGCAGTTAATAGTTTTAACCATTACGTCTGATAGTTGGATTATTTCCTCGCCCAGATTCAATTTTTCCAGGATGCTATTATGTCCTGGTCTAATAGTTTTAATTTAAGATGTTATTTTTAGATTGACTGCCCTTGAACCAGCTACTCTTTTAAATGCAAGTCTAGTGGTGAGAGCCCCAATAGCTTCTCAAGTTGTAGCTGTAGGACAGATTTTCATTGCTCCTGTTACACTCAAACAAACTAGCCTTTGGATCCTATCCAATATTGAGCATGCACCACTTTGCTCTGTCTTAGGCCACCACACAAACGCCGCATAAGAGATTATTGGTCTTACTATGATTGAGTATAACCAAAGTGCCATTTGGGGATTCAGACCTTACGTTTTGCCAATCATTCTTTTTCAGGTGAAATGCGCCCTATTTGCCTTGTTTGTGATATATTTTAAAAACGGGTTCCATGTCAGTTTCTGATCAAGTATCACTCCCAGGTACTTAACCTCCGTCGCGATTTGGAGAATTTCCCCATTTAGAGATAGAGGTGGGAGAATTGTTTTCCTCCGATTTGTAAAGAAAGTACAAATAATTTTGTTGGGGTTTACTCTAAGGCCCGTCTCAATACACCAGTCGCTTACCAACTCGAGGGCATATATTGCATACGTTCCGCTATTGTACTCTCGAATTTCCCCCTGACCATTAAGACTAGATCGTCCGCATAGGTGATATTCGAGAATTGAGAGTTTTTTAATTTTATAAGTAGTCCATCCATCACGAGTAGCCACAAAAGGGATGAGAGAACTCCCCCCTGGGGACAACCCCTGGTAGCCGCAATCGTGATGGTTTTATCACCAAAGGAGGCCGTTATCCTCCTGTTTCTAAGCATATTGATTATCCACCGTATGGTGGAGGAGTCTATTCCCCTTGCATGTGCTTGTTCTTGAATCATTTCGAACTTGGTATTGTCAAAAGCCCCTTGAATATCGATGAAGGAGCATAATAAAACCTCTTTATGCCGAAGTGTATCTTCGATATTTGTTGTCAGCTCATGGAATGCTGTTTCTGCCGATCTTCCAGTCTGATATGCATGTTGGCTGGGGTCTATAGGATGCCTTAGGAGGGCCTTGGATCTAATATATAGGCCCAGTATCTTCTCCATGATTTTCAGAATAAATGATGTGAGGCTAATGGGTCTATAAGACCCGACGTCCTCTGCGGATCTTCTTCCCGTTTTCGGGATAAAAATCACCCGCACCTCCCTCCAGCTTCTTGAAACATATTGTAAGCTGTAGCTGGCTCTAAAGAGTCTAATCAAATAAGGCAACAGTATTTGTAGGCCTTGCTGTAAAAATGCAGGATATATAAAATCCTCTCCCGGCGATTTAAAGGGACCAAAGGAATTGACGGCCCTAAAGAGTGAAGATATCTATTGAGAACCTGTAAGCTTTTCTTGGAATCAGGTAGGGATGCACGCGGTCTACATCGAGGTCTTCCTGGCCTCCAAGGACAGTACACTCTGGCAAGTGGCCTTTCACCAGGCATTCGAGAGTTCCCTCCCTGGATGTAGTTGTCTCTCCATTCGGTTTCCTTACAGATCCCAACGGATTTCTGTGGTCCAAGGAGAGTGCCTTCTGGAGTCGACAAGCCGCAGGCAGCCTATCTATTTTTTCACAGAAGTCTCTCCAGCTCGACCTCTTGCTTTTCCTAAGAGCGACGTTATACTGGGTAAGAGACATTCGATAGGTTGTCCAATCGTTTGTCCTCTTAGCCCTGTTGAAAAGTTTACGAACCTCTCGTCTTTTGATTTCCAGGGTGTGGTTCCACCAAGGAACGTCCCTTGTCCCCCTAATACGAACCAGTGGTGAGCTTGAGTGGTAGGCATCAATAATTGTCTCGGTAACATTACTTGAAACTCTATCGAGATCCTCAATAGAGTTGATGTTGGTCTGTAGACCAGTTAAGTTATCATAAAGTCTTTCATTATAGACTGGACAATTAGTACGTTTTGGTATTCTTACTACCGATTCGTTTTTTGAAGGGGTTTTAATATCAAACCTGATATACATGTGAACTGAGAAGGATGCTTCTTTGACACATGCCAGTCCAGAATTGTACCAGAAGTACCCATGTCAGATAGGGTAAGATCTGGCACCTCCTTCCTGACTCCACTCACAAAAGTCCCATCTGATGATGATTATATTTTTTATTAAACAAAATTCAAAAAGTTGCTCACCTCTGATGTTGGTGTCACTACTTCCCCAGACTATGTGGTGTGAATTTGCATCGCAACCGATGATGAATTTTTGATGATGAGTCGTGCAATAATTAACGAATCTTTGTACCGGTTCTGGAGTTGGGTCGTTTTCGTCCCCGGGAAAATATGCCGAAGCACAGTTGAGCGTGCTTCGGCCTCCTTTGGGTAAAGGGGTCTCTATCGAGATCGCTGTTATATCCCTGGAAATAAATTCATTAATGGAGAATATATTAAGTGTCGAGCGACAAAGAATTGCTGTCCTCGGCCTATCCACTTCCGTGTTGTAAATTAGCTTACCTGTTTTACTCGGCAAACCTTTGATTTTTCCATTGTGGGCCCACGGCTCCTGGATGAGCGCTATGTCCCAGTCCTTTATTAAGAAAAGGCGGCTTAGGTTATAAGTGGCCGCCTTGGATCGATGAAGATTTATCTGCACACATCTCAAGGATGTGTGGTGTGTTGAATTGTGCAGCATCTTCCTGTTTATTTTGCCATGGGCTCTGAAAAGCCTTGTTCTCCCTTTTTGGGCTGTGATTGTGCCACCCTGCCCCTTGGGCTCTAACCGTGGCTTTTCCCCTTCTTACTCTGGCTCGGTCTTGGACTTGTTATACCTGATGTGCTAGGCCTATTCGTTCTGCCATGCTCAGAGGCAGCTCTGACGTGTTCCACGTCTTTCGCCGCCGCCATCTTTGGTGGTTCCGGTCCCCTCCGCACGAGTGCTCTTGTGGTACACCCATCCCTTGCTTTCTCCTTCTTAGGGTGAAACTGTACGGCATCGAACATCCAATTTACCCTATAATTGGAGCCTTTAAGGATCTCCGCCGTTTTGTGGGAAACAGACATCGTCACCTGGAGGAGGTCGCCCTCCCGCTCCTTCCTCGCCACAACCTTCCAGTCCGCTCCTCTAAACTCTTTATTCTGAATCGCCAACCGGCGAAGTATCTTCTCATCCGTCTCCTTGCCACAGCGTTGATTTGGTATTCTTCGCTTTCTGTCCATTTTTTGTCAATTGGTTCAGCTTTGCAATCGCGGCTGAGTGTGTCCCCTACTTTCGTGTGTTGTAAACGCATCAGCGCCTGTGAAATCGGTTTTTTGAAGATTGTCTCCAACGGTTTATGATCGGTTTCGATGTCTAATTTTTTGCCATACGCATAATGGTGAAATTTTTTGCACGCTAATCTTATGGCGGCTGCTTCTCTGCCGATTGGTGGATAATTTTTCTCGGCTTTCGTCAATGCCCTGCTGGCATATGCGATCGGCTTATTATTTTGGAGCAGACAAGCTCTAAGAGTTACGGAGCTTGTATCGCAGGAAATTTTAACGCTTTGATTTACGTCATAATAACCCAGAACTGGCGTTGTTGTGATGACCTCTTTTAACTTCTCAAAGGCTCTTTGTTGGTCAACATTCCATACCCATGCGGTGTCCTTCACTATTAATCTTCTCAATGGTTCTGTCACATCTGAAAATTTCGAAATAAATTTTGCAAGGTATGTTACTGTACCAAGCAATCTCTGCAATTCCTTGACATTAGCTGGATTGTTCAAACGAAGAACTGCTGATACATGTCCAAGCCATTTTACTCTATTCTTGTTGTATTTACATTTACTCTGATTTAATGTGAAACCAGCATCTTTTAATCGATATGCTTTACCTTTTTTGTGATTCCCTCTAATATTTCCGCATTTTCCGCATAAAGAAGAATATCATCCATGGCAACCTCGCAATTGTCGATGCCTTGCACAATGTCTCGTTCATAATCTGCGAAAATACTTCAGGTGCAGAATTTATACCAAACGGCATGCGTAAATATCGGTAACGTCCCCATGGTGTACCGATGACCAAGTATTTTGACGTTCGTTCAGTCACTTTAATCTGCCAGAAACCACGTTGACAATCCAATTTTGTAAAAAACTTGGCCTTTCCTACTTTTGCGGCTACTTCTTCTACTGTATTCAACGGGTAATGGCGTCGTTTTATGTTTTTATTTAATTCGACTGGATCCATACATACTCGAATTTTTCCGTTTTTTTTCTACCACCAGCATAAGGCTTACGGCTGGGCTTGGTTCAGTAACTGGCGCTAAAACTTTAATTTTAATCATTCTGTCCAATTCCTCTTTTGTTTTATCTCTAAATGCAGCTGGAACTCGACGCGGTGGAATTATTTTGAACTTCGGATTGTCAACAAAATCGATATCATACTTGTAATTGTTGCAACAACCCAACTGTATATCCACTTTATGAACGCGTTTTACTAATCCCAGCTCTTCGCATGAATGTCGACCGAGAATTGAATTTTTAAAACATTAAATCCTCATTAATTGCTTTAAAAATCACCTGTCCTGATTTTTGCGGCGATACACACCATACCTTGGTTGCACCTATTACTTTGACTGTGTCGAGATTATATGTTGATAGACGTTTAGTCGATAAAATGTTTACTTTTAATTTTAATCTGGACGCTTCTTTCCACGATATTAAGTTGCAGTGAGCTCCTGTGTCCAAATCAACTAACAGTTCACCCTCACCGACTTTCAATGTTTCAATCCATTTGTCTTTTTTGATTGGACACACTTATTTCTTCCTTTTCACATTTAATACTCGGCACTCGAATCTGAGTCACTTTCAGAAGAGTCATTGGCTATTTTGTTCACTTTCCCCGATTTTTTATATTTGTCTTTTTTCCGATGATTTCTTTTTGGAGCGACACATTTTTTTAAAATGACCATTATTACCGCACTGTTCACATTTTTTGTTGAACGCTGGACATTGTTTCTTACCGTGTCGTGTACCGCAGCGCTTACAATCAAATTCATCATTGTCTTTTTTATTTATTTTGTTTACACTTGATGACGAATGTGCAGGCGTCAATAGATCACTCCGTGACTTTATTTGTTTCTCAGCACGACAAATTTTAACCGCTTTGGCCAATTCCATATCATCTTCGACTCACATTTTTTTACGGGTATTTTCGTTGCGAAATCCTACAACGATTTGATCCATCACGAATTCATCTTCTTTTGTGCTATATCCACAACGTGTAAAATTTTCCCCATTCCATTGAATTACTGTAATGGGTAAATAATTCGATCCATTCCGTCCACTCTTGAGCCATATCTAGCTCTGAATTTATCACAAAATTCTTCGGTGGTTTAATTCCGGATACTATCATAATAAAAAAAAAAAATTGAGGTGTGGCCAACAGACGACTTTCTTTTACGAACAGAGCATTTTGAGAAATTTTATTTTTTTCCTAATTTTTTTTTTTAATTTGTTTTTCATTTTTGGAAATATTTTGTATTAAGTAGTTTTTTGTAAACCTTATACTTTTTAAGATATTTGCAAAACAAATTTTCTGGACCAAGGGAGAGGCCACTTCCGGTTAGCCGATTTGGAGTAAAATTCATTGGGACCGCCCAATTTATCAAAAAAGCTTAAATCTGAAGTTTCAGTTCGATTGATTAAACCATCTGGGCTGTAGAGAGGACACAGACAGACTGACAGACTGACAGACTAACAGACTGACCGACTGACAGACAGACAGACAGACACCATTTCGAAACCCACTTTTTCGGACTCAGGGGACCTAAAAACAAAATCTCAAGGTTCAGAATTTTCATGATTACTATACTTTATTTTACTAGAGTAAAAGAAAGTAAAAAACCCTAATCCATACGAATCGTTCGTTTAGTAAAAGTTCTGCAAAATTATTTTTTGGAAATCGCACTCAACTCCCAAGGGCCAATATCGGCCATTGCCAACAATGATGACAAAGGTTTGGCTAGCACATAGAATAGGTTCTCAATTACCTAGTTAGAAAACCGTAATCCATACGGATCGTTCGTTTAATAAAAGTACTACGAAATTATTTTTTGGAAATCGCACTCAACAATGATGACAAAAGTTCCGCTAGCACATGGAATAGGTCCCTTAATTACCTAGTTAGAAAACCCTAATCCATACGGATCGTTCGTTTAGTAAAAGTTCTGCAAAATTATTTTTTGGAAATCGCACTCAACTCCCAAGGGCTAATATCGGCCATTGCCAACAATGATGACAAAGGTTTCGCTAGCACATAGAATAGGTCCCTTAATTACCTAGTTAGAAAACCCTAATCCATACGAATCGTTCGTTTAGTAAAAGTTCTGCAAAATTTTTTTTTGGAAATCGCACTCAACACCCAAGGGCCAATATCGGCTATTGCCAACAATGGTGACAAAGGTTTGGCTAGCACATAAAATAGGTCCCTCAAATACCTAGTTAGAAAGCCCTAATCCATATGAATCGTTCGTTTAGTAAAAGTTTGTCACATGGAATAGGTCCCTTAATTACCTACATAGTTAAAAAACCCTAATCCATACGAATCGTTCGTTTAGTAAAAGTTCTGCAAAATTATTTTTTGGAAATCGCACCCAACTCCCAAGGGCCAATATCGGCCATTGCCAACAATGATGACAAAGGTTTCGCTAGCACATGGAATAGGTTGCTCAATTACCTAGTTAGAAAACCCTAATCCATACGAATCGTTCGTTTAATAAAAGTTCTACGAAATTATTTTTTGGAAATCGCACTCAACAATGATGATAAAGATTTCGCTAGCACATGGAATAGGTCCCTTAATTTCCTAGTTAAAATTGAGGTGTGGCCAACACACGACTTTCTTTTACGAACAGAGAATTTTTAGAAATTTTATTTTTTTCCCAACTTTTTTTTTTAATTTTTAATTTTTAATTTTTATTTGTTTTTAATTTTTGGAAACAATTTGCATTAAGTGGTTTTTTGTAAACCTTATACTTTTTAAGATATTTGCAAAACAAATTTTCTGGACCAAGGGAGTGGCCACTTCCGGTTAGCCGATTTGGAGTAAAATTCACTGGGATCTTCCAATTTATCAAAAAAGCTTAAATCTGAAGTTTTAGTTCGATTGATTAGACCGTATGGGCTGTAGGGAGGACACATACAAACTGACAGACTGACAGACAGACAGACATACACCATTTCGAAACCCACTTTTTCGGACTCAGGGGACCTCAAAACAATTAAATCTCTAAAAATCTCAAGGTCCAAAATTTTCATGATTACTATACTTTATTTTACTAGAGTAAAAGAAAGTAAAAATGACGCAATAATGATACGATATCGAATGTTCTGTTGATGACGTGTCACTTTTAACGTTGTATTTCTTTTACCTCGTTGTGTGTAATATTGACGAGTTTATTCGGCGAGAAATATTATTAATTTCTTTCTTATTTCCGATTTACTACTTTTCAATTTTACTAATTGTGTAATTCAAGCATTAAAACCACATCTGACACCATGTAATACTTATGAGTATCTAATATTGAGAGAGCCGTGATACAAAATGACAACACGTGTGCATCGACTGAATGATCTTTAATGACTGACTGTACAAGAGTGGTTTTACATAAGTATGTGTTAGTATAGACTAGGTTGGTTCATATTGTCACAAGTGGGGCATCCCACAAACAACTATTCACCATGTTGTCTTATAAATTCTGCTTTGCTGAGCAAATATGATAATTCTAAGTAAATGAACCCCGATTTTTCAGTACGATCCGATTTACTTTGCATGTACGTTCGTTCCGATTTAAATAAGCAAGGCTATATTATGTCAACAACGGATAAGCTGTAGCATAGATTCTGTAGCAGAATCCGGGAGCAGAACTAGGATTGAAGCACGCAACTATGCAAACATCAACGTCAACACATAGCTTCAGTTTTAGCAGGTAGAACACAGGAACTTATATTACTGCAGCCAAACCTAAATTCGGTTGGATTGTTGCTGGCTATTCCGAGCAAAAAATATACAACCGAGTGCTGCTGTACCTAATTCAGATAAATGACAACTTATGCGGCAATTTTGGGATGTGGAAGAACTCTCTGCCTCTCTGCTAATACGTGGGCATTACATGGTCAAACTACCTATACAGAAAAAATTTGAGAATTTAGGCAGCAGTTTAAAGGCAGCGACAACTCGAACGTTCGTCATTGAAAGCCAATTCAATAGAGACATGCAACGAATATGAAAAACTTAGACAAGCATTTCCGATCATGAATCACTAGGTGAAAAAGACAAGCCCTCAATCCAAAGTTTTCTTGATGAGATGACCCTTGTACGGTAGAGCCATTCGATATCGCCCTTGTTTGTCGAGGAATGGTTGCAATGACCGCCGGTTGCTGTGCTTGAGGACTTTTCTCAGTGAGCGAAGGATTCTTTTTGCAATTTCGAAATTCGACTAATGCCTTCTTGCGATTATATTATCATACCCTAAGGTTTTGTTCGGCATCTTATTAGATGAATAGTTAGTCAGATGAGGCGTTTAAGCTGCCGATTTGAATCGATGATTCCGACTGTTGTTTTGTATTCCTCCGATGTTTCGAATAACGTTTCTTCATGGTTTCTTTCCTCCGAGATGGCAGCTGGGTTATTTTCAGATCGGACGTACTTTCATGAGTGCATGCTTATATTGGTCTGGATCTCTGTTACTCGATTGGCCACAAATGGTTTCCAGGTTGATTCTGGTCTTCACCAAGGTAACTATGATGGAACGGAACTACAACCAATACTGAAATAGCAATATTGCGGCAGATAGCTCTTAAAGTGGGATCTTTACTGTTGTTTTTATGGGCGAGACTTTGGCTTTCGCGGTCAGAACGCTGTTTTTTGGTCATTTGTGAATGAAATATGTTTATAGACAAGCAACTTGCATCGACTTTTAGAGGTTGCAATCAATTCAGACAACATTGGGGTTAATAGGATTTGTATCACATATAACTTAAACTCAGGAAATTGAATGGGGAATCTCTTAAAAGCATATACTTAAAACCCAAAACCATAATTTTTTAAATAATATTTTTCAATAACATCATCCTATTTAAATGAATCCAGTTTGCCCGTGAACTGAGAATATGCGTATGGTTATATAAAAAAAAAATTCTACGAGTGGCAGAATGTAGATCGATGTACCATGGAAACAGTAACCGTATGTCATCATAGCTTTTCATGGATAAACGTATTCATCATATACTAAGGCTTTTACTGTTGTTTTAAAGGAACCAATCGTCATTTTTTTAATGTCGCTGGACAATTTATTGTATACCAATAAACCATTTTAAAACTCGCTACTCATTTCAGTATCAAAAGTGGAATTTGGTGGGCGGTCTGACCACACGACCTACTGAAACGATTAGTTATAGATCGGTTCGATACCAGAAAGTTAGGCGACCTAACCAAAAAATTCTTGATTTTCTATATTAAAAACGCATATTCACGTTTAATCAATATTGTAAATGGCAATAGCTCAACATTATATAACGTTTTCGTGGGGGTCAGTCTAGGTACATTTAAAACAGCCCTTAAAGCTTTATTTTGTAGAATCTGGATTTCCATAACTTTAGTACCTTTAGTTAGCGATCCCCAAACTGGCAATAATACAAAATATGAGATAACACATGAGCGTAATAAATTTTGAACTTAGTTTTTACGTCTAGGATGAGACCACATGAGAAAGAAATCCGTTTCCACCCCCGAAAAGAAAGTTCTTCTCAATTCCCTCTCTCAAAAAAACTAATTTTCTTCTCTATCTCTCTCTCTTTCTTTCTCTCTCTGGAATTTGAACGTTCGTAATCTCTCCTTCTACACTTGGTATTCTCTTTTGACTTACATATTTGTTCATGAACGAAATATAGAACAAACTTTCAGACTTATTTAATCATGACGTAGCAAGTCAAGGACCAGCTATTTTTTATTTTTTTATTTATCGTTTGATGTTAACAAAAAAAAACAAAATGCCAACCCCTGAAGGCTTTATACGATGAGTACGACATATCAATGTAAAGGATGTAATTGAATTATCTCGAAATCTTTTGATTGAAACCAATGAGAATAAATGAAAAATGCAATTTTCCAAACAATTCATTTTTATCTGTGTTTGTTGTGCATCGAGTATAGAGCTGTAAATATATGTATCTACGGTGAAGAGGCGAAAAGGGGGGAGGGGATCGAAATCTCAAGAGCATTTTTGACAGGATCGTTTTTCTAGTATATTGGAAAATGTATTTCCAATATTTTTTATTGTATATATGTGTGTACGATAGTTAAATTAATAGACAGTTGAGACAGACAACACAAAATTCGATAGAAATACAAATTTGTACAAGGAAATCGGATAATGCAATTTTTTTGTTTTTTTTTTTCGGAAAAAATCTGCATACATCTACGAGTACACATATTAGATCTAAATTTTGAAATGTTTGAGGATTTTCCAAAACAAAAATTCAATTTTTCTGTATACTATATGTCTGTGTATATATATAAATATTTTTCGAATTTGCATGTACAAAATTTATGGATTTTCCGATGCTGTGTATGTACACATAATATTGAATATCATATCATATATTATGTATATATAGAGATTTAATTGTTTTGATGATAAAAAATAATGGTAATAGTAGTAATATTAATAATAAACATAATTGATTTTTCTATTTAAAAAAGAAAAGACAAAAAAAATTTAATATTTTTGGAAAATTTGTGACAGACAAATTTTATCTCATATTTTTGCCCAATTCATACCGTATCTGGCTTTTTATGTCATGGTAATTAAATTAAATTTATGCACTTCTAAATAATAGAAAAGGTTCTGGCTTGATTTTATCGAATTATTTAAACCTTCTCCTAAGTTCATATACCTCTTATCTCCACTCAAACAAAATGAATTGCTATTTGTTGTCTAATTGATCACAATTTTGAAAATCTTCGACAAAACTCACCCATTTACATGTTTTATCAGAACTAATAACGAACTTTAGAGGATTGGCATTTTACTAGCCAAATTTGGAGTCTAATCGATAAAGTTACCCTATACATTCATACAATATAGGGCAAACAAGTCAAACAAACAATAAAACTGAAACCAAGGAATGTAAGCGACCGTTCTCCACAGCTGTGTACCAATTAAACGATAGACACGATATTACAATCCATAAATTTGACTTTATACAAATGAGCCAATATATTTTTATCAGTTTATTTCTTTTTGTCCGTATATGTTTACGCAATGTTAGACGTTTGTTGAGGTGAATACCTAAATATAATTTTTGTTTGAGGTGTATCCTGGTTATTCATTTGTATTGGTGGACATGTGCCTCTTCGCATTGTAAATGTTACATGATTAGATTTAGCATCATTAACTTAAATTAAACTTAAACTAATCAGCAATTTCCTAAAGATCTAGAAAAAAGGAAATTAATAATGTTGAAGTTAATTATTTATAAAATTATATAATATAATTTAAAAATTGATCATGTTACGACGCAAAAAAAGTCTAGAATACCAATAATTTAGTTATACATGTATATAGGATATTTACGAATAAAGCTCAAATAGAATTTCCCAGGTATCTCTGAAAACTAAATTAAAATTATAATTACCATTATTCCATATCTTTACTACTTCATTAATAGAAATTAACTTATATAAATTAGTTAGTGATATTAAAATAAAATAGTTATCACGCTACATAACAGCTGGATGCTTGGAGTTTCTGGATGCTGAGCGAGAATTCACCAGTATTTCTGTAGCTTGGAGACGATCTAACAATTATATATGTAATTAAGTATAATTTATATCAGCTACACCATCAGGCATAAATATTTGAACAAACCATGAAACTTCGATATAATTAAATTAAACAGATAAAAAAGTGTTGAAACATTTTCATCAATACCTCAAATATTTTTGCAATGCAATGTAGTTTACAATATCATATAAAAAGGGAATTTCCCTTATCCTAGTTAACGTACGACTCAGTTCATTTAAGTAGTATAATATTTCAGTCGACATAAATATTTGAACGAAGCAGCAACATTCACAAAAATTAATTTAAATTATAATTTAATAATAATAAAGTGATTGGTTTCAGCGTAAGATATGTTTTTTGTTATTTTAGAACAAAATTTTTTAAATATGTACTCAAAAATTTAATTTAGGAATTGAAAATAGGCCTCTCAAAAGAAATATATTAAAGGGGTTAAAAATTGATAGTAAAAGCATTGCAACCACAAGAAACGTATCGAAATATATCCCTACAATATGGAGTATCAATCGGTAGCATCAGTTTCATAAAAAAGAAATTTATTGAAACAGGATCAGCCAAAAATAAGCAACGTTGTGGACGCCCACGACTTTATTTTAGCAAAATCAGCGACCCCAAAATCAGCTCCAGTGATTAATTCCGAGTTAAATTTAAATATTTCTAATCGTATGTATAATACAAAGAACATTAGTTCGGCAAAACTTGAAAGCAATTATTCAAAGGAAAAAATCATTAAATTCAGAGAGAAACCGAAAAAAAGATTAGCGTTTGCACGGAAGTACATAAATAAGCCACTATCATTCTGGAAGAAAATAATCCGGACGGACGAGAGTAATTTTCAATATTTTGGTTCTAAAAAACGTCCGTTTATGTGCGTAATCCCTGGTCAGGAGAACTCGCGTCACAATATTAAACCAACATTAATGGCATCATGAATGCACGGATGTACACTATCATAATTAAAACAAATTTGAGGGATTCCGCAAGTAAAATGAATTTGCAAAGAAATTTTGTAATGCAGTAGAATAATGATCCTAAGCATACGAGTCGTATAGCTAAGGAATATTTTAAGAGATCGAAGATACAGTTATTGGAATGGCCTCCTCAGTCGCTCGACTTACACCCTATAGAGAATCTCTGGTCCATATTAGATAATCAGTTACCACAGGATTAAAGAAGCAATAAATCTGACCAATTCTTCTCTCTGTTACAGCAATCGTGGAAAAGCATACCGATTGAGACCCTCCAGAGGTTAGTTGAAAGTGTACCGCGGCGACTTCAAGCGGTAATAGATGCTAAGGGTCTCAGCACAAATTATTTAATAAAAAGCAACTATTAATTCGTAATAATTTATTTAGATATAGGTAACATTGAATTGATTTGTTCGAATACTTATTTCGT
This sequence comes from Tipula vernalis, assembly GCA_958295665.1. Lineage (NCBI taxonomy): Eukaryota > Metazoa > Arthropoda > Insecta > Diptera > Tipulidae > Tipula > Tipula vernalis. The sequence continues at coordinate 13,325,333 of OY282559.1, read as the reverse complement.
GTGAGCTTGTGACCATTTTTGGTTTGTTTATTAATTTCACAGTTGAAATGGATTATTGTTTATAATTTTATTACGTTTAAGTAAAATAAAAATATTCCTAAATTTAATAAAATACTAACATAAAATAATTTTTTATTTTTGTCTTCAATAATTCATTCATTACAATGTTATCGTTGTTCAAATATTTATGTCTGATAGTGTACATATTCGAAATGGTTTTCTTCACATTAGTCATTTTCGCAACTTAGAATTATTCATCATAAAATTATATTTAAAACTTATAAAACAGTAGACTACCTAAATAAAAATCCAATTAGCATCATTCATCTATTGAAGAGATCTCCGCCATATCATTTACCATCACCACTTAAAAATACAAGTCAGTAAAATAATATATCAATGAAGGAAATTGAAACATTATATTCTTAAAAATTTTATCGGTGTACCATATAAGTAATATTGACGTTTGTATGTGAAAACTGCAACCTAAACTTGAATAAATCCATTAAGTTCAATACATTTAGTATCTCGATTTTCATTTACATAATTCCACGTTGTTCACATTCATTGAATCAAAATTTAACATGTATAAATAAATACGTCATTATGTGTTGCAAACCAAATCTCAATTCAATTCAAAATTAATATTTCCATATTAGTATTTTATTCATATAATTTAGTTAATTTATAATCTTTTAATATTAATTAAATTAATTTTATATATAATCAATAGAATTTAATGCAGTTTATAATACCCAATTAGCAGTTTCCGATTCGATTCAAACTTACTCGATTATACGAAGTACAAGAATCCAATTTGAGTCGACTACATTAACATTTTCGTTGTGTTTGCGTAGTTCATGTTTTATCAAGAACACTGTAGTTGTCTCCTGAATACAAAAAACACAAAGGGTGAAAACAACACCAAAATAAAAATAACGGAATTGTATATACTAAACCACCAACGCACATAGAGAAGGTAAATATTTTTCTACAATCTTCCATGTGCGTGCGTAGCAGGAGACGTATCATGTTTTCATTATATTACATACAAATAATACCCTTTTAGCGAACATACAAATATTCCTGTTCAATATATCAAGATACAGGAAAATATTTGTGACGATTATAGCAAAACCACCAAAAATGTCTTTCTGTTTTTGTTGTTGTTTAAATATTACATGACAAAAACCAATAATATATAGTACATTTTCTTGATAGGATTTGTGTAAAGAGCAAACGAGACGGCCTGTATAACCATTTATTTATATTGGTTTTGCTATAAGAATATATTTGTGACGACTGTACATAAAATAAAACACAAGAACACATTCAAGTATGCGTAAAAATAAAATAAGATATGAAATTAACTACGACGTATATCAAATTAAGTTAAAAACATTTTTAATACGATAGAATTATTAGATTTTAGTAATTAAATTCCATGTACAACCACACAAAAGTTAAAATCATTCACTTAATCAAGAAATCAAGAATTTTGATTTCTTTATCTATAAATATAGAACATTGCCTGCTGGTGGATTGCATTTTTCAAAATTACACTTTAATTATTATTTCTCTTACACGTTAATTATTCACTAAAATTGAATTCAATTAGAATTAAAATTAAAATGTATGTATGTACATACATATGTACTCGTATATAAAGTATATACATAACACTTCACACTAACAACACATAAATAAAAAATAAAAATAAAATTAAATTAAATTTTGAAGAGGAAAGACAAAATACGTCTATCCTCTTTGAATGTTCGCTCTCCCTCCGATACTTATGGCAAAAATTGAATATGTAGGCAAAATGGAGTTACTCTTGTCAGACAACAAAACTTATATTGAAATTCGGAAAGTTGGTATTTCTTCAATGCAATCTAAATTAAATGTAATCATTGGCGCTTGGGAACGTTTAGGAAAAATCGAGAAAAATTTGGCTAAATTTCTGAAAAATTATCATGGTACGACCCCACGAATGTATGGTCTACCAAAAGTGCATAAAATTGGTATTCCCTTGGGACCAATTGTACGTGTGATTGGTAATTTTTTGGACTCATATAATAGTTTTACCTCACGAATTAAATTTCAAGAAAATCAAGGTCGGTTAGCCTTTCTAGATAAGATGGTGATACGTAATGAGGATGGAAGTTTAACTACAGATTTATATCATAAAAAAATCTGGTCGGATCGGTATCTAAATTATAACTCTTGGTTTCCATCATCTTACAAAAATAACACAAGTTCTTTTGTTAGCTGAAAAAAGTTTGAGATTATCGGATGAGATATTAGAGGTATTAGAAAGGCTATCGACAAACATAGTAATTCGGAAAATATTGTGGAAAATATGCGCGAAAATCCAAATTTAATCGTTGAAAATAATCGCAAACTTTTCATTTGGTTCGAAAAAATTAAAATTCTTTTACAAAATTATGATATACAACTTGTCCGTAGAGCATGTCAAAGTTTGGACATGGTTTTATTCTCTAAATTAAAAGTTAAAATTTCTATAGAGTTACAATCAAATTTAATACATATAGAAATTAAAATGTTCGTATGGAGAGGAGTACGTGGGTCAAACTAAACAAAATTTTAAAAAACGGGTTCGTCAACATATTTACGATTCTATATACATATGAGTTTAAACTGTCACACAGCGCTTTATCGAATCATCTACGTGGAAGTAATCACTCATTATCTACAGATGACGCTGAGATACTTGATAAGGAGCAAAATCTCAATAAAAGATTAATTTTGGAAAGCATTTACATCAAAAAAACATCAAAATTTATCTCAAAATTTGTTAAATATCCAGAAAGGTTCAAAGTATTTGTTAAATTATTACAACAACATTTTATAGATCTTCTAAATTTAAATTTGTTTCGCTCTAATCGTATAACATAAACTATTTTTCTGTTAAACTGAGTATTTTATAAATTTCAAATTGAACTCTAGTTGCTTTAGAAAAACATTCGTTATAAAACGTTTTTTGTTTTGAAATTATGGTATAAATTCTAACCTTGAAAATGACGGGATATGCCGTCGAAAAAATAAAATAATAAAAATAAATTAAGCTAAAAAACCAACAAAATCATATTCCCGTAAACTGATTGATTTAGTTCATCTCCCCCAGAAAATATATACAGCCTAAGGCAAATTTGTAATTTGTATTTAATAAACATTTTTATGACAAACAATAAATTATCCAAATCTACACATAGATTTGTAATTCTTTATCCCGCAATTGATTTTGTAACGTACGAGTAGATGATTCATCTCGGATTCAATCCACTTTGGATGTACCTCCTGTATAGTGCTTGAAAATGAATTTTTATGATTATTTATGTAGATTTATGAAACCAATTCCAATTTGTGCTTTGGACATTTTTAAAAAGCACACACAAAAAAAAACCAAATAATACAAAGAATACTTAATGAATTGGAAAAGAGATATGAATTCTATCTCATACATTTTGTTGATGATGATGATGTTAACGATGATGTGATGTGATTTAATAAAATCTACGTCCATAGCCTATATTGACTATTGTTTATAATTATTGATGACCATATAAAGAATATTCAGACAATAATTTATTTATTCCTGAAAATTAATTCTATTTGCTTTGCTTTTTGTTGATAAAATAAAATTTTTTTCGATTTTTTCAAAATCAATTTTATAAAACTAAATTTTGCTGTTTTGATGATGCCTAGGTACACTTATTTAGTTAGGTTTAGTTATATACTTTTATGCTAACAATATCGATTTTATGTTTATAGACTTACTTTTACACGTACACAAATTTGGGTCTAATTCAATTATGCATTTTGTGTCCGGTCCTGTGTATGATGAATTTTATTTGTATAATATGTAGTTTAACAGGGTTGATTGAATTTTTATAGTGTTTAATAATTATATAGGTATAAAGTGATTTTTACTAGATAACCACACTATATTGTGGTCATACATTTTTGTATTTGGTGCAAAAAATTAATTATCGGATGTACATACTCTATACATGGTGGTGCATCTCACCATTCCCGTACCAAATCAATTTCAATTAGCGTGAAACCGTACACAAAAAAAAAATTACAGTTATCTCTTTTGATATAATTAAAATATCTGTATAGCGTTTATTTTTTTGTTTTTGAAAAAAATACCAAAAAACAACCACCTCGATTCCGCCCTTTAACACACAACAATCCTTATCGCAAACAAATCAAATTCCCGAGCTCGCAACAAAAATGCTGTTTATTAATTTCAACGGTATTGTTTATAAAAAAACAACATCAAAATACAAAAAGTGTGTGTGTGTGTGTGTGTGTGTGTGTGTGTGTGTGTGTGTGTGTGTGTGTGTGTGTGTGTGTGTGTGTGTGTGTATAAATTAAAGTGTATAGAGTTTATGGGGTGATTGGGGTGGTACACAATCATTTTTTTAATTAAAATTTTTCGACAACCAAAAAAATGTTCACAAATATCTACCTCTTTTATGTACAGCAGCCGCACACTGTGATATATGGATGCGGTTATTTTTATACAGATTTATTAATTTAATTAAATTAATTGTTAAATGTTATTAAATTAAAGTTTTGTACTCGAGTATATAAAATAGTAAGTATTAAGTTCGATTTTCAACATGCAGCTGAATATAGGAACGAGTATGAAGATTAGCCGAAATTTGTCCTAACTCGTTATTATGCATTTTTTCAAAATTTGAATTTTTTGATACTACGAAGAGTGAAGTTATCAAGAATTTTGCCCGAATTTCGAAAAATTTAATTATTTTCCAGTCAATCTCATCAGGCTAAAGCGACTGTAGCATTAAATAAAATAAACTTGAAATTATTAAGAATTTAATATGTATTGCGTATAATTCGCTAATACTTAACTACACGGTTGCTTTCTACATAATAGATAGTAATCGAAAGTGTAATTAGTAAATCAGTTGGTATAGCCTGACTGGAAAATAATTAAATTCTTCTTAATTCTCATTCGTAAAAAATAATAGTATCTAGTTGTGGTACCGGAAGAACCTTGTATTTCATTTTTGATATTACCTGAATTAACAACATTTAAAAAAAACATTTATAATTTGTCAAGGTCAAACAATAAAAAATATTTTATTAGATAAGCGGAAAAATAAAATCTTGTTATCTATATAATACAAACCCACTATCAACAAATTTTTAGTAATGTCGTAACAAAAGCAATTCGTGATAATTCCACTTTACCGAGACGTGGTCAAAATGAATTAGTCTTTCCATGTAAAGCTTCTGAGTATTTCTCTTGATGGTCCATTAACAAGCACTCCCAGAGATTTGGGCAAGGTTCGGCTATTCGACTATAAAGGTAAAATAGGCCAAGGTATGGGGCACAATATCCAGAAAAAGTTGTATCCAAAAGGGGGATTTGGAATCTTGTTATTGACAGTTTTTCAGTTAAAATTTTACGTATTTTTTTATTTGAAGCCCCTTTAAGCACTCCCAGAGATTTGAGGAAAAGAGAGAGAGGGATTGGTTTAAACAATAAATTACTGAAACGAGCCAAAGCAATATGACGTAACAAAAAAATTAAAATTTGGGATTCTTCCCACCATTGAGAAATGTGATATACAAAATTTGATTAAAGACACTTAATGCTATTATTCCCCATTAATGTCATCTTGCGCAAATTCCCGTGATATTCAAATTATTGATCTAAACCATAAATATCTGTGCAAAATCGACATGACACCATTATAATCACGACACTTAAGGACCGGAGTGAAGTTTCTAACGTTAATTTAAAGTGTAGTTTGCCAATAAAAATAGTGTAAGAAATAAGTGGTAGAAAAAGTGTTAAAAAAAGTTACTAACGTTAAAAAATGTAGCTACACAAAAAAGCGTTAAATGAGAAATTAAAAAAACATTATTTTCTCGTATTTCGATTTAAAATTAATAATGCAAAAAGGTTATACAAAATTGCCAATACTAACCAAATTTCGAATTAATCAAAACGTTATATTTTATATCAATTAATTAAATAAACCATTAACCATCAGTTAATTAATTAACCCTAAATAAACCATTTATTATTTGAATACTAAAATGAGGGCGAAAGTGCCGCATTAAATCAAATAACACAAATTTAACAGATATGCTTATGTAGGAGCTATATTCCACGGACTGAGAATATAATAATCTGGTTAGAATATGATGGGTTGGGCTCGAATGATAAGTTGGGCTCGAATGGCAAATTTTCAAAGAAGAACTAATTTTTCCAAAATGATTTGGAGGCGGTACTACACTAAGTCAAATAACAAAAATCTCAGAGATGTGCTCATATACTGACTATATACAACGGATCTGGAATATAATGAGCTGGCTAGGAGTGCATATGCCATTCGCTTATGATGGGTTGGGCTCGAATGACAAATTTTCAAATATTAGGAAATTTTCTCATAAATGATTTGAAAGCGGTACTACACTAAGTCAATTAACAAAAATCTCAGAGATGTGCTCATGTACTTACTATATACAACGGATCGGGAATATAATGAGCTGGCTAGGAGTGCATATGCTATTCACTTATAATGGGTTGAGCTCGAATGACAAATTTTCAAAAATTAAGAAATTTCTGCACATCTCTGAGATTTTTGTTATTTGACTTAGTGTAGTACCGCTTTCAAATCATTTTTGGGAAAATTTCTTAATTTTTAAAAATTTGTCATTTGAGCTCAACCCATCATAAGTGAATGGCATATGCACTCCTAGTCAGCTTATTATATTCCAGATCCGTTGTATATAGTCAGTATATGAGCACATCTCTGAAATTTTTGTTATTTGACTTAGTGTAGTACCGCCTCCAAATCATTTTGGAAAAATTAGTTCTTCTTTGAAAATTTGCCATTCGAGCCCAACTTATCATTCGAGCCCAACCCATCATATTCTAACCAGATTATTATATTCTCAGTCCGTGGAATATAGCTCCTACATAAGCATATCTGTTAAATTTGTGTTATTTGATTTAATGCGGCACTTTCGCCCTCATTTTAGTATTCAAATACTAAATGGTTTATTTAGGGTTAGTTAATTAATTGATGGTTAATGGTTTATTTAATTAATTGATATAAAATATAACGTTTTGATTAATTCGAAATTTGGTTAGTATTGGCAATTTTGTATAACCTTTTTGCATTATTAATTTTAAATCGAAATACGAGAAAATAATGTTTTTTTAATTTCTCATCTAACGCTTTTTTGTGTAGCTACATTTTTTAACGTTAGTAACTTTTTTTAACACTTTTTCTACCACTTATTTCTTACACTATTTATAGTGGCAAACTACACTTTAAATTAACGTTAGAAACTTCACTCCGGTCACTTAAGGCTATTATTGGCAAAATCGCTCGAGCACCTCGCTACCGTTTATTTGGCCAAAATTCAAAATATTTTAATTCACAAGCCAAGCAGTCGTTCACCTTTTATCGCATTTTAGCTTGGCGTCGTATTTGTGTTGTCTATGACGATGTCTCTGTCTTCTATCTCGTTGCGTCTATCTGCATCAATTTTGATGTAGTATTTCTAGATGTACGATTTTATAATTTATAGAAACCTTACATACAGCTGGTAATGTTGAAGCTAGAGATTCAGGATATAGAAAATTATTTAATAATTGGACAAAGAAATTGTTGATCTGATTTTCCCCTTCCACATATTCACCAAGAAATTTGTTTTGTTAAGAGACTATTTAGGGTAATTCCAACCTCTATAATTAATCCTTTAATTTTTTTTATTTGTATGTAATTTTTGAATAAAATGTATAAATATGTCATTTGGGTACATTATCTTAAAGAAAAACGTGACCAACCCCTAAAAAGGGGTATTTTTAACATGTTTAGGAATGAAGATTAATCGCCATAAAAACACAAAGTAAAAGTAGTCGGGAAACGGCGACCGAACTTATTTGACCTCTTAGTAGCTTTTGCCTCCACTATTTGTCTGCCACGAATGTGATTTAGCATCGCACGTTTACGCTAATCTGTAAATTCTTCAAGGTTTTTTATAGTCAATGTTTTCAAGTATTTACTTATTGCAGAATAAAACATTTTAAGGCACGGTATAATGCTTGTCTACAAGTAAAATAATTGATTTTATTCGACAAGTAACAAGAATTTTTTTTAGAAAAATTAAGTAAACAGCATTTTGCTGTTTTCAGACTAAATTTACTTTATGTTTTTTGGGCCATAGATTACGGCCAGGAATTAGGTTTCGTGTACCCAAATACCCAATTTTAACTTTATATACAAATATTGAGTAAATTCACATCCAAATCAAAAACAAATTTCCAAGGTTTAATTAAATAGCTTGAAATGACCCCTAAAAGCTCAAAACTTATTTGTAAGAATTATCAGCACTATAGAGAAAAAAATAATATCCACTTTTGTAAGGTGAAAACTAGCTCAAGGAATCTGACAATTTAATAATAATAATGAAACTATTAAAATGCAAAACTACTAAAACGAGTTTGAATTGAAGGGATTTATTTTTTTAATTTGAATCACGTGGAATTGATATTTTAGCAGAAGACTCAATATTTGTTTTCCCTCCTATTATTTCGGGGTAGTTTTCACCTTCTATATGCTGGGCGCTGGTTATTCTAATAAATAGCAAAAGAGACATTCAGCAAAAAAGAAATGTTTTACCTATTTAGGGGTAATTTCAACCCCTATAATTAATCCTATGATTTTTATGTACATAAAGTATGAATATTATATTTGGCCACAAACCTCTAAAATTGGTGCCTTTTTTTGCATTTTATGGCTAGTATTAACTCCTGGCTGCAATATCTATCTTTCGTAATCTATGCCTCCAAAAATGCAAAGTAAAAGTAGTCTGAAAACTGCAACCGTACTTTCCACCCCTTTGTACTTATTGCCTGGCCGTTTCTTAATCGCGCCCTCAGCTTTCGAACGGTATGACCGATGTACACAAAGAAGAATATTATCTATGTGCTCCGTAGATGGTCCAGATTAATAAATAAAGGTTATAGGTATGGTAATAGCCCATTGCAGATTATAATGTTTAAAATCTTGTTTCCTAATCCGTATTACATCCATTTGAAATGGTTACCATAATTAATACTTTTCTGAAATTTGTTTATGTCTTCTGAAAGTCGGTCCTTCCTGCTAAAGCTCTTTTCAAAATTTCGAATTTTGTTAAAAATTGAGATTGATGATGAAATATTTTATTTCAGGTAATCAGAATTTGATAAAATTTCGCTAGAAGAATATTTCAGACCTGCGAAATTTCTAACTTGTCAAATTCTTTAAGTTCTAATGAACGTTTTGAAAAGTACTACAGAAATGAAATGTGAAAGAAAGGATTACAGAAATTTAAAATTAGGAATAAGGAGATTATAATGAAAACTTCGCTGAATGAATTTTTTTTTTACAATTCTCGATCAAAATAATTGATAATAGAAGTTCACCTCTTCGTCTATAACGTTCTAGCATAACTTATTACAGAATTAAAAATCTACAATAAGGAAACAATATTGTTAAAGGTAAAGGTTTTTTAACAAATACTTACAAATAATTTTAAATCGATATTTTTGAAATTTTGAAAAATTTTGACTTTTTGAAATCCCAAAAGCTAAATAAGACTGCTATAGCCCAAAACAGAAGATCGGAAAAAATATTGAAACTCCCATTTGGACCATGGCTCGGGTCACGGAAGACCCAGTTTTGGCAGACTTGATTCAACCCAGGTTCTGTGATATTTCTCGTGACCTTAATATATCAACTTTGGTCTTTCTAAGCTTACTAACCCTTACTAACATATTTACTTACATAGTAAATACATTTGAAGACAATCTAGGATAAACTAATTGGCCACTAATAAGTAATGTCTTGGAGTCGGTATAATCTGATCGGCCAGTTTTCGGGGTAAATACTATACTTCATTAAAAATATACTATGCCAATGACAAAAGCAATTAACATCTTGAAAGAGTGGAGCAGATGAAGATGTGAAAGATGTTTGTTTTTCAAAAGGATCAAGACTCTTGTGAAATATCTATTGTCCTATCACGAAACATGATTTCTTCATTACAACTTCATCACCACAAATTTGTGCTTTGTTGTTTTTTGTTGATTTCTTTCCATTGGTTCTCTTTGTTGGATTTACAAAACTGCTGAATACCAGTTTTGAATGTTTTCCATTCTCTTTTCCTTATAACAAATCAGTTCCACGGATTGGTCTAAACATGGAATTTTTGAACAACTTTGTGTCCAGTTGTGAATAAAAGTTTTCTAACAAGAAAAGAAATTTGAAAATTCTAAAGTTATTGTATTAAAATTCTGAACTTCAAAATATTCAGATTTTTATCATTCTCGTCTCAAACAAATTTAATCCCATTAATCTTACCAGTCACCTGTTTTTGCCTTATGGTTTCAAGCCCAGGTAAAAACCGAACTGTGAAATCAAAATTTTGCTTACATTTTTATTCATCCACAATACTAAAAAAACAAAAAAAAAAATCCAACGTTCCCGCATCTTTCTCGCCAAAATTTGTTTTAAACTGGTATTCACAGAAACAAATATTTTGTTATCAATAGACACAAATAGCACTACAGAATGTTGGAAAATTTTTCATCCGTTAATAAAAAATAAAATTAATTTTCATTTTTTTTTTTTATTATTTCGTTCAATTCAAAACAATATTAAAACATTCAACAATCTGGGAAATACAAATACATAAATATAAAAATAAATTCCAGCAACAATACAACATACAAATATTCAATTACATTTTTTTACGTTATCAAAATATAAAAATTCCGCTCCCTCGCTCTCATATCGCGTATAGTTTTGAAGTATGAAAGTCATTTTATAGGGAAATTCGGAGTGTAGACGGATTGATCGAAACATTTATTTATCGAAACAAAATAAGTAATGTGGATCGGCATTCTTAAAGCACTTAAAGAGAACATGTAGTGTATTCTTTGATTCACGGAAGGTGAAATATCCGAAGGTTCATGAAAAAGCCATAACAGTTCGGTAATATATGTTTAAAAGTGATGGTGGTAGGTTATAATATGAACTCCTATATGGCGGATTCGTGCTATTTCTGGAAATTTGGGAATCTGATGATTGGCGCATTGTATTTGTAAAATAGCTTTGTTTACGCAAGATTGGCGATGAATATCTGTCCATGAGTAGTTATCGATTAGAAATTGGGCTTCGAAATCTGCAAGTTTCAAATTTCTTCTGTCTTCCGCATTTTGTCTTAAATTCTCTGGAAATCACGCAGGAAGGAAACATATTAAATTTGAGCGAGTCACTAGAATAGCAATAAGTTAAAACAAGTATTTTGAAATTGCGCCTGAAAGATGATTAAACACGTTAAGAATAAAACCTAGTTTTTGGTGGAAACCTATGAAATTTGTACAACAAACTTAATATTTTCCGTTAGAAAACTGGTTGGAAAAACTTCCACTGATAACAAAAATATAAAATTCGGCAATTTTCATTCATAAAACGATGGAAAATGCAAATCACAATACCCCTAAATGTTGGTACATTAGTTATCCAAGACACATTAATCATTGCTTTGAAATAATGTTGCATGTTCATACAATTTTTAGGAGACCATGGGCGACTAGAATAAAGGTTTGCCTTCGTTTGTTACTTCGTTTATTGAATTCTAAAATTTTGCAATGTAAAGAAAGTCGCGTAATCAATTTGACTTTTTAAGTGAATTTTCAACTTACCCACCTGGAATCGTGACAAGCGGAGTGTTACTTTAACAGACGTTTGATATTTTGTTGACGCGTGTAAGAGCTTTCGTTGACTAATCATTTCCTTCCAGCAGCTATTCGCGACTAAACAACCCGATATAAAGATGGTTCTCCGCTGCTTTTGGCAATGATTGGTGTGGCCCAATTAGAATTGGAGCAGAACACTCTGTATTTGAAGACTATTGGATTCAATCTCAACTTCGGTTTTGATAGCATTTCAACTACATCCATCAATAGGTGATTGTTGTTTTCATTGTGTTTGATTTGGAATCTTTCGCTCCGTTGGAAATATAATCACTAGTTTACCGATTATTATAAACAGCGATGCTTATTATTATGTGTTGGTTTTTTTGAGCGAGAATGTCGGTTATGATAGCCTTAGTAAGTCAGATAGTCGGACGGTAACACCAGACCAGACCACGATTTGTTCGTTAACTAATTATTTTAAACATTTCACGTTAAGAAAAAACGGACGCTTGTTGGCTCCACAATCATTACAGTGAGGAATCAGTTCGATTTTGGTTGAACTGGTCGACATTTCTTTAAGATCTATCAGGGCGCTTTCGAAATTAAAGGTGGCTGATTTTTTCGAAAAGCTCGAAAAATTGAGCCAATAATGTGTTCATCATTTGTGTAAAGTTATCAAAGCGATAAACGAAACGGTTCAAATAGAAATAAACAAAAGAAAGGTCTAGAATTGGCGACTTGAACTGAGCCTTTACGCGTCTCTTAAACAAAATCCGACTACTCTGTGAAAATTCCTTCACTTCCTTTTCAATCCTTATTTTGTCCAAACTGAAATCCAAAATATTCAATTCGAACTTCTTGAAAATTCGTATCGCTAAAACTAGCAGAAAAACTATTAGAAAAAGCAATCCCCCCCCCCCCCGCTCCCCCTCCCAAAAATTCCTATTCTTTCCCATAAATATGTTTGATCAAACGCTTATCCCAACTTCCCAGCACACACAGAAACTTACCAGCACCCTTACGGAATATACAATCCTCATTAGCTTCCCACTAAAATAAGAAAAATGTTCTGGATTGTTAAATCGCCCAGCCAGCCAACCAGCATCCTGAATATCTATATAAGGTAAATATACCTTTGGAATCGTTGGATAGTTTTCCTCACAGTTTTGGAATTTTCGGAATTTTTTGCGACATTTGGATCAACAGTTTTTGAGGATAATATTTAAAGGAAAGATACCCAGCAGTGGCGGTTGTTGATTTAAAGCTTCTCACGTGCGATAAATCGAATTAACTGTTTAGCAATTTTGTACACAACTTCTTCGGTTTGGTACAACAAAATCTTCGAGTAAATTCTTCGTAAAAGGCCATTATTTCTCTCTGTACTGGAGTAGTAAACTCCGGCACCAAACCCCATGTTCCATGAATACACGTTAGTTATTGAGTCACCGGTCCAAGTGGCTCAGTTTTTATCAATTCAAAACGCTCCCATGTAATTTCTCATATTTCACACTCACAAACCCCTTAAGGCAGTATATCAAGGTCTCTAATCGTCTGTCACCAACACCCACGACCATTCTTACCTCCCACTGCAGCTAGCGGGAAAAAGTACTGCCGATGTTGAGATGAAGGGACAATTTCTTAGTAATGTTGATCTGAGGCGACTCAGGATTTTATTACAGTGTGTCGGTTATTTATCTCTCGAATTTCGATTTACGACTGTCGAAAACACGTATTCTTGCTTCTGAATCGTTTAACATTTAGATTTTTGAAGATTATTCCACAATTACTAAGATTTCGAGATATCCGAGAGTTTTCGATATTATTTGAGAATATCGAGATTTTTCTATAATTTTATGGTGATTCGAGATTATTCGAGCTTTTTGAATTCATTCTAGTCTATATGAGTTCTCGATATTACTGTAAATTGTTATGTTTTGAAATGCTATAGAATTATAGTGATCAATATTTTAAGAAGTTTTCAATATTTTAAGGGTTTTTCGAGTGTTGAGTATTATGTAATAGAAATTGTCTGACATTTTATTATTTTTTGAGATTATTGGAGATTTTCGATATTATTCGAGTTTAGCTTGGAGATGAATTCATAGTACTGAGTAACATGATCTTACAGAGATGAGTTTCTCAAAACTCGAGATTTTGGGGTTTTTCCATTAAACTAGATTTCCGGTTGCCAATATTCCGGTACGAAGTTATTCGAGATTCTTAATGATTTCTCAAATTTTAGAGATTAATGTATGATTCTAAGTTTTTTCGGATATATTCGAAATTTTTTGTGTTTTCCAATATTACTCGAAACATTCAAAGGTTTGAGATGCCGGTAAGGCCATTCAGATATTTTTTCAGTCCTTTCTTAAAAGTTCAGTCCATTTTATTTACAACCATTTTTATGTATCGGATTTAAAATCTTGATTTGTTCTAAGATTTCCCAAAAAACCAACTCTTGTAATATTCTCGCTTGCATGCATAATTCAAATTGCTTTTTTCTCTATTTAAACAACGAATATAAGTGTTTGCATGCGTGTGATGAATTAAAATGCGGATGAAAAATGTTTATTGTTTAAAAATGGTTGCGTATTTTTGTAATTGAAAGTTAGATGGCGAGGAAGAGATGAGACGCTGATGAAATATTAAGTTATGATTCGCTCAAAGAGTTTATGGGGGAAATAAACAAAAAAACATTTTGATTTGCGTGTTTATTTTACATTAAAAAATCCGAATTTCTTTATTCAGCGTTTTATTCGAAAATTCGTTTAAAGCGCCCATTCGAATAAAACGCCAAGGCATTATTCCTCAATTGAATAAAACGTCCAGTAAGCGTATACTATTCGGTTGAAACGCCTAGGCGTTATTTACGGACGAATGCAGTGGCCTTTTGTGTGTCATGCGCTGATACAAGTTTCCCTACACTAAAAAATTAAATTGAGTTGAAAATAGTATTGCCTGATGAACAGTTTTATTTTTTGCGGGGTATAATTTTGGAAGAACAAATTTTGGCAAGTCTCTTGCAACTCAGTAAATTTAACAAAATTGACAGAAACGTTGTGTAGATGTAAAGATCTAATCTTTGGAAATAGTACGAACAACTTTTTCGATAACTTGGCTTTCGACAAATCGTTTTGTTTCTTTTAATTAATTTATTTGTAGGTGCACCACCTACATAGGTCCTTGTTGTGTTGTTGAGTTACGTTGTGTGTTATATTCAATTTTAACATTCATATTTATAAATAATGTAGAGAGATAGTTCATTTATGTATAGTTTATGATTATTTTTTATGTTTTATTAATTGTTGTTGGTGTAGTGTTGTAGCATAAGGATATATGCATATTATAACTACCTATATGCTAGGATTAATTTATATTCATCGTTTCGAATATTTTATGTTTCCACATATTTTTTGTTGTTATTGTTATTGCTTGTTTCATATAGGATTTATTTAATCGTGATGATTGAATACGTTTGTACAATATTGTGTTTGGATGAGTTGATTTACTGGTATGGTATTCGAATTCGCTGTTTAAAATCGACTCAAGTGACTTCTACTACATATCTAGCAATCCAGAAACTTACAAAATGGAATTTTTTTATATTTACTTATTAACCAAATATTGAGCAATAACTAGTACAGTTATACAGTTGTTCTTAACTGACTGTTGATCTGTAATAATTTATTCGTGAATTTTTGGCCAAAAAAGGATGAATTTATATTGCAAAGCATTTAAAATATCGAGCAACAAAATATTTAAATGTTTCTAAACTATTTGACTATTGATAATGTTTTGCCTAAAACTTTGAACACTCTGTAGTCTTCCATATTCTTCCAAAAAAAAAAAACAAATGAATAACAAAAGTTTTTAACTGGTATAAGTAAATAATTTGTTACTCAATTTAGGTACTTTAGCGCAGTTAGGTACTTTGTTATCCAATTATTTGTAAAATTGCATTGCTTAAGTTATATAGCGGTTGTGAAGTGTATCCATTGTAGTGTAACAAATGAATCAAATTAAGTTATTTCTATTTACGGAATAAAACATCGGTTGCTCAAAAATTAGCAAAAGTACGTATCATTAAAATTTGAACCCGTATATTTAGCTGCTTAATTTAAGAAACTTTTGAATATTTTCCGAACATAACGCTCAATATTTTGAGAAGTTGTTTATTTTCCAGTTAATTTTTTTGAGCTACAGCTTTCGTCAAAACATTATACCTTAGATACACAAAAAACCAAATCGCTAAATTTATTTAAATCAAAAGTTGCTCAATATTAATATTTCGTATTACTTAATTTTTCATAGAAACTTATAAGGCGAACCTATAAAGATAAGTAATTTCAAGGTTCTAAATTTTAATTTTAGTAAGAAATGTCTAAACTTTTGAAGAAATTCACAATAAATTGAAAATTCTCAGTATTTTGACTATAACACATTTTTTATAACAGCTAATTATCGATTAATTACTATTTTTTTTTATTATCTGGCTAAGAAGTTAATTTATTTGCCTCAATATTTTATAATTACCATTCCTAGCTTTTCGTCTTTCAAAAAACTTTTTTTTTGAATTTTCTTGCTTTTTCTCTTCAATTCGTAATCCACTACAAACCTCCTCTTGAATATATTAAACCACCTCAAAATTATGATAGGTATCTACTACTCACTGTTTAACCTTATAGCGGTATTAATTTTACTGCTTTGGTTTTAGAGGTCATCATAATTTAGTTTTTTGAGACTTTAAATACTTACAAATAAATATAAATGTTGCTCAATATTTCAGCTATATTCTACTATTTCCAATTTTGTTTCCAATAGTTTCGATTAATCAAATTATTCAAAATTACATTTTTAATACAAAACTAAATAGTCTAAGTAGCTCAAAATATTAAAATATCGTGTAGCTCAATATTTCGCCTGAAGAATGTTATCTTGTGGCTAAACATAAATCAAATATTTTTGTTTTCTGAATTGATTAAACTGATTAAGTTTTAATGGATTCGACGCATTCTCGAAAAAAAACAAATGAACTAGTATAAGTAAATAATTTGTTGCTCAATATTTTGCAAAACAACTATTCCCTAATATCTTGTTCCATTACCTAATTTGTGCGCAGTTAGGTACTTTGTTATTCAATTATTAGTAAAATTGCATTGCAACAGAATAAAACATCGGTTGCTCAAAAATTAGTAAAAGTACGTATCATTAAAATTTGAAACCGAATATTTAGCTGCCTAATTTAAGAAACTTTTGAATATTTTTCGAACATAATTTTTTGAGCTAACGTTTTTGTCAAAATATTATACCTTATATACACAAAAAACCAAATCGTTAAATTTATTTAAATCAAAAGTTGCTCAATATTAATATTTCGTATTACTTAATTTTTCAAAGTAACTTATAAGGCGAACCTATAAAGATAAGTAATTTCTAGGTTCTAAATTTAAATTTTAGTAAGAAATGTCTTAACTTTTGAAGAAATTCACAATAAATTGTAAATTGCTCAGTATTTTGAATATAACATATTTTTGATCACATCTGATTGTCAATTAAATAATTTTATTTTGTTATCTAGCTAGGAAGTTAATTTATTTGGCTCAATATTTTATAATTACCATTCCTAGCTTTTCGTGTTTCAAACAAAATTTTTCTTGAATTTTCTTACTCTTTCTCTTTAATTCGTAATCAACTACAAACCTTTCTACTACTTACTGCTTAACCTTAACCCCGGCGGTATAAACTTTACTGCTTTGGTTTTACAGGTCATCATAATTTAGTTTTTTGAGACTTTAAATACTTTAGAATAACTATTAATGTTGCTCAATATTTTAACTATATTCTATTATTTCCAATTTTGTTTCTAACAGTTTAGATCAATCAAATTACTCAAAATTACACTTTTAATACAAAACTAAATAGTCCAAGTAGCTCAAAATATTAAAATATCGCGTAGCTCAATATTTCGCCTGAAGACTGTTACCTTGTATTTAAATTGATTAAACTGATTAAGTTTTAATGGATTCGACGCATTTAGCTGAGTATAGCCCAAAATTGCACTGTAAAAACATTAAATTATTCTAAACGAATATTAAATTTGTAACTGTCTGTATATAAAATATTCTTTATTGATAAATCAAACATGAATTTTTTGTAATCATCATAAAAATGCAAATTTTTTATTTTTGTTCGATTTTCTTCAAATCGATTTGATCTAAACGGATTTATCTTTGTTTAATCGTAATGTACTCGTATCTTACAGATAGATAAGAAAAATCTAAAATCTACTTGTATGATAAATCTTTACATCCTTTTACAAATAAAATTGGAAATATGTATTTTTATTTTTTTTTTTGTATTTTCTTGATTTTTATTCCAATTTTCATTTAATATTCCGGAGACAGTGCAGTAGTTTGGATAGGAAATGAACGTATACAAGTTTTTGTGATTTGTACTTACGTACATATATGTTGTGGAAGGACGATGATGAAACATAAATGGAACCAACAAAAAACTCATTTTCTTCTTTACAATTTATTAATAACTTTCACATCGTTATTTATTGTCGAATTCCGACTAAAGAATTCGAATCGATACATTTATTACGATTCTTGACTTCTGTTTCACTGTTCTCTTGTTCAGTAGAATTTTGATTTTTTTTTTTGTTTGGTTTGATTTTATTTAATTTTCTTAATGTGTTTCGAGTATCGGAATAACAAAATCAAAATATAATTTATTAATATACATAATACAATATAATATGTATAATAACAGTCGAATAGAACAAAAATATATACAATGTACAGACAATCTCGTTATGTGTATGATTGATATGATACAAAACTCAGAATGAAGAATATTGAAAGATGAAGAGTAATATTCATCCGCATAGCTTTTGTTTTTCGACATTTTCTAATTGAATTAATTTTAACCGAATTGGACTCATTTAAAGGTTAAATACACTTTCTTGTTGTACGTGAATAGTACATACATATATTGGAAGTAATTTAATAACCTGTGTTTAATAAATTGTTGGAACGTGACTTGAGTTTTGTATGAATTTAGTCTCTATGTGATAATTGGACAAAGATTAAGATGCTTGGGAGTTTAAAAGATTTACGTTATGATAAATAGTGCTACTACATACACGAATGTGGTTAGTACAATGAAGGCAGTTAATTTATGATTGTCATCCAATATATATCTCTAGTTTACTTTGTGTCACAGTTTTATATACGTATAATGAAAATTTAATTTAAAATTTATAACTTGCTATATACTTTTACCGTTTGCTGATTTTTGCCGGTTAATACCATTGATTTGTTAAATTAGGAGTTTAAATATTCTCACTTGAGACTTAAAGAACAAGACAGGCGACGACACAAAAATCCAAGAATAATATCGAATTGCGCATTAATAAACTGAAAGTCAAACAAAGTACGAATAGTCTCGGATACTTTGAATTCTCGAACAATATCTGTAATCTTGAATAATCTCAAATAATGTTTAATAATTTCAAAATGCTTTTGATAATTTCGAAATCCTTAAATAATCGCTTTGTAATGTTGAATAATTTGAAACACCCACAAACCAATACCTTATAAACTCGAATTATCTCACAAATCTAATAGAAGCTCGTTTGAGAACAAATTTCACACCACCTAAATGAAAGAGTGTAAGATTAAGCAGAGAATCGAATCTTAAAAAAAGTTTCGCACTAAAATCATGATTTAAGAATATAAATTTTTGTTTTGAGCATACCATTTCTCAAAACAAGCATGATCACTTCTTGAATCGAGTATTATAATTTAAAAGTTATAAATTTTTTTTTTTTGTTTCCGTTGGAAAACCTACATTTTTCAGTCATGAATTAACAAAAAGGCAGATGGAATGTCGAAAAATCACTTCTGAAATGCTTCTTCAAAGACAACAAATAAAGGATTTTCTGCATCGATTTGTGACTGGAGATGAAAAATAGATTTACTACAAGAATTTTAAACGTAAAAATGCTGGTGTAAAGAATGGTGAAGCTGGTTCATCACAGCCAAAGCGAAATGATCATTGTGATAAGGTTATGCTCCGTAATTGGTGGGATATGAAAGGCGCCGTATATTACCAGCTACTGAAATCTTCTGAAACTATTAATGGCGAAGTCTAATAATCGACCAGAATGGGAGAATATACACAATAAACTGATTTTGCAGCATGACAACGCAAAACAGCATACTGCAATAGTCGTTAAAACCTACCAAGGGAGGACTGGGAAGTTCTATCCCACTCGCCATATTCACCAGACATTGCTCCTTCGGATTTCTATTTATTCCCGTTGATGCATTCAGCCCTTCGAGGTATACGATTCACATCTTTTGAAAGTTTCAAAAATTGGCTTTACGAATGTAATCACTTCGAAAGACGCCGAATTTTTCAGTAAGGGAATCCGTGAATTGCCTAGGAGATGGGCGAAGGTTGTGGCTTCTGATAGAGCATACTTTGAGTAATGTACCACTTTTATATACTTGCTAAATAAACATGTAATTTTAACACGGAAGCAACAAAATCTGACAATAAGGCCCTATACTATTACAAGTAATCGACCTCTTTTGTATTAAAAGGAGTAAGGAGGGAGGGTAAAATAAATTAAGATATTTACTTGTCATGTTTTAAGACCCCATCTGATGTACGAGTACATCAATTAGAGGATGGTGTTCAAAAACGTCGCAAATACCGATACCGGTAAACGTATTTTTGATGTTTGCGAACCCTTTTTTTTTTTGCAAAGCTCTGGCAATTTCCTTGTAGCATAACGTGTATCTAATTTTATTAAACTTGCAAAAATTGCCAGAATGCCCAGAGGAGTGACAGACAGAGCAATAAATCGGTCAACAAAATTTTATTATCGTCGTTACCCGCGAAGAAGTCTCATTATGATCGAAACAAATGAGAGAAAACATGTACAACGAACCACACTTTAGGCGACCTTGTTCAAAAGGGAGGGCTAATACTGAGTTTACAATTCAGAAACGTCGAGCTAATGCGTTTTATGCTCTTACGATAGAAAATCCTGAAGGCTCATTTCCTATCTATTTTGGCATTTAGCAAATTCAGCCTTTGCCTAATACCCTAGACAGACTGTGGGAAAGCGATCGGCTAAATCGAGGTTGACACACTGCGACTAATCTCGAAAAATTCACTAAATCGGTTTTATTAAATCGCAGTGTGTCTAGGGTATAAAACTGCCATTGAGGAAGTTTTCACCTCCGTCATGAAGGCTTATATGTTCTATGTTTTAACAGTATGGATGAGACATTACCTATTTTCTATATTTGAACTGAGGATCCAGCTGATAGTTCTCTTGATTTAGCTGGTGTTAGACGTTTGCGACTCTTTGCAGTCAGCTAAGTTAAAAAGGACTTACGCAATAATTAAGTTGTAACATCCAAGGAAATTTAATACAAGATTATCTTCAATGTTTCTATTTTTATAAAAAGTTCATTGTACCGTGTGTAACAGTTTCTGTGCCATTAACGGCCATTCATCCGCTAACAAGATATAAATAAAGCAGTTTTTCATAGTTTCTCCACTTCAGTGGAGGTGATTTGCACAAATAATTTTTTTTTACAAAGAGCTCCCCAAGCCGCATGTAACAGCCACCGTTGTTGGGATCAAAAAGTGTAAAAACAGCAAGAACAAAACTGTTTCTTTTTCTTTCCCCACTTAAATGAAGACGATTTTCACAAATAAAAATAGTTTAACAAAGAACACGTCTATTAGTTCAAAGCCACTCAGACGAGGGAGACAAATGCTAGTTTTACGGTTACCGAGAAACCGGTATTACCGAACAATCATCATTACATTCTGATTTTCTTTATCTGCGTTATCTGATCCATAGAATGCAATAGAATGCTTGTTGGAACTGTCCACGCAATATTTCGCGAAAGAGCTTCCAAAAAGGATTATGTAAAGATTGACAAACAAATTCCAGAACTTCCTCAAAAAAAAAAAAAAATCGAACAAAGGTTTTGAAGGTATCAACATGAAATATTTATGCATGGTTTGTAATACTTTGCCTTTGCACGAGTAATACTATGGGTAAAGCTTCCATTTCTTTTTGATGAATAAAACTGTCGAATTGAATGGTTTTGTTACTACCTGGAAAAAATTGTGTTTTATCGGTACTTGACTGATTTGGCATTGAACCTGAAACTGAAACTGAAATTCTTGGGCGAAACTGATTTTGGTGTCTTTCCCGGGATACCAAAACCTTTTTCCTAGACACGTTTTTATGAACATTTTTCGCAACATCTTCTCTCTTGATGAATAGTCTTTTGCGAATACTGCATCATTTGCTTTGAATTTACTTGGTACTTCGAATTTTTTTTCGCTCTGTCCTAGGTAAAATGGTAGTTAACAACGTCTTCGGCTGGCATGGTAAAGGTCTTGCTCTGTAAGTTGACAAACATTTTATGAGAGCAGTATCACAGTCAGTGTTGTCAAAACAATTTTTCTTTAATTCAGGTTGGACTAGAGATGCCGTCACTATCTATTGAGTTTCGTTTACAGAACATCTGAAATTCACTTGGTCCAGAGTCACTAACAATATTGATCGGCAACCCTTCCATTGCAAGTATTTGTTGTAATGTACCAATAGTGTTCTTTGATGAAGTATTGGTTATAATAATGATGAACTTAAGCAAAGGCATCAACACAAGTAAACCATATCGATGTGTAAACGTCCCCAAGGTCCATTTGGAGTTGGCCGACTGGGAATTTCTTATTACGGTCCGCAGGCGTGGAATTGGTAACTTTCAGAATTTTTCACTATTGCCTCAATATCACGATCGAACTTTGGTTAGCAACTGTATTTTCGTGATATCTGCTTCATTTTGCTTGTACCCCAATGTGCTTCGTGAATTAGTGATAGAACCTTGCTTTGCATAGTATCGGGAATGACAACTTAAGTATGATGTCCTGTCTGTAATAAGATAATATCGTTAAAATAGCTTAAACTATCTCTACGTCTAAAATACGCTGAGTGGGACATTTCGTCGCGTAAAGGCAATTTATTTGACCAACCATTTTCTATAAACCCATAAATATTGAAGAGAATTAGATTAAACTTCGTATGTTTTCCGAGCAGGAAATGATTTTTACTCGTTGCCCACGCTATAATAAGCCTGTTCCTGTGGATCATCATTTCCGTTATGATGTGTTGGCTTGTAGATGATTTATGCCGGTAGTTTTTTGTTTGGGTGGAACTAGGAAATAAGTGGTTTGGGATCCGTCAATAACTCAAATTTTCGTCCTTGATAGTATCGATTCAATCTGGTTATCCATAAATAATTGAGAGATCATCCTTCTTAATTTGTGCAGTCTTGCATTTTGTAAAGAGTTTTTGAAAAAAAAAAAAAAAAAAAAAATAAACCGATCGGGTGCTCCCCGTCTATACCCATTTGGGTATAGATGGGATATAACGGCTGCAATACCATATGTTGAAGTATCCATAGCTGGGACGATCGGTAATCTTTTCGGAAATGGGCTAAAAGCTAATCGGCATCGAAATCTATTTTCTTCCAATCTCGAAGAAGTTCGAAGTTTGTTTTGGCAGAAATGATGACATCGTCGAGATATACCGGGTAACTTAAAACATAATTCTTCGATTCTGGGAATGGGATGCCGATCTGCTTTAACTTGTCGATTAACTGAAATTTTAAAATCAGCACATATGCGAATATCGCACGTTAGTTGGAGTACCGGAACGATAAGTGTTGCCCATTTAGTGGTCTTGATCGATTTTAAAATATTTTGTTTTACAAACCTTGATAACTCATCGGTAGCACTCTCCTTTAAATTATTATGAGATTGTACATCAACGTTAAATATATTATTTTGGTTGTGGTTGATGCTAAAATTTACTGCTTTGAACCAATCTAATCCCATAAGATTAACACACTCATTGGAATCTACGACGAATAAAGATAATTGTTTCTCCAATTTATTATATGACACTGTGACATCCAAAGTACCCTGGAATGATATTTTCTCCCCATCTGTGCATAAGTTGTAAGCCCTATCATTGAATAAGTGGCTTCGGTGTCCATTAGAAAATATATTGGATGCTCATTTAATTTTAATCCTCTATTTGAAAAAATATTTACTGAATAAGCGGAATCTCGTCTTTGTGGCAATAACGAGCTATGATATGATTTAGAAGGGGAATCTTCATATAATTGACCGCGTTGTCGATTCTGACTGTTATTTCGATTTGGTTCACGCTATACCTAAATGACGATCGACCGCGCCTTCTATAAATGCAAACGGTAGAAATGTGTCCTTTTTTATTACAATTGTTCCATGCGGAGTTGGCATCAAAATGTTTACAATTTGATCTTGCATGTTCGTCTACGAATGATGTGCCGCAATTCGTTTTTTACATGTAATAATTCAATTATGTACAATACTACGTAAATCCGCTGCTCATTCTGAGTATGATTGGTTTGGCTTCATTTGTGTTTTATAAAGTTCATTACGCGCAGCCAAAATATGGTTTTTTGAGGTAAATGAGCCGATAATTTAGAAGTTAAATCTTTACATGTCCTACTAAGCGAATGGCCATCGAATAATTTTTGAGAAGTTTAAGATAAGTATGTCCGTTTATCAAATGATTTTTTTGGGCTTTTTAAAGGCACAAGTATATTGTAAGTATAACAAAATCAGCAGGCTAATTATTCATAATACATCTACCCAAAAAAAAGGAGAAATATCAATTTCCCCCGTTCTTTACCCTAAAAGTTATACTATACAAAGTGTATAACCTTGAACAAAAAATGAGAACTTTCCTTGAGCTCATTGTGCTCGTAGTTTGGTTTCGTACTAGTAAAAGTTCGTCACACATCAGGTAACTACGATCAAACTACAAAAATACAATTCCTACTTAACACAGATAGTACGATCGTACTGATTTAGCGAATTATATTCACTAAATAAAACAACTCAAGGAAAACCCGCATTTGTGTATGTGTTTAATGCCCACACAATATTAAGAAAATCATTTCATAAACAGACATACTTCTCTTAATCTTCTTAATATACGATTTTCCTTGAGTTTTTTGATTTAGTAAATATAATTCGCTAAATCAGTACGTTCGTATCTGACACTATCTGCGTTAAGAAGGAATTGTATTTTTGTAGTTTGGTCGTAGCTACCTGATGAGTAGACGAACTTTTTCAGTATGAAACCAAACTACCAACGCAATGAGCTCAAGGCAACTTCCTATAGTATAACTTTTAGGGTAAAGTACGGGGGAAACTGATATTTTTACTTTTTATTGAGTAGATATATTATGAATAATGGTCTTTTGATTTTGTTTCTGATTAGCCAATCGAAACTCTTGTGAATGCCATTTTCACTAATATATTTGTGTCTATAAAAAGCCAAAAAAAATCAATAATTTTTGAGAATTTCAAATATAAAATCTCCCAAGTTGGACAGGAAAAATGCTCGTTATTTGTAATAAATATAATAACCATTAATGTTTTTGCACATCAAACCGCAAAACGCAAAATATAACAGTTGTAACAATCCATCCAACCAGTTCACTCACTCTTTTGCTACGACAACTGTTATGTTAAATCTAAATAGCCGTTTACAGGAAACTTCTAACGTACATTTGAGCAATTTTCTGTTAAAGTAGTACATTACCGCTAATACTGGTTTCGGTAATCACTAATTACAGAATTACCGGTTTTGGAGATGATGCTTCTGTATTGGACTTCCTAACCACAATGTTATTATCGCTTTCAGGATAGGATTTCGCTATACCTGGTTTAACGACCCTCTGAACTTCCTCCTTAAGTTCTATGCTGTGGACCATCTGCTCCTTTTCGCTCAATTTCGACTAGGTATGGGCTAATCACCATACACATATAGCAGTTTTGAAATGTGCGACTTCAATATTCCCTGATCCTATAAATGTCTGAGAGTCCAAACCGTTTCTGTATTCTCTATAGTCTGATTGCGGTATGTCTGGTTTACGATACGTTGCCAAACTTTTCACAGTCCTTTGCGAAATAGTATTTCTTTTAACACTCTAGGTGATATCCAAAAAATATTATGCCTGCTGAAAAAAGTCTCGCAGGCCTCTTTTCCAATTTTTCTTTGCATTCGACCACAATGGCGTTGGATTAGTTTAAATGAAACCTCCATTGTTTGCAAAACATTTTTACTTTGCGTTATCAGTCGGGTTGTTTGCAATTTAATGAATACTCTTCAAATTATTGGCATTGTTTCTTCCACGTTTAGATGTGAATGTTCAGATATGTTAAATGAGGTTTTAAAAATTTTATTGGCTAAAAATTGTCAAAAGTATATACGTAGGTGATGGGTGTATTTGATTCGTTTACTTTTGTAGTTAATAAATTTAGTACGGAGAAAAAATGTTTGAAAACCACGTACTAAATACTGGTTCAACCTTCATATTAAATTACGCCCATCTGAATCACAATTCGCGCTATTTATGGATTTTTAATTATTTGTTTGTTTATATAATTTGTTGATGCTCAGTGTATAAATATGCTAATCACAAAATCATGTCAAATTAAAACGTATCACGGGTTTCAAATTTTCTCACAATATCGTACACTAATAAATTAGCAACATATTTACATTATATATAAATATATTAATTCATTAAGCTTAATAAAAAAGCTCCACCTTAATAAATTATAAAACATTTTTATTTTAAATTTGAATGTTATGTAATTCTAAATCGTTTTTTTAACTTTTTGTTTCTTTCAATGTGTTAAAAAAAAATTTGTGTTATTCATCCAAAAAAAAAAAAAATCATATCATAAAAAAAATTAATCCGAAATTAATTAAATTAATTAAGTATGGGACCTGATCCACTCTGGTAAGTTATCGTATAGAAAACAAAAATATTCCCAAACCACTCATTATGTGCTTATCCTTGTAATTCCTTTCTATAGCTATAACCGCCTTAAAAACGCTTCAATATGTGTATCGTGTGTGCGCTTTTTCTTCAATGTTTTGTGCTTTTGCGTTTTACGATTTACGTTTTTTTGTGCTTTTATTTATTTGAAAGCGTCGATATTTTAAATTATTATTTTGCCTAACCAACCCGACACTGTACCAGCTACTAACTTAAGGTGTGATGGACATCTATCGAAAATGATTAAACCTTATGATACATTTAGTCTAGCGAATTTTATCACACAAAGCGCAAATTTATTCGTAGAATTGTAGAGAATTGTAGAATCGTGCAATATAACCTCCAGACCCCCTAATCCAAAATATTTGCATGCATAGTTTAACACGGATCTAGTCAAACCAAAAACAAATCAATAAACTCACCTGATTGTTTTTCACTGTAGTCTCCAAAAAAAAAAAAAAAAAAATTAAAAAATAGAACACCCTGTACTATTAGATTTACCTAGGTAGTGTGTTTCGGCCGAACTTTTACTAAATAAATAAATTTTTGATTTATAGGAGTAGTACATCAACAGCAGCGGCCGCATTTGCCATTGCGACCTCAGCATCCAGTAATCCACGCGATGAACCACCCGAAGTGGAGGCCCGCAATCGAAAAGAATCGGTCGTAAGTTCTCCGGCAACAATGCGTGTCCTTAATGTATTACGCCACTGGGTATCAAAACATTTCCAAGACTTTGAACAAGACAATGCTTTCCGTTCACAAACCATTGCATTCCTAGACGATATAACGTGCAGCCCAAATCTCCTACCATCAGAGCATCGTGCCGCCTCACAACTTCTTCGCCTTCTGTGTCGCGACGATATCGATACTGGTGCCCAACTACTCGAAAATGTTCTCCGACCACCGCCCACCCCGAGCAAAGAAAGTATCGAAACCCTGTCAGCACTTGAGATCGCCGAACAAATGACCTATCTCGATCATCAAATATTTTTGGCAATACGCAGTGAAGAATTTCTGGGACAGGCATGGATGAAATCGGATAAAAAGTCAAGGGCCGAACATATAATACAAATGACGAAGCGTTTTAATGATGGATCACGTTTGGTTGTGGCCGAAATTGTGTCGCGCACCTCGATGGCGGCACGGGTCGCTGCAATTGAAAAATGGACAGCGGTTGCTGATATTTGTCGTTGCTTGCACAATTTTAATGGGGTGCTGCAGGTGTGTGCCGCATTTACAAATGCAGCCGTATTTCGATTGAGGAAAACGTGGGACAAGGTGCCAAAAACGGTGAGTGTTTTTTATGTTTATTCTATTTTATATTGTATGTGTCAAGTTTGTGCTAATTTCAATTAAATCGATGTATTAGTGAGAACAACACACGTAATTTCTAATCGGGCGATTCGAAAAATTTCTCCATCTTGCCCAAATATTGCACCCAAGTGGACGCATATTTTTATGGGTAGTCGGGGACTCTATTTAGTTAAAAAATATACCAGCTTCCAAATCTATAGATGATAAGTGACTAAGGACGGGCGTGTTTCGGATCTACACTTCCGGTTCTACCCGGTTAAATACTGATACGATTTATTGCCTGTTTTAGTATTGAGTTTTTAGTTTTTAGGCTAACAACTCGAACTAAACCGTCCTTACCCGGATGATTCGCTATTACACGACCTAGGCCCCACTTCATAGGGGCTCCTGGTGCATTAGTACCAATGACCCATCGTGGCAGTGATTGTTGCATTTCTGCCATTTTTGACGACGTTGGAGTTCAGACAAATATTCAACATGCCCGAGCAATCTCATTGGGACTTAGCTTTATCGATTAATATGATCTCTGTTTAGTTTTAGCCCCACTATAAAATCGAAGAATATAATCTACAACACGAAGTAACTTAGTTAGCGACTTAGTGAACGAATTTCCACTGTTTGTTTACAATAAGTGCCAAGATCGGCACTGAACGGGTTTCTAGGTTTAGTAAATCCGGGTTAAGTTGATAACTGCTGGATTTCGGCCATTCGGGTTTGCTTTTGTACAGCTATTGATGAACGGAACCATTTTTGGCGTTTAAAATGATTATCGTAATAATGAATATTTGCTATCCGGTTGGCTGCAAATGTTGCATACTTATATGGTATGCTTTGATTCGAAATAGCATAACTTCAGAGTCGGACCAAATAACAATTGGATCGAATCTCTAGACTATTTACGGGGCTATTTGTCAATTCAGCCAACAATAGAGCTGCATATAGTTCTAGCCAAGGAATGCTTTGGTTTTTAAGTGGAGCTACGCTAGACTTTGGACATGGTAAATTTGAACATAGAGTAAGCCGTGTAGCTCAACCCGTTTACCGTTCCGTTACTGGTTTTAAATCATTTAATTTTGTCTTAAATTTAACCCAATGCAACATAAACATAATGGACCGAAAAATTGACAGATTTCGGTCAAAATACTTCTCTCAAGTTATCCGATATTGTGTTCCACGAAAATGTGGGAATGGTCGTTTGAACCAAGTGATGAGTTATTTGAACAAAATTTTCGGAGTTCAAACCATTCAAACTCAACGAACTAATCAATCTATGTTTTACGTTCAAGGCTTCTTGAACCTTATTGAGCAATCGGTCAAAACATCCGCGTCAATGTAAAAATGACGACTTACCATCTTTGACACCGTTGGATATTTCTCATACTCATCAAAGGCTAACTGATTTAGTGTATGTGCTAAACAAACTAACTCACCATTTAGTGTACCAGTAACACCTGCTCGGGCACCATTTGACGAATGTACAGTTTGTTCATTAGCATTCTTATTCTGGCTAAAATAAAGCCTGACACAACACAACTTACATGGTTTGTTCTTATAAAACCGAACGTGGTGTATCTTAATGAGACAATTGGTGCATAATTTGTGCTGACGAACAAACTGAAAACGAATTTGTGGCGTTAATTCATCATCGTTGAATAATGGGCAATTACTGATTAAGTGAGCCCCGAGCAATATAAATGGTGAATCAGCCTAAAACCCCATTCTTCCACTTTAACCTTCAATGTCTTCAGCGAATTATAATGCCTAGCGGCTTCGTCGCATAAAACATTCTATAGTAATTTTCGCTCGTGTGTACTCTTTGGATAGCAATTGCATTCTTAAACCTATCACAGATGATCTTCCAGGCAGTAATGCTCTGCGGTGATAGATGCGTAATCAAAAAAATAATAAAAAATTTCACACTGGCGTCAATATTTTTTTTATGAGTGAGGTCAATGAACATATCACGGAATGATAACACGAATGATGTGTTATTCACAAACTAGCGTAGTTCCGGTTTTAGTCTGTCCCAAGTATCATACCCAAGTGGACACATATTTTTGTGGATAGTTGGGGACACTCTCTAATCCCAAAATGGAATAGCTTCCAAAAACCTAGATGATAAGTGACTTACGAAAGTTGTATTCCGGTTCTAAATATGTAAGTTCATCAAAATTTGATTTTAAATTATTTAACCTCGGGATTTTGATTCCCGGGATTTGGCTTCTCTCCCGATTAAGGAACTTAAAATATGAGCGTAGCATTTTTTTTCGCAGATGACGTTAGGAACTCGATACGAAGGATACAAAACAACAACAAAAATAATATTTTCATTGTCTACTAATTATCTGCAATTTTTCTACATTGTGTACGTCGAAAATTATTGTCTACGCTATTGTCGACATTTACGTGTAGACAATCTCAAAATAGGCGTAGGTGCACAATGCTAGCACACATACCTCATCGCAAGGGTCGAGTTCGAGACCAAGCCCCGTTATCCCCGCACCGTTCACCGTAGTGGTTTTAATTTGAGATTTTTAGGCTGTAGCTCTTGAACCAGTTATCTTCCTAAAGTGTAGGTGTAGTGACCTCCTCCAATCTATTTAAGACAGTCATCATCAAAACTGTTATTGACAATGCTAAATGCAGAAACAAGTGAGAACTTTTTCACTGACCACATTAAACGTGGTAATATCAGCACAACCAGGATGACCAGAATTTAAGCTAAAAATATCGGCGGATACAGAAAAATTGTATCCCCTCATTTCAAGGTAAAAATGTAAGGGGCTGAAACCCTCACGAGGTGATCAGAACTTCGGTCCGAAAAACTACACGCATACATAAGCTCACTTTAAGACAACTCAATCTAACCTCCAACCCAACTCCCAAATCAATCCCTAACTGAACCCTTAATCCGTTACTCAACATAAACTCATAACTCAACTCAACACAACGTTGCACTCAAACCCCAATTCAACCTCAAACTCAACGTTTAACTCAATTCATCTAGCTAATTTCTAACTCAACCCTCAATAATGAACCCTATCTCAACCCAATCCCTAAACCCATCCCCAACTCACGCCCAACTCAACTCCCAAAACAACTACATGCATACATCAACTCAACTCAAGCTAACTGTAATTCAACCCACAAATAAATCCCCCGATGAACTTCTTATTAAACCCTAATCGAACTCCAACTCAACCCCAACCCAACCTGCAAATGAACAACCGCTCAACCGCCCAACTCAATGCTCAAGCCAGCATATACAGAAAATGGTTCTAATCCAATCAAAACTCAACTCCAACTCAAACCCAATACAACCCGCAAATGGAAAGCAATTCAACCCTCAACTCAACCGCAAACTCAACGCCCAACTCAATCTTCAAACCAACATAAAAAAAATTGATAAATATTATATAAAGCGGTGGTTTTGGCTCAATTCGTTTTGTTACACAAGCTTTTCAATTCTCCGTCTGAACCATAGAAATGGATTGGCGAAAAAAAACTTCCAAATTAGACAGGCCGTTCTTGAGGTACCATGGGTACAGACAGACATCCAGATATCGAGACGCCCAAACATTCAGACAGACGGACGAACATTTAAAATATTATGACAGTTAGTAGACATTTTTTTTGACAGGTTGTAAAAAAAAACATTTGAACAAGTTCTGAAGTAGGAATTTCTCGGTTTGGTTTCTAATGCGCTGAGCTACATGTGTGGCCCGTTTTCTTTTACTTTCATCGTGGTAGCTTATGAAATACATACCTTTCACTATTCGCCATAATCGTTGACACCTAGCACAAATTCCTCGGGAGAAATTCTTACGGCTTGTTCACTGTCTTTTGTTGAAGGTTTTGGAAATGATGATGAGGTTTAGGATGTAAGCGTTTTTCTCTATGGAAACGGCCTTAATTGTATTTTTAAATTCTTACGTAAACAGTGGTGACTCCAGTGTAGCACTATTCATCGAAATAAAAAAGGCTTTTATGTACATACTTGGTGGATCACAATTTATTTATCCTTCTGCTTTATATAATTAACTTCAGAGGTAATACAGTGAAATCTCCTTATAACAAATACCGATTTAACGAAATTGAAATTTCGCAACGAATTTTTATTCGCTAAAATGTAAATTTTTGAAGTGGAAATGTACTATGGCTAACCAAATGAATTATAAGAAATTAAAATAAAAAAAACTCATTTTACGGTCCCTTTAGCTTCGTTATAACGAGATTTCACAGTATAAAATATATAGGGCTGAAACCTCATGAGGTAATTCAACTCCCACATTAATCCCAAAATGAATCTCTTAAGTCAAACTTCAGCTCAGCCTTGAAATCAATATAGAAATCAACCTTTATCTCAATCGCAACATAATTCTACCCGCAATCACCAAATTAACTGTCAATTAAACCCTCATATCAATCATCGAATCAAGCCCAAATCGACTTTCAAATTAACCCTTAACCTAACTCCAAATCAACTCTTAAATAATTCCCCAACCGAACAACTCACTTAACCCCAATGCAGGCTAACTAAACCCTAACTAAACTTCAACTCAACTTAGCTCGAACCAAATCTCAACCCTCTGCTCAACTCATACCATCATACCAACATACCATCATACCACCATACCACCATACCACCATACCATCATACCATCATACCATCAAACCACCATACCATCATACCATCATACCATCATACCATCAGACCATCATACCATCATACCATCATACCATCATACCATCATACCATCATACCATCATACCATCATACCATCATCATCATCATACCATTATACCATCATACCATCATACCATCATAACATCATACCATCATACCATCATACCATCTTACCATCATACCATCATATCATCATACCATCATACCATCATACCATCATACCATCATCAGCATCATACCACCATCACCATCACACAATTATTATACACAAACCATCATACCATTATACCATCATAACATCATACCTTCATACCATCATACCGTCATCAAAAATCGATTCAATTTTTGAAGTTTTAGAAATTCCTCTGTAGTAACTTTAGACCTGATTAACTCTGTAGTAACTTTAGACCTGATGATTAACATCTCTCAAAGAGTAGATGAATGTTTGAGATATTAACAGTGACCGTTCTTAAGTCTTAAACAACTTGTGTAAAGTTTGGTTCAAATTGTTCAATGCGTGTGCTTTAAATATCACACACATATACTGTAAATATAATATATAAGACTCACTTTTAAATACAGTGAAACCTCATTTCAACAGACACTCAATTTAGCGGAATCCTCACTTCAACGGACCAACTATAAGTCCCATTTAAGTTTTTCAATGGAAACCTCCCTTAGATAAGCTGACACTTTATTATAGCGGACACGGACAGATATTTTTGCGATGATACAGGTTTTACGAAAATAATTCAAATTGAAACATTACCACTTTAATTTGTTCTTTTACACTTCAAATTGAATCTTTATCATTTCAAATTGACTTTTTTGTATTTGAAATTGAACCTTTAGTAAATTATATGTACGGTCAATTTGTGTGGAACTTGGCAGTTTAGAACCAAATTTCCATCGCACATGTCAAATTTCATCATAATCGGTTAAGAAATAGCCAAGTTCCATCTTACTTGGCCATATTCCAGAACTTTATCCAAAAATATTTTAGAATCCCATTTCTAACCAACGCACGGTTGAGAAATAGACAAGTTCCGTCCTAACTGACCATTTTCCAGAACTTTATCTACAAATCATTTTAGAATCCCATTTTCAACGCACATGTCAAATTACATCATAATCAATTAAGGATTAGCCAAGTTCCATCCTACTTGGCCATATTCCAGAACTTCGTCTAAAAATTATTTGAATATCCCATTTCAATTGGAAATGACGGATTTCATCAAAATCGGATAAGATATAGAATCCCAATAAAATTTTTATAAAAAAAATCACAAATCCTCAGTTTAACGGACAACGTTTTTGTCCCGGCGATTTCCGTTGTAGTGACGTTTCACTATATACAGGGTGAGTTTTTTAAAAAATGCCAGGCTTTTATCTCGAGAACGGTGCTAAATTCCACGCTCTTTCCGAATCCGGGGTCAAAAATCGGGATTTCTATTAAAAAAAATGTATTTTGACATTCAAATGACCTTAAAGGTCAAGATCGAATTGAAAGTCACCATCCGATGTCCCCTCGGCCCTTAACAAATTTCATTATAAGTAATTTTCTCCTATCTAGCACCGTTCTCGAGATAAAAGCCTGACATTTTTAAAAAAACTCACCCTGTATATAGATTGCTCAACTGCTCATTAAACCCTAGTCCAACAAAAACTAAACCGAAACTCAACCCTAATTCAACCTGCAAACGGAACCCAACTTAACCATCAACTAAACCGCAAACTTTACGCCAAACTCACTCCTCAAACAAGCATATACAAAAAATTGGTCTACAACTCACTATATTCTATCAAGCCCAATTCAACTTCAACTCAACTTTAACTCAACCCGAAAATTGATCCACAACTTAACCTTCAAATCAACCCCAAATTCAATACCCAATTCAACAATCAAACCAGCATATATAAAAAATTCGTAAATATTTCTATAACCAGGTATTTTCAGATTCCAAAAAATTTTCAAATCTCGGCGTTGACCATAGAAACAGATTGGCAAAAAAAATTATAAATCGAATAAGCCGAGTTAATCTCGAGTTCTCGAGATACCATGGGTTCGACATACAGACATTCAGACAGACGGACGGACATTTTTTTTTGCTTTTTTAGACTCAGGGGCTTTCAAAACGTCGAGAAAAGTGATTTTAGACCAACCAAATTTTTGATCATTTTTGACAGGTTAGAATTTTATTCTACAATTTTCATGCAGATAGTTCTGTATTTCGTTAATCCTTTTTTTTCTGAAACAAATCGTTATATTTTGCAATTTTACTACGAAAAAGGCAGAAACGCCACCCAAGCCCGGTTTTGCAAATTTAGCAGCTGGTTCATAAATATTATTTGTACTTCATTCAACTCCACTTAAGCTGTTTAACACAAGCTGCTAGTTCACAATTTTGCCTTCGTTCATTTTCAGATCAAGCAAACATTTAACAAATTACAAGCGGTCGTTTGTTCAGATGGCCGATTTCGTGCAATGCGTGAAGCTTTACATCGTTGCGATCCACCATGCATACCATATTTAGGCATGTATCTCACCGATTTATCGTTCATCGAAGAAGGTACACCAGACTTTACACCCGAAGGTTTATTAAACTTTTCGAAAATGAGAATGGTACGTAAGCTTTGAAGTATATCTAAAACAAATTACGATAAATATTAATTTTATTTATTTCGATAGATCGCACACGTTATACGAGAAATTCGCCACTTTCAACAAACGCCCTACAAAATCGATCACATTCCCAAAGTAACATCATACCTGCTGGACACATCATTATTACTCGACGACGAGGAATTATACAAGCGGTCGTTACAAATTGAACCGCGTAGCTCACGATTAAGTGCACCAAATACACAACTTGTTTAGATGTATGCATGCGGGTGTAGGTAAGAATTTTAATTTATTATTCGATTTAATTTAGGAAAAATAATTTTTTTTTTTTAAAATTAATTTGTGAACAAAAAATGTAGCGTAAGAATATTCTAAAAAAAAAAATTTGAACACAAATTAAAGTTAATAATTTTTGTAAATATTATGTAAAACAAGAAAATATCAAAAATCAAATTTGTTTAGTGTTTAGATGACGTAGCTATATAATATAAGACCCCAAATATCTTATTTATAGGAATAATTGATGCTGGCTATCAATTAATATTTGCCTATAGAGTACATGTAGGAATCTCATTCCATCTACAATTTAAATTTCCATTTAACCCATTAACAATAAAAAAAATGGTTACGCAAACTGTCAAACATTTATCAAAAAAAAAAAAAAAGGGTAATACTCGTACTGTTAAACGCTTAATCAAAATTTAAAAATTAATTATTTTATAATTAATTAATTAAGATTTTAGTAGGAACATTTAAAAACGATTTTAGCTTAGCAAAACAAAAACAAAAAATGTTTTAGTACTTTAGGCAACTTTTTTTGTTGTTTCTCCTTTTTGTAAATATTCTACGAATCGTATTATTGATTGTTAGTAAACAAGAAAATTTTTTTGCCAAAGGGGGCGGATATTATAAATAATGTACCATACCCCCCTTTTTAGAGTCGGTCGTGTATCTGTTGAGCATATATACATTAAAAACTCTATAAAATTGATTGTTGTGTAAATTGATTTAGAATTTTTTTTTTTTTTTGTCTTAATTTATTATAAATTATACGTAAATAACATATCACATAAATAACAAAAAAGATTTTTAGATTAATTTTAATTATGGCTGTTTATAGGATAACGCGCGATTTGTACTTATAGTGTAGGCCTAAATAATAATTAGATTAATATTTATTTTTAAAATGAACAAAAGTTGTATGATTTTTAACGGGGAGGAAAGAACATAAACAGTAAAGGTTAAAAAGTGAAAAAGGTGAAGTTCAAGGTTGTATCAAGGTCAATGTTTTAAATTGTAATGGGAATGTAGCTTAGGCTTAAAATCATATTATTCTGTGAAACCGAATCGGTTAAACTAACATCTTTTTACAAATGTAGCAAAATCGCCACTGATTACAATAATACTTAAGATACACTGTATCAAAAAATTGTCCGTACGGCACTCGGTTAAAAAATCATTGATAAAAAAAACAAAAAAATCAGTTTTTATTTTTTTAGAACTCAAATTACATTTAAGAACCTGAAAATAATAAAAATCATGATATAAATTAATTTACTTTCACGTTTGATATGATTTACTATTTAAACCGCCTAAAACGATGTCAAATAATTGTCCGTACACACAAAGAAGTTGAGGGAATTTGGTAAAAAAGTTAGGTCTAATATTTGGTGTTGTAACCTATTCATGCAATGACACTTTGTAACCTTCTTTTCATTGAGAAAGCCAATTTCCGAGTTATTTCGGGAAGGCGAATTTTTTTCAATGACCCGTTTTAATTGTTCCTTGCCGCTAATTTGGTGTTCACAGATCTATCGCTCCAAATAATGGCATAAATTATCAATGGGATTTAGATCTGGTGGCTGGGGAGAATGAGGAAGTGTTGACTTTACACTGTAAAATAACCATTCCTTGATCAGCTTTGACGAATGTTTCGGGCCATTATCATGCACGGAGCGAAAATCTTGCCCATGTTTCATCCAAATAATTAAACCGGTTCATTATGGTTTCAATGAAGGTCAAACGTCCTACACTCGCTCAGCTAAAAGATCCCCAAAACCATTATACTTCCGCCACAATGTTTTACTCAACTTCAGTGCTAGGATTTCCGCCACACCATATCTCGCCCATCAGAACCAAAAAGGTTAAATTTACTTTCGTTCGAGGGAATAACATTTTCCCAGTACTCTTCGAGCTCACTCACATATCCCAATACATATTCCGCGGCGCTTCTAATATTTTTTTTTTGTCGGCAATGGCATTTCTTGCGTGTCGCACATCGACGATACTTTTGTTTATGCAAAATATTGCATATTGTGGGCAGCGATCGTTGTAGCACATTATATGTATTTGGCGTTTGTTCAGCTTTCGGTTGCGACCACGCCCAGCGACCATCTCTGGCGATTTGGTTTTTTGGGAGTTCTGGATGATATATTAAATCGAAGATCGCTGGTGATTAGCTATTTTGGAAATTTTCTACAAACTTTTACCTTCACTCTCCAATTTAATGATCAATTTTTTTATTTCTACACTATTTTTGGGACGAGAATCACAAATTTTTAATTAACTGGACAATATTTCATGCGCCATGAAAAAACGTCCGACTAATTAAGTTTTACGCAAAATAAAATTTCATAATTTACCGTTAGTTGAAAATGGGAGTACAACAAATAATAAATTGTTAATGTGCTAGTGTTAATTTTCACAAAAGTGCAAGTGTACGAACAATTTTTGAGACAGTGTATACTGTTAAATTAGTCGAAAATTGCCAGCCGAAAGGAAAAGTCGGTAATGCAGATTGTATTATTCCAGCAGAAGAACAAATAAAGTCGTAATCAGTCGATGTGGATGCATGGATAGCATTGAAGAATTTTGTCAATATTCTTAATTGGCAAAACTTGCTTCCAGTTCCTTGTGGAAAATTGTAGAAAATTCGAGAAACCCCAAAAAATTTTAAAACTAATTTCCCGTATGAAATCTGAGAAAATTCGATATTCCAAAAATCATTAGAAAACCCATCTCCGGACATAACATTCTGATGGCTGATTGAAACAAAGTTTCTACGGATTTTTGGAAAATCGAATTTTCCCAGATTTTCCACTTAAACTTGAACTGAATTTTTTTCCTGCGATACCTACATATTTACAAATCACACAAAAACTATTTATCTTCAGATATACACTCTAGCGGTTGATTTTATTCCAATTTTGTGGATTCTTCTGATTTTCCGATATTTTCCACTATTAGGTGGAATAAAATTTTCCATTTAAGACTATTTACAAAAATGTTTATTTCAATCCATTTATCAAATTTACTTTCGGCTGAAAACTACTAAATTATTTTATTTTTGGCTGGAATTTTAATAACGCAATCTGCATTATCGACTTTTTACTTTCGTATAACTTTAAGAGGGTAGACTTAAGGTACCTAAAATCCTTTCTCATTGCTGCTTATTGGCGATCTCCTTTTCTTAACGTCTTGAAAATTGTGTCCTATCAACAACAGCTTTGAACAAGAACTGATCTGAAACAATAAAATGCATTTAACTGAATGATTTTCGGAATTTTATTCAGAATTGTAACTGATTTTATAAAAAAAGTGTAAACCGAAATTGTTACCGGAAGGAAAATTATTTTGTTTTCTTTTGCTGTTTTTGCGTTGCTATCTTCACGCAATGGCATGTATATCTTGTCCGATTCTTTTTTACTCTTCTATATGTAACGGAAAAAAGAGCAAGATCACAAGACTTTCTTTAATAACCTTGTTGATATAGACCATAATTGTGGGAATTTGTTACTTCATATAACTATCTCAAGCCAGAATCAGCTGATTTTCCAAAAATTATTTTAATTGAACATAATTTTTCAGCCTTGAATTATTATTATTATTATTACTGAAGGGCCATGCGGGCATTCAAAAGATCTATAAAAGATCTTTTGTGTATTGTTCCGCTTGCAGGTCGCAGAAGGGACATTCGTCGGTCGTACTTAGTCCCATTTTATTAAGTTGATACCTTAAGGGGATGTGACCTTTGAGGAAGCCAGTAAACAGGCTCAACTCAGGTTTGATTAGTTCAAGACACTCCTTAACTCTAACTGACGAAGGTGATATACGTTTCTTCGGCTTGAATCCTGCGCCAGTAGGAGGACTTTTGCATATACTCCCAGTATTTTAGCGCTGTCCTAAGGTGCCCCTTAGCGACGCCGCAGAAGGGCTCTCGATAAATGGAGAGGCAGAACCCTCGCGGGCGAGGTCATCAGCTGCCTCATTTCCCATGATTCTTGTATGACTTATCACCTAAGTAAGTGTTACCTTATAAGCTCAAATAAGGTTGCCGGATGCTTAATAATTTTCAGGCAATCCCATACCAGACTTGACTCAATGGTTAGGTCTTACCTAAGAGCCTTTAAGGCTGACTGGCTGTCTGATTCAATATACATAGGTTAAGCCTTTTGCTATGTCTGTCCTAGCGCAAAGTATTATAGCATGAACTTCTGCTTGAAAGACGGTAGCGTTGTTACTCAAGGACTTCGAGAGGGCAGTCCCACTCCGATGTACTCCTAACCCTGCCCCGCCTTCTGTTTTTGATCCATGTGTAAAACATACCGTTTACCCTCGCTCAAAGGATGGTTCCCCTGGTCTCCACATACCCCGGTTAGGTAACCTAACACAAAATGGTTTGTGGAAATTCAGTTTAATTGGCATACAGTCGGAACGCACTCCTATGGTTGGGTCTGTCCGACTCACCATATTGCCCGGTTTGATATTTCCCTTCGCCTGTATCATAAGGGCCATAATAGCAGCATCCTTTTTAACATGCAGATGCAATGGAGTTAGTCCTAGGAGTGCCTCCATTGCTGCGGCTGGAAATGTTTTCATTTAGCCCATAACACCGATGCACGCTATACGCTGAACCCTATTCAATAAAGTTTGCGCTGTCCTCTGTTCAGTTTTAGGCCACCAAACTACTGATGCGAAGGTGACCATAGGCCTGATGATTCTTAGTAGATAATTTTTGGTTGTAGTCCCCAAGTAGAGTATCTGACAGGTCCAAAAATCTTGGTGGCTCAATTTTGAACTTTCAGTAAATGTTGTTTTCAGTTGAGTTTTTGATTTAGGACAACCCCTAGATATTTTAAGAACAAGGACAGTTTTTTTTTGAATTGGACAGTTTTCTTTGAATTGACACTAAGTCCTTCCTGGTCACACCACTGACATATTATATCGGGTGACAAACTTGCCTCTAATTGTGAAAGCCACATCATCCGCATAGGCCTGGATATCAAACCCATGGCTACTCAGAAAGCCCAGTATTCTGTCAATAACCAATGACCATAAGAGAGAAGACAGTACGCCTCCTTGGGGACGGCCCTTTACGGCCTTGATGGTTACTGACTCACCACCTAATCTGGCTGTAATCTCGCGATGTTCCAGCATGGAGCGGATCCACCTACTTGTAGAAAGCGGAACTCCCTGCTGCCCTCTCTATCGACCCATAGGAGATATTATCAAAAGCCCCCTCAATATCGTCCACAAAGGCACAAAATTCTCCCTTTTTCAATTCTCATGACTAGCCCGCTAAGAGCGATCACAGTGGATCTACCAGTTTGATAAGCAAACTGGTCCCGTTGCAGCGGATTATTTACAAGAATCTCCCTTCTTATTTGATAATCCAGGATTTTTTCCATCGTCTTCAATAGAAACGATGTGAGACTAATTGGCCGATAAGCCTGGGACAGGGTGTCTGGTCAAGCCCCCCCCCCTGGGTCCAAAACATTTATTTTTCTCCATTGCTTCGGAATATAGTTAAAAGCATAACTTGCCCGAAACATATGGATCAAGCTGGGGAGTATTTCCTCAATACCTTCTTGAAGTAAAGCTGGAAGATACCACCCAGTCCAGCGGATTGAAAGGTTTGAAAGAGCCAATAGCCCATCTCAACTTGTTGGATGTGAAAATTTGCCCTGAGAGACTCCAGATCCTACTGTAAGGTGCATAGACTACCTCACTTGAAGGGTCATGTCCAAGTACCTCCAATATTTCCTTCCGGTTTTCAGTGAACCTCCCATTTTGCTTTGAAGAAATTCTAAACCATTTGAGTGATCCCTGGAAAGGACTTTCTGAAGACAAGCTGCAGAGGGCAATTCGTTGATTCCCTCACAGAAGCTTCTCCAGGTGCGTTTAGCCTTGTTGAATAATCTTCTCGAATTTTTCCTCAGCTTACCCAGCGCCCCGTTCCACCAAGGGACCATCTTAATGGACTCTCTTCGGTTAACCGGGCAGGTGCTCTTGTAAGCCAAGTGTATAGAATTATGCAGCTGGTTTGAATAGAATTCCAAACCATCTGGAGACTCTATGTTCTCCTTAGTCGAGGGCATTTCTGATTCAAGTGAAACTCTATAATAGTCCCAGTTGGTCAGTTTTGGAATTCTAATCTCCTGCCGCTGCATGATCTCGGCCGCCAAATCGAATCTGATGTGTTACCACTCATTTTTATTCCGTAAACATTGGATGTGATATCACACAGTTGGTCCATTTTACTCTCCTTTAGTCCCTTACTAGTTTAAGGATTGAAAATTCAGAAAATGCACCCAATGTAATTGAACGATTGCTGAGGATACCGTGAAGTAACTTTCAGTCTCATTATCTGTTGAAGTCACATTTCTTTATAGACAGAGCGACCTCTCCAATAAGGGAAACTAGGAACTGCTTTCAGCCGCTTTATCACTATAAGGAGTCTTTGTAGAAATAAAGGATAAAGAAGTTCTTCTCGATTATTGAAGATAGTGAATGTCCGAATAATTACATATGATCTGCTTGATTTTAAGTACTTCGAATATTCGCGGCGAAGAACTCGTTTGAAGAAAACTTTCGACATCAAAAGATAACGATTTTGGCATTCCATTTAATTTCGTTGAAGTATTTAAGATTCGTACTTAGGGAATATTGATACTACACAACGATCCCTGAATAAATTTACTAACTTTGCCATGAAATGTTTAATCGCGAGAAATGCGAAATTCTCATGTAGAAAAATATCTCATATCTCAAAATAATTCCAGCAGTCAGAATCTATATACAGCAGTACGAATTAACTCCGCGGGGAAATTTTTGTATGGCGAAATTAATTCTATTTTCAATATGAATTAAATCCGCCACATCCAATTTTTAAAAAAAATGAAATGATTTAGCGAGGATATAGTTCAGTAGGTTAAAAAATAAATGTTGCGGATTTAGTTCATTTTCCAAATGAAATTAACTCCGCCGATAAATATGAATTGATTCCGCCAAGTGAAATCAATGTAACATATTGATCCCATTTCTATATACAATACTCAGATGTGAACTAAGCAATTTATAAAACATTTTGTCTTGAGTTCTATAAAATTTATGATGAAATTAATCCCCAATATCAAAATCGGTCAATCCGTTAATATTCAGAGTTTTTGGTTCAACTTATCCATAAAATTCTGTAATTTATTATTATAGGGCATATTCGGTTCGACTCTCACAAATAAAAAATTTAACGTTAATATTTTTTAGATCTTATCAGAAACCAAAGTTCCTCAAAAGGTTACATACCTATTCCAAGACTGTTTTCTAGACAATAAACGAAATTTTTTAGGCCACGTTTGCAAATATTTAGAGATTATAGTTTCAATATTTGTAAATCGCAAAGCTATATCGTTGCTAGAGTGTGAAGGGTATACTATGGTTTTAACTAGATCATTTTCATATCCTGCAAAATAATGCTTTATTTAATTTTACTCCAAATCCGTTAAAAACACTAAAGCTCGTTCTTCT
The DNA here is from genome assembly GCA_958295665.1 of Tipula vernalis. Lineage (NCBI taxonomy): Eukaryota > Metazoa > Arthropoda > Insecta > Diptera > Tipulidae > Tipula > Tipula vernalis. The sequence continues at coordinate 13,282,200 of OY282559.1, read as the reverse complement.
CTTCCTGGTTAAAATCAAATTATCTAAAGCTCTTTCATTAAGGCTATTCGGTGGAAAATTTAAGTGGTTCTACTCCTGAAAAATTTCGATAACTGATGACTTTGTTTAGAAGCATGATATTTTTATTGAAATTTATAAGGAATCCGCATTTCTTAGAATTTTCGGAAAAGTTAGCTAATTAAACATTTTTGAAAAGCAAAATCATTACTTTTATTTCGCATAAATAAATAAAAAGCTAACTAATTAAAACATTTCAAATGAAAATTTATTTATTGTTTCCAAGAACAAAAATTGCTTGAAGCGCGTGATATCCTTGATAAGATTTGCTGTTGTAGCGTTCTGCTATTAACGAGATTTATTACTTTTGAAATAAGGTCATTGCCATTTTATTTCTTTATTCTGACTTACTTGCCAAACCAGCTATAGCTAAGGGTTTTGGTATGGTTAAAGGTATATAAACCGAAAGCCGAGTAGCCAATACATAAGAAAATATTATCCATCACTATGGTGGCCATCCACTGAGATATATAGATCTGTAAATAGGCCGAAATCCTATTATTTTAAAGTAGTTAGGATAAGGAAAAAAACTGGTTATTCTAATATTCTACGGTTTTTCATGTGTGAAGCAGTTTCATGTGATAAAGTTGAAGTATGATACTTGAAAAGTTGTGTAAGCATAAAAAGAAAACTCGAAATTAAGGAGAGCTTTTAAACATTAAAGTTGAAAGATTATTTCCATATTGAAGCACTTATTAACAATTTAAATTATTTCTCCGATTTAAGAGATTTCATAGACTCATTTTTGGATTCGTTCAATACATTCAAACATTTTGCTGAGGCACCTTACAGTAGTTTCATTAAGAGTGCTCTTGATAAAAGTAAACTTAATGTCAGTGAAGCTGTTATTATAGCTCCGATTTAAGAGCTTTAGCATGACTCCAATTAATGTTGATGGAATGTTGAGCAACTAGACCTATTTTTGGATTCGTTCAATAAATTCAAAGATTTTGCTGAAGCTCCTTGCAGTAGTTTCGTTTAGAGTGCTCTTGATAAAAGTCAACTTAATGTCGTTGAAGCTGTTATGACAGCTCCGATTTAAGAGCTTTCGCTTGACTCAACCTAATGTTGATTTTGCTAAGGCTCCTTGCAGTAGTTTCGTTAAGAGTGCTCTTGATAAAATTAAACTTAATGTCATTGAAGCTGTTATAAATAAGCTCATTTTTTACAAAGCTTTTACAGAAAACCTTATTACTTGATATTGTAAAAAGCTTGGTTTAATTTTAAGTTTTTGAATCCCATTTCTGAATTTACGTGGCAAAACCCTCTAAATTTAATAGCTACAGCTTTTACAACTTAGAACTTTTAAAGATAATCTGAAAGAGAATTTTAGAATTTTTTTAATTTGATTAGTTGTTTCCCCAGTATTCTCTTTTATAATTTTTCTCGTTTTCTTTACAGAACGTCAAAGCTTCACAAAATTATTTCTAGTTTTGTGGCTATAAAATAGCAATTTAAAGATTCGGCCTTGATTAAAAAAAAAATTATAAAAGCTTCTTAATTCAACTTTAAAATTTTATTGGAGATGTTTTGAACTAATCAATACCGTGAGGAGCTTTTAATATTTTAAAAATATTTTATTGCCTCTCTGGGGATCGCTTAAATAAAAATACGAATTGAAAATGTTTAACTACCTGCTGTTATTATAATTGACAATTGATGTTAGCGGAGCTTTTATTTAAATCGAATTGAAAGTTCTCCCTTACTGACAAGCGATTGGTAAAATTTTCATAGCCGTTGTAGTCGTTCAATATAAGAGCTCCAGATTTTAATTTGCTGGATGCGAGCTTTAACAAGGCTTAATTTCTAAACGTTGATCGAAGTTTGTTTTTAGAGCTTAATTTGTAACGGAAAATCTATTAAACTTCTATACTAAAACTGGTATGTCAAAAACATTTTGTTCAAATGGCGTTTAATAACGAAATCCTTGTAAACTATTTTATGTAAAAGCTTCGAAGGTGGATAAAACCTCCTTAATGCTTTTAATACAACATTTTACTTGTACGAGATTTTATAAATGTTATTTAGGAATGGTTGGGCCAATATTCAAACATTTTGTATTCTTCTTATTTAAATCGCATATTGCTTTTTGATCATTACCATTATTGGAAACCATTGGCTTTAAAATTGCTTTTCTTGAGTTAAACAACTTTTAGAAAGGAGACGGTTAGACATATTACTGTTTTTACCCAAATTCAAGTTTCATGAAATTGTAACAAAAAAAAAGTTGATTTGAGCTTTTATTTTTTAATTAATTAAACAAAAAGCTAATAATAATAAATTAAAATAATTAATAAATAAAATTTTAATTCCCTATCGGACAATTCCAAAAAATTAAAAATTAATTATTTTCATTAAAAAAAACAAAAAACATTTTTTTAATTAATTTTTCCTTTTGTTTTTTTTTTTTTTACATTTTGTGTTGTAATTTGTGTTGATAACACAATTGAATTGAAAAATATAATTTGTATAATGTACTCATTTGTATGAGTTAATTTGCATAAAATCGTTTTGCAGTACATCACAATTTAACATAAAACATAAATATGTACATTAGGTTTAATACAAAAGGAGGGTGGAAAGGTGCAATGATTTTATTTCGGTATGCATCTGTGAAACGTCTTGGAAATATCATTACAAAATGTTGTATATTTCGTTACTTTTCCAAATTAGCTCGTATATACACAAAATATCCATGATGAACACAAACCCTCTATTAGATGCTAGATATTATGTAGAATATGAATTTACGTTTCTAACCAATTTTTGTGGAAAATTCATCGAAGTGAAAATATTTGCATTTTCTGATATGAGAGCATCGGAATGGTGAGCAAAAAAAAAAAAAAAAATCTAACCAATCAACACAAAAACTAGTTTACATTTCACTGAATCGTTAAATAATATTATAACTTTTCTGAAAATCTACTACTGTAAATGGAAATTTATTTTCCATTTACTTTGTTTATGTATATGTACACGTACGTATGTATGCATGCATAATCGACGTGCTACATAAAGATTCAGTGCTGCAATCATCACGAAGAAGTCGTAAATTTTTTGTTTTATTTTCTGTATAAACTGAATAAGAGCTTTTGTGAACTTTCGTGTTCTATTATGGTAATCTAGGGGAACAAAATTTAAATTGAAAGTTAATGAATTTCATAATTGGATGTATATACATACAACAACAATCTTCAAAATTTGTTCTTTTATCTAAACGGAGCAAAGCATACCTTTGCTGTGCTTATATAAAATAAACAAATTTTTATTCTTTTTGTCTTTGTACTTCGCTTCCAGACGTTAATTAAATTATTGCGTCTTTAGGTTCGATATTTTGTGGTTGACGCTTTCCATACTCTTATTTTAACTGCGATAAATATTTTTATATATACATATATCGAAATTTATTAACGACTTGTTATCAGAACCAACGCAATATAAATTTAAATTCCATTGTGAATATTTAAAAACTCATCTCCCGCGCTCCCATTACGAAAATAACCATGTACCATAAATAAAACTCGACTACATTCCACAGCCCAAGTACTTCAAATATCTTTCATGTAACAAAAAAAAAAAAAAAATAAATTTAATTTTTCTTCTCGACTTCGTTGTTTTTATTATTTCTTCTACTTCGTCATCGGTTGTGTACGTATTCAGTTTCTTCACAAAAAAGCTCCTCACAAAATATTCAAAAATTTTCCTTTTTTTTTCATTTTATTTTACTTTCTATCCCAAGAAAAATTCCGTTCCAAAATACAATAATAAAATAAAAAGCAGCATCAGCAACAACACAAAAAATAAAAAGATTGAAAAGCTCGAGAGTTTTATTTTATTTTTCAATTTATTTATTTTGTTTTTTTTTTTTAATTTAATTGAGACGTCGGAAAAATAAAATAAAACACAAATTTTTTTTTTTTTATTATACTTCCGAATGTGTTTTCATTTCTTCTTGAGCTTTTATTTCAAAATGAAAATCATTAATTTTATGACAAAAGCGCTATTTTTGTTTTTTATTTTATTTTATTAATGAATAAATAAATAAAATTTATGTTAATTCGAACACAAAGTTCTGATGAAATTGACATTTTGGGGGAATTTGGCTGCGTTGTTTAAACGAATACAAAGCCCTAAAATAACCACAAGAGTCTATAAAAATTCAAATTAATTAATTTTTGATTGATCGGATATAAAATGCGTATTTAACTTCTTAATATTGGCAACCTTTACCTTTGTCAACCTTTATTTGCTTACATAAAATGAGGATGACGGAAATCTGGTTTTTTCGCCACACATACTCACAGACCAAACAACCTCATTCTCATTTAAATCTTCCATTTTAAAATTCAAAAATTTTAACAAATTATTCATCCTGCTTCCTAGAAAATATTGTTCACATTTTTTTTTTGTCCTTTGTTTATAAGGCAAAATCACAAAAGCATATCCTTTTAGAATATAATCCTTAAATTTACCATACTCACAAATAAAAGCACAACGCAACAACAAATTATTTAAGAAATACAAAACTAAATACAAATGTTCATTATTTATTTATACAGAAGATAGTTGAATAACACAATGGCGGTCGTGGTCTTTGAATTATTATAATATTCAATATTTTTGTAGGACGAAAAATTATTAAGTTTGCTTCAATTTGTAGGTCACGTTTCAACTTAAGACATAAGAAGTAACACTTTAATTTTTTTGTGTTGCTCAATTTTCAAATTAAAATGTGACTTACTATACAGTTGCTCAATTGCTTTATTATTGCTTCCAGAACTTTTTAGTTGTACTTGGCATTATAACCATTTGATAACCACGTTGAGATGCTGTATTTTGCTTTATATTTGTTAAATTATTTTAAGCTCATACTACTTAACTTTCTCACAATAACTTTGACTACATATTAAACGACATTTTGTTAAATAAAACCTCATAATAAGTAATATGTTACAGTTATTAATTATTTTTGAAAAATTATATGACGTTTGAATATAAATACTCGATATTATGAAAAATTCGTATTAACCGATAAATCTCAACAAAATCTTTCTTATTAAATTTGATTGTGTGGAAACAATAAGTTTGTGTTTTAGGTATCCTATTACCCTTAAGCGAGCATCAAGTACCTTAAGCAATATGTTCCGTACTTGGCAATCTTATAACCATCAAGTGTTTAGAACGTGTTTTCAATCAACTGTAGCTGTATTTTGCTTTAAATTTGTTAAATTATTTTAAGCTAATATTAATTAAAATTAATAATTACATTTTCTCACAAATATCTCTGACTACGTATTAAACAATATTTCGTTAAATAAAACTTCATAATAAGCAATATGGTTTAGTAAAAAATGATATACATAATTATTTTGGAAAAATTACATGGCGTTTTTGTCATAAATATTCGATATTATGAAAATTCGTATTAACCGATAAATATAAAAAAAATTATTTATTAAATTTGATTGTGCGGAAACAATTATTTATTGTTTTATTCTTCCTACTGCCAATTTGCGATCATCAATCAATTCTTTATAATAAAACGAATAGAAGTTTAAATTTTTTTTAAAAATAAACGATATCCTAAGGAAAAATCATATTAACCAATAAAATTACTAGTTAGACGATTAAATTAATGCTCACTAAAACATGTTCCATTGTTCCAATTAGCACATTGCAATAAGTGTAACTATACGATACATCGAATGACACAAGCAAATATTACAAATCTCAACACAATCGTAAAAACCGGTAAATTCTTAAAAATTCTATATGGTTAATAAACCGAATAAATTGGCAGGTTTCCCCATTATGATTTGAATTTAATAGTCTGAATATTCTTTATAGCAATGGATAGCCCCGTTTTCCAGATTTTGTTGTTCTAAATAAGTGGTATATGAAGATAATGAAAACTTATATGTCTATTAACACGACAGTCAAAGAGTAAATTGTCCTTTTATTGAAAAATACTATAAAAGGTAGCTAAATAAAACATGCTACATAAATAGATAAATCCATATTAACCGATATTGCTAAATCTATTAATTTATAATATTTGATCATTTTAAAAATTAATAAAACTGTAGGTAGATGTTGAATTTCTAACAAATATATCCCTTATTTCCATGAAACTGCATAATATCGAATATTTCATTAACTAAAACTTATCAATACGTTGTTAATGTCAAATCTGGACAAATTTTATTTTCAATGCGTAAAATACGTATAAGTATTCGCGAAAGAAATTTGAAGTTTGAACGCGAATATTCGGTATTATGAAAAATTCGCATTAACCGATAAATTAAAAAAAAAATTAAAATCAATCTGTATTTTTGCTTAACAGTCAAAATACTCTGCCCAATTTGTCTATTAACCATATTAACCAATAAAATTGCTAGTTCGACGATTAGATACATGCTCACCAAAACAAATTCAATTGTTCCAATTGGCACATATTCACACATATATTCCATAAATAAACTTGGAAATCGACATTGCAAAAAAAAAAAAAAATAACCGGTAATTCTGTCAGGTTCCACCATTTGAATTTAGTAGTCAGAATATTCGTTATATATAGTAACGGATAACCCCGTTTTCCGGATTTTGTTGTTCTATCTATATTTTGTATACAGTTTTTGAAGTTTATAATAACTTGTGTATTTCCATTAACACGATAGCCAATAATCCATATTAACCGATATTGCTAAATATTTTCTTTTCTAATATTTCATCATTTTAAAAAATATTGAAATTTTAGGACGATATTGAATTTTTAACAAGTATATCGCAAATTTTCATCTAACTGCGTAATAACTAATATTTCATTGACTAAAACTTATCAATACGTGGTTATTTTCAAGCCTGGGCAAATTGCATTTCTAATACCTATAATACGTATAATAAAGTATTCATGAAAGTAATTTGAAGTTTGAACGCGAATAGTCGATATTATGAAACATTCGGATTAACCGACAAATAAAAAAATGCTAATTGTAAAAATGTTTTTGTTTTGTGTTTTAGTTACTTTTCATTGGTTCATTATAATGATTTGTGGCAAGTGCGAAGCACTTATCCATTATATTATATATCCATAGAAGTGTATCGCACGTCATTTAATGTCACGCTGAAATGTGCCAACATAATATGGTTCTGCAATGATTGTAGGGACCTAATTAAGAACAAAATTTTCTTTAATAAATGTTTTCACCAAACTGTAACTGGGACCTTCACAATTATAAGCAAATTAATATTGCGCAGCACGATTTGATGAATTGCTTGCAGAAAGAGATTCAGACGAATAAGGAGAATATTAGCAGATAAGGTGGTTTTTGACAGCAGAAGTGGTTAATGATCTTTGGGCACTACGAATCCAGCAGAATCAACCACTAAGCAGCCCCCTGAAACATGAGGAAATATCTGAAGTCCAGTCGAAAATAAGTAATCAACAAGCAGTACGAGGTTCTAATATCTTGCCAGTTATTATTATCAAAACTGTACCACACAAATATTGGCTTCATCTATCCAGACTGGATCGTCAAACATCAAATCTAAATTGTTTATGTGGGGCGTTCTCGACAACGATTATGATGTCATAGTTGAAACATGGCTTACAAAAAAATTTCAATTCTGAAGAATAATTTCCATCTGATTACGTAGTCTATAAAAAAGTCAGACATGATTTTGATACCAGCTATACGTATAAGCCGATATTTCTTTCACCTTCGTAGTCGCTGTATATCTTCAGTACAGGTTGATGAATAACTCATGACCATTGGTGATTTTAATCTTCCAGACATTGTTTGGTTTAACGTTGTTAGTGTTCTTACACCCCCTTCTAGCGATCAAAAAGCATTGGCCATCACCGATTACTTTGCTAGCATAGCAACCAAGCAATTGAACCAGATAAGTAACAGTCGAGGAAAACTATTGGTTTTGGTATTTTCGTCTGATGTTATGTATTCGGAGATTTCTTCATGTGACGATTTTACTGGATGTGGGAGCGTCTATCATACATACTCAAATAATGATAAATATTTTTTATGAACAATCCTATACTAATTTTTCCCTTAATAATTCTTTTCATTTTGTCATCTCTGATTGGGAGTCCCTTAAGCGCGGGAAAAACTTGAACGATGCCATTTCGTTGTTCAACGGACTACTCAAGACTGGTGTTGAAGGGTATCTCCCTGCGCAATTAAAAATGATCCTCGATTTGGAGAAACGGCGTAAAAAATTTCATTCATTATATAGGTTCCATGGTGTTGAGTTTTATTCTAGATTCGATGCAGCTCGATAGGAATTTAAAATTGTAAATTGGTTCCTATATAATAACTTCATTTTGCAGATTGAAGTTGAGTTGCCGTCCAATCCAATAAAATTCTGGAATTTACTAAATGATAAAAGGAAAGCAGTTGGTAAATATAGTAAGCAATTAGCCAAATATTTTGAGTCCGTGTACACAACACGTCTCCACTTGCTTGTAATCGTACTGATGATAATTTATAACAATTCACTGAAACGGAGGTTCATGACTGCATATCACTTCTTGATGTAAATAGGGGGACTGGTCATGATAGCATTCTACCCAACCTTATTAAAAATTGTACCGAAAGTTTACCTCTTCCGCTGTTACTAAAACAAGTTCCATTGTTCCAATTGCCACATTTTATTAAGTATAACTATAATAATCGAGATTATACTATACAAATATCCATTTTAACAGTTATTTTCCATAAATATACTTAGAATTCGACATTACAAATAAAAAATCTTAATAACCAGTAAATCCCTAAAAAATACTGTATGGTTAATATAACCAATTAACTGTCAGGTTCCCCCGTTTCAATTCGAATTTAGTATTTCGAATATTCCTTATGGCAATGGAGAGCCCAGTTTCCGGATTTTATTGTCCTAAATATGTTGTTTATGAAGTTTATAATAACTTATATTTCCATTAACACGACAGTTAGAGTTAATTAAATAAAACATGCCACAAAAATAGATAAATCCATATTAACCGATATTACTAAATCTATTCTTTTATCTATTTCATCATTTAAAAAAATAATTTTTTAGATAAATCCATATTAACCGATATTACTAAATCTATTCTTTTATCTATTTCATCATTTTAAAATATTTTATCTATTTTATCATTTTAAAAAATAATAAAACTTTAGAACAGTATTGAATTTTAATCAAATAGATCCCATATTTTCATCTTATTGCGTAATAACCAATATTTGATTAATTAAAACTTATCAATACGTTATTATTGTCAAATCTGGACGAATTTTATTTCGAATACATATAATATGTATAATGAAGTATTCACGAAAGTAATTTGTAGTTTAAAGGCGAATATTCGACATTATGAAAAATTCGCATTAACCGACAAATCAAAAAATTGTATTAAATCTCTTAGTAGCAAATAGCATATTTCGCTAGTTAATAGTGTTAACAACATTTGATAGAAATAAAAATATTATGATGTCCTCGAATAGAAATATGTATCCGATATTATAAAAATCATTCTATCCGATAAATCCCAAAAACATAGTATCTTGTAAATTTTATGTAAATTATCTATTGAAAACTAGTCAAAAGAAACGAAAAAAATATTAAGTCGCTCAAAATGTATGGTGACCATTTTTATCATTAAGGGTTAGAACGTCTTTTCAATTAAATGGAGCAGTATTTTGCTTTGAATTTGGTTAATCATATAAGCTCATATTATTTAAAAATATTAATTAAACTTTCTCACAAATGGCTTTGACTACGTATTAAACGACATTTCACTAACAATATGTTACAGCTATAAATATTATACATAATTATTTTCGAAAACATATTTATGACGGTAGAACATAACTGTCGGATATTATGAAAAATGCGTATTAACCGATACATCTCCAAAAAATATTGTTTATTAAATTTGATTGTCGGCAAAAAGCTTGTGTTTTATACTTCCTACTATCAAGTACGTAATAACCGGTAAATCCCTAAAAAACACTGTGTGGTTAATAAAACCAATTAACTGTCGGGTTTCCCCATTGCGATTCGAATTTAGTATTCAGAATATTCCTTATAACAATGGATAACCCCATTTTCCAGATTTTGTTGTCCCAAATATGTTGTATAATGTATACAGTTTATGAAGTTTATAATAAGTTATATTTCTATTTACACGACAGTCAAAGAGTAAATCGTCCATTTATTGGAAAATGCTGTACAAAATAATTCAAAAACATGCTATACAAATAGATAAATACGTATTAACGGATATTGCTAAATAATTTAAAATATTTTATCATTTTAAAAATTAATAAAGTTGTAGGTCGATATCGAATTCCGAACAAATGCATTTCATATTTTCATCAAACTGCGTAATAACCAATATTTTATTAACTAAAACTTATCAATACATTGCTACTGTTAAATCTGTAGAAATTTTGTTTCAAATACGTATAATAAAGTTTTCACGAAAAAAATTTGAACGCGAATATCGATATTATGAAAAATTCGGATTAACCGAGAAATTACAAAAAATGCAATTTGGACAATTGTATTAAAGCTCCACGTAGTAGTGGATTACCTTTTTGCCATATTCAATTGTCCCAAAGCGCATATTTAACTAACTAATCGTTCATAATAACCATCATAAACCTAGGTTAATTAGCAATCAATATTAATCATGATTTTATACAAACAAATACAATCTCAAGAAAAATATTCCGATTACCATGCATTGAAGTATATATTCGTTATTATAAAAATCATTATAACCGATAAATCCTAGAAACATAGTATCTTGTAAATTTTATGTAATTTGTCTATGGAAAACTAGTCAAACTAAACGAAAAAGTATTAAGTCGCTCAAAATGGGGACCATTTTTATCGATTCATTAAGGATTAGAACGTCTTTTCAATCAACTGGAGCTGTATTTACCGTTTTAGGCAGATTAATGTAAATTGTGTAGCATTATCTGTGATGATCGACTCCGGTAAGAAATATATATTTCGTGTATAGATCTAAGACAACCAAAATATACGAATTACCCTCCTTCGATCTAGGATATGGGTCCAGAAAGTCCATGTATAATTTTTGCATGGGTCGAAGTACTGGGATTTGTTTACTCATAGGTGGCTGCAAACATGTATTGGTAGCTTTAACTGTTTTACAGGTATGGCATTTATTAATGTAATTTCGAACATCAGCTGCCATGGTAGGCCAGAAGTAATACAGCTGAAGACGTTCTAACGTCTTGGCAATACCTAGATGAGTTGACATCGAAGGATCATGGGCTTGTTTGATAAGACCATTTGATAAGCTAGTAGCGATACATAACTTCCATGTAGGCAGATCACTAAAACTAGGTTGAATTCTGGAGCGGTTAACGAAAATTTTACCATTAGCAGCTCGCATGTTTATATAGTTGGATGGTACTAATTTGATTGTCGTTGACTAACGCTTCCATGTACGCTCGAGATAATGCGTCAGGCACTAGGTTTTGCGCTCCTTTTTGATGTTAAATTTTAAAATAGAAGCCTTGAAGTTTCAAGCTCCATCTGCCGAGCCTTCCTGATAGGTCCTTTTGCCCCGTTAGCCATTTAAGACTAGCGTGGTCGCTAATGATGGTGAACGAACACCCTTCCGATATATGCCCGAAACTTTTCACGCTTAACACAGCAGCTAAGCACTCGAGCTCAACGGACATGGACAACGTTGGACTAATGAGTTGATTTTCCGGCTAGAGCTACGTACAGACCAGGTCGCATATTGTTACGCAGGATGTGTAAAATGTCGGCCTCTGCAATATAGGGACACGAAACTGTAGTGTAATTGACACGATGTCGTTATAAAAAAACTTGAAAGATTCCGAATTCTTTTGTTTACGGTTTTCAATAAATCTCCTGATATCGGAATCAGTTCGTATGTCTTGAAAAGTGAATATTAATGCTGATTTTAAAGTATTGTACCAATTGGAAGCGTTGCCTTTAAGTACACACACAGTGGTCTGGCAAGGCAGTAAAGTTTGGCCACCATGGTCCGCCCGGGCAATAGACAAATTATGTTCCTTGGACCTTGAGAACTTCGAAAATTACCCCCCACCTCCCCCCGAAATCGCCGCTCATCCTTTTTTACTCTTTTCCATACTTTTTGCGTGCTGAGAAAATGCGAAATTTCAATGGTTTCGGGAATTAAAAGCACGCAGAAATTTCCTCGTGTGCGTGTCCGGGAGTGACATTAACGGGTATACAATCAAGTCTCTAGGTACGGGGTCTCGTCCTACATGTATGTGTGTGAGTGGACGTGTGTGTGTGGGTGTGATTGTGTGTATGAACCATTTATGCGCTTTCAGATAGAATTCATGAAGTCACACTGTATTTTTATGATAGTTTCTTTCATGAAGGCATGTGTATGTGTGTGTGAGCGCTCAAATCGAGTTTTCACAACAAAAACAATTTTCGCGTTTTCCAAGTCAGTCGTGCCTCTTCACATCTTGAATATTACTTCTAACATTTATAGGTCTTCATTTGGTATTTTATATTTTGTGAAACATGGGCAGTTAATGCGATCACAAATGCAATCAAAGCGAAAACCGAAGGAAAATTTGTGCACCTTGTGGTCGGAAAATTGTTTTAAGTGGTAGAACATTGGAGTATATTCGAATAACGCTATGTCGCGAGGAGCAGATACAAAGTCGTATAAATGTGAATTTTCGGTTGTCCGATCCTCGATTTCCGACTAGTATCTGTGTGAATTGTCGAAGAATTCTAGATGAAAACTTTCATCCAGAGACTTACAACTCAAGCCGATCATTCAAAATCATGACCAACTACGAAGATATTATTTTGCTGAAAAATACAAGGTACGGTGGAGAATCAAGTGTTGTTTCTTGTGAATGTTATATATGCCAAACTGCACGTTGTAAAGGTGACAAAAAAAGAAGGATAGGTGTACCAATAATATCACGTTCAAAAATAACATCTGAAAATGGCATGTTTGCTCAAAAATCTCGTGAAGCAACTGAAACCCAAGTGATGCGTGCGCCGGTAGAAATATCCGGTTCGACTTTTAAAATTTGTAATATTTGCGTCCAACGTACTGGTAGAGGCATCAGACATGTGTGCTGCTCAAAAAGTAAGCCCGCTCGTAAGAGAGTTAATATTGAAAAGTTTGTTGAGACTCTTCCTGCAACACAACAAGAACAGTTTTGTACGTCACTGGTGTCCAAAAAAATGCAGGCCACCGATAATAAGACCATGGTGATAATGAGTACGGAAGGACGCAAAAACAGAGATCTGAACAAGCAAGGAATAAACGCTCAATTTTCATCTGATAATTTGTTTGATTTTCAAGTTCAGTCAGGTACTTCCGGAAGAAGCCATGAGCTTCTTCCAGAAGATTATCTATGTATAGATTCAGATGATGGATCTAAAAAACAAAAATTAGACTCAAACAACAATGAAGGGAAGTTAACAGGAATTCATAAGTTGATAATTTTGGGTATCGTCCCTCTAATCAGTGAAACTTATCATAACGTGAAAATTTTATTTGATTTGATTAGAATAAATTCTATTCCATTCAAATTCTTGTCAGGTTTTAAGCTTCTTCTGCTAGTAAACGGTCAACAAACGCCTACATTGAGCTTTCCTTGCCCTTATTGTTTCGTGCGTCTTCAAGATCTCAGGAGTCGGAAAGAACTAGATATTGGGAAATTAAACAATAAGCGTGAATTAGACTTAAGCGATGTTTCATACTCATTAGAGCAAGATGTTTATATGGTAGACTGAAAACTAACGGAGATTTAGAATCAGACTATCAGAAATTCCTTTCACTTGGCAGTATTAAGAAACAGGCCTCAAGGCGTAATAGTTCAATAAATAAGCCGCTTTTTACCGAAGAATCGAGTGTTTCTGTCTTGGAAATGTGCGTTGTCCCAGAGCTTCACATTCTAGAAGAGTTTGTAAATCACTTATTCTGGGACGGGCTCATACCTTTGCTAGGCAGGGATAAGGCCATATTATGGCCTCAGGGGCTCAAGTTGATATCCAAAAACTATCACGGAGAAGTTTTTGAAGGTAACGCCTGTAGAAAGCTTCTTAAGGAACCAGAAAATTGTTCGATAAAGAAATTAATGGAACAGTTGGTTGTGAATTAGTCATGTTACCCTACGTTTCTGCTTTCCAAGCAATGAACAAAATTGTAGAAGCTTGTTTCAGTATCAGGAGAAATGAAGAGAATTTGTCAAAATATGTAGATGAATTGAGAAAAGCGGTCCTGGCAACTGGAATAAGTGAGACCTTGAAGATTCACGTACCGATTCGCCATATAGAAGAAAGCCTTAGTTTTGTAAGGGAAGGCCACGGATTCGGTCTCTGGTCCGAGCAAGCGGGCGAGTCAGTTCATCATGAATTTTTGAAATTCTTGAATCGATGGAAGATCAACAATATTTTGGACCCACAATACTCCCAGAGATTGAGATCAGCAGTGGTAGAATTTTCCTCAAAACACATTTAATTCGTAAGAGGCTTTATGCTATTATTCAATAATATAATGACCTTTGTACTAACTCCAATCTGTTACATGACTAGGAAGCTGCTATACCCTATTAATTTGTGCAACAGGAAGATGAATATATATGAATTTACACTCATTTCAAGTGTTTGAATAATTGAAATTGATGGTTACTTGCATTTGTGTTATACATATCTCATGAATTATAACAATAAACTAATTTTACTCACACACATACATGTAGGACGAGTCCCCGTACCTAGAGACTTTAGTGTATACCCGGCACTCCCGGATACGCACACGCGGAAATTTCTGCGCTCTTTTAATTCCCGAAATCATTAAATTTTCGCATTTTCTCAGCACGCAAAAGTATGGGAAAGAGTAAAAAAGGATCAGCGGCGATTTCAGGGGGGGGGGGGGGTAATTTTCGAAGTTCTCAAAGTCCAAGGAACATAATTTTTCTATTGCCCGGGCGGGTCATGATGGCCAAACTTTACTGCCTTTCCAGACCACTGTGCACAGCCCAATTCAAATAAGAACCGCTCAACCGGTAAACCATAAGGAGCTCCGTCAAATATAATCTTACATTGGCTCAAGTTAGTATTCGGACGAACAGCATATTTTAAAGGTACCTTGGTTACTTGCGGATCCTGAACTATTGGTACTTCGATTGTCAACGGTTTATTAGTAGAACGAATTTCGATTCCCGATGCATTTTCTGGCTGGTTTGGTTTACAGTGCGTTGATGACTCAGGGTCTCGCGTTTCAAACTTGTTAAAATAGTCTTCCTGCTTTACTTTACTTAGGGTATTATCTTAATTGTCGTCATTTTGTATAGTTGACTGCACGGCAGACAATATTACCTCTCCTCTGTCGGCCAATGCTTTAACCTGGACTTTATAAGTTCGACTAGTATTTGCTAAGCGTTTTAAACGGTTGATCACGTGCAACACGCCCACTTCTACTTTTTGAAGTTCTTGCACCAAGGGCCTATTGACGACATCAATGTTCACGATCCACTCACGGTGTTGTTGCAATTTATTAGTACATTTGTGAATTTCCCGTTTTGGATTTTTAGAAGCGGATGAATAGGACGAAAAGGTTTTAATACCGGGTTGTTATTTTCATTTACCAACGCTGCTCTGAATAATTGTAACCTACTTATGGGATCTCCCTTGAGATGTCTGGTTTCACACTCTACCTCGAATTCGTCCCGATCTAAATAATCGGCATCCATTTTCTTGTTCTTTTTAACTCCGATTGATTGGGCAGATGGTGCAAAAAAAAAATAATCAAAATTGACGAGATGGTTTAGAACACTTAACTAACTGATAACGTATGCAATCGCACCAAGATGTATTAATTCAGAGATTTTATAAAATTCAATAGGGATGATTTGAACAAAATACAGTTGTTTAACGAATCAAATTATAATAAAAACAAGTATAGCCCTCCGCTATAAAGGAGCTTCTCTCACTTTATTATCTAAATATTAACAATTTATTACGAAGGGAGAAATTTTGCCAGTTTCAGTTTCGATCTGAGTGAGAATAACGAAAAATTTAATTTTTTTACCAGTCAATCTCATCAGGCTATAGCGACTGAAAATGCTAATTACACTTTAGATTACTTTCTATATATAGAAAGCAAACGTGTAGTTAAGTATTAGCGAATTATACGCAAACACACATATTAAACCCTTAATAAATTTCAATTTTAACTTTATTTAACGCATAAATCTCCCTTCGTAAAAAATAATTATTTGGTCAAGTACCGACAAAACCTAACATTTCAAAAACAGAAATCGTATTTATGCGTTAAAAAGAGTTAAAATTGAAATTTATGAAGGGTTTAATATGTGTGTTTGCGTAAAATTCGCTAATACTTAACTACACGTTTGCTTTCTATATATAGAAAGTAATCTAAAGTGTAGTTAGCATTTTCAGTCGCTACAGCCTGATGAGATTGAAGCTGCGTACATGCTATACATTTCTGATGTAAAAATGTACACCACGAAGCTAGCTGTGTGAGTTGAATTATTTCCAACTAGACAAAAAGTTCACCAGGGTAACCAATTTTAACTAA
Organism: Tipula vernalis; assembly: GCA_958295665.1. Lineage (NCBI taxonomy): Eukaryota > Metazoa > Arthropoda > Insecta > Diptera > Tipulidae > Tipula > Tipula vernalis. The sequence continues at coordinate 13,265,537 of OY282559.1, read as the reverse complement.
AAATTATACTATTTAGCTGACTTCGTGGTGTACATTTTTTCACCAGAATTGAAGCATGTACGCACCTTGACGGGTAAAAAAAATTAAATTTTTCGTTATTCTCACTCAGATCGAAACTGAAACTGGAAAAATTTCTCGATAATTTCTCCCTTCGTAAAAAATAATTATTTGGTCAAGTACCGACAAAACCTAACATTTCATTAACAATTTATGTATCCCACCGAATACCAAAACACGACAAAACAAAATTTCGCAAAAATGTCAACACTATGTAATGCAAAAGTATTGAATCCAGACTTCAAGTTCTATACTTGAATTGTTATAATTACTCGTATGTCGAGAAATACTCAAAAAAAAAAAAATAATAATAAACCAAGAATCTAAAGTCGTGTTTTCCATGAGAACTGCACTAGAACTCGATAAATTTTTAATTCCTTTTATTCTATGTAAACAGAAAAAAAATTAAATTCATAAAGTGATAATGTGTAGTGCATTTCACATAAATACACATTTTAAGTTGTTACATCAATAAATAATGACAATTATAGCTTATTTTTTAGTTACACTGGATAAACCCATGAATTTATCGAGTGTAGTTGCGTGTAATGACGTCAGCAAGAAATAAGAAAATATTGATGAAATAACTGAAGGGGGAAATTTTTAAACTTAAAATATGTAATTATATCAAATACACTACACATTCGCGCTTTAAGAATTTATTTTTTTTCGTTTTATATGGAATAAAAGGAATTTAAAGTTTATCGAGTTATAGTGCAGTTCTCATGGAAAACATGGCTTAAATATGTTACCTTTCATAAATTAAATACTTAAAAAAAGTAAATTGAAGATAATAAATTAACCAAGTATCGTGAAAAAAATGCAAAATGAACAGAATGAGATTAGGAACTAAAGTCACCCACTAAACGAAAACTGACGTTTAATTTTTCGGTGGTACGTGACTCCTGATCTAGCAGAACCTGCCAAAATGCATCTTTTAGGTCGATGCTTGAAATATATTTGGTGTGTTCCAACCGGCTCAGGAGCCCGGTTGGAACAGCTATATGTGCTTTGTCTCATATTAATTAAACTTTCCCACAAATGACTTTGACTACGTATTAAACGAATTTCGTTAAATACAACTATGTAATAAACAATAAGTTATAGCTAAAAATGTTATACATAATTATTTTGGGAAAAATATATGACGTTTGAACATAAATATTTCATATCATGAAAAATTCGTATTAACAGATAAATATCCAAAAAATGTTTTTTATGGAAACAATTAGTTTGTGTTTTATAAATACTTCCTACTTACTACCCATAGACGACTATCAAATACGTTAAACAATATATTCCTATTTCCAGAAACAATAAGCAAACGACATTTACAATAAATAATTTAAACACAACAATAATATATAAATGGTACCAAAGAAAAGAAAAGTTAATCAAAAATATACAAAAACAAAATGCAGGAAAATTAAAAATTAATTTGGTCGCAAATTATTTTTCAACTCTAACGTATAAATATATTAAATAATTTAATTTTAATTTCGAAAGCAGAATATAATCTCGAGGTTTTCCCCAATTCTTGTGTTTTGTACAGTATACAGTATACAATGTGTATTTTTAAGTATCTAAGCAGCCGATATAAATAAGAAATTTCCAAGAAAAATTGTAAAAGCTACACGTGTATAATTCTGCCTATCTTCTCTGTATAACCAAACCACCTGTCAATAAAGATTTAATAAAAAATAAAAATAAGAAGGTTTTGCCAGATTACGCCAAATTTTATCGTCTGCTATGCTTATTGTATACTGATACGTCAGTTTGACATTGCAAATATTCAGGCATGCCATCTTTGTTTCCCTACTTCCTTTGGGAAGAAATTAGTCCATGGCCTGATACCGAGTAACTTAATAAAATTCATACAACATATTGTTATTAGCTGTCGTTTAGTTTCAGATAAAGCCATAATTAAAATTGAACCACATTTTAGAAGATGGAAAATATGTTTAGGCCAATAGATGTACCTACATACATCATAAAATTTAAGCCAAAAATAATTCAAAAATAAAAAAACGAGAGTCAGAAGTACAAATTGATTTATCTAGATAATAAGTTAGAAGAATTCCTTAAAAAAAAAAAATCGATTTTCCGTCCCTTCCGCATAAACCACCCCCAACCAAATCGGGCGCGGAAAATGCGATGGAAATAACTTTTTTTGCTCAATAATTTGTATATACATTTAGAGTAACTAAAATTAATATTTATTAATAAAATAATTATTGATGCCTATCCAATAAACTAACAAAAAATAAAAATAAAAAACTTTTCAAAATTAAATATCGAGTTTAAAAAAATATTTATGAAATATAAAATTTTAACCCTCTCATGCCTTAAAAAAAAAAAATTATATAAATTTTATGAAGTGTTATTACAAAATGTGTTTATTTAATAAAACAAAAAAATAAATTCTTATTTATTTATTTACTTTATGTATTTAGTTTCTTAAGACAATCAAAAAATATTTTTTTGTTTACTTAAGTTTTTCCGTTAAGTTTGAGGATGGAGATTGGCTGAATATTGAATGGTGAAAAGTTGAATAATATAAAATATTTTGAAGTTGTTTTTATATTAAAATGTAAGGCAAACACTGTAAAAATAAATTCTGTTCACCTATTTCCATTCTCACCCACATGCATACTATGTAGGGTCCAGTAATTTAAACAGTAAAAAATTATAATTTACAAATCGAGCTTCTAATTTGAAAACTATAAAAATTAAAATTAACTTAAAAATAAAAATAAAAAGAATAATTAACATATCTATTATCAAAGGTGGATTGTCATTATCAATAATAATAAATAAACTAAAAACTAAAATAACTGAATATTTAATTATATAAATAAAATTAAGACAATCAAAATATACAGGATTACATAATTAATTAAATTAACATTGTTTTATCCTTTTTTATTAGTTTTTTATTTTATTTTTTGATTAATTATTTATTTATATATATAAAAATGTTAACATTATTAAAACCAAATAAATAAATTTACTACATAACATATATTTAAAAAAGACAAATGTTATATTCTTATGAAACTAAAACAAACATTAAAAAATTATAAAGCTCAAATAAATTAAATTTAAAAATTATAAAAAATAAATTATATTTAATGTTATTAATTATTAAAAATTATATAAATTAATATATTTTTTGCCTAACTAATAAAAAAAATTATAATTATTTAAAATTGTTATTAAGAAATTTAATATAGCTCTATGTATGCCATGTTGCATGTCATATACCAAGCATGATTGAGAGTCACACACATATAAACAAATCCATAAACAAACCTAATTAATTACATAAAAACTATTTTATAATGTAAATGTACTCTTATGATGCAATTATAACAGTATCACGTTACATGTCATGTCATATGTCAACATTTTTCAAATGTTTTTATTATTTAAAACTAATTTAATTATAAATAAAATTTAAAAATATGAAATCGTGTAAATTCTGAAAAAAAAACTTGATTTTATTTTTCTGGTGACGCATGTAGCGGATTTTACCGTTTTACATATAGTGGCTACCTAAAGGATTTAAGGTATTTATAGATAAGTAAAGTATGCACGTCCACATTTGAGATTGTTTTACAATATTATTTCTGATATTTTTTTTTGGGCTGTAAAACTGAACGTCACTTATTACTCTGGCATAATCGGTGCCAAGCCCGGTTGAGAAATCAGTAGTGGTGTCTAATAATCGATGATGAATCTCCAATATCGTTGGTTTCTACGGATTGGAGGGGGCTAATGGCAAAAACTGAGCAACAAATAATGAGCAGGAAAATCTTTAGTTCTCATATTAGAATACGGAGTAGAGTTTTCTAGAGAATATTACTACAAGAAAGCAAATTCAAAATGAAAAGCAATTAAAAGATATCTAGAACGAGAAAATGAAGAACTACGTAAGAAACTATACAACTTAAAAGAAATTATTACCAGATTGAGGTGACACCAAGAGATGAGAAAACACCAGATCAAGAAACATCAGATTAGAAAATAAAACGATCCAGAAAGAGAACCAACCTTTTCGTACAACCAGAAGAAAAAATCAAAGAGGAGCAGCCTCCACTATTTAATATTGTGGGCATATGAAGTCATACTGAAGTCATAAGGTCACGACCTTTTAAATAATAACGTGTGGAAAATAAACACGTCGGACTCTGATACGTACTGGAACTTAATCAAGAAGCTTAATGTGGATTTATTTACCTACACAGTAAAGAAAAAATTAAATTTTCAATAGAAATTCTACCAGAATCCGCAACAACATTTGGAAATCGTACATGGTCCTTCGAGCCGGATCGACGTGTAGCAAACATAAATCCGTACTTCCTTTTTTATAAACCAGCGCAGGCAGAACCACATGCCAATAGTACCAGTATATATAGCAGTCAATTCCACATCGAATGCGAGCTCAGATAAGTACAATACGAAGTGATATTATTTTATATAACTACTTATAAGTGCTAATAGCTGCGCAAAGTATTCAAGTTACTGTCACGTTTATTCAAACAACATGCGGTTGCGTTGTTGTTAATTATATGTTGATTCAAAATGGTATATTGATCTAAGAAATTGATTTAAACTAAACAGTGACCAGTGAATCAGTGATTTAAGCTTGTCTTTATTGTGCAAAGTTTACTCGCAATGGAGTGTTAGAAAAAGCAACGCGCTTCTTACGAATTAGCGCTATCCAGACTATCGAAGTTCGCAAAGAAAATAACGAAAGATTCCGTTGAAAGCAGTGACGAGTTACGACTAAAGGCAAACCGGGCTCACGAATTGTTAACAAAAATTTGTGCAAGACGAAGCGGAAATATTCACCGTCAACCATGAAGAAGGGTCTCGCTTAGCAGAAGCCGAAGAAATGTATTTCTCTGTTGTTGCAAAAATTAACGAGTGCGTACGCTTACGAGGATGCATAGCTACTGCTAATGACACCTTTAACACGATAGTTGGTGGTACGGTACCAGCTGTAAAACTCGCAAAATTGCAAATTCCACATTTTACATTCTGGCGACTACACAGAGCGGTAAAGAGCTTTTCTGAGATTTTTTCATCAACCATTCACGATAATGAGGCCATTCCAACCATACAGAAGTTCCAGTATCTAATGGGCCTACTTACAGGAGAACCATACTCACTGATTCGACAATGGTATAATCGGAAACGACATACTAGGATGAGGTAGTGCGCGGCTTAAGGGCAATACGTGAAGAAGCTCAGTCCTGGGACCCTTGTCTAATCCATGTGCTACTACAAAAATTAGACGACGATTCAAGAAGTCAGTGGGCTCAAGAAACGACGGAGATAGAATACCCAACTTTAGGAAAACTATTTGAATTTCTTGGTAAGCGAATCGATGCACTTCAGTCACTCAAATACGATCAAAAATGATCGGTGAAACCAGTGGTGCAATACATGTCAAATGTGATAAATTCAAAGAATTATCTGTAGTAGAACGAAAACATTTGTTGCTGAAAAATAAAAGAAGCTTTAACTGCTTCAATTTAAATCATACCGTGTACGAATGCAGATCTACAGGTAGATGCCACAAGTATTCACGTAAACATCATTCGTTGGTACATACAGATGATAATCCATCCTCTAAATCCAGTTCAACAGTTCATTCGTCACTGAGGCTTTTATACAAAAGTTAGGTTTACCTCGAACCAATGGAAGGACGCTCATTACGGGAGTTGGACAAACGGGTGTAGGTAAATCACATGGAATGGCACGAATTAGTCTGACATACTACTCCAGTAAATATCAGCCAGTTTGAGATGCTAGAGGTTATCGAACTAGCCGATCCAAACTATCATAAACCTGCAGCAATTGACGTTTTACTCAAAGCTGAAATCATATTCGATCTCTTGGAAGACGGCCGCAGGAAAATTATACCCAGTAATCTTATAGCGCAGAACACCAAACTAGGATGGGTAATTAAATGGAGTACATCGGAGCCCAACAGCAACAGAATCCATTAAATCGGTCACTACTGTAATGGACATTGACGAAACTCTGTGCAGATTTTGGGAAATCGAGAATGTCCCAGAAAAAAGGTCGAACTACACTGAAGAAGAGCAAATGTATGAGCAATGGTTCCAATCCACCACCTCCAGGTCAGAAGAAGGTAGATTTATCACGAAACTTCCATTTAAAGAAAATCGGCATAAATTAAGCAAAACGTATAACATGGCCCTATCCAGATTATTGGCCATGGGACGGAAATTTCAGGTGGATACAGAATTTCAAAACCTATATGTGAGCTTCATGAAGGAGTACGAAGAGCTGCATCATATGGTACAACATAACTACAGCAGAACTAAAGAAAATGTATATACTACCGCATCATGGGGTAAAGAAAGATAGAGTAGCCTTACCACTAAACTACGCTTGGTATTCGATGCATCTGAACCAAAACCTGATGATTGGGCCAACTTTACAATCAAGCTTATTCGAAATTTTGATACGGTTTCGGTAGCGTAAATACTTACTTGCGGGAGACATAGAGAAAATTTATCGCCAGGTGGACATCCACGAGAATGACAGAAAGTATCAAATTACATTATGGCGCGATGAAGAGCATCGCATCAAACCTTATGCATTAAGAACAGTGACATACGGCACGGCCTCGGCATCTTTCATGGCTACTAGATGTTTGCTAGAATTAGCCCGATTACACTCGAATGAATTTGCAGAGACATCCCGCACCATCGAGAAAGACACCTAAGTTGATGACTTTATGACAGGAGCGACTTCCCTACAGCAGTTGCAAGATTTAAAATGCAATATCATTCGAATTTTATCCAGCGGAGGTTTCAATTTGAGAAAGATGTCGTCAAACAATAGGGAACTACAGAAGGAAATCCAACAACACGAGAATGATAATATTTTTCAAACCAACATCAATCCATTAAAGACACACACAAAAAGAAGTTTATTGTCCGAAGCAAGTAGGATTTTTGATCCTTTAGGCTTAATCTCTCCAATAATTTGAGTCAAAATATTGTTCCAAAAGCTTTGGCTTAAAAAATTAGACTGGAATGATGAATTACCTCCTGAAATTAAGTGAGAATGGCTTAAGATACGAAGTGATTTAATAGGAACATCGAAAATTGAAGTGCAAAGATGGATAAATACCACAACCACAGTTAGTCTTCACGGATTTTGCGATGCAATCAAATGGGCCTACGTAACGGTACTTTATGCAAAAACCCAAACCAAAGAAGGGTTCGAAACACACTTAATCTGTTCAAAATCAATTGAAGCAAATCAGCTTCGCCAGACTTGAACTGATGGGAGCGATACTATTAAGCCGAATGGTTAAACAGGTCGTAGCCATATTGAATCTAGAAATCTCCTCAAATTACACGATGGACGGATTCAAAAATTGTGCTGGACAGCCAATGTCTAATCAGCCTCGGGAGCATCTGGAAGCATGTTCCCTCGAAGTATAATCCTGCGGATTACGCAACTGGCGGCAAAACGTTCCAAGAAATTTCTGCCAACAATTTCTGGTGGAATGGACCAGACTGGTTGAATCAAGACGAGGGGAAATAGCCGAGCCAACCAGTTATCCAATTTACTACCGAATAGTTTGCGCCATCATTCTTAACTCACAGCAGCACAATCCAGAAAGAGAATCTTGAGCCAGATATAGTATACGATCTGATCAACAAATTCTCCAACCTGTTTAAGTTACAAACAACCTTAGCTTATATACTACGACAATCTGGAACATGAACTAAACCAGAACTCGAGGAAACCAATCAAATTATATTGAGAAAGGTGCAGATGTCGGACTTTTTAGAAAAATACAGCGCTTTGTTAAATGGCAAACCGATATCACGGCGGAGCAAATTAAGATCATTGAACCCGTTCCTCGATGATTCCCAGATCATGCGAGTCGGAGGCAGATTGGATAATTCAACGTTACCATACAGTACGAAGCATCCAGTAATCATATCCAACCAAAGTCCAAATAAAAGTACACTCTTTAAATAAAATTAATATTTTTGAAGAAAATTTGTTTCATTCATCAAATATTTTGAATCCGCAACAACATTTGGAAATGGTTCAATTACATACATGGTTCACCATTACCATTACCATTACCATTATCGTTACCATTACCATTACTGTTAAAAATTTCAATACCTCAAAGGTTTATTGAGAGGTGAAGCTCAAGATATTATAAGTCATTTTAAGGTGACTGACGCAAATTATATTGAGGCATTGCAAAAACTTAAAGCTCGATATGATGAATGCGTTCATCAACAATTTTTGTGATCAAAAACCCCTTAAGATTTCAAATGCTGCGCACATTAGGAAGTTACTGGATGTATCGGATGAGGTCGGGAGGGGTCTAAAGGCGCTAGGTGAAAAGGCTGAAGCTAGGGATCCAAGGCTAATATATATCCTGATTAACAAGCTTGACGATGAGACGAAAAACCAATGGGCCCAACAGACAACAGAGAATCAATTTCCATCCATTCAAGAGTTTTTGGATTTTTTGGCAAGAAGAACCGATGCTCTAGAATCCGTTAAATCCAGTACACAGTCGAATATAATCTCGAGATCGAGCACTAAAAGTTACACAACAACCGCTACATCACAATGTGGTTATTGCAAGAAGATAGACCATCAGAGACTATCCGAATGTGATTGTTTTAAACAATTGAACGTAGATGAACGCCGAAACTATATAGCCCCAACCATCGCTGCTTCAATTGCCTAAACTCGAATCATGAAGTTGAGGCCTGTAGAGTCAAACGAAGATGTATAACATGTTCTAAGAAACATCATACGCTGCTGCATAAGGACAACTCAATTGAGGTATCAAAGAAAGAGGAACAAACAAATCACACATCGAATAAAGCCAAAAATGATTCAAGTACAAACTTCCAAACATTAACCGTAAATTCATCCTCATCCTCGGACGTAAATCCAATAGTACTACCTACAGCTTTAATCGATATAGAAGACCAGCAAGGGGAACCACGAACATGCCGCGCATTGATCGATACGGGATCTCAGGCTTCGTTTATAACACAGCAAAAAGCGCAACAATTGGGTCTAAAGAAAAATCATTGCAGAGTACTAGTATCAGGTATAGGAGCAGCAATTGCAGAAAGAACTAGAGGGGCAGTTATAGTGAATTTCAAATCAAGTGGGAAATCAAATCAACGATTTTCAGTTAACGCGCTAGTCATTCCAAAAATTTCATCATCATTGCCGGAAATTGACTTCAGACTAGCTAACTTAAAGCATGCTATTGATTTCGAGTTAGCAGACCCTCAATTTTTTTAAATCAGGACGAATTGATGTATTATTAGGGCTGACATTGTTTTTGAATTATTCAAGGGAGAGCAACGAGAAGTAAGAGGTACCAAATTGACCGCCCAAAATACAGAATTAGGTTGGATCGTAGGAGGACGTCCATGTTTGTCGCCTGTGAAAACGATAGCCAGTCTTCACTACATTTGATATTGATGTGTCCCTACGGCGATTGTGGGAAATTGAGGAAGTATCATCAAATGTGCCTATCTTTTCGAAGGAAGAGCAAGAGTGCGAGGAGTTTTTTAAGCAAACCACAACACGAGACATAACGGGAAGATTCGTGACTAAGCTGCCCTTTAAGAAGTCAGCACCACAGTTAAAGTCAACTTATCAAATAGCAAGGTCCAGATTAAGAGCTATGGAGCAAAAATTCAATCGAGATCATCAATTTGGCATCCTGTATAAAGAATTTATGCGAGAGTACGACCCACGACCCATCCGAATTATATATATTGCCGCATCATGGCGTGTTAAAATCAAGTAGAAGTACTACCAAACTTAGGGTCGTTTTCGACGCCTCGGCGAAATCCATTGCAGGTTGTTCATTAAATGAAACATTATTAGCAGGGCCAACTGTCCAGAGCAGTCTTGTGCAAATAATGCTACGGTTTAGACAACATCCATTCGTGTTAACAGGCGATATAGAAAAGATGAACAGGCAAGTCCTCCTACAAAAGGATGATTGTAAGTACCAACTAATACTATGGCGAGATGAAGACGATCAACTTTGCGTATATCAGTTGAACACAGTAACGTATGGTATCGCATCAGCAGCTTTTGTATCCACAAGATGTATCAAGGAATTAGCACAAGAGAACGTAGAGAGCGAACCGCCGGTGGCAAGAATGATAGCAGAAGACGTATACGTAGACGATCTGATGACTGGCGCAAGAGTGCCGGGTTTAATCTTCGAAAGCTGTCCTCAAACAATGAAGTAATAAGAAATCAACTCTTCGAAGGCGCTACACACATAAAGTTGTTTGAAGAAAATAATGATGCAATCAAGGTCTTGGGCGTTAAGTGGGATCCAATACACGACTCGTTCACCTTTGACGTAAACCTAAGTCCTGTAAAATCTCATACCAAACGAACATTATTATCAGAGGCTAGCAAAGTTTTTGATCCGCTGGGTTGGCTGTCACCTATCACGATTCAAATAAAAATACTGTTCCGAAGTCTATGGCTAGAGAATATCGGTTGGGATGATGAACTTTCTCCAAATGTGATGTCAAAATGGTGCAATTACAGAGATGATTTATCAGCGGCAGGAGGCTTTAAGATTCCAAGATGGCTCAAAACAGTTGATAGTATCGATTTACACGGCTTTTGTGATGCTAGTCAAGATGCCTACGCTGCAGCGGTATACGCAAGAGTAAGAGAAAGTGGCAGATATTCGGTGTCATTAATAAGCGCTAAAACCAAGGTAGCACCAATAAAACAGGTAAGCCTACCAAGGTTGGAGTTGCTTGGGGCATTACTATTATCCCGTTTAATGTCTCAAATATCTAAAATCATTAGACTCCAGATCGAATCGGTAACGCTATGGACAGATTCTACCATAGTGCTTCGTTGGTTATCAGACTTACCTCGGAGATGGACGACATTTGTGGCAAATCGAACGGCGGAAATACTGAATATATTTAATCGCAAACTTTGGCGTCATGTCCCTACAGCTACCAATCCAGCAGACTGTGCATCACGTGGGAGGGCAGCAAATAATTTGCAAGTGTTCAATCTTTGGTGGGTTGGGCCCGATTGGTTGCTTCTAGATGAAAGGTATTGGCCAGAGCAACCAAAAATAAACTCATGCAACGAAGAGATTAAAGGTTCACCAGCTAGCAGCCTTAAACCAGAAACAAAGCAAGAGCACGTCTATCAGCAAATCATGCTCAAATACAATAATAACAATAAAATTTTACGAATTATCTCATTTGTAATTAGATTCATAAACAATTATTTAAAAAATTCAAAGCAAGAGTGGCAATCTGGGGCGTTAACTACCGTAGAAATAAACAATGCAGAACAGAAAAAATATGTCGTTATGTCCAGAGAACCATGTTTAAAGACGAGTACGAGCAGCTATCTTCAGGAGAAATCATATTCAACAAAAGTAAATTTATTAAAGTCATTAAACCCATACCTAGACGACAAAGGAATAATGCGGGTCGGTGGCAAAATACAAAAGGTTTTGATTGAATATAGTGCCAGACATCCAATCATATTGCCGAAAAATCACCCAATATCCGAAGTAATAATTACCACAATCCATACGCGGAAACTTCACCCGGGGCCTAATTTACTTTGTAGTATTGTGCGCGAAAAATATTGGAAAGTCGGAGCTAACTAACTAACCAAAAAGGTGTACAGAAATTGTGTTCACTGCTTTCGTCAAAATCCACGGCCGCTACAACAAATCATGGGTCAATTTCCAGAAGAAAGAGTCAGACTGAATTACGCGTTTGAATCTGTTGGCATCGACTTCTGTGGGCCATTTAGAGTTCATTTGGCAAGGCGAAGAGGATCAATCCCAGTAAAGGCATATATTTGTGTCTTTGTTTGCATGGCTACAAAGGCGGTTCACCTAGAGAGTTGCGTGGAACTGAGCACGGAAAGTTTCCTCAATGCTTTACGAAGATTCACAAGTCGGCGAGGGATGGTCCGCACGATCTATTCCGACAATGGGACAAATTTTGTTGGGACATCTAACTACCTCAAAGAAGTTTATAAGTTTGTACACGATAACTCAAATTCAATATCTAATTTTCTTCTAGAGGATAGAATATCATGGAAGTTTATTACACCCAGCTCTCCTCATATGGGTGGTTTATGGGAAGCGGCCGTTAAATCGGCCAAGACGCATTTGAGCCGAACCATTGAAGATCATTCTACGACATTAGAAGAATTCAACACAATAATAGCGCAAATCGAGGCTTTACTGAACTCGAGACCGTTGTGTGCTTCCGATGACTTTGACGTAGAAGCACTTATACTAGCACATTTAATGATAGGTCGATCGCTGAACTGTTTGCCTGATAACGTTGAAAATGCAAGGGGTCCGTCACCTGGCTTATGCTGGACATTGTTGAATCAGATTTTACAATCATTTTGGAAAGGGTGGCACTAGGAATATCTGACGGGTTTGCAGTATCGGAGCAAGTGGCGGAGTCCTCAACATAATTTAGCAGTTGGCGATGTTGTTATAATAAGAGATTCCGGCAAATTGCCAACAGGCACTTGGCCATTAGGAAGAGTAATTTCAATATTCGTTGGTCCAGATGGAAATACCCGGATAGTCGAGTTGAAAACCCGCTCTGGAACAATGAGGCGTCCTATACATAAGCTTTGTGTATTGCCTGAATATCAAGCAAAATTGCAGCCAGATCAATATAGTAAATTTAACCATTGAATATAATTCAAACGAGGCGAAATGTTCACAGAATTTGTACATTATTAACTAAGAAACTTATCAAATCGTAAAATATTATTAATTTAATTAAATTTTGGGTAGTTTAATAACAAATCAAGGTTTTGACATAAATCAAGCTTTACATTTGTTTTGATTTGTTATATTGCACTGAACTCTTAACGACGAGCCTTAGCTCAATATTTAATGATATAATTATAGTAAATTAATTCATTGCATCAATTCAGGGGAATGAGATTACGATGGCTGAATGTTACAGCTTTAATCTGAGATTTTGTTGTTGAAGTTTCAATTATTATATCTTTTGTACTTTATACTAATACCAATTTTATCACCATGTTGTTTTATTAGTTCTTAAGAATTTTCTCTGTCATTACGAATTTGGATCACGATTGTGTTACAACATTAATAAAATATAAAATTTAATTACAAATAAACCATTTTCAATTTAACGCTATGGTCAAAGTACCATTACCATTACCATTACCATTACCATTACCATTACCATTATCATTACCATTACCATTACCATTACCATTACCATTGCCATTACTACTACCATTACCATTAACATTACCATTATCATTACCATTACCATTACCATTACCATTGCCATTACCATTAAAATTACTATTACCTTTACCATTACCACTATCATTACCATGACCACCACCATCACGACTAACATTACTGTTTCCATCATCATCACCATAACTGTCAGCATCACCATTACGGTCACCATGCTCATTACCATCACCAATGCCATTACCATCTTCCAAACCATTACCGATATCACAATCATAGCCACACTATCACCTTCATCTTTACCATCCAGTATAAGTAAATACAATAAAATCAAACAACAATCCAGATTCATTAGGTTAGGATGTATTTTTCCGTAACCTTAACCTTAACCATCACCATTACCATCCCTATCAAATGCTCGGCGTTGTTAATGGTGCCGCTTAAGAGATAAATGAAAATATGGCCATACATAGAAGGTATGGGACCACTCTACCCACCAAATAGTATAGCTATAAAATGCTTATTCTGGCATCCTGGCGCTGTAAAAGCATTATTGCACTATCCAGTCGATTTTGTACTCTATTTATAAGGAATATGCTGTACGCTAGCCATAGGCCAACTTACCTGCATTACGCTCAAAGCCAATATATAAGGTCTAATTGGTTTTACATCTGCATTTTTGTGTATAACTATAAATATTCTGCCTAGTTGTAATTTCTCTGAAGTGCTTGTTTAGCAAGATCGGAACATAGTTTTCATTTTGGTTGGTTATTTCTTGAATTAATGTGGGTTTGAGGCTAAACATTTTCCTGAAATCAGAACTGAAATTTAATTTTTGATGTAGACTCGAAATTAGAAAGGAAAGCATTGTATTGGAAAAACTTATTTCGGTATGTGTTCCATTATTTCCAATTGAATCACCATAAAACCGCTGAAGGCGAGTAACAGGAAGGACACAGATCATTCAAGTTGCTCAACTCCTGTAGCAACACCTTCTTTAATTTATTTAATAACCTGAGGAATACACTTTACATTTTTATTTATTTCTTAAACTTAATTTATTTACTTCTAAAATCACAAAACTTAACTTAACATATACAAGTCAGCCCTACTTGGACAAAATGTAATTAATCCGTTTCCAGAAAAATCGACTGCCATACGGTAAATACATTCGCGTCATCAAATACGATTTTAGTGTCGGATCAATTGCATTTAACTCCTTAAGCTTATCCTTTAAAATTATAATCGCGGGATACCGATTATTTTGAAATGCATTACAATATGCGGCCCGAAACGTAAACCGATTCCAATCGGACTCAAGAAATTTCTTCGACAATACGATCACAATAAATTTCGAATTATTCACAAAATGTACAATTTGTTCATTAATCATTTTATCGCCCATGCTATTCCGATTTATCGTCACAATATTATTGTGCGGTGATTTAGTGTCCGATTCCAATTTCGACAGGATATTTTTCTCCACAAAATCTGTGTCATCATCGCTGTACGATAAAAATATATCATATGTATATTTAGTCGTTGGACCGATTGTATTAAAAACACGAACTTTAATCACGAATGTTAAAAGTTTGAGTTCAAGGGCGAATTTAAGCTTGACAATAATTAATGCAGCCACAATTGTGACAAGGATCAGCGATACGACTAAACTTATGATCACAGTCATTATTATTTGGCATACAATATAATTTTTGTTTTGCATAAAATTGGTCATATTCCGATTGGCACACCTTAACAAATCGGGATTGTAATATTTTGAAAGTGTCAAAAAATTATACAAATACTCGGTGTTACAATTACATTCGAAACGATTATTGAAAAGTGTTAAATTTTTGAGATTTGTACAATTTTCTAGGACGTCATAACTAAAATTGGGAATTTTATTATCGTCCAAATACAATTCGGTGATATGATTATCGCGTAATGGAAATATATCGAAATTATTTAACGAACAATTACGTAGCGAAAGTCGTGAAATTTTCGTATAATAAATGGCGGGCAACTCAAAATTGGAGATGCCTGCGAAATTATTATTATCCATATCGATCGACATACTAAATGAAGAGTCACGAAAATTTGGCAATTCCGCGGGCAGTTTTGTTAAATTTTTATTGCGACAATCGATTAAATAGTCTTTGGTGTACGGACGTTTTTTACACACACAATGATCATCTGTACACAAACTATTGTTGGGCGATGTAATCGGCTCGAAACAAACGTATTCTGTTATGTTAACATTGTCTAATGCAGGGAACTCGATGAGGGGCCCACGATTTAAGCAAAAATATTTTATAAACTCATAATTCGAACAATTCTCACTTTCGAATTCGACGTTTCCACCAAATTTAAGCGTTACCTTGTTAAAATTTTCATTACCAAGAAAACGAATCTTTTTTATTTTGTTAGACTCAAAATTTACGGTGATCGGATGATTAAAATTAAGATTTGTACTTCTTATATCCATAATCGAATTATGGCTGACATCTAAATTGGTCAGTCGATCAAAATTGATAAAATACTGACTAAATTGATTGAGACGATTTGATTTTAAATTTAACTTCATCAAACTAGAAGCAATCTTTACAAATGGATTATTCCGTTTATTGGTTAAAAATGCCAACTTATTATTTTGTAAATCGATACAACTAAGGTTTGTATGGACCTCCGTAAAAAAATCATCATCTATTCGTATCATATCGTTTTTATATAAAAACAAATGTTCTAGTGCCGTAAGCGTATAAAGACTATGGTCTAACGTTTTAATTTGATTGTTGCCTAATTTCAAGACACGGAGCCGCGGTAATCTTGGGCCAATCAAAAAATTAACATCGCGTAACTTGTTTTCGTTTAAATTTAATATTTCTAAATTTGGTAAATCGTCAAAAATACGATGACTACGAATTTTACTTATCCTGTTGTTAGTCAAAATGATCGTACGCAAATTTTGATGTCCACCAAACAAATTCTCGTTATAAATTTCACTGTGGTTACACGAATCGCAAATATTACTAATTACTAAAGTTTCTAATTTTTGATTTAATTTCATCCGATTTATATCGTAAAATACGTCCGCAGATTCTCCATTAATAACGAGTTCTAATAAATTCGGAAATATGTCAAAATTCATATGTTGTAAATATTGATTTGAATGCAAATATAATTTTTTTAAATTCTCTAATCGGACACCATTCAAATCGTTCGTTATATTATTGTATTTTAACGTTAAAAAAAGTAATCGATCCAGTTTCAATGTTAATTTTTGAAGTTGCATACCTTCGATTGACAGCTCCTCCAGGAGTGATAAATCATTTAAATTTTGGATTTTACTCACATTGGTTAAATGCAGTTCTTGTAGATTCGAAAATTTTTTTAAATCAAAACTTTCGATATTTGACAGCTCCAAATGATTAACGTTTGTGTTTAAATAAGGAAATTCTTTACAGTTGTTTAGGATTAGTGAATTATATTTAAATGATGAAAATGGCAAAAAAATTAATTCCTCCTGTATGCTCTCCTCTGGTTGGAGACATTCAATTTCTAACATTTTATCTTCATGTAACGTGATTTCTACAATTATTTTGCTGGTTTCAAATCTCCATACATCCTGATCTTTTTCAAGACAATGTAATTTCGAATCCGATCTATTCATTGTGTTACGAAATTGTTCACACATCATGGACATCGATACTGGAATAGACACGGCAAACCATTGAATTAGGTAAGCTATTATAAATAATCGGATTAACATATTTTATGTCTGGCTTTATGGTTATGGTGTACAGCTTTTTATCTACAAATAAAAATAAAAAAAAATTTAAAATTGTTAAATTGTTCATAAACATCCGGCGTTATCGTATAAACTTGTAGGACATACATATAGGACGAGATGAACCCGAACATAAATCTATTTCCACAAAGAGTTTTGTTCAACAAATAATATTGGAACCAACAAGAGATGATATGAGCCCTGATAACGAGGTTGTGAAAAACCCAACGATAAATGCAGTTGTATTATCTACAATAATGGACTTCTTTTTGTTTATCTGCGTTGTTACAAATCTTCAAAATACCAATGATGCATAATTGTTTTGCCTGTAGGTTATCAAACTGCAACCTATGATAGGGAGCACACGCTAGCGGAAAATAACTAATTATCCTTATCAGAACACAACATATTTTCGCGTTTTATTTATCGTAATCACACACAGACATGTTTTATTATTATATAAAACCTAAAACTATTTATAACTTACACAGATTTCCTTTTTATTTTTTTTTTCGATTTATATTCAAGGCACTAATGTCGACTTTTCTTATTTCAAAATATTTAAATTAAATTTAGAGAGCTTCTTTGGCGTTACAAAAAATAACAACAACACACATTTCACATCAACATCCACAAAACTACTGTTCGTTCGTTTTATTCTTAAATCGTTATCATCACCACAAAAAATAATCAAGCATGCGCACATAATTTAGAGATCGGACAATAGAGTATAACTCTGCAACTACTCGTATGTAAACAAACTTCTCAGCTCTCAGGTTCATTTCGTTGCATTATTTTGAAATTCATGCCCTCTAATCAGCTAATTAGAGAACGAAAACAATAAGACGAGGAGAATAATTGTAACGTATTATCAAAACGTAATCAAAATATTTCTTTTGGAAGCAAACTATTAAATAAATACAAAATGAGAGGTTTATTAATTTTTGGAATAATGTCGACATAATCAGAACTTGGGAAAATTTATTTAAAATTTATTGATCAATATATAAAGTCACTGGTACACGTAACGCATAAATTATTATTTGGTTTATGTATACATCGTTAATTCTTAATTTTATTAGACTGTGATTCGTAAACTATGAAACGCGCAACGTTGCGATTTATCATGATCGCGAATTAACTTACTGACTACTTTTATTTGTGCGTTTAGTGATCGCACTAAGATGGTGAGTGTTATTTAAATAAAACACTAGAAGGGATGAATCGAAAATTATGGACACATGAATCTGATATTCGGAGTTTTCGTCAGTGTCAAGCAGTGTTCTCATGTCAAGTCATATTAAGGATCAATCAGAATCGGACCATAATACGCTAGATTTTATTTTTTTTTTCAACGCAAATTTGTATAAGAATGTGGCGATTAAAATAACATACTATCAAAAACTATAGTAGATTTCATATACCATGTTTCCATGACAGAGTTAACCTAGGTTAACTCAGGTTTACGTGCATGGAAACGCAGATTAGGGTAGAGTTTCGTTAAACCCAAATAAACTCAACGAAACTAGTAGGGTTGAGTTAGGTTTGCTTGACATTTATCTTTTCTCATTTTTTTTGTTTTTGCTATGAGTGTATCAGCACATAGAAGGCATTTGGTATTTTGGTAATAAAAAATAATAAAAAATATTTTACTTGTAATTATTTCATCTGCGAATTGCTGTTTAGGTCAAATCAATCTGTCAAATTAACTCTAGTCTATACTTTCTCATGGAAACGATACGGGTTAGTGCCGCCATGTTATTAACTCAACGAAACCTAAACCCAAGTTAATCTGGTACATGGAAACATGGTAATAGAGACGTCTCATGTCGAATAAATAAACATTCAAATTAGTTGGGTGTAGAAATTATATTTCGAACAATACAGTGAGCCCCTACGCAATATACTTAAAACCACAAAAACATAATTCTCTCTTTGACTAAATTTACTCTTCAACTAGAGTCGAGGTCAAAAATATGTATTCAGAAAAATTTTCGTGTGTTAAACTAGTTAGTATGCGCTGGCTGGTACACCGGTGAGAATGATTCAAGCAAGGTTAGCTCGATATTTCGAGACACGTGTTCGTGACGTCACACAATCCTGCCACGTGTTTGTAAATAAATAGAGAAAAAGCGAATGAACCATTTGTGTGTTTGTTTTTATTTTTCGTTTTTTTACTTGTTGCTGTAATTTAAAAATCTCCTTTAATACTAGAATTGAGTGTCGTCATAAAACAAAAAATGATCATTTGTTTACATATTTAGAGCTAAACTGGTATTAATTGAATCACGACCGGTGAATAAAGTGAATACTTGTATATGTTTATTTGTTTTTTTTCTTTATTAACAAATTAACGATGGATTTTCATTGGGTTATGGGTTATTTATTGTGGCCAACCAGCGATGAAGTTCTGGAATATGCCAAAGAAGGATGGAACTTGCCTATTTCTTAACCGATTTTGACGAAATTCGACTTGTATCATGGAAATGGGATCTTCAAATGATTTTTAGATGAAGTTCTGGAATATAGCCATGTTGGATGGAACTTGGCTATTTCTTGAACGATTTTGATGAAATTCGACTTGTATGATGGAAATGGGACCTTCAAATGATTTTTAGATAAAGTTCTTGAATATGGCCAAGTTTAACGGAACTTGGATATTTCTTGAACGATTTTGATGAAATTCGACAAGTGCGATAGAAATATTATTCTAAAATGATATTTAGAAGAAGTTCTGGAATATAGCCAAGTAGGAAGGGACTCGGGTATTTCTCAATCGATTATGATGAAATTTTACTTGTGTGTTTACAGAGGAATACAATTTTGTGAACAATTAAAATTGTTGGTTTAGAAATTCGATATGAAGTTTTGCAAGTATGTCAAAGGTGTTAAAGATTTTGTCTATTAGATTGATTATTTACTAGAAGATATTTTTCCGCAAATAAAAGTAAATCATTTAAAAAACACTTTTGATTGAAATATAATGTGACTCTAAAGAAATAAAATAAACTTTGTTTGGGGGATTTTACTAACAATTGAGCTAATAAAAAGTAAAATGAGGGGCATTAGAATAAATAGTATCTGTCGCACTATCGTTCAATTAGCAAAACTAGTTAGAAACACTTTCTATGCAATAAGCATTGAGAAGCATAATGGAGATTGCCTGAAAAGAATCTCTTAGCCCTATTATGGTTCTCACCTCACCGAAAAAGTTCATACAAATCTAGTCACATTTGAATAGTATTTCTCGGTGAGGTGAGAACCATAATAGGAGTTATAGTTATTATTAAACGTTTTGTTATTAATTATTAATAACATCTCAATAACAAAGAAGTAAACTACTTATAGGATCAGGCCGAGTCTACATTCCATGATGGTCCTTGTTCCGGAAGGACTTTGAATTTGGTATTATCAAAAGCCCGTGGAATATCAATGAAGGAACATAACAGTACCTCTTTGTTCCGGAGTGTGTCATCAATTTATGATGTCAGGTCACGTGAAGGCGTTGAATCTAATCTACTGAACCGGTATTTTATGCAAGGTTTGGTTTTCAGAATAAATAATGTGAGGCTAATGGATCTGTAAGGCCTAACATCCTCAGGGGATTTTTCCACCATTTCTGGAATAAAAATCACCCGCACATCCTCCTGGTATAGGTATATTTAATTTTAAAGCAAAGTTCCCAAGTTTTCATGGATTTCCCTATTTAGAAAAAACGTCAAAAAATATTGCTATAGCTTCTTGATTGACTGATCATTTTAAATTGTAGTCTATTTAACGAAACTGTAGTTAGTATCCCTGTAAAGTGTAAAAGGAACATAATTCTAAAATAAATTTATGAATCAAACAAGGGGAATATTCGATCAAAAACTTTTCATTTTGCTTATATCACACAATTAATATAATTATCACTTAGATTTAATATAATTTTTAACTAATAATATATATATTTCATTAATTAATTTGCTTAAGTATTAGGGGTTTTTATATAAAATACTTATTTAATTACAATTGCAATTGTACAATAACCGTGCTGCTTATGTGCTTTTATTTATCAGGTGTTTGATATTTTCCATGATTTTTGCTAAAGATAATTATCATCACGTCGTTCTTGACGTCAAAAATGATTCGATTTGAATTATTATTCAAACAGTATGAGATCGACGAATTTTTGATATGTTGGCTTTAAAAAATAAAGTCGAAAATTAAAGCACTGATTCCAACACAATCGCTTTTAGTAAGCTTTCAACGGCTTGGAAATGGGTGCCATTGGGCGCTTTCAGGTCCCGTACAATGTTGGCTTTCAAAATTTACTGATGGGCAAAATGATATTCGATACATAACATTGCCATGAAATTTTCGATAAATCGGGACATTCAGAAAACAACAGGGTTATTTTAGTCGACATGTTGCCAACAGTTGGTAGAGCAGAAAGCGCCCAATACTATCTCATGTTATTCATGATGCTTGTGTAGTGTTACAAAAACAATTTCGAAAAGCTGTGTTATGGCCGAAAAACATGACTGCATGAATAGGTGTAGTTCAGAATTGTCAATTTCGTCATATTTAGAACTTTTTCTGCTTTATTACTAGCGTTTTCTCGCTTTGCCTACACTAATTTTAAATTGTATATTAAAAGAATTCTAAAAATAAGAAAGACCGGCCTTTCCGCAATTTAAATAGAGATTCTTTTCAGGCAATCTCCATTATGCTTCTCAATGCTTATTGTATAGAAAGTGACTCTAACCAGCTTTGCTAATTGAGCGACAGTGCGACAGGTACTATTTATTCTAATGCCCCTCATTTTACTTTTTATTAGCTCAATTGTTAGTAAAATCCCCCAAACAAAGTTTATTTTATTTCTTTAGAGTCACATTATATTGCAATCAAAAGTGTTTTTTAAATGATTTACTTTTATTTGCGGAAAAATATCTTCTAGTAAATAATCAATCTAATAGACAAAATCTTTAACA
The DNA here is from genome assembly GCA_958295665.1 of Tipula vernalis. Taxonomy (NCBI): domain Eukaryota; kingdom Metazoa; phylum Arthropoda; class Insecta; order Diptera; family Tipulidae; genus Tipula; species Tipula vernalis. The sequence continues at coordinate 13,243,399 of OY282559.1, read as the reverse complement.
CCTTTGACATACTTGCAAAACTTCATATCGAATTTCTAAACCAACAATTTTAATTGTTCACAAAATTGTATTCCTGTGTAAACACACAAGTAAAATTTCATCATAATCGATTGAGAAATACCCGAGTCCCTTCCTACTTGGCTATATTCCAGAACTTCTTCTAAATCATTTTAGAATAATATTTCTATCGCACTTGTCGAATTTCATCAAAATCGTTCAAGAAATATCCAAGTTCCGTTCAACTTGGCCATATTCAAGAACTATATCTAAAAATCATTTGAAGGTCCCATTTCCATCATACAAGTCGAATTTCATCAAAATCGTTCAAGAAATATCCAAGTTCCATCCTACTTGGCTATATTCCAGAACTTCTTCTAAATATCATTTGAAGATCCCATTTCCGTCGTATAAGTAGAATTTCGTCAAAATAGTTCAAGAAATAGCCAAGTTACATCCTACTTGGCTATATTCCAGAACTTCTTCTAAATATCATTTTAGAAAACCATTGTTATCGCGCTTGTCGAATTTCATCAAAATCGTTAAAGAAATAGGCAAGTTCCATCCTACTTGGACATATTCCAGAACTTCATTTAAAATTCAATTTAGAATGCCATATTTAGTAAGTATCATAATCATATGTATATTCCCAGCTTGGCACAACAAATAGTTCATAACGCAATGTACACCCATGTTAGTAACATAAATTCGCTTTATTTTTAAAGAAATATGTAGTTTTTTAAAACCTTTAAATAAAGGTTAAAAAATCCAAAACCATTAACATAAACTTATTAGGAAACTATACGAGAAGCGTTTATTTTCTATGTATCTCATAATGTTTTTTATTTATTTGTTGCAAACTATCACAAATTTTGTATGAATTGATGTACGTACTCACACATAAAAATTGTAAACACAAAAAATAAACAAAAATAAAAGTAGTGAGAAATGCGAATTTTTGTTCGATTTGTTTTTTAAATTTTTATACTCGTAGGGCATACTCAATTCAAAGTCAAACGCAAATCAAGAAGATGTAAGGAGGTAACTTCTTACACGAAATTAACAGCAGAGAGTCTGATTTAAAGAGATTAAGAAGATAAAGTTATTACAGTTCTACTGTATTTTCCATTTGTTGTTGTTGTTTTTTTCTTTTATGAAAATAAATGTTCACGAGACGTCTCGGTATTACATCGTTTTTGATCCCTATTGTACGACTGAGCGCTCCAAGAGCGATCGATGATCAATCACGGTGATGCTCTCTTATACCTCACCGTGATCATCACTTTATACCCCTGTTGTACGACTGAGCGCTCCAAGAGCGATCAATGATCAATCACGGTGATGCTCTCTTATACCTCACCGTGATCATCACTATACCTTATTTCGTAAAAATAGCACGGAAAAAATGCGAACATTGTAATTTACTACATGAAAAACAAATTAAAGAAAGCCGAAGATTTTTTTTTTTTTTGCTTTACACTTCTGTTTCATGTTTTAACGTGCCATCTCAAACAAAATTTCTCGATTGCTCACGCAAAGTACAACTGGGATACTGTAAACTACTAAATGGCGGCGAATTCACACGTATGCATAGGAAGAGAAGAAACGAGGACGCCATGCTTTCGAATCATGCTTTTGTTAGCATTTGTACTATATGGATAGATATTGAAAAAATAAAGAAAATAATAACCAATATACATATAAATAAGGCTTGAATAAAGTTTATTGCTAATTTCGAAATCAGCTGTTGTTTCAATTGATAATTTGCAACATTCTAACGGCTTTACAACTTCAGATGTGGGGTCAGAGCAAATATTGAAATTGTGAAGTTAATTGTTTGCGATGCATTGAGAACACGAACACGAGAACGAAGAAAAAAAAATCAGTGGACGATTAATTCTGGAAAACTATTATTTTGTGGACGGAAAATTGAAGTGAAAAATAATTTGTGTGAATTTGGGAAACGAACCACGAATCAGTAGCAAACCGGTTGGTGAATTCGAAACTATAAACGACGAATAGTGAAATATTTTGTTTCTTGTGGAAAAAGAAAAAAAAACTAAATCGGCATGGTTTTGGATAGATCACCGACACGCCGTGTGAATTGTTGAACGAAAGCGAGGTGGCACATTCGTCGCGCGCATCGCGCGCCGAATTATTGCAATTATATCGAGGTTTACCAGTGGAAATACGAAGCCAATTCGAAGTGCTGAACGACGTAGAGGATGACGAAAAAAATATTATTGATGCAGTGCAACAAGTGGAAACTAAGGCTATCGAAGAAAATGTGGTTGCGGTCACTGGGGAAAATGAGGTCAAAGAAGGCTGTGCACGTATAGAGGATTGGAATGCGGACGAGGATGAGGACAACGAGGAAGTTGGTACAGTAAGTACATTACCAAATTCAGTGCAAGAGGCCGACGCAGAAATTGCATTATTACGAAAACAAGAGGAAATTTTGACTTTGCGTGAGCGAATCCGTGGAATGCGGGAACGAGAAAAAAGAAGTCGATAAAATTGAGGCACAAAGACGTTCAGAGGCCAGATTGGTAGAAACTATTGCGTCGGCTAAGGCTGCTTTGGCTTGTGCTGATTCACGGGGGAGTGCGACCTCCCGCAGCCGGAATATTTCGTACCATGAACTTAAGGCAAATCCGATATTGCTGCCTGAGGGGCTACGCACTGTGCCGTATCCTAGTCGTTCAAATCATGTGTCGCTACGCAATGGGTTACACATGACACCACCAGGTGCAGTGGCCGTACCAAATAATTCGGCTCGTCCACAATTTCGTGATGTTGAACGAGCAATCATCAAGTTTTCGGGAGAGGATCCCACGTATGACGTTCGCATGTTTTTCCAAAATTTTGAAGACATTATTGGAGCAATGGAGCATGACGATCGTGTAAAAATATTGTACTTGAGACAATTGCTCACTGGCGCGGCAAAAACGTTATTGACTCACAAAGATGTGGGAACATACGAATTATTGAAGAAGCGGCTACATGAGGAATTTGGCGACAAAAATACAAGTGCAGACATATAGAAGCAGCCATGCGTAGTCGTAAATGGCGACGTTCAACCTACCGACGCGAGAGGAGACAATATTGCGAGGCATTTCAAATATGAGCGAATTAAAGAGGCAAATATTCCGTTATGGACCCAAAATTGAGGACGCAGCATGCAAGGAGGCTGCAGATAAAGAGGCTGAGGCGGCGGCACGACGAAACGCACGGGCAGCGGCGGCAAACGTACCAGCTTCGAAGGCAGGTCATGCGACTATACAACGTAATGCGGCACCAGGGGGGGGGGGCGCGATTACAAGCGTTGACAACACCATACAAAGCGAGGGACCCGAACCGAAACAGTGCAAAATGGAACTTCGTCCGAACAGCGTGTGCCGGAAATGCTGGCAGCCGATGACGCGAGAACCATTGCACAATGCGGCAAATTGTACCAATAGACGATACATGCAGAAGGTGAAACCAGAATTCCAACACTTGGTAGCAGCTGTGACACCAGAACTGGACATTGAGGATCCTGATGCTGGGGCACGAGAATTGGCAAACATAAATTTGGTAAGTGTCGCATTTTTGAAGAATTTATATCAGTACACGGGGTACAACGAATACGTTTCTCTTTTCGACACTGGCAGTCCGAGTAGTTTCGTGCGGTGAGCGGCGATACCATTTGAGGTCAACGAGGCAACTGAGGCAACAAGAATAAGAGGCGTTAGCGGCGAGGCACTGAGGACCCATGGGATCATTACTTGTAGAATTAAATTTAACAATAGAGTTCATTTGATTAATTTGATAATTTTACCTAACGAGGCAGTCAGCATTAACATAATTTTAGGACAATAATGTATGACCGATTGAAACTTTTGCTTTTAAATAAAAAGAATGTTGTCCAAAATGGAACGTATCCCCGTGTACCTGATTTAATTTTGAATAAGCTTGCACAAATGAATGTTTTGAGGCCAATTAAGCCAATGATGGAAAAGGCCACACCGCAAAGAAATCCCGGGGATAACCTAAGTCTTACTTTTATTTAGGAGGGTCTAAGACCTGAATTCGATTTACCACAAATATTTGCCATTGATATTGTTAGAGATGAGCCAATCCTAGAAATAAACAAGAGTTTAGAGGCGATTGATAACGATGAGGTCAAACAAATAATCGAGGAGAATTATATGGTACCAAAGGATATTGAGGTAGAACCGTTCGACCATGATATGGATATTCATTTGACTTCGGATGTACCGTTTCACCACGCACCACGACGTTTAGCTTATGTGGAAAAGATTGAGGTTCAGAAGAAAATTTGCGATATGATCAAAGAAGGGATAATTACGCCAAGCGATTCACCATATGCGTCAGCAATTGTGCTTGTTAAAAAGAAGGATGGAAGCACCAGAATGTGCGTAGACTATCGCGCTCTTAACAAATTAACGATAAGGGACAATTATCCGCTGCCTTTGATTGATGACTGCGTCGAATATTTAGGGAAAAAAAAATAGTTTACGTTGCTGGATTTGAAAAGCGGGTTTCACCAGGTACGCGTGTCACCGCGATCGCGTAAATTCACCGCTTTTGTAACACCGCATGGACAATACGAATATCGTTGCATTTATCGACAAATGTATCAAATGCATTATGTACGCGGCACCGGTACGTGTGTCTGAACAAAGTTTGTATTGCATACCAAAGGCACCGATTCCATTCGATACATTGCACGTGGATCACTTTGGCCCATTACCGGCACTCATGAACAAAAGAAGGCATGTATTGGTCATTGTGGATGCTTTTACGAAGTACGTTAAATTATTTGCGGTAAATTCAACGAGCACGAAAACCTGTTTTAAGTCCTTGAAATTCGCGGAATTTTTGACGGGAAATAATGTGGAACATGTGATAGTGGCCACCGCATCGGCCCAGGCCAATGGCCAGGCCGAAAGGGTTAATCGGATTTTGAAGGCCGCTATGGGAAAATTAAGTAATCCCATCAATCACGCGGACTCTCACAACAAAATCACCAAGAGGCAAGAATACGAGTAGAATCGCCATGAGGATCATGAAAAATCAACGAAACGATTCAATGTTGAAGATTATGTGGTAATTCGAAACGTAGATACAGTCGTAGGATCAAATAAGAAGCTCATTCCAAAATACCGCGGTCCATATGTGGTTCATAAAGTTTTAGGAAATGATAGATACGTTATTCGAGACATTGAAGGTTTTCAGCAGACACAACTTCCATACGATGGAGTTGTAGAAGCGAATAAAATGCGTCGGTGGATACCACCGTGCACGGCCGAAAGCTCAATTGATCAGTCAAGCGAATTGTAAAAGGACTCAAGTTTGGTTTTGAAAACCAAACTTCAATCCAATTACTCAGAAATTGTCCAGTGCCAACACCCCAGCGGTAATTCCTGTAGCTCTGAGCCGGAGAGGATATGGCTGTGGGTTTTGGGGCATGGTTAATCTGGACCTTGTTAACCGCTTAATAATTAGAGATTTGGTGGGGCTTTTACAGCACCCAGAGGATGGTTATTAAAAATAAAAAAAAATATATGGACCCAATAAATGGGATCCGTTAGCGGGATAGACCATGTCGTGGTTGGCTTAAGGCCGAACCATGACGGAAACAAACAAAAAAAGAAATGGGTTAGAAAAGCAAAAAAAATAGGTTAAGTTTCCCTTGAAGAGGGAGGATTAGTTATGTCGATGTGGCTAGTGAGCGTTGCTGACAATAGGGACAGCGGCTAAATAAGCCTTTCTGAGCCCGCTTCTAATGAAGCCGTTAGCAGACCCTACAACTAGCGGTACCAATTATTGTTATTTCCCAATAACTTTGCCTTGCTATTGGGAGGGTTAGTTTTTTTATTTTTATTTTTTTAAAATAAATATATTCACCTATTCTCTGCCAGTCTGCTTCCGTCCAAGGAAAAAAAAAACGTTAAATTTACTTTTAAAAATTTTATTAAAAATAACAAGAAGAAAAATTAAGACAGACGCGATGACTTGACTGATTTTCTTTTTGACTCTGTAATACGCTTACCACGGGTGGGGGCGTATTAATATCGTTGTCTAAAAGAAAACCAACTCAAAACGAATGACCACAATCCAAATTTTTCGGCGGTTTTTATACATTTTAAATTGAGGTGAAATTCCAAAAAAAAAAACACCGAAAACATATAGAACGCCTATTTTGCAAAATCAATATATATTTTCTTGTGCTTATATGTACGAGTACAAAAAAATTTTTTTTTTTTTTTGATCAAATTGCATTTTTATAATTTATGACTAATAAGGTCATTATATTCAAAGCATATACAATATGAGTTGAGTACAAAAAATTCCTTATCAGCAAAAATACGAAAATACTATTATGGATGGAAAAAAAAAATAGGTCTTATGCATTTAGCTGCAGATTTATTTATTTACGCTAGTTTTTTTTTTCGAGATCATTGAGTTAAGAAAAAAAAACGTAAATATTAGCGTAAAGAATGTTTGTCAACACGGAAGTTAAAAATGACTTGTGGATATGTGATATCCAAGGTTGTGTCGCATGTGATTCCTCGTTGGAAATTAGGTCGGGTATGTGTTTACGGGAGATTGAAAACTCGACCGTAACAGCGTGGGGAAAACCCAAACCCTGAGATGAAAAGAGATCTCGGGCTCTATTAGAGGGGGATGGTGGTTGGGTCATGTTCTAAGACGCTCAACGTGGAGGACGCCCCACACCCTGAGTTAGTCTCATGTTCGATTGACTAAGCTAGCCAGGCCAATTATTAAAAATGATTTGTGGTTTAACAGTTGGTTTACAAAACGAAATTTATAATTAAAACTTAACTAGGAGATTACTAAATCTATTTTTTCCTATAAAATAAGTGATAGATGGATTTTGTTTTTTTTTTTTTTTCTTCAATTAAAATAACATGTTCTTTATTGATTATAATATCCATCTACATCTTATTTGTACATAAATAACTATTCTAATGATTAAATACCTATGTATATATACAAATATTTCTTTTCAAACATTTTTTTTGTTTTTTTTTTTTTTTTTTTAATAACAAAGGAATCTACTTACAGCTATGTTAGTAAATATGGAGATGGCGCTTGTTCAACTTTACCCTACCTCCTGCAGAATTTCCCGTGTAGGTACTTTTGTGCTAGGTAGGTTAAATTTTGAAACAGACTCATCTCCTTTCTTAAGTTATGGTTGCAATTTTAATGATGAACAAATTTTCTCTTATAATAATCTAATTCTTATGATGTCATTAGCATTTATTTGGTGTTGTTGTACTTGGTCCTTTAGTATCGACCGCCGATTTTTCTGGATGTTGTATCCTTGCAACCTTTTTTTTTTTATGTGAATTCTTCGCCAGTGGGTTTCATTTTGGCAAGCCATGGCTACCAGTACTAACACAAATAGGAACACCACTCCTCTCGATTGTCGCACAATGAGTTACGTGCGGAGAAATTTCCTCCTAACCAATGTTCACTTCCGCTCAGGACGGTCCGGTGATCTCTTCATTAATATCTGCAGAGCTTACAATTGCCCCATGGGTTTCAATCTCCTGCGGGAGATTGGACAATGGAAGCTGTTTGTCTTCTTGTCGCATGCTGGATTTGTTGGTTGCAATATAATTTAAAACCTCGTCTCCTTCGGTCGTACCATGATCTTTATTGAACCCATGTCGAAAATCCGGTGTTGGAAATATCGATCTAGTCCGGCATTGACTGGCTGGTGTCTCCGCATGTGTCGATTAATCCCTTCACAACGAGTTTCGGGCGACTGGATATCATGTACTAGCCTTCCTGTGTACAGATTAGTGGACCTTCCCTAAGGTTGTAGCCCCTTTTAATGCTTCTTCATCCCCTGTCTGATGGTTGTTTACTGAAATGTTTTTGGACACCAATTTATCTTACTGCTGGATGAGTCCATAAATGATGTTAATCTTGTCTCCGTGCAATAACGTCAACTGGATTTCGAAGATGGCTTTATCCTGAACAGACTTAGATCTGATAGTCAGGATCTAGTATACATGGATCCAAGTCCCATCTTCCAACTATTGCTGCTGATGATGGTATTTTTATTCATTTTGCTAGATCATTACTTATCGTTGTGGATTTATATGGTACTATTTGTAGAAAACAGGAATTTTGTAAGATGGTGGTGTGATTACTGCGGATGTTCCTACTCGTGCTAGTAACTAATAACATGGTGTGCGTTTCACATTTAAGTACCAAGGTTGCACTCGATAACCTTCAGCCGCTCCCCCGTATATCAAAACAAATACTTGGATGTGGGTTGTTGCTAAACTACTAATGACATTTCCTATTCTACTTACTTTCTAGGTTAGTATCCCTAATCTAACTCCTATTTTATGTTAGTAGTCCTATCTAAGAATAAACTGGAAACTGGAATTTCTTGGTTTAGGTCGACAAACCAGAAACATACCAGCCTTCATTTTCCCTTTACATTACCTATTGTTAACATCATTTGTAAACTTGTAGGCATTGTAAAGGGAAAATGGTAACCGCAGAGAGTTATAATTTCGCGGAAACCAAACGCCGATTTAACCTGGCCAGTACCTCGTCCTCCAACCGCAAATCTAGCACACCAAATAAATGATCTACAGGAACTTGATTTTGCGCTGAATGCCGATTGGCCCACCCCCAGAATCGCGCAACTAAGCAAACGCCGCATATCCTCTTCCAACGGATTCTCTCTTTCGCCTTGCGCCGCGACCGTGATTTGCGCACGCACTTACCCGATTCACTCCTGGATCTGGCTTTGGGTTTGCCCCTCATCTTAACTCTAGACCTGCCTTTAATCTTATTAGGCGAGTAAATGCGCTCTGGTAGCTCAGATACCGAATGACCCACCTGCGCCACAGAATTTTTGTCTGCCCTCTGCAGTGTGACGGAAACCATTACGGGCTCCATTTCGGTGGATTCCTCTTCGGTATCACTAGGAGTTGTCTCCTCTATCTGAACTTTTTTATTCTCCTGTGTTAGATCTTGTTCCACTAGTTCTGGCTCCCACTTCTCTTGCTCAATTTTGACTTCCCCAATTTTTGAATCATTGGGTACTACTTCTTGATCTTGAAGGTCTACCCACTGTTCCTCTGGCTTCTCGACTTCAACTTGCAGAGCACTCACCTCATTTAGTTCCCATATGTGCCAATAACTGGTTAGGTTGTAAAACATAACGAATTTCCAATCACTAGTGGAAACCATAACCCGCCCGATTTCAGCGAAATAAATCCCTGGTTCAGTGGAGAAAGCTTTAAACTCCACGCTGGTGACGATGGGGTTGCTGACAACACAGCTTACCAGGAGACAACACAACATAATGGACATGTCTGAATTATTGCTATAAAGGAGTGGAAAACTAAATGTTACACAATAATCTATATATTTTTTTTTTTTTTTTTTTTTTTTTTTTTTTTTTTAGACTTTAGCTTAAATACAATTACTAATAACTTATTGGATTAAACATTGTTTTCACTGGACCGTCATCCTCCCCAGACTGAAAACGAAGCCTGAGGTGGTAAAATCTACGCTCTGCTACCATTCGCCCCTCCAGTTGCTGGTGATCGTCTAGCCCGGGATCTTGCCCGTTCGCGGCGCTCCCGCTGCAACTGCGCCCGCTGTCGCTGAGCGGCCTCCAGCTTGGCCTGGAAGATACTGGTATCTCTTTGGTTTACGCATGCTCCCAGTATGCGGCGGAGATTGCTGATCTCTGCCCTAATCTGATTTTCTGCACCCCCTCTAGGTCTCATTGTTGCTTCCATTGGGTCGTCCCGTGGCAAGACGATTAAAGGCCGACGACTTCTGTACTCTTCTATCGGAACTACCCTCTTTGGGTGTTCCGCCCTTATTTCTTCTTCATTTGTCAGTGACACAATGGCTTGTTGCGACGATGTTTCAGCCATTCTGCAAGAAAAGGACAGAAAAATCTAGCTTAAAAATTTTTCCTCTTTGTTTACCTTCTCTGTGGTTGTTAAACCCGGATGTCTTTCCCGTGGAAGATCCCTAGTGTTTTGCCGGCCTCGTCACTCAGTTCATAAGCAACATTACCAATGCGCCGAATTATTTTGGCAGGCAAAAACTTTCTTGCTAGTTTAGCTGAGTAACGTTGAACCGCGTCGCTCTGGGTAAAATTCCTTACGTATACTGACTGACCTACTGCAAGTTGTCGATTAGTTGATCGCAAGTTATATTGATGAGCATGGCGTTGGTATGCTTTCTGCAAATTCCGTAGGACATTTTCCCGTGCTATCACCAACCGGTCGCTCTTGTTTTCTACCGTGTAGGTTCCTAACGAGCCGTCACCTACCAATCGCAATAAATCGTACTGTGACCCATGCTGGATATGGTGTTGGCCGAAAACCAGGTATGCGGGAGAATAACTAGTTGAAGCATGGACAGTGTCACGCAGTGCGCTAGCGATTTGAGGAAGATATACATCCCATGTTTGGTGATCTTCTCCTACGTATGCCCGAATTGCTGCTAGTATAGAGCGATTTACCCGTTCAGATGCGTTAGACTGAGGCGAGTACACTGGAGTAAACATGTGTTTAACCCCATATTTCCTTACGGTGGTCTGTAATATCTTCGACTTGAACTGGGGTCCATTATCCGTAAGGAGTATTTCTGGTACTGAAAACACCGGAAATATTTCTTGCTCTAGGTATTCCACCACCTTACTAGCTGTAGCTTCCCGTAAAGGTTTAAGCATAACAAATTTGGAATACTGATCTAATACGATAAGGATATATGTGTTCCCTTTCTTTGAGCGTGGATATGGCCCTAAGAAGTCAAGATATAGTTTTTGGAAAGGTCTCTCCACCTGTTGATAATTTCCCATTCGTGGTTTTAAATTAGAGTTTACTGCTTTTGTCTGCTTGCATGTTTTGCAGTCACGCACATAATTCATTGTATCTCGAACCAGTGTCGGCCAGAAAAATTGCCGCCGTAGCTTTTCTATCATTTTACCAGTTCCCATATGTGCGGAACTTGGTGGTAAATGTACTTGATCTAAGACCTCAGGAATTAACTCCTTCGGTAGCCACAGTTTCCACTCTGGTTGATCTGTTTCTCTGGTGATATTTGGATGAGGTTTATGAATTAATAACTTTCCATCCTCAATTTTAGTGTGTTTGTTGTTCGCACTACTAGTCTGGATCTTGCGTATCAAAGCACAATAATCGTCTCCAAGAAAAGCGGGTGACTGTAGATCTATTTGCAAACCTCCATCCGAGATATTCAACTGTTCTACCTCATTGGTGTAACTGCGTGATAAAGCATCTGGTACCACATTTTGAGTGCCTTTTCGGTATTCGATTTTAAATTTATATCCCTGGAGCTTTAAACTCCACCTGGCCAACCGTCCGGATAGATCTGATTGATTCATCAACCATTGTAGACTAGCATGGTCTGTAATGATGACGAACTCATACCCTTCTACATATGCACGGAATTTCTTCACACTGAGGACAGCTGCTAAACACTCTAGTTCAGTGATGCTGTAATTCCTTTGGGCTTTGTTCAATTTGTGTGAATAATAGGCAATGGGATGTTCAACGTCATTCTCATATTTTTGGAATAGTACACTACCTACTCCAGTGGTTGAAGCATCTACCTGTATGTAGAACGTACGGTTATAATCAGGATGAACCAACACAGGTGCTGATGACAAGCAATCTTTCAGCTGTTCAAAAGCCGCCTGGGCCTGTTCATCCCATTTGATGGCACCTTTTGGTTTTAATAGGTCTGAAATTGGTGCGCTTATGGTGGAGAAATTGGGAATAAATTTTCGATACCATCCGCTCATTCCCAAGAATTGCCTGATGTGCTTGGCTGTTTTTGGGGTTGGGAACTTTTGGATAGCTTGCACCTTCTCCGGATCTACCTTGATACAACCTCCACCTACTATATGTCCAAGGTATTTCAGTCGAGTTAGCACAAACTTTGACTTTTCTACGTTTATGGTTAGGTTGGCTTGCCGAAGTTGTCTGGCTACAATGTCCAACAAATGCATGTGTTCCGTGAAGGAAGCAGACGTCACCAAAAGATCGTCCAAGTAGACAAACACTCTATCATGCAATTCATGCGGTATGACTTTGTGCATGAGTCGACACATAGTTTGCGCTGCATTGCATAATCCGAATGGCATTACTGCGAACTGGTACAGTGGTCTACCTGGTACCGTGAAGGCGGTCTTAGGACGAGAAGAAATTTCCAATGGGATCTGCCAAAAAGCATCTTTCAAGTCTAAACTGGAAATGAACCTGGTATTCTCCAGTCTACCTAGTAAACCGTCAATGATGGGTAATGGATAGGCCTCCTTTACCGTCACTGCATTTAGTTTACGGGCGTCTAGACACATTCGCAGTTTCCCATTACTTTTTTTCACAACTGCCACAGGGGAACTCCAAGGACTAGAAGCCTCTTCAATAACTCCTAGGTTCAACATTCGCTCGATCTCTTGATCTAAGTCCTTCTGTACTGCTGGGGACACTGCGTAATAACGCTGTTTGACAGGTTTGGCATCTCCGGTATCTATCTCATGCTCCAGCAGGTGAGTTTTCCCTAGACCTAACTGTTCTGATGATGGGAATTTAGCTTTCACCACATCCAACTGCCGTTTCTGTGTTTCCGTCAGAAGGTGATATTCAGCATCCTCCTTGATTGTTGGAGATTGGTTACTGGAGGTATTCGGGGTCGTGCTCAGCTCTGACACTGAAATCCTGAGTCCAAATGTACTCCAAAAGTCTGTACCCAGATATAATGCCTGTGATAGTGAAGGTGCTACGTATAGCCGGAACCTCTTTGTTTGATCCCGAAAGGTGACTGGTACCTCTAAGTACCCGAGGATGCTCTCCGGCGTACCACTTGCCGTATGGACCTTGGTTTTAAATGGCTTGTAAGTCAAACCACAGGTCTGGAGCAACTGCTCAGCTCCGTGACCCAACACACTGATATTGGCTCCGGAGTCAAGCAGTCCTTCTATTGTCTTCTCACCCAACCGGATCATTGCGTATGGTCGGTTGTCAGGTTTAGAATGGATAACTGTCGAATTTATTAATCGGCGTCTTAATCTACACCGATAAAAATAACATTTCCTTCGAACAACTCGCCTGTTATCCGTTTGGCAAGGAGTTGAAGAAGATGTCTTTACTAGTAGCGGTGCTACTACCGACGCCAATTCTGATAGAGCTCGGGGTCGGTATTGGACGCTGCTTCCTCGGTCACCATTACTGGACTGGCTTGCGATCGACGAGGACTCCGATACCTCCTCGTCTCGCTTGGTCCGTTTCCCGGAAGAGAGCAGTTGGTGCAATCGAGCTTGTACATTCCTCTTGCCCCACATCCAAAACAGAACACCCGGTTAAACGGCTTTCTGCATTCCTTGTAGTAATGGGTGGAATCTCCGCAATTCCAACAGCTTGTGGAAAATGGGACCTCCTGTCTGTTACCTGTACCTCTTTGCGGAAAAACTCCCACCTTAGGTATAATACCAGTGTTGATATTTTGCCCCTGTCTCTGGTTCTGTGAACGAACTTTTAACTGCCTGTTTATCTCACAGACTTGTTCACAATAACCAGGAGTCTCTCCATCTTCGCTATAGTCTCTCCTTTGCTCTGTTTCCTCCCAGTCTGGCTCCCAGTATTTGAGCTCATTAACCCTGGCCGGTCTGTTGTCAAATCGGACTTGCGGCCGAGCCTGGTACCTATAGGCTTCCCTGAGACTTCCTTGCCCGACACCGGACAGTCCGATTTCTGGGTTGTTCCCGAAGCGACGCCACATATCCTCCAACGAGCTACACCGTCTTACTAATTCCGCTAAACTACAGAAATTGTGCTCGTCGTGCAGAGCCATTTGTAGCCCTGGGCGCATATTACGCCGAAGAACCGTGTATACCTGGCTGTCTGGTATATTTTTGCTTGATTGCGCGGCCAACCTCAGAATGGCCTGATAGAATTCCTGGAACCGTTCTCGAGGGTATGCTTGTTTGCGTTCATTCATCCGTCGCCTTATTTCGTCATCAGAACGACTCGCCCCGAACCGCAACAACATTTCTTGCTTTAGAGCTCGCCAGTTTGTTCCTGAATCCCGGTCTACTAGTGTCCAGAACCAATCCAGCGCTTCGTCTTCTAGACACATGTCCAATACTCCCACCAACTCATCCAGCGGAATTTGGGATCTCCAAGCATGCCATTCGATGCGAGTTAAGAACCGCTCGACTGTGAGGTTACTTTTTAGACCTGAGAAACTTACTTTCCAGGTACTCACCTCTTGCCGCATGCCTGCGTCCCCCCATCGAACGGATGGAGCCTGGTTACTGGACCATTCAACATCTGGGTCCCGATGTTCTGGACCAACCCTCGATGAGCAGGCGTTGACGTCGTCACTAAATGACAACCTGTCTAACCTCCGTTCTAGTCCGGAAACGTCTCCGGCCCTTCTATTATCTAGATTGTCCTCAGTGTCCTCTCCTTCCTTCATAAACGGTAAATTGCGCTGAGTGTTTTTATCTTGTAACGTAATTCTCTGACGAGGGGGGAAAAACTTCAGTTCTGCTACTGCGTCAATGAATGCTTTGGGTTCCAATTTTTTCGCCTTTAATTCGTGAACCAGACGAAAAAACGCTTGGAACCCTTCCTCTAGGTTCCCTGTTATACCTACAAACGTAAGGGACTTGTTACTTCTGGCGAGTCGACCTTGAATGTGTATGAGCTTGGAAAATATTTCTGGGTAAATATCTTCCCTGGTTTTATCTGTTAGATCCTTCTTTATGAGTGATCCCTGTAATTCCACTAATTTTTTTACTACTGCCTCAGCCTCACGTCGTGGCTGTTTAGAGGCAGCTTCATGTGCCTTACTAGGAGGCGGTTCTAATCCCTCGCGCTCCGCGCTAAACCTCTCAGCTAGTTGGGTCTTTAAGGCAGGAGTTACTACTCGTGGTCCTGTACCGAGCAGACTTCTTACATCTAGCTCAATCAGCAACTCCTCTTCTGACAAATGATTGACGTCCATATTATGGTTTATTACCACTAACTAAAAAAAACTCCACGAACTACACTAACACCTTACTACTGCTACAACACTTTTCTACAAATAAACAAATATTGTTTTTTTTTCTACTAAATACATAAAAAACATGGTCTTTTCCCGCTACGGAAAACAAAAACGTTGGGTCAAAAAGGGAAAGGAAAAGGGAAGTGGAAAAAAAAATTTTGATGAACCTATTCTGTTGCTCCCAATGTTGCAATGGATCAAAACTCGAAATCCATCTACGAGCGAACCTCATTGCTATGGCTCACAACAGAATAGTCTCATAATTATACCCAATGATCATGAATTTTACCTTTTGTCCTCTTTGCCACAGTTAGTAATCTACTCCACCATGGAGGCACTCCACCGTGAGAGTGACAAAAAAACGTACCATTCATGACAATGGGGAACGATAACTCGCCGGTTGTCGTTCAGAATTCCTACAACACATGATATACACTTAACTGGTTTATGTCCACACCATGACATCAAACTTCCGTCCATTGAAGGATAACAGAAGGTGAACAACCAGCTAAGTAATAACCTGGACGAAACTAAAATTAACTTTGGTGGACTTGCAACCACATCCCGAAAGATGAAAATTTAGAAATTGAAACAAAGCGGACATTACGCAAACTTAACTACGTGTTGTTTTTGTTGGAATCCATATTTTGAACATTGTTCGAACTATTTGGGTCCTGTTTTTTTTCTCCTGGTTCTTGACGCAATTTCAGCTTACGGAATAGTATTTTCATAGCCTAAGAATGTATCGCCTTTAATACCCCGCGGGAAAAGGATGAGATACATTAACTTAGGGTGACAACACCATTCACCCTCACTGAATACTCCAAGGGAAAAAACATTAGCATGCTTTGGGGAACACAAAACAGCGTAAATAAGGGTGAGCAATTGGTATGCTGACCGGGCTTTCCGTAAAGGCTAGTCGGTACACCAATTAGGTGTAAAAAAAAATAAAAAAAATTCGGAACCTGATGTTGTTAGGCCCCTTGTTTTGGGCGCCACTTTGTAAAAGGACTCAAGTTTGGTTTTGAAAACCAAACTTCAATCCAATTACTCAGAAATTGTCCAGTGCCAACACCCCAGCGGTAATTCCTGTAGCTCTGAGCCGGAGAGGATATGGCTGTGGGTTTTGGGGCATGGTTAATCTGGACCTTGTTAACCGCTTAATAATTAGAGATTTGGTGGGGCTTTTACAGCACCCAGAGGATGGTTATTAAAAATAAAAAAAAATATATGGACCCAATAAATGGGATCCGTTAGCGGGATAGACCATGTCGTGGTTGGCTTAAGGCCGAACCATGACGGAAACAAACAAAAAAAGAAATGGGTTAGAAAAGCAAAAAAAATAGGTTAAGTTTCCCTTGAAGAGGGAGGATTAGTTATGTCGATGTGGCTAGTGAGCGTTGCTGACAATAGGGACAGCGGCTAAATAAGCCTTTCTGAGCCCGCTTCTAATGAAGCCGTTAGCAGACCCTACAACTAGCGGTACCAATTATTGTTATTTCCCAATAACTTTGCCTTGCTATTGGGAGGGTTAGTTTTTTTATTTTTATTTTTTTAAAATAAATATATTCACCTATTCTCTGCCAGTCTGCTTCCGTCCAAGGAAAAAAAAAACGTTAAATTTACTTTTAAAAATTTTATTAAAAATAACAAGAAGAAAAATTAAGACAGACGCGATGACTTGACTGATTTTCTTTTTGACTCTGTAATACGCTTACCACGGGTGGGGGCGTATTAATATCGTTGTCTAAAAGAAAACCAACTCAAAACGAATGACCACAATCCAAATTTTTCGGCGGTTTTTATACATTTTAAATTGAGGTGAAATTCCAAAAAAAAAAACACCGAAAACATATAGAACGCCTATTTTGCAAAATCAATATATATTTTCTTGTGCTTATATGTACGAGTACAAAAAAATTTTTTTTTTTTTTTGATCAAATTGCATTTTTATAATTTATGACTAATAAGGTCATTATATTCAAAGCATATACAATATGAGTTGAGTACAAAAAATTCCTTATCAGCAAAAATACGAAAATACTATTATGGATGGAAAAAAAAAATAGGTCTTATGCATTTAGCTGCAGATTTATTTATTTACGCTAGTTTTTTTTTTCGAGATCATTGAGTTAAGAAAAAAAAACGTAAATATTAGCGTAAAGAATGTTTGTCAACACGGAAGTTAAAAATGACTTGTGGATATGTGATATCCAAGGTTGTGTCGCATGTGATTCCTCGTTGGAAATTAGGTCGGGTATGTGTTTACGGGAGATTGAAAACTCGACCGTAACAGAATGCAATACTGACACCGACAAAGACGATTTCCACGGACCTAATTCCGAGGGAGAAGATGAGGCTGAATTTCTAGGTTACCCCCATCGGTGATCGGGGTCGATCACTGAGTCAGATTGGCCGAGCTGTAAACTACTAAATGGCGGCGAATTCACACTTACGCATAGGAAAAGAAGAAAGGAGGACGCCATGCTTTTTGGATCATTCTTTTGTTAGCATTTATGCTATGTGGATAGATATTGAAAAAATAAAGAAAAAAAAACCAATATAAGGCTTGAATAAAGTTTATTGCTAATTTCGAAATCAGCTGTTGTTTCAATTGATAATTTGCAACATTCTGACGACTTTACAATACCGCCCGTTCTGTTCCTAATAATTGTTATAATATTCATCTGTGAAAACAGAAACTCACAACGATTTGTTGAAAAAAAAAAAAATATGTTATTTGCCAGCTGGCGTGCTAAATGTCTGTTATAATAATTCGACAGTTGGTGGTTCTCTAAGCCCTTGCGGGCCTTTCCCGCGTGGAATCGCTGACGCCTTCCTCTCTTTTTCCCGCCTTCTCCTCACCTGACTCCTGGAGAGGGCGGCCACCCCGGTGGTCTTGGCTACAGGTGCCGCTACCGTAGCCTCCACAGGCTTGACCACTTGGGTCCCGCCGACAGAAGCCGGTTTAGCACCACCCTGACCACCCTTGGGATGCAATTGGACAGTCCCAAACTTATAGTTGACTTTAAAGCCAACCCGCTTGAGCTTCTCAACTGAAGAGTGGTCCATAGAGAAGGTGAAAAGCCGAAGTTCCGAACACAATCTTGGCTCTAGGCCTTTTTTCCGCTTCGGCCACGATCAGCTGTGCATCCTCCCAAGGCTTGATGGTTCCTATGGTCTCCCTTAGCCACTGAACATTGGCCTGGTCAACACAGGTTAATACCAGCCATCCAGGCCTAAGCTGACTGCCAAGGAACTTGGGTTTAAGCTCCTTGGCCTCCTGCTCTAGTACCTTATCTAGGATACCCTCCTGAACAGCCTTAAGCTGCTCTCCAGTGAGGACAACCTCAGGAAAACCAGAGGGCAAGATCACAACGATCTTCGACTCCGCAGCCTGCCTGAAGGTAAGTCTAGACCGGACCGCAGAACCCGAGACCGCCGGGACAGATTCTTCTCCCCTGGCCTTTTTTTTGCCGGTTTAGTACCCTCATCCGAGCGGATTCTCTTCGAAGGTGGGGCCTCTGTGGGAGCGCAAGACTCGCTTTGTGGCCGCATCGCCAGAAGCCTTGTCTCGCTTCCGGGCCGTTTGCCCTCAGCAAGAAGCTTCCTATACCGCTTCTCCGTGGCCCCACACATTTTCACGCGAGGAGCCGTGACAGGTTTATCAGTGATACTGACAATACCTTTCGGGTCCTCCCCGACGTCTTTGCTTCCCCCTGCTTTCACAGAGGAGATACCCCCACTTATGGGGGCCGAGTTCTCATCTCTTGAGGTGTCCATGTCGGAGTTGAGAATTAATTTCTCAAACCCCGAACGGAGCTCCCCATCCGATGAACCACTCATCGAGAGTCCTACAGCGGAAAGAGGGCCGAGGTCCTCGACAACCCCCGCGGAACTTTCGCTGGTGCGTGACCCTTTAGGAGCGTTACCATCCTTATTATTATTCACTTGTTTTACCATTTTGTTCCCACGAGTTGCTGGGAAAATTAAGTCGCCTGTGGGACACCCAGCTTTACCACAGGAAGGCTAAATAAAACTGGAGGGCGCCTGGTATCCAGAGTCCGCATAATTTGGACTGATTAACCTATCAGCCATTCATCCATCGGCATATGCTGTTCCACCTTAGATTAGGGTTTTTTATCAAGGATTTCTCCTGTAGCGCCGTACTTTAGCCTGTGCCAAATGGTCAAAAGTACCAAACGGCCTCAGTTACCGGTGATTGCCACGAGGAGGCAGTACGTACATTTGCGAATTGTGACCAGGTTACCCCTTCCACAATTGTACTCATCACGCCAGCTGCCTAAAACATGACTAGAACAGCTCTACCGAAAGGTTACGGAGCTGGTAGATTACTATACTCAACTTTGATCCCCCCTCCAGTAGACGCCAAATCACCTACTATATCATAAATTATGGCTAAGTAAATTGGATCGGGCCGATGAACTGCCTTATCACATTGCGATAGTGTGGTATCAGCTTGAAATAAAAACTCAAAGCGCTCATTCGCTATCAAAGTTACCTTTATTGTTTTAGCTTGGTTATTCGACCACCCAACTAAATGGAATACTTTCATAGCCAATCAGGTCCCGGAAACATAACAATTGTTATCAAGAAACCATTGGAACTTTGGAACCATGTTAAATCAGATAGTAATCCAGCAGACTACGCTTCTAGGATATTTTACCAAGAGAAACTTGTAGCAATCCAACAATGGTGGTACGAATCACCGAATTTGAAGTGAAACATTTTGAATAATATTTATTCAATATAATGTTTAATTCGAAGAAATGGCCACGGTATTAGGGCAAATGGAAGGAAAATTGATCTCCTAACTGCTGTGTTCAATATCGAAAGATACTGAATTTTTCGCAGCTATCACGGTTTTTCAGATGACAGCAAGTTGATCAGCAATACTAGGTAACCTGAATCAAAGAACCAAATGGAAAAATCAAGAAGAAAATTTTAAAGTTGGAGATCTGGACTTAATTAACTTAAACCTGTGTTTACGATGAAGATTTATAAAATTTAACGCCTCACTGTTCTGTATAATTCGAAAAGTTATTTCTGGACCCAAAAATGAATTTTCGGTAACCCATCCACTCTGAATTTTCGTTTATTCGATAAAATCTTTAGGTGGAAGTCGCTATCAGACTAAACCATGAAAACCTTTTTTGATTTCTATCAGTCATAAAGCACATCGTAATAAAAATACACGGTTTTTGATTTTAAAAGCTTTTTTGAGTAATTTTCTTGCTTTCTTATGTAAAAGCAAAATTTCATTCCAATTAAATTCAATGGCTATTTGGGAATTCAAATTATATCGTTGACGACATTTAACTCGAAAAATATTTTTTAAATCCAATTTGGTATACCCAATTTACAATTACTGTTACATATGTATGAAACCAGTATAAAAATAAATTTCCGTCAATCAATCAAAATCATTCGAATTTATTATATTCCTCTGTGCCCGTCTGGTGGTCGGGCCAATATTCTCCCCCATGCACATAAATTTCCCATCAAATCTATATAAATTGGATTGATTTGTACAAAAAAAATTCGAAATCATTTTTCGCGCTGTATATACGAGTACATACATACATGTATGTGTACCGGACATAGTTCAATTATATTTGCATGCAATTAAATTGTGTGGTCGCAATTTATTTGTACCATATTTGTATTGATGTTATTCTAAATCTAGAGTATGACGAATATTCGTTTCCAATCAAATAATAAATTGGAAAAGTTTTACCAGGTTACAAATTAATTATATTTTACTATGGTGTAATTACGATTTAATTGCTAAAACGCGAGATGTAATATAATCATTTAATTTGTGCTTTCAAATAAAGGGTGATGTCAAAATCTCGTGATAAACTCGTATCAGTTATGCGATCAAATTAACTTTTTCAAACACAGAACTGAGCAGCCAAGCCTGAAACTAGTACCACAAAATTAGTCTCAACAGATGATACAAATCAGATAGCTTTAGTTCCACCGTTAGAACATTCACATCCATATCTTACCTCGCTAAAATAATATTTAAGACGTACGGTAGTTACAGGAAATCCAAGCAAAGTTGAAAGGTCCACGTTGCGATGACCTAATACGAATGAACTGTGGCTCATAAAGAATCATTCAGAAAACTGAAGGAAAGCTTGTATATGCTTTGTAAATAAATAAAAAGCTTAAAAGCAAAAGTTTGCCTAATTAACTTTTAAGAATGTTTACAGTCAAAAATAATGACTAAATGTTCTAAAAATAAATCAAAAATAAAATTATAAAAATCGGGAGGAAAAAGCTTATTGTTGTTGTATTTTTAATTATGCATTTTCCCTATTAATCTTAAATTTTCCATTCATTCGTTTCCATGAAAAATTAAATGAGGAGACCAACACAAAACGGACGATGAAAATAATTTAATGAAAGTCATTATTTAATACTTTTTCATCCGGACACCTTTCATTTTATTACACTCTACATACCTATGTACATTGTTTGTTTCTTTTTTTGGAGCTTACAGCCTCCATACATAAAAAAAACATCCGTTAAAATTATGACCTAGCACTAAATTTAATTTAATTCAACTTATACCTACCGCGATAGAGAGAGACCCTGTTGAAAATATTACCTAAGAATTCGCGCAGAGAAATTGGAAAATGTTGGAAAACATGGTGAAAAACGTTAATGTAAATCATAACTGTGTTTCGGGTTATTTTCAGGCTTTTATTTGTGTACATAAATTTAAAATGATTGTGCGGTTTATACAGAAAAAAAACGCAATAAAGAACCTCCACCTTATAGAAAACCAGAAAATCATTTTTCATTTAGAATTCACACAACCAAAAATTTGATTTGATTCGAAATTTATTTTCGTTTATATTTCCCAATACATAAGACCAATACCACTCTCTCTTTTACTAAATATATCGTTCCAAGAATAACAGAAAAAGCTCGTTTTGTCGTTAAACTCCCCAAAAAAACTAAATAAATAAATAAAAAAAAAAATTCCCAAAAGGCATGAGCTTTTCGTTTTTTTTTTTTTGTATTGTCGTATACTTTTATTATTATTGTTATTTTTATTACAAACTATTATCATTGGTAAAAATAAAAATGAGCGACACAATTAAGAAGACAACTCGGCAAACGACACAGTTATTATATAACAAAAATAACAATTTTCCTATTGGGAAAAAGCGATATAATTGTTTAATGACGCTGAAAGCTTTTGAGTAACAGCAACAGAAACAAAAACCAAAAAGAAATTGCTGTGAAGAAAATATCACTCTCATTAGAATAAATTGCATAATCTTAATATATGTATATATGTATATTTGTATGTAATCAACCGGTTAAATCATAACTTAGTTTATGTATGCGGTTAGGAAAATTACCCTATCCGTACATCATCCAGAAAAACATACAAACACACAGAAGCATAAAAGCTATCATAAATCATATAAATAAAATGAAGACGAAAAATTAAAATTAAAACCATACACACATACATAGATAAAGCTCACCGAACTAACCAAAAAGTTCAACAGATTTTATAATTTAATTTTTGTTAGAAAACAGCAAAACCGTGCGGAAAAAGAAGAATCAAAAGTTTTTTTTTTAAGAAAACTTTATTTTGGGTTTTCGGAGTACAAAAAAAGCACAAGAAAAAAATTCAAAACTGTTACATAACACATGACCGAAAACAATGAAGAGTTATAACGACAGATTTAAAATCAAAATTAATGGGTAAATGATTTTTGCGTAGGAGCTTCTACTACCCAAAAAATCATAAATTTTAGGAATAATCAAGTGTAACTTAGCATTTTGAATTACTTCGTACAACTTGAGGAACTCCAAGTACAGAAGGGAAATGTTATTTATCGAACTTATTGAAATTTATCTCAAAGCTTTTGTTAAACATTAGATTTAGTCCGATTTATAAACACGTTTAGACTGGTAAACAGTTCGTTTGCATAATTTGAGTTTTAAGTTGATGTTTTTCGTTAGTATTTAACGTTTCAATTCGAAAGCTTCAAATTTAATTAAAAAAGTCGGATGTTTTTCATATAAAAGTACATTGAAAGCTTCCTGATTTTTATATTGCAACTTTTTTTAAGGTTATTGGATAAGAAATAACCTGTTATTAAAGCTGAGATTTAGAGAACTGTATCTTCTATTTAACTAAAGCTTTTAATCAATAATTTTTTATTTAACATTATTTATGGCTTTTCTCAGATCAGTTTAGTAAATGACCCTAAACGATAAGATATTTGATTTGAGGCACATTAGACACTTTGAAATTCTGAGCTTTCGAAAATATTATTCGTATTGCAAATACTCTACATTTGAATTAAAGATATCTTTAAACTTTATGTGTTACGCTTATAGTCTAAAATATTTTTAGTAATTGTTTGTTTTAAATAAAAGAGCTCCCTTCTAAAACTAGGAAGCAAAATGAACAAAATATTTTAACTTTAATGAAAGCTCTAAAATCAAGTTTTATTATTTTAAAACAAAAATTGTTGAAAAGTTAATTTCAATAGTAATCGGACCATTTTAAAATTTTGCCGCCCAAAAACTTGTGGGCTATAGCACAGTTGATTTTCAAAAAAATTGAATTTTCTAAGAAATATTTAGAAATAATCGAGCAATCAAAATGAAAATTGTCACAGCAATTACAGGTACCGAAACCTATTGATAGAGGTATCAACCATCGTAATCGGACCATTTTAGATTTTTGCCGTCCAAAAACTTGTGGGCTATAGCACAGTTGATGTTCAATAAAATTGAATTTTCTAAGAAATATTTAGAAATAATCGAGCAATCAAAATGAAAATTGTCACAACAGTTGATTTTCAATAAAATTGAATTTTCTAAGAAATGTTTAGAAATAATCGAGCAATCAAAATGAAAATTGGCACAGCAATTACAGGTACCGAAACCTATTGATAGAGGTATCAACCATCGTAATCGGACCATTTTAGATTTTTGCCGCCCAAAAACTTGTGGGCTATAGCACAGTTGATTTTCTATAAAATTGAATTTTCTAAGAAATGTTTAGAAATAATCGAGCAATCAAAATGAAAATTGTCACAGCAATTACAGGTCCCGAAACCTATTGATAGAGGTATCAACCATCGTAATCGGACCAGTTTAGATTTTTGCCGCCCAAAAACTTGTGGGCTATAGCACAGTTGATTTTCAAAACAATTGAATTTTCTAAGAAATGTTTAGAAATAATCGAGCAATCAAAATGAAAATTGTCACAGCAATTACAGGTACCGAAACCTATTGATAGAGGTATCAACCATCGTAATCGGACCATTTTAGATTTTTGCCGCCCAAAAACTTGTGGGCTTTAGCACAGTTGATTTTCAAAACAATTGAATTTTCTAAGAAATGTTTAGAAATAATCGAGCAATCAAAATGAAAATTGTCACAGCAATTACAGGTACCGAAACCTATTGATAGAGGTATCAACCATCGTAATCGGACCATTTTAGATTTTTGCCGCCCAAAAACTTGTGGGCTTTAGCACAGTTGATTTTCAATAAAATTGAATTTTCTAAGAAATGTTTAGAAATAATCGAGCAATCAAAATGAAAATTGTCACAGCAATTACAGGTACCGAAACCTATTGATAGAGGTATCAACCATCGTAATCGGACCATTTTAGATTTTTGCCGCCCAAAAACTTGTGGGCTATAGCACAGTTGATTTTCAATAAAATTGAATTTTCTAAGAAATGTTTAGAAATAATCGAGCAATCAAAATGAAAATTGTCACAGCAATTACAGGTACCGAAACCTATTGATAGAGGTATCAACCATCGTAATCGGACCATTTTAGATTTTTGCCGCCCAAAAACTTGTGGGCTATAGCACAGTTGATTTTCAATAAAATTGAATTTTCTAAGAAATGTTTAGAAATAATCGAGCAATCAAAATGAAAATTGTCACAGTAATTACAGGTCCCGAAACCTATTGATAGAGGTATCAACCATCGTAATCGGACCATTTTAGATTTTAGCCGCCCAAAATCTTGTGGGCTATAGCACAGTTGATTTTCAATAAAATTGAATTTTCTAAGAAATGTTTAGAAATAATCGAGCAATCAAAATGAAAATTGTCACAACAATTACAGGTCCCGAAACCTATTGATAGAGGTATCAACCATCGTAATCGGACCATTTTAGATTTTTGCCGCCCAAAAACTTGTGGGCTATAGCACAGTTGATTTTCAATAGAATTGAATTTTCTAAGAAATGTTTAGAAATAATCGAGCAATCAAAATAAAAATTGTCACAGCAATTACAGGTACCGAAACCTATTGATAGAGGTATCAACCATCGTAATCGGACCATTTTAGATTTTTGCCGCCCAAAAACTTGTGGGCTATAGCACAGTTGATTTTCAAAACAATTGAATTTTCTAAGAAATGTTTAGAAATAATCGAGCAATCAAAATGAAAATTGTCACAGCAATTACAGGTACCGAAACCTATTGATAGAGGTATCAACCATCGTAATCGGACCATTTTAGATTTTTGCCGCCCAAAAACTTGTGGGCTATAGCACAGTTGATTTTCAATAAAATTGAATTTTCTAAGAAATGTTTAGAAATAATCGAGCAATCAAAATGAAAATTGTCACAGCAATTACAGGTCCCGAAACCTATTGATAGAGGTATCAACCATCGTAATCGGACCATTTTAGATTTTAGCCGCCCAAAATCTTGTGGGCTATAGCACAGTTGATTTTCAATAAAATTGAATTTTCTAAGAAATGTTTAGAAATAATCGAGCAATCAAAATGAAAATTGTCACAGCAATTACAGGTCCCGAAACCTATTGATAGAGGTATCAACCATCGTAATCGGACCATTTTAGATTTTTGCCGCCCAAAAACTTGTGGGCTATAGCACAGTTGATTTTCAATAAAATTGAATTTTCTAAGAAATGTTTAGAAATAATCGAGCAATCAAAATGAAAATTGTCACAGCAATTACAGGTACCGAAACCTATTGATAGAGGTATCAACCATCGTAATCGGACCATTTTAGATTTTTGCCGCCCAAAAACTTGTGGGCTATAGCACAGTTGATTTTCAATAAAATTGAATTTTCTAAGAAATGTTTAGAAATAATCGAGCAATCAAAATAAAAATTGTCACAGCAATTACAGGTACCGAAACCTATTGATAGAGGTATCAACCATCGTAATCGGACCATTTTAGATTTTTGCCGCCCAAAAACTTGTGGGCTATAGCACAGTTGATTTTCAATAAAATTGAATTTTCTAAGAAATGTTTAGAAATAATCGAGCAATCAAAATGAAAATTGTCACAGCAATTACAGGTACCGAAACCTATTGATAGAGGTATCAACCATCGTAATCGGACCATTTTAGATTTTTGCCGCCCAAAAACTTGTGGGCTATAGCACAGTTGATTTTCAATAAAATTGAATTTTCTAAGAAATGTTTAGAAATAATCGAGCAATCAAAATAAAAATTGTCACAGCAATTACAGGTACCGAAACCTATTGATAGAGGTATCAACCATCGTAATCGGACCATTTTAGATTTTTGCCGCCCAAAAACTTGTGGGCTATAGCACAGTTGATTTTCAATAAAATTGAATTTTCTAAGAAATGTTTAGAAATAATCGAGCAATCAAAATAATAATTGTCACAGCAATTACAGGTACCGAAACCTATTGATAGAGGTATCAACCATCGTAATCGGACCATTTTAGATTTTTGCCGCCCAAAAACTTGTGGGCTATAGCACAGTTGATTTTCAATAAAATTGAATTTTCTAAGAAATGTTTAGAAATAATCGAGCAATCAAAATGAAAATTGTCACAGCAATTACAGGTACCGAAACCTATTGATAGAGATATCAACCATCGTAATCGGACCATTTTAGATTTTAGCCGCCCAAAATCTTGTGGGCTATAGCACAGTTGATTTTCAATAAAATTGAATTTTCTAACAAATGTTTAGAAATAATCGAGCAATCAAAATGAAAATTGTGACAACAATTACAGGTCCCGAAACCTATTGATAGAGGTATCAACCATCGTAATCGGACCATTTTAGATTTTTGCCGCCCAAAAACTTGTGGGCTATAGCACAGTTGATTTTCAATAAAATTGAATTTTCTAAGAAATGTTTAGAAATAATCGAGCAATCAAAATGAAAATTGTCACAGCAATTACAGGTACCGAAACCTATTGATAGAGGTATCAACCATCGTAATCGGACCATTTTAGATTTTTGCCTCCCAAAAACTTGTGGGCTATAGCACAGTTGATTTTCAATAAAATTGAATTTTCTAAGAAATGTTTAGAAATAATCGAGCAATCAAAATGAAAATTGTCACAGCAATTACAGGTCCCGAAACCTATTGATAGAGGTATCAACCATCGTAATCGGACCATTTTAGATTTTTGCCTCCCAAAAACTTGTGGGCTATAGCACAGTTGATTTTCAATAAAATTGAATTTTCTAAGAAATGTTTAGAAATAATCGAGCAATCAAAATAAAAATTGTCACAGCAATTACAGGTACCGAAACCTATTGATAGAGGTATCAACCATCGTAATCGGACCATTTTAGATTTTTGCCGCCCAAAAACTTGTGGGCTATAGCACAGTTGATTTTCAATAAAATTGAATTTTCTAAGAAATGTTTAGAAATAATCGAGCAATCAAAATGAAAATTGTCACATCAATTACAGGTCCCAAAACCTATTGATAGAGGTATCAACCATCGTAATCGGACCATTTTAGATTTTTGCCGCCCAAAAACTTGTGGGCTATAGCACAGTTGATTTTCAATAAAATTGAATTTTCTAAGAAATGTTTAGAAATAATCGAGCAATCAAAATGAAAATTGTCACAGCAATTACAGGTACCGAAACCTATTGATAGAGGTATCAACCATCGTAATCGGACCATTTTAGATTTTTGCCGCCCAAAAACTTGTGGGCTATAGCACAGTTGATTTTCAATAAAATTGAATTTTCTAAGAAATGTTTAGAAATAATCGAGCAATCAAAATGAAAATTGTCACAGCAATTACAGGTACCGAAACCTATTGATAGAGGTATCAACCATCGTAATCGGACCATTTTAGATTTTTGCCGCCCAAAAACTTGTGGGCTATAGCACAGTTGATTTTCAATAAAATTGAATTTTCTAAGAAATGTTTAGAAATAATCGAGCAATCAAAATGAAAATTGTCACAGCAATTACAGGTACCGAAACCTATTGATAGAGGTATCAACCATCGTAATCGGACCATTTTAGATTTTTGCCGCCCAAAAACTTGTGGGCTATAGCACAGTTGATTTTCAATAAAATTGAATTTTCTAAGAAATGTTTAGAAATAATCGAGCAATCAAAATAAAAATTGTCACAGCAATTACAGGTACCGAAACCTATTGATAGAGGTATCAACCATCGTAATCGGACCATTTTAGATTTTTGCCGCCCAAAAACTTGTGGGCTATAGCACAGTTGATTTTCAATAAAATTGAATTTTCTAAGAAATGTTTAGAAATAATCGAGCAATCAAAATGAAAATTGTCACAGTAATTACAGGTCCCGAAACCTATTGATAGAGGTATCAACCATCGTAATCGGACCATTTTAGATTTTTGCCGCCCAAAAACTTGTGGGCTATAGCACAGTTGATTTTCAATAAAATTGAATTTTCTAAGAAATGTTTAGAAATAATCGAGCAATCAAAATAATAATTGTCACAGCAATTACAGGTACCGAAACCTATTGATAGAGGTATCAACCATCGTAATCGGACCATTTTAGATTTTTGCCGCCCAAAAACTTGTGGGCTATAGCACAGTTGATTTTCAATAAAATTGAATTTTCTAAGAAATGTTTAGAAATAATCGAGCAATCAAAATGAAAATTGTCACAGCAATTACAGGTACCGAAACCTATTGATAGAGGTATCAACCATCGTAATCGGACCATTTTAGATTTTAGCCGCCCAAAATCTTGTGGGCTATAGCACAGTTGATTTTCAATAAAATTGAATTTTCTAACAAATGTTTAGAAATAATCGAGCAATCAAAATGAAAATTGTGACAACAATTACAGGTCCCGAAACCTATTGATAGAGGTATCAACCATCGTAATCGGACCATTTTAGATTTTTGCCGCCCAAAAACTTGTGGGCTATAGCACAGTTGATTTTCAATAAAATTGAATTTTCTAAGAAATGTTTAGAAATAATCGAGCAATCAAAATGAAAATTGTCACAGCAATTACAGGTACCGAAACCTATTGATAGAGGTATCAACCATCGTAATCGGACCATTTTAGATTTTTGCCGCCCAAAAACTTGTGGGCTATAGCACAGTTGATTTTCAATAAAATTGAATTTTCTAAGAAATGTTTAGAAATAATCGAGCAATCAAAATGAAAATTGTCACAGCAATTACAGGTCCCGAAACCTATTGATAGAGGTATCAACCATCGTAATCGAACCATTTTAGATTTTTGCCGCCCAAAAACTTGTGGGCTATAGCACAGTTGATTTTCAATAAAATTGAATTTTCTAAGAAATGTTTAGAAATAATCGAGCAATCAAAATGAAAATTGTCACAGCAATTACAGGTACCGAAACCTATTGATAGAGGTATCAACCATCGTAATCGGACCATTTTAGATTTTTGCCTCCCAAAAACTTGTGGGCTATAGCACAGTTGATTTTCAATAAAATTGAATTTTCTAAGAAATGTTAAGAAATAATCGAGCAATCAAAATGAAAATTGTCACAGCAATTACAGGTCCCGAAACCTATTGATAGAGGTATCAACCATCGTAATCGAACCATTTTAGATTTTTGCCGCCCAAAAACTTGTGGGCTATAGCACAGTTGATTTTCAATAAAATTGAATTTTCTAAGAAATGTTTAGAAATAATCGAGCAATCAAAATGAAAATTGTCACAGCAATTACAGGTACCGAAACCTATTGATAGAGGTATCAACCATCGTAATCGGACCATTTTAGATTTTTGCCGCCCAAAAACTTGTGGGCTATAGCACAGTTGATTTTCAATAAAATTGAATTTTCTAAGAAATGTTTAGAAATAATCGAGCAATCAAAATGAAAATTGTCAGAGCAATTACAGGTACCGAAACCTATTGATAGAGGTATCAACCATCGTAATCGGACCATTTTAGATTTTTGCCGCCCAAAAACTTGTGGGCTATAGCACAGTTGATTTTCAATAAAATTGAATTTTCTAAGAAATGTTTAGAAATAATCGAGCAATCAAAATGAAAATTGTCACAGCAATTACAGGTACCGAAACCTATTGATAGAGGTATCAACCATCGTAATCGGACCATTTTAGATTTTTGGCGCCCAAAAACTTGTGGGCTATAGCACAGTTGATTTTCAATAAAATTGAATTTTCTAAGAAATGTTTAGAAATAATCGAGCAATCAAAATGAAAATTGTCACAGCAATTACAGGTACCGAAACCTATTGATAGAGGTATCAACCATCGTAATCGGACCATTTTAGATTTTTGGCGCCCAAAAACTTGTGGGCTATAGCACAGTTGATTTTCAATAAAATTGAATTTTCTAAGAAATGTTTAGAAATAATGGAGCAATCAAAATAATAATTGTCACAGCAATTACAGGTACCGAAACCTATTGATAGAGGTATCAACCATCGTAATCGGACCATTTTAGATTTTTGCCGCCCAAAAACTTGTGGGCTATAGCACAGTTGATTTTCAATAAAATTGAATTTTCTAAGAAATGTTTAGAAATAATCGAGCAATCAAAATAATAATTGTCACAGCAATTACAGGTACCGAAACCTATTGATAGAGGTATCAACCATCGTAATCGGACCATTTTAGATTTTTGCCGCCCAAAAACTTGTGGGCTATAGCACAGTTGATTTTCAATAAAATTGAATTTTCTAAGAAATGTTTAGAAATAATCGAGCAATCAAAATGAAAATTGTCACAGCAATTACAGGTACCGAAACCTATTGATAGAGGTATCAACCATCGTAATCGGACCATTTTAGATTTTTGCCGCCCAAAAACTTGTGGGCTATAGCACAGTTGATTTTCAATAAAATTGAATTTTCTAAGAAATGTTTAGAAATAATCGAGCAATCAAAATGAAAATTGTCACAGCAATTACAGGTACCGAAACCTATTGATAGAGGTATCAACCATCGTAATCGGACCATTTTAGATTTTTGCCGCCCAAAAACTTGTGGGCTATAGCACAGTTGATTTTCAATAAAATTGAATTTTCTAAGAAATGTTTAGAAATAATCGAGCAATCAAAATAAAAATTGTCACAGCAATTACAGGTACCGAAACCTATTGATAGAGGTATCAACCATCGTAATCGGACCATTTTAGATTTTTGCCGCCCAAAAACTTGTGGGCTATAGCACAGTTGATTTTCAATAAAATTGAATTTTCTAAGAAATGTTTAGAAATAATCGAGCAATCAAAATGAAAATTGTCACAGTAATTACAGGTCCCGAAACCTATTGATAGAGGTATCAACCATCGTAATCGGACCATTTTAGATTTTTGCCGCCCAAAAACTTGTGGGCTATAGCACAGTTGATTTTCAATAAAATTGAATTTTCTAAGAAATGTTTAGAAATAATCGAGCAATCAAAATAAAAATTGTCACAGCAATTACAGGTACCGAAACCTATTGATAGAGGTATCAACCATCGTAATCGGACCATTTTAGATTTTTGCCGCCCAAAAACTTGTGGGCTATAGCACAGTTGATTTTCAATAAAATTGAATTTTCTAAGAAATGTTTAGAAATAATCGAGCAATCAAAATGAAAATTGTCACATCAATTACAGGTCCCAAAACCTATTGATAGAGGTATCAACCATCGTAATCGGACCATTTTAGATTTTTGCCGCCCAAAAACTTGTGGGCTATAGCACAGTTGATTTTCAATAAAATTGAATTTTCTAAGAAATGTTTAGAAATAATCGAGCAATCAAAATGAAAATTGTCACAGCAATTACAGGTCCCGAAACCTATTGATAGAGGTATCAACCATCGTAATCGAACCATTTTAGATTTTTGCCGCCCAAAAACTTGTGGGCTATAGCACAGTTGATTTTCAATAAAATTAAATTTTCTAAGAAATGTTTAGAAATAATCGAGCAATCAAAATGAAAATTGTCACAGCAATTACAGGTACCGAAACCTATTGATAGAGGTATCAACCATCGTAATCGGACCATTTTAGATTTTTGCCTCCCAAAAACTTGTGGGCTATAGCACAGTTGATTTTCAATAAAATTGAATTTTCTAAGAAATGTTTAGAAATAATCGAGCAATCAAAATGAAAATTGTCACAGCAATTACAGGTCCCGAAACCTATTGATAGAGGTATCAACCATCGTAATCGAACCATTTTAGATTTTTGCCGCCCAAAAACTTGTGGGCTATAGCACAGTTGATTTTCAATAAAATTGAATTTTCTAAGAAATGTTTAGAAATAATCGAGCAATCAAAATGAAAATTGTCACAGCAATTACAGGTACCGAAACCTATTG
This sequence comes from Tipula vernalis, assembly GCA_958295665.1. Classification (NCBI taxonomy): domain Eukaryota; kingdom Metazoa; phylum Arthropoda; class Insecta; order Diptera; family Tipulidae; genus Tipula; species Tipula vernalis. The sequence goes on along the minus strand of OY282559.1, from coordinate 13,210,702 downwards.
ATAGAGGTATCAACCATCGTAATCGGACCATTTTAGATTTTAGCCGCCCAAAATCTTGTGGGCTATAGCACAGTTGATTTTCAATAAAATTGAATTTTCTAACAAATGTTTAGAAATAATCGAGCAATCAAAATGAAAATTGTGACAACAATTACAGGTCCCGAAACCTATTGATAGAGGTATCAACCATCGTAATCGGACCATTTTAGATTTTTGCCGCCCAAAAACTTGTGGGCTATAGCACAGTTGATTTTCAATAAAATTGAATTTTCTAAGAAATGTTTAGAAATAATCGAGCAATCAAAATGAAAATTGTCACACCAATTACAGGTACCGAAACCTATTGATAGAGGTATCAACCATCGTAATCGGACCATTTTAGATTTTTGCCTCCCAAAAACTTGTGGGCTATAGCACAGTTGATTTTCAATAAAATTGAATTTTCTAAGAAATGTTTAGAAATAATCGAGCAATCAAAATGAAAATTGTCACAGCAATTACAGGTCCCGAAACCTATTGATAGAGGTATCAACCATCGTAATCGAACCATTTTAGATTTTTGCCGCCCAAAAACTTGTGGGCTATAGCACAGTTGATTTTCAATAAAATTGAATTTTCTAAGAAATGTTTAGAAATAATCGAGCAATCAAAATGAAAATTGTCACAGCAATTACAGGTACCGAAACCTATTGATAGAGGTATCAACCATCGTAATCGGACCATTTTAGATTTTTGCCTCCCAAAAACTTGTGGGCTATAGCACAGTTGATTTTCAATAAAATTGAATTTTCTAAGAAATGTTTAGAAATAATCGAGCAATCAAAATGAAAATTGTCACAGCAATTACAGGTCCCGAAACCTATTGATAGAGGTATCAACCATCGTAATCGAACCATTTTAGATTTTTGCCGCCCAAAAACTTGTGGGCTATAGCACAGTTGATTTTCAATAAAATTGAATTTTCTAAGAAATGTTTAGAAATAATCGAGCAATCAAAATGAAAATTGTCACAGCAATTACAGGTACCGAAACCTATTGATAGAGGTATCAACCATCGTAATCGGACCATTTTAGATTTTTGCCGCCCAAAAACTTGTGGGCTATAGCACAGTTGATTTTCAATAAAATTGAATTTTCTAAGAAATGTTTAGAAATAATCGAGCAATCAAAATGAAAATTGTCAGAGCAATTACAGGTACCGAAACCTATTGATAGAGGTATCAACCATCGTAATCGGACCATTTTAGATTTTTGCCGCCCAAAAACTTGTGGGCTATAGCACAGTTGATTTTCAATAAAATTGAATTTTCTAAGAAATGTTTAGAAATAATCGAGCAATCAAAATGAAAATTGTCACAGCAATTACAGGTACCGAAACCTATTGATAGAGGTATCAACCATCGTAATCGGACCATTTTAGATTTTAGCCGCCCAAAATCTTGTGGGCTATAGTACAGTTGATTTTCAATAAAATTGAATTTTCTAACAAATGTTTAGAAATAATCGAGCAATCAAAATGAAAATTGTGACAACAATTACAGGTCCCGAAACCTATTGATAGAGGTATCAACCATCGTAATCGGACCATTTTAGATTTTTGCCGCCCAAAAACTTGTGGGCTATAGCACAGTTGATTTTCAATAAAATTGAATTTTCTAAGAAATGTTTAGAAATAATCGAGCAATCAAAATAAAAATTGTCACAGCAATTACAGGTACCGAAACCTATTGATAGAGGTATCAACCATCGTAATCGGACCATTTTAGATTTTTGCCGCCCAAAAACTTGTGGGCTATAGCACAGTTGATTTTCAATAAAATTGAATTTTCTAAGAAATGTTTAGAAATAATCGAGCAATCAAAATGAAAATTGTCACATCAATTACAGGTCCCAAAACCTATTGATAGAGGTATCAACCATCGTAATCGGACCATTTTAGATTTTTTCCGCCCAAAAACTTGTGGGCTATAGCACAGTTGATTTTCAATAAAATTGAATTTTCTAAGAAATGTTTAGATATAATCGAGCAATCAAAATGAAAATTGTCACAGCAATTACAGGTACCGAAACCTATTGATAGAGGTATCAACCATCGTAATCGGACCATTTTAGATTTTTGCCGCCCAAAAACTTGTGGGCTATAGCACAGTTGATTTTCAATAAAATTGAATTTTCTAAGAAATGTTTAGAAATAATCGAGCAATCAAAATGAAAATTGTCACAGCAATTACAGGTACCGAAACCTATTGATAGAGGTATCAACCATCGTAATCGGATCATTTTAGATTTTTGGCGCCCAAAAACTTGTGGGCTATAGCACAGTTGATTTTCAATAAAATTGAATTTTCTAAGAAATGTTTAGAAATAATCGAGCAATCAAAATGAAAATTGTCACAGAAATTACAGGTACCGAAACCTATTGATAGAGGTATCAACCATCGTAATCGGACCATTTTAGATTTTTGCCGCCCAAAAACTTGTGGGCTATAGCACAGTTGATTTTCAATAAAATTGAATTTTCTAAGAAATGTTTAGAAATAATCGAGCAATCAAAATAAAAATTGTCACAGCAATTACAGGTACCGAAACCTATTGATAGAGGTATCAACCATCGTAATCGGACCATTTTAGATTTTAGCCGCCCAAAATCTTGTGGGCTATAGCACAGTTGATTTTCAATAAAATTGAATTTTCTAAGAAATGTTTAGAAATAATCGAGCAATCAAAATAAAAATTGTCACAGCAATTACAGGTACCGAAACCTATTGATAGAGGTATCAACCATCGTAATCGGACCATTTTAGATTTTTGCCGCCCAAAAACTTGTGGGCTATAGCACAGTTGATTTTCAATAAAATTGAATTTTCTAAGAAATGTTTAGAAATAATCGAGCAATCAAAATAATAATTGTCACAGCAATTACAGGTACCGAAACCTATTGATAGAGGTATCAACCATCGTAATCGGACCATTTTAGATTTTTGGCGCCCAAAAACTTGTGGGCTATAGCACAGTTGATTTTCATTAAAATTGAATTTTCTAAGAAATGTTTAGAAATAATCGAGCAATCAAAATGAAAATTGTCACAGCAATTACAGGTCTCGAAACCTATTGATAGAGGTATCAACCATCGTAATCGGACCATTTTAGATTTTAGCCGCCCAAAATCTTGTGGGCTATAGCACAGTTGATTTTCAATAAAATTGAATTTTCTAACAAATGTTTAGAAATAATCGAGCAATCAAAATGAAAATTGTGACAACAATTACAGGTCCCGAAACCTATTGATAGAGGTATCAACCATCGTAATCGGACCATTTTAGATTTTTGCCGCCCAAAAACTTGTGGGCTATAGCACAGTTGATTTTCAATAAAATAGAGTTTTCTAAGAAATGTTTAGAAATAATCGAGCAATCAAAATAAAAATTGTCACAGCAATTACAGGTACCGAAACCTATTGATAGAGGTATCAACCATCGTAATCGGACCATTTTAGATTTTTTCCGCCCAAAAACTTGTGGGCTATAGCACAGTTGATTTTCAATAAAATTGAATTTTCTAAGAAATGTTTAGAAATAATCGAGCAATCAAAATGAAAATTGTCACAGCAATTACAGGTCCCAAAACCTATTGATAGAGGTATCAACCATCGTAATCGGACCATTTTAGATTTTTTCCGCCCAAAAACTTGTGGGCTATAGCACAGTTGATTTTCAATAAAATTGAATTTTCTAAGAAATGTTTAGAAATAATCGAGCAATCAAAATGAAAATTGTCACAGCAATTACAGGTACCGAAACCTATTGATAGAGGTATCAACCATCGTAATCGGACCATTTTAGATTTTTGGCGCCCAAAAACTTGTGGGCTATAGCACAGTTGATTTTCAATAAAATTGAATTTTCTAAGAAATGTTTAGAAATAATCGAGCAATCAAAATGAAAATTGTCACAGCAATTACAGGTCCCGTAACCTATTGATAGAGGTATCAACCATCGTAATCGGACCATTTTAGATTTTAGCCGCCCAAAATCTTGTGGGCTATAGCACAGTTGATTTTCAATAAAATTGAATTTTCTAACAAATGTTTAGAAATAATCGAGCAATCAAAATGAAAATTGTGACAACAATTACAGGTCCCGAAACCTATTGATAGAGGTATCAACCATCGTAATCGGACCATTTTAGATTTTTGCCGCCCAAAAACTTGTGGGCTATAGCACAGTTGATTTTCAATAAAATTGAATTTACTAAGAAATGTTTAGAATAATCGAGCAATCAAAATAAAAATTGTCACAGCAATTACAGGTACCGAAACCTATTGATAGAGGTATCAACCATCGTAATCGGACCATTTTAGATTTTTGCCGCCCAAAAACTTGTGGGCTATAGCACAGTTGATTTTCAATAAAATTGAATTTTCTAAGAAATGTTTAGAAATAATCGAGCAATCAAAATGAAAATTGTCACAGCAATTACAGGTACCAAAACCTATTGATAGAGGTATCAACCATCGTAATCGGACCATTTTAGATTTTTTCCGCCCAAAAACTTGTGGGCTATAGCACAGTTGATTTTCAATAAAATTGAATTTTCTAAGAAATGTTTAGAAATAATCGAGCAATCAAAATGAAAATTGTCACAGCAATTACAGGTACCGAAACCTATTGATAGAGGTATCAACCATCGTAATCGGACCATTTTAGATTTTTGGCGCCCAAAAACTTGTGGGCTATAGCACAGTTGATTTTCAATAAAATTGAATTTTCTAAGAAATGTTTAGAAATAATCGAGCAATCAAAATGAAAATTGTCACAGCAATTACAGGTCCCGAAACCTATTGATAGAGGTATCAACCATCGTAATCGGACCATTTTAGATTTTTGGCGCCCAAAAACTTGTGGGCTATAGCACAGTTGATTTTCAATAAAATTGAATTTTCTAAGAAATGTTTAGAAATAATTGAGCAATCAAAATGAAAATTGTCACAGCAATTACAGGTACCGAAACCTATTGATAGAGGTATCAACCATCGTAATCGGACCATTTTAGATTTTTGCCGCCCAAAAACTTGTGGGCTATAGCACAGTTGATTTTCAATAAAATTGAATTTTCTAAGAAATGTTTAGAAATAATCGAGCAATCAAAATGAAAATTGTCACAGCAATTACAGGTCCCGAAACCTATTGATAGAGGTATCAACCATCGTAATCGGACCATTTTAGATTTTTGGCGCCCAAAAACTTGTGGGCTATAGCACAGTTGATTTTCAATAAAATTGAATTTTCTAAGAAATGTTTAGAAATAATCGAGCAATCAAAATGAAAATTGTCACAGCAATTACAGGTCCCGAAACCTATTGATAGAGGTATCAACCATCGTAATCGGACCATTTTAGATTTTAGCCGCCCAAAATCTTGTGGGCTATAGCACAGTTGATTTTCAATAAAATTGAATTTTCTAACAAATGTTTAGAAATAATCGAGCAATCAAAATGAAAATTGTGACAACAATTACAGGTCCCGAAACCTATTGATAGAGGTATCAACCATCGTAATCGGACCATTTTAGATTTTTGCCGCCAAAAAACTTGTGGGCTATAGCACAGTTGATTTTCAATAAAATTGAATTTTCTAAGAAATGTTTAGAAATAATCGAGCAATCAAAATGAAAATTGTCACAGCAATTACAGGTACCGAAACCTATTGATAGAGGTATCAACCATCGTAATCGGACCATTTTAGATTTTTGGCGCCCAAAAACTTGTGGGCTATAGCACAGTTGATTTTCAATAAAATTGAATTTTCTAAGAAATGTTTAGAAATAATCGAGCAATCAAAATAAAAATTGTCACAGCAATTACAGGTACCGAAACCTATTGATAGAGGTATCAACCATCGTAATCGGACCATTTTAGATTTTTGCCGCCCAAAAACTTGTGGGCTATAGCACAGTTGATTTTCAATAAAATTGAATTTTCTAAGAAATGTTTAGAAATAATCGAGCAATCAAAATGAAAATTGTCACAGCAATTACAGGTACCGAAACCTATTGATAGAGGTATCAACCATCGTAATCGGACCATTTTAGATTTTTTCCGCCCAAAAACTTGTGGGCTAAAGCACAGTTGATTTTCAATAAAATTGAATTTTCTAAGAAATGTTTAGAAATAATCGAGCAATCAAAATGAAAATTGTCACAGCAATTACAGGTACCGAAACCTATTGATAGAGGTATCAACCATCGTAATCGGACCATTTTAGATTTTTTCCGCCCAAAAACTTGTGGGCTATAGCACAGTTGATTTTCAATAAAATTGAATTTTCTAAGAAATGTTTAGAAATAATCGAGCAATCAAAATGAAAATTGTCACAGCAATTACAGGTACCGAAACCTATTGATAGAGGTATCAACCATCGTAATCGGACCATTTTAGATTTTTTCCGCCCAAAAACTTGTGGGCTATAGCACAGTTGATTTTCAATAAAATTGAATTTTCTAAGAAATGTTTAGAAATATTCGAACAATCAAAATGAAAATTGTCACAGCAATTACAGGTACCGAAACCTATTGATAGAGGTATCAACCATCGTAATCGGACCATTTTAGATTTTTGGCGCCCAAAAACTTGTGGGCTATAGCACAGTTGATTTTCAATAAAATTGAATTTTCTAAGAAATGTTTAGAAATAATCGAGCAATCAAAATGAAAATTGTCACAGCAATTACAGGTACCGAAACCTATTGATAGAGGTATCAACCATCGTAATCGGACCATTTTAGATTTTTGGCGCCCAAAAACTTGTGGGCTATAGCACAGTTGATTTTCAATAAAAATTGAATTTTCTAAGAAATGTTTAGAAATAATCGAGCAATCAAAATGAAAATTGTCACAGCAATTACAGGTACCGAAACCTATTGATAGAGGTATCAACCATCGTAATCGGACCATTTTAGATTTTTGGCGCCCAAAAACTTGTGGGCTATAGCACAGTTGATTTTCAATAAAATTGAATTTTCTAAGAAATGTTTAGAAATAATTGAGCAATCAAAATAAAAATTGTCACAGCAATTACAGGTACCGAAACCTATTGATAGAGGTATCAACCATCGTAATCGGACTATTTTAGATTTTTTCTGCCCAAAAACTTGTGGGCTATAGCACAGTTGATTTTCAATAAAATTGAATTTTCTAAGAAATGTTTAGAAATAATCGAGCAATCAAAATGAAAATTGTCACAGCAATTACAGGTACCGAAACCTATTGATAGAGGTATCAACCATCGTAATCGGACCATTTTAGATTTTTGCCGCCCAAAAACTTGTGGGCTATAGCACAGTTGATTTTCAATAAAATTGAATTTTCTAAGAAATGTTTAGAAATAATCGAGCAATCAAAATGAAAATTGTCACAGCAATTACAGGTCCCGAAACCTATTGATAGAGATATCAACCATCGTAATCGGACCATTTTAGATTTTTGCCGCCCAAAAACTTGTGGGCTATAGCACAGTTGATTTTCAATAAAATTGAATTTTCTAAGAAATGTTTAGAAATAATCGAGCAATCAAAATAAAAATTGTCACAGCAATTACAGGTACCGAAACCTATTGATAGAGGTATCAACCATCGTAATCGGACCATTTTAGATTTTTTCCGCCCAAAAACTTGTGGGCTATAGCACAGTTGATTTTCAATAAAATTGAATTTTCTAAGAAATGTTTAGAAATAATCGAGCAATCAAAATGAAAATTGTCACAGCAATTACAGGTACCGAAACCTATTGATAGAGGTATCAACCATCGTAATCGGACCATTTTAGATTTTTGCCGCCCAAAAACTTGTGGGCTATAGCACAGTTGATTTTCAATAAAATTGAATTTTCTAAGAAATGTTTAGAAATAATCGAGCAATCAAAATGAAAATTGTCACAGCAATTACAGGTCCCGAAACCTATTGATAGAGATATCAACCATCGTAATCGGACCATTTTAGATTTTTGGCGCCCAAAAACTTGTGGGCTATAGCACAGTTGATTTTCAATAAAATTGAATTTTCTAAGAAATGTTTAGAAATAATCGAGCAATCAAAATGAAAATTGTCACAGCAATTACAGGTACCGAAACCTATTGATAGAGGTATCAACCATCGTAATCGGACCATTTTAGATTTTTGCCGCCCAAAAACTTGTGGGCTATAGCACAGTTGATTTTCAATAAAATTGAATTTTCTAAGAAATGTTTAGAAATAATCGAGCAATCAAAATGAAAATTGTCACAGCAATTACAGGTACCGAAACCTATTGATAGAGGTATCAACCATCGTAATCGGACCATTTTAGATTTTTGCCGCCCAAAAACTTGTGGGCTATAGCACAGTTGATTTTCAATAAAATTGAATTTTCTAAGAAATGTTTAGAAATAATTGAGCAATCAAAATGAAAATTGTCACAGCAATTACAGGTCCCGAAACCTATTGATAGAGATATCAACCATCGTAATCGGACCATTTTAGATTTTTGGCGCCCAAAAACTTGTGGGCTATAGCACAGTTGATTTTCAATAAAATTGAATTTTCTAAGAAATGTTTAGAAATAATCGAGCAATCAAAATGAAAATTGTCACAGCAATTACAGGTACCGAAACCTATTGATAGAGGTATCAACCATCGTAATCGGACCATTTTAGATTTTTGCCGCCCAAAAACTTGTGGGCTATAGCACAGTTGATTTTCAATAAAATTGAATTTTCTAAGAAATGTTTAGAAATAATCGAGCAATCAAAATGAAAATTGTCACAGCAATTACAGGTACCGAAACCTATTGATAGAGGTATCAACCATCGTAATCGGACCATTTTAGATTTTTTCCGCCCAAAAACTTGTGGGCTATAGCACAGTTGATTTTCAATAAAATTGAATTTTCTAAGAAATGTTTAGAAATAATCGAGCAATCAAAATGAAAATTGTCACAGCAATTACAGGTCCCGAAACCTATTGATAGAGGTATCAACCATCGTAATCGGACCATTTTAGATTTTTGCCGCCCAAAAACTTGTGGGCTATAGCACAGTTGATTTTCAATAAAATTGAATTTTCTAAGAAATGTTTAGAAATAATCGAGCAATCAAAATGAAAATTGTCACAGCAATTACAGGTCCCGAAACCTATTGATAGATGTATCAACCATCGTAATCAGACCATTTTAGATTTTAGCCGCCCAAAATCTTGTGGGCTATAGCACAGTTGATTTTCAATAAAATTGAATTTTCTAACAAATGTTTAGAAATAATCGAGCAATCAAAATGAAAATTGTCACAACAATTACAGGTCCCGAAACCTATTGATAGAGGTATCAACCATCGTAATCGGACCATTTTAGATTTTTGCCGCCCAAAAACTTGTGGGCTATAGCACAGTTGATTTTCAATAAAATTGAATTTTCTAAGAAATGTTTAGAAATAATCGAGCAATCAAAATAAAAATTGTCACAGCAATTACAGGTACCGAAACCTATTGATAGAGGTATCAACCATCGTAATCGGACCATTTTAGATTTTTGCCGCCCAAAAACTTGTGGGCCATAGCACAGTTGATTTTCAATAAAATTGAATTTTCTAAGAAATGTTTAGAAATAATCGAGCAATCAAAATGAAAATTGTCACATCAATTACAGGTCCCAAAACCTATTGATAGAGGTATCAACCATCGTAATCGGACCATTTTAGATTTTTTCCGCCCAAAAACTTGTGGGCTATAGCACAGTTGATTTTCAATAAAATTGAATTTTCTAAGAAATGTTTAGAAATAATCGAGCAATCAAAATGAAAATTGTCACAGCAATTACAGGTACCGAAACCTATTGATAGAGGTATCAACCATCGTAATCGGACCATTTTAGATTTTTGGCGCCCAAAAACTTGTGGGCTATAGCACAGTTGATTTTCAATAAAATTGAATTTTCTAAGAAATGTTTAGAAATAATCGAGCAATCAAAATGAAAATTGTCACAGCAATTACAGGTACCGAAACCTATTGATAGAGGTATCAACCATCGTAATCGGACCATTTTAGATTTTTGCCGCCCAAAAACTTGTGGGCTATAGCACAGTTGATTTTCAATAAAATTGAATTTTCTAAGAAATGTTTAGAAATAATCGAGCAATCAAAATGAAAATTGTCACAGCAATTACAGGTCCCGAAACCTATTGATAGAGGTATCAACCATCGTAATCGGACTATTTTAGATTTTTTCCGCCCAAAAACTTGTGGGCTATAGCACAGTTGATTTTCAATAAAATTGAATTTTCTAAGAAATGTTTAGAAATAATCGAGCAATCAAAATGAAAATTGTCACAGCAATTACAGGTACCGAAACCTATTGATAGAGGTATCAACCATCGTAATCGGACCATTTTAGATTTTTGGCGCCCAAAAACTTGTGGGCTATAGCACAGTTGATTTTCAATAAAATTGAATTTTCTAAGAAATGTTTAGAAATAATCGAGCAATCAAAATGAAAATTGTCACAGCAATTACAGGTACCGAAACCTATTGATAGAGGTATCAACCCTCGTAATCGGACCATTTTAGATTTTTGCCGCCCAAAAACTTGTGGGCTATAGCACAGTTGATTTTCAATAAAATTGAATTTTCTAAGAAATGTTTAGAAATAATCGAGCAATCAAAATGAAAATTGTCACAGCAATTACAGGTCCCGAAACCTATTGATAGAGATATCAACCATCGTAATCGGACCATTTTAGATTTTTGGCGCCCAAAAACTTGTGGGCTATAGCACAGTTGATTTTCAATAAAATTGAATTTTCTAAGAAATGTTTAGAAATAATCGAGCAATCAAAATGAAAATTGTCACAGCAATTACAGGTCCCGAAACCTATTGATAGAGGTATCAACCATCGTAATCGGACCATTTTAGATTTTTGCCGCCCAAAAACTTGTGGGCTATAGCACAGTTGATTTTCAATAAAATTGAATTTTCTAAGAAATGTTTAGAAATAATCGAGCAATCAAAATAAAAATTGTCACAGCAATTACAGGTACCGAAACCTATTGATAGAGGTATCAACCATCGTAATCGGACCATTTTAGATTTTTGGCGCCCAAAAACTTGTGGGCTATAGCACAGTTGATTTTCAATAAAATTGAATTTTCTAAGAAATGTTTAGAAATAATCGAGCAATCAAAATAAAGATTGTCACAGCAATTACAGGTACCGAAACCTATTGATAGAGGTATCAACCATCGTAATCGGACCATTTTAGATTTTTGCCGCCCAAAAACTTGTGGGCTATAGCACAGTTGATTTTCAATAAAATTGAATTTTCTAAGAAATGTTTAGAAATAATCGAGCAATCAAAATGAAAATTGTCACATCAATTACAGGTCCCAAAACCTATTGATAGAGGTATCAACCATCGTAAACGGACAATTCTAGATTTTTGCCGCCCAAAAACTTGTGGGCTATAGCACAGTTGATTTTCAATAAAATTGAATTTTCTAAGAAATGTTTAGAAATAATCGAGCAATCAAAATGAAAATTGTCACAGCAATTACAGGTCCCGAAACCTATTGATAGAGGTATCAACCATCGTAATCGAACCATTTTAGATTTTAGCCGCCCAAAATCTTGTGGGCTATAGCACAGTTGATTTTCAATAAAATTGAATTTTCTAACAAATGTTTAGAAATAATCGAGCAATCAAAATGAAAATTGTCACAACAATTACAGGTCCCGAAACCTATTGATAGAGGTATCAACCATCGTAATCGGACCATTTTAGATTTTTGCCGCCCAAAAACTTGTGGGCTATAGCACAGTTGATTTTCAATAAAATTGAATTTTCTAAGAAATGTTTAGAAATAATCGAGCAATCAAAATAAAAATTGTCACAGCAATTACAGGTACCGAAACCTATTGATAGAGGTATCAACCATCGTAATCGGACCATTTTAGATTTTTGGCGCCCAAAAACTTGTGGGCTATAGCACAGTTGATTTTCAATAAAATTGAATTTTCTAAGAAATGTTTAGAAATAATCGAGCAATCAAAATAAAAATTGTCACAGCAATTACAGGTACCGAAACCTATTGATAGAGGTATCAACCATCGTAACCGGACTATTTTAGATTTTTGCCGCCCAAAAACTTGTGGGCTATAGCACAGTTGATTTTCAATAAAATTGAATTTTCTAAGAAATGTTTAGAAATAATCGAGCAATCAAAATGAAAATTGTCACAGCAATTACAGGTACCGAAACCTATTGATAGATGCATCAACCATCGTAATCGGACCATTTTAGATTTTTGCCGCCCAAAAACTTGTGGGCTATATATAGCACAGTTGATTTTCAATAAAATTGAATTGTCTAAGAAATGTTTAGAAATAATCGAGCAATCAAAATGAAAATTGTCACAACAATTACAGGTCCCGAAACCTATTGATAGAGGTATCAACCATCGTAATCGGACCATTTTAGATTTTTGCCGCCCAAAAACTTGTGGGCTATAGCACAGTTGATTTTCAATAAAATTGAATTTTCTAAGAAATGTTTAGAAATAATCGAGCAATCAAAATGAAAATTGTCACAACATTTACAGGTCCCGAAACCTATTGATAGAGGTATCAACCATCGTAATCGGACCATTTTAGATTTTTGCCGCCCAAAAACTTGTGGGCTATACAGTTGATTTTCAATAAAATTGAATTTTCTAAGAAATGTTTAGAAATAATCGAGCAATCAAAATGAAAATTGTCACAGCAATTACAGGTCCCGAAACCTATTGATAGAGGTATCAACCATCGTAATCGGACTATTTTAGATTTTTGCCGTCCAAAAACTTGTGGGCATAGCACAGTTGATTTTCAATAAAATTGAATTTTCTAAGAAATGTTTAGAAATAATCGAGCAATCAAAATGAAAATTGTCACAGCAATTACAGGTCCCGAAACCTATTGATAGAGGTATCAACCATCGTAATCGGACCATTTTAGATTTTAGCCGCCCAAAATCTTGTGGGGTATAGCACAGTTGATTTTCAATAAAATTGAATTTTCTAAGAAATGTTTAGAAATAATCGAGCAATCAAAATGAAAATTGTCACAGCAATTACAGGTCCCGAAACCTATTGATAGAGGTATCAACCATCGTAATCGGACCATTTTAGATTTTTGCTGCCCAAAAACTTGTGGGCTATAGCAGAGTTGATTTTCAATAAAATTGAATTTTCTAAGAAATGTTTGGAAATAATCGAGCAATCAAAATGAAAATTGTCACAGCAATTACAGGTCCCGAAACCTATTGATAGAGGTATCAACCATCGTAATCGGACCATTTTAGATTTTTGCCGCCCAAAAACTTGTGGGCTATAGCACAGTTGATTTTCAATAAAATTGAATTTTCTAAGAAATGTTTAGAAATAATCGAGCAATCAAAATGAAAATTGTCACAGCAATTACAGGTACCGAAACCTATTGATAGAGGTATCAACCATCGTAATCGGACCATTTTAGATTTTTGGCGCCCAAAAACTTGTGGGCTATAGCACAGTTGATTTTCAATAAAATTGAATTTTCTAAGAAATGTTTAGAAATAATCGAGCAATCAAAATGAAAATTGTCACAGCAATTACAGGTACCGAAACCTATTGATAGAGGTATCAACTATCGTAATCGGACCATTTTAGATTTTTGCCGCCCAAAAACTTGTGGGCTATAGCACAGTTGATTTTCAATAAAATTGAATTTTCTAAGAAATGTTTAGAAATAATCGAGCAATCAAAATGAAAATTGTCACATCAATTACAGGTCCTAAAACATATTGATAGAGGTATCAACCATCGTAATCGGACCATTTTAGATTTTTTCCGCCCAAAAACTTGTGGGCTATAGCACAGTTGATTTTCAATAAAATTGAATTTTCTAAGAAATGTTTGGAAATAATCGAGCAATCAAAATGAAAATTGTCACAGCAATTACAGGTCCCGAAACCTATTGATAGAGGTATCAACCATCGTAATCGGACCATTTTAGATTTTTGCCGCCCAAAAACTTGTGGGCTATAGCACAGTTGATTTTCAATAAAATTGAATTTTCTAAGAAATGTTTAGAAATAATCGAGCAATCAAAATGAAAATTGTCACAGCAATTACAGGTACCGAAACCTATTGATAGAGGTATCAACCATCGTAATCGGACCATTTTAGATTTTTGCCGCCCAAAAACTTGTGGGCTATAGCACAGTTGATTTTCAATAAAATTGAATTTTCTAAGAAATGTTTAGAAATAATCGAGCAATCAAAATGAAAATTGTCACAGCAATTACAGGTACCGAAACCTATTGATAGATGCATCAACCATCGTAATCGGACCATTTTAGATTTTTGCCGCCCAAAAACTTGTGGGCTATAGCACAGTTGATTTTCAATAAAATTGAATTTTCTAAGAAATGTTTAGAAATAATCGAGCAATCAAAATAATAATTGTCACAGCAATTACAGGTACCGAAACCTATTGATAGAGGTATCAACCATCGTAATCGGACCATTTTAGATTTTTTCCGCCCAAAAACTTGTGGGCTATAGCACAGTTGATTTTCAATAAAATTGAATTTTCTAAGAAATGTTTAGAAATAATCGAGCAATCAAAATGAAAATTGTCACAGCAATTACAGGTACCGAAACCTATTGATAGAGGTATCAACCATCGTAATCGGACCATTTTAGATTTTTGCCGCCCAAAAACTTGTGGGCTATAGCACAGTTGATTTTCAATAAAATTGAATTTTCTAAGAAATGTTTAGAAATAATCGAGCAATCAAAATGAAAATTGTCACAGCAATTACAGGTCCCGAAACCTATTGATAGAGGTATCAACCATCGTAATCGGACCATTTTAGATTTTTGGCGCCCAAAAACTTGTGGGCTATAGCACAGTTGATTTTCAATAAAATTGAATTTTCTAAGAAATGTTTAGAAATAATTGAGCAATCAAAATGAAAATTGTCACAGCAATTACAGGTACCGAAACCTATTGATAGAGGTATCAACCATCGTAATCGGACCATTTTAGATTTTTGCCGCCCAAAAACTTGTGGGCTATAGCACAGTTGATTTTCAATAAAATTGAATTTTCTAAGAAATGTTTAGAAATAATCGAGCAATCAAAATAAAAATTGTCACAGCAATTACAGGTACCGAAACCTATTGATAGAGGTATCAACCATCGTAACCGGACTATTTTAGATTTTTTCCGCCCAAAAACTTGTGGGCTATAGCACAGTTGATTTTCAATAAAATTGAATTTTTTAAGAAATGTTTAGAAATAATCGAGCAATCAAAATGAAAATTGTCACAGCAATTACAGGTACCGAAACCTATTGATAGAGGTATCAACCATCGTAATCGGACCATTTTAGATTTTTGCCGCCCAAAAACTTGTGGGCTATAGCACAGTTGATTTTCAATAAAATTGAATTTTCTAAGAAATGTTTAGAAATAATCGAGCAATCAAAATGAAAATTGTCACAGCAATTACAGGTCCCGAAACCTATTGATAGAGATATCAACCATCGTAATCGGACCATTTTAGATTTTTGCCGCCCAAAAACTTGTGGGCTATAGCACAGTTGATTTTCAATAAAATTGAATTTTCTAAGAAATGTTTAGAAATAATCGAGCAATCAAAATGAAAATTGTCACAGCAATTACAGGTACCGAAACCTATTGATAGAGGTATCAACCATCGTAATCGGACCATTTTAGATTTTTTCCGCCCAAAAACTTGTGGGCTATAGCACAGTTGATTTTCAATAAAATTGAATTTTCTAAGAAATGTTTAGAAATAATCGAGCAATCAAAATGAAAATTGTCACAGCAATTACAGGTACCGAAACCTATTGATAGAGGTATCAACCATCGTAATCGGACCATTTTAGATTTTTGCCGCCCAAAAACTTGTGGGCTATAGCACAGTTGATTTTCAATAAAATTGAATTTTCTAAGAAATGTTTAGAAATAATCGAGCAATCAAAATGAAAATTGTCACAGCAATTACAGGTCCCGAAACCTATTGATAGAGATATCAACCATCGTAATCGGACCATTTTAGATTTTTGGCGCCCAAAAACTTGTGGGCTATAGCACAGTTGATTTTCAATAAAATTGAATTTTCTAAGAAATGTTTAGAAATAATCGAGCAATCAAAATGAAAATTGTCACAGCAATTACAGGTACCGAAACCTATTGATAGAGGTATCAACCATCGTAATCGGACCATTTTAGATTTTTGCCGCCCAAAAACTTGTGGGCTATAGCACAGTTGATTTTCAATAAAATTGAATTTTCTAAGAAATGTTTAGAAATAATCGAGCAATCAAAATAAAAATTGTCACAGCAATTACAGGTCCCGAAACCTATTGATAGAGGTATCAACCATCGTAATCGGACCATTTTAGATTTTTGTCGCCCAAAAACTTGTGGGCTATAGCACAGTTGATTTTCAATAAAATTGAATTTTCTAAGAAATGTTTAGAAATAATCGAGCAATCAAAATAAAGATTGTCACAGCAATTACAGGTACCGAAACCTATTGATAGAGGTATCAACCATCGTAATCGGACCATTTTAGATTTTTGCCGCCCAAAAACTTGTGGGCTATAGCACAGTTGATTTTCAATAAAATTGAATTTTCTAAGAAATGTTTAGAAATAATCGAGCAATCAAAATGAAAATTGTCACATCAATTACAGGTCCCAAAACCTATTGATAGAGGTATCAACCATCGTAAACGGACAATTCTAGATTTTTGCCGCCCAAAAACTTGTGGGCTATAGCACAGTTGATTTTCAATAAAATTGAATTTTCTAAGAAATGTTTAGAAATAATCGAGCAATCAAAATGAAAATTGTCACAGCAATTACAGGTCCCGAAACCTATTGATAGAGGTATCAACCATCGTAATCGGACCATTTTAGATTTTAGCCGCCCAAAATCTTGTGGGCTATAGCACAGTTGATTTTCAATAAAATTGAATTTTCTAACAAATGTTTAGAAATAATCGAGCAATCAAAATGAAAATTGTCACAACAATTACAGGTCCCGAAACCTATTGATAGAGGTATCAACCATCGTAATCGGACCATTTTAGATTTTTGCCGCCCAAAAACTTGTGGGCTATAGCACAGTTGATTTTCAATAAAATTGAATTTTCTAAGAAATGTTTAGAAATAATCGAGCAATCAAAATAAAAATTGTCACAGCAATTACAGGTACCGAAACCTATTGATAGAGGTATCAACCATCGTAATCGGACCATTTTAGATTTTTGGCGCCCAAAAACTTGTGGGCTATAGCACAGTTGATTTTCAATAAAATTGAATTTTCTAAGAAATGTTTAGAAATAATTGAGCAATCAAAATGAAAATTGTCACAGCAATTACAGGTACCGAAACCTATTGATAGAGGTATCAACCATCGTAATCGGACCATTTTAGATTTTTGGCGCCCAAAAACTTGTGGGCTATAGCACAGTTGATTTTCAATAAAATTGAATTTTCTAAGAAATGTTTAGAAATAATCGAGCAATCAAAATGAAAATTGTCACAGCAATTACAGGTCCCGAAACCTATTGATAGAGGTATCAACCATCGTAATCGGACCATTTTAGATTTTTGCCGCCCAAAAACTTGTGGGCTATAGCACAGTTGATTTTCAATAAAATTGAATTTTCTAAGAAATGTTTAGAAATTAGCGAGCAATCAAAATGAAAATTGTCACAGCAATTACAGGTCCCGAAACCTATTGATAGAGGTATCAACCATCGTAATCGGACCATTTTAGATTTTTGGCGCCCAAAAACTTGTGGGCTATAGCACAGTTGATTTTCAATAAAATTGAATTTTCTAAGAAATGTTTAGAAATAATCGAGCAATCAAAATGAAAATTGTCACAGCAATTACAGGTCCCGAAACCTATTGATAGAGGTATCAACCATCGTAATCGGACCATTTTAGATTTTTGCCGCCCAAAAACTTGTGGGCTATAGCACAGTTGATTTTCAATAAAATTGAATTTTCTAAGAAATGTTTAGAAATAATCGAGCAATCAAAATGAAAATTGTCACAGCAATTACAGGTACCGAAACCTATTGATAGATGCATCAACCATCGTAATCGGACCATTTTAGATTTTTGCCGCCCAAAAACTTGTGGGCTATATATAGCACAGTTGATTTTCAATAAAATTGAATTTTCTAAGAAATGTTTAGAAATAATCGAGCAATCAAAATGAAAATTGTCACAACAATTACAGGTCCCGAAACCTATTGATAGAGGTATCAACCATCGTAATCGGACCATTTTAGATTTTTGCCGCCCAAAAACTTGTGGGCTATAGCACAGTTGATTTTCAATAAAATTGAATTTTCTAAGAAATGTTTAGAAATAATCGAGCAATCAAAATGAAAATTGTCACAACATTTACAGGTCCCGAAACCTATTGATAGAGGTATCAACCATCGTAATCGGACCATTTTAGATTTTTGCCGCCCAAAAACTTGTGGGCTATAACACAGTTGATTTTCAATAAAATTGAATTTTCTAAGAAATTTTTAGAAATAATCGAGCAATCAAAATGAAAATTGTCACAGCAATTACAGGTCCCGAAACCTATTGATAGAGGTATCAACCATCGTAATCGGACTATTTTAGATTTTTGCCGTCCAAAAACTTGTGGGCATAGCACAGTTGATTTTCAATAAAATTGAATTTTCTAAGAAATGTTTAGAAATAATCGAGCAATCAAAATGAAAATTGTCACAGCAATTACAGGTCCCGAAACCTATTGATAGAGGTATCAACCATCGTAAACGGACCATTTTAGATTTTTGCCGCCCAAAAACTTGTGGGCTATAGCACAGTTGATTTTCAATAAAATTGAATTTTCTAAGAAATGTTTAGAAATAATCGAGCAATCAAAATGAAAATTGTCACAGCAATTACAGGTCCCGAAACCTATTGATAGAGGTATCAACCATCGTAATCGGACCATTTTAGATTTTAGCCGCCCAAAATCTTATAAGCTATAGCACAGTTGATTTTCAATAAAATTGAATTTTCTAAGAAATGTTTAGAAATAATTGAGCAATCAAAATAAAAATTGTCACAGCAATTACAGGTCCCGAAACCTATTGATAGAGGTATCAACCATCGTAATCGGACCATTTTAGATTTTTGCTGCCCAAAAACTTGTGGGCTATAGCAGAGTTGATTTTCAATAAAATTGAATTTTCTAAGAAATGTTTGGAAATAATCGAGCAATCAAAATGAAAATTGTCACAGCAATTACAGGTCCCGAAACCTATTGATAGAGGTATCAACCATCGTAATCGGACCATTTTAGATTTTTGCCGCCCAAAAACTTGTGGGCTATAGCACAGTTGATTTTCAATAAAATTGAATTTTCTAAGAAATGTTTAGAAATAATCGAGCAATCAAAATGAAAATTGTCACAGCAATTACAGGTACCGAAACCTATTGATAGAGGTATCAACCATCGTAATCGGACCATTTTAGATTTTTGGCGCCCAAAAACTTGTGGGCTATAGCACAGTTGATTTTCAATAAAATTGAATTTTCTAAGAAATGTTTAGAAATAATCGAGCAATCAAAATGAAAATTGTCACAGCAATTACAGGTACCGAAACCTATTGATAGAGGTATCAACCATCGTAATCGGACCATTTTAGATTTTTGCCGCCCAAAAACTTGTGGGCTATACACAGTTGATTTTCAATAAAATTGAATTTTCTAAGAAATGTTTAGAAATAATCGAGCAATCAAAATGAAAATTGTCACATCAATTACAGGTCCCAAAACATATTGATAGAGGTATCAACCATCGTAATCGGACCATTTTAGATTTTTTCCGCCCAAAACTTGTGGGCTATAGCACAGTTGATTTTCAATAAAATTGAATTTTCTAAGAAATGTTTAGAAATAATCGAGCAATCAAAATGAAAATTGTCACAGCAATTACAGGTCCCGAAACCTATTGATAGAGGTATCAACCATCGTAATCGGACCATTTTAGATTTTTGCCGCCCAAAAACTTGTGGGCTATAGCACAGTTGATTTTCAATAAAATTGAATTTCTAAGAAATGTTTAGAAATAATCGAGCAATCAAAATGAAAATTGTCACAGCAATTACAGGTCCCGAAACCTATTGATAGAGGTATCAACCATCGTAATCGGACCATTTTAGATTTTTGCCGCCCAAAAACTTGTGGGCTATAGCACAGTTGATTTTCAATAAAATTGAATTTTCTAAGAAATGTTTAGAAATAATCGAGCAATCAAAATGAAAATTGTCACAGCAATTACAGGTACCGAAACCTATTGATAGAGGTATCAACCATCGTAATCGGACCATTTTAGATTTTTGCCGCCCAAAAACTTGTGGGCTATAGCACAGTTGATTTTCAATAAAATTGAATTTTCTAAGAAATGTTTAGAAATAATCGAGCAATCAAAATGAAAATTGTCACAGCAATTACAGGTCCCGAAACCTATTGATAGAGGTATCAACCATCGTAATCGGACCATTTTAGATTTTTGCCGCCCAAAATCTTATAAGCTATAGCACAGTTGATTTTCAATAAAATTGAATTTTCTAAGAAATGTTTAGAAATAATCGAGCAATCAAAATGAAAATTGTCACAGCAATTACAGGTCCCGAAACCTATTGATAGAGGTATCAACCATCGTAATCGGACCATTTTAGATTTTAGCCGCCCAAAATCTTATAAGCTATAGCACAGTTGATTTTCAATAAAATTGAATTTTCTAAGAAATGTTTAGAAATAATTGAGCAATCAAAATAAAAATTGTCACAGCAATTACAGGTCCCGAAACCTATTGATAGAGGTATCAACCATCGTAATCGGACCATTTTAGATTTTTGCTGCCCAAAAACTTGTGGGCTATAGCAGAGTTGATTTTCAAT
The DNA here is from genome assembly GCA_958295665.1 of Tipula vernalis. NCBI lineage: Eukaryota > Metazoa > Arthropoda > Insecta > Diptera > Tipulidae > Tipula > Tipula vernalis. The sequence continues at coordinate 13,189,684 of OY282559.1, read as the reverse complement.
AAAATTTAATTTTCTAAGAAATGTTTGGAAATAATCGAGCAATCAAAATGAAAATTGTCACAGCAATTACAGGTCCCGAAACCTATTGATAGAGGTATCAACCATCGTAATCGGACCATTTTAGATTTTTGCCGCCCAAAAACTTGTGGGCTATAGCAGAGTTGATTTTCAATAAAATTTAATTTTCTAAGAAATGTTTAGAAATAATCGAGCAATCAAAATGAAAATTGTCACAGCAATTACAGGTACCGAAACCTATTGATAGAGGTATCAACCATCGTAATCGGACCATTTTAGATTTTTGGCGCCCAAAAACTTGTGGGCTATAGCACAGTTGATTTTCAATAAAATTGAATTTTCTAAGAAATGTTTAGAAATAATCGAGCAATCAAAATGAAAATTGTCACAGCAATTACAGGTACCGAAACCTATTGATAGAGGTATCAACCATCGTAATCGGACCATTTTAGATTTTTGCCGCCCAAAAACTTGTGGGCTATACACAGTTGATTTTCAATAAAATTGAATTTTCTAAGAAATGTTTAGAAATAATCGAGCAATCAAAATGAAAATTGTCACATCAATTACAGGTCCCAAAACATATTGATAGAGGTATCAACCATCGTAATCGGACCATTTTAGATTTTTTCCGCCCAAAACTTGTGGGCTATAGCACAGTTGATTTTCAATAAAATTGAATTTTCTAAGAAATGTTTAGAAATAATCGAGCAATCAAAATGAAAATTGTCACAGCAATTACAGGTCCCGAAACCTATTGATAGAGGTATCAACCATCGTAATCGGACCATTTTAGATTTTTGCCGCCCAAAAACTTGTGGGCTATAGCACAGTTGATTTTCAATAAAATTGAATTTTCTAAGAAATGTTTAGAAATAATCGAGCAATCAAAATGAAAATTGTCACAGCAATTACAGGTCCCGAAACCTATTGATAGAGGTATCAACCATCGTAATCGGACCATTTTAGATTTTTGCCGCCCAAAAACTTGTGGGCTATAGCACAGTTGATTTTCAATAAAATTGAATTTTCTAAGAAATGTTTAGAAATAATCGAGCAATCAAAATGAAAATTGTCACAGCAATTACAGGTACCGAAACCTATTGATAGAGGTATCAACCATCGTAAACGGACAATTTTAGATTTTTGCCGCCCAAAAACTTGTGGGCTATAGCACAGTTGATTTTCAATAAAATTGAATTTTCTAAGAAATGTTTAGAAATAATCGAGCAATCAAAATGAAAATTGTCACAGCAATTACAGGTACCGAAACCTATTGATAGAGGTATCAACCATCGTAATCGGACCATTTTAGATTTTTGCCGCCCAAAAACTTGTGGGCTATAGCACAGTTGATTTTCAATAAAATTGAATTTTCTAAGAAATGTTTAGAAATAATCGAGCAATCAAAATGAAAATTGTCACAGCAATTACAGGTCCCGAAACCTATTGATAGAGGTATCAACCATCGTAATCGGACCATTTTAGATTTTTGCCGCCCAAAAACTTGTGGGCTATAGCACAGTTGATTTTCAATAAAATTGAATTTTCTAAGAAATGTTTAGAAATAATCGAGCAATCAAAATGAAAATTGTCACAGCAATTACAGGTACCGAAACCTATTGATAGAGGTATCAACCATCGTAATCGGACCATTTTAGATTTTTGCCGCCCAAAAACTTGTGGGCTATAGCACAGTTGATTTTCAATAAAATTGAATTTTCTAAGAAATGTTTAGAAATAATCGAGCAATCAAAGTGAAAATTGTCACAGCAATTACAGGTCCCGAAACCTATTGATAGAGGTATCGACCATCGTAATCGGACCATTTTAGATTTTTGCCGCCCAAAAACTTATGGGCTATAGCACAGTTGATTTTCAATAAAATTGAATTTTCTAAGAAATGTTTAGAAATAATCGAGCAATCAAAATAATAATTGTCACAGCAATTACAGGTCCCGAAACCTATTGATAGAGGTATCAACCATCGTAATCGGACCATTTTAGATTTTTGCCGCCCAAAAACTTGTGGGCTATAGCACAGTTGATTTTCAATAAAATTGAATTTTCTAAGAAATGTTTAGAAATAATCGAGCAATCAAAATGAAAATTGTCACAGCAATTACAGGTCCCGAAACCTATTGATAGAGGTATCAACCATCGTAATCGGACCATTTTAGATTTTTGCCGCCCAAAAACTTGTGGGCTATAGCACAGTTGATTTTCAATAAAATTGAATTTTCTAAGAAATGTTTAGAAATTAGCGAGCAATCAAAATGAAAATTGTCACAGCAATTACAGGTCCCGAAACCTATTGATAGAGGTATCAACCATCGTAATCGGACCATTTTAGATTTTTGGCGCCCAAAAACTTGTGGGCTATAGCACAGTTGATTTTCAATAAAATTGAATTTTCTAAGAAATGTTTAGAAATAATCGAGCAATCAAAATGAAAATTGTCACAGCAATTACAGGTCCCGAAACCTATTGATAGAGGTATCAACCATCGTAATCGGACCATTTTAGATTTTTGCCGCCCAAAAACTTGTGGGCTATAGCACAGTTGATTTTCAATAAAATTGAATTTTCTAAGAAATGTTTAGAAATAATCGAGCAATCAAAATGAAAATTGTCACAGCAATTACAGGTACCGAAACCTATTGATAGATGCATCAACCATCGTAATCGGACCATTTTAGATTTTTGCCGCCCAAAAACTTGTGGGCTATATATAGCACAGTTGATTTTCAATAAAATTGAATTTTCTAAGAAATGTTTAGAAATAATCGAGCAATCAAAATGAAAATTGTCACAACAATTACAGGTCCCGAAACCTATTGATAGAGGTATCAACCATCGTAATCGGACCATTTTAGATTTTTGCCGCCCAAAAACTTGTGGGCTATAGCACAGTTGATTTTCAATAAAATTGAATTTTCTAAGAAATGTTTAGAAATAATCGAGCAATCAAAATGAAAATTGTCACAACATTTACAGGTCCCGAAACCTATTGATAGAGGTATCAACCATCGTAATCGGACCATTTTAGATTTTTGCCGCCCAAAAACTTGTGGGCTATAACACAGTTGATTTTCAATAAAATTGAATTTTCTAAGAAATTTTTAGAAATAATCGAGCAATCAAAATGAAAATTGTCACAGCAATTACAGGTCCCGAAACCTATTGATAGAGGTATCAACCATCGTAATCGGACTATTTTAGATTTTTGCCGTCCAAAAACTTGTGGGCATAGCACAGTTGATTTTCAATAAAATTGAATTTTCTAAGAAATGTTTAGAAATAATCGAGCAATCAAAATGAAAATTGTCACAGCAATTACAGGTCCCGAAACCTATTGATAGAGGTATCAACCATCGTAAACGGACCATTTTAGATTTTTGCCGCCCAAAAACTTGTGGGCTATAGCACAGTTGATTTTCAATAAAATTGAATTTTCTAAGAAATGTTTAGAAATAATCGAGCAATCAAAATGAAAATTGTCACAGCAATTACAGGTCCCGAAACCTATTGATAGAGGTATCAACCATCGTAATCGGACCATTTTAGATTTTAGCCGCCCAAAATCTTATAAGCTATAGCACAGTTGATTTTCAATAAAATTGAATTTTCTAAGAAATGTTTAGAAATAATTGAGCAATCAAAATAAAAATTGTCACAGCAATTACAGGTCCCGAAACCTATTGATAGAGGTATCAACCATCGTAATCGGACCATTTTAGATTTTTGCTGCCCAAAAACTTGTGGGCTATAGCAGAGTTGATTTTCAATAAAATTGAATTTTCTAAGAAATGTTTGGAAATAATCGAGCAATCAAAATGAAAATTGTCACAGCAATTACAGGTCCCGAAACCTATTGATAGAGGTATCAACCATCGTAATCGGACCATTTTAGATTTTTGCCGCCCAAAAACTTGTGGGCTATAGCACAGTTGATTTTCAATAAAATTGAATTTTCTAAGAAATGTTTAGAAATAATCGAGCAATCAAAATGAAAATTGTCACAGCAATTACAGGTACCGAAACCTATTGATAGAGGTATCAACCATCGTAATCGGACCATTTTAGATTTTTGGCGCCCAAAAACTTGTGGGCTATAGCACAGTTGATTTTCAATAAAATTGAATTTTCTAAGAAATGTTTAGAAATAATCGAGCAATCAAAATGAAAATTGTCACAGCAATTACAGGTACCGAAACCTATTGATAGAGGTATCAACCATCGTAATCGGACCATTTTAGATTTTTGCCGCCCAAAAACTTGTGGGCTATACACAGTTGATTTTCAATAAAATTGAATTTTCTAAGAAATGTTTAGAAATAATCGAGCAATCAAAATGAAAATTGTCACATCAATTACAGGTCCCAAAACATATTGATAGAGGTATCAACCATCGTAATCGGACCATTTTAGATTTTTTCCGCCCAAAACTTGTGGGCTATAGCACAGTTGATTTTCAATAAAATTGAATTTTCTAAGAAATGTTTAGAAATAATCGAGCAATCAAAATGAAAATTGTCACAGCAATTACAGGTCCCGAAACCTATTGATAGAGGTATCAACCATCGTAATCGGACCATTTTAGATTTTTGCCGCCCAAAAACTTGTGGGCTATAGCACAGTTGATTTTCAATAAAATTGAATTTCTAAGAAATGTTTAGAAATAATCGAGCAATCAAAATGAAAATTGTCACAGCAATTACAGGTCCCGAAACCTATTGATAGAGGTATCAACCATCGTAATCGGACCATTTTAGATTTTTGCCGCCCAAAAACTTGTGGGCTATAGCACAGTTGATTTTCAATAAAATTGAATTTTCTAAGAAATGTTTAGAAATAATCGAGCAATCAAAATGAAAATTGTCACAGCAATTACAGGTACCGAAACCTATTGATAGAGGTATCAACCATCGTAATCGGACCATTTTAGATTTTTGCCGCCCAAAAACTTGTGGGCTATAGCACAGTTGATTTTCAATAAAATTGAATTTTCTAAGAAATGTTTAGAAATAATCGAGCAATCAAAATGAAAATTGTCACAGCAATTACAGGTCCCGAAACCTATTGATAGAGGTATCAACCATCGTAATCGGACCATTTTAGATTTTTGCCGCCCAAAATCTTATAAGCTATAGCACAGTTGATTTTCAATAAAATTGAATTTTCTAAGAAATGTTTAGAAATAATCGAGCAATCAAAATGAAAATTGTCACAGCAATTACAGGTCCCGAAACCTATTGATAGAGGTATCAACCATCGTAATCGGACCATTTTAGATTTTAGCCGCCCAAAATCTTATAAGCTATAGCACAGTTGATTTTCAATAAAATTGAATTTTCTAAGAAATGTTTAGAAATAATTGAGCAATCAAAATAAAAATTGTCACAGCAATTACAGGTCCCGAAACCTATTGATAGAGGTATCAACCATCGTAATCGGACCATTTTAGATTTTTGCTGCCCAAAAACTTGTGGGCTATAGCAGAGTTGATTTTCAATAAAATTTAATTTTCTAAGAAATGTTTGGAAATAATCGAGCAATCAAAATGAAAATTGTCACAGCAATTACAGGTCCCGAAACCTATTGATAGAGGTATCAACCATCGTAATCGGACCATTTTAGATTTTTGCCGCCCAAAAACTTGTGGGCTATAGCAGAGTTGATTTTCAATAAAATTTAATTTTCTAAGAAATGTTTAGAAATAATCGAGCAATCAAAATGAAAATTGTCACAGCAATTACAGGTACCGAAACCTATTGATAGAGGTATCAACCATCGTAATCGGACCATTTTAGATTTTTGGCGCCCAAAAACTTGTGGGCTATAGCACAGTTGATTTTCAATAAAATTGAATTTTCTAAGAAATGTTTAGAAATAATCGAGCAATCAAAATGAAAATTGTCACAGCAATTACAGGTACCGAAACCTATTGATAGAGGTATCAACCATCGTAATCGGACCATTTTAGATTTTTGCCGCCCAAAAACTTGTGGGCTATACACAGTTGATTTTCAATAAAATTGAATTTTCTAAGAAATGTTTAGAAATAATCGAGCAATCAAAATGAAAATTGTCACATCAATTACAGGTCCCAAAACATATTGATAGAGGTATCAACCATCGTAATCGGACCATTTTAGATTTTTTCCGCCCAAAACTTGTGGGCTATAGCACAGTTGATTTTCAATAAAATTGAATTTTCTAAGAAATGTTTAGAAATAATCGAGCAATCAAAATGAAAATTGTCACAGCAATTACAGGTCCCGAAACCTATTGATAGAGGTATCAACCATCGTAATCGGACCATTTTAGATTTTTGCCGCCCAAAAACTTGTGGGCTATAGCACAGTTGATTTTCAATAAAATTGAATTTTCTAAGAAATGTTTAGAAATAATCGAGCAATCAAAATGAAAATTGTCACAGCAATTACAGGTCCCGAAACCTATTGATAGAGGTATCAACCATCGTAATCGGACCATTTTAGATTTTTGCCGCCCAAAAACTTGTGGGCTATAGCACAGTTGATTTTCAATAAAATTGAATTTTCTAAGAAATGTTTAGAAATAATCGAGCAATCAAAATGAAAATTGTCACAGCAATTACAGGTACCGAAACCTATTGATAGAGGTATCAACCATCGTAAACGGACAATTTTAGATTTTTGCCGCCCAAAAACTTGTGGGCTATAGCACAGTTGATTTTCAATAAAATTGAATTTTCTAAGAAATGTTTAGAAATAATCGAGCAATCAAAATGAAAATTGTCACAGCAATTACAGGTACCGAAACCTATTGATAGAGGTATCAACCATCGTAATCGGACCATTTTAGATTTTTGCCGCCCAAAAACTTGTGGGCTATAGCACAGTTGATTTTCAATAAAATTGAATTTTCTAAGAAATGTTTAGAAATAATCGAGCAATCAAAATGAAAATTGTCACAGCAATTACAGGTCCCGAAACCTATTGATAGAGGTATCAACCATCGTAATCGGACCATTTTAGATTTTTGCCGCCCAAAAACTTGTGGGCTATAGCACAGTTGATTTTCAATAAAATTGAATTTTCTAAGAAATGTTTAGAAATAATCGAGCAATCAAAATGAAAATTGTCACAGCAATTACAGGTACCGAAACCTATTGATAGAGGTATCAACCATCGTAATCGGACCATTTTAGATTTTTGCCGCCCAAAAACTTGTGGGCTATAGCACAGTTGATTTTCAATAAAATTGAATTTTCTAAGAAATGTTTAGAAATAATCGAGCAATCAAAATAATAATTGTCACAGCAATTACAGGTCCCGAAACCTATTGATAGAGGTATCAACCATCGTAATCGGACCAGTTTAGATTTTTGCCGCCCAAAAACTTGTGGGCTATAGCACAGTTGATTTTCAATAAAATTGAATTTTCTAATAAATGTTTAGAAATAATCGAGCAATCAAAATGAAAATTGTCACAGCAATTACAGGTACCGAAACCTATTGATAGAGGTATCAACCATCGTAATCGGACCATTTTAGATTTTTGCCGCCCAAAAACATGTGGGCTATAGCACAGTTGATTTTCAATAAAATTGAATTTTCTAAGAAATGTTTAGAAATAATCGAGCAATCAAAATGAAAATTGTCACAGTAATTACAGGTCCCGAAACCTATTGATAGAGGTATCAACCATCGTAATCGGACCATTTTAGATTTTTGCCGCCCAAAAACTTGTGGGCTATAGCACAGTTGATTTTCAATAAAATTGAATTTTCTAAGAAATGTTTAGAAATAATCGAGCAATCAAAATGAAAATTGTCACAGCAATTACAGGTCCCGAAACCTATTGATAGAGGTATCAACCATCGTAATCGGACCATTTTAGATTTTTGCCGCCCAAAAACTTGTGGGCTATAGCACAGTTGATTTTCAATAAAATTGAATTTTCTAAGAAATGTTTAGAAATAATCGAGCAATCAAAATAAAAATTGTCACAGCAATTACAGGTACCGAAACCTATTGATAGAGGTATCAACCATCGTAATCGGACCATTTTAGATTTTTGGCGCCCAAAAACTTGTGGGCTATAGCACAGTTGATTTTCAATAAAATTGAATTTTCTAAGAAATGTTTAGAAATAATCGAGCAATCAAAATGAAAATTGTCACAGCAATTACAGGTCCCGAAACCTATTGATAGAGGTATCAACCATCGTAATCGGACCATTTTAGATTTTTGCCGCCCAAAAACTTGTGGGCTATAGCACAGTTGATTTTCAATAAAATTGAATTTTCTAAGAAATGTTTAGAAATAATCGAGCAATCAAAATGAAAATTGTCACAGCAATTACAGGTGCCGAAACCTATTGATAGAGGTATCAACCATCGTAATCGGACCATTTTAGATTTTTGCCGCCCAAAAATTTGTGGGCTATAGCACAGTTGATTTTCAATAAAATTGAATTTTCTAAGAAATGTTTAGAAATAATCGAGCAATAAAAATGAAAATTGTCACATCAATTACAGGTCCCAAAACCTATTGATAGAGGTATCAACCATCGTAATCGGACCATTTTAGATTTTTGCCGCCCAAAAACTTGTGGGCTATAGCACAGTTGATTTTCAATAAAATTGAATTTTCTAAGAAATGTTTAGAAATAATCGAGCAATCAAAATAATAATTGTCACAGCAATTACAGGTCCCGAAACCTATTGATAGAGGTATCAACCATCGTAATCGGACCATTTTAGATTTTTGCCGCCCAAAAACTTGTGGGCTATAGCACAGTTGATTTTCAAAACAATTGAATTTTCTAAGAAATGTTTAGAAATAATCGAGCAATCAAAATAAAAATTGTCACAGCAATTACAGGTACCGAAACCTATTGATAGAGGTATCAACCATCGTAATCGGACCATTTTAGATTTTTGGCGCCCAAAAACTTGTGGGCTATAGCACAGTTGATTTTCAATAAAATTGAATTTTCTAAGAAATGTTTAGAAATAATCGAGCAATCAAAATGAAAATTGTCACAGCAATTACAGGTCCCGAAACCTATTGATAGGGGTATCAACCATCGTAATCGGACCATTTTAGATTTTTGCCGCCCAAAAACTTGTGGGCTATAGCACAGTTGAATTTCAATAAAATTGAATTTTCTAAGAAATGTTTAGAAATAATCGAGCAATCAAAATGAAAATTGTCATAGCAATTACAGGTCCCGAAACCTATTGATAGAGGTATCAACCATCGTAATCGGACCATTTTAGATTTTTGCCGCCCAAAAACTTGTGGGCTATAGCACAGTTGATTTTCAATAAAATTGAATTTTCTAAGAAATGTTTAGAAATAATCGAGCAATGAAAATGAAAATTGTCATAGCAATTACAGGTACCGAAACCTATTGATAGAGGTATCAACCATCGTAATCGGACCAGTTTAGATTTTTGCCGCCCAAAAACTTGTGGGCTATAGCACAGTTGATTTTCAATAAAATTGAATTTTCTAATAAATGTTTAGAAATAATCGAGCAATCAAAATGAAAATTGTCACAGCAATTACAGGTACCGAAACCTATTGATAGAGGTATCAACCATCGTAATCGGACCATTTTAGATTTTTGCCGCCCAAAAACATGTGGGCTATAGCACAGTTGATTTTCAATAAAATTGAATTTTCTAAGAAATGTTTAGAAATAATCGAGCAATGAAAATGAAAATTATCACAGCAATTACAGGTACCGAAACCTATTAATAGAGGTATCAACCATCGTAATCGGACCAGTTTAGATTTTTGCCGCCCAAAAACTTGTGGGCTATAGCACAGTTGATTTTCAATAAAATTGAATTTTCTAAGAAATGTTTAGAAATAATCGAGCAATCAAAATGAAAATTGTCACAGCAATTACAGGTCCCGAAACCTATTGATAGAGGTATCAACCATCGTAATCGGACCATTTTAGATTTTTGCCGCCCAAAAACTTGTGGGCTATAGCACAGTTGATTTTCAATAAAATTGAATTTTCTAAGAAATGTTTAGAAATAATCGAGCAATCAAAATAAAAATTGTCACAGCAATTACAGGTACCGAAACCTATTGATAGAGGTATCAACCATCGTAATCGGACCATTTTAGATTTTTGGCGCCCAAAAACTTGTGGGCTATAGCACAGTTGATTTTCAATAAAATTGAATTTTCTAAGAAATGTTTAGAAATAATCGAGCAATCAAAATGAAAATTGTCACAGCAATTACAGGTCCCGAAACCTATTGATAGAGGTATCAACCATCGTAATCGGACCATTTTAGATTTTTGCCGCCCAAAAACTTGTGGGCTATAGCACAGTTGATTTTCAATAAAATTGAATTTTCTAAGAAATGTTTAGAAATAATCGAGCAATCAAAATGAAAATTGTCACAGCAATTACAGGTGCCGAAACCTATTGATAGAGGTATCAACCATCGTAATCGGACCATTTTAGATTTTTGCCGCCCAAAAACTTGTGGGCTATAGCACAGTTGATTTTCAATAAAATTGAATTTTCTAAGAAATGTTTAGAAATAATCGAGCAATCAAAATGAAAATTGTCACATCAATTACAGGTCCCAAAACCTATTGATAGAGGTATCAACCATCGTAATCGGACCATTTTAGATTTTTTCCGCCCAAAAACTTGTGGGCTATAGCACAGTTGATTTTCAATAAAATTGAATTTTCTAAGAAATGTTTAGAAATAATCGAGCAATCAAAATAAAAATTGTCACAGCAATTACAGGTACCGAAACCTATTGATAGAGGTATCAACCATCGTAATCGGACCATTTTAGATTTTTGGCGCCCAAAAACTTGTGGGCTATAGCACAGTTGATTTTCAATAAAATTGAATTTTCTAAGAAATGTTTAGAAATAATCGAGCAATCAAAATGAAAATTGTCACAGCAATTACAGGTACCGAAACCTATTGATAGAGGTATCAACCATCGCAATCGGACAATTTTAGATTTTTGCCGCCCAAAAACTTGTGGGCTATAGCACAGTTGATTTTCAATAAAATTGAATTTTCTAAGAAATGTTTAGAAATAATCGAGCAATCAAAATGGAAATTGTCACATCAATTACAGGTCCCAAAACCTATTGATAGAGGTATCAACCATCGTAATCGGACCATTTTAGATTATTTCCGCCCAAAAACTTGTGGGCTATAGCACAGTTGATTTTCAATAAAATTGAATTTTCTAAGAAATGTTTAGAAATAATCGAGCAATCAAAATAAAAATTGTCACAGCAATTACAGGTACCGAAACCTATTGATAGAGGTATCAACCATCGTAATCGGACCATTTTAGATTTTTGGCGCCCAAAAACTTGTGGGCTATAGCACAGTTGATTTTCAATAAAATTGAATTTTCTAAGAAATGTTTAGAAATAATCGAGCAATCAAAATGAAAATTGTCACAGCAATTACAGGTACCGAAACCTATTGATAGAGGTATCAACCATCGTAATCGGACCATTTTAGATTTTTGCCGCCCAAAAACTTGTGGGCTATAGCACAGTTGATTTTCAATAAAATTGAATTTTCTAAGAAATGTTTAGAAATAATCGAGCAATCAAAATGAAAATTGCCACAGCAATTACAGGTCCCGAAACCTATTGATAGAGGTATCAACCATCGTAATCGGACCATTTTAGATTTTTGCCGCCCAAAAACTTGTGGGCTATAGCACAGTTGATTTTCAATAAAATTGAATTTTCTAAGAAATGTTTAGAAATAATCGAGCAATCAAAATGAAAATTGTCACAGCAATTACAGGTACCGAAACCTATTGATAGAGGTATCAACCATCGTAATCGGACCATTTTAGATTTTTGCCGCCCAAAAACTTGTGGGCTATAGCACAGTTGATTTTCAATAAAATTGAATTTTCTAAGAAATGTTTAGAAATAATCGAGCAATCAAAATGAAAATTGTCACATCAATTACAGGTCCCAAAACCTATTGATAGAGGTATCAACCATCGTAATCGGACCATTTTAGATTTTTTCCGCCCAAAAACTTGTGGGCTATAGCACAGTTGATTTTCAATAAAATTGAATTTTCTAAGAAATGTTTAGAAATAATCGAGCAATCAAAATAAAAATTGTCACAGCAATTACAGGTACCGAAACCTATTGATAGAGGTATCAACCATCGTAATCGGACCATTTTAGATTTTTGGCGCCCAAAAACTTGTGGGCTATAGCACAGTTGATTTTCAATAAAATTGAATTTTCTAAGAAATGTTTAGAAATAATCGAGCAATCAAAATGAAAATTGTCACAGCAATTACAGGTACCGAAACCTATTGATAGAGGTATCAACCATCGTAATCGGACCATTTTAGATTTTTGCCGCCCAAAAACTTGTGGGCTATAGCACAGTTGATTTTCAATAAAATTGAATTTTCTAAGAAATGTTTAGAAATAATCGAGCAATCAAAATGAAAATTGTCACATCAATTACAGGTCCCAAAACCTATTGATAGAGGTATCAACCATCGTAATCGGACCATTTTAGATTTTTTCCGCCCAAAAACTTGTGGGCTATAGCACAGTTGATTTTCAATAAAATTGAATTTTCTAAGAAATGTTTAGAAATAATCGAGCAATCAAAATAAAAATTGTCACAGCAATTACAGGTACCGAAACCTATTGATAGAGGTATCAACCATCGTAATCGGACCATTTTAGATTTTTGGCGCCCAAAAACTTGTGGGCTATAGCACAGTTGATTTTCAATAAAATTGAATTTTCTAAGAAATGTTTAGAAATAATCGAGCAATCAAAATGAAAATTGTCACAGCAATTACAGGTCCCGAAACCTATTGATAGAGGTATCAACCATCGTAATCGGACCATTTTAGATTTTTGCCGCCCAAAAACTTGTGGGCTATAGCACAGTTGATTTTCAATAAAATTGAATTTTCTAAGAAATGTTTAGAAATAATCGAGCAATCAAAATGAAAATTGTCACAGCAATTACAGGTCCCGAAACCTATTGATAGAGGTATCAACCATCGTAAACGGACAATTTTAGATTTTTGCCGCCCAAAAACTTGTGGGCTATAGCACAGTTGATTTTCAATAAAATTGAATTTTCTAAGAAATGTTTAGAAATAATCGAGCAATCAAAATGAAAATTGTCACAGCAATTACAGGTACCGAAACCTATTGATAGAGGTATCAACCATCGTAATCGGACCATTTTAGATTTTTGCCGCCCAAAAACTTGTGGGCTATAGCACAGTTGATTTTCAATAAAATTGAATTTTCTAAGAAATGTTTAGAAATAATCGAGCAATCAAAATGAAAATTGTCACAGCAATTACAGGTCCCGAAACCTATTGATAGAGGTATCAACCATCGTAATCGGACCATTTTAGATTTTAGCCGCCCAAAAACTTGTGGGCTATAGCACAGTTGATTTTCAATAAAATTGAATTTTCTAAGAAATGTTTAGAAATAATCGAGCAATCAAAATGAAAAATGTCACAGCAATTACAGGTACCGAAACCTATTGATAGAGGTATCAACCATCGTAATCGGACCATTTTAGATTTTTGCCGCCCAAAAACTTGTGGGCTATAACACAGTTGATTTTCAATAAAATTGAATTTTCTAAGAAATGTTTAGAAATAATCGAGCAATCAAAATGAAAATTGTCACAGCAATTACAGGTCCCGAAACCTATTGATAGAGGTATCAACCATCGTAATCGGACCATTTTAGATTTTTGCCGCCCAAAAACTTATGGGCTATAGCACAGTTGATTTTCAATAAAATTGAATTTTCTAAGAAATGTTTAGAAATAATCGAGCAATCAAAATAATAATTGTCACAGCAATTACAGGTCCCGAAACCTATTGATAGAGGTATCAACCATCGTAATCGGACCATTTTAGATTTTTGCCGCCCAAAAACTTGTGGGCTATAGCACAGTTGATTTTCAAAACAATTGAATTTTCTAAGAAATGTTTAGAAATAATCGAGCAATCAAAATGAAAATTGTCACAGCAATTACAGGTACCGAAACCTATTGATAGAGGTATCAACCATCGTAATCGGACCATTTTAGATTTTTGCCGCCCAAAAACTTGTGGGCTATAGCACAGTTGATTTTCAATAAAATTGAATTTTCTAAGAAATGTTTAGAAATAATCGAGCAATCAAAATGAAAATTGTCACAGCAATTACAGGTACCGAAACCTATTGATAGAGGTATCAACCATCGTAATCGGACCATTTTAGATTTTTGCCGCCCAAAAACTTGTGGGCTATAGCACAGTTGATTTTCAATAAAATTGAATTTTCTAAGAAATGTTTAGAAATAATCGAGCAATCAAAATGAAAATTGTCACAGCAATTACAGGTCTCGAAACCTATTGATAGAGGTATCAACCATCGTAATCGGACTATTTTAGATTTTTGCCGTCCAAAAACTTGTGGGCATAGCACAGTTGATTTTCAATAAAATTGAATTTTCTAAGAAATGTTTAGAAATAATCGAGCAATCAAAATGAAAATTGTCACAGCAATTACAGGTCCCGAAACCTATTGATAGAGGTATCAACCATCGTAATCGGACCATTTTAGATTTTAGCCGCCCAAAAACTTGTGGGCTATAGCACAGTTGATTTTCAATAAAATTGAATTTTCTAAGAAATGTTTAGAAATAATCGAGCAATCAAAATGAAAATTGTCACAGCAATTACAGGTCCCGAAACCTATTGATAGAGGTATCAACCATCGTAATCGGACCATTTTAGATTTTTGCCGCCCAAAAACTTGTGGGCTATAGCACAGTTGATTTTCAATAAAATTGAATTTTCTAAGAAATGTTTAGAAATAATCGAGCAATCAAAATGAAAATTGTCACAGCAATTACAGGTACCGAAACCTATTGATAGAGGTATCAACCATCGTATTCGGACCATTTTAGATTTTTGCCGCCCAAAAACTTGTGGGCTATAGCACAGTTGATTTTCAATAAAATTGAATTTTCTAATAAATGTTTAGAAATAATCGAGCAATCAAAATGAAAATTGTCACAGCAATTACAGGTACCGAAACCTATTGATAGAGGTATCAACCATCGTAATCGGACCATTTTAGATTTTTGCCGCCCAAAAACATGTGGGCTATAGCACAGTTGATTTTCAATAAAATTGAATTTTCTAAGAAATGTTTAGAAATAATCGAGCAATCAAAATGAAAATTGTCATAGCAATTACAGGTCCCGAAACCTATTGATAGAGGTATCAACCATCGTAATCGGACCATTTTAGATTTTTGCCGCCCAAAAACTTGTGGGCTATAGCACAGTTGATTTTCAATAAAATTGAATTTTCTAAGAAATGTTTAGAAATAATCGAGCAATGAAAATGAAAATTGTCACAGCAATTACAGGTACCGAAACCTATTAATAGAGGTATCAACCATCGTAATCGGACCAGTTTAGATTTTTGCCGCCCAAAAACTTGTGGGCTATAGCACAGTTGATTTTCAATAAAATTGAATTTTCTAATAAATGTTTAGAAATAATCGAGCAATCAAAATGAAAATTGTCACAGCAATTACAGGTACCAAAACCTATTGATAGAGGTATCAACCATCGTAATCAGACCATTTTAGATTTTTGCGCCCAAAAACTTGTGGGCTATAGCACAGTTGATTTTCAATAAAATTGAATTTTCTAAGAAATGTTTAGAAATAATCGAGCAATCAAAATGAAAATTGTCACAGCAATTACAGGTCCCGAAACCTATTGATAGAGGTATCAACCATCGTAATCGGACCATTTTAGATTTTAGCCGCCCAAAAACTTGTGGGCTATAGCACAGTTGATTTTCAATAAAATTCAATTTTCTAAGAAATGTTTAGAAATAATCGAGCAATCAAAATGAAAATTGTCACAGCAATTACAGGTCCCGAAACCTATTGATAGAGGTATCAACCATCATAATCGGACCATTTTAGATTTTTGCCGCCCAAAAACTTGTGGGCTATAGCACAGTTGATTTTCAAAACAATTGAATTTTTTAAGAAATGTTTAGAAATAATCGAGCAATCAAAATGAAAATTGTCACAGCAATTACAGGTCCCGAAACCTATTGATAGAGGTATCAACCATCGTAATCGGACCATTTTAGAGTTTAGCCGCCCAAAAACTTGTGGGCTATAGCACAGTTGATTTTCAATAAAATTGAATTTTCTAAGAAATGTTTAGAAATAATCGAGCAATCAAAATGAAAATTGTCACAGCAATTACAGGTCCCGAAACCTATTGATAGAGGTATCAACAATCGTAATCGGACCATTTTAGATTTTTGCCGCCCAAAAACTTGTGGGCTATAGCACAGTTGATTTTCAATAAAATTGAATTTTCTAAGAAATGTTTAGAAATAATCGAGCAATCAAAATGAAAATTGTCACAGCAATTACAGGTACCGAAATCTATTAATAGAGGTATCAACCATCGTAATCGGACCAGTTTAGATTTTTGCCGCCCAAAAACTTGTGGGCTATAGCACAGTTGATTTTCAATAAAATTGAATTTTCTAATAAATGTTTAGAAATAATCGAGCAATCAAAATGAAAATTGTCACAGCAATTACAGGTCCCGAAACCTATTGATAGAGGTATCAACCATCGTAATCGGACCATTTTAGAGTTTAGCCGCCCAAAAACTTGTGGGCTATAGCACAGTTGATTTTCAATAAAATTGAATTTTCTAAGAAATGTTTAGAAATAATCGAGCAATCAAAATGAAAATTGTCACAGCAATTACAGGTCCCGAAACCTATTGATAGAGGTATCAACAATCGTAATCGGACCAGTTTAGATTTTTGCCGCCCAAAAACATGTGGGCTATAGCACAGTTGATTTTCAATAAAATTGAATTTTCTAAGAAATGTTTAGAAATAATCGAGCAATCAAAATGAAAATTGTCACAGCAATTACAGGTACCGAAACCTATTAATAGAGGTATCAACCATCGTAATCGGACCAGTTTAGATTTTTGCCGCCCAAAAACTTGTGGGCTATAGCACAGTTGATTTTCAATAAAATTGAATTTTCTAATAAATGTTTAGAAATAATCGAGCAATCAAAATGAAAATTGTCACAGCAATTACAGGTACCAAAACCTATTGATAGAGGTATCAACCATCGTAATCAGACCATTTTAGATTTTTGCCGCCCAAAAACTTGTGGGCTATAGCACAGTTGATTTTCAATAAAATTGAATTTTCTAAGAAATGTTTAGAAATAATCGAGCAATCAAAATGAAAATTGTCACAGCAATTACAGGTCCCGAAACCTATTGATAGAGGTGTCAACCATCGTAATCGGACCATTTTAGATTTTTGCCGCCCAAAAACTTGTGGGCTATAGCACAGTTGAATTTCAATAAAATTGAATTTTCTAAGAAATGTTTAGAAATAATCGAGCAATCAAAATGAAAATTGTCATAGCAATTACAGGTCCCGAAACCTATTGATAGAGGTATCAACCATCGTAATCGGACCATTTTAGATTTTTGCCGCCCAAAAACTTGTGGGCTATAGCACAGTTGATTTTCAATAAAATTGAATTTTCTAAGAAATGTTTAGAAATAATCGAGCAATGAAAATGAAAATTGTCACAGCAATTACAGGTACCGAAACCTATTAATAGAGGTATCAACCATCGTAATCGGACCAGTTTAGATTTTTGCCGCCCAAAAACTTGTGGGCTATAGCACAGTTGATTTTCAATAAAATTGAATTTTCTAAGAAATGTTTAGAAATAATCGAGCAATCAAAATGAAAATTGTCACAGCAATTACAGGTACCGAAACCTATTGATAGAGGTATCAACCATCGTAATCGGACCATTTTAGATTTTTGCCGCCCAAAAACATGTGGGCTATAGCACAGTTGATTTTCAATAAAATTGAATTTTCTAAGAAATGTTTAGAAATAATCGAGCAATCAAAATGAAAATTGTCACAGCAATTACAGGTACCGAAACCTATTAATAGAGGTATCAACCATCGTAATCGGACCAGTTTAGATTTTTGCCGCCCAAAAACTTGTGGGCTATAGCACAGTTGATTTTCAATAAAATTGAATTTTCTAATAAATGTTTAGAAATAATCGAGCAATCAAAATGAAAATTGTCACAGCAATTACAGGTACCAAAACCTATTGATAGAGGTATCAACCATCGTAATCAGACCATTTTAGATTTTTGCCGCCCAAAAACTTGTGGGCTATAGCACAGTTGAATTTCAATAAAATTGAATTTTCTAAGAAATGTTTAGAAATAATCGAGCAATCAAAATGAAAATTGTCATAGCAATTACAGGTCCCGAAACCTATTGATAGAGGTATCAACCATCGTAATCGGACCATTTTAGATTTTTGCCGCCCAAAAACTTGTGGGCTATAGCACAGTTGATTTTCAATAAAATTGAATTTTCTAAGAAATGTTTAGAAATAATCGAGCAATGAAAATGAAAATTGTCACAGCAATTACAGGTACCGAAACCTATTAATAGAGGTATCAACCATCGTAATCGGACCAGTTTAGATTTTTGCCGCCCAAAAACTTGTGGGCTATAGCACAGTTGATTTTCAATAAAATTGAATTTTCTAATAAATGTTTAGAAATAATCGAGCAATCAAAATGAAAATTGTCACAGCAATTACAGGTACCGAAACCTATTGATAGAGGTATTAACCATCATAATCGGACCATTTTAGATTTTTGCCGCCCAAAAACATGTGGGCTATAGCACAGTTGATTTTCAATAAAATTGAATTTTCTAAGAAATGTTTAGAAATAATCGAGCAATCAAAATGAAAATTGTCACAGCAATTACAGGTCCCGAAACCTATTGATAGAGGTATCAACCATCGTAATCGGACCATTTTAGATTTTTGCCGCCCAAAAACTTGTGGGCTATAGCACAGTTGATTTTCAATAAAATTGAATTTTCTAAGAAATGTTTAGAAATAATCGAGCAATCAAAATGAAAATTGTCACAGCAATTACAGGTCTCGAAACCTATTGATAGAAGTATCAACCATCGTAATCGGACTATTTTAGATTTTTGCCGCCCAAAAACTTGTGGGCTATATATAGCACAGTTGATTTTCAATAAAATTGAATTTTCTAAGAAATGTTTAGAAATAATAGAGCAATTAAAATGAAAATTGTCACAACAATTACAGGTCCCGAAACCTATTGATAGAGGTATCAACCATCGTAATCGGACCATTTTAGATTTTTGCCGCCCAAAAACTTGTGGGCTATAGCACAGTTGATTTTCAATAAAATTGAATTTTCTAAGAAATGTTTAGAAATAATCGAGCAATCAAAATGAAAATTGTCACAACAATTACAGGTCCCGAAACCTATTGATAGAGGTATCAACCATCGTAATCGGACCATTTTAGATTTTTGCCGCCCAAAAACTTGTGGGCTATAGCACAGTTGATTTTCAATAAAATTGAATTTTCTAAGAAATGTTTAGAAATAATCGAGCAATCAAAATGAAAATTGTCACAGCAATTACAGGTACCGAAACCTATTGATAGAGGTATCAACCATCGTAATCGGACCATTTTAGATTTTTGCCGCCCAAAAACTTGTGGGCTATAGCACAGTTGATTTTCAATAAAATTGAATTTTCTAAGAAATGTTTAGAAATAATCGAGCAATCAAAATGAAAATTGTCACAGC
The DNA here is from genome assembly GCA_958295665.1 of Tipula vernalis. NCBI lineage: Eukaryota > Metazoa > Arthropoda > Insecta > Diptera > Tipulidae > Tipula > Tipula vernalis. The sequence goes on along the minus strand of OY282559.1, from coordinate 13,169,900 downwards.
AATTACAGGTACCGAAACCTATTAATAGAGGTATCAACCATTGTAATCGGACCAGTTTAGATTTTTGCCGCCCAAAAACTTGTGGGCTATAGCACAGTTGATTTTCAATAAAATTGAATTTTCTAAGAAATGTTTAGAAATAATCGAGCAATCAAAATGAAAATTGTCACAGCAATTACAGGTACCGAAACCTATTGATAGAGGTATCAACCATCGTAATCGGACCATTTTAGATTTTTGCCGCCCAAAAACTTGTGGGCTATAGCACAGTTGATTTTCAATAAAATTGAATTTTCTAAGAAATGTTTAGAAATAATCGAGCAATCAAAATGAAAATTGTCACATCAATTACAGGTCCCAAAACCTATTGATAGAGGTATCAACCATCGTAATCGGACCATTTTAGATTTTTGCCGCCCAAAAACTTGTGGGCTATAGCACAGTTGATTTTCAATAAAATTGAATTTTCTAAGAAATGTTTAGAAATAATCGAGCAATCAAAATGAAAATTGTCACAACAATTACAGGTACCGAAACCTATTGATAGAGGTATCAACCATCGTAATCGGACCATTTTAGATTTTTGCCGCCCAAAAACTTGTGGGCTATAGCACAGTTGATTTTCAATAAAATTGAATTTTCTAAGAAATGTTTAGAAATAATCGAGCAATCAAAATGAAAATTGTCACAGCAATTACAGGTCCCGAAACCTATTGATAGAGGTATCAACCATCGTAATCGGACCATTTTAGATTTTTGCCGCCCAAAAACTTGTGGGCTATAGCACAGTTGATTTTCAATAAAATTGAATTTTCTAAGAAATGTTTAGAAATAATCGAGCAATCAAAATGAAAATTGTCAAAGCAATTACAGGTACCGAAACCTATTGATAGAGGTATCAACCATCGTAATCGGACCATTTTAGATTTTTGCCGCCCAAAAACTTGTGGGCTATAGCACAGTTGATTTTCAATAAAATTGAATTTTCTAAGAAATGTTTAGAAATATTCGAGCAATCAAAATGAAAATTGTCACAGCAATTACAGGTCCCGAAACCTATTGATAGAGGTATCAACCATCGTAATCGGACCATTTTAGATTTTTGCCGCCCAAAAACTTGTGGGCTATAGCACAGTTGATTTTCAATAAAATTGAATTTTCTAAGAAATGTTTAGAAATAATCGAGCAATCAAAATGAAAATTGTCACAACAATTACAGGTCCCGAAACCTATTGATAGAGGTATCAACCATCGTAATCGGACCATTTTAGATTTTTGCCGCCCAAAAACTTGTGGGCTATAGCACAGTTGATTTTCAATAAAATTGAATTTTCTAAGAAATGTTTAGAAATAATCGAGCAATCAAAATGAAAATTGTCAAAGCAATTACAGGTACCGAAACCTATTGATAGAGGTATCAACCATCGTAATCGGACCATTTTAGATTTTTGCCGCCCAAAAACTTGTGGGCTATAGCACAGTTGATTTTCAATAAAATTGAATTTTCTAAGAAATGTTTAGAAATAATCGAGCAATCAAAATGAAAATTGTCACAGCAATTACAGGTACCGAAACCTATTAATAGAGGTATCAACCATCGTAATCGGACCAGTTTAGATTTTTTCCGCCCAAAAACTTGTGGGCTATAGCACAGTTGATTTTCAATAAAATTGAATTTTCTAAGAAATGTTTAGAAATAATCGAGCAATCAAAATGAAAATTGTCACAGCAATTACAGGTACCGAAACCTATTGATAGAGGTATCAACCATCGTAATCGGACCATTTTAGATTTTTGCCGCCCAAAAACTTGTGGGCTATAGCACAGTTGATTTTCAATAAAATTGAATTTTCTAAGAAATGTTTAGAAATAATCGAGCAATCAAAATAAAGATTGTCACAGCAATTACAGGTACCGAAACCTATTGATAGAGGTATCAACCATCGTAATCGGACCATTTTAGATTTTTGCCGCCCAAAAACTTGTGGGCTATAGCACAGTTGATTTTCAATAAAATTGAATTTTCTAAAAAATGTTTAGAAATAATCGAGCAATCAAAATGAAAATTGTCACAACAATTACAGGTCCCGAAACCTATTGATAGAGGTATCAACCATCGTAATCGGACCATTTTAGATTTTTGCCGCCCAAAAACTTGTGGGCTATAGCACAGTTGATTTTCAATAAAATTGAATTTTCTAAGAAATGTTTAGAAATAATCGAGCAATCAAAATGAAAATTGTCACAGCAATTACAGGTCTCGAAACCTATTGATAGAGGTATCAACCATCGTAATCGGACTATTTTAGATTTTTGCCGCCCAAAAACTTGTGGGCTATAGCACAGTTGATTTTCAATAAAATTGAATTTTCTAAGAAATGTTTAGAAATAATAGAGCAATTAAAATGAAAATTGTCACAACAATTACAGGTCCCGAAACCTATTGATAGAGGTATCAACCATCGTAATCGGACCATTTTAGATTTTTACCGCCCAAAAACTTGTGGGCTATAGCACAGTTGATTTTCAATAAAATTGAATTTTCTAAGAAATGTTTAGAAATATTCGAGCAATCAAAATGAAAATTGTCACAGCAATTACAGGTCCCGAAACCTATTGATAGAGGTATCAACCATCGTAATCGGACCATTTTAGATTTTTGCCGCCCAAAAACTTGTGGGCTATAGCACAGTTGTTTTTCAATAAAATTGAATTTTCTAAGAAATGTTTAGAAATAATCGAGCAATCAAAATGAAAATTGTCACAACAATTACAGGTACCGAAACCTATTGATAGAGGTATCAACCATCGTAATCGGACCATTTTAGATTTTTGCCGCCCAAAAACTTGTGGGCTATAGCACAGTTGATTTTCAATAAAATTGAATTTTCTAAGAAATGTTTAGAAATAATCGAGCAATCAAAATGAAAATTGTCAAAGCAATTACAGGTACCGAAACCTATTGATAGAGGTATCAACCATCGTAATCGGACCATTTTAGATTTTTGCCGCCCAAAAACTTGTGGGCTATAGCACAGTTGATTTTCAATAAAATTGAATTTTCTAAGAAATGTTTAGAAATAATCGAGCAATCAAAATGAAAATTGTCACAGCAATTACAGGTCCCGAAACCTATTGATAGAGGTATCAACCATCGTAATCGGACCATTTTAGATTTTAGCCGCCCAAAATCTTGTGGGCTATAGCACAGTTGATTTTCAATAAAATTGAATTTTCTAGCAAATGTTTAGAAATAATCGAGCAATCAAAATAAAAATTGTCACAGCAATTACAGGTACCGAAACCTATTGATAGAGGTATCAACCATCGTAATCGGACCATTTTAGATTTTTGCCGCCCAAAAACTTGTGGGCCATAGCACAGTTGATTTTCAATAAAATTGAATTTTCTAAGAAATGTTTAGAAATAATCGAGCAATCAAAATGAAAATTGTCACATCAATTACAGGTCCCAAAACCTATTGATAGAGGTATCAACCATCGTAATCGGACCATTTTAGATTTTTGCCGCCCAAAAACTTGTGGGCTATAGCACAGTTGATTTTCAATAAAATTGAATTTTCTAAGAAATGTTTAGAAATAATCGAGCAATCAAAATGAAAATTGTCACAGCAATTACAGGTACCGAAACCTATTAATAGAGGTATCAACCATCGTAATCGGACCAGTTTAGATTTTTGCCGCCCAAAAACTTGTGGGCAGTTGATAGCACAGTTGATTTTCAATAAAATTGAATTTTCTAATAAATGTTTAGAAATAATCGAGCAATCAAAATGAAAATTGTCACAGCAATTACAGGTACCGAAACCTATTGATAGAGGTATCAACCATCGTAATCAGACCATTTTAGATTTTTGCCGCCCAAAAACTTGTGGGCTATAGCACAGTTGATTTTCAATAAAATTGAATTTTCTAAGAAATGTTTAGAAATAATCGAGCAATCAAAATGAAAATTGTCACAGTAATTACAGGTCCCGAAACCTATTGATAGAGGTATCAACCATCGTAATCGGACTATTTTAGATTTTTGCCGCCCAAAAACTTGTGGGCTATAGCACAGTTGATTTTCAATAAAATTGAATTTTCTAAGAAATGTTTAGAAATAATCGAGCAATCAAAATGAAAATTGTCACAGCAATTACAGGTACCGAAACCTATTGATAGAGGTATCAACCATCGTAATCGGACCATTTTAGATTTTTACCGCCCAAAAACTTGTGGGCTATAGCACAGTTGATTTTCAATAAAATTGAATTTTCTAAGAAATGTTTAGAAATAATCGAGCAATCAAAATGAAAATTGTCACAGCAATTACAGGTACCGAAACCTATTGATAGAGGTATCAACCATCGTAATCGGACCATTTTAGATTTTTGACGCCCAAAAACTTGTGGGCTATAGCACAGTTGATTTTCAATAAAATTGAATTTTCTAAGAAATGTTTAGAAATAATCGAGCAATCAAAATGAAAATTGTCACAGCAATTACAGGTACCGAAACCTATTGATAGAGGTATCAACCATCGTAATCGGACCATTTTAGATTTTTACCGCCCAAAAACTTGTGGGCTATAGCACAGTTGATTTTCAATAAAATTGAATTTTCTAAGAAATGTTTAGAAATAATCGAGCAATCAAAATGAAAATTGTCACAGCAATTACAGGTCCCGAAACCTATTGATAGAGGTATCAACCATCGTAATCGGACCATTTTAGATTTTTGCCGCGTAAAAACTTGTGGGCTATAGCACAGTTGATTTTCAATAAAATTGAATTTTCTAAGAAATGTTTAGAAATAATCGAGCAATCAAAATGAAAATTGTCACAACAATTACAGGTCCCGAAACCTATTGATAGAGGTATCAACCATCGTAATCGGACCATTTTAGATTTTTGCCGCCCAAAAACTTGTGGGCTATAGCACAGTTGATTTTCAATAAAATTGAATTTTCTAAGAAATGTTTAGAAATAATCGAGCAATCAAAATGAAAATTGTCATAGCAATTACAGGTCCCGAAACCTATTGATAGAGGTATCAACCATCGTAATCGGACCATTTTAGATTTTTGCCGCCCAAAAACTTGTGGGCTATAGCACAGTTGATTTTCAATAAAATTGAATTTTCTAAGAAATGTTTAGAAATAATCGAGCAATGAAAATGAAAATTGTCACAGCAATTACAGGTACCGAAACCTATTAATAGAGGTATCAACCATCGTAATCGGACCAGTTTAGATTTTTGCCGCCCAAAAACTTGTGGGCTATAGCACAGTTGATTTTCAATAAAATTGAATTTTCTAAGAAATGTTTAGAAATAATCGAGCAATCAAAATGAAAATTGTCACAACAATTACAGGTACCGAAACCTATTGATAGAGGTATCAACCATCGTAATCGGACCATTTTAGATTTTTGCCGCCCAAAAACTTGTGGTCTATAGCACAGTTGATTTTCAATAAAATTGAATTTTCTAAGAAATGTTTAGAAATAATCGAGCAATCAAAATGAAAATTGTCACAGCAATTACAGGTCCCGAAACCTATTGATAGAGGTATCAACCATCGTAATCGGACCATTTTAGATTTTTGCCGCCCAAAAACTTGTGGGCTATAGCACAGTTGATTTTCAATAAAATTGAATTTTCTAAGAAATGTTTAGAAATAATCGAGCAATCAAAATGAAAATTGTCAAAGCAATTACAGGTACCGAAACCTATTGATAGAGGTATCAACCATCGTAATCGGACCATTTTAGATTTTTGCCGCCCAAAAACTTGTGGGCTATAGCACAGTTGATTTTCAATAAAATTGAATTTTCTAAGAAATGTTTAGAAATAATCGAGCAATCAAAATGAAAATTGTCACAGCAATTACAGGTCCCGAAACCTATTGATAGAGGTATCAACCATCGTAATCGGACCATTTTAGATTTTAGCCGCCCAAAATCTTGTGGGCTATAGCACAGTTGATTTTCAATAAAATTGAATTTTCTAACAAATGTTTAGAAATAATCGAGCAATCAAAATGAAAATTGTCACAACAATTACAGGTCCCGAAACCTATTGATAGAGGTATCAACCATCGTAATCGGACCATTTTAGATTTTTGCCGCCCAAAAACTTGTGGGCTATAGCACAGTTGATTTTCAATAAAATTGAATTTTCTAAGAAATGTTTAGAAATAATCGAGCAATCAAAATAAAAATTGTCACAGCAATTACAGGTACCGAAACCTATTGATAGAGGTATCAACCATCGTAATCGGACCATTTTAGATTTTTGCCGCCCAAAAACTTGTGGGCCATAGCACAGTTGATTTTCAATAAAATTGAATTTTCTATGAAATGTTTAGAAATAATCGAGCAATCAAAATGAAAATTGTCACATCAATTACAGGTCCCAAAACCTATTGATAGAGGTATCAACCATCGTAATCGGACCATTTTAGATTTTTGCCGCCCAAAAACTTGTGGGCTATAGCACAGTTGATTTTCAATAAAATTGAATTTTCTAAGAAATGTTTAGAAATAATCGAGCAATCAAAATGAAAATTGTCACAGCAATTACAGGTACCGAAACCTATTAATAAAGGTATCAACCATCGTAATCGGACCAGTTTAGATTTTTGCCGCCCAAAAACTTGTGGGCAGTTGATAGCACAGTTGATTTTCAATAAAATTGAATTTTCTAATAAATGTTTAGAAATAATCGAGCAATCAAAATGAAAATTGTCACAGCAATTACAGGTACCGAAACCTATTGATAGAGGTATCAACCATCGTAATCAGACCATTTTAGATTTTTGCCGCCCAAAAACTTGTGGGCTATAGCACAGTTGATTTTCAATAAAATTGAATTTTCTAAGAAATGTTTAGAAATAATCGAGCAATCAAAATGAAAATTGTCACAGTAATTACAGGTCCCGAAACCTATTGATAGAGGTATCAACCATCGTAATCGGACCATTTTAGATTTTTGCCGCCCAAAAACTTGTGGGCTATAGCACAGTTGATTTTCAATAAAATTGAATTTTCTAAGAAATGTTTAGAAATAGTCGATCAATCAAAATGAAAATTGTCACAGCAATTACAGGTACCGAAACCTATTGATAGAGGTATCAACCATCGTAATCGGACCATTTTAGATTTTTACCGCCCAAAAACTTGTGGGCTATAGCACAGTTGATTTTCAATAAAATTGAATTTTCTAAGAAATGTTTAGAAATAATCGAGCAATCAAAATGAAAATTGTCACAGCAATTACAGGTACCGAAACCTATTGATAGAGGTATCAACCATCGTAATCGGACCATTTTAGATTTTTGACGCCCAAAAACTTGTGGGCTATAACACAGTTGATTTTCAATAAAATTGAATTTTCTAAGAAATGTTTAGAAATAATCGAGCAATCAAAATGAAAATTGTCACAGCAATTACAGGTACCGAAACCTATTGATAGAGGTATCAACCATCGTAATCGGACCATTTTAGATTTTTACCGCCCAAAAACTTGTGGGCTATAGCACAGTTGATTTTCAATAAAATTGAATTTTCTAAGAAATGTTTAGAAATAATCGAGCAATCAAAATGAAAATTGTCACAGCAATTACAGGTACCGAAACCTATTGATAGAGGTATCAACCATCGTAATCGGACCATTTTAGATTTTTGCCGCGTAAAAACTTGTGGGCTATAGCACAGTTGATTTTCAATAAAATTGAATTTTCTAAGAAATGTTTAGAAATAATCGAGCAATCAAAATGAAAATTGTCACAACAATTACAGGTACCGAAACCTATTGATAGAGGTATCAACCATCGTAATCGGACCATTTTAGATTTTTGCCGCCCAAAAACTTGTGGGCTATAGCACAGTTGATTTTCAATAAAATTGAATTTTCTAAGAAATGTTTAGAAATAATCGAGCAATCAAAATGAAAATTGTCATAGCAATTACAGGTCCCGAAACCTATTGATAGAGGTATCAACCATCGTAATCGGACCATTTTAGATTTTTGCCGCCCAAAAACTTGTGGGCTATAGCACAGTTGATTTTCAATAAAATTGAATTTTCTAAGAAATGTTTAGAAATAATCGAGCAATGAAAATGAAAATTGTCACAGCAATTACAGGTACCGAAACCTTTTAATAGAGGTATCAACCATCGTAATCGGACCAGTTTAGATTTTTGCCGCCCAAAAACTTGTGGGCTATAGCACAGTTGATTTTCAATAAAATTGAATTTTCTAATAAATGTTTAGAAATAATCGAGCAATCAAAATGAAAATTGTCACAGCAATTACAGGTACCGAAACCTATTGATAGAGGTATCAACCATCGTAATCGGACCATTTTAGATTTTTACCGCCCAAAAACTTGTGGGCTATAGCACAGTTGATTTTCAATAAAATTGAATTTTCTAAGAAATGTTTAGAAATATTCGAGCAATCAAAATGAAAATTGTCACAGCAATTACAGGTCCCGAAACCTATTGATAGAGGTATCAACCATCGTAATCGGACCATTTTAGATTTTTGCCGCCCAAAAACTTGTGGGCTATAGCACAGTTGATTTTCAATAAAATTGAATTTTCTAAGAAATGTTTAGAAATAATCGAGCAATCAAAATGAAAATTGTCACAACAATTACAGGTCCCGAAACTTATTGATAGAGGTATCAACCATCGTAATCGGACCATTTTAGATTTTTGCCGCCCAAAAACTTGTGGGCTATAGCACAGTTGATTTTCAATAAAATTGAATTTTCTAAGAAATGTTTAGAAATAATCGAGCAATCAAAATGAAAATTGTCAAAGCAATTACAGGTACCGAAACCTATTGATAGAGGTATCAACCATCGTAATCGGACCATTTTAGATTTTTGCCGCCCAAAAACTTGTGGGCTATAGCACAGTTGATTTTCAATAAAATTGAATTTTCTAAGAAATGTTTAGAAATAATCGAGCAATCAAAATGAAAATTGTCACAGCAATTACAGGTACCGAAACCTATTAATAGAGGTATCAACCATCGTAATCGGACCAGTTTAGATTTTTGCCGCCCAAAAACTTGTGGGCTATAGCACAGTTGATTTTCAATAAAATTGAATTTTCTAAGAAATGTTTAGAAATAATCGAGCAATCAAAATGAAAATTGTCACAGCAATTACAGGTACCGAAACCTATTGATAGAGGTATCAACCATCGTAAACGGACAATTTTAGATTTTTGCCGCCCAAAAACTTGTGGGCTATAGCACAGTTGATTTTCAATAAAATTGAATTTTCTAAGAAATGTTTAGAAATAATCGAGCAATCAAAATGAAAATTGTCACATCAATTACAGGTCCCAAAACCTATTGATAGAGGTATCAACCATCGTAATCGGACCATTTTAGATTTTTGCCGCCCAAAAACTTGTGGGCTATAGCACAGTTGATTTTCAATAAAATTGAATTTTCTAAGAAATGTTTAGAAATAATCGAGCAATCAAAATGAAAATTGTCACAACAATTACAGGTCCCGAAACCTATTGATAGAGGTATCAACCATCGTAATCGGACCATTTTAGATTTTTGCCGCCCAAAAACTTGTGGGCTATAGCACAGTTGATTTTCAATAAAATTGAATTTTCTAAGAAATGTTTAGAAATAATCGAGCAATCAAAATGAAAATTGTCAAAGCAATTACAGGTACCGAAACCTATTGATAGAGGTATCAACCATCGTAATCGGACCATTTTAGATTTTTGCCGCCCAAAAACTTGTGGGCTATAGCACAGTTGATTTTCAATAAAATTGAATTTTCTAAGAAATGTTTAGAAATAATCGAGCAATCAAAATGAAAATTGTCACAGCAATTACAGGTCCCGAAACCTATTGATAGAGGTATCAACCATCGTAATCGGACCATTTTAGATTTTTGCCGCCCAAAAACTTGTGGGCTATAGCACAGTTGATTTTCAATAAAATTGAATTTTCTAAGAAATGTTTAGAAATAATCGAGCAATCAAAATGAAAATTGTCACAGCAATTACAGGTACCGAAACCTATTGATAGAGGTATCAACCATCGTAATCGGACCATTTTAGATTTTTGCCGCCCAAAAACTTGTGGGCTATAGCACAGTTGATTTTCAATAAAATTGAATTTTCTAAGAAATGTTTAGAAATAATCGAGCAATCAAAATGAAAATTGTCACATCAATTACAGGTCCCAAAACCTATTGATAGAGGTATCAACCACCGTAAACGGACAATTCTAGATTTTTGCCGCCCAAAAACTTGTGGGCTATAGCACAGTTGATTTTCAATAAAATTGAATTTTCTAAGAAATGTTTAGAAATAATCGAGCAATCAAAATGAAAATTGTCAAAGCAATTACAGGTACCGAAACCTATTGATAGAGGTATCAACCATCGTAATCGGACCATTTTAGATTTTTGCCGCCCAAAAACTTGTGGGCTATAGCACAGTTGATTTTCAATAAAATTGAATTTTCTAAGAAATGTTTAGAAATAATCGAGCAATCAAAATAAAGATTGTCACAGCAATTACAGGTACCGAAACCTATTGATAGAGGTATCAACCATCGTAATCGGACCATTTTAGATTTTTGCCGCCCAAAAACTTGTGGGCTATAGCACAGTTGATTTTCAATAAAATTGAATTTTCTAAGAAATGTTTAGAAATAATCGAGCAATCAAAATGAAAATTGTCACATCAATTACAGGTCCCAAAACCTATTGATAGAGGTATCAACCACCGTAAACGGACAATTCTAGATTTTTGCCGCCCAAAAACTTGTGGGCTATAGCACAGTTGATTTTCAATAAAATTGAATTTTCTAAGAAATGTTTAGAAATAATCGAGCAATCAAAATGAAAATTGTCACAACAATTACAGGTCCCGAAACCTATTGATAGAGGTATCAACCATCGTAATCGGACCATTTTAGATTTTTGCCGCCCAAAAACTTGTGGGCTATAGCACAGTTGATTTTCAATAAAATTGAATTTTCTAAGAAATGTTTAGAAATAATCGAGCAATCAAAATAAAAATTGTCACAGCAATTACAGGTACCGAAACCTATTGATAGAGGTATCAACCATCGTAATCGGACCATTTTAGATTTTTGCCGCCCAAAAATTTGTGGGCCATAGCACAGTTGATTTTCAATAAAATTGAATTTTCTAAGAAATGTTTAGAAATAATCGAGCAATCAAAATGAAAATTGTCACATCAATTACAGGTCCCAAAACCTATTGATAGAGGTATCAACCATCGTAATCGGACCATTTTAGATTTTTGCCGCCCAAAAACTTGTGGGCTATAGCACAGTTGATTTTCAATAAAATTGAATTTTCTAAGAAATGTTTAGAAATAATCGAGCAATCAAAATAAAGATTGTCACAGCAATTACAGGTACCGAAACCTATTGATAGAGGTATCAACCATCGTAATCGGACCAGTTTAGATTTTTGCCGCCCAAAAACTTGTGGGCTATAGCACAGTTGATTTTCAATAAAATTGAATTTTCTAAGAAATGTTTAGAAATAATCGAGCAATCAAAATGAAAATTGTCACAGCAATTACAGGTACCGAAACCTATTGATAGAGGTATCAACCATCGTAATCGGACCATTTTAGATTTTTGCCGCCCAAAAACTTGTGGGCTATAGCACAGTTGATTTTCAATAAAATTGAATTTTCTAAGAAATGTTTAGAAATAATCGAGCAATCAAAATAAAGATTGTCACAGCAATTACAGGTACCGAAACCTATTGATAGAGGTATCAACCATCGTAATCGGACCATTTTAGATTTTTGCCGCCCAAAAACTTGTGGGCTATAGCACAGTTGATTTTCAATAAAATTGAATTTTCTAAGAAATGTTTAGAAATAATCGAGCAATCAAAATGAAAATTGTCACATCAATTACAGGTCCCAAAACCTATTGATAGAGGTATCAACCATCGTAAACGGACAATTCTAGATTTTTGCCGCCCAAAAACTTGTGGGCTATAGCACAGTTGATTTTCAATAAAATTGAATTTTCTAAGAAATGTTTAGAAATATTCGAGCAATCAAAATGAAAATTGTCACAGCAATTACAGGTCCCGAAACCTATTGATAGAGGTATCAACCATCGTAATCGGACCAGTTTAGATTTTTGCCGCCCAAAAACTTGTGGGCTATAGCACAGTTGATTTTCAATAAAATTGAATTTTCTAAGAAATGTTTAGAAATAATCGAGCAATCAAAATGAAAATTGTCACAGCAATTACAGGTACCGAAACCTATTGATAGAGGTATCAACCATCGTAATCGGACCATTTTAGATTTTTGCCGCCCAAAAACTTGTGGGCCATAGCACAGTTGATTTTCAATAAAATTGAATTTTCTAAGAAATGTTTAGAAATAATCGAGCAATCAAAATGAAAATTGTCACATCAATTACAGGTCCCAAAACCTATTGATAGAGGTATCAACCACCGTAAACGGACAATTCTAGATTTTTGCCGCCCAAAAACTTGTGGGCTATAGCACAGTTGATTTTCAATAAAATTGAATTTTCTAAGAAATGTTTAGAAATAATCGAGCAATCAAAATAAAAATTGTCACAGCAATTACAGGTACCGAAACCTATTGATAGAGGTATCAACCATCGTAATCGGACCATTTTAGATTTTTGCCGCCCAAAAATTTGTGGGCCATAGCACAGTTGATTTTCAATAAAATTGAATTTTCTAAGAAATGTTTAGAAATAATCGAGCAATCAAAATGAAAATTGTCACATCAATTACAGGTCCCAAAACCTATTGATAGAGGTATCAACCATCGTAATCGGACCATTTTAGATTTTTGCCGCCCAAAAACTTGTGGGCTATAGCACAGTTGATTTTCAATAAAATTGAATTTTCTAAGAAATGTTTAGAAATAATCGAGCAATCAAAATAAAGATTGTCACAGCAATTACAGGTACCGAAACCTATTGATAGAGGTATCAACCATCGTAATCGGACCAGTTTAGATTTTTGCCGCCCAAAAACTTGTGGGCTATAGCACAGTTGATTTTCAATAAAATTGAATTTTCTAAGAAATGTTTAGAAATAATCGAGCAATCAAAATGAAAATTGTCACATCAATTACAGGTCCCAAAACCTATTGATAGAGGTATCAACCATCGTAATCGGACCATTTTAGATTTTTGCCGCCCAAAAACTTGTGGGCTATAGCACAGTTGATTTTCAATAAAATTGAATTTTCTAAGAAATGTTTAGAAATAATCGAGCAATCAAAATAAAGATTGTCACAGCAATTACAGGTACCGAAACCTATTGATAGAGGTATCAACCATCGTAATCGGACCAGTTTAGATTTTTGCCGCCCAAAAACTTGTGGGCTATAGCACAGTTGATTTTCAATAAAATTGAATTTTCTAAGAAATGTTTAGAAATAATCGAGCAATCAAAATGAAAATTGTCACAGCAATTACAGGTCCCGAAACCTATTGATAGAGGTATCAACCATCGTAATCGGACCATTTTAGATTTTTGCCGCCCAAAAACTTGTGGGCTATAGCACAGTTGATTTTCAATAAAATTGAATTTTCTAAGAAATGTTTAGAAATAATCGAGCAATCAAAATGAAAATTGTCACAGCAATTACAGGTACCGAAACCTATTGATAGAGGTATCAACCATCGTAATCGGACCATTTTAGATTTTTGCCGCCCAAAAACTTGTGGGCTATAGCACAGTTGATTTTCAATAAAATTGAATTTTCTAAGAAATGTTTAGAAATATTCGAGCAATCAAAATGAAAATTGTCACAGCAATTACAGGTCCCGAAACCTATTGATAGAGGTATCAACCATCGTAATCGGACCAGTTTAGATTTTTGCCGCCCAAAAACTTGTGGGCTATAGCACAGTTGATTTTCAATAAAATTGAATTTTCTAAGAAATGTTTAGAAATAATCGAGCAATCAAAATGAAAATTGTCACAGCAATTACAGGTACCGAAACCTATTGATAGAGGTATCAACCATCGTAATCGGACCATTTTAGATTTTTGCCGCCCAAAAACTTGTGGGCCATAGCACAGTTGATTTTCAATAAAATTGAATTTTCTAAGAAATGTTTAGAAATAATCGAGCAATCAAAATGAAAATTGTCACATCAATTACAGGTCCCAAAACCTATTGATAGAGGTATCAACCACCGTAAACGGACAATTCTAGATTTTTGCCGCCCAAAAACTTGTGGGCTATAGCACAGTTGATTTTCAATAAAATTGAATTTTCTAAGAAATGTTTAGAAATAATCGAGCAATCAAAATAAAAATTGTCACAGCAATTACAGGTACCGAAACCTATTGATAGAGGTATCAACCATCGTAATCGGACCATTTTAGATTTTTGCCGCCCAAAAATTTGTGGGCCATAGCACAGTTGATTTTCAATAAAATTGAATTTTCTAAGAAATGTTTAGAAATAATCGAGCAATCAAAATGAAAATTGTCACATCAATTACAGGTCCCAAAACCTATTGATAGAGGTATCAACCATCGTAATCGGACCATTTTAGATTTTTGCCGCCCAAAAACTTGTGGGCTATAGCACAGTTGATTTTCAATAAAATTGAATTTTCTAAGAAATGTTTAGAAATAATCGAGCAATCAAAATAAAGATTGTCACAGCAATTACAGGTACCGAAACCTATTGATAGAGGTATCAACCATCGTAATCGGACCAGTTTAGATTTTTGCCGCCCAAAAACTTGTGGGCTATAGCACAGTTGATTTTCAATAAAATTGAATTTTCTAAGAAATGTTTAGAAATAATCGAGCAATCAAAATGAAAATTGTCACAGCAATTACAGGTACCGAAACCTATTGATAGAGGTATCAACCATCGTAATCGGACCATTTTAGATTTTTGCCGCCCAAAAACTTGTGGGCTATAGCACAGTTGATTTTCAATAAAATTGAATTTTCTAAGAAATGTTTAGAAATATTCGAGCAATCAAAATGAAAATTGTCACAGCAATTACAGGTCCCGAAACCTATTGATAGAGGTATCAACCATCGTAATCGGACCATTTTAGATTTTTGCCGCCCAAAAACTTGTGGGCTATAGCACAGTTGATTTTCAATAAAATTGAATTTTCTAAGAAATGTTTAGAAATAATCGAGCAATCAAAATGAAAATTGTCACAACAATTACAGGTCCCGAAACCTATTGATAGAGGTATCAACCATCGTAATCGGACCATTTTAGATTTTTACCGCCCAAAAACTTGTGGGCTATAGCACAGTTGATTTTCAATAAAATTGAATTTTCTAAGAAATGTTTAGAAATATTCGAGCAATCAAAATGAAAATTGTCACAGCAATTACAGGTCCCGAAACCTATTGATAGAGGTATCAACCATCGTAATCTTACCATTTTAGATTTTTGCCGCCCAAAAACTTGTGGGCTATAGCACAGTTGATTTTCAATAAAATTGAATTTTCTAAGAAATGTTTAGAAATAATCGAGCAATCAAAATGAAAATTGTCACAGCAATTACAGGTACCGAAACCTATTAATAGAGGTATCAACCATCGTAATCGGACCAGTTTAGATTTTTGCCGCCCAAAAACTTGTGGGCTATAGCACAGTTGATTTTCAATAAAATTGAATTTTCTAAGAAATGTTTAGAAATAATCGAGCAATCAAAATGAAAATTGTCACAGCAATTACAGGTACCGAAACCTATTGATAGAGGTATCAACCATCGTAATCGGACCATTTTAGATTTTTGCCGCCCAAAAACTTGTGGGCTATAGCACAGTTGATTTTCAATAAAATTGAATTTTCTAAGAAATGTTTAGAAATAATCGAGCAATCAAAATAAAGATTGTCACAGCAATTACAGGTACCGAAACCTATTGATAGAGGTATCAACCATCGTAATCGGACCATTTTAGATTTTTGCCGCCCAAAAACTTGTGGGCTATAGCACAGTTGATTTTCAATAAAATTGAATTTTCTAAGAAATGTTTAGAAATAATCGAGCAATCAAAATGAAAATTGTCACATCAATTACAGGTCCCAAAACCTATTGATAGAGGTATCAACCACCGTAAACGGACAATTCTAGATTTTTGCCGCCCAAAAACTTGTGGGCTATAGCACAGTTGATTTTCAATAAAATTGAATTTTCTAAGAAATGTTTAGAAATAATCGAGCAATCAAAATGAAAATTGTCACAACAATTACAGGTCCCGAAACCTATTGATAGAGGTATCAACCATCGTAATCGGACCATTTTAGATTTTTGCCGCCCAAAAACTTGTGGGCTATAGCACAGTTGATTTTCAATAAAATTGAATTTTCTAAGAAATGTTTAGAAATAATCGAGCAATCAAAATAAAAATTGTCACAGCAATTACAGGTCCCGAAACCTATTGATAGAGGTATCAACCATCGTAATCGGACCATTTTAGATTTTTGCCGCCCAAAAACTTGTGGGCTATAGCACAGTTGATTTTCAATAAAATTGAATTTTCTAAGAAATGTTTAGAAATAATCGAGCAATCAAAATAAAGATTGTCACAGCAATTACAGGTACCGAAACCTATTGATAGAGGTATCAACCATCGTAATCGGACCATTTTAGATTTTTGCCGCCCAAAAATTTGTGGGCCATAGCACAGTTGATTTTCAATAAAATTGAATTTTCTAAGAAATGTTTAGAAATAATCGAGCAATCAAAATGAAAATTGTCACATCAATTACAGGTCCCAAAACCTATTGATAGAGGTATCAACCATCGTAATCGGACCATTTTAGATTTTTGCCGCCCAAAAACTTGTGGGCTATAGCACAGTTGATTTTCAATAAAATTGAATTTTCTAAGAAATGTTTAGAAATAATCGAGCAATCAAAATGAAAATTGTCACAGCAATTACAGGTCCCGAAACCTATTGATAGAGGTATCAACCATCGTAATCGGACCATTTTAGATTTTTGCCGCCCAAAAACTTGTGGGCTATAGCACAGTTGATTTTCAATAAAATTGAATTTTCTAAGAAATGTTTAGAAATAATCGAGCAATCAAAATAAAGATTGTCACAGCAATTACAGGTACCGAAACCTATTGATAGAGGTATCAACCATCGTAATCGGACCATTTTAGATTTTTGCCGCCCAAAAATTTGTGGGCCATAGCACAGTTGATTTTCAATAAAATTGAATTTTCTAAGAAATGTTTAGAAATAATCGAGCAATCAAAATGAAAATTGTCACATCAATTACAGGTCCCAAAACCTATTGATAGAGGTATCAACCATCGTAATCGGACCATTTTAGATTTTTGCCGCCCAAAAACTTGTGGGCTATAGCACAGTTGATTTTCAATAAAATTGAATTTTCTAAGAAATGTTTAGAAATAATCGAGCAATCAAAATAAAGATTGTCACAGCAATTACAGGTACCGAAACCTATTGATAGAGGTATCAACCATCGTAATCGGACCAGTTTAGATTTTTGCCGCCCAAAAACTTGTGGGCTATAGCACAGTTGATTTTCAATAAAATTGAATTTTCTAAGAAATGTTTAGAAATAATCGAGCAATCAAAATGAAAATTGTCACATCAATTACAGGTCCCAAAACCTATTGATAGAGGTATCAACCATCGTAATCGGACCATTTTAGATTTTTGCCGCCCAAAAACTTGTGGGCTATAGCACAGTTGATTTTCAATAAAATTGAATTTTCTAAGAAATGTTTAGAAATATTCGAGCAATCAAAATGAAAATTGTCACAGCAATTACAGGTCCCGAAACCTATTGATAGAGGTATCAACCATCGTAATCGGACCATTTTAGATTTTTGCCGCCCAAAAACTTGTGGGCTATAGCACAGTTGATTTTCAATAAAATTGAATTTTCTAAGAAATGTTTAGAAATAATCGAGCAATCAAAATGAAAATTGTCACAACAATTACAGGTCCCGAAACCTATTGATAGAGGTATCAACCATCGTAATCGGACCATTTTAGATTTTTACCGCCCAAAAACTTGTGGGCTATAGCACAGTTGATTTTCAATAAAATTGAATTTTCTAAGAAATGTTTAGAAATATTCGAGCAATCAAAATGAAAATTGTCACAGCAATTACAGGTCCCGAAACCTATTGATAGAGGTATCAACCATCGTAATCTTACCATTTTAGATTTTTGCCGCCCAAAAACTTGTGGGCTATAGCACAGTTGATTTTCAATAAAATTGAATTTTCTAAGAAATGTTTAGAAATAATCGAGCAATCAAAATGAAAATTGTCACAGCAATTACAGGTACCGAAACCTATTAATAGAGGTATCAACCATCGTAATCGGACCAGTTTAGATTTTTGCCGCCCAAAAACTTGTGGGCTATAGCACAGTTGATTTTCAATAAAATTGAATTTTCTAAGAAATGTTTAGAAATAATCGAGCAATCAAAATGAAAATTGTCACAGCAATTACAGGTACCGAAACCTATTGATAGAGGTATCAACCATCGTAATCGGACCATTTTAGATTTTTGCCGCCCAAAAACTTGTGGGCTATAGCACAGTTGATTTTCAATAAAATTGAATTTTCTAAGAAATGTTTAGAAATAATCGAGCAATCAAAATAAAGATTGTCACAGCAATTACAGGTACCGAAACCTATTGATAGAGGTATCAACCATCGTAATCGGACCATTTTAGATTTTTGCCGCCCAAAAACTTGTGGGCTATAGCACAGTTGATTTTCAATAAAATTGAATTTTCTAAGAAATGTTTAGAAATAATCGAGCAATCAAAATGAAAATTGTCACATCAATTACAGGTCCCAAAACCTATTGATAGAGGTATCAACCACCGTAAACGGACAATTCTAGATTTTTGCCGCCCAAAAACTTGTGGGCTATAGCACAGTTGATTTTCAATAAAATTGAATTTTCTAAGAAATGTTTAGAAATAATCGAGCAATCAAAATGAAAATTGTCACAACAATTACAGGTCCCGAAACCTATTGATAGAGGTATCAACCATCGTAATCGGACCATTTTAGATTTTTGCCGCCCAAAAACTTGTGGGCTATAGCACAGTTGATTTTCAATAAAATTGAATTTTCTAAGAAATGTTTAGAAATAATCGAGCAATCAAAATAAAAATTGTCACAGCAATTACAGGTACCGAAACCTATTGATAGAGGTATCAACCATCGTAATCGGACCATTTTAGATTTTTGCCGCCCAAAAACTTGTGGGCCATAGCACAGTTGATTTTCAATAAAATTGAATTTTCTAAGAAATGTTTAGAAATAATCGAGCAATCAAAATGAAAATTGTCACATCAATTACAGGTCCCAAAACCTATTGATAGAGGTATCAACCACCGTAAACGGACAATTCTAGATTTTTGCCGCCCAAAAACTTGTGGGCTATAGCACAGTTGATTTTCAATAAAATTGAATTTTCTAAGAAATGTTTAGAAATAATCGAGCAATCAAAATAAAAATTGTCACAGCAATTACAGGTACCGAAACCTATTGATAGAGGTATCAACCATCGTAATCGGACCATTTTAGATTTTTGCCGCCCAAAAATTTGTGGGCCATAGCACAGTTGATTTTCAATAAAATTGAATTTTCTAAGAAATGTTTAGAAATAATCGAGCAATCAAAATGAAAATTGTCACATCAATTACAGGTCCCAAAACCTATTGATAGAGGTATCAACCATCGTAATCGGACCATTTTAGATTTTTGCCGCCCAAAAACTTGTGGGCTATAGCACAGTTGATTTTCAATAAAATTGAATTTTCTAAGAAATGTTTAGAAATAATCGAGCAATCAAAATAAAGATTGTCACAGCAATTACAGGTACCGAAACCTATTGATAGAGGTATCAACCATCGTAATCGGACCAGTTTAGATTTTTGCCGCCCAAAAACTTGTGGGCTATAGCACAGTTGATTTTCAATAAAATTGAATTTTCTAAGAAATGTTTAGAAATAATCGAGCAATCAAAATGAAAATTGTCACAGCAATTACAGGTACCGAAACCTATTGATAGAGGTATCAACCATCGTAATCGGACCATTTTAGATTTTTGCCGCCCAAAAACTTGTGGGCTATAGCACAGTTGATTTTCAATAAAATTGAATTTTCTAAGAAATGTTTAGAAATAATCGAGCAATCAAAATAAAGATTGTCACAGCAATTACAGGTACCGAAACCTATTGATAGAGGTATCAACCATCGTAATCGGACCATTTTAGATTTTTGCCGCCCAAAAACTTGTGGGCTATAGCACAGTTGATTTTCAATAAAATTGAATTTTCTAAGAAATGTTTAGAAATAATCGAGCAATCAAAATGAAAATTGTCACAGCAATTACAGGTACCGAAACCTATTGATAGAGGTATCAACCATCGTAATCGGACCATTTTAGATTTTTGCCGCCCAAAAACTTGTGGGCTATAGCACAGTTGATTTTCAATAAAATTGAATTTTCTAAGAAATGTTTAGAAATAATCGAGCAATCAAAATGAAAATTGTCACAGCAATTACAGGTACCGAAACCTATTGATAGAGGTATCAACCATCGTAATCGGACCATTTTAGATTTTTGCCGCCCAAAAACTTGTGGGCTATAGCACAGTTGATTTTCAATAAAATTGAATTTTCTAAGAAATGTTTAGAAATAATCGAGCAATCAAAATAAAGATTGTCACAGCAATTACAGGTACCGAAACCTATTGATAGAGGTATCAACCATCGTAATCGGACCATTTTAGATTTTTGCCGCCCAAAAACTTGTGGGCTATAGCACAGTTGATTTTCAATAAAATTGAATTTTCTAAGAAATGTTTAGAAATAATCGAGCAATCAAAATGAAAATTGTCACAACAATTACAGGTCCCGAAACCTATTGATAGAGGTATCAACCATCGTAATCGGACCATTTTAGATTTTTGCCGCCCAAAAACTTGTGGGCTATAGCACAGTTGATTTTCAATAAAATTGAATTTTCTAAGAAATGTTTAGAAATAATCGAGCAATCAAAATAAAAATTGTCACAGCAATTACAGGTACCGAAACCTATTGATAGAGGTATCAACCATCGTAATCGGACCATTTTAGATTTTTGCCGCCCAAAAACTTGTGGGCCATAGCACAGTTGATTTTCAATAAAATTGAATTTTCTAAGAAATGTTTAGAAATAATCGAGCAATCAAAATGAAAATTGTCACATCAATTACAGGTCCCAAAACCTATTGATAGAGGTATCAACCATCGTAATCGGACCATTTTAGATTTTTGCCGCCCAAAAACTTGTGGGCTATAGCACAGTTGATTTTCAATAAAATTGAATTTTCTAAGAAATGTTTAGAAATAATCGAGCAATCAAAATGAAAATTGTCACAGCAATTACAGGTACCGAAACCTATTAATAGAGGTATCAACCATCGTAATCGGACCAGTTTAGATTTTTGCCGCCCAAAGACTTGTGGGCAGTTGATAGCACAGTTGATTTTCAATAAAATTGAATTTTCTAAGAAATGTTTAGAAATAATCGAGCAATCAAAATGAAAATTGTCACAGCAATTACAGGTACCGAAACCTATTGATAGAGGTATCAACCATCGTAATCAGACCATTTTAGATTTTTGCCGCCCAAAAACTTGTGGGCTATAGCACAGTTGATTTTCAATAAAATTGAATTTTCTAAGAAATGTTTAGAAATAATCGAGCAATCAAAATGAAAATTGTCACAGTAATTACAGGTACCGAAACCTATTGATAGAGGTATCAACCATCGTAATCCGACCATTTTAGATTTTTGCCGCCCAAAAACTTGTGGGCTATAGCACAGTTGATTTTCAATAAAATTGAATTTTCTAAGAAATGTTTAGAAATAATCGAGCAATCAAAATGAAAATTGTCACAGCAATTACAGGTACCGAAACCTATTGATAGAGGTATCAACCATCGTAATCGGACCATTTTAGATTTTTGCCGCCCAAAAACTTGTGGGCTATAGCACAGTTGATTTTCAATAAAATTGAATTTGCTAAGAAATGTTTAGAAATAATCGAGCAATCAAAATGAAAATTGTCACAGCAATTACAGGTACCGAAACCTATTGATAGAGGTATCAACCATCGTAATCGGACCATTTTAGATTTTTGACGCCCAAAAACTTGTGGGCTATAGCACAGTTGATTTTCAATAAAATTGAATTTTCTAAGAAATGTTTAGAAATAATCGAGCAATCAAAATGAAAATTGTCACAGCAATTACAGGTACCGAAACCTATTGATAGAGGTATCAACCATCGTAATCGGACCATTTTAGATTTTTACCGCCCAAAAACTTGTGGGCTATAGCACAGTTGATTTTCAATAAAATTGAATTTTCTAAGAAATGTTTAGAAATAATCGAGCAATCAAAATGAAAATTGTCACAGCAATTACAGGTACCGAAACCTATTGATAGAGGTATCAACCATCGTAATCGGACCATTTTAGATTTTTGCCGCGTAAAAACTTGTGGGCTATAGCACAGTTGATTTTCAATAAAATTGAATTTTCTAAGAAATGTTTAGAAATAATCGAGCAATCAAAATGAAAATTGTCACAACAATTACAGGTCCCGAAACCTATTGATAGAGGTATCAACCATCGTAATCGGACCATTTTAGATTTTTGCCGCCCAAAAACTTGTGGGCTATAGCACAGTTGATTTTCAATAAAATTGAATTTTCTAAGAAATGTTTAGAAATAATCGAGCAATCAAAATGAAAATTGTCATAGCAATTACAGGTCCCGAAACCTATTGATAGAGGTATCAACCATCGTAATCGGACCATTTTAGATTTTTGCCGCCCAAAAACTTGTGGGCTATAGCACAGTTGATTTTCAATAAAATTGAATTTTCTAAGAAATGTTTAGAAATAATCGAGCAATGAAAATGAAAATTGTCACAGCAATTACAGGTACCGAAACCTATTAATAGAGGTATCAACCATCGTAATCGGACCAGTTTAGATTTTTGCCGCCCAAAAACTTGTGGGCTATAGCACAGTTGATTTTCAATAAAATTGAATTTTCTAATAAATGTTTAGAAATAATCGAGCAATCAAAATGAAAATTGTCACAGCAATTACAGGTACCGAAACCTATTGATAGAGGTATCAACCATCGTAATCGGACCATTTTAGATTTTTGCCGCCCAAAAACATGTGGGCTATAGCACAGTTGATTTTCAATAAAATTGAATTTTCTAAGAAATGTTTAGAAATAATCGAGCAATGAAAATGAAAATTGTCACAGCAATTACAGGTACCGAAACCTATTGATAGAGGTATCAACCATCGTAATCAGACCATTTTAGATTTTTGCCGCCCAAAAACTTGTGGGCTATAGCACAGTTGATTTTCAATAAAATTGAATTTTCTAAGAAATGTTTAGAAATAATCGAGCAATCAAAATGAAAATTGTCACAGCAATTACAGGTCCCGAAACCTATTGATAGAGGTATCAACCATCGTAATCGGACCATTTTAGATTTTTGCCGCCCAAAAACATGTGGGCTATAGCACAGTTGATTTTCAATAAAATTGAATTTTCTAAGAAATGTTTAGAAATAATCGAGCAATGAAAATGAAAATTGTCACAGCAATTACAGGTACCGAAACCTATTGATAGAGGTATCAACCATCGTAATCAGACCATTTTAGATTTTTGCCGCCCAAAAACTTGTGGGCTATAGCACAGTTGATTTTCAATAAAATTGAATTTTCTAAGAAATGTTTAGAAATAATCGAGCAATCAAAATGAAAATTGTCACAGCAATTACAGGTCCCGAAACCTATTGATAGAGGTATCAACCATCGTAATCGGACCATTTTAGATTTTTGCCGCCCAAAAACTTGTGGGCTATAGCACAGTTGATTTTCAATAAAATTGAATTTTCTAAGAAATGTTTAGAAATAATCGAGCAATCAAAATAATAATTGTCACAGCAATTACAGGTCCCGAAACCTATTGATAGAGGTATCAACCATCGTAATCGGACCATTTTAGATTTTTGCCGCCCAAAAACTTGTGGGCTATAGCACAGTTGATTTTCAAAACAATTGAATTTTCTAAGAAATGTTTAGAAATAATCGAGTAATCAAAATGAAAATTGTCACAGCAATTACAGGTACCGAAACCTATTGATAGAGGTATCAACCATCGTAATCGGACCATTTTAGATTTTTGCCGCCCAAAAACTTGTGGGCTATAGCACAGTTGATTTTCAATAAAATTGAATTTTCTAAGAAATGTTTAGAAATAATCGAGCAATCAAAATGAAAATTGTCATAGCAATTACAGGTACCGAAACCTATTGATAGAGGTATCAACCATCGTAATCGGACCATTTTAGATTTTTGCCGCCCAAAAACTTGTGGGCTATAGCACAGTTGATTTTCAATAAAATTGAATTTTCTATGAAATGTTTAGAAATAATCGAGCAATGAAAATGAAAATTGTCACAACAATTACAGGTCCCGAAACCTATTGATAGAGGTATCAACCATCGTAATCGGACCATTTTAGATTTTTGCCGCCCAAAAACTTGTGGTATAGCACAGTTGATTTTCAATAAAATTGAATTTTCTAAGAAATGTTTAGAAATAATCGAGCAATCAAAATGAAAATTGTCACAACAATTACAGGTCCCGAAACCTATTGATAGAGGTATCAACCATCGTAATCGGACCATTTTAGATTTTTGCCGCCCAAAAACTTGTGGGCTATAGCACAGTTGATTTTCAATAAAATTGAATTTTCTAAGAAATGTTTAGAAATAATCGAGCAATCAAAATGAAAATTGTCACAGCAATTACAGGTCTCGAAACCTATTGATAGAGGTATCAACCATCGTAATCGGACTATTTTAGATTTTTGCCGTCCAAAAACTTGTGGGCTATAGCACAGTTGATTTTCAATAAAATTGAATTTTCTAAGAAATGTTTAGAAATAATCGAGCAATCAAAATGAAAATTGTCACAGCAATTACAGGTCCCGAAACCTATTAATAGAGGTATCAACCATCGTAATCGGACCATTTTAGATTTTAGCCGCCCAAAAACTTGTGGGCTATAGCACAGTTGATTTTCAATAAAATTGAATTTTCTAAGAAATGTTTAGAAATAATCGAGCAATCAAAATGAAAATTGTCACAACAATTACAGGTCCCGAAACCTATTGATAGAGGTATCAACCATCGTAATCGGACCATTTTAGATTTTTACCGCCCAAAAACTTGTGGGCTATAGCACAGTTGATTTTCAATAAAATTGAATTTTCTAAGAAATGTTTAGAAATAATCGAGCAAACAAAATGAAAATTGTCACAGCAATTACAGGTACCGAAACCTATTGATAGAGGTATCAACCATCGTAATCGGACCATTTTAGATTTTTGCCGCCCAAAAACTTGTGGGCTATAGCACAGTTGATTTTCAATAAAATTGAATTTTCTAAGAAATGTTTAGAAATAATCGAGCAATCAAAATGAAAATTGTCACAGCAATTACAGGTACCGAAACCTATTAATAGAGGTATCAACCATCGTAATCGGACCAGTTTAGATTTTTGCCGCCCAAAAACTTGTGGGCTATAGCACAGTTGATTTTCAATAAAATTGAATTTTCTAAGAAATGTTTAGAAATAATCGAGCAATCAAAATAAAAATTGTCACAGCAATTACAGGTACCGAAACCTATTGATAGAGGTATCAACCATCGTAATCGGACCATTTTAGATTTTTGCCGCCCAAAAACTTGTGGGCTATAGCACAGTTGATTTTCAATAAAATTGAATTTTCTAAGAAATGTTTAGAAATAATCGAGCAATGAAAATGAAAATTGTCACAGCAATTACAGGTCCCGAAACCTATTGATAGAGGTATCAACCATCGTAATCGGACCATTTTAGATTTTTGCCGCCCAAAAACTTGTGGGCTATAGCACAGTTGATTTTCAATAAAATTGAATTTTCTAAGAAATGTTTAGAAATAATCGAGCAATCAAAATAAAAATTGTCACAGCAATTACAGGTACCGAAACCTATTGATAGAGGTATCAACCATCGTAATCGGACCATTTTAGATTTTTGCCGCCCAAAAACTTGTGGGCTATAGCACAGTTGATTTTCAATAAAATTGAATTTTCTAAGAAATGTTTAGAAATAATCGAGCAATCAAAATAAAAATTGTCACAGCAATTACAGGTACCGAAACCTATTGATAGAGGTATCAACCATCGTAATTGGACCATTTTAGATTTTTGCCGCCTAAAAGCTTGTGGGCTATAGCACAGTTGATTTTCAATAAAATTGAATTTTCTAAGAAATGTTTAGAAATAATCGAGCAATGAAAATGAAAATTGTCACAGCAATTACAGGTCCCAAAACCTATTGATAGAGGTATCAACCATCGTAATCGGACCATTTTAGATTTTTGCCGCCCAAAAACTTGTGGGCTATAGCACAGTTGATTTTCAATAAAATTGAATTTTCTAAGAAATGTTTAGAAATAATCGAGCAATCAAAATGAAAATTGTCACAGCAATTACAGGTACCGAAACCTATTGATAGAGGTATCAACCATCGTAATCGGACCATTTTAGATTTTTGCCGCCCAAAAACTTGTGGGCTATAGCACAGTTGATTTTCAATAAAATTGAATTTTCTAAGAAATGTTTAGAAATAATCGAGCAATCAAAATGAAAATTGTCACAGTAATTACAGGTCCCGAAACCTATTGATAGAGGTATCAACCATCGTAATCGGACCATTTTAGATTTTTGCCGCCCAAAAACTTGTGGGCTATAGCACAGTTGATTTTCAATAAAATTGAATTTTCTAAGAAATGTTTAGAAATAATCGAGCAATCAAAATGAAAATTGTCACAGCAATTACAGGTACCGAAACCTATTGATAGAGGTATCAACCATCGTAATCGGACCATTTTAGATTTTTGCCGCCCAAAAACTTGTGGGCTATAGCACAGTTGATTTTCAATAAAATTGAATTTTCTAAGAAATGTTTAGAAATAATCGAGCAATCAAAATGAAAATTGTCACAGCAATTACAGGTCCCGAAACCTATTGATAGAGGTATCAACCATCGTAATCGGACCATTTTAGATTTTTGACGCCCAAAAACTTGTGGGCTATAGCACAGTTGATTTTCAATAAAATTGAATTTTCTAAGAAATGTTTAGAAATAATCGAGCAATCAAAATGAAAATTGTCACAGCAATTACAGGTACCGAAACCTATTGATAGAGGTATCAACCATCGTAATCGGACCATTTTAGATTTTTACCGCCCAAAAACTTGTGGGCTATAGCACAGTTGATTTTCAATAAAATTGAATTTTCTAAGAAATGTTTAGAAATAATCGAGCAATCAAAATGAAAATTGTCACAGCAATTACAGGTACCGAAACCTATTGATAGAGGTATCAACCATCGTAATCGGACCATTTTAGATTTTTGCCGCGTAAAAACTTGTGGGCTATAGCACAGTTGATTTTCAATAAAATTGAATTTTCTAAGAAATGTTTAGAAATAATCGAGCAATCAAAATGAAAATTGTCACAACCATTACAGGTCCCGAAACCTATTGATAGAGGTATCAACCATCGTAATCGGACCATTTTAGATTTTTGCCGCCCAAAAACTTGTGGGCTATAGCACAGTTGATTTTCAATAAAATTGAATTTTCTAAGAAATGTTTAGAAATAATCGAGCAATCAAAATGAAAATTGTCATAGCAATTACAGGTCCCGAAACCTATTGATAGAGGTATCAACCATCGTAATCGGACCATTTTAGATTTTTGCCGCCCAAAAACTTGTGGGCTATAGCACAGTTGATTTTCAATAAAATTGAATTTTCTAAGAAATGTTTAGAAATAATCGAGCAATGAAAATGAAAATTGTCACAGCAATTACAGGTACCGAAACCTATTAATAGAGGTATCAACCATCGTAATCGGACCAGTTTAGATTTTTGCCGCCCAAAAACTTGTGGGCTATAGCACAGTTGATTTTCAATAAAATTGAATTTTCTAATAAATGTTTAGAAATAATCGAGCAATCAAAATGAAAATTGTCACAGCAATTACAGGTACCGAAACCTATTGATAGAGGTATCAACCATCGTAATCGGACCATTTTAGATTTTTGCCGCCCAAAAACATGTGGGCTATAGCACAGTTGATTTTCAATAAAATTGAATTTTCTAAGAAATGTTTAGAAATAATCGAGCAATGAAAATGAAAATTGTCACAGCAATTACAGGTACCGAAACCTATTGATAGAGGTATCAACCATCGTAATCAGACCATTTTAGATTTTTGCCGCCCAAAAACTTGTGGGCTATAGCACAGTTGATTTTCAATAAAATTGAATTTTCTAAGAAATGTTTAGAAATAATCGAGCAATCAAAATGAAAATTGTCACAGCAATTACAGGTCCCGAAACCTATTGATAGAGGTATCAACCATCGTAATCGGACCATTTTAGATTTTTGCCGCCCAAAAACTTGTGGGCTATAGCACAGTTGATTTTCAATAAAATTGAATTTTCTAAGAAATGTTTAGAAATAATCGAGCAATCAAAATAATAATTGTCACAGCAATTACAGGTCCCGAAACCTATTGATAGAGGTATCAACCATCGTAATCGGACCATTTTAGATTTTTGCCGCCCAAAAACTTGTGGGCTATAGCACAGTTGATTTTCAAAACAATTGAATTTTCTAAGAAATGTTTAGAAATAATCGAGTAATCAAAATGAAAATTGTCACAGCAATTACAGGTACCGAAACCTATTGATAGAGGTATCAACCATCGTAATCGGACCATTTTAGATTTTTGCCGCCCAAAAACATGTGGGCTATAGCACAGTTGATTTTCAATAAAATTGAATTTTCTAAGAAATGTTTAGAAATAATCGAGCAATCAAAATGAAAATTGTCACAGCAATTACAGGTACCGAAACCTATTGATAGAGGTATCAACCATCGTAATCGGACCATTTTAGATTTTTGCCGCCCAAAAACTTGTGGGCTATAGCACAGTTGATTTTCAATAAAATTGAATTTTCTATGAAATGTTTAGAAATAATCGAGCAATGAAAATGAAAATTGTCACAACAATTACAGGTCCCGAAACCTATTGATAGAGGTATCAACCATCGTAATCGGACCATTTTAGATTTTTGCCGCCCAAAAACTTGTGGGCTATAGCACAGTTGATTTTCAATAAAATTGAATTTTCTAAGAAATGTTTAGAAATAATCGAGCAATCAAAATGAAAATTGTCACAACAATTACAGGTCCCGAAACCTATTGATAGAGGTATCAACCATCGTAATCGGACCATTTTAGATTTTTGCCGCCCAAAAACTTGTGGGCTATAGCACAGTTGATTTTCAATAAAATTGAATTTTCTAAGAAATGTTTAGAAATAATCGAGCAATCAAAATGAAAATTGTCACAGCAATTACAGGTCTCGAAACCTATTGATAGAGGTATCAACCATCGTAATCGGACTATTTTAGATTTTTGCCGTCCAAAAACTTGTGGGCTATAGCACAGTTGATTTTCAATAAAATTGAATTTTCTAAGAAATGTTTAGAAATAATCGAGCAATCAAAATGAAAATTGTCACAGCAATTACAGGTCCCGAAACCTATTAATAGAGGTATCAACCATCGTAATCGGACCATTTTAGATTTTAGCCGCCCAAAAACGTGTGGGCTATAGCACAGTTGATTTTCAATAAAATTGAATTTTCTAAGAAATGTTTAGAAATAATCGAGCAATCAAAATGAAAATTGTCACAGCAATTACAGGT
Source organism: Tipula vernalis (assembly GCA_958295665.1). NCBI lineage: Eukaryota > Metazoa > Arthropoda > Insecta > Diptera > Tipulidae > Tipula > Tipula vernalis. Next base: position 13,139,951 of record OY282559.1, on the reverse strand, counting down.
ACCGAAACCTATTGATAGAGGTATCAACCATCGTAATCGGAGCATTTTAGATTTTTGCCGCCCAAAAACTTGTGGGCTATAGCACAGTTGATTTTCAATAAAATTGAATTTTCTAAGAAATGTTTAGAAATAATCGAGCAATGAAAATGAAAATTGTCACAGCAATTACAGGTACCGAAACCTATTAATAGAGGTATCAACCATCGTAATCGGACCAGTTTAGATTTTTGCCGCCCAAAAACTTGTGGGCTATAGCACAGTTGATTTTCAATAAAATTGAATTTTCTAAGAAATGTTTAGAAATAATCGAGCAATCAAAATAAAAATTGTCACAGCAATTACAGGTACCGAAACCTATTGATAGAGGTATCAACCATCGTAATCGGACCATTTTAGATTTTTGCCGCCCAAAAACTTGTGGGCTATAGCACAGTTGATTTTCAATAAAATTGAATTTTCTAAGAAATGTTTAGAAATAATCGAGCAATGAAAATGAAAATTGTCACAGCAATTACAGGTCCCGAAACCTATTGATAGAGGTATCAACCATCGTAATCGGACCATTTTAGATTTTTGCCGCCCAAAAACTTGTGGGCTATAGCACAGTTGATTTTCAATAAAATTGAATTTTCTAAGAAATGTTTAGAAATAATCGAGCAATCAAAATGAAAATTGTCACAGCAATTACAGGTACCGAAACCTATTGATAGAGGTATCAACCATCGTAATCGGACCATTTTAGATTTTTGCCGCCCAAAAACTTGTGGGCTATAGCACAGTTGATTTTCAATAAAATTGAATTTTCTAAGAAATGTTTAGAAATAATCGAGCAATCAAAATGAAAATTGTCACAGCAATTACAGGTACCGAAACCTATTGATAGAGGTATCAACCATCGTAATTGGACCATTTTAGATTTTTGCCGCCTAAAAACTTGTGGGCTATAGCACAGTTGATTTTCAATAAAATTGAATTTTCTAAGAAATGTTTAGAAATAATCGAGCAATGAAAATGAAAATTGTCACAGCAATTACAGGTCCCGAAACCTATTGATAGAGGTATCAACCATCGTAATCGGACCATTTTAGATTTTTGCCGCCCAAAAACTTGTGGGCTATAGCACAGTTGATTTTCAATAAAATTGAATTTTCTAAGAAATGTTTAGAAATAATCGAGCAATCAAAATAAAAATTGTCACAGCAATTACAGGTACCGAAACCTATTGATAGAGGTATCAACCATCGTAATCGGACCATTTTAGATTTTTGCCGCCCAAAAACTTGTGGGCTATAGCACAGTTGATTTTCAATAAAATTGAATTTTCTAAGAAATGTTTAGAAATAATCGAGCAATCAAAATGAAAATTGTCACAGCAATTACAGGTACCGAAACCTATTGATAGAGGTATCAACCATCGTAATCGGACCATTTTAGATTTTTACCGCCCAAAAACTTGTGGGCTATAGCACAGTTGATTTTCAATAAAATTGAATTTTCTAAGAAATGTTTAGAAATAATCCAGCAATCAAAATGAAAATTGTCACAGCAATTACAGGTACCGGAACCTATTGATAGAGGTATCAACCATCGTAATCGGACCATTTTAGATTTTTACCGCCCAAAAACTTGTGGGCTATAGCACAGTTGATTTTTAATAAAATTGAATTTTCTAAGAAATATTTAGAAATAAACGAGCAATCAAAATGAAAATTGTCACAGCAATTACAGGTACCGAAACCTATTGATAGAGGTATCAACCATCGTAATCGGACCATTTTAGATTTTTGCCGCCCAAAAACTTGTGGGCTATAGCACAGTTGATTTTCAATAAAATTGAATTTTCTAAGAAATGTTTAGAAATAATCGAGTAATCAAAATGAAAATTGTCACAGCAATTACAGGTACCGAAACCTATTGATAGAGGTATCAACCATCGTAATCGGACCATTTTAGATTTTTGCCGCCCAAAAACTTGTGGGCTATAGCACAGTTGATTTTCAATAAAATTGAATTTTCTAAGAAATGTTTAGAAATAATCGAGCAATCAAAATGAAAATTGTCACAGCAATTACAGGTACCGAAACCTATTGATAGAGGTATCAACCATCGTAATCGGACCATTTTAGATTTTTGCCGCCCAAAAACTTGTGGGCTATAGCACAGTTGATTTTCAATAAAATTGAATTTTCTAAGAAATGTTTAGAAATAATCGAGCAATCAAAATGAAAATTGTCACAGCAATTACAGGTACCGAAACCTATTGATAGAGGTATCAACCATCGTAATCGGACCATTTTAGATTTTTGCCGCCCAAAAACTTGTGGGCTATAGCACAGTTGATTTTCAATAAAATTGAATTTTCTAAGAAATGTTTAGAAATAATCGAGTAATCAAAATGAAAATTGTCACAGCAATTACAGGTACCGAAACCTATTGATAGAGGTATCAACCATCGTAATCGGACCATTTTAGATTTTTGCCGCCCAAAAACTTGTGGGCTATAGCACAGTTGATTTTCAATAAAATTGAATTTTCTAAGAAATGTTTAGAAATAATCGAGCAATGAAAATGAAAATTGTCACAGCAATTACAGGTCCCGAAACCTATTGATAGAGGTATCAACCATCGTAATCGGACCATTTTAGATTTTTGCCGCCCAAAAACTTGTGGGCTATAGCACAGTTGATTTTCAATAAAATTGAATTTTCTAAGAAATGTTTAGAAATAATCGAGCAATCAAAATAAAAATTGTCACAGCAATTACAGGTACCGAAACCTATTGATAGAGGTATCAACCATCGTAATCGGACCATTTTAGATTTTTGCCGCCCAAAAACTTGTGGGCTATAGCACAGTTGATTTTCAATAAAATTGAATTTTCTAAGAAATGTTTAGAAATAATCGAGCAATCAAAATGAAAATTGTCACAGCAATTACAGGTACCGAAACCTATTGATAGAGGTATCAACCATCGTAATTGGACCATTTTAGATTTTTGCCGCCTAAAAACTTGTGGGCTATAGCACAGTTGATTTTCAATAAAATTGAATTTTCTAAGAAATGTTTAGAAATAATCGAGCAATAAAAATGAAAATTGTCACAGCAATTACAGGTCCCGAAACCTATTGATAGAGGTATCAACCATCGTAATCGGACCATTTTAGATTTTTGCCGCCCAAAAACTTGTGGGCTATAGCACAGTTGATTTTCAATAAAATTGAATTTTCTAAGAAATGTTTAGAAATAATCGAGCAATCAAAATGAAAATTGTCACAGCAATTACAGGTACCGAAACCTATTGATAGAGGTATCAACCATCGTAATCGGACCATTTTAGATTTTTGCCGCCCAAAAACTTGTGGGCTATAGCACAGTTGATTTTCAATAAAATTGAATTTTCTAAGAAATGTTTAGAAATAATCGAGCAATCAAAATAAAAATTGTCACAGCAATTACAGGTACCGAAACCTATTGATAGAGGTATCAACCATCGTAATCGGACCATTTTAGATTTTTGCCGCCCAAAAACTTGTGGGCTATAGCACAGTTGATTTTCAATAAAATTGAATTTTCTAAGAAATGTTTAGAAATAATCGAGCAATCAAAATGAAAATTGTCACAGCAATTACAGGTACCGAAACCTATTGATAGAGGTATCAACCATCGTAATCGGACCATTTTAGATTTTTACCGCCCAAAAACTTGTGGGCTATAGCACAGTTGATTTTCAATAAAATTGAATTTTCTAAGAAATGTTTAGAAATAATCCAGCAATCAAAATGAAAATTGTCACAGCAATTACAGGTACCGGAACCTATTGATAGAGGTATCAACCATCGTAATCGGACCATTTTAGATTTTTACCGCCCAAAAACTTGTGGGCTATAGCACAGTTGATTTTTAATAAAATTGAATTTTCTAAGAAATATTTAGAAATAAACGAGCAATCAAAATGAAAATTGTCACAGCAATTACAGGTACCGAAACCTATTGATAGAGGTATCAACCATCGTAATCGGACCATTTTAGATTTTTGCCGCCCAAAAACTTGTGGGCTGTAGCACAGTTGATTTTCAATAAAATTGAATTTTCTAAGAAATGTTTAGAAATAATCGAGTAATCAAAATGAAAATTGTCACAGCAATTACAGGTACCGAAACCTATTGATAGAGGTATCAACCATCGTAATCGGACCATTTTAGATTTTTGCCGCCCAAAAACTTGTGGGCTATAGCACAGTTGATTTTCAATAAAATTGAATTTTCTAAGAAATGTTTAGAAATAATCGAGCAATCAAAATGAAAATTGTCACAGCAATTACAGGTACCGAAACCTATTGATAGAGGTATCAACCATCGTAATCGGACCATTTTAGATTTTTGCCGCCCAAAAACTTGTGGGCTATAGCACAGTTGATTTTCAATAAAATTGAATTTTCTAAGAAATGTTTAGAAATAATCGAGCAATCAAAATGAAAATTGTCACAGCAATTACAGGTACCGAAACCTATTGATAGAGGTATCAACCATCGTAATCGGACCATTTTAGATTTTGCCGCCCAAAAACTTGTGGGCTATAGCACAGTTGATTTTCAATAAAATTGAATTTTCTAAGAAATGTTTAGAAATAATCGAGTAATCAAAATGAAAATTGTCACAGCAATTACAGGTACCGAAACCTATTGATAGAGGTATCAACCATCGTAATCGGACCATTTTAGATTTTTGCCGCCCAAAAACTTGTGGGCTATAGCACAGTTGATTTTCAATAAAATTGAATTTTCTAAGAAATGTTTAGAAATAATCGAGCAATCAAAATAAAAATTGTCACAGCAATTACAGGTCCCGAAACCTATTGATAGAGGTATCAACCATCGTAATTGGACCATTTTAGATTTTTGCCGCCTAAAAACTTGTGGGCTATAGCACAGTTGATTTTCAATAAAATTGAATTTTCTAAGAAATGTTTAGAAATAATCGAGCAATGAAAATGAAAATTGTCACAGCAATTACAGGTCCCGAAACCTATTGATAGAGGTATCAACCATCGTAATCGGACCATTTTAGATTTTTGCCGCCCAAAAACTTGTGGGCTATAGCACAGTTGATTTTCAATAAAATTGAATTTTCTAAGAAATGTTTAGAAATAATCGAGCAATCAAAATGAAAATTGTCACAACAATTACAGGTCCCGAAACCTATTGATAGAGGTATCAACCATCGTAATCGGACCATTTTAGATTTTTGCCGCCCAAAAACTTGTGGGCTATAGCACAGTTGATTTTCAATAAAATTGAATTTTCTAAGAAATGTTTAGAAATAATCGAGCAATCAAAATGAAAATTGTCACAGCAATTACAGGTCCCGAAACCTATTGATAGAGGTATCAACCATCGTAAACGGACAATTTTAGATTTTTGCCGCCCAAAAACTTGTGGGCTATAGCACAGTTGATTTTCAATAAAATTGAATTTTCTAAGAAATGTTTAGAAATAATCGAGCAATCAAAATGAAAATTGTCACAGCAATTACAGGTCCCGAAACCTATTGATAGAGGTATCAACCATCGTAAACGGACAATTTTAGATTTTTGCCGCCCAAAAACTTGTGGGCTATAGCACAGTTGATTTTCAATAAAATTGAATTTTCTAAGAAATGTTTAGAAATAATCGAGCAATCAAAATAAAAATTGTCACAGCAATTACAGGTCCCGAAACCTATTGATAGAGGTATCAACCATCGTAATTGGACCATTTTAGATTTTTGCCGCCTAAAAACTTGTGGGCTATAGCACAGTTGATTTTCAATAAAATTGAATTTTCTAAGAAATGTTTAGAAATAATCGAGCAATGAAAATGAAAATTGTCACAGCAATTACAGGTCCCGAAACCTATTGATAGAGGTATCAACCATCGTAATCGGACCATTTTAGATTTTTGCCGCCCAAAAACTTGTGGGCTATAGCACAGTTGATTTTCAATAAAATTGAATTTTCTAAGAAATGTTTAGAAATAATCGAGCAATCAAAATGAAAATTGTCACAACAATTACAGGTCCCGAAACCTATTGATAGAGGTATCAACCATCGTAATCGGACCATTTTAGATTTTTGCCGCCCAAAAACTTGTGGGCTATAGCACAGTTGATTTTCAATAAAATTGAATTTTCTAAGAAATGTTTAGAAATAATCGAGCAATCAAAATGAAAATTGTCACAGCAATTACAGGTCCCGAAACCTATTGATAGAGGTATCAACCATCGTAAACGGACAATTTTAGATTTTTGCCGCCCAAAAACTTGTGGGCTATAGCACAGTTGATTTTCAATAAAATTGAATTTTCTAAGAAATGTTTAGAAATAATCGAGCAATCAAAATGAAAATTGTCACAGCAATTACAGGTCCCGAAACCTATTGATAGAGGTATCAACCATCGTAAACGGACAATTTTAGATTTTTGCCGCCCAAAAACTTGTGGGCTATAGCACAGTTGATTTTCAATAAAATTGAATTTTCTAAGAAATGTTTAGAAATAATCGAGCAATCAAAATGAAAATTGTCACAGCAATTACAGGTCCCGAAACCTATTGATAGAGGTATCAACCATCGTAAACGGACAATTTTAGATTTTTGCCGCCCAAAAACTTGTGGGCTATAGCACAGTTGATTTTCAATAAAATTGAATTTTCTAAGAAATGTTTAGAAATAATCGAGCAATCAAAATGAAAATTGTCACAGCAATTACAGGTCCCGAAACCTATTGATAGAGGTATCAACCATCGTAAACGGACAATTTTAGATTTTTGCCGCCCAAAAACTTGTGGGCTATAGCACAGTTGATTTTCAATAAAATTGAATTTTTTAAGAAATGTTTAGAAATAATCGAGCAATCAAAATGAAAATTGTCACAGCAATTTCAGGTACCGAAACCTATTGATAGAGGTATCAACCATCGTAATCGGACCATTTTAGATTTTTGCCGCCCAAAACTTGTGGGCTATAGCACAGTTGATTTTCAATAAAATTGAATTTTCTAAGAAATGTTTAGAAATAATCGAGCAATCAAAATGAAAATTGTCACAGCAATTACAGGTCCCGAAACCTATTGATAGAGGTATCAACCATCGTAAACGGACAATTTTAGATTTTTGCCGCCCAAAAACTTGTGGGCTATAGCACAGTTGATTTTCAATAAAATTGAATTTTCTAAGAAATGTTTAGAAATAATCGAGCAATCAAAATGAAAATTGTCACAGCAATTACAGGTCCCGAAACCTATTGATAGAGGTATCAACCATCGTAAACGGACAATTTTAGATTTTTGCCGCCCAAAAACTTGTGGGCTATAGCACAGTTGATTTTCAATAAAATTGAATTTTCTAAGAAATGTTTAGAAATAATCGAGCAATCAAAATGAAAATTGTCACAGCAATTACAGGTCCCGAAACCTATTGATAGAGGTATCAACCATCGTAATCGGACCATTTTAGATTTTTGCCGCCCAAAAACTTGTGGGCTATAGCACAGTTGATTTTCAATAAAATTGAATTTTCTAAGAAATGTTTAGAAATAATCGAGCAATCAAAATGAAAATTGTCACAGCAATTACAGGTACCGAAACCTATTGATAGAGGTATCAACCATCGTAATCGGACCATTTTAGATTTTTGCCGCCCAAAAACTTGTGGGCTATAGCACAGTTGATTTTCAATAAAATTGAATTTTCTAAGAAATGTTTAGAAATAATCGAGCAATCAAAATGAAAATTGTCACAGCAATTACAGGTACCGAAACCTATTGATAGAGGTATCAACCATCGTAATCGGACCATTTTAGATTTTTACCGCCCAAAAACTTGTGGGCTATAGCACAGTTGATTTTCAATAAAATTGAATTTTCTAAGAAATGTTTAGAAATAATCCAGCAATCAAAATGAAAATTGTCACAGCAATTACAGGTACCGGAACCTATTGATAGAGGTATCAACCATCGTAATCGGACCATTTTAGATTTTTACCGCCCAAAAACTTGTGGGCTATAGCACAGTTGATTTTTAATAAAATTGAATTTTCTAAGAAATATTTAGAAATAAACGAGCAATCAAAATGAAAATTGTCACAGCAATTACAGGTCCCGAAACCTATTGATAGAGGTATCAACCATCGTAATCGGACCATTTTAGATTTTTGCCGCCCAAAAACATGTGGGCTATAGCACAGTTGATTTTCGATAAAATTGAATTTTCTAAGAAATGTTTAGAAATAATCGAGCAATCAAAATGAAAATTGTCACAGCAATTACAGGTCCCGAAACCTATTGATAGAGGTATCAACCATCGTAATCGGACCATTTTAGATTTTTGCCGCCCAAAAACTTGTGGGCTATAGCACAGTTGATTTTCAATAAAATTGAATTTTCTAAGAAATGTTTAGAAATAATCGAGCAATCAAAATAAAAATTGTCACAGCAATTACAGGTACCGAAACCTATTGATAGAGGTATCAACCATCGTAATCGGACCATTTTAGATTTTTGCCGCCCAAAAACTTGTGGGCTATAGCACAGTTGATTTTCAATAAAATTGAATTTTCTAAGAAATGTTTAGAAATAATCGAGCAATCAAAATGAAAATTGTCACAGCAATTACAGGTACCGAAACCTATTGATAGAGGTATCAACCATCGTAATCGGACCATTTTAGATTTTTACCGCCCAAAAACATGTGGGCTATAGCACAGTTGATTTTCAATAAAATTGAATTTTCTAAGAAATGTTTAGAAATAATCCAGAAATCAAAATGAAAATTGTCACAGCAATTACAGGTACCGGAACCTATTGATAGAGGTATCAACCATCGTAATCGGACCATTTTAGATTTTTACCGCCCAAAAACTTGTGGGCTATAGCACAGTTGATTTTCAATAAAATTGAATTTTCTAAGAAATATTTAGAAATAAACGAGCAATCAAAATGAAAATTGTCACAGCAATTACAGGTCCCGAAACCTATTGATAGAGGTATCAACCATCGTAATCGGACCATTTTAGATTTTTGCCGCCCAAAAACATGTGGGCTATATATAGCACAGTTGATTTTCAATAAAATTGAATTTTCTAAGAAATGTTTAGAAATAATCGAGCAATCAAAATAAAAATTGTCACAGCAATTACAGGTACCGAAACCTATTGATAGAGGTATCAACCATCGTAATCGGACCATTTTAGATTTTTGCCGCCCAAAAACATGTGGGCTATATATAGCACAGTTGATTTTCAATAAAATTGAATTTTCTAAGAAATGTTTAGAAATAATCGAGCAATCAAAATGAAAATTGTCACAGCAATTACAGGTACCGAAACCTATTGATAGAGGTATCAACCATCGTAATCGGACCATTTTAGATTTTTGCCGCCCAAAAACATGTGGGCTATAGCACAGTTGATTTTCAATAAAATTGAATTTTCTAAGAAATGTTTAGAAATAATCGAGCAATCAAAATGAAAATTGTCACAGCAATTACAGGTACCGAAACCTATTAATAGAGGTATCAACCATCGTAATCGGACCAGTTTAGATTTTTGCCGCCCAAAAACTTGTGGGCAGTTGATAGCACAGTTGATTTTCAATAAAATTGAATTTTCTAATAAATGTTTAGAAATAATCGAGCAATCAAAATGAAAATTGTCACAGCAATTACAGGTACCGAAACCTATTGATAGAGGTATCAACCATCGTAATCAGACCATTTTAGATTTTTGCCGCCCAAAAACTTGTGGGCTATAGCACAGTTGATTTTCAATAAAATTGAATTTTCTAAGAAATGTTTAGAAATAATCGAGCAATCAAAATGAAAATTGTCACAGCAGTTACAGGTCCCGAAACCTATTGATAGAGGTATCAACCATCGTAATCGGACCATTTTAGATTTTTGCCGCCCAAAAACTTGTGGGCTTTAGCACAGTTGATTTTCAATAAAATTGAATTTTCTAAGAAATGTTTAGAAATAATCGAGCAATCAAAATGAAAATTGTCACAGCAATTACAGGTACCGAAACCTATTGATAGAGGTATCAACCATCGTAATCGGACCATTTTAGATTTTTGCCGCCCAAAAACTTGTGGGCTATAGCACAGTTGATTTTCAATAAAATTGAATTTTCTAAGAAATGTTTAGAAATAATCGAGCAATCAAAATGAAAATTGTCACAGCAATTACAGGTACCGAAACCTATTGATAGAGGTATCAACCATCGTAATCGGACCATTTTAGATTTTTGCCGCCCAAAAACTTGTGGGCTATAGCACAGTTGATTTTCAATAAAATTGAATTTTCTAAGAAATGTTTAGAAATAATCGAGCAATCAAAATGAAAATTGTCACAGCAATTACAGGTCCCGAAACCTATTGATAGAGGTATCAACCATCGTAATCGGACCATTTTAGATTTTTGCCGCCCAAAAACTTGTGGGCTATAGCACAGTTGATTTTCAATAAAATTGAATTTTCTAAGAAATGTTTAGAAATAATCGAGCAATCAAAATGAAAATTGTCACAGCAATTACAGGTCCCGAAACCTATTGATAGAGGTATCAACCATTGTAAACGGACAATTTTAGATTTTTGCCGCCCAAAAACTTGTGGGCTATAGCACAGTTGATTTTCAATAAAATTGAATTTTCTAAGAAATGTTTAGAAATAATCGAGCAATCAAAATGAAAATTGTCACAGCAATTACAGGTCCCGAAACCTATTGATAGAGGTATCAACCATCGTAAACGGACAATTTTAGATTTTTGCCGCCCAAAAACTTGTGGGCTATAGCACAGTTGATTTTCAATAAAATTGAATTTTCTAAGAAATGTTTAGAAATAATCGAGCAATCAAAATGAAAATTGTCACAGCAATTACAGGTCCCGAAACCTATTGATAGAGGTATCAACCATCGTAATCGGACCATTTTAGATTTTTGCCGCCCAAAAACTTGTGGGCTATAGCACAGTTGATTTTCAATAAAATTGAATTTTCTAAGAAATGTTTAGAAATAGTCGAGCAATCAAAATGAAAATTGTCACAGCAATTACAGGTCCCGAAACCTATTGATAGAGGTATCAACCATCGTAAACGGACAATTTTAGATTTTTGCCGCCCAAAAACTTGTGGGCCATAGCACAGTTGATTTTCAATAAAATTGAATTTTCTAAGAAATGTTTAGAAATAATCGAGCAATCAAAATGAAAATTGTCACAGCAATTACAGGTCCCGAAACCTATTGATAGAGGTATCAACCATCGTAAACGGACAATTTTAGATTTTTGCCGCCCAAAAACTTGTGGGCTATAGCACAGTTGATTTTCAATAAAATTGAATTTTTTAAGAAATGTTTAGAAATAATCGAGCAATCAAAATGAAAATTGTCACAGCAATTACAGGTACCGAAACCTATTGATAGAGGTATCAACCATCGTAATCGGACCATTTTAGATTTTTGCCGCCCAAAAACTTGTGGGCTATAGCACAGTTGATTTTCAATAAAATTGAATTTTCTAAGAAATGTTTAGAAATAATCGAGCAATCAAAATGAAAATTGTCACAGCAATTACAGGTCCCGAAACCTATTGATAGAGGTATCAACCATCGTAAACGGACAATTTTAGATTTTTGCCGCCCAAAAACTTGTGGGCTATAGCACAGTTGATTTTCAATAAAATTGAATTTTCTAAGAAATGTTTAGAAATAATCGAGCAATCAAAATGAAAATTGTCACAGCAATTACAGGTCCCGAAACCTATTGATAGAGGTATCAACCATCGTAAACGGACAATTTTAGATTTTTGCCGCCCAAAAACTTGTGGGCTATAGCACAGTTGATTTTCAATAAAATTGAATTTTCTAAGAAATGTTTAGAAATAATCGAGCAATCAAAATGAAAATTGTCACAGCAATTACAGGTCCCGAAACCTATTGATAGAGGTATCAACCATCGTAATCGGACCATTTTAGATTTTTGCCGCCCAAAAACTTGTGGGCTATAGCACAGTTGATTTTCAATAAAATTGAATTTTCTAAGAAATGTTTAGAAATAATCGAGCAATCAAAATGAAAATTGTCACAGCAATTACAGGTACCGAAACCTATTGATAGAGGTATCAACCATCGTAATCGGACCATTTTAGATTTTTGCCGCCCAAAAACTTGTGGGCTATAGCACAGTTGATTTTCAATAAAATTGAATTTTCTAAGAAATGTTTAGAAATAATCGAGCAATCAAAATGAAAATTGTCACAGCAATTACAGGTACCGAAACCTATTGATAGAGGTATCAACCATCGTAATCGGACCATTTTAGATTTTTACCGCCCAAAAACTTGTGGGCTATAGCACAGTTGATTTTCAATAAAATTGAATTTTCTAAGAAATGTTTAGAAATAATCCAGCAATCAAAATGAAAATTGTCACAGCAATTACAGGTACCGGAACCTATTGATAGAGGTATCAACCATCGTAATCGGACCATTTTAGATTTTTACCGCCCAAAAACTTGTGGGCTATAGCACAGTTGATTTTTAATAAAATTGAATTTTCTAAGAAATATTTAGAAATAAACGAGCAATCAAAATGAAAATTGTCACAGCAATTACAGGTCCCGAAACCTATTGATAGAGGTATCAACCATCGTAATCGGACCATTTTAGATTTTTGCCGCCCAAAAACATGTGGGCTATAGCACAGTTGATTTTCGATAAAATTGAATTTTCTAAGAAATGTTTAGAAATAATCGAGCAATCAAAATGAAAATTGTCACAGCAATTACAGGTCCCGAAACCTATTGATAGAGGTATCAACCATCGTAATCGGACCATTTTAGATTTTTGCCGCCCAAAAACTTGTGGGCTATAGCACAGTTGATTTTCAATAAAATTGAATTTTCTAAGAAATGTTTAGAAATAATCGAGCAATCAAAATAAAAATTGTCACAGCAATTACAGGTACCGAAACCTATTGATAGAGGTATCAACCATCGTAATCGGACCATTTTAGATTTTTGCCGCCCAAAAACTTGTGGGCTATAGCACAGTTGATTTTCAATAAAATTGAATTTTCTAAGAAATGTTTAGAAATAATCGAGCAATCAAAATGAAAATTGTCACAGCAATTACAGGTACCGAAACCTATTGATAGAGGTATCAACCATCGTAATCGGACCATTTTAGATTTTTACCGCCCAAAAACATGTGGGCTATAGCACAGTTGATTTTCAATGAAATTGAATTTTCTAAGAAATGTTTAGAAATAATCCAGAAATCAAAATGAAAATTGTCACAGCAATTACAGGTACCGGAACCTATTGATAGAGGTATCAACCATCGTAATCGGACCATTTTAGATTTTTACCGCCCAAAAACTTGTGGGCTATAGCACAGTTGATTTTCAATAAAATTGAATTTTCTAAGAAATATTTAGAAATAAACGAGCAATCAAAATGAAAATTGTCACAGCAATTACAGGTCCCGAAACCTATTGATAGAGGTATCAACCATCGCAATCGGACCATTTTAGATTTTTGCCGCCCAAAAACATGTGGGCTATATATAGCACAGTTGATTTTCAATAAAATTGAATTTTCTAAGAAATGTTTAGAAATAATCGAGCAATCAAAATGAAAATTGTCACAGCAATTACAGGTACCGAAACCTATTGATAGAGGTATCAACCATCGTAATCGGACCATTTTAGATTTTTGCCGCCCAAAAACATGTGGGCTATATATAGCACAGTTGATTTTCAATAAAATTGAATTTTCTAAGAAATGTTTAGAAATAATCGAGCAATCAAAATGAAAATTGTCACAGCAATTACAGGTACCGAAACCTATTGATAGAGGTATCAACCATCGTAATCGGACCATTTTAGATTTTTGCCGCCCAAAAACATGTGGGCTATAGCACAGTTGATTTTCAATAAAATTGAATTTTCTAAGAAATGTTTAGAAATAATCGAGCAATCAAAATGAAAATTGTCACAGCAATTACAGGTACCGAAACCTATTAATAGAGGTATCAACCATCGTAATCGGACCAGTTTAGATTTTTGCCGCCCAAAAACTTGTGGGCAGTTGATAGCACAGTTGATTTTCAATAAAATTGAATTTTCTAATAAATGTTTAGAAATAATCGAGCAATCAAAATGAAAATTGTCACAGCAATTACAGGTACCGAAACCTATTGATAGAGGTATCAACCATCGTAATCAGACCATTTTAGATTTTTGCCGCCCAAAAACTTGTGGGCTATAGCACAGTTGATTTTCAATAAAATTGAATTTTCTAAGAAATGTTTAGAAATAATCGAGCAATCAAAATGAAAATTGTCACAGCAGTTACAGGTCCCGAAACCTATTGATAGAGGTATCAACCATCGTAATCGGACCATTTTAGATTTTTGCCGCCCAAAAACTTGTGGGCTTTAGCACAGTTGATTTTCAATAAAATTGAATTTTCTAAGAAATGTTTAGAAATAATCGAGCAATCAAAATGAAAATTGTCACAGCAATTACAGGTACCGAAACCTATTGATAGAGGTATCAACCATCGTAATCGGACCATTTTAGATTTTTGGCGCCCAAAAACTTGTGGGCTATAGCACAGTTGATTTTCAATAAAATTGAATTTTCTAAGAAATGTTTAGAAATAATCGAGCAATCAAAATGAAAATTGTCACAGCAATTACAGGTACCGAAACCTATTGATAGAGGTATCAACCATCGTAATCGGACCATTTTAGATTTTTGCCGCCCAAAAACTTGTGGGCTATAGCACAGTTGATTTTCAATATAATTGAATTTTCTAAGAAATGTTTAGAAATAATCGAGCAATCAAAATGAAAATTGTCACAGCAATTACAGGTACCGAAACCTATTGATAGAGGTATCAACCATCGTAATTGGACCATTTTAGATTTTTGCCGCCTAAAAACTTGTGGGCTATAGCACAGTTGATTTTCAATAAAATTGAATTTTCTAAGAAATGTTTAGAAATAATCGAGCAATGAAAATGAAAATTGTCACAGCAATTACAGGTCCCGAAACCTATTGATAGAGGTATCAACCATCGTAATCGGACCATTTTAGATTTTTGCCGCCCAAAAAGTTGTGGGCTATAGCACAGTTGATTTTCAATAAAATTGAATTTTCTAAGAAATGAAAAATAAAAATTGTCACAGCAATTACAGGTACCGAAACCTATTGATAGAGGTATCAACCATCGTAATCGGACCATTTTAGATTTTTGCCGCCCAAAAACTTGTGGGCTATAGCACAGTTGATTTTCAATAAAATTGAATTTTCTAAGAAATGTTTAGAAATAATCGAGCAATCAAAATGAAAATTGTCACAGCAATTACAGGTACCGAAACCTATTGATAGAGGTATCAACCATCGTAATCGGACCATTTTAGATTTTTACCGCCCAAAAACTTGTGGGCTATAGCACAGTTGATTTTCAATAAAATTGAATTTTCTAAGAAATGTTTAGAAATAATCCAGCAATCAAAATGAAAATTGTCACAGCAATTACAGGTACCGGAACCTATTGATAGAGGTATCAACCATCGTAATCGGACCATTTTAGATTTTTACCGCCCAAAAACTTGTGGGCTATAGCACAGTTGATTTTTAATAAAATTGAATTTTCTAAGAAATATTTAGAAATAAACGAGCAATCAAAATGAAAATTGTCACAGCAATTACAGGTCCCGAAACCTATTGATAGAGGTATCAACCATCGTAATCGGACCATTTTAGATTTTTGCCGCCCAAAAACTTGTGGGCTATAGCACAGTTGATTTTCAATAAAATTGAATTTTCTAAGAAATGTTTAGAAATAATCGAGTAATCAAAATGAAAATTGTCACAGCAATTACAGGTACCGAAACCTATTGATAGAGGTATCAACCATCGTAATCGGACCATTTTAGATTTTTGCCGCCCAAAAACTTGTGGGCTACAGCACAGTTGATTTTCAATAAAATTGAATTTTCTAAGAAATGTTTAGAAATAATCGAGCAATCAAAATGAAAATTGTCACAGCAATTACAGGTACCGAAACCTATTGATAGAGGTATCAACCATCGTAATCGGACCATTTTAGATTTTTGCCGCCCAAAAACTTGTGGGCTATAGCACAGTTGATTTTCAATAAAATTGAATTTTCTAAGAAATGTTTAGAAATAATCGAGTAATCAAAATGAAAATTGTCACAGCAATTACAGGTACCGAAACCTATTGATAGAGGTATCAACCATCGTAATCGGACCATTTTAGATTTTTGCCGCCCAAAAACTTGTGGGCTATAGCACAGTTGATTTTCAATAAAATTGAATTTTCTAAGAAATGTTTAGAAATAATCGAGCAATCAAAATGAAAATTGTCACAGCAATTACAGGTACCGAAACCTATTGATAGAGGTATCAACCATCGTAATCGGACAATTTTAGATTTTTGGCGCCCAAAAACTTGTGGGCTATAGCACAGTTGATTTTCAATAAAATCGAATTTTCTAAGAAATGTTTAGAAATAATCGAGCAATCAAAATGAAAATTGTCACAGCAATTACAGGTCCAGAAACCTATTGATAGAGGTATCAACCATCGTAATCGGACCAGTTTAGATTTTTGCCGCCCAAAAACTTGTGGGCTATAGCACAGTTGATTTTCAATAAAATTGAATTTTCTAAGAAATGTTTAGAAATAATCGAGCAATCAAAATGAAAATTGTCACAGCAATTACAGGTCCCGAAACCTATTGATAGATGTATCAACCATCGTAATCGGACCATTTTAGATTTTTGCCGCCCAAAAACTTGTGGGCTATAGCACAGTTGATTTTCAATAAAATTGAATTTTCTAAGAAATGTTTAGAAATAATCGAGCAATCAAAATGAAAATTGTCACAACAATTACAGGTCCCGAAACCTATTGATAGAGGTATCAACCATCGTAATCGGACCATTTTAGATTTTTGCCGCCCAAAAACTTGTGGGCTATAGCACAGTTGATTTTCAATAAAATTGAATTTTCTAAGAAATGTTTAGAAATAATCGAGCAATCAAAATGAAAATTGTCACAGCAATTACAGGTCCCGAAACCTATTGATAGATGTATCAACCATCGTAATCGGACCATTTTAGATTTTTGCCGTCCAAAAACTTGTGGGCATAGATAGCACAGTTGATTTTCAATAAAATTGAATTTTCTAAAAAATGTTTAGAAATAATCGAGCAATCAAAATGAAAATTGTCACAGCAATTACAGGTCCCGAAACCTATTGATAGAGGTATCAACCATCGTAAACGGACAATTTTAGATTTTTGCCGCCCAAAAACTTGTGGGCTATAGCACAGTTGATTTTCAATAAAATTGAATTTTCTAAGAAATGTTTAGAAATAATCGAGCAATCAAAATGAAAATTGTCACAGCAATTACAGGTCCCGAAACCTATTGATAGAGGTATCAACCATCGTAATCGGACCATTTTAGATTTTTGCCGCCCAAAAACTTGTGGGCTATAGCACAGTTGATTTTCAATAAAATTGAATTTTCTAAGAAATGTTTAGAAATAATCGAGCAATCAAAATGAAAATTGTCACAGCAATTACAGGTCCCGAAACCTATTGATAGAGGTATCAACCATCGTAAACGGACAATTTTAGATTTTTGCCGCCCAAAAACTTGTGGGCTATAGCACAGTTGATTTTCAATAAAATTGAATTTTCTAAGAAATGTTTAGAAATAATCGAGCAATCAAAATGAAAATTGTCACAGCAATTACAGGTACCGAAACCTATTGATAGAGGTATCAACCATCGTAAACGGACAATTTTAGATTTTTGCCGCCCAAAAACTTGTGGGCTATAGCACAGTTGATTTTCAATAAAATTGAATTTTCTAAGAAATGTTTAGAAATAATCGAGCAATCAAAATGAAAATTGTCACAGCAATTACAGGTACCGAAACCTATTGATAGAGGTATCAACCATCGTAATCGGACCATTTTAGATTTTTGCCGCCCAAAAACTTGTGGGCTATAGCACAGTTGATTTTCAATAAAATTGAATTTTCTAAGAAATGTTTAGAAATAATCGAGCAATCAAAATAAAAATTGTCACAGCAATTACAGGTACCGAAACCTATTGATAGAGGTATCAACCATCGTAATCGGACCATTTTAGATTTTTGCCGCCCAAAAACTTGTGGGCTATAGCACAGTTGATTTTCAATAAAATTGAATTTTCTAAGAAATGTTTAGAAATAATCGAGCAATCAAAATGAAAATTGTCACAGCAATTACAGGTCCCGAAACCTATTGATAGAGGTATCAACCATCGTAATCGGACCATTTTAGATTTTTACCGCCCAAAAACTTGTGGGCTATAGCACAGTTGATTTTCAATAAAATTGAATTTTCTAAGAAATGTTTAGAAATAATCCAGCAATCAAAATGAAAATTGTCACAGCAATTACAGGTACCGGAACCTATTGATAGAGGTATCAACCATCGTAATCGGACCATTTTAGATTTTTGCCGCCCAAAAACTTGTGGGCTATAGCACAGTTGATTTTCAATAAAATTGAATTTTCTAAGAAATGTTTAGAAATAATCGAGCAATCAAAATGAAAATTGTTACAGCAATTACAGGTCCCGAAACCTATTGATAGAGGTATCAACCATCGTAATCGGACCATTTTAGATTTTTGCCGCCCAAAAACTTGTGGGCTATAGCACAGTTGATTTTCAAAACAATTGAATTTTCTAAGAAATGTTTAGAAATAATCGAGTAATCAAAATGAAAATTGTCACAGCAATTACAGGTACCGAAACCTATTGATAGAGGTATCAACCATCGTAATCGGACCATTTTAGATTTTTGCCGCCCAAAAACTTGCGGGCTATAGCACAGTTGATTTTCAATAAAATTGAATTTTCTAAGAAATGTTTAGAAATAATCGAGCAATCAAAATGAAAATTGTCACAGCAATTACAGGTACCGAAACCTATTGATAGAGGTATCAACCATCGTAATCGGACCATTTTAGATTTTTTCCGCCCAAAAACTTGTGGGCTATAGCACAGTTGATTTTCAATAAAATTGAATTTTCTAAGAAATGTTTAGAAATAATCGAGCAATCAAAATGAAAATTGTCACAGCAATTACAGGTACCGAAACCTATTGATAGAGGTATCAACCATCGTAATCGGACCATTTTAGATTTTTGCCGCCCAAAAACTTGTGGGCTATAGCACAGTTGATTTTCAATAAAATTGAATTTTCTAAGAAATGTTTAGAAATAATCGAGCAATCAAAATGAAAATTGTCACAACAATTACAGGTCCCGAAACCTATTGATAGAGGTATCAACCATCGTAATCGGACCATTTTAGATTGTTGCCGCCCAAAAACTTGTGGGCTATAGCACAGTTGATTTTCAATAAAATTGAATTTTCTAAGAAATGTTTAGAAATAATCGAGCAATCAAAATGAAAATTGTCACAGCAATTACAGGTCCCGAAACCTATTGATAGATGTATCAACCATCGTAATCGGACCATTTTAGATTTTGGCCGCCCAAAAACTTGTGGGCCATAGCACAGTTGATTTTCAATAAAATTGAATTTTCTAAGAAATGTTTAGAAATAATCGAGCAATCAAAATGAAAATTGTCACAGCAATTACAGGTACCGAAACCTATTGATAGAGGTATCAACCATCGTAATCGGACCATTTTAGATTTTTGCCGCCCAAAAACTTGTGGGCTATAGCACAGTTGATTTTCAATAAAATTGAATTTTCTAAGAAATGTTTAGAAATAATCGAGCAATCAAAATGAAAATTGTCACAGCAATTACAGGTACCGAAACCTATTGATAGAGGTATCAACCATCGTAATCGGACCATTTTAGATTTTTGGCGCCCAAAAACTTGTGGGCTATAGCACAGTTGATTTTCAATAAAATTGAATTTTCTAAGAAATGTTTAGAAATAATCGAGCAATCAAAATAAAAATTTTCACAGCAATTACAGGTACCGAAACCTATTGATAGAGGTATCAACCATCGTAATCGGACCATTTTAGATTTTTGCCGCCCAAAAACTTGTGGGCGATTTGATTTTCAAAAAAATCGAATTTTCTAAGAAATGTTTAGAAATAATCGAGCAATCAAAATGAAAATTGTCACAGCAATTACAGGTCCCGAAACCTATTGATAGATGTATCAACCATCGTAATCGGACCATTTTAGATTTTTGCCGCCCAAAAACTTGTGGGCTATAGCGCAGTTGATTTTCAATAAAATTGAATTTTCTAAGAAATGTTTAGAAATAATCGAGCAATCAAAATGAAAATTGTCACAGCAATTACAGGTCTCGAAACCTATTGATAGAGGTATCAACCATAGTAATCGGACTATTTTAGATTTTTGCCGTCCAAAAACTTGTGGGCATAGATAGCACAGTTGATTTTCAATAAAATTGAATTTTCTAAGAAATGTTTAGAAATAATCGAGCAATCAAAATGAAAATTGTCACAGCAATTACAGGTCTCGAAACCTATTGATAGAGGTATCAACCATCGTAATCGGACTATTTTAGATTTTTGCCGCCCAAAAACTTGTGGGCATAGATAGCACAGTTGATTTTCAATAAAATTGAATTTTCTAAGAAATGTTTAGAAATAATCGAGCAATCAAAATGAAAATTGTCACAACAATTACAGGTCCCGAAACCTATTGATAGAGGTATCAACCATCGTAAACGGACAATTTTAGATTTTTGCCGCCCAAAAACTTGTGGGCTATAGCACAGTTGATTTTCAATAAAATTGAATTTTCTAAGAAATGTTTAGAAATATTCGAGCAATCAAAATGAAAATTGTCACAGCAATTACAGGTCCCGAAACCTATTGATAGAGGTATCAACCATCGTAAACGGACAATTTTAGATTTTTGCCGCCCAAAAACTTGTGGGCTATAGCACAGTTGATTTTCAATAAAATTGAATTTTCTAAGAAATGTTTAGAAATAATCGAGCAATCAAAATGAAAATTGTCACAGCAATTACAGGTCCCGAAACCTATTGATAGAGGTATCAACCATCGTAAACGGACCATTTTAGATTTTTGCAGCCCAAAAACTTGTGGGCTATAGCACAGTTGATTTTCAATAAAATTGAATTTTCTAAGAAATGTTTAGAAATAAACGAGCAATCAAAATGAAAATTGTCACAGCAATTACAGGTACCGAAACCTATTGATAGAGGTATCAACCATCGTAATCGGACCATTTTAGATTTTTGCCGCCCAAAAACTTGTGGGCTATAGCACAGTTGATTTTCAATAAAATTGAATTTTCTAAGAAATGTTTAGAAATAATCGAGCAATCAAAATGAAAATTGTCACAGCAATTACAGGTACCGAAACCTATTGATAGAGGTATCAACCATCGTAATCGGACCATTTTAGATTTTTGCCGCCCAAAAACTTGAGGGCTATAGCACAGTTGATTTTCAATAAAATTGAATTTTCTAAGAAATGTTTAGAAATAATCGAGCAATCAAAATGAAAATTGTCACATCAATTACAGGTCCCAAAACCTATTGATAGAGGTATCAACCATCGTAAACGGACAATTTTAGATTTTTGGCGCCCAAAAACTTGTGGGCTATAGCACAGTTGATTTTCAATAAAATCGAATTTTCTAAGAAATGTTTAGAAATAATCGAGCAATCAAAATGAAAATTGTCACAGCAATTACAGGTCCCGAAACCTATTGATAGAGGTATCAACCATCGTAATCGGACCATTTTAGATTTTTGCCGCCCAAAAACTTGTGGGCTATAGCACAGTTGATTTTCAATAAAATTGAATTTTCTAAGAAATGTTTAGAAATAATCGAGCAATCAAAATGAAAATTGTCACAGCAATTACAGGTCCCGAAACCTATTGATAGATGTATCAACCATCGTAATCGGACCATTTTAGATTTTTGCCGCCCAAAAACTTGTGGGCTATAGCACAGTTGATTTTCAATAAAATTGAATTTTCTAAGAAATGTTTAGAAATAATCGAGCAATCAAAATGAAAATTGTCACAGCAATTACAGGTACCGAAACCTATTGATAGAGGTATCAACCATCGTAAACGGACAATTTTAGATTTTTGCCGCCCAAAAACTTGTGGGCTATAGCACAGTTGATTTTCAATAAAATTGAATTTTCTAAGAAATGTTTAGAAATAATCGAGCAATCAAAATGAAAATTGTCACAACAATTACAGGTCCCGAAACCTATTGATAGAGGTATCAACCATCGTAATCGGACCATTTTAGATTTTTGCCGCCCAAAAAGTTGTGGGCTATAGCACAGTTGATTTTCAATAAAATTGAATTTTCTAAGAAATGTTTAGAAATAATCGAGCAATCAAAATGAAAATTGTCATTACAATTACAGGTCCCGAAACCTATTGATAGAGGTATCAACCATCGTAATCGGACCATTTTAGATTTTTGCCGCCCAAAAACTTGTGGGCTATAGCACAGTTGATTTTCAATAAAATTGAATTTTCTAAGAAATGTTTAGAAATAATCGAGCAATCAAAATGAAAATTGTCACAGCAATTACAGGTCTCGGAACCTATTGATAGAGGTATCAACCATCGTAATCGGACCATTTTAGATTTTTGCCGCCCAAAAACTTGTGGGCTATAGCACAGTTGATTTTCAATAAAATTTAATTTTCTAAGAAATGTTAAGAAATAATCGAGCAATCAAAATGAAAATTGTCACAACAATTACAGGTCCCGAAACCTATTGATAGAGGTATCAACCATCGTAATCGGACCATTTTAGATTTTTGCCGCCCAAAAACTTGTGGGCTATAGCACAGTTGATTTTCAATAAAATTGAATTTTCTAAGAAATGTTTAGAAATAATCGAGTAATCAAAATGAAAATTGTCACAGCAATTACAGGTACTGAAACCTATTGATAGAGGTATCAACCATCGTAATCGGACCATTTTAGATTTTTGCCGCCCAAAATCTTGTGGGCTTATAGCTGATATTATAGTTGATTTTCAATAAAATTGAATTTTCTAAGAAATGTTTAGAAATAATCGAGCAATGAAAATGAAAATTGTCACATCAATTACAGGTCCCAAAACCTATTGATAGAGGTATCAACCATCGTAAACGGACAATTTTAGATTTTTGTCGCCCAAAAACTTGTGGGCTATAGCACAGTTGATTTTCAATAAAATCGAATTTTCTAAGAAATGTTACGAAATAATCGAGCAATCAAAATGAAAATTGTCACAGCAATTACAGGTCCCGAAACCTATTGATAGAGGTATCAACCATCGTAATCGGACCATTTTAGATTTTTGCCGCCCAAAATCTTGTGGGCTATAGCATAGTTGATTTTCAATAAAATTGAATTTTCTAAGAAATGTTTAGAAATAATCGAGCAATCAAAATGAAAATTGTCACAGCAATTACAGGTCCCGAAACCTATTGATAGATGTATCAACCATCGTAATCGGACCATTTTAGATTTTTGCCGCCCAAAAACTTGTGGGCTATAGCACAGTTGACTTTCAATAAAATTGAATTTTCTAAGAAATGTTTAGAAATAATCGAGCAATCAAAATGAAAATTGTCACAACAATTACAGGTCCCGAAACCTATTGATAGAGGTATCAACCATCGTAATCGGACCATTTTAGATTTTTGGCGCCCAAAAACTTGTGGGCTATAGCACAGTTGATTTTCAATAAAATTGAATTTTCTAAGAAATGTTTAGAAATAATCGAGCAATCAAAATGAAAATTGTCACAACAATTACAGGTCCCGAAACCTATTGATAGAGGTATCAACCATCGTAATCGGACCATTTTAGATTTTTGCCGCCCAAAAACTTGTGGGCTATAGCACAGTTGATTTTCAATAAAATTGAATTTTCTAAGAAATGTTTAGAAATAATCGAGCAATCAAAATGAAAATTGTCACAGCAATTACAGGTACCGAAACCTATTGATAGAGGTATCAACCATCGTAAACGGACAATTTTAGATTTTTGCCGCCCAAAAACTTGTGGGCTATAGCACAGTTGATTTTCAATAAAATTGAATTTTCTAAGAAATGTTTAGAAATAATCGAGCAATCAAAATGAAAATTGTCACAGCAATTACAGGTCCCGAAACCTATTGATAGAGGTATCAACCATCGTAATCGGACCATTTTAGATTTTTGCCGCCCAAAAACTTGTGGGCTATAGCACAGTTGATTTTCAATAAAATTGAATTTTCTAAGAAATGTTTAGAAATAATCGAGCAATCAAAATGAAAATTGTCACAGCAATTACAGGTACCGAAACCTATTGATAGAGGTATCAACCATCGTAAACGGACCATTTTAGATTTTTGCCGCCCAAAAACTTGTGGGCTATAGCACAGTTGATTTTCAATAAAATTGAATTTTCTAAGAAATGTTTAGAAATAATCGAGCAATCAAAATGAAAATTGTCACAGCAATTACAGGTCCCGAAACCTATTGATAGAGGTATCAACCATCGTAATCGGACCATTTTAGATTTTTGCCGCCCAAAAACTTGTGGGCTATAGCACAGTTGATTTTCAATAAAATTGAATTTTCTAAGAAATGTTTAGAAATAATCGAGCAATCAAAATGAAAATTGTCACAGCAATTACAGGTACCGAAACCTATTGATAGAGGTATCAACCATCGTAATCGGACCATTTTAGATTTTTGCCGCCCAAAAACTTGTGGGCTATAGCACAGTTGATTTTCAATAAAATTGAATTTTCTAAGAAATGTTTAGAAATAATCGAGCAATCAAAATGAAAATTGTCACAGTAATTACAGGTCCCGAAACCTATTGATAGAGGTATCAACCATCGTAATCGGACCATTTTAGATTTTTGCCGCCCAAAAACTTGTGGGCTATAGCACAGTTGATTTTCAATAAAATTGAATTTTCTAAGAAATGTTTAGAAATAATCGAGCAATCAAAATGAAAATTGTCACAGCAATTACAGGTACCGAAACCTATTGATAGAGGTATCAACCATCGTAATCGGACCATTTTAGATTTTTGCCGCCCAAAAACTTGTGGGCTATAGCACAGTTGATTTTCAATAAAATTTAATTTTCTAAGAAATGTTTAGAAATAATCGAGCAATCAAAATGAAAATTGTCACAGCAATTACAGGTACCGAAACCTATTGATAGAGGTATCAACCATCGTAATCGGACCATCTTAGATTTTTTCCGCCCAAAAACTTGTGGGCTATAGCACAGTTGATTTTCAATAAAATTGAATTTTCTAAGAAATGTTTAGAAATAATCGAGCAATCAAAATGAAAATTGTCACAGCAATTACAGGTACCGAAACCTATTGATAGAGGTATCAACCATCGTAATCGGACCATTTTAGATTTTTAGCGCCCAAAAACTTGTGGGCTATAGCACAGTTGATTTTCAATAAAATTGAATTTTCTAAGAAATGTTTAGAAATAATCGAGCAATCAAAATGAAAATTGTCACAGCAATTACAGGTACCGAAACCTATTGATAGAGGTATCAACCATCGTAATCGGACCATTTTAGATTTTTGCCGCCCAAAAACTTGTGGGCTATAGCCCAGTTGATTTTCAATAAAATTGAATTTTCTAAGAAATGTTTAGAAATAATCGAGCAATCAAAATGAAAATTGTCACAACAATTACAGGTCCCGAAACCTATTGATAGAGGTATCAACCATCGTAATCGGACAATTTTAGATTTTTGCCGCCCAAAAACTTGTGGGCTATAGCACAGTTGATTTTCAATAAAATTGAATTTTCTAAGAAATGTTTAGAAATAATCGAGTAATCAAAATGAAAATTGTCACAGCAATTACAGGTACTGAAACCTATTGATAGAGGTATCAACCATCGTAATCGGACCATTTTAGATTTTTGCCGCCCAAAATCTTGTGGGCTTATAGCACAGTTGATTTTCAATAAAATTGAATTTTCTAAGAAATGTTTAGAAATAATCGAGCAATCAAAATGAAAATTGTCACAGCAATTACAGGTACCGAAACCTATTGATAGAGGTATCAACCATCGTAATCGGACCATTTTAGATTTTTGCCGCCCAAAAACTTGTGGGCTATAGCACAGTTGATTTTCAATAAAATTTAATTTTCTAAGAAATGTTTAGAAATAATCGAGCAATCAAAATGAAAATTGTCACAGCAATTACAGGTACCGAAACCTATTGATAGAGGTATCAACCATCGTAATCGGACCATCTTAGATTTTTTCCGCCCAAAAACTTGTGGGCTATAGCACAGTTGATTTTCAATAAAATTGAATTTTCTAAGAAATGTTTAGAAATAATCGAGCAATCAAAATGAAAATTGTCACAGCAATTACAGGTACCGAAACCTATTGATAGAGGTATCAACCATCGTAATCGGACCATTTTAGATTTTTAGCGCCCAAAAACTTGTGGGCTATAGCACAGTTGATTTTCAATAAAATTGAATTTTCTAAGAAATGTTTAGAAATAATCGAGCAATCAAAATGAAAATTGTCACAGCAATTACAGGTACCGAAACCTATTGATAGAGGTATCAACCATCGTAATCGGACCATTTTAGATTTTTGCCGCCCAAAAACTTGTGGGCTATAGCCCAGTTGATTTTCAATAAAATTGAATTTTCTAAGAAATGTTTAGAAATAATCGAGCAATCAAAATGAAAATTGTCACAACAATTAGAGGTCCCGAAACCTATTGATAGAGGTATCAACCATCGTAATCGGACCATTTTAGATTTTTGCCGCCCAAAAACTTGTGGGCTATAGCACAGTTGATTTTCAATAAAATTTAATTTTCTAAGAAATGTTTAGAAATAATCGAGCAATCAAAATGAAAATTGTCACCACAATTACAGGTCCCGAAACCTATTGATAGAGGTATCAACCATCGTAATCGGACCATTTTAGATTTTTGCCGCCCAAAAACTTGTGGGCTATAGCACAGTTGATTTTCAATAAAATTGAATTTTCTAAGAAATGTTTAGAAATAATCGAGCAATCAAAATGAAAATTGTCACAGCAATTACAGGTCTCGAAACCTATTGATAGAGGTATCAACCATCGTAATCGGACTATTTTAGATTTTTGCCGTCCAAAAACTTGTGGGCATAGCACAGTTGATTTTCAATAAAATTGAATTTTCTAAGAAATGTTTAGAAATAATCGAGCAATCAAAATGAAAATTGTCACAGCAATTACAGGTCCCGAAACCTATTGATAGAGGTATCAACCATCGTAAACGGACAATTTTAGATTTTTGGCGCCCAAAAACTTGTGGGCTATAGCACAGTTGATTTTCAATAAAATTGAATTTTCTAAGAAATGTTTAGAAATAATCGAGCAATCAAAATGAAAATTGTCACAGCAATTACAGGTCCCGAAACCTATTGATAGAGGTATCAACCATCGTAATCGGACCATTTTAGATTTTTGCCGCCCAAAAACTTGTGGGCTATAGCACAGTTGATTTTCAATAAAATTGAATTTCCTAAGAAATGTTTAGAAATAATCGAGCAATCAAAATGAAAATTGTCACAGTAATTACAGGTCCCGAAACCTATTGATAGAGGTATCAACCATCGTAATCGGACCATTTTAGATTTTTGCCGCCCAAAAACTTGTGGGATATAGCACAGTTGATTTTCAATAAAATTGAATTTTCTAAGAAATGTTTAGAAATAATCGAGCAATCAAAATGAAAATTGTCACAGCAATTACAGGTACCGAAACCTATTGATAGAGGTATCAACCATCGTAATCGGACCATCTTAGATTTTTTCCGCCCAAAAACTTGTGGGCTATAGCACAGTTGATTTTCAATAAAATTGAATTTTCTAAGAAATGTTTAGAAATAATCGAGCAATCAAAATGAAAAATGTCACAGCAATTACAGGTACCGAAACCTATTGATAGAGGTATCAACCATCGTAATCGGACCATTTTAGATTTTTGGCGCCCAAAAACTTGTGGGCTATAGCACAGTTGATTTTCAATAAAATTGAATTTTCTAAGAAATGTTTAGAAATAATCGAGCAATCAAAATGAAAATTGTCACAGCAATTACAGGTACCGAAACCTATTGATAGAGGTATCAACCATCGTAATCGGACCATTTTAGATTTTTGCCGCCCAAAAACTTGTGGGCACACAGTTGATTTTCAATAAAATTGAATTTTCTAAGAAATGTTTAGAAATAATCGAGCAATCAAAATAAAAATTGTCACAGCAATTACAGGTACCGAAACCTATTGATAGAGGTATCAACCATCGTAATCGTACCATTTTAGATTTTTGCCGCCCAAAAACTTGTGGGCTATAGCACAGTTGATTTTCAATAAAATTTAATTTTCTAAGAAATGTTTAGAAATAATCGAGCAATCAAAATGAAAATTGTCACCACAATTACAGGTCCCGAAACCTATTGATAGAGGTATCAACCATCGTAATCGGACCATTTTAGATTTTTGCCGCCCAAAAACTTGTGGGCTATAGCACAGTTGATTTTCAATAAAATTGAATTTTCTAAGAAATGTTTAGAAATAATCGAGCAATCAAAATGAAAATTGTCACAGCAATTACAGGTCTCGAAACCTATTGATAGAGGTATCAACCATCGTAATCGGACTATTTTAGATTTTTGCCGTCCAAAAACTTGTGGGCATAGCACAGTTGATTTTCAATAAAATTGAATTTTCTAAGAAATGTTTAGAAATAATCGAGCAATCAAAATGAAAATTGTCACAGCAATTACAGGTCCCGAAACCTATTGATAGAGGTATCAACCATCGTAAACGGACAATTTTAGATTTTTGGCGCCCAAAAACTTGTGGGCTATAGCACAGTTGATTTTCAATAAAATTGAATTTTCTAAGAAATGTTTAGAAATAATCGAGCAATCAAAATGAAAATTGTCACAGCAATTACAGGTCCCGAAACCTATTGATAGAGGTATCAACCATCGTAATCGGACCATTTTAGATTTTTGCCGCCCAAAAACTTGTGGGCTATAGCACAGTTGATTTTCAATAAAATTGAATTTCCTAAGAAATGTTTAGAAATAATCGAGCAATCAAAATGAAAATTGTCACAGTAATTATAGGTCCCGAAACCTATTGATAGAGGTATCAACCATCGTAATCGGACCATTTTAGATTTTTGCCGCCCAAAAACTTGTGGGATATAGCACAGTTGATTTTCAATAAAATTGAATTTTCTAAGAAATGTTTAGAAATAATCGAGCAATCAAAATGAAAATTGTCACAGCAATTACAGGTACCGAAACCTATTGATAGAGGTATCAACCATCGTAATCGGACCATTTTAGATTTTTGCCGCCCAAAAACTTGTGGGCTATAGCACAGTTGATTTTCAATAAAATTGAATTTTCTAAGAAATGTTTAGAAATAATCGAGCAATCAAAATGAAAATTGTCACAGCAATTACAGGTACCGAAACCTATTGATAGAGGTATCAACCATCGTAATCGGACCATCTTAGATTTTTTCCGCCCAAAAACTTGTGGGCTATAGCACAGTTGATTTTCAATAAAATTGAATTTTCTAAGAAATGTTTAGAAATAATCGAGCAATCAAAATGAAAAATGTCACAGCAATTACAGGTACCGAAACCTATTGATAGAGGTATCAACCATCGTAATCGGACCATTTTAGATTTTTGGCGCCCAAAAACTTGTGGGCTATAGCACAGTTGATTTTCAATAAAATTGAATTTTCTAAGAAATGTTTAGAAATAATCGAGCAATCAAAATGAAAATTGTCACAGCAATTACAGGTCCCGAAACCTATTGATAGAGGTATCAACCATCGTAATCGGACCATTTTAGATTTTTGCCGCCCAAAAACTTGTGGGCACACAGTTGATTTTCAATAAAATTGAATTTTCTAAGAAATGTTTAGAAATAATCGAGCAATCAAAATGAAAATTGTCACAGCAATTACAGGTCCCGAAACCTATTGATAGAGGTATCAACCATCGTAATCGGACCATCTTAGATTTTTTCCGCCCAAAAACTTGTGGGCTATAGCACAGTTGATTTTCAATAAAATTGAATTTTCTAAGAAATGTTTAGAAATAATCGAGCAATCAAAATGAAAAATGTCACAGCAATTACAGGTACCGAAACCTATTGATAGAGGTATCAACCATCGTAATCGGACCATTTTAGATTTTTGCCGCCCAAAAACTTGTGGGCTATAGCACAGTTGATTTTCAATAAAATTGAATTTTCTAAGAAATGTTTAGAAATAATCGAGCAATCAAAATGAAAATTGTCACAGCAATTTCAGGTCCCGAAACCTATTGATAGAGGTATCAACCATCGTAAACGGACAATTTTAGATTTTTGCCGCCCAAAAACTTGTGGGCTATAGCACAGTTGATTTTCAATAAAATTGAATTTTCTAAGAAATGTTTAGAAATAATCGAGCAATCAAAATGAAAATTGTCACAGCAATTTCAGGTCCCGAAACCTATTGATAGAGGTATCAACCATCGTAATCGGACCATTTTAGATTTTTGCCGCCCAAAAACTTGTGGGCTATAGCACAGTTGATTTTCAATAAAATTGAATTTTCTAAGAAATGTTTAGAAATAATCGAGCAATCAAAATAAAAATTGTCACATCAATTACAGGTCCCAAAACCTATTGATAGAGGTATCAACCATCGTAAACGGACAATTTTAGATTTTTGCCGCCCAAAAACTTGTGGGCTATAGCACAGTTGATTTTCAATAAAATTGAATTTTCTAAGAAATGTTTAGAAATAATCGGGCAATCAAAATGAAAATTGTCACAGCAATTACAGGTACCGAAACCTATTGATAGAGGTATCAACCATCGTAATCGGACCATTTTAGATTTTTGCCACCCAAAAACTTGTGGGCTATAGCACAGTTGATTTTCAATAAAACTGAATTTTCTAAGAAATGTTTAGAAATAATCGAGCAATCAAAATGAAAATTGTCACAGCAATTACAGGTACCGAAACCTATTGATAGAGGTATCAACCATCGTAATCGGACCATTTTAGATTTTTGCCGCCCAAAAACTTGTGGGCTATAGCACAGTTGATTTTCAATAAAATTGAATTTTCTAAGAAATGTTTAGAAATAATTGAGCAATCAAAATGAAAATTGTCACAGCAATTACAGGTACCGAAACCTATTGATAGAGGTATCAACCATCGTAATCGGACCATTTTAGATTTTTGCCGCCCAAAAACTTGTGGTCTATAGCACAGTTGATTTTCAATAAAATTGAATTTTCTAAGAAATGTTTAGAAATAATCGAGCAATCAAAATGAAAATTGTCACAGCAATTACAGGTCCCGAAACCTATTGATAGAGGTATCAACCATCGTAATCGGACCATTTTAGATTTTTGCCGCCCAAAAACTTGTGGGCTATAGCACAGTTGATTTTCAATAAAATTGAATTTTCTAAGAAATGTTTAGAAATAATCGAGCAATCAAAATGAAAATTGTCACAGCAATTACAGGTCCCGAAACCTATTGATAGAGGTATCAACCATCGTAATCGGACCATTTTAGATTTTTGCCGCCCAAAAACTTGTGGGCTATAGCACAGTTGATTTTCAATAAAATTGAATTTTCTAAGAAATGTTTAGAAGTAATCGAGCAATCAAAATAAAAATTGTCACAGCAATTACAGGTACCGAAACCTATTGATAGAGGTATCAACCATCGTAATCGGACCATTTTAGATTTTTGCCGCCCAAAAACTTGTGGGCTATAGCACAGTTGATTTTCAATAAAATTGAATTTTCTAAGAAATGTTTAGAAATAATCGAGCAATCAAAATGAAAATTGTCACATCAATTACAGGTCCCAAAACCTATTGATAGAGGTATCAACCATCGTAAACGGACAATTTTAGATTTTTGCCGCCCAAAAACTTGTGGGCTATAGCACAGTTGATTTTCAATAAAATTGAATTTTCTAAGAAATGTTTAGAAATAATCGAGCAATCAAAATGAAAATTGTCACAGCAATTTCAGGTCCCGAAACCTATTGATAGAGGTATCAACCATCGTAATCGGACCATTTTAGATTTTTGCCGCCCAAAAACTTGTGGGCTATAGCACAGTTGATTTTCAATAAAATTGAATTTTCTAAGAAATGTTTAGAAATAATCGGGCAATCAAAATGAAAATTGTCACAGCAATTACAGGTCCCGAAACCTATTGATAGAGGTATCAACCATCGTAATCGGACCATTTTAGATTTTTGCCGCCCAAAAACTTGTGGGCTATAGCACAGTTGATTTTCAATAAAATTGAATTTTCTAAGAAATGTTTAGAAATAATCGAGCAATCAAAATGAAAATTGTCACAGCAATTACAGGTCCCGAAACCTATTGATAGAGGTATCAACCATCGTAATCGGACCATTTTAGATTTTTGCCGCCCAAAAACTTGTGAGCTATAGCACAGTTGATTTTCAATAAAATTGAATTTTCTAACAAATGTTTAGAAATAATCGAGCAATCAAAATAAAAATTGTCACAACAATTACAGGTCCCGAAACATATTGATAGAGGTATCAACCATCGTAATCGGACCATTTTAGATTTTTGCCGCCCAAAAACTTGTGCACATAGCACAGTTGATTTTCAATAAAATTGAATTTTCTAAGAAATGTTTAGAAATAATCGAGCAATCAAAATGAAAATTGTCACATCAATTACAGGTACCGAAACCTATTGATAGAGGTATCAACCATCGTAATCGGACCATTTTAGATTTTTGCCGCCCATCTTTCTTTTGGTTGAAATTGAAAACAGATTTTTATTAAATTTTAGACCAAATTTGTTGATTAGTGGAAACGGAAAGCCTTTCAAATTTATTGGTTAAATTGAATTGTTTGCAACAATAAGTAAACTTTAAAACTCCGAGATTTCTAATAATCTAGTAATCTAATTTTTACTGACAAAGCGCTACAATTTAATCTTAGAAATTTAAAATTTAATAATATAAATTTGTATTTCTTAAAAGCTTTTAGATTCTATGTATAAAATATTGTATGCATTACACACATAACTGAAATTTTTGTTATTTTTAAAGCTTTTTGGATTTGAATTAAGGACCAAATTTCTTAATTTAAGACGCATTTTTAAATTCTTAACATTTCTTTCAAACGCAAAATGCCACAGCACGAAATAAGGTTTAAAGGTTTCAAGCTTTTTGATTTTAAATATTGGCTGAATTTAAAGTTGGTGCTTTTTGTTTAATTTCAAGTTTTTCACTTTTTAACAATTTAAAATGTTTTCAAACATCTTTAAACTTTTCAGAAATTCCACAATACAGAGCTACCGGTAGCTGTTGAATTTTTAACTGAATTTATCTTCAGTTCAGACTTTTCAGGTTATTTTATTGTACATGGTTACTGGTTTAGAAATCCTTCAAACGCTATAAAATTTATACGATATTGCAAAAAATTAGAGCATTATGGTTTTGACCTTACAACTAAATTTTAAGCTTTTAGTTTTTTTTAAATAGAGTGAACCTTTATAAAATTAAAACTAAGTTTTTGATTTATTAAAGAGCTCTTATATTTATTAAAAGTTTTCGATTTATTTGCAGATTTATTATGTGCGCTTTGATCAACTTGAAATAGTAAAAACCTTTCACACTGAATTTAATTAAAAAAAACTGAATTCTGTGAACAGCTTTCTAAAATGCTTTGTAACCCTAAATTCAATGAGCTTTTATATTTAATATTGGACTTAATTTATAAGTTTCTTAAATCGCCGTTAAAAGATAGTGAATGTTCCGGAAAATCGTTCAAAGAAAATGAATTTGGATTTTGAACCGAATTGCTATTTACTGAAAAGCTTTTAGGTTTCGTGTTAAAATTATTTGAACAATTTAAGGAACATTTTTAAGGCATTTTTTTTTTAAATCGGTAAACTAAAAGAGTTTTACTTTTACATTTTGCACTAAATTATTATTTAGTAAAAAAGCTTCTAGTTTTAATGTTAATATTTTTAAGCTGTTTTAAAAACGTTTAAAATTTCTTAACCATTATGTTTATAATTATATAATTCCAAAACAAACAACTTTCCAGTGCTGAATTATATTTGAGTTTATATTTACTAAAGAGCTTCTAGGATCATGATGAATTTTTGTTCAGAATTTATGTTCAATAAGCTCCTCACCTTTTGAGCCTAACCATTTAATTTTGCGGTGAATTTTAAATTTGATTGAAAATTTCAAAGCTTTATATTTCAAATTTTTTTACTGAGCTTTTTTGTTTAGTAAAGAGCTTTTCCCTTGAATTTTCAAATTAAATTTCTATAAATTTTGAACTAAAAATTTATTGAGTTTATCTGGAATTCGGCAAGCTAAAGCTTTCAATTTTATAAAACTTTTAGAAATAACATTGCCACGATGAAAATTTCAAAGAAAGCTTGCTTTTCATTGGTTTGAAAATGAAAACGCATTTTAATTAAATTTTAGATTACAGTTTTGTTTGGTGAAGTGCCCGATTGACAATTGTCGTTGTCTTTTAAAATTCATCTAAAGTGTTTATTTTGGAGATTCCCCGAATTTTTAAAATTAATTTTACTTAATAAAGTTTCGAAGCTTCATAAGGCAATTGGTTGCAAGTGGAGAAGGAGAATTGAAGTGAAACTCATCTCATTAGTGTTTAACTTTTATTTTAGAAGGTTTAGCTTGAAAGCTTCAGCGTAATCAAAATTTCCTGTAAAAGCTTTACAGCTTTTTGTGTGACAACACAAATATATTGTTACCAAATCTTACCTCTTTTTGAAAGCTTTTTGTTTATTTTAACTCAAAAGATTTAATGAATAATTTCTAATCGGTATAATTAATAACTCGTTATTACAGGTTATATTTGAAATCATTTCTGAAAACAGTTATTGTGCGAGCTTTATGTTAAAATTTCCAAAAATTTGCTAAGCTTTTTACTAATTATTTCTGTTTTAATCTTTCAATAATAGCAAACTACTTTATAAATTCTTTAATTCCTTTAAGAAAATAAAGTTTTTGAAGTATGTATTTCAAAGCTCATTTTTATAAATACGATTCCGAAATACAGTTTTAACAGTTGTGATGAAAGTTATGAACCCATAAATAAATAAATTAAGTAATCTTTATTTTTAAGCTATAAATGAATAATTTTAATAGATATCAAATAGAGCTTTTGCCAACTATTTATAGTAAATAATTATTTAAACTTTACGAAGCTCACCTTCCCCGTATAAAACCCAAAATAAAGTGGACAAAACATTATAAATATTACAAATTATATATTAACAAATATTTGTTCTACAAAATTGTGAAAAAAAACCACCCCAGCCCAATTCCGAAAATATCCCCAAATATTTTAATTTTAGAATTTCTTTTAATTTTCTTATTTTCTACTTCTAAACCATAAAAGTAAAGCAAATGAATGTTATAATGACAGATTATAAATCATAACGAATCGGTAAAATATTTATGAAAAGTAAGAAAAGTCAAGAGCTTTTATAAAATATATAATACGAAACATAGTGAAGGAAGTGGAACTTCCTTACTTTCCAACTAAAGCATACTTCTAAAATTGAACTTAAAAATAACGTTAAAGTTCTAACAGTTATGAATGTGCACTCGTGTGGTTTCCATCGCCAAACTTTATACAGTATACGCCTTAAATAATTAGAGCTTTGGCCAATTATTTTTAGTATATAACCTATTTGAATATTGCAAAGCTTAATTCCAATAATAAGAATTAATATTTTAAAGCTGTGTCGAATTAAATTATTTTAAAAGCTTCTTTTTAAAAATTACTCTCTAATGTAGCGTTTTTTTATTCGCTCCGGATAGCTGCTATCGAGAGCCGTCATATGAAAAGTGGCTCCGGATAGCGCTCCGTATAAATAGGTAGAGCCAAATATTTTTTATATGAAGTCTTTGCTAAACAATTGAATTAAAAATGATAGTTTGATGTTAAATAAGTTTAGTTTACCAATAAATAGCGCGTCAAATTAAAATGTAGGGGTAGAAAAATGACGGCTCTCGATAGCAGCTATCCGGAGCGAATAAAAAAACGCGCTTTAAATTAGTTTAAACGTGCAAATTTGTATGTACAACACCCCAATTCCATAAACACCCGCCCGAAATATTTTAATTTATGGAAATTTTTTAAAATTCAGTAGCAAATAATTTTTTCATTTTTTTCTTATTGTTTTGTAAAATAAAGCATAAATTTAAAAAATTCCACCCCGCATTCAAATTTTTTTTTTTTTAAGATATCCATCGTTAATCTAGATAAGCAGCAAAAGCTAAAGAGAATCAACCATCAAATTTGAATTTAATAAAAATAAAAATTTATTATCTACGAAAAAAATAAAAACTTGAAAATCGTAAACTAAATTGAAAATTTTTAGCTTTCTTGAATCGTTCAATCATTCTCGTTACTGTGTTACGTTGGCGTCCGCATATGGTTTGGGGTCCCACAATTCATCGCAGTAAAATGTAAATCATAAAAAAAAAAATCTCATAATGCGTTTCAACAACAGCAGCATCACAAGCAAAAACGCAAAATGTTTTCAATTCATTCATTCATTCATTTTAATGTTCCAATTGAGGATATCATTCTTACCACACGCAAGTATAATGAATGTGAATTTCATTTTGTTGATTTCTTTTCGACTCGAAAAGGGTTTGGAAAATTACTTTTTTTACTCTCATAAAATACAACAACAACAAAACGGGGTTACAATTCGTTACATAAATGATGTGGGGGCGCATTCATTACGCTCACAAAATATAAGAATTGTGCTTAAAGTTTTCTTTTGTAATATAACGTAGACACATGTATATACGTTCGTATATATGCGACAATTGGCGCACACAAACTTAACAATGCGTGGAAAATGATTTTCCTTTGAATTAACGAGGCATATTTTATTTGCTCCTGTTATAAGTATACAAAATTCAAACGACGAGAAGAATAGAAATTAGTTGGCTTTTCTCAAATGGAAGGTGATAAGTCATGAATGATTTACTACAATTTTTGAGCTTTGATTTTTTATTTTTTTTTTGTTTTAACAACTACATACAAGAAAGGTGGATACTATTTCTTAGGTTTAGGTCCCCAAGTTTCAAATTTTAGCGACCAATGCTTGTGCCTCAGATCGATTTTTTTGACTTTTTTGCCTTTTCTAAACAGTTAGTGAGTTCTTATCAGTCATTCATAGATGGAAATACGTTTAATCAGACATGCTGTACCTAGGACCCGGGTAATTGCTTCGAGTATTGCGAAAAAATTCATGAGAACCCTGCAAACTTTCCGTTATTTATATCCAATTTATATAATATCAGAACCCTCTAAATCAGCCGCCTGAAAAAATATTTTGTCAAAGCACGTAAAAAGGCGGGAAGGAAAAAATTGAACAACTTGGAACACGCTTATTTCGACAATCAACCGATTTATTATCGAAATAATTGCACCTTTTCACTTTTCAACAAACCGTCGGAATTTTGGTACGGTAAGCGGTTTCTCCTTGTCTACAGTTGTTTATGAATCTTTTAACCCAAGTTAATACTAATAGAGTATTATCGAATTAGACCGTCTAGTAAGTCATACTCAATATTTGCTGCTAATACGTTCACCCTGTTCGGTCTACTATCTTCACAGGAATCCTGGATATCGCTGTTTTGCACTGGTCAAAAAGTTTTGTCTCTACTAAGCCAGTTTGACCACTTTTTAGAATGCGATGAAAGTCAGCCCAAAACTATAACTGAATCAGTCCAAGCCGTGACTGATTTTTCTGTAAGTGTTGTGGCCCTTTGATTTGATAAAACCAATTAAGATAATAGAAGGGTAGCACATAACTCCAATTTCGGTATCGCTATTTCCCTGATGGGTGCTACTTTAGTCTTTTCAACTATCAAATTTCCAGAACTGCCATAAACCTTGTTTTGCTAAATGGTTCACATTTGTTTGCGCCAGCAGCCATCGTGGTAACTCCAAAATTCTTCCTAGCATTCAAGTAATCCGTTAACTGCGTCCACTTGGAGATTATTTCTGATGATAAATTCTCATCCCACTCTAAATTTGAATGCAACGTTGACACCAACCAGCCAAATGGATCGAACATTTCACTGCTTTCGGATACCACGATTCTTTTGGTTAAATATTTAGTACTGGATATAAGTGTATAGTGAAACGAAATCGATTCTCGCACAAATCCTAATGGAGTCCTAGAATTTTGGAGCTTTCATCGGTTTGTTGTTTCGCTACAGTGTTTAGTAGCCCTGATGAATTCGAGCTCCACTAACTTAATTCCATTCCCGCAAACTTTAGGATTTTAGTTATAGCATCTTTCAAAATTATTGCTTCCCTGAAATTTTTGGTTCCAGTTATCAGGTTTTTAGAATCTTCATCATTAAATAAAATTTGCCTCTTCTTCTTAACAATATCCCCACTCATGATGATATTTGATCATATTGTTGGTCCAATTAGGGGTGCATCATTAAGCGAAGCGGCCGACCCAGTTTTGATTTATACGAAGTAAATTTTCTGTCCATAGCGTGCAACCTGCTGGTTGCTAAATTAAGCGATGTTCCAAAGGTCGGCTTGGGTTCCTTAAATGGCAACCTCACAACGAATCTTCCGTTGAAATCTTTGGTGGTATTCAAATTCCTCTTCTTCATTTGTCGATTTTGATTGCTCTCTTGTCAATATTGGAATCAGCTGAATTTTCCGATGTTGTAGACTCTCTATAGGTTTTGATTTATTTATCTCGAGATCTGCTAACTTAGTCTTGGTGGTGAGAGTACAGCAGTCGTAAAAGGAGAATTTCAAAAAACCGCCAATAGTTGGATTTTGCCCATCTACTTTTGCTTTCATCATCTATTTCACTGAGTAGCATAAAAATGAACCACCAATGATCCCGTTGCTCACCTTTTTCCCCCCAATACGCACAGCTTTCTAATAATTTCGTCTGAAGTATTTACTAGTTTCTGGAGGTTAGTTGTCAGGTTAAATCCGACGTTGGGTTGGTTTCTTTCGATCGTAATGATCGCATAATTTTTTAAAGGCTTCTATGTAATTGCTTATAGAGAAATATTTAAGTAAAGATGCTTATTCCGCTTGTAGTAAACCCTTCAGATATTGAAACTTTTTGGCCTAAATTTAACGACGTTTTTTCATGGATATTGCCCATATAACTGGGCCATTCCGGGGTATTCTCCACTAAATGGAGAAATATTAATTTCTGACAGTTTCGATTGTATAGACCTTTCAGTGTTCATTGTGATAACAAATAATGATGAATCTCTATTTTTCATGCTTGTCTTTCAATTCTATTTATTTAAACCCGATGTGACCTCGTAGTAAATGTCATCGAATATAAGAATTTCTAAGGCTTCAGCATGATTTATTAAAAATATTTCCCATTCCACTTCACCAAAAACTTTTTAACAATTCAGGACCACGTTTTGACGAACAGAGATACCAAAAATGATTGAACTAGACTGTAACTGTCGGTCATATTTTGTTATTCTAGGCATTTGTTCAGTAATGACGAAACTCCTCTAATTTGTGTTGTCTGATAGTCTTTACCTTCTATTTTAAAAGATTTATGTTTTGGTTAGTTACAAATGTGGCGTACTGCAGCTATCAGAGGGGTCACAGGTGGTGGATAGTGGACGACCTATCGATAGGAAGGTTAGCGGTGAATTAAATAAGCCGCCCCAACCGCAGTCCAGCTGGTGGGAGAGTCTCAGGGAACTGGGGAGTGGTTAACCTTAGTTCATTCAATTCTGAGTGCCTATGATGCCCAGCATGGAAAGGCGAACAGATGGCGCCAGAAAACCATCGACCAATAACCACGGCGGACTGGGCGTCACGTCCTCTCTGCACCTCCGGAGTCTCCGCGGGTGATGAGTGGGGTACACTATAAACGGGTGACCCGATGAATGGAATGGATCCCATTGGATTGGGCTCTCCATGTGAATAGGTGAAAGGGGAAGAGAATGTGGGCGGAGGGAAGGGGGTGTTGGGAGGCCGCGGTGCTAGCGAGCCGAATGGGCTGGATTAAGGTGTTAAGCGACCCGTGCTGATGATCAACTAGGCTAGGGGTCCTTTATTTCTCCAGGCGGACCTTTATTTCTCCGATACTCGTGGGAATCAGATGGAAAGATCGAACAACGAAAAAACAAAGGGCACCGGCTCTCCTCAAAAGCCGGTATCAGCGAAGGGAGGTACCTCGAACCAGACGGGTGGGGCCTCTAAGGTTGCAAAGGGGGTTGGCTCTAGGGCAAAAGTCCCGGGAGTTAGCGGTACCAACGCAGCACAGGGGAGTGGGACGAGAAACATTCCTCCGGCGAAAAGGCGATACAGGAATCGCCGCTCGGCATTCCGAATTCTCGAGAAGTGGGCTGTGACCCCTGAGGGGCAGCTTACGGAAGAGCAAAGAACATCAGTAGCTTGAGCAAGGAGCACTGTGGGCTGCAGAGGCTCGGAAAGGGACCATGTGTCGAAAAGAGAGCGGTCCCAGGACGAGGTGGAAGTAGTCAACAGCAAGCGGGCCAAGTTGGTGACTGAAAAGAAGCCGAGCTCCAACTCAGGGACAAAGCTGTTCAGCGATGTCCTGAGGGAGCATGTGTTAATGCTAGCCGTCATTGACGAAAGTCAAGAAGATGGGAGCATCACGGCCGAAAAATGGAGGTTGGTGTATAATGCACTCAACCTCGTCTTTTTAAAGGTCCTGGGTGAAAATCCGGGACCAACCCCATCCTGCAGAGATGCGGAATGGTATCAAGGGCGTGTGAAGATGACTGCATCCTTGGACTCTAGATATGTGGATCTATATAAAAAGGCTATGGCCAAAGTAGGGGAGGTGTGGCCAGGCGCAAAGCTTGCGGCAGTTAGTCGGGAGGAAATTCCCAGCAGGCCGAGGGCACGTGTCTGGCTGCCATCCGAACCGTCTAGCCCTGACGAGGCTTTGGAAATCATTCAGGCCAGTCACCCGAGTCTGCCGACCGGAAATTGGAAAATCGTCAAGCAGAAGGAGGCGAGGGGGCTCGAAATTATAAATTATGGTACTAAATAAGGAATCCCTTGCCCTCCTTCACAAAACGAAGAGAGTAATTGACTTCGGTTTCGGGTCAATTACTCTCAACGTTTATAAAAAGGATGGGGCGGAAGCGCGTACGGAAGGCCAACCGGAGGATGGTGGCAACCCGCCCAGGCCTGAAGG
The DNA here is from genome assembly GCA_958295665.1 of Tipula vernalis. Classification (NCBI taxonomy): domain Eukaryota; kingdom Metazoa; phylum Arthropoda; class Insecta; order Diptera; family Tipulidae; genus Tipula; species Tipula vernalis. The sequence continues at coordinate 13,098,560 of OY282559.1, read as the reverse complement.
GGGTACCAGCATCATGGGGGGAGAAGCTGAGGGTATGGGGGAGAGTGAAGCCAGCGACCTAGGTCGGACAAGGCCTCCCTTGAAGGTTAAGGAGGGGCACATAAGCGAGGGAGCTGGTGTACCGATGGAGGAGGATGTCGGCAGCCCGGCCAGACGGGGAGGCACTGATAAGTCCTCTACAAAGAGTATGAGGATTAGCGAGACAGGCGAATCCGGCGCATCCCAAAATACGGAGAAATAATATTCCTGCGGTAGCAGGACTATACCATAGAGGTAGGTAAAAGTTATAAGGTTATGATTAAGATAACTCAAATTAACCTTTACCATTCTAAGGCTGCTTCGGCAGCTCTACTCCTTAGCCTGACTAGTTCGGGTGAGGATGTGATACTAATCCAAGAACCTTGGATTAACAACAACAGGATCTGTGGCCTCAGAACCAAGGGGTATAAAATTATATCCTCTAGTAAGTCTGGGAAGATCAGATCTTGTATTCTTGGGAAAAATAATATAATTCTTTTCCTTCTCTCTCAATACAGCAATGGTGACACTACTGCAGTTAGCCTGGAAGTAGGCACTTGTAGATTCTGGCTAGTTTCAGCCTACATGGACCGGGAGAAGGAGTAAAAAAATATAATAACCTCAAATAATATTCTTCATATGGTTAAAAATTGGAGGGTGGATAAGGAACACTCCTTTTCTGATCATCGATATTCACCCTGCTACCCGGGAAGCCTTCAGGAACCCTAGAAGGACCAACTGCAGTAAATATGGGGAATTATTGGAGAAAATGTTGCCGACGAGGGCTATGGATCCCCCGACGACCGTTGGGGAGCTGGAGGAGCTGGAGGACATGGTGGCTAGCGTTGCTAGCGCATGCAACCGATCCTTTCGTGCTGCCTGCCCACTGGCTAAGCTTAGGGGTAGGCAAAAACCGGTATGGTGGTCCAGGGAACTGAGAGCCTGTCGTAAGGCTTGTAGGACAGCCTTTAATAGAGCCAAAAATACAAGGGAGGCTCAGGATTGGGACTCCTATAAGGAGAAACTCGGAATTTATAAGAAAAAATTAAGAAAGGCACAAAGGAGGTCTTGGAGAATCTTCTGTGATAATATGGAAGAGGTATCCGAAACCTCCCGCCTTAGGAAGATTCTTTCCAAAAGTACATCTAGTCTCAGTTTTTTGATAAAACCGGACGGATCTTGGACAGCTTCTAGTGGAGAATCTCTGCAGCTTCTCTTCGAGACACACTTCTGAGGGAGCTTTCAAGACCTGTTGGTGCGTAGCAATCATCAGGAATCACTGTCAGTAACCACAGAAGATATCGTAACCAGGAAACGGATCGCATGGGCACTGAAGGGTTTTAAACCATTTAAATCGGCTGGTCCGGATCAAATTATACCAGCGGAACTTCAAAACAACTCAGTAATTATTCTTCCCTACCTGGAAGCTATATTCAAAGGGTGTTTGAAGTTGGGCTATATTCCTAGGTACTGGACGGAGGTCAATGTGGTGTTCATACTGAAAGCGGGGAAAAGCTCACATGTCTATCCTAAGGACCTAAGACCAATAACTCTATCATCCTTTCTTCAGAAAACCTTGAAAAGGCTGCTGGATGTATACATCAGAGATAAAATAGGTGCCAGGAAGTGGGCATCGTCTCAGCATGCGTACACAAAGGGTAGATCTGTGGACACTGCTCTGCACGCCTTGGTGTCTATGATTGAGAAATCGATTAATTCGAAGGAATTCTCTTTGGTGGCCTTCCTGGATATAGAAGGCGCCTTTAATAATGTGAAAGCGGAGGCAATCAAGGAGGGATTGTCATTTTTGGAAGTGGACGTTCCTCTGATAGGGTTAATCAATTATATGCTGGGAAGTAGGATTGTTGGCTCGAAGTTGGGGGACTCCACCATCAAGAGGCGAGTAACTATGGGAACTCCGCAGGGGGGAGGGGGGGGGGGGTTTGTCCCCTCTTCTCTGGAACATAGTGGTAAACGGGTTACTACTTGAATTGGAGAGAGAGGGTATTGAAGTTATCGCGTACGCAGATGACGTAGCTTTACCTGTTACCGGGAAATTCCTGGGCACGATTGTAGACGTAATGCAGCATGAGCTTACCATCGTTACGAAATGAGCTGGCAAATGTGGACTTCGTATTAACCCGTCCAAGACAGAGCTGGTACTCTTTACTAAGAAATACAAAATTCCGGTAGTTGTCCCTCCTACCTTAAATGGCACGAGACTTGCTTTTACTGATAGAGCTAGGAATCTGGGCATTATCTTGGACAGTAAGCTTAGTTGGAAGCCCAACATGTTGGAGAGAATAAACAAAGCTACTATTGCTTTGTACTCCTGTAGGAACGCCATTGGTCATAGATGGGGTCTGAAGCCAGAGCTGGTACACTGGCTCTACACCGCTGTAGTGAGACCTGTACTCATGTACGGGGTGGGTGTTTGGTGGCCAGCTCTGGACAAGGTAACTTACAAAAGTAAGATTGAGAGAGTGCAAAGAACGGCCTGTATGCTTGTTAGCGGGGCATTAAGGTCGACACCGACAAGTACCTTAGGGGTTATGTTGCACCTTCTTCCGGTCAACATTTTTGGCAAACAGATGGCGGCAAATACGGCTGTACGACATGCAGCCGTCTCTCAGTGGAGGTGTCTTAGTATAGGACACTTTACTTTTGTCAAATCGTTGAAGGATGAGCCGGCGAATCTTGACTACATTAAACCTACTCTACGCTTCGAGAAGCGATTTCGAACCTGCTTCCCTTCAAGGGAATCCTGGAGGGATAGACCGTTATCGGAAACCGAAGCGTTGCAATTCTTCACAGATGGCTCCAAGCTAGACGGCAAAGTAGGAGCTGGAGTATTCTGTGATAAATTAAATGTAAATATTTCTATTCGTCTCCCTGATTACTGCAGCATGTACCAAGCTGAAGTCGTAGCGATTGAGGAGGTCATGACGTGGTTGAAGCATAATGTGTTATCCTCAGACGATATCACAATCTATGTGGACAGTCAAGCGGCGATCCGGTCGTTAGAATCGGTGTCTTTGGCGTCACGGGTGGCGTTAAGTTGTCACTCATCTCTAAATGAGATGGGTGAACATTTTAATATCCAGGTAGTCTTGGTCCCAGGTCACTCAGGCGTCATGGGGAACTGTAGGGCAGATGAACTTGCTAGGCATGGTACGACTCTCCAGTTGCAACCGGAAAGGGCAAGTCTGGGGAGGCCTATCACACCGCTGAGACAAGCACTTGGGAAGCAGGCGCTATCCTCAGCGGGGGAAGCTGCTTGGACGAAGAGGAGGAAGAGACGTTGGTCCACTTCCTTTGCTCGTGTCCAGCATTGGCTCTCAGAAGGCACAAACACTTAGGTAAGTTCAGGATGGACTGCTTCTCGGATCTCGAAAACATTAAAGTGCGGGACGTTTTACGCTACATAAGTAGCTCGAAATGGTTCCAATAGGGGTAAAAGGGGATACATCCTGTGGTATCACAATGGACCGTCACCGGTCTAAGTGTGCATAAGCAGCCACTCCAACCTAACCTAACCTAACCTTGGTTGGTTCTTCAACTTTTTAAATTATTTTATTTTCTACCATTTCCTTTAATTTTTTATCTACACGATCTCGTAAATGAATAGGAATTCTTCTTGCTGGTTTAATTACTGGTATGGCCTTTTCATCAATAACTATTCTGTATTTCTCTGAAAATTTACCAATACCCTCAAATACGTCTTTATATTTTATTAAAAAATGTTCCTGTGTCAAACTAGATACACTTCTTATGGCAACATAACCCATCAATTTGGCTGACATTAATCCTAAAATAGCACACGCATTTTCATTTACCACATAAAACTCAATTATGAAACTTTCTTTGTTATTTTTACATTCTAGATTAACTTTACCCAAAACCTGTATCGCTGTACCTCCATAAGCTTCTAACCTGACCTTATTTATCAGCAAATTATTAATATCTAACTTTAATTCCTGGCAGAATCTAATAGGCAAAATATTTACTTCCGAACCGGTATCTATTTTAAATTGTATAACGCTATTCTTAATCCCAAACGGATCCCATTTTCTTCTAAAGACGCTACATACAATACCTCATCTGTATCCACAAGTGAGCTTACCGTACTAACCTGATTCAAATCCTTCACCATCTTTCTACATGCTACCATGAAATATCCTCTTATGCCTCTTCTTACATCTACTGCAATTAATCTCCTGGACAGCACTGAAACTATATACCCCTTGTTATATTCTTATTTTGTTGAATTTTGGCACTTTGGTTGGTATTTCCGCTGCTGCCATGTACTGGTTTTTTCGTTGTATTCTGCATCTGATATCTTACACCTGGTTTTTTTATTCACCTCGTTCACATGTGCCACTACCTTTTTTGTAATCACTCTGGTTTCTTCGGTTACCACCGCTTTTCTATGTACCTCTTCTAGTGCCTAAATTTATCTCTTGCATATAACAAATTTGCTCTCGGTTTAAAATATTTAACAATGCCTTTATTATTGCATCATACTCTTCCAGCTCGTTGTCTTTTAAATCCAACGTGGTTTCGATCAAATCTAACGCCTCATCGCCAATTCAATTTTTTAATATTGCTGCTTTCACTTCGTCCTTTATTTCACCCATTTTCGATGCTTTGAAATAAATCTACAAACTTTTTTTAAATTTCACCTTTACTGATAAATTGCCATCCAATGACATCTTCGACGGCTTATTTGGATTCTCCATTTTAGAATTTTTTTGTTATATTATTTTTACTTTTCTATTTGTTGGTTATGTCTAAAACCACGCTACATACACATTAGCTTTATTTTAATTTTGTTCAACACAATTCAATTCTATTTATTTAATGACATCGAACACATCCTATCAACTGCGCCATATTATATTTTTTTATAGTACTTCGTCGATTTTATTATTTCTTTATTATCATGAAAACACGTACAATATTATTTTAATTATAATCTTTATTTTAGTTCTCGTGTTACGATGTCACCACTCCAATCTGCATTCCCACTGACACCATCTCCAGGGATGTACAATGCATATTCTCTATGTATGTGGAATCTGTTTGATACAATATACATTCCACATATTCCACATACAACAACTATTCCATGTTCCAGTTCACTACACTTTATCAAGAAGTTCAGAGGTAAATTAATCGAAAGTCGTCACAATCTGTCACATCCAGGTATGAGATGAACTTAACGCATGGTCCAGGAGAGGTACGTTTGGAAAGAAATTGGAAAAAAACTGTTCGGCGTGCAGAAGTGCTAACAACCGTGACGCCAAATCAGCGATTCGACCACATAAATATCGACTATGATTAGTCCACTACCTCAGTCAAAAGAGACTGAACTACTGTCTCACAATAGTTGATCGATTTACCAGATCCAGCCGTCTGGTAAATCGATCGACTATGAATGGCGGAGAAAGTAGCTAAAAATTTGATTTCGGGATGAGTTGTTGAAGCTTTAAAATATCCATCCCTTAAAACCATGAGGTACCATCTACAAGCAAATGGATTAGTTGAAAGATCGAGATACAAGCCGGACATGAAATTTACACCACAAAAGATGGGCAAACGCTACTACTCGGAATTCATCAGAAATTTTTGCGAAACTATATGGGCTCTGAAGCCAACAAACACATCGAATCATGTCAAACATGACATTTTTCTTTACAAGTATATTTATCAATGTATCCACGTTTTCGTTAGGAATGATAAAGTCCTTCCGGCTCATCAAAAATATCAATAGATCGGCTGAAGCCGGCATATTTTACGTTAGCGAAATCAGCAGATCAGAATATTATGTGAGCTGCAACTTAATTTCAACCTTCACAAGCGGCTAATCGTACTTCCTTTGGAATTGGATAATATTTTTTTAATAATACCGACTTTCGGTCTACTTAGCGGTGGAGAGCATACTGTGGCGAAATATGGTATAATTATTCTATGTCAGTATTAGTGAAATTACGCAATTGTATATACCTAGTTGCACTGTAAGCAGTCACTGCTTTTACCGTTGAATAAATCGGTCAATTGAAGCAAAAAAAAGAATTGAACATTCTCGTGACCAACCATTGTTGTTTAGTTAATATTTAAATTATAAAATGGCACGGATTGGTTTTAGCTGTCTCATTTGACAGGCGACGATGGCAAATTTTGGAAAAGGAAGATTTAATTTGTTTTTAAATTAAAATAGGAATTTACTAATGTTTATTCAATTGTGTATTATGTTTGGAAATTTTGGAAAAGTAAGATTTAATGTTTTTTTAATTAAATAAACAGCGATTTTTAGTTATTAATATTTCCACACCAAGAAATAAATGGCGCCACTTTGACTGAGACAGCTAAAACCAATACTAGCCTAAAAAACCAATAAATAACTGTACAATTAATTAAAACGTGTGTGAATTGTTGATTAAAATTGGTTTACTTAATACAGATCGCTAATCGTAAAAAAAAAACGACAGCCGACATTTTTACATCACTATACATCTTCTTTGGCTTTAAACGTCAAAAACTTGTCGAGAGTTTCAACATTCCTTATCGTTACGTTGGCAGGAAATTCTCTGTAAAGCGTTCGTCTGTTTTACTGAATTGTAATCTGTAAAATGTGAAATTAAGTTTGACCAAAATAATTACAGAAGCCTTCAAAAATTGGATGTCAAATTCATAATACGTTTAGAGACAGCATCCAAATCAACACCACCCTGTTATTTAATTACCAATACAAATAACAAAACAAAATGTTTATTACGAAGAATTAATCAGACAAAAGTTACAAATTAGTCGAGCATCCATCTCGCACACGCAGTATTGATTCAATAATTTAACAAGCATCATACAAAAAAAATCCGTGCGAGTGTATCTCTCAGTACAGTTTAGTTATACAAATTATGTGAATATTAATTGCAATATAATTACAAAACAAAGTGAGTATGTAAACATAAATTTAATTTAAATGACCGTTGATTAATTAAAATTCCACGTGACTAAAGCAAATAGGTATGTATGTGCTTATAAAATTTTCAATTAAATTTATAAAGTTATCTCGCTTATGCATAAAATTCATAAACAAAAATATTTCCCCATTATTCAAAATAAAACTGGAATTTTCAATTTATTTGTGGTAAATCGAGGGAGCGCCTACACGGGAGTATAAATTAAATTCCATTTTTCATTTTAATTTTCTGACAACAACAACAACGAGCACAAAATATACGATTTTCAAAAATGCTGTTTATGGACGTTTGAATAAAAATAAAACAAGACATAAGCAGTTTATATAGCCTTGTATGATCATGAGTGTTCATGTCTTTACAAGGTGGAAATGCAATTTTTGGTTGGTGTACCAAATTTGGTGTTTTTTAACGTTTTTAAATATTTTACTAGAATTTTTTTTTACTAAATTTATTTATTTACAAACAAATTTTTGGTTCACACCGCGTATAAACCATGCATGTATAGCAATATGTCAGTGGTCGTTTACCGTTGTGACGCGGAGCAATGATGTTTTTGGAAAAGTTTTTTTGGCGTACAATGGTAACATTTTTATAAGGCTTTATCCGTTCAAATTATAAAATTACATTTGGTAAGGTTTGAACTGTCAATAAATAGTACGTATACTGTCATAATCGAAATTATTTGCTGTGTTCCATTTAACGTGGCAAAGTACACACAAGTACTTCTGACTGCACACAGCTACTCTTGCTAAATTTTATGAGTAGTGTTGTAGTTTTGTTGGTTGCGTCTTGGCTACTTTTGCTAAGTTTTCATGTTCGTCAATAGATGGGAAAATGGCGCTAAGAAGAAATAGAGAAAAGGGTGTATAAAATAAAACACAGAAGAGGAGGTATTGCCAAGAGCAGTCGAAAAATGAATATAAAGCAGCGTAGACGCATAAAAGACAAAATTTAATTAATTTAAAAATAAAAGTAAAAGAAGTTTCAATATTGTTTTGAGTTTGTTCGAGATTCAACTGGGACACGAAAATCGTCAAACATTTTTGTGTCTACATTTTCAGAAGTGGGATCGATATTCCAGTGTGTCCATTAATATACGCATAAGGCGATACCAAATTTTCACGTGGTTAAATAATCTATTGAAGGCTGCAGAAAATAGTGGTAGTGCAATGAAGATTTCGAGTGATTGTGGGCATGAAAGTATGGGGAGAAACATGGGTGAACATGGTGCAAGTAAGGTTATCGAATTACAACGAACACGTGTAGATAATGATAGTGGAAGTGGATGCCATCAGAATTGTGACGATATAGTGCAAAAAGTTATGAATTTAAGTCCAAGGTATTTTCCAAACATAACGGATAGTTTGGCGGTATATACGATCCAGTTGACGGTGACATTGATGTGTCGCAGTTTATCGACAAAATGGAAGAGTGTGGTTTCTTATATAACTGGGACGACACCGCGATCACGCATTTTACTTTGTCGCGACTTAAAGGCAATGCTAGCTGCCGGAGGGACAGTCTTCCCAGAGATGAGCGAAGCTGGGATGAATGGAAACAGCTGTTACTCGAAAATTTCCCAGTCACGCGGTCGTCAATACAGGGTGTTCTGGAAGCTCAAAACTATCGACGTAAAACGGGACAGAACATTATCGACCATTTTTATAAAAAGTTGCCGTTGTGCAATAAAGCACGCATAAAATCTGAAGAATTGGTCGAGTGGATAGTGATGGGGTTGGATAACAACAGATTCCGGGAATATTTAGGTCCGTTATCTAATTACGAAACACCAGCGGTGCTGTTGACTAAGTTAGTCAAAGCAGCCGAGTATATCGACGGGAATCTCAATCGTGCCACTATTCAAAAAAATGTTAAAGATGAAATTAAAAATTCTAAAAGTGTTGTATGTTTTAAATATCGAGAAAAGGGGCATTTATAGAATCTGTGCCCTAATAAAAAGAAAATCACCTGTTTTGTTTGCCATAATGAAGGTCATATGGCAAGGGAATGTCCAACAAGAAGCGGTACGAGGAATATATCTACTACAAATACCAGTCGAGATGACAAAAGATTGGGAGGGAAAAGTCAGGTTATGTTTATTTTAAGATTGGTCAGTTGAATGGGTTGGAGATCAACTGCTACAATGATATGGAAAGCAGTGTGACATTAAGCAGTGCTGACCAATTAAATATAAAATGGAATAAAACAATGGCGGAAAAGAGCGTAATCGGTTATGGAGCAGGAGTCGTGATTCCGATAGGTAGTTTCATCGGGAATCTTACAATAGATGGCGTTACAGTAGAAGTGCGAATCCTTGTGGTTCCAGATTCGGTTCAAACAGTACCATTATTAGTAGGACACCAATATATGGAACAAAAACATATTCGTATTATCAGTGACTCGAGTGGATTAACAATAGAAAAAGAAGACATTGGCACCGAACATACTCCTCCAGATAAATATACACTTGTGTCAACTGAGGTATCAGTCATACCAGATAATTATATTGGATATATGAACGTCCACATAGATATTGCGGATAAGGAACTATGTGTCCAAGGAAGTATACGGGTAACAGGTGAAATTATTCCGCGATATTTGATTAGGTTGGACGAAAAGGGTAATGCAAGGGTACCTGTCTTAAACTTGTCGGGCGAGTAAATGAATGCAAGGCGAGTAAATGAATGCAAGGATGCAGGTTCGGTTATAAAAAAAGAACAGATAAACACCGAGTTGGAGGGTGAGGAGGCAGATTGTTTGACAGAAAAGCTGAACAAGCATAGAAAATCAATTGCTCTAGATGTGACCCAGATTGGAAAGACGAGTATGGCCGAAATGGATATTGCGCTGAAAGATGATTGCCGATTTATTACAGACCGTATAGGTTGGCTCAGTCAGAATGTGACAAAGTGAAAGATTTGGTCGAGGAATTAAAAGATGCCGTTATAATCGAAGACAGCATTTCACCATACGCAAGCCCAATCATATTAGTGAAGAAACGAAACGGGGATATACGTATGTGTATAGATTACCGACGGCTGAATTAAAAAACAGCAGTAGTTTCAAGATGTAAAACTGCTTTCGTGTCACCGGACGAGCATTACCAATTTAAGAGGATGCCTTTCGGGCTTTGTAATGCCCCCGCAGTGTTTCAAAGACTGATAAACAGTGTATTAGGGAATTTTCGATATACCATAGCCATGGACGATATCATAATCCCAACAACTACTATTGCCGAAGGAATGTAAAATTTGGAGACCATTCTAGAGTTGATTGCAAGCGCAGGTCTAACCCTGAATTTAAAGAAATGTATATTCTTTACAAGTAAAATAGAATACTTGGGATTCGAAATCTCTTGTGACGGCATTGAACCTGGCAAGTGCGAAGTTTCGTGGGGCTATGTAGCTATTTTATGCGATTCATCAGAGGATTCGCAACATTAGCCAGGCCTCTTACCGAGCTGTTGATAGAGGATGTCAGGTTTATATGGGGCGAGGAACAAACTATAGCTTTCCAGAAAATTAAAGGACTCTTGCCAAATAAGCCCATTTTAGCCATACATGAAGTACATACGGATTCTAGTGCAGTTGGGTTGCGGGCAGTATTGTACCAAGAGCAAGAGGATCATCCGTTAAGACCGGTGATGTACTACAGCCGAAAGACTTCCAAGGATGAAGCTAAGTATTCAGCAATTGAGCAGGAGGCATTAGCTATAGTGATGGCGTCTATCTAATCAGGTAGCTGCTGCGCTCAGTCGATACCCTGTACAAGAGGAGAGTGAATGGCGATGGCGATGATGGAATATGTTTGGGGATTAATATTAAAACCGATTGGGTGGCCGTCAAGCAACGCACTGATTCGGGAATTCTAGAAATTCGAGATCAGTTAGAAAATGGAAATCAAGAAACGCATAAGAAGTTTTCTATGTATAATTGCCGAGTTTATAAGTGCACAAAATACAGATGGCAACTCTATGTGCCAGAGTGTCTAAAGTACGATGTCGTTAGAGATGCTCATGAGAGTGTAGCTCACTATGGAATTGATAAGACGTTGGTAAAACTGAAGCACTCGTATTACTTTCCAAATGATGTATCAAATGCGTGTTTTACAAAACACCAAGTGGCAATAAACCAGGATTCTTACATCCATTGAAAAAAGAATCAGAACCATTTGTAACAGTACATATTGACCATATAGGGCCATATGTAATGACGAAGTCAAAAAATCGTTATGTTGCCGTCTTTGTTGATGGCTATAGTAAATACGTGGTGCTAGGAGTGCAGCCAGATGTTTCCAGGGATGAAACGCTAGCAGTTTTTAAACTGTTTATTTCAAATTACGGCAAACCAAAGAAGCTAGTTACTGACCAGGGAACTGCATTTCAATCCAAATCTTTTCAAGAGCTCTGCGAAAATCAATTCATTCGACATGTGATGGTGGCGAGTGGTTGTCCTCGAGCCAATGGTCAAGTGGAGAGAATCAACCGGACAATAACGAAAAAATTAGCAATGGTGAGCACCGGAATCGAATGCGACGATTGGGATGAAAAGTGCCATCAATGGTAGTGTGCATAGGGTAACCAAAAAGACACCGGCAGAACTTGTTTTTCGTCACTCCTTCAAAATGACAAATGACAATCCATTGAGCGACGAAATCGAAGAGGTAAATAAGAAGTTACAAATTGAGAAGGAAGATGTTGACGTGGCAGAGTTGTTGGAACTTAATCGGGAAACCCAACAACGTCAGTTCAACAAAAGTCGAAAACAGCCAACAATTTTACACCCTGGAGATATTGTTAAGCTCCGAAGTGGAGCTTATGGTGATTCGAGGAAGCTGTTGGGGATGTATAAAGGGCCGAACGGGGGTGAAGTGTATCGGGAATGACCGACACTTAATCAGCGACGCAGAGGGCGAGAAGCAGTCTCAACGGATCTATCGGGCAATCGTCGTGATAGATCGATTGAAACCAGTTAAACGAAACGCAATCAAGTGAAAGCATCACTTCCATATTTAATTATTATTTAAGTTTCTTTTTGTTTGTTGCAATTAATTCCATGTTTATGAATTGTTATGGAATTAACATTCTGAATTTGATGAGCGAGGACGTCATCTAGTATATGATGGCCGAATTGTTGTAGTTTTGTTGGTTGCGTCCTGGCTACTTTTGCTAAGTTTTCATGTTCGTCGATAGATGGGGAAATGGCGCTAAGAAGAAATAAAGAAAAGGGTGTATAAAATAAAACATAGAAGAAGAGGTATTGCCAAGAGCAGTCGAAAAATGAATATAAAGCAGCGTAGACGCATAAAAGACAAAATATAATTAATTTAAAAATAAAAGTAAAAGAAGTTTCAATATTGTTTTGAGTTTGTTCGAGATTCAACTGGAACACGAAAATCGTCAACATTTTTGTGTCTACAGTAGTTTGCTTTTCGAATTTACGGCGACTTCGTTACCAGAATATTTGGTACAACTAATCGGTAAGAAATGGCTGATCAGTTTTCAAACTAATAATTAATTTTCCAACTTTCAATGTTGTCAGAAGTAGTATAGTCGGATCATGGAAGTGATGTTAGTTTCCGGGATCAGGCACAAAATGTGCGATGCAAAAGTTATGCGCAGTTTGTAGATTTGTTACCATCGTTTGATGGAATTGATACAATGCAAAGTGTGGATGAATGGATCGAAAAAATCGAGAAATTTGGATTAATGTACGAATGGGATGACGTTACCATTCGACATTATGGTCTATTAAAGATGACTGATGTTGCGAAAGAGTGGCGCGACACTATAAAAAAAGTAAATCTGAGGTGCTGATAAAAAATTTTCCATCGAGTGAAAGCATTGTTCAGAAACGACGTGCACCTGAGAACTTCAAACGAAACAATATGGATATTCAGCGATATTATTTTAAGAAGTTGGCATTATGCAACAAAGCGAAAATGGAGAACGAAGAAACAATTGAATTGATGGTCGACGGATTGGGTGATCTGCGAATTAATAATTTCTTAGACAAAATAGTGCAAACAAAGGCAAGATAGAATGGCGGAATAATAATACTATCAAAGTGGGTGAAATCAAAGGAAGCACCAAAATCGAATCAAATCAAACTATGCCAAAAGTGCCAAACGGGTTGGCATGTTTTTATTGTAACGAACGTGGACATTTTGCGAGGCAGTGTCCCAAAAAGAAGAAGCCAGAGGTCCTAAAGACAGGATCAAAGAATGCTGACACACTTGCAAAATACATGAAATTAGCGTACACTAACGGTAAACCGCTTCAGTGTTTTGTCGATTTAGGAAGTAGCGTCACATTGATGCGAAAAGGTGATGCCAATCACTTAAGTATCACTTACTTTGAAAATGGATTTCCACCCAGAGAGTTTTCCGTTATTGGTTGGTCATCACTTTATTGAACAACCACACATTAAGATTGTTAGCGACAAACAAGGATTGCATATTAGCAATGATGATAGCCAAGTTTATGAAGGAGTACACGACGAAATATATAGAAGCAATATTCGATCTTTAAAAGATATAACGATTCCCAGAGATACGGTTATGCACATTAGAGTGCAAGCGGACGAAGCGAACATGGAGTTTTTTAATTGAAGGCGGAATTAGAGACAATGGTGAGGCGATACCGAGATGCGTCGTGAAGAATGACGCAAGAGGACAGACGGTAATACCGTATGTAAATTTAACAGAAGTTGATATAGTCACCAAGATAAATCAGCGAATTACCAGAGCGGAGAGGTGCAATGAAGCCGTGTATGTTGAGCGGAAAGACAACGATAACGAAGGTATGAAGGTTAATCGAGTAAGTGAAGAATTTTGATAAATTGCATGAACTATTGTTAAAGTATAAAGACCGAATCACGACAGGTTTGATAAATGTCGGCTTAACGAATAAGGCTGAGATGAAGCTTAGAATGACGGACGATGTACCAGTATATTTTAGGCCGTATAGATTAGCATTCAAGGAACGGTAATGGGTTAGAAGTCATATAGAGGACTTAAAGTTAGCTAATATTGTAGAAGATTCAACATTGGATTATGCTAGCCCAATTTTATTAGTTAGAAAAAAATCATGGGAGTTACGAATATGCGTAGACTACAGGGCGGTAATAAAAAAACAGTGCGACTACGTGGTGTTTTATACCAAGAACAGGATTCGAAATGGTTCAAGCCAATTAGCTTTTACAGTCGTAAGACTACTCCGGAGGAGTCAAAGTATCCAGCCGTAGAACTAGAGGTTTTGGCTATAGTATCGTGTTTGGAGAAGTGGCGAGTGTATTTGATGGGGGTAGAGTTTACTATTAAGACTGATTGTAACAGAGCATGTGAAAGGTACTAATAATTTGGTCGCGGATGCGTCGAGTCGATATCCTGTGTTGGATACTGAGATAAGGGACAAAAGTTACGGAATTGATTTAAATTTGGATTGGATAGCGGTTTTACAGCGGACTGATGAAAAGATTTTGAAAATTAGGGATCTTCTTGAGTTGGGTGATGAAAAGACATTCGAAAAGTTTATAATGTACAAGTGTCGAGTATACCGAACGACCAAAAACAAGTGGCGTTTATATGTTCCTCAAGATTTGTTATATGATATAGTTCGCGATGCAGACGATGCAGTCGGACATCAGGGAATAGACAAGAACCTAGAAGGTTTAAAGACGTCGTTCTATTTGCCAAGTTTGCGAGATCACGTAGGCCCGTGATGCTTGGGGCTATGTCGGATGTAAGTGCAGATAAATCGTTAGAGTTTTTAAGATTAGTTTTGAGTAATTACGGAAAACCAGATGTATTGGTAACTGATCGGGGTACGGCGTTTACCGCGGCGAAATTTCAATCATTTTGTAAGTCAATGAATATTAGGCATGTAAAAACTGCGAGCGGTAGTGCACGTTCAAATGGACAGGTAGAGATCGTAAATAAACAGGTGACAAAATGTTTGGCTAAAATTAGTTCAGGCATAGAGTGTATAGATTGGGACGAAAAGCTAATGTAAGTGCAAATGGCCCTAAATAGTACGGTGCATAGTGTAACCAAGGTAGCTCTTTCAGAGCTTATATTTCGATATCCATTCAGAAATTTGAAAGATACCGAATTAGTGCAGGAAATGAAGCGTTTGAATAGACAAATATTGGAAGAGGGACTTATACTTGAAGAGAATAATGTGGCCGAATTATTAGATAAAAATAGGGGACGAATAAAGCACGACTATGACAAGAAGCGAAAAAAGCCAATGAAATTAAAATGTGGTGATTTAGTTATGGTGCATGCGCCTAAAGTGGCGACAGGAGACAGTAGGAAACTTTTACCATCAAACAAGGGACCTTACGAAGTAGTTAAATGTATTGGCAACGATCGGTACAAAAGTGGCACCCGAAAAAGAATTTAAGATATTGCCGTGTAAGACGAGGACGTCATCGATATAGGATGGCCGAATTGTCATAATCGAAATTAATATTATAATGGTGGAAATATTGGCTAAGCCAAAAATGTATATTGTGTGGAATTGGTGCCGATAGATAGATGTCGCCAATATTCAGTGTAATGAAATTAAAATAAATATGTATAATGAAAATGAAAAGCGGGCGATTAATCTGTCAGCCACGTAAAAGAAAGGTTGTGTGTTGATGTGGAGTAATGTAATTAGAAATAAATAAAAAAGAATATAACGTGTTGAATTACCAAAAGTTTATTTTATTGATTTCGCTCGGAAAAGTAGTGACAATACAAAACAAAAAAGGTAAACCCAATCTAAAACTATAGTGGAATCTTTAATATGGGTATTCAAAGCTTGTTTTACGGCGACAAATAATTTGCTTAACAGCAATGCCCCACATAGTTCTAGACGTGGAATGGTTATTTGTTTCACGGGTGCCACTTTTGTTTTGTATAGTAAAAGCTTTATATGCGATCTTCCATTTGGTTGTATGGTCTGGATATATATAACAGCCGCATAACCATGATATGTCGCTGTTTGCAGTTGTACCTATGTATCTATCCATAGATATACATATTTTCAATTTTCTTTGTTGTAGTTCGTTTCTGGTTTAAATTTACCTTGAAATGAAAACAGTCTGTTTTTGGATTCCAATTCAGGCCTACTACTTTGACTGAGTTCGATTCCTCGATTTTTAACATGTTCCTTTGGTTAATAGGTTGAGTAGCGCTGTTCAGCAACTTTTCATCACTGGTCAACCATTTTCTGAGCTGGAAATTAAAACTGGTTACTATAAAATCTATTTCATGCTTCAGTTTTATGGCGTTCTCCGTTGAGTTGGCTCCTGACATCAAATCATTTACATAAATATTGCATCTTATGTGCTTTAATGCTTCTGGAAATTTACTTTTGTGTCTTTTTGTGGCTTCATTTTTGCACTTGCTGTGCCATAGGTCACCGTCTACAGTTCGTCGGTTTCGAGAGGTTTATGGGGTGCTGCTAGCCAAACGATATGTTCCTAGCTTGTATTTTCTGCTGTAACAGTACCTCAATATGAGGTGGGAAATATCCTATAAGCCTTGTTTCGATATTGCTTATCGCTCTCATATGTCCCAGTAATATGTATTCTAAAATGAAATCCTTGTACCTGACGCGTATTCTTTGTCTTTCAGGATTTTTTTTTTCTGAGTACATCCTTTGTACTGCCTTTGGAAATGAATTCCCCAGTATAGATTGGGATACTTTAAACGGCAGGCGTACTCTAAATCGTTAATCGATTTTCCTTCCGTAAATATTTCGAAGAATGTCTTTTACAAAAATATAAATCTACCAAGTCGAATTGCTTGAAAAAGTTTACATCTATATATTGGGAAACTGGCGGCTGTTACTAGCTGTTAGCTTTGGAAAGATAAAAGCTTCAGTTTGAATACGAGGTTTATCTCTACTACATGGCGTTGGAACTAGCGACACTAACCCCTTCATGAAACCATTTATTGGTGCTCCTATTCCAGATATGGCAATTTTCGCTTTTTAATTGAAGTTTCTGAATCAAGAAGTAATCTACTCGTACATAATTGGTTTTGTTCAAATTTATCGGTTACATTCACTAGTGCTGTAGGTAATAGTGATACGCCTGTTTTAGTATTGATATTGTTTGTTGTTGAGTATGACTGATTAGGTTGAAGATTTAGGGCAGCAACGTTCCAATCGGGGTTTGTTGGTGAATTCTCGTAAACACTAAGGTGTTTTCTATTGTAGTATCTGCATCGATATTTGGACTTGCAGCTATAGACACTGTGGTTATTATTCAGACAATTGAAGCATCGGTTTTCTTTTTTCAACAAATCCCTTCTATTTTCTAAAGGCATGTCTTGCAAAAATTCCAACGGTATTAGTTTTGATATTAAACTTTGGCTGTTGTGCCATGATTTGAATCAACCAATGTTCTCTCGTTTCGGCATGTTCTCCTAACGCTTTGAACCACCGGATGATTTCATCTGAAGTATCCAGAAGTCCTCGGACGTTTACATAATTTCTAATGAAGAAATGATTTTAGGTTATGTATTGACTATAACGATTAAAATGAAAATTTGCTGAAGAATTTGAATTCAAAAGTGAAAACTAAGTTAATTCTAATTAATAATTTGTTTTAGATGGAATTCAATAGCCTACTCCCATAAATTTGAATGTCCTCTCAAAAGGATTTTCAAATTTATGGAAATAGGCTAATCATAGAGAAAAATATTTAAAACCTGCATATAAACAAACGGTTTTCTGTTCCGATTTGATTTTAAATGACTATAAACAGTTTATCATATTAGCGTTCTTTGACTGATGGTATTCATGCTAAAAGACGATATAGAGAAAACTAGACATTTTGATACATAGACATACTGAAAAGAATTATTTCGGCTCAGTGATTATTCGCTTATTAGGAAACGCCAAAAATGAGTTATAGTACAATTTCCAGGGCCATAAAATCATTGAATTGTATTCTTTCGATGTTGAGAGTATCTTAGACTTTTGGTATATTGTACACCAATTTACTTGCGAGGGACAAAAAATTCGATTTTCTCTTATCTTGTTCTAATATTACTAGTTCTAGAAATCACTTCAACGTTGCTATCACAGATCAAAGAGATTTTATCGCTTCTTCTAATGGAAAGGAAAACCTTTGTAATTTCAGTCAAACATCCAAAAAAAAGCCCAGCCAAAATAGTTTTGAGTTAAATGCCTTTTCAGTTTTTCGCTTAAACGACTTTCTGAAAAAGAATTTCAATCGAAGAGATCACTTACAAAAAAAATTCCGAAAAACACAAATTTAATTGAGGCCAGTACCCTGATTCTATAAAAAATAAGATAATGTGTAAACGGGTAAACTTGTGATAAGCAAAGCTTACTTTTATGTGTTAGCAATTTCTCGGTTTGACTTATTACTAAAATAATATCGAAAAATTCCAAACTCATAAAAGTAAGCTTTGCTTTTCATAAGTTTACCCGTTTACACATTATCTTATTTTTTATAGAATCAGCACCCAGAAGGATTTTTTATTAAATACGATCAACTACAATTTGAAAACAAAAGCGCGGATAGGGAGGATTTTTTGGGTTTTTTTGTTTGAGATATCGAGGGTAATCCCGACCAAACGGCTCAGTGGTTAAAGCTGCGGCGTTTGGATCGGGAGATACCGGGTCCGAATCTCGATAGAGGCGGGATGCAAATATGACCCCCTGTTGTGAGGGCAGAATTCACTGGCCTTTTTATAATGGCTCTTCCGAGGCCACGGAGTGTTGCAACACGAACGATTCCATCTTGTCCCAGGTGAGTTTCCATAATCCTCTTGGTCCATTTTGCTCGTTATTCTAGTAGATCCAAATATTGTTGTGACCATTTTTTTTCCAAAAGTCTTCTTTCATTTTTTGGACCAATTTCCATCTGAGTGAGTCTCAGTGAGTTTATATTGTCGTCTGAAACTTCAAGTTGGTTTAAGATAGCATCTCCAATTAAAAGTGACCTGGAGTTAAAAGGGTCAGATCACTTGGGTCATTGGTGAAATTGACCTTTAATTAACGAAAGCCTCTGTTTGGCAAGTAAATGTTGTTAATTCTTCGAATTTTAAAGTTGCCTCTCCTATTACTCTTTTCGGCGTTATTTTACTTTACATATGCATCGAGAAAATCAGGTAAACAGTATATATATATCAACAGTTTTTAGGAGGTGGCAGCCAAATTTCCCCGGAAAATTAACTCATTTTCCGGGAAATTTTTCCTTTGTTTTTTTTTTTCAAAATAAGGTAAGTTGTAACTTTTGTGATAATTTTTGACGTTAGGATTGTGTAAATAAATGCTCTGTCAACCATGCAGGCACAGATCAAAGAGTTTTTATCGCGCTTATCGCTTCATCTGATAGTACCACAAATGTTAGAAAAAGCAACTTGTAAATATAGCAATTTTTTAATGTACTTTTAATTCGTTGTATACCTCACAGGACGGGGGCTACCGCCCCAAACCGCCACTTTTCTAGAATTTATACAATTCTTCTAAGTCTGAAAATATTTCTTCCATTTATAATCCAAAATTTTGCTCTGATGTATGCTAGAGTTAACTGTGTGCCGCCATGTATTGTTTATTTGTGGTCTTCTTGGATTATCAGGTTGAAAATTGGATGTGATTGTGGAAGTATCAAGGGATGATTTTCATCATATGATTTGGCCATCAAATGTATTCGGCCGTCAACTCTCAGTAACCTATTCTCTAAATATGTTGAGAGTGAAAAATTTCAAATTGATGATGAAGTGAATTATTTCAAATTAATTGATGGATACCTTTTTGCATTTCTTGAAGTGTTATAATGTTACTTGGTTCGTATTTGAGAAATATATTGTCAGAATTTTTAAATGCATACGTATTTGCATTTTAAATACACATATTTGTAAATATTCTAGTATTTATGATTTGTGTGCAGATTTTGTTCTTTGTCGATATTTTTTAGGCTAAATTTAGAATGGCCTGGCCAGAAACTACAAAATTTAAAAAATTTATAAAATTTAAGAAATTTATAGAATTTGTAAACTTTATAAAATTTATAAAGATTTATAAAATTTATCGACTATACAGAATTCAGAGTTAGAGGATTGTGGAGTGTTAAAACGGCTTTCAGAATTTTTAGAGCTTACTGAATTTTTTGAAAGATTTGAAGAATTTATAAAATTTATAAAATCTATCGATTATACAGAATTTAGAAAATTTAAAGACTTATCAAATTTTTAGAAATTTTCCATTTATTCCAAATTTTTTCAATTTTCAGAATTTGCAGAATTCATTGGGATTTAGAATTTAAAAATTATTTTAGAATATTTGTGAAATTTATGAGGCTGGCACATTTGAAACAATTTATAGAATTAATGGGATCTACAAAATTTAAAAAATTTGTAAAATTCATAAAATTTAAAGGATTTATTGAGTTTAAAGACATGACATTCAAGTCTTTAAAGTTAGAAATACTTAAAATTTGAAGGATTTAAAGAATTTATAGAATTTTAAAAAATTTATATAATTTATTGAATTAATACATTTATTAAATCTATGCAATATCGAACAGAATTTAGAGAATTTATAGAATTTTGAGAACATTTCAAGAATTTCCAAATTTTTTCAATTTCCAAAATTTACAAAATTGAAAAAATTTATAATAGCGATTTATAATAGGAATAATAGAATCTACAAAATTTAAAAAATTTATAAAATTTTTAGAATTTACAGAATTTATAAGTTTCATAAAATCTATAAAACTTTTAGAGTTTATAGAAGTTTTAAAATTTGAAGGATTTGAAGAATTTATAAAATGTTTAGCATTTATTAAATTAATAAAATTTATCGAATATACAGAATGTTAGAGGATTTACCTATAGCGTTAAAAGGACTTACAGGGTTTCTAGAACTAACTGAGTTTTTTGAATTTCCAGAATTTATAGAATTCATGGGATTTAGACATTTTAGAATTTTTAGTATTTGTAAAATTATTGATCTGCAAAATTAAAAGAATTTATAAAATTCATCAAATATAAAAAATTTATAGAGATTAAAGACTTATTAGAATTTTTTAAATTTGAAGGATTTGAAAAATTTAAGGAATTTGTGAAATTTGTAGCATTTATAGAATTAATAAAATTTATAAAATTAATTAATTTAATAGAACTAAATTTATGCGCTTTAAAATGTTTAAAAATTGTTGTATTTGTAAAATTTTTGGAACTGGCACATTTGAAATAATTTATAATAGAAATTTATAATGGGAATAATAGAATCAGCAAAATTTAAAAAAATTATAAAATTCATGAAATTTAAGAAATTTATAGAATTTATAGAATTTATAAAATTCATCAAATCTATAATGTTTTTGTAGTTTATAGGTGTATTAAAATTTTAAAAATTTGAAGGATTTGTAGAATTTGTAAAATTTATAGAATTTATAAAATGTTTAGAATTAATTGAATTAATAAAATTTATAAAATTTATCGAAAAACCATGTAAGTCCTTTTAACGCTATAGGTAAATCCTCTAACATTCTGTATATGTTAGAGGAATTAACTCTAGCGTTAAAAAGGCTTACATGGTTTTTAGAACTCACTGAATTTTTTGAATTTCCAGAATTTATAGAATTCATGGGATTTAGACATTTGAGAAATTTTAGTTTTTGTAAAATTATTGATCTGACACATTTGGAATAATTTATAGAATTAAGAGGATCTGCAAAATTAAAAAATTTATAAAATTCGTCAAATATAAAAAATTTATTGAGTTTAAAGATTTATTAGAATTTTTTAAATTTGAAGGATTTGAAGAATTTAAGGAATTTATGCAATTTGTAGCATTCATAGAATTAATAAAATTTATAAAATTAATTAAGCTAATAGAACTAAATTTATGCGCTTTAAATTGTTTAGAAATTTTTGTATTTGTAAAATTTTTGGAACTGGCACATTTGAAATAATTTATAATAGAAATTTATACCTAATGGGAATAATATAATCGTATGTTATACCACAAGACGATCGAAAATTTTCGATTATACGAGACGTATTGCCTGAAACACCACGAGACCGAAGGTCTCGTGGTGTTTTGCAAAGGCAATACGTCGAAATAAGAGAAAATTATCCATTGTCGTGTGGTATACAGGAGACTATATCTTGAATAAAGAAAACAATAAATTATAATTATTATTCCCGAAACGATCCATTTTGGATTTATTGAAGTCGATAACTGGAAACTGACATATATAAACAGAATTGTTGTTTTTTCTTTTGCCAAATTTTAAATTTGCTAAGCCTACACGATTTTAATTATGCTACTACATTTTACAAATGTTTATATAATCGAGTATACAAAGGCTTATATAATCGATGTAACCATAGTTACTATATTTTAACTATTAGAAAAACCAGGCATACATTGATTTTTATAATTTAATGAGTGATATAGTCTGTAAAATTTAAAAAATTAATAAAATTCATGAAATCTATAAAGTTTTTGTAGTTTATAGATGTATCAAAATTTTAAAAATTTGAAGGATTTGTAGAATTGGTAAAATTTATAGAATTTATAAAATGTTTACCATTTATTGAATTAATAAAATTTATCGAATATACAGAATGTTAGAGGATTTACCTATAGCGTTAAAAGTACTTACATGGTTTTTAGAACTCACTAAATTTTTTAAATTTTCAGAATTTATAAAAATTAATGGGATTTAGACGTTTTAGAAATTTTAGTATTTGTAAAATTATTGAACTGACACATTTGAAACAATTTATAGAATTAAGAGGATCTACAAAATTAAAAGATTTTATAAAATTCATCAAATTTAAAGAATTTATTGAGTTTAAAGTCTTATTAAAATTTTTTTAAATATGAAGGATTTGAAGAATTTATCGAATTTATAAAATTTGTAGCATTTATTGAATTTATCGTAGTTTAAGCTAAGCGGGTGCGTGCGATCTGCGCTTCGGTGGTATCACGGTCAATAATATCACCATAGGTTATTTTGTATGAATTACAATAATTCTTATAATTTATTATTATTGTTCTTATTATTTATTATTTAATAATAATTATTGTCACTGAACGTAGACTCCAAATTGCTAAACTTGTCACTGAATGTAGACTTCAAATTGCTTAACATTATATAAAACAATGAATTTTAATTTTTTTATTTTTACCACCGCTTATACAGTTTGGCTATACAATTGTATCTGTCATTATTGAGAAAAAAAGTTAAAAATTATGGCGGCGTTTCTTTGGGAAGAAAAACATCGAATAAAAATATGTTAGTCTCGTTTAGTTAGGTTCTGTTTCTATGTTATTTCTTTTTTTCAAGATTGGGCTATCGTCCGACAGATGATGCATAGAGAATTTGAAAGTGATTCGAATTTTGTGTAACGGTTGAAATATTGAAATGAAATATTTCGGCCGCTACAAATTAATAAAATTAATTAAGTTAATAGAACTAAATTTATGCGCTTTAAAATGTTTAGAATTTTTTGTATTTGTAAAACTTATGGAACTGGCAGATTTGAAAAAATGTATAATAAGGATTTATAATAAGAATAATAGAACCTACAAAATTTAAACAATTTATATAATTCATGAAATTTAAGAAATTTATAGAATTTTTAGAATTTATAGAATTTATAAAATTCATAAAATCTATAAAACTTTTAGAGTTTATAGATGTGTTAGAATTTTTAAAATTTAAAGGATTTGAAGAATTTATAAAATTTATAAAATGTTTAGCATTTATTAAATTAATAAAATTTATAAAATTTATCTAATATATAGAATTTAGAAAACCTATAGAGTTAATAGGACTAAATTTATGCGCTTTAAAATGTTTATAATTTTTGGTATTTGTAAAATTTATGGAATTGGCACATTTCAAACAATTTAAAGAACTAATAGAATCTACACAGTTTAAAGCATTTATAAAATTCATAAAATTAAATATATTTATAGAATTTTTAAATTTTCATTAAATCAAAACTCATAAAATTTCTAAAATTTATACAGTTTATAAAGTTATTTTTAAAAATGAATTTTAAAATTTGTAGAATTTATTGAATTAATAAATTGTTTCGTATATATCTAAAGGATTTTTAGAATTTGAATTTAGAGAATTTATCGAGTTTACAGAATTTGTAGATTTTATTCAAGTTATGAAATTTTTATGATGAATAAAATTTGAAGAATTTGGGAAATTTAATATAGAATTTAAAATAAATTATAGAACTTTTAGAATTTATAGGATTCTCAAAATATGATTATATAAATTTATGAAATTTCAGAAAAATTAAAATTTGAACAATCTAAGTAATGTATTACAGAATTTATAATTTGTATAACTTATTTTACCATTTTAAGGTGTTTTAAAGGAATTTTCACATACATATTTTTCTTATTTTTAGAGCATAATCATCCTGGTTAAATTTTGGACTAAAGCACATGAGTTTCTAAATAAGAGAAACTTTAAAAATTAATAATAATAATAAACAATTTATACAGAGCCATTGGTGGCCCGCACCATGTCAAAAAAAAAATTTCTAAATTAATTCTAGGTTTCAAAAATTTTAAAAATTAAAATTTTATCTAATATCAATAATTTCGCAGAATTTAATATTTCAAGGTGATCGGAAACTTTTAAATTTAATATGGGTAAGCGCGTCTTTTAGAATTTTCAATTAATTTTATCAAAATTAAACAATTAAAAAATCAAGTTCAAATTTTCAAATATTTTAAGTTTTTATCCTAGTTCTTCCTAATTTTTTTTTTTTTTTAAGAAACCTTTCACCTAAAAACTTAAGATGATGTAGTCGTGTAGTAGGTATTTAGGTTCTCCTTCAGATATAAACAAAACACGGAAACATCGTATTTCGATCAACTTTCGATTGAATAACAAGTTGATGGTTAGTTCCTTCTTGTATCTTGTACATTGACCAAAGGTTTTCCACATCTGATTTACCGAGCTTTCAATTTTTCAACTTGTTCCAATTTATTTTTATTTTAGATTTTATAAGTTTATTTCTTTTTTACTTCGTTCGCTAGTTCGAATCAAATGAAAAATAAAATATTTAAAATTTTTTTTTTTTTTTTGTAGTGAGCTTTTTTTTATAAACCAACGTTTTTATTATTTTTATTTTTTTTTTGTTAGTTTATAAACCAACTCAACATACACGAGCATAAAAATGGCAAAAAATAAAAAAGATTATAAAACATAAATATGTTTCATATTTATAGCATAATCATCATACATATTGCCGAAAGGAATAGGGATAAATTTATACATTCATTCGTACATGTAAGCTCGGTATGTGTATACAACTATAAATATATATTGTTGTTTGTATAAAAGCTCTCTCTCTATGTTTGTAATAAAAAAACAATTTTATTTATTTTTTTTTTATGTGTACATTTTTATGTATAACGAAGTATTTCTAAATATGTTTATACAAACCTTAGTACGAAGCTTTCGCGGAGTTAATTTAATTTTTCGATTTTTCTTCTAATTTAATATTGGATAATAACATTTATGTTTTATGGACCATCCTTATACTACATGATTTATATCTGCAGAAAAACATAAAAATTATTTCGTTAATTGATCTACTTGAGAGAAAGCTATTTTGTTTCTACTCAGAGTAATGGAATTTTTGGTTCAAGTGTTCAAATATTTCTTAACATGCTAGAAATTGTCGACAATCGACTTTTGAACAACGAACCAGGCAGTAAGTAACGGACGCCAACTTATACAAGAGTTCGGCACTTCAGAAATATACTTTTACAAAATCTTTGTACATTTCTGGCTTAATACCACTAAAATCTGTTCATCGCGAAAAAAACCATAATCAGTAAAATACTGCAAAATTCCGGTGAACCCATTTTAACGGAAGTGTGCCTATGTATAAGACGGATAAACAGTTTATTTAAAATAAAATAGTCAGATTTAAAAAAAAATCTTGTAATCTCTAATCGTAAGAGCTTGGAAATTTTAAATTAGTTTAATCATTTTCTATGAATGACCCTTACAAATTAAAAATTTGAGCTTAGCATGAACCTAATTTGTATAATGATGTAAGAATTTTTTTTGAATGACGTGACTCGTTTTTAAACAAAAAAAAATTATCTCGCCACATTGAATACAAGCGCGTACCAGTTTAATTGTAAAGAATTACGTTTCAATCCGGATTTTTGTACTTGCACGTATAACACTTGGTTCACAAAAAGTATAAACAAAAAAAATACAGTCGTACTTAAACCATTTTATCTAGCCCAGAATTATAGTTAATTATTCTTTGGAACCTTCATTGATAGAAACCAATTCTTATTAAATGAGCTTACCATGATGTAATCTATTTCATAATTTTTTTAAGTCAGACCGTAAGTTACGGTTGGCGCTTTAGGTGCCAAATTTATATGATATGATTATTGTTGTGAGGAACACTGAGTGAAAACCAAATTCAGTATTTAGGTACTGAAAGACCTTAACATTGAAAATATTTTCTTTTGTT
Organism: Tipula vernalis; assembly: GCA_958295665.1. Classification (NCBI taxonomy): domain Eukaryota; kingdom Metazoa; phylum Arthropoda; class Insecta; order Diptera; family Tipulidae; genus Tipula; species Tipula vernalis. The sequence goes on along the minus strand of OY282559.1, from coordinate 13,072,047 downwards.
CTATCGTTAGATTCCGAACCCAGTACAGGTTATAAATGTCAGAATGTTTAAAACCCGTGCGTTTTGCTGTATTTCTTTTTTCCTTCAAAAATGTATTGAATTTTCCTTCATGTAAAAGAACCAAATAACGGACACAACATGGTGGTGGCTTAAACATCTTGATTGAGCCCAGTGAATCTTTGTTTCACGGAAAAACCATTTACCTATGTCGTGAGTTTAAATTTAAAGAAATTAGTGAAACGTATGTCAAATGTGTATTAAATGTACAGTTTTTGCGATGCCATGGTATGCTCAGTTATACTGTGCCAATTTAAAATTTTGTTGCTATACGAGCAAGTGTGAGTGGAGTTAAGTGTTGTGAAATTTGTTGGTGTTTTAAATTTGTTGTTTACAAGCTCCATATTGTAAGCTTCAAGCATTTCGCAGAATGAGTGGTAAATTGGAACCACAACTGGTAAGTCTCCTATAATTTAAATTGTTTACTTAAAATATTCTATTTTCATTCGGCTATCCAAGTGATTCTCTTTCCTATGATCTACGCTACAAACGGGCTTACATGCTCATGAAATTTGAAAAGTTTTAGAAATTAAAGGATATTGAAATTTGGTAGAATTTATAGAAAGTTGAATATTTTATAAAAACAAAATTTAAAAAAATTACAAAAAAAAATTAAAAATTAAAAGATTTACTGAAATTAAAACATACAGGATTGAACAGGATTAAAACTAGCTTTGAAATAAAATCAAAATTTAAAGATTTTGGAGAATTTCTACAATTCTTAAGTATAAAAGAAGTTGTAAAGGGAATTGAAAAAATTGTAGAATTTTCCGAAATTCTAAACTAAATTTATTGAATTTACAGAATTTAAAAATATGTTGAGACCTGAAAAATCGGTAGAATGCATAGAATTTATAAAATTAGTAAAGTTTCTAAATTGAAACAATTTAATCAAGGAATTAAATAAATTGGATTGATTTGAAGGATAAAATTTATCAAATTGTTAGAATTAGGGAAGTTATTACAATTCATAGAGTTTACAGATTTTGTAGAATAGGTAGAATAATAAAAAAATTATAGAATTAGTTGAATTACACAATTTATTGTAAATGCCGTAAATAATTTTTAGAATTTATAGTTTATAGAATTTATAGAATTTCAAGTAGTAGAATTTATAAAGCTCAAAGATCTGTACATTTTTAGGATTTAAAGATTTTTAAAAATTGAAAGAATTGGTAAAATTTACGGAGTTTTAAAAATGTGTAGGATTCTATAATTTATTGCATGGAATTAGTAGAAAAGAATTAGTAAGACTTAAAGAATTTAGAAAATATACGTGCTAGCATTAAAAAAACTTAGGAATTTGGTTGAATTTGCAGAATTTAAAGAATTTATAGATTTCATCTAATTAACATAGATAAATATTTAGAATTTAAAGAATTGATAGAAATCTTACAATTTTTAAAAATGTTGCAATTTAAGGAATTTACTAAATCTAAAGAATTTAAAGGTATTACAGATTTATTGAAAGTTTAGACATGAAAAATCAGTAGAATGCACAGAATTTTTAAAATTAGAAGGATTAAACAAATTGGAATGATTTGAAGAATAAAATTTATTAGAAATTTTAAGAATATCTTTAATAGAATTTGTATAATTTACAGATTTTGTAGAATAAGTCCAATATTAAATAAAATTATAGAATTAGTTGAATTGGGAAAATTATCCTAACGAATTTTAAAAATTTAGAGTTTGTGGGAACTGTAGAAATTTATTGAATTTTAAGATTCTAAAAAATTGACAAAATTAGTAGAATTTATGGAATTTAGAAAAATGTTGAAACCTGAGAAATCAGTAGAATGCATAGAATCTATAAAATTTGTAAAATTTCTGAATCATTAATAATCAAGTAATTAAATACGTTAGAATTTAAAAAGTTTAAAGAATTTGTAGAGTTTTTTTAATGGAGTATTAAAAAATTATAAAATTTAATGATAATTATTATAAACTTGAGCCGCCGTTGTTTCCATAATGGAATATAATTTTCAAATTTTGACAATAGATGCAAAATCTTCTTGAAACCACAACAAAATTATAATTGGAAAGAAAAAAAAAATTTCGAAAACTATAAATTAGCAAGAGACTTAATTTGGTGCTTGCTTCGGTTGTGTTTACCCCCTCAAAATTAAGTTAATGAATTTCTCTTTCAGTATCTTTTATATATTTGACTTCTTTATCAAACTCAGACGTGGACATAGGTATGTTGTAAAGCCATTGCCATAAAGACTGAAACGCTGCTTTCTTATGCAACCCATTATGGTGGGAGTCGGCAGTGATGAATCTCAAGGTGTTGGTCGGTTTTCTATAGATTCCGAACTCTAATTTGTTAAGTGTTCTCATCACCTTTACATCCAAAAATGGGGGTATAACGTCTATTTCTAACGTTAGTTCAATATCTCCAAAGTTCATTCCAAATACATCTTTTTAATTATTGCGTAAATGAGGAAACAGTGGGGAGTTCTTAATTGATTTCTCAAACTAACACATAAAAATGTTGCTAACATATGGCGCTATGAATTGCGATGTCGTTTGGCGCATTTGGGTACAAAGCGGTTACATCAAAATACATTTGTGCTTCATCATCATGTAGAAGCATGTGAAGTAGCCCAGGATTTTATTGCCTCTTGTTAGAATTAAAAAAATGAATGAAATTTGTAGAATACAATTAATAGAAATTATAAAATTTCGAAAATTTGTTGAATTTGTGAAATTTAAGAAATTTATAGATTGCATCAAATTGATGAATGCTTAGAATTTATAGAAATTTTAAAAATTTAAAAAATGTTGAAATTTATTAGATCAAAAGATTTTAAAGATTTTACAAATTTATTGAGTTTATAGAATTCAAAAATTTTGAGACTAGAAAAATCGGTAGAATGCATAGAATTTAAAAAATTTGTAAAATATCTAAATTAAAAGAAATTGGAATAATTTGAAGAATAAAATTTATCAAAAAGTTAGAATTTGGAAAATTAATAGAATTTGAAGGATTTACAGATTTTGTAGAATAGGTAGAATATTTAAAAAATTATAGAATTTGTTCAATTGGTTAAATTATCAAATTTACTAAAAATAATCAAAAGAATTTTAAGAATTTAGAGTTTATAGAATTTATAGAATTTTAAGGTTCTAAGAAATTGATAGAATTATTAGAATTTATAAAGCTTAACCGTTTAAAGATTTTTGGAATTTTTTAAGATTTTTTAAAATTGAAAGGGTATGACTTAAAGAATTTAGAAAATAGATGTGTTAGCATTAAAAATATTAACTAAATTTATAGAATATAGTTAAATTAAAGAATTCGCTTGAATTTGCAGAATTTCAAGAATTTATCGATTTCATCAAATTTAAAGAGATCTTTATTTAGAATTTAAGAAATTGATGGAACTTTTACCATTTTTAAAAATGTTGCAATTTAAGGAATTTATTAAATCTAAAGAATTTAAAGGTTTTTAAAGGCAAAAATGTTGAGACCTGAAAAATCGGTAGAACGCATAGAATTTTTTATATTACAAGAATTAAACAAATTGGAATGATTTGAAGAATAAAATTTATTAGAAATTCTTAGAATTTGGTTAATAGCCCCCCTCACAACCGCCGATGGATAAAATGATGGAGGGAATAATAATAGTTGTTTACAGCTTTTCAGAAAAAAGAGTTTGCGGCACCAGGAAAATTTGTGTTGTCATTGTGTGTTCTTACAGGTTGGAGCAGTAGATGAGCTTTAAATAGATGAACTTTAAATTGTATTGTCTTGTGCTAAATAAATTACTAAAAAATATATTACTAACAAATTTACTAAATATCAACTACTTAGGTGGCTGGAACCGGGTTGAGTCTTTGTTGCTAACATTCCTTTCCCATCCCTCGATCTTGTTATATGTAAAAAGGTGTACGACGGCGGCCTGGCCAGGGGCGAATATCACAACTATTAGGCTTATGTGGTTATCGATGTGGCGCCTTTCTTTACGGAGTTTTGGGCTTCATGATGAAATGGTGTGTCGTGTTGTTGTTGTAACATGGGTATAGTGGTGTGGTATTAGCATTTATAATACGGGAGACTTGCTTAATGCTTGATCGTACATCGAAATCAATCAATCAATCAATGTAAAAGAACCAAATAACGAATGAGCTGGCGCCACAGAAGTGAAACTTCTAATAGTAGTGTAGGGTTCCAGAATCCGAAAAATCATTTTAGATCCCATTTCCATCGTACGTATCGAATTTTATTAAAATTGGTTAAAAAATAGCTAGGCATTATCCCACTTGACCATTTTCCAGAACTTCATCTAAAACTAATTTTAGGATCCCCCTAATTTCCTATTTCAGTCCTAATTATCCATATTCCATAGCTGCCGTTGCACATATCGAATATCATCCAAATCGATTAGGAAATTTCCAGGTTTCATCCTAATTGTCCATATTCCTATATCGAATTTTATTAAAATTGGTTAAAAAATACTTAAATTCTATCCTATAACTAAGAACTTCATTTAAAAATAATCATGGGCCCTATTTTCATCGTGCATAACGAATTTCATTTAAATCTGTTAAGACATACATAAAGATTTTCAATGTTAATACTCCAAACTTTGGGCCATATATGTACTTGCATTAAGTTAGCACCAATTGATAGATAGTGGACATTACGTTAAGCTAATTTCATTAGAATTGCTTCTATCAATAAAGTTGTAAGTTTATTTACCAACACAAATGTTGCCACTTAATTAATTCTTTGACACAATGTCCATTAATCTGCTGAAATATGGATGCTTGTCCTTTGGTAGTGCTTTAATCATAATATCAGCTGTCCTAATCGTTGCTTGGCAGGTATTTTAATTTAAACATAATAACCTCTTGTGAAACTCTCTTTACAAGCCATATCGTGCTTTGGTTGTCCATGCGAAAATTTCGTGCTTCCATTTCCACAAGTAAAAATTCTGACACAACAACCATTTCAACCATACAAATTCTTTTACTGCATTTGTTGTAGCCATGTACTAACGCCACAAACTGCCGACGTTCCGAACACCAACTTATTATTTCATTTCCGAACATAAAAACACAACTAGACCCGGAAAGTCTACATCAATGTATCGCCAGAAAATCAAATCAATTCCGCCTTCAAAATGCCCCATAGGTCGTACCTTCTACATACTTATACATTTGACTGTGGTCATATGGGCCGTTTTCCAAATAACGACTGACGTTACCAACTGCAAAACTAATATCCGGTCGTATCACCCATGGTCTAAAATCACCCCGATTTTGTGCGTTATCACATGCTGTTTATACCGCATTAAAATTTGGCATCTAAAAGTGGTTCAGTACCTTTCGAGCACATGCAGCTTGACTCTCATGATGCGACCCTTCCGATCGTTCATCAATTTCGAGTCCCAAAAAACATTTTGCCTCAACAAATTTAACCTCGAACTCCTTGGCTTTTTCATTTTCTGCTGCAATCAACCCATCCGTTTTGATGCTGCCAGTGACAAAATTGCTCGAATCGGTGTGACTTGACGGCTGAACTAAATGTCTCCTCATAATTTATGTCATATTCTTGCGTAAATTCATGCGCGCTTTATACAGATTGATGCTTCCATCTGTATTTTTCTTTAACACCCAGCGATTATCGACATTCTTTTTATCTGCTGGTGCTTCAACCAAGATTCATGTGTGATTTTGAATAAGTGAATTATGCTGTACGTCCTTCGTCTTTTCCCATTGTTTATAAACATCTGATTCGTACGTGGTTGGTTCGATGTGTTTCGCTCATGTGTTTGATCGGTCATGATCTCGCCAATATCTCTATAGACTACGTTTCGATTTCTAGCCTTTGTTTTTTCGAACGTAAAAATCGCGTGGCGAACCACGTTAACATTTTTTAATTCGGAACGAAAAATTTGTAAATGATCAATTTTTGCCTTCTTTCCGAACCACACTCGTATGCGGTGATGTTTCTGATACTCTACTTGTCCCAATTCGATTCAAAACATGAACAGCCGAATTTACCGCCTCTGCCCAAAATTTCAATTCTATTTCCTTTGCATGGATAATGTATCGGTCCATGCACATCTGCGTGAATGAAAGCACCGCAGGTTGTCGATTTTTTATTATGAAGTTGGAAGCTTCCACGATGATGCTTTCCATATATGCATGCCTCACAAGTAAGACTTCGTCCAAAAAATCGATGTCAATATTCCGCCATCATTATGCCCGATGTCTCACCAATTTCAAATAACGCGTCCCATTGCACCAGAGTCCGAAACCTAACAGACTTTGTTGCCTGTCGATATTGAATTCAAAAATGCACGATTGTTGCTTGCTGCGCTCTCTTGGTTTGACGTCGCCAATGGCCTTTTTCGCCACACTTAAAACATGAACCCTTCAACTTCGACTCCTTCCCGCTCTTATTTTTATACTTTGGTAATTTGTGGATCTACTGTTGTTATGTATATGTATATGTTTTTATGTACTGCACCAAAAAGTTATTTTAAAACATAAATCCCAATATTTTTTCGGGAATAAAGAAATTTAAACAAAGCGCACTAAAGCTCTCAACTAATTTCAATACCCTTATACAAAAATTATAATACGGCAAAAGTCTGTTTATGAAAAATTACAACAACAATAGTACATAAAGTATTAAATGTATTAAAAATATTTTTAATTTCGTATTTTTCTTGTGAATAAAATTAATTTTAAAATCATGAGATGAAAAACGAATTTAAAAAAAAAAAAAAAGTTTCCTATTACAAAACAACATAACTGGTACGTGCTCTGCATGTGTATGAAATATAAGCTTTTACCGCCCATTTCTGCCAAATTCTCATTCTCTCGTTGCAGCGATTTATAATATTTTTGTTCATACAAATAAAAGCACATCGTTTTTTTTTGTTCCCTGATCTGTACCGATACTACTGTGATAATAAAATTAGAAATAAGATTTAATACGAGGTACGTCCCCACAAAAAAAAACCTGAAAATGGTTGAAACATAAAGTCGCATAACTCAAATGTGTCGACTTATTTGTTACGTAGAACCTTGCTCTAAACTTTTCAATGGTGAGAAATGCCTAAATAAAAAGTCTTTGTTGGTAATGGGCCGAAATTCTAGATGAACAAAGGTATTGTTTATAAAAATTGCAAATAACCAATATTGGGAAACAATAAAGAGCCTTGTTAAAATAAAAAACTAATGAATGCTAAGCAATTCACACACAAATATCGATGAATTAATCAGAAAATCTCTAATAACCTGTAAAATGTTTAATAATGTTAATTCAATAATGTCTCGAGTAATTCGATACCAAAAAAGCTGAGCTTGAGGATCTCATTGTAATAAAATGGAGGATGAAGATTTGTTCCACTTAGTGCTAATATATAGCACGATCATATTCAGTTTTTAGGTTTTCTAGCTAATCTTCCATTAAAAACAATTGAATTTAAATTTTATAAAATATTTGCTAAACAAGAAACCCACGTACACATAAAAACTAAAAGCTTCACATTATTTATTTGTTTGCTTTATTGACATACATTTTGTACCCGAAGCTAACACATCCTGTTTTGAGCAGTAGCTCATTCACAACAGATTGTGCAGCATGAGGTGAAATAAAGTAATAAATTATTTAAAAAAAAAAAAAAAAAAAAAAAAAAAAAAAAAAAAAAAACTATACATTAATATTCATGTAACCAATAAAAACGTTCAGAATGACGACGTTTTCCAGTTTTGTATTTTTTTTTTTAAGATTTTTGAAACACTTTAAAAGTTCATTAGTTGAATTTAATTATTTATAATAACAAACCACCAAAAAAAAAATGAAAAAAAATGGGCGAGAAAAATCTGTTATTTTTCCTTATTACAATACTTGAAAGCTTGGCTACATATGAATTCTGGTATTCGGGTATTTTTTTTGTCTTTCTTTATTCCATTAGACATTAACACATACCAAAGTGTGGAAAAAATTATTTTATAACGATTAAAATAAAAATTGTTACTGGTAGTGCGAAAAAAGCTTTCGTCTGTGGTGGTAGATTTATTTAAAGAAAAGTCATCATCATTTTTCATGGTGTTGTATAGCGTGAAATTTGTTTTTTGTTTTACTTTTTAATTAAAACAAAGCTTTTAATTGTTAATTTAAAACGAAAAGCAAAAACAAAAAAGTTTTGTGATAAATTGACTTACCGGATGTTTCACTTCATGTACAAAAATTATGAAGATTCCCTTGCATAAACACTCAACACTCGAAAAGTTATAAGCCTATCTTATAAACTATATCCATGTTTATAAATTTATAGTTTAATGTTTTATGTACGCATACCCACATAATACATAATATATGAAAAATGTAATAAATTTAATTTACATGGAAATATCATTAAAAAAAAAAAAACTTTAAGCTTGTCAGCTCTTTACTGTCTTCGACAGAGAAACGTAAATATTTCCATTAAAATTTTAATTTTTTTGTTCGTTTCTGTTGCTAAACTTAAAGCTTTTCCATTTATGTCGTGCCTAAATATAAAATTCAAATCATAATTAAAAATATAAAAAACTTTTCCACCTACTAATAATCATGCGTTATTTGAATATGTGTATGAATGGAAAATGGGTATTGGGATGGTACATAAATTATGTTGGCTTTTAACCTCCAGTCAAGTGAAAACTTAAGACAAAGTTGATAAACTTTAGGCAAATTAAAAAAGCAAATCAAAAATCAAATAAAAAAAGTTAAAGTAAAAAATAAAGTCGAAATTCAATAGAAACGTAAAGTCAAAAGTCAAGTCAAAAAATTTGTAAAACAGCGAGTCGAAAATATGTCAGAAACTCGAGTCAAATGTCAAGCCAAAAGTTAAATAAAAGTTGACAAACTAAAAACACTATTCAAATCAAAAAATTAGCCATGTCAAAAGTCAAGTAAAATTAAGTCAAAAATGAACAAAACATAAAAAAAATAAAAATTAAAGTAAAAAGGGAAATCTAATGGCAAGTCACAAGCTAACTCATATATCAAGTCAAAAGGCAAGCCAAAAGTCAAGTCAAACGTCAAGTCAAAAGCCATGTCAAAAGTGAAGTTAAAAATAAAATCAAAAATCAACTATAAAAAAACAAAAGTAAAAGTAAAAAGTGACGGACGTCTAACATCAAGTCAAAATTCAGTTCAAAAGTCGAACCAAAGGTTAAGTCAAAAGTCAAGTCAAAATACAAATCAAGTTTTATGTCCATTCAAAATTCAAGTCAAAAGATTAGTCAAATCAAATATCAAATGACCAGTCAAGTCAAATGTCAAGTCAAAAGTTATGTCAAAAGTAAAGTCAAAAACAAATCAAACAGTCAAAAGGCAAGTCAAAAATCTAGTAAAATGTCGAGCTAAATTTATTGCCAATAGTTAAGTCTAAGTTTCAGTCAATTAGAGTCAATTAAAGTACAAAGTCAAGCCGATTGTCAAGTCAAAGATCAACTCAAAAGTCATGTCAAAAGTTAAGTAAAATCAAGCCAAAAATCAACCAAAGTTAAAGTAAAATGTGACGTCTAATGGCAGGTCTAATGTCAAGTCAAAAGTCAAGTAAAAAAAAACAAGTCAAAAAAGTTAAGTCAAAAGCTAACTCATAAATCAAGTCAAAAGACAAGCCAAAAGTCAAGCCAAAAGTCAAGTCAAAAACCAAGTCAAAAGTCAAATCAAAAATCAAATCAAAAATCAAGTTAAAAATCAAATAAAAGAAACAAAAGTAAAAGTAAAAAGTGACGTCTAATATTAAGTCAAAATTCAGTTCAAAAATCGAGCCAAAAGTCAAGTCAAAAGTCAAGTCAAAAATGATGTCAAAAATCAAGTCAAAATACAAATCAAGTTTTATGTCAAGACAAAAGTCAACTAAAAAAATTCATGTCAAAAGTCAAGTCAAATCAAATATCAAAAGACAAGACAAGTCAAATGTCAAGTCAAAAGTCATGTCAAAAGTGAAGTCAAAAATCAAATCAAAAAGTCAAAAGGCCAGTCAAAAATCGAGTCAAATGTTGAGCTAAATTTACTGTCAATAATTAAGTCAAAGTTTCAGTCAATTAGAGTCAATTAAAGTACAAAGTCAAGTCGATTGTCAAGTCAAAGTTCAACTCAAAAGTAATGTCAAAAGTCAAGTAAAATAAAGCCAAATTTCAGCTAAAGTTAAAGCAAAAAGTGACATCTAATGACAATTCATATGTCAAGTCAAAAGTCAAGTCAAAAGTCATGTCAAAAGTCAAGTCAAAAACCAAATAAAAAGTAAATTCAAAATTCAAGTCAACAGTTTAGTAAAATCAAATATCAAATGACCAGTCAAGTCAAATGTCAAGTCAGCTCAAAACCAAATCAAAATGTCAAAAGGCAAGTCAAAAATCGAGTCAAATGTCAAGCTAAATTTACTGTCCATAGTTAAGTCAAAGTTTCAGTCAATTAGAGTCAATTAAAGTATAAAGTCAAGTCGTTTGTCAAGTCAAAGTTCAATTCAAAAGTCATGTCAAAAGTTAAGTAAAATCAAGCCAAATCTCAACAAAAGTTAAAGGAAAACGTGACGTCTAATGGTAAGTCAAATGTCAAGTAAAAAGTCAAGTAAAAAGCAAACTCTTAAATCAAGTCAAAATACAAGCCAAAAGTAAAGTCAAAAGTCAAATCAAAAGTCAAGTCAAAAGTTAAGTCAAGTCAAATATCAAATGATAAGTCAAGTCAAATGTCAAGCCAAAAGTCATGTCGAAAGTGAAGTCAAAAATCAATTCAAATGTCGAGATAAATTTACTGTCAATAGATAAGTCAACGTTGACAAACTAAAAACAATAGTCAAATCAACAAATTAAAGTACAAAGTCAAGTCGATTGTCTAAAGTTCAACTCAAAAGTCATGTCAAAAGTCAAGTAAAATAAAGCCAAATTTCAGCAAAAGTTAAAGCAAACTGTGTCGTCTAATGGCAATTCAAATATCAAGTGAAACGCTAACTAATAAATCAAGTCAAAATACAAGCCAAAAGTCAAGTCAAAAGTCAAGTCAAAAACCAAGTCAAAAGTCAATTCAAAATTCAAGTCAAAAGTTTAGTTAGATCAAATATCAAATGACCAGTCAAGTCAAATGTTAAGTCAAAAGTCATGTCAAAAGTAAAGTCAAAAACAAATCAAAATTTCAAAATGTAAGTCAAAAATCGAGTCAAATGTCGAGCTAAATTCATTGTCCATAGTTAATTCAAAGTTTCAGTCAATTAGAGTCAATTAAAGTACAAAGTCAAGTCGTTTGTCAAATCAAACTTCAACTCAAAAGTCATGTCAAAAATCAAGTAAAATCAAGGCAAATCTCAACAAAAGTTAAAGCAAAAAGTGATGTCTAATGGCAAGTCAAATGTCAAGTCAAAAGTCAAGTAAATAAAACAAGTCAAAAAAAAGTCAAGTCAAAAGCTAACTCATAAATCAAGTCAAAATACAAGCCAAAAGTCAAGTCACAAGTCAAGTCAAAAGCCCAGTCAAAAGTTAAGTCAAAATTTAATATCAAATGACAAGTCAAGTCAAATGTCAAGTCAAAAGTCTTGTCGAAAGTGAAGTCAAAAATCAAATCAAAATCTCAAAAGGCAAGTCAAAAATCGAGTCAAATGTCGAGCTAAATTTACTGTCAATAGTTAAGTCAATGTTGACAAACTAAAAACAATAGTCAAATCAAAAAAATTAAAGTACAAAGTCAAGTCGATTGTCAAGTCAAAGTTCAACTCAAAAGTCATGTCAAAAGTCAAATAAAATAAAGCCAAATCTCAACAAAAGTTAAAGCAAAAAGTGACGTCTAATGGCAAGTCCAAAATACAAGCCAAAAGTCAAGTCAACAGGCAAGTCAGAAGCCAAGTCAAAAGTCAAGTCAAAAGTGAGATCAAAGCTAAGTCACAATTCAAGTCAAAAATCAAATCAAAAATCAAGTTAAAAATCAATTAAAAAAACGGAAGTAAAAGTAAAAAGCGACCTCAAGTCAAACGTGACGTCGTATCAAGTCAAAATTCAGTTCAAAAGTCGAGCCAAAAGACAAGTCAAAAATCAATTCAAAATTCAAGTAAAAAGTTAAGTCAAATCAAATATCCAATGACAAGCCAAGTCAAATGTCGAATCAAAAGTCATGTCAAAAGTTAATTCAAAAATCAAATCAAAAAGTCAAAAGGCATGTCAAAAATCAAGTCAAATGTCGGACTAAATTAATTGTCAATAGTTAAGTAAAAGTTGACAAACTAAAAACTCTAGTCTAATCGCAAAGGAAATTCAAATCAACTAAAATAAATTCAAGCTAAAAGTCAATTCAAAAATAAAGTCAAAGATCAACTAAATAAAGCGAAAGTTGAAGCAAATAGACTAGTCAAGAGGCAAAGAAAATTTTAAATGTAAAGTCAAGTCAAAAGCCAAGCCTAATCTCAAGTCAATAGTAAAGTCAAACGTCAAGTCAAAAGTCAAGTTAAAAGCTAAGGCAAAAGTTAAATATCAACTCTAAAGTGAAGTCAAAAATCAAATCAAATGTCATGCCAAATGTTATTAATGTTATGCCAAAGTCAAATGTTATGTTAAAGTAGGCTAATTAAAAAAAAGTTAAAGTTAAAGTAAAAAGTAAAGTCGAAAGTGGAGTCTTAATTCAAATCAAAAGTTAAGTCAAGTCCAATCAAATATCAGTCAAAAGTCAAATACCACAAAAAAAAAGTCAAAACATCAAAACTCTGATATAACAATCTATTCCTCAACCGTCGGAAATTATTTTCGTCTAGGCTTCGTGCAGAAACACCATCTTACCCCTTCACGCAAATTTTCCGGGCGTTTATATGTATGTCAAGCGGCACTTTCTTTTTATTGGTATAAACTCAAAACCGTTGAACCAAAGCATAGAATTATAAAGTTCGTTTGGTCAACAATTTGGCATTTTTCTGATCTAAACCACATAGACAAGTTAAGAAATCCATCCATTAATATTTTGCAGAAATTTTAAAGTCGTGATAACATAATAAATTGGCGAACGCGCAATTTTTTAATCGAATACTGATACGCGGGAATGAACTCAGAATATAGATGATAGTATTCATTTCGGGCAAGCGAGAAAATTTAGAAAGCGGCTCATTGCTAAAACGATGGATTTTTCAAAAATGGCAAATGGTTCATCTTAGCACTATACTTGTGCGAGCAGTTCTTGCAATTTTCAACACTTATTGATTTTCAATTTGATCTTTCAGAACTGTTTCGACAGCTAGAGCAGTTTCAACAATCATCGGTATATTTCAAAAACTTCTTCTTTACAGTTTTGATTATAATTTAAGGTTTTTTTACCTATTGACACACAAAGTCTATAGCAAAATTAAATTTTTGTATTTCAACTTTTAACACAACCTAATATTCTATTAAATTTATTTTGCCACCAAAACTTCGTTTTCTGAATACTACAGTTTTGAATTAAAACTTTGGAAATTTTATTAATGTAAGAAAATGCAAAACAAAATCTTTCCATTTCCACCACCAAAGTTATCATATATTTTCACGTGATATACGTTACGTACGTGTAGGTAACTAACTATATGGTATATGTAGGTACATTAGAAAAATAAGTTTTAATGAAAAAATCTTACTACGTACTCGTACGTAATTGTGTAAACATGAGTACATGTCTATTACAAGGAAGATAGAACATTTCCAATATCTATGTATATATCCCCAAATGCAAGAGTTGAATTAATTTTTTTTCCATTAGTTTAGTCTCATCCATCTGATATCAAATGGAAAATTGGTTCTTTTATACAGCAAAAGTGGCTTTACAAATTTAAGCGGGTATGAGTTTGGGATGGCTTGATAAATTTGAATTTATCATCATAGTAACTACATACATACATATGTACATACATAAATAACAAAATTTAGAGTCTTTTTATATTTATGCGGTACAAAACCAAAATACACTCGAGATGACACGTTCAACGATGTCGTACACAACACAATACAACAAACAGAAAATAAAATCGGAAAATTGATGAAATTCGTTATCTAAATAAAATCTAATTCCCCAAATTGAATGATCCTCAATCAATAAAATCATAAATTATCCTTTTTGCTATGGATTTCGTTTTTTTGTTGTTCTGTTTTTTTTTTTTTGTGTGCGCAAAAGATGTAGATGTGTTTGTGGTACAAGGCCTCTTGTTTGTTCATATAAATCACAAAAGTATTTTCCATATTTTGATGAAAAACATAGAAATTGATCCTTGGTTCAAGATTAGCGATACACTAACCAAATTATTTGGGTTAAGCTATTTTAATATACATGCGAAATTCCACGTCCCTCCAAAAGCTTAAACTATCGTTTCCAATACACGCTCATATATATTTTCTATACGGAATTAAATGTGGGTCTCAAATCGAGAGGGATACTCTTCGTCACCAATTTTAACGAGCTGTTCGAAGAACTGACCTGCGAACTGTTGAAGTAGAAGAAGAACATGAGAATTCATTTGCGAGCTGAAATGTACCTCACCAATGATTACTTTTATTATCAGTAGTTTAAAGAGAAAGGTTTTTCCAGTGCTAAAGAGAGCATCTATAAGATGAACACTTGACCGGATTATAAAGATGAATCGGTCTATATTATTAAAGCTGTTGTCTTCGAGTGGTGATAATAAGCCATCGCAAAACCATCGCCACCTACAAACCATAGCTGGCACTAGTGTTGCTGTAATAGAGATTTGCTGGCACAAATTTGGTTAAATGGTCTATCAATAAATATTAAATCTATTTTAGCCGTGTCAACCAATGATATTTATTGATCAAAAAATTACGTTGGCCAACAAAATTCATGAAATGAGTATGCCAACTCAAATTAGCGAAACAGTCGTGCAGTAGTAGATTCAAAGAAAAAGCTAAAAAAACGGTGCGTGAAACCATGGAGTTGCGAAACAAAAAAAAAATTCGACTTTATCGGTTTCGTTACACCGTCCATACCGTTCAGGACATCCAACACATCGCCTATTAAATGCGTGCACAATTCTTGACAGGTATCCTTTGTCATACTTACACGATTTTACTATGAATTTAGAAGGTTGCACGTATTTTTCGAGAATTGGTTCAACTGGGCCATATCATCCTTATAAAAATTGCAAGCGCTGATATATAAAATTGCTATGACAACCCCCTTTGGCAAGTTTGAGTTTAAAGGAATGCCTTTTGGTTTGGGTAATGCTGCTCAAACATTCGAAAGATTCATGGATCCCTTTTCCTTTCTATATATTGATGATATTTTAATTGCTAGTAAACGAATTTTGAATGTGTACGATGTGAAGATTAAACCGGTAACATGTATAATTGGAACCTCTGCGTTAGATTTACTTGAACCCAATATATTTATAATCGATTTTTTATATTCAGTTTGGCTGGTGTCCTTCTTCAGTTTATAGTCACCTCTTCTTGTTGATAAAACTGGGTAAACAAAAGGCGAAATTCTGCTGGCCGAATAAACTCAATGAAGCTTTAGAGGAAGCTAAATTCATAAACTAGCCTCGACTACTTTACTGTAATTTCCAAGAGCAAATGCTAAATATTGCATAGCTATGGACAGTTCAAATATTGTCATCGGATCTGTATTACAAGGGAGCAGTTCGTAATCCCCATCCCCCATTTCATAATCTCTGCTACAAAATCTCCTATTTTCTTTAAAATCTTCGAATTATAAAATCTCCTAAAACCCGCTTTTGAGTAATTACGTTGTTTGGGATAGCGCGACATTTGTGAACACGCGCATACAGACACACACATACACACACACACACACACACACACACACACACACACACACACACACACACACACACACATACACACACACACACACACACACACATACACACACACATACACAAGATTGTGCCAGCGAGCAAGGGTTCGATCGGGCTTCAATGACTCCCAGGAACAGTACCGGAGGGATCGTAAAGCTTTGAAAAGAGCAATCAAAATAAGCAAACCTCGATGCTGGATGGAGCTATGCAAAGAGGTTGATAAGAATCCCTGGGGCAGACCGTACAGGACTGTTATGGCAAAGCTGAGAAATTTTTCCGCTGCGAGTCCTACTTGTCCTGCCTTGCTACAAAACATCGTGAGCAGGCTCTTTCCGGAACAACGGGAACTAAACAACGACGAAGTTATAATCCCACGAGGTGAGGACGTAGCACCTATTAGCATAGAGGAGATCCTGGCAGCTTCCCGTAGAATCAATGATAGTAAAGCCCCAGGTTTGGGCGGAGTTTCCAACTCTGCACTAAGGACGGCCATAGTAAACCGCCCAGATATGTTCCTTGAAGTATACAATAAGTGTCTTAAGGAAGGAGTTTTCCCTGATTGCTGAAAACGACAGCGGCTCGTGCTTCTGCCAAAAGGCAGTAAACCAACAACTGAGCCATTACCGTAACGCCCAATCTGTATGCTGGATACGGCAGGGAAAGCGCTGGAGAGGATCATATGGAATCGACTAGATACCTTGATCGAGGAATACCAAGGCCTGTTGGAAAACCAGTATGAGTTCAGGAAGGCGCGCTCTAGTGTGGATGTGGTAACGAAAGTCGCAGGAATGGCTAGCGCGGCTATCGCAGGAACACGATGGAGAAGACGGACCAAGAAGTACTGCGTTATTGTAACCCTGGACAATAAAAACGCCTTCAACTCGGGGAGGTGGAGTTGCATTTTGAAGGCCCTTAAATTACTGAGAGTCCAGGGTTAAATTAGGACAATCATCCAGGATTATTTCAAGGATCGGATCTTGACGTACCAAACAGATGACGCTAACAGGATCTACAAGGTCACAGGCGGTGTTCCGCAGGGTTCGGTTCTCGAACCTTTACTGTGGAACGTTATGTACGACGCTGTGCTCAGACTAGGACTGCCACATGATGCTAGGACTGTTGATTTTGCTGATGACATTGCATTAGTGGTGATGGAAAAACACCTGGAGGACATAACCCTGGTTGCTAACGAGTCCATCGCTATTATCTGACGGTGGCTGTCATCAGTGGATTTGCTTTTGGCGGACCATAAGACGGAGGCAGTCCTAATAATGAGTAGGGAGCAGCAAGAGACGCTACGCTGAAGATACGCGGATATAACATCCATTCTCAATCGCGACTATAATACCTAGGGGTCTGGTTTGATGCCCAACTGCGCTTCGATGAGCACTTGTGCAGAACCAGCTCTGGCACGCATTATGCCTAACGTCGGTGAACCCAGGCAAGGCAAAAGAAGACTTGTGGAGAGTGTCGTGAGGTCTACGTTACTGTATGCGGCCCAGTTTGGGCGGCCTATTGGCAAAAGGCCTATGGACGGAAGATGCCAGCGGTGTACTGTAGGTCTGCGCTAAGAGTAGCATGCGCATTTCGCACGGTATTAAGTGATGCAGTATGCGTTGTGGCTGGTATGCCGCCCATAGAGATTCTGGCTAGCGAGCGCCAGCGAATGTACAACCGGAGGAGACAAGGTACCCAGGCGGGCCACCGCATGATAGAACAGGAAGAGAAGGAAGAGTCCCTGAAACCCTAGTAGTTGGACCCATCGCCTCATTTCAAACCTTGCAACATGGACCAAGAGGAGGCATGGTGAGGTGGACTACTACCTGACCCAACTGTTGACTGGACATGGCTGCCTCAGGGCCTATCACCGGATTAAGCTGGATGACACCCCTAAGTGTCCAGTGTGCTCAGCAGTGACCGAGGACGTGGAGCACGCGGCCTACGTTTGTCCACGTTTCAGATCAGAGAGATATGAGCTATTCACTGTACTCCACCAGCAGCTGACACCCGAGAACACGGTCCCTCTTATGGTGGCCATGACAGAGAATTGGGATGCGGTAAACAGCTTCGCAGCCCAAATTCTAATAAAGCTGAGGTCCTACGAGCGCGAAAAGCGAGGACTTGTTGAAGGTGACGGCTAGAGGTAACTAGGATAGGTGAAGGGCTAATATAGCCCTATCCCATTCTGTGAACTAATGCTTGTTGGCGGTTCCACAGAATGGTATCGGAGTTGGAAATATGGTTTTTAGTGGGTATTGGCTTGGCCGAGTCCCACATATGCCAGTCCAGGATATGAAATGGTCTGGTACTGGAAATGCGTAAAAGCATTTTCCCCTTCCCCCCAAAAAAAAACACACACACACACACACAAATAGAGATTTGGTAATTAGGAGATTTTGTAATTAGGCGATGTTGTATTTAGGAGATTTTGTAATTAAGCGATTTTGTAATACAGATTTTGTAAAAAAGATTTTGTAATGGGAAATTCCATACCCAACCCTTTATCAATCCATTAAACACTTTCAACATTATGTGGAAGGACATGATCAGTTAATATTAACAGATTACAAACCTCTTACCATCACATTAAATTCACACTTCGGTCTGTATAACTTGGGTTCGTGAGTTTATTTCAAGTCAACTTAATCTTACTCCCGAATCAATTAATCCCTAAATCAACCCCTTAATCCCTTACTCAATCTAAATTCAATCTCTAGCTGAACCCCTTAATCCCTTTACAATCTAACCTCAATATACAACTCAATCTCCAACTCAACCTCCAATTCAATCCCAGGGTAATCTCCAACGAAATCACAAAATCAACTCCTAGCCCTACCCTCAACTTAGTCACCAATTCAACCTAAAATCAACCTGCAACTCAAGACTCAACACAATCTCCAACTTAACCCCAAACTTGCTAATCAACTTAACCCTAGTTATATTTACCTCCAACTTACCCCAGCTCCTACTTTGTAATGACTCCCACAATTTCGCTTTATTTATAATTCTTGGAATTTTTATTCTATATTCTAGAACATCATCCAAAAATCATTTTAAACTCCAGTTTCCAATGCAAAAGCCAAATTTCATCATAATTGGTTGAAAAATAGGCAAATTCCATAGAATGGAAGAGTAGAATCCCATTTCTAACGCACATGTCAAATTTAATCTTAATTATTTGAGAAATAGGGAAGTTCCATTATACTTGGCCATATTCCAGAAATTCCTCCAAAAATAATTTTAGAATCCCATTTCCACCGCGGAAGTCAAATTTCATAACAATTGATTGAAAAATATGCAAGTTCCATCATACTTCATCATATCACAGTTTCACCCAAAAATCATTTTAGAATCCCATTTCACAGTGACCTTTCTTGAGTCTTGCACAATATTTGTGTAAGGTTTGGTTCAAATCGGTCAAGCCGTGTGGATTTGTTTAAATATCATACACATATGCTGTACATTTGCTCAACTGCTCACTAAACACTGGTCCAACACTATCTCAACCCCAATTCAACCCGCAAACGGCCCCCAACTCAACCCTCAACCCAACCGCAAACCCTCTGTCAAACTCAATCCTCAAACCAGCATATATAAAAAATTGGTTAACTGCTCACTAGATCTTAACCCAACCCCAACTCAACTCTAACTCAACTTCAACTCAACCTACAAATTGACCCCTAACTTACTTAACCTTTAAATCATCTGGTTATTTCTATAACCAGATATTTTTGGTAAATTCGTATGGCAGGTGCCCAACCCTCTTGATGCACAGATTCCAAAAGCTTTTCAAATCTCGGCCTTGAGCATAGAAACAGATTTGCAAAAAACAAATTCTAAATCGAACAAGCCGTTCTCGAGAGACCATTGGTTCAGACCAACAGACATCCAGACAGACGGACGGACAATTTTTTTTTTTTTTTGTTGCTTTTTTAGACTTTATTTTTAGGAATCTTAGAAAGAGCAATTCAAAAACCCATGAATGAAAAATTTTCCTGGACAAATATGAATAAGTGAGCTAGTGGGCTAGATCTTGTTTGGATTGTCAAAAATCAAAAATATACAGGCACATTAAATCGCCAATAGGGAGATTTGAATTTTGAAATGATGAAAGCAGATTCGACAAAATTCCTATCGATCTGGTTGGGCCACTGCCACATTTTCACGAGTTTATATTTGTTAAACATTATTGACCGCTACACTAGGAGCCCAGAAGATGTATCCATCATCAACAGTTCAGCATCTACTGTTATAAAAGCTTTCATGGAATCATTCTTTACACGATTCGAATATATTTCAGAAATTACCACTGATAGAGTATCTCAATTCAAGAGTTAAAAAAAGTACTTCAGTATATCATCCAGAAAATTATTGAAGAGTTCGGTACGAGCAACAGGAAAATTTAAAAAAATTGGTCTGAAGAACTTCCATTTCTAAGAATGAGAACAGAAGACTGCAGCTGTTTTTATTTATGACTAATGATTGCATTGCGCTTCAATCTGATCTGCAAAAAATCATAACTTGGTCTAATGCTAGACAACATACTAGCAAAAATAATCAAATACAGTTTCCTTATGGTATTAGTGATCTAATATTGGAGAGGGTGAGTGAGATCAGTCATTTGGATATAATTTTTGATTCGAAGCTAAAGTTTAACGTCCAAGTATGCTTGGGTTTATTTTTCATTATGGAAAGGAGTTTCGTTATCCATCAGTGTTTATCACTCTACAAAATAGTTTATAGTGCAGCGGATTAGAATACTGGAGTCAGATTTGGAATTCATTTTATGAATTATAATGGTGTATATCCATTTTGCTTGTGTATATTTTGTCACTTATAAATTTATAATAAAACAACTTACGTTATTTTTAAATAATTTTAATTGAAAAAAAAATTTTTCCTTATAGTAACAATATTTTTAAAACATTTTTTTAGAAGATCGATTTCGGATTGACTCCTTCTTCGGTTCTTTTTTAACAAATATTCTAGTTGTTAAAAAAGAACCGAAGAAGGAGTCAATCCGAAATCGATTTTCTAAAAAAAAAATTTTTTAAAATATTGTTACTATAAGGAAAATTTTTTTTTCAATTAAAATTATTTAAAAATAACGTAAGTTGTTTTATTATAAAAAAATCATTTTATGAAGTTTATAAAGCCCAAATTGAGAGTTTAGCGACAATTTACCACTTTCGTTATATACAAATGTATACCGTTTAGCAGTTGCATTAACTATGCTAATGAAGTTAAAATATTCAATTTGCAGTCATTTGAAGCCATGAAAATTTTGCTCGACGAGTTATTTCTCTACAGATTACTGTCTGCTTTTAATTTTTATGCTCCTACATAGTCAGAGATGAGAAATTATTTTTTCCAGCATTCTCTAGATCAAACGTGGGGTTTACAAACATAACTTAAGTTAATCCGTTATAATTTATAGATTTAATAAACAGGTCACCAATATTGTCAGTATCGCTAAAGCATTCTGTAGAATTGGTCTCATATTGTTTTAACATTACTACAGCGTTGGAATGTAGATCTGAAGTTTTTTCGTGGATCAGTTCATTTGGTGCTGATGGCATTTAAGATTCCCCTGAATCGAAGAAAATGTTTCTAAATTTTCTAGTCTTAGCCACGGCTTGAGTATTCTATCAAGATCAGAATTATCTTAATCCCCAATTGTTTTAAATTACCAATTTCTGCTAGAGAAAATTTTACCTCGAGCATTAAGAAATACAAAAAATCAGAAAAAAAAATTTTAAAGTCGAGGGTCAACAATACAAATTATTTTGTACAAGTTTCAAGCGATTAATTGAAATCAAGACATTGGAATGGGTGATACAAATTTTTACAACTTCATTACGTTCTTATTTTCAGATCTACGAGCCCATTTTTATCTAAATATATATGTTTGCGTATATCTCTTCATCTCCAGTCGCACATGAATGCGATAAAACGGATCTCTCGCGAGTGCCATAAAAAATTACAAGACACAAAAAAAAAAGCTTTAAAAGTTGTACATGTTGTACGAGTATACAAACATTTTTATTACACCCGAACAAAATTCTTGTCTAATATATTTATTTTCATTGCTGATATTCGCGTTCATCACTCATGGGATATTTATATAAAATTCATGTCATTGCGCTGATGTCGGTATATATAGAGAGACTAGGGTAATACATACTGTACTGTGTATATTCAATATACGAAATGAATAATGACGACGATATTAAAAAAAAAAAAAAAGTTTGAATACAATTTTGTAATTCATACCCCTGAGCTCGGTACATCAAATTCAATTTATTTTTTGATTCAATTAAATTATCATTTGTATGATAATTAATAATTAAAATGTGTAGTATTTTTAGCTTACCATCCGTCCTGTAATGAAGTGATTATAAAAGACAAAACAAAATGTATTTTTGGTTTTAAATTTATAAACAAGCAGATAAAATGAAAAGCTCCCTAATCTGTCGTCTCTATATATAAATATACAAACGTACGAGTAGAAGCTATTATCTAAATGGCTATCGAAATTAATTTGCAACTTCTCTATTTCCATTCATTATTTTACACTGTAATAGTTTTATTTATTTATATAGAAGCTTTATCTCGTTTAGGTTTGGTAGATTTTGTTTTTAGAAATTTCTAAGCTATCAGTTTTTGTTTTGTTTTTGGTCCATATAATATATTTGGTAAAACTTTGCTTTAAAACGATTTGGTAAATAATTTGGGTGAAAGAATTTGCGGTACAATTTTTGTGCAGAATTGTTGTAAATGTATTTGTTTTTGTTGTGTATTAAAACTTTGGTGAGATACTGGTAGCTTTCAAAGATATCAGATATAACCAAACATATTTCTCTGTACCAATCTAACAGGATGCAGCAGTATTGATTTGTATATACCCCAGCGGGTTATGTGATTGGCATTCACAAATTTAAACAGTGGAATTATAGGTTGCCACAAGTTATCATGTGATGCAGAAATTTTTAATAAACCGATTAACTATAACGCATAGCAGTAATTTCACACATAAATGAAAGCAAAAATAATAATTTGTAAATTTTATTTAATGAAGCTCATTAAGAAATTTCACCGCCCATGAATGGGTTGTTTCAGTTAATTTCATCTTCGAGGAGTAATTTGCATACATTATTTGGATTGTGATTTTATTCGATGCAAGAATATTCTCCACTTCCCAAAACATTCATAATAATCGGTCAATATTTAAAATTGTACTAATGACACACCTTCGCTTGTTATAACAATAATGCCTTTGTATGCGACAATTCATCTAGGTTTCATACTAAAAGCTCACAAATTCATAAATTCAATTTTTCCATCATTTTCTAAAATGTCAAAAAACTCGTTTACTCCAAACAAAATATCCACTGATCTTAATACGTTGAAATTTGATGTCACAAACACGATCTTCGGTACTATATATGCGGCAAACCATTTATGGTATGATCCAATATATGTTATATACAGCGATTCCATTACCGATAACGATCAGCCGTCGGCCTGACCCCTTTTGATTTTAATGAAATTTGGTGAAAATGTTCGTCATATGAAATAACTCCACCCACATTGTTTTGTTTTCCTCTACATCACTCTATTTTGATACAGGGTGATTTGCCGTTTTCTACTTTTCGTTAAAATTAAAATTTGTGAAGAGCTCGTTCTCAAAAACCACTAAACCGATTTCAATATTTGTTAGTTCAATTGAAAGGGATTAAATGTTTGTTTATGAAAAAGAGCATTCTTTTGAATAATGTCATTTTTCGGTCTTTTGGGCCACAACTACTTGTTGCCTATTTTTTATTTTTTTTTTTTAAAGCTTATTTATTTTACCAACTAATATAAAATAAAATAAAAATTGCGTTAGGAACAATTTTAAAGTTATGACTTTTTTAATACACCAGCCTCGACATATTTTGTGTTTAAATTTTTAATTATTCTACCTGCGTTTTGCACCATTTACTGTATTTTAAAAGGTAATCCTATTTTATTTTATGTATTAGTGTTGTTTACTATTTTATAGTTTTTTAAAAGCAATAAAACTATAAAAACCTTATTATAGGTTGTTCCAAAAATATAGGAGTACAAGTTTCGAATAACTACACCATTATCACTTTATAACGTTTTTTTTGTTCAGGAAAACGGGTCTATCACATTTTCGTCTGTTAATATGACGTCATTTGATATTTTAACAAAGAAATAAATTTTAACTTTTAACAATTTCATCAGGTATACTTAAAACTTAGAAGGCTAAAATTTCAAAAGCAACTTCAGCTTTCAAATAAAATATTTCCATATAAATACGATGGAACTATTATATTTATGTCATTTGTAAACGTGAATTTGAAGTAAAATTTAAACCCCGTAAAAATATTAAAGTTTCAATATGCAAATTAAGTGAGAAATGTTCCTTAAAAATAGATCGCCTATTCGTAAAATCTCTAATTTTATAATTGAGATAGCTCATACAAAAGGTGCTTGCTTAATTAAAGGAGGGAACATTTGTACTTCATGCTACTTCGAAATATATAAAAGTAAACAAAATAATGTAACAAGTAAAGCTTCAGGACCTTTTGGTGTTCAACAAATTAATTTGGATCAAAACAGTTCACCACTTACATCATTATCATCATCGCCATCAAAGATTTCAATAATATCAAGTGAAAAGCAATACGTCCATCCTGACCTTTCATCACTCAACTCTACTTTACAGTCAATCAATAGTTCTCATATAGTACGTAGGAAAATGAGATCTGACAATTATAAGAAACAAAAAATGCAAGAAGTTGCTCAGCAAAAATTTCTGAGGAAATATTTCAACTACCTTGTAGTTCTGGTGAAAATCAAAATAACACTGAAGGCGATAATAATGAAATAATTCAACAATTACGAGAAAAGTGTGAAAGCTCCAATACCTTCAGTGAAAATATATGGTATTAACATCGTTACCAAAAAGCTGGTCTGCTCGAAAATGCAACGAGAGATTAGTGTTTCTTATTATATGGCAAGGAGAGCAAAACAGATTCAAGAGAAAATTGGAATAATGTCAACACCGAATATCAAATGTGGGTCTAAGGTCCTTAACCAAGAACTGGTAAAGTTTGTGCAGAATTTTTTTGAAGATGACGAAATAAGTAGGATATGTCCAAGAAAACGAGACTTCGAAACAATTTCATCGGAAGGAACTGTTATTACTAAACAACGTAGATTGGTACTTTGTAATTTGAAGGAAGCATATCAAATCTTAAAAAAAACACACCCGAGTAGAATAATTGGATTTTCAAAATTTGCCTCACTTCGTCCAGGACACTGCGTTTTGGCAAATTCCAGCGGCACACATAGTATATGCGTTTGCATATATCATCAAAATATTAAACTTATGTTTAATGTCATACAAACAATGAAACTCCTTTCACATGAAAAAGAAAGTTATCGGAAACTAATTTCTCAGATTGTTTGCGAAAATCCAACAATATCTTGCCAATGTGCAACCTGTCCAGGAATGGAAAATATCCGTACGGATTTGTCCACAAAATTTCTACAAAATGATGTAGAAGAAATAACATTCAAGCAGTGGCAACAAGTAGATAGATGCACAATGGAAACAGTAACCGTATCAACATTGACTTTTATGGATAAGTTTTGCGAACAACTACAAAACTTGGTACCGCATTCATTTATTGCAGAACAACAAGCAACTTACCTGAAACATAGGAAATCCAATTTAAATCATGATGAATGTATAGTTATATGTCACTTTTCGGAGAACTATTCATTCGTAGTTCAGGATGCGGTTCAAGGATTTCATTGGTCTAACGCACAGTGTACGATACATCTCTTTGCCGTTTACTATTGTATAAAAACAATAAAGAATCACATTCGATGAGCGATGTTAACTATAATAAATTGGAATTCACAAGCTTGGTGGCTATATCTGAATCAACAAAGCACAATCATGTAGCAGTGAGATTATTCATTCAAAGCCTAGTCAATTTCATAAAGGAAAAGTTACAACAAATAAAAAAAAATTCTTTTTTCTTTTTCCGATGGATCAGGGGCCCAATATAAAAATAAAATGAATTTTTACAATCTCTGCAATTTTAAAAAGGATTTCGACTTGGAAGCAGAGTGGCATTTTTTTTGCAACATGCCACGGAAAAGGACCTTGTGATGCATTACGAGGAGTTCTCAAGAGGTATGCTGCTCGAGCAAGTTTACAAAGACCGTTTGAAAATCAAATAATCACGCCACATGAACTATATTCATGGGCTGTGAAAAATGAATCAAAGGTCAACTATTCATGGTTTAGTACTAAAGATTATTTGAAAATTGAAAGAAAATAAAAAAACAGATATAACTTAGTTTGGCAAATACCAGGCACTCACCAATATCATAGTTTTTCTCCTATTAATAAGACATCTTTATATATTAACAAAACTTCATTTTGTAAAAACTAAAAACTGTTTGATATAACAAAATAAAAATTATTTCAAAATTATTTATTTCTGGTTTATTGTTTTTAAAAAACTATAAAATAGTAAACAACACTAATACATAAAATAAAGTAGGAGTACATACTTTTTAAAATACAGTAAATGGTGCAAAACGCAGGTAGAATAATTAAAAATTTTAACACAAAATATGTCGAGGCTGGTGTATTAAAAAAATCATAACTTTAAAATTGTGAAATTAAGGTCCGCCATCCTGCATCCGCCATTTTGAATTTGAATTCTGATATCGGATTCTTGTTCAGCGACCCCCCAAAATACTTTTAATGAGTAATTTGGTCAAAATTATTGAGGAATTATAATTTTTTCGATCATTTTTGACTAAAAAATGGCTTTTTATTGCGAGATACATATCTCACTTTAGATAGTTTTTTTGAGGTTAGATTTTTTTTTGTTTTTTAAACACCTAATGGTATCAAAAACTAGGCTTCTTGACGAATTTTTTTGTGTGCTCAAAAAATGTTTTCCCCCAAAATTGAAATGGGCAGAGGGGGTGGCCGATTTGAAAAAGAATTCCCCATATATATTATGATAACTATATGACCCCATATAGATTATTTTATAGTTCGAATCACGTCCAAACTTCATCTCTTAGATTTTAATTTTTTTATTTTTTTCATGTTCCTCATTCAAAATAACGGGATACATATTTTTTTTTTTATTTTAACCTTCGGTTCTCCCGTTATTCGATATTTTAATTTTTACAATTCTTCAAATAAGAGTTTAGGTTGGTTTAGGCTTCCACGTAAAGTGTTATATTTTTGGTTCTAAGTACATACAGTATTAACAGAGGTCATTCCAGTTTTGAAAAGTATTAGTTCAGCCTAAATTAGTACGTAATTTAATTTTAAAAAGTACCGTTATCTTAGATGTTATATTTAGATAGATCTAAGTTTATATTTTGGCCGATAGATGGCACTGCCATGAAAAATCTTAATATACTATACTCAAAACAGCATTTAACAGTTAAAATAACAGCCTTTCAGAAAAGGGTGTAACTAAATTTGTTCTTGACCTAGTTTACCCAGCAGAGAGCTTCAAAGTTGAAAAACTGGTTTTTATATAAAAGTTTATTAATTGTTGTGAGAACTAATTGAATATTTACAGTGTTAATTTTCCTAATGATTTTTATAGACTATAAATAAACGATTAAAAATAGTGTAAATTTTGAAGTAATGTAGCTACAGTGTGACTACTAGAGGGCTGCAAATTTATGGATTTTTCGTAACAATAATTGCCAAATTGATTAATTATCATAATTAATGAAAATTTCATTTACAATCTTATAGCTAAAAAACCTATAAATTGAAAGAATACAATTTTTAGTTAGCTAATACCGAAAAAGGTCTGAGCCTCACTTAGGCTACACAATTGTTTTCAGCATAAGAAGAGCTGAATGTGGAAAAGTTATTATTTTCTTTATACTATATAATTAAAATAAAAGGAGAAATGTTATTTTTACAAAAAGTTTTACACATTTTTGCTTTTTTTTATTTTTATTTTTACAAAAATGTTTCATTTACAGAAAGAGAACTCGAAAACATTTTAGTTTTAATAGAATTTGTATCAGAGCCCGGCATTATTTGATGAGTTAGATGAATATTTTTCAATCTGTTATCCGTTGATAGTGTTTTATTAAGTTTCTTTTTGGTTTTTGCATATTCTACTTTGCTTATATAACCGAAATGAATAGATTTCATGTTGCTTTTATCTTTACACCATTCAAAAAATCCTTCTGCAGTATTAAAAACGATCTCGTCAACACTTCTCAAGGAACACATTCTAGCAGTCCTCTTAATGGTGCTTCCAACACCATCTGATGGTCCCTTACGGTGGTTTGTGGCAAAGAAGTTCCATTCACAGCCAACATTGAAATCTTGTTGATGTAAGGCAATATTGACAAGTTTTTCCTGTTCTTAAATTGCGATATAGAAAAATAGAAGAATAGAAAAATAATAAATTTTCATTGGAGCTGGATATTCCGACTCATTATCTCTGAGAAAATTGATAAATTTAGTTTGAAATCCATATACAGCTACTATATCATGTGTCTGCTCTTCCGATATTACTGCATAGGAAAATATACTCATTTCAACTGTTAATGATTTGTAGTACGCCACGAAATAAAGTTGCTTGCTTTGTGTAATAATAACGCGCTGCTTACATGTTTTTGGTAAAGCGATTGTTCTTTAGTGATATAATCTGCTTATATCATCTGCTATATCGTGCTTATGGAGTGTTGCTAATCTAAACTTTGACTTTGACACAATTTCGAAAATTTCATCAATTGAAGACGTGTAATCTTTTCTAATCTGTATGTATTATAATCAGGCTTCCAATAGCTGTATGTTACATCATCCACCTCCTCAGCTTCTGCAGTGGATTTTAGTTGTTTAAGGAAACTATCGACAAGCATATTGCAGTTTTCACAAATTTCTTCACAAAGTAACATTTTTGTTAGAACTGTACATAACAAATTGTGGTTTTGATGAATTATACACACACATATTCATTATGTGTTCCGGCCTTTCCAGCTAATATTCATTATTCTGGAATCCAATCTGATCCAAAAAATGCTGATATGCCTCAAATAAACTGCATAGAACAAGTAGTTTCTGCTTTTGAATCCGCTCTCCATTAGCATCACAAACACTTATGCAATCATTTGTTCCAGGAAGCTGTCGGGGTCGGCTGATATCCATACTTATTAAATGCTTTCACGATGTTGTTGAGAAGCTCTCATTCTTAATCAAAATCTGCATGATTTTCATTGATGTGTATTATTACGGGAACAGGAACACTCAGAACATTATCACAAGTGAGTTTTACAATTTTTTCCAGTTGCTTATGACCATAAGCTAGTTCTGAGAGCTTGTGCTTCTTGAGAGGTGATCCACTCAATTTGACACATGATTCAGAGAAACTATCTTGATACGAAGAAATTGGTGATATTCTTTTTCCGATTGACCTGGAGTATTATACGATTTGGTAAAATTATAACTTCATTTAAACGGTACAATTTTATGCTGCATTTGTTACCAATTCTTCATTTATTATTTCACGATTTTAAAACTTTTGAGCATATTCAACTAATTTTGCACTAACAGCTCTTGATTTGTTTGTCAAATTTTTGTGATTTTCTAAATTAAAAGGATTACAACATTGTCGATGAACCAATTTGTATTTTGACCTCGATATTTCACTTAACCACTTAAAACTTTCAATAATAAGTTTATGAAAAAGGTACCTAATATTTCGCTTTCAAGTTTTAACTAAAGATTCTAAAAATTTGTATATAGTATTGGGAGTACAATATAATAAAATAATAATGTGAAAGTAATAAAACAAAATGAAGCTACTGGAAAATGGTGGGACACACCAAAATTATTTTAGTATTTATTATTTAGGTGACAAAATTATAGGAACACATAGGACAAAATTATTGATTAATTAAATTTTCGCCTCATTGCACTACATCATTCCTACATTCCGTGTGAAGGATTTTGGTGTCATTCGATTCGCGAAGACTTCTTCTTGTTTGTATTAAGCATGTTTAGTAAATTTATTGAAACTTTTTGCCCGAATTTTTATACAGTTTATCACAAATATTTGAATATAATATGGATATGTCTCGCCTCTTTACAATTTCGGAATGTCCGGGCTATACCGATTTTAGTAAGCGCGGGCGGGCTGAAGTCACTGAAAATTGTCGGCGGTCTCAAGCTCGAAAAATGTTACAATATTTTAGTCTTCAGCTAACCAAATCAAGGAATTTATGCATAAACCTCCAGATTAGACTCTCTAAGGCCACGGTGTCAACGCACGGCTTTAATTAAACGAAAATAAAAGCAGAAGGTAATATAAGGCAATCACATGAGGCCTCCAGCGTCTTCTATTTTTGTTTTTCAACAGTGTTCTTTATCAAAATGAGATTTTGGCGCGAAAAATCGTATATGCCACGTGAGCCCAGGTAGCTTTACTTAATGGAAAAAAAGAATGGTTTGCTTCATCATTCCTTACTTTTCTTTAAGTAGAACTGTGTGCTTACGTGTCATATAACAAGAGGAAATAGGAATTCAACGTAATCAAGGATGTCAGTCTTCAAAAATGTATATTTTGATTCTAATGTACTAGCGAAATGATAGTTAGAAAGACAGCCTTCTTGCCAATTGTTCAAGAGAAAATTGCACTTGGCTATTAAATGGACTGAAAAGTAATCTGGTCACAGATTTGGAATAATTGCTTAACAATTATTCTGGATTGAGACAATAATTTGAAAACGGTCACAAAAGTAACATTTTGAGAGCAGAAACTCGGACAAGTGTCTGTTCGTGTACAGGAAAAACTCTAACCTAACATACTACTGTCAAAACTATAAAAGAGTACCTTTTATACTTTTAAAGCTGGCTTCACATGACATTCCTCCCCCACCACAGTTGAGTGCTGCGATCACAAATCCAAACGAACTGGTGCCCTATGTGGACGTTGGCTTCGTTGAATAACTGGAGTTGGATCTACTGTTGCCGTTGTTGGTTCGAACCCGGTTACCGAAACCTGTTGATTTTGAAGACTGCGATTCTGTTGAACGGTGGCAGATGAATTTGCGGATCTTTGATGTTGTCTCTATCGTGGTACAACTGGCTTTTTAAATTATGTCTGTTTATGTTACGTTGAATAGATGGTTTTATGTACTATGTGGTGTGTTGCGATAACTAAATAAAAATGCGTTGAGCTGAGCATCGAGATTTTCGTTATCCTTCTCGCTTGACTTCATCCGTCGTTTAAATGTTCGAATGAATCTTTCTGCTAATCAATTTGTCTTTGGGTGGTATGGTGAGGACGTAATATGTTTCATTCCCTCCTTCTCACAAAATGTTTTGAATTCGTGAGACGTGAACGAGGTTCCATTGTCACTAACGATTACTTGAGGCACTCCATAACGAGCGAACAAACTGGTAAGCACTTTCTCAAGCATGTTTGTCGTGATACTTGTCTTCGTATAGACTTCTACCCATTTCGAAAGCGCGTTCACTATGACCAGAAACTGTTTGTTTTTAAAAGGCCCCGCGAAATCGATGTGAATCCGTTCCCGGACGCGTTCTGGAACGTTCCATGAGTATAATGGCACTTCTTGTTGACCGTTTCGGTTCTCTTGACAACTTTGACATAGTTTAACGAAGTTGTCAATGTCCTCATCGAGTTTTGGTCACCATATGTAATATCGAGCCATTGCACGCATAGCTACAATACCCGGATGGCCGCTGTGTAGTCGTTGGAGTGCGGCTATACGTAATGATGCAGGTAGCACGATTCTTCCTTGTCACATGAGTATATTGTTTTCTACAGACAGTTCGTCTTTGCGCTGTAGAAACGATTGGAATTGTGATTGTTGGCACATCTGTTGTGTCCACCCTTGTTTCGCGGCACTAATAATGCGAGAAACCTCCTTGTCTTTATTGGACTCGACTGAGATGCTTTTCTCGCAGAACTGGAGGTTATCCATCTTTGCTTTGCCAATGTAGTTGACATCTTCTTCAATCTTTTGCCTGTCGGGGTGTGGTTCTTCTGTTGTAGTCGGCATACGTGATAAAAAATCGGCAAAACTGTTTAATTTTCCCGGAATACACTCAACGTCATAGCTATATGAATTTAATAGCAATGCCCATCGAATTAAACGATTATTAACGAGTTTAGGCAAATTGTAATTCCTGCCAAATATGTGCGTCAAAGGTTCGTGGTCCGTGACCAATGTAAATGTGTAATCGGTAAGTCAATCCCGTCGCTGTTGCGATGACTAAGGACAGCACCAATTCCTTTGTCTGATGCGTCGCATGTAACATACAGATCATTTTCATCATAATAAGGGTGTAAGACCTGTGCGCGTGAAAGCTTTAACTTAATTTCGTTGAAAATTGCTTGTTCACTCGTCCGTTTGAAACGTTGATTTTGCCGCTCGTAGAAATTTACAAGCCCCATAAATGAGCGTAACTCTCAGGTATTCGTTGGTGGACTAGCGTTGATTATGGCGTCCAGTTAGTCTTGTGTTGGGAAAATTCCCTTTTTGTTGAAGCGATGTCCTATAAGTACATCACTTCGTTCTGGAAGAAAATGCAATTCTCTCGTTTGATCCGGAAACCCGCTCGTTGTAATCGTGTAAGTACTTCTTTTAAATTGTGCATGTGCTCGGCGTCGGTTTTTCCTGTGATAGCAATATCATCGAAGTATATCGCCACTGAGTCAATATTTGATGATAATTTTTCCATGTATCGTTGGAAAATAGCTGGAGTTTTTGCTATTCCAAACGGTAATCGATTGTGCCTGTAGTGTCCCATGTGCGTTGAGATTGTGAGTAAATGTTGTGACTCTGGATGTACTTCGAACTGTAGATACGCATCCCTTAAATCGATTTTGGAGAATCGTTCTCCACCAGCAAGTGTACGCCGTAAATTATCAAATAATGGTACTGGATGTTTCTCCAATAGCATGCAGCGGTTTATCGTAACGCTGAAATCCCCACAGATTCGTATGTTTCCGTGGCGTTTTGGTACGTTTACAGTTGGTGTAGCCCATTCTACCGGTGTTTCATTTGGATCGACTGATGTCAAAACGCCTTCGCTGACTAATCTGTTGATTTCCTTTTCGACATTGTTCTGTATCCTGAATTTATTGACATATCGGGGGTCGAAGCGTTCCGGTTTTGCTTCATGTTTTAAGTGTATTTTGACTTTGTAGTATTTGATGCGCCCCATTGTATGTATCACTGAATAATTCGTCGTAATTTACAAACATATTTCCTAACCCTGTGTGTGTTTGGGGTGCCTGTATCATTGTATGTGATTCGGCGTTTGTAATCGAATAAACGTGTGCGCGAAATGGCATGTTGAAAGCACCGCACCATGGTAAACAAACCAAAACGGTTTTCCCTGTTTCATGACAATTACTGGTAATTTGAATTTTTGTGTTTGTAGGTTACGTGTATATCTGCCTGCCCCAGAGTTTGTAATTGATGACTGCCGTAAGCCATAAGCTTAGGTGCATGTATTAGCGTTGTGATGCACCAGAGTCGTATTCAAATGTAGCTTTGATTCCATTGACGTCAATGTCAATGCGCTTACTTGTTTAAGTAACATGATTTATAGTGTAAATGAAAACACTGCCATCATCACTGTTATTGCTGTTAGTGTCAGCTGTGGACGTTGCCGCCATTTGGTGAATGTTTCCCGACTTACGTGGATCACCCTTAGTGGGTGTTGCAGTTGCGGTATATCCATTTTTTTTTGTTGTTGATAAATTTGTGCTCTGCCCGTTTTAATGCAACATGACGCAAAGTGACCACTTCGCCTGCACGAATGAAATATCACCTTTATTGCTGGACTTGTACTGTCGTTTGTGTGTCTCTCTTTACCGCAACGTTTGCATAATGATTTGCGTATAACTTTTGTGGAAGTTGTTTAGTGTTTGTGTTTTCATGTTGCGATGTTTTTTCCGTGTATTTTATTAACACTTTCTTGATTTCCGTTTGTTGCATTGGGTTTTAATACGTCATTTTCTGCTCGTTCTCGTGACTGCACCACTTCGAAAACTTCTTTAAATGTCACTTCGCCCATCGTCTCCATTTCTTCATTTGCAGCGTTTCTGACTGTACGTGTTGTTTTCAGATCCGGCCATCTCTGTCGAAGTTCGATTTCGGCAGGTTGATGACGAATGCCAGTTGCGAAACGATCGCGTAATTGACGATCGAGATTACCAAAATCATAGTCACGGCTAATTGCACGTAATTCGTTTGCATATATTGTTCGAAGGATTGTGTTTCTTTGCGCGTACAATTCCAAAACTGTGACAATGCCTTAAATCGAGTCGTTTTGCGTATATACAAATTAATGAAACGATCGATTATTGTTTTGTATGTATTTTGTTCGAACGGTGTGGTGGCATCGGTAAAAGACACTTTAAGTTCGTGATGAGTGTCCGCAAGGCATCCACAAAATTTTCTGCCGATGATGTTGAAGATGCGACATATCGCTGGCATTTAAAATTTTTTTAATTTCTCGAACTTCCTTTTCATTTAAGTTTTGCGGAGTTTGTTGTTGGGTATACGTATCTCGATTTTGTCCCCGTATCACTTGTCCTACTGTTTCCATAAGCGCGGCGTTATTCCGGCTGATCAATTCCACAAATTGTTCAAATTGCTCTCTATCCATTTTGTTTATGGAGGAAATAATTCGTGAATATAAATCCTCGTCGCCAGTATGTTATGCTTAGTGTTTCTAAACAAGATATTGTTCGTAGATTAAAATAATAATTGTGGATTAATATTCTTTATTAATATTTAGAATTACATGTGTCTGTTCGTGTGCAGGAAAAACTCTAACCTAACATACTACTGTCAAAACTATAAAAGAGTACCTTAGATACTTTTAAAGCTGGCTTCACATGACATTAGACAAAATTGATTATCACCTCCGCCTCTATAAAGAGCACAGAGGCGTAGATAGCGGTTGTGTAATAAATCGAAGCGTCCGATTTGCTGCCTTTGCAAAAGCGTTTGAGAACAAATGAAAAAAGACGGTCACTACTAGCTGATTTGTTATTTTTAGATGTCTGCAAAAATTTTATCAATAACTCAGAGCTTGAAATTAATAGTCTAGAGGGGCAACCGGTGGTGCCAATTTCGACAAATTCTGCCTTCGGTTTCAATACCTCGTCGAGCATCGAGATTTTCCTTTTCATCAATTTGAGCAGTTTGGAGATTAACTTAATCGTAAACTGATTTTGTTTATGAACATTTGTTCACGTTTCCATACTTTGCTGCAAAAGTATCTCGAACTTTTTTTTTTTTTTAAAACCCAGTATTACCACGAACTCAAATTCCTTCAAATCCTGTATTTCGACTTACACACAAATAAAATCATAAAATTATGTTGGCGCCATATAAATCAAAATTCTTTCCCCTGCTCAAGTTGGATTTCAAATTTTTACAACATCATCATAACATGTACGCACCGCAGCAACATACAGACAAAAGAGTACAAAAGTGAAACGAACAAAAAAAAGAAAATCGTTTCAATTAATTACCCATCCTATACATACATCGCGTATCTAAAAGCCTCAGCGCGTCCTTGAAGGAAAATCAATTATAATTTTTTTTTTTTTTATGATTAATTTTCCATATACACATTTTATGGCTTTTGATTTATGATCTCACAGGTAAGAAAATATCATAAATCAGCTAAAAATGTATTCGTCGTTATTGTTGTTGTTGTTGTTTCCTCGCACAAAATGAAACACGCACTCTTTTGTGATGTGTCATGAAGAACTTTTTGGTGGTATACACACACAGACACATGGAAATGTTAAGCAAAATCAATCAGTGATTTTAATGGATTTTCCTCTCAATTTCTTAAGAAGGTAAATAACAACAAAAAATTTGTAAATGGAAAACCAAATTTCATTTTATTGTGTATAATTTTCTTGAACGTATGTACATATATCATGAAAGTTCAGCTAAAATCTTATCTCTTTCTGTATTTATAATATATTCATTAAACGATTTTCATGTAAATAAACATAAATTGGCCTATTTTCCCGTCATTTGCGACAATCGATAAAATATAAACAAATTTACCCAACTATAAAATAAAAAACTCAAATCAAATGAAAGTACCCCATAATCACATATACACATACACACACATATACACAAACTATAAATTGTTTAAAGGCAGTAAAGATTTTTTTATTTATCATTTTTGGTGAATAAAATCAATTCAATTGAGCTTTACTCTAAAGCTTTTTTTGTGTAACATTCCGTTGTTTTTTTTTTGTAGAAACGAATTGAATCAGCAAAAATGGAAATACGACAACAACAGAAAACAAAATTCTAAACAAAAAATTAATTTATCGAAAGAAACAGGAAAAGCTTTTTTTTCGTTGTGTATTTTACTATGCTTTTGATGATGACAGAAAAATAATTCAGGTGCTTGTTGTTGTAAACAATTTTTTTTTACCGTTCGGTCTCAAAATGGAAAAATGATATAAAAGTTTTTCTTTTATTTTGTGAACAATATCAGTTATGAGCTTTTTTCGCTTTTATGACAATCGTTATGTGTGTTTTTGTTGTTGTTATTCTGTATTATTTTTATTGTAATTTTACGGAAAATAAATGATGTAAAAAAGCTCTAGTTGTCGTTGGTAAATATATTTTGGTTTTTCTTTACGTAAGTACATAAATTCCTTAGTATATATGTACCGTTGTAAATTGAAATGTGATGATGTACGAGGAAATACAAAAAATGTAATGTGTATTAGGGGGGGGGGAGGGAGGGGAGAAAGTTGGGTTGATTTATAGTGATTTCTGAATTCAAAAATAAGAAACAGCACTGAACTAAACTTTTGATGTTGTTTCTTCTTTTTTTTAGTCTCTTGGGCCAATTTCATTCTGGCTTAATTTACTAAGTACTATTATTATCTATGGCTTCTTGCCATTGGTGTTCCATATAGTGTCTGGTAGGTTCAATAAAACCACATCTTTATAGTGGATTTTAGATCAGCACGATGATGTTTACCCTAGCAATTACTCCAACTCAGGTTTAATTTGTTTAAGTTGGCATACTACAGCAGCGTTTTTTAAGAGCTAAATGGGCTCAAGTATCTTCTTGTCAGCATCGCAGCCCATCATTCGCGTGTAAACATGTCACGAAGGCGGAAACCTGTGTTCACAATACCATAACAAGGGCTACAACTGCTCAACCGTTAGGCTGTGAATTGAACTCTACTCTACGTACTGTTGAGCCACTACGGTGGATTTTTATTTCTCGACTATGCAAGGAAGTTACTGATGATGACCTCATGATGTATATCAAAAATAAACATGAAGTTTGATTAAACAATTTTTAAAATCACGTCGGAAATTAATGAATAATAATTTTTTAGTCCCGCGCTCTACTCTAATGGAGTGGTGATATTAGAAAATGTCGCAAGAAATTTGTGAGCCATAGGTCACAACCTAAAAAAAAAGTTAAAAAGGTCCAAAGCAAAATCACACATTTCTAACTTTGTAATGTTTCAGAAAGCTTGCTCACTAATTTCATGAAGAAGACATGCTTTGGAACTAAATGAGAGTAGAGCTTTTCTTGGTAGTTCTTTTAAAATTTCGGCAGTTATAAGATCGTAACCAGGAGCTTTTTCGGATTCATGTTGATTTTTATCTCTCGAATGACATCGTTTGGGGTAGTCGGTTCAATTTCTTTTTACTTACCTTCTTTTCTTATTGGAGGAATCTGTATTATCCTATTCTGAAAGGATCCTTTAGAAACTTTAGAAACGAATCGCACAAACCAACCCGATTGCACATCTCACCCGTTTTGAATTCTTAATCGCTTCTATATACTATAAACTAATTGGAAGATGGTAAGTAAACTGAGACAATAACCAAAGATTGGTGTTATGGAAATATTTCGATTGAACAATCAAATTGAAACAAATAGGGCAACCGTAGTATAATGTCTGATATATTCACCGACGCCGCATCTTTTACATCCGGAAATATAAAGGTTCCTGACGGTTTCTTCCTTAAATATGAAACTTGATATTTAGCGCCATCATATTTGAAAAGAATTTTACCAACATATAGTGTTCAACGTTATTCTTTTTTTTGAATTTAATAATGACAAAATCCCTTGTTTTAAATTGTCTAGATTCGGCTAAATAGGAATCGTCAGCTCATGATCAGAAGTATCATCGTCGGATAAACTAAAGTTTAAGTCTGATGATGAATCCTTAGTTTCAAAATCGCTAGATCCACTTGTATAGTCACTTTCTATTTCAGAATATTTGATTTTTTTTTTTTTGCTTCGCTCGTCCAGCAGTTTCTGGACAGACCTAACAACTTTTTAGCTTTCATAAGCCATTTTTCTTCCTTTAAATCTGACAAAGCTTTGAGTCATGATTTTTTCGGTGTGTTGGTGTAGATTCTTGACTTCCCTCTTTCTTTGCTCTTTCCCTTTAGAACTGACACTTGGCTACAATGGCTTTCGATGTTGAAGGTGCCGATGTTGAAGATTTGCATCTGCTGATTCGAACTGGGTTCCTTGATCTGTAAGAAAGGAAACTGGAACGCCAAAACAAGATATCCATGTTGAATAAACAGCGAACGCTACAGTGGCAGCCGATATGTCCGATACAGGAACCGCTTCAGGCCAACGTGTGAAACGATCAATTAGCGTGACGCAATAACGTTGGTTATCAGAAATCGGTAAAGGACCAATAATGTCTAGATGTAATTCTGCAAAACGTTGCGAAGCCACTATGAAATTGCTGAGAGGTGACTTGGTGTGCCTTGAAACTTTCGACTTTTGGCAGTGAACACATTGTTGAGTGAAAACTTTCGAATCCTTTTGTAACTAGGGCCAGATAACATTTTTAGTTCAAATATTGGTTGTGGCTTGGATTCCGGGGTGCGAAAGGTTGTGAAATGATTCGAAAATTTGTTACCGGAAGTTTAACGGAATGAATGGACGAGGTATGCCAGTCGACATATCGCAATAAATGTGGTTATTGGAATTAAACGTTATTGGGACTTGCTTTAAATTTAGTGACATGTTGTTACTATGCAAGAGTTCTCGCAATTCAGCATCGTTGGTTTGTGCATCCGCGATTATTGTATAGTCAATGCTTTCAGGAATATAAATTTGATCTATACGAGACAAAGTATATGCAACGATGTTGTTAACGCCGGAGATGTGTTGGATATCGGTTGTGAATTGGCCGATGAAGTCCAGGTGCCGAAATTGACGCGGAGATGCTTTATCCGGTTCGAAATTTTTAATGACATGAACTTTGTCTGGAAGTGGAAGAATGCATTGTTTGTTGATTAGATGACCGATGAATTTAATTTCGGGTAATGCAAAGACGCATTTGTCGTAATTAATCATCAAACCATGTTCTGATAATTTTTGAAAAACGATCTTGAGGTGCTCAGAAGAGAACAGAACTTGAGGCCGAATAAAACAGAATGCATTAGCCTTTGAAAAGACTGTGCTGGGGTCCTTAGCACAAAGGTCATTTTGGTAAATTCAAAAAGACCAAAAGATGTTGAGATTGCTGTCTTGGGGACATGTGATGGTTCGATCAGGATTTGATGGTACGCTTGAACAAGAAAATTGTACAACCCGCGAGTTGGTACTGAAAGTCCAATAGATTCGGTATGAGATACCTGTCAGGAACTGTAACTCGATTTAGCGAACGGTAATCACCGCATGGTCTCCAGTCTCCATTCTTTTTCAAAACAAGGTGAAGATGGCTTGCCCACGGACTTTTGCTCAGACGACAAATACCTTGTGCTAACATGTTGTCGAATTCGGCTTTTGCGATAAGGAGTTTATCTGGTGCTAAACGACGTGTTTTTGCGAAGATCGGCTGTCCAGTTGTTTCTAACCGATGCGTGACGTTATGTTTGATAGCAGAGCTGCTTAATAAGCGACTAGTTACCTCTGGGAATTGTTTAAGTAGATCGTGAACCTTTGTAGGAACTGTTGTCTGGTTATTATATGAATAACCTTGCGTTGCCATACGTGTAATTAGACCTGTAACGGACAGTGAAGCCACCGGATCAATGATCTTCCGTTTGCTAATTTCCACAACTATTCTTGTATGTTTTAAAAAGGCTGCGCCGAGTATTGGCGTCGAAACGTCTGCGATAACAAATTCCCAACGAAATTCGCGACGTAAACCAATGTCTATTTTTAACAATTTAGCGTATACATTTAACGTAGATGTCGCTTTCGCTGGTTTAAAATGTTTAACTGGAACTATTGATAAATCCGCGCCGGTATCGATTAGAAACTTAAGTTTGTTTGTAAAATCAAATATAATAAGGCGACTGGAAGCGGTGTCATCATTGTCGGCAACGTTTGATGACACTTTAAAACTTTTGTTTTGAACGGGTTGAGTCTTGGGTATTACCATTATTGTTTTCAGACTGAAATGTACATCCGTCGATGCATTTTTGAGCCTTATCACCAAACTTGTAATGATAATAGCAAGTTTTATATTTGCTGTTAAGCCGGCGTCTAGAGCTA
This sequence comes from Tipula vernalis, assembly GCA_958295665.1. Taxonomy (NCBI): domain Eukaryota; kingdom Metazoa; phylum Arthropoda; class Insecta; order Diptera; family Tipulidae; genus Tipula; species Tipula vernalis. The sequence goes on along the minus strand of OY282559.1, from coordinate 13,031,595 downwards.
GACCGACTGCGTGCACCCTGCTGGCTAGAACACGCCACTGAACGTGATCGTGCATCAGATATCTGATTATTGCTAGTCCCAATCAACTGTTTGACTTCACCGATAATGCTGTTACGAAAACGGTCCAACAAACCCTCAATGTTCAGTGCTTGATTGGCTGTGGTGTTTGTGGACGGCACTTGTGGAGAAATTCCATCGATTGCGTTAACTCGCGAGTGCGACATTGTTTCGTAAACCGCATGGGTCGAAGTCGTTTTCAAAAGGTGTGAGCACCATTTCGACCTGTTGCGGTAGACGCGACATCCATAGTTGTTGGATAGTTTTCTCGGCGAAATCACTACCAGCGTTAAGTTTAAATTCAATTCGTAGTTGTGACGGTTTTTTGTCGTCGATCGAAAGACCATGTAAAATATTGTTAATTTTTGCCTTTTTCGAATTGCCAAGGAGACGAATTACTTCGTCGCGAAAAGTAGTGTAAGGTTTGTCGAGCTTGTCACGCAATATGAGATCCGCGAACGTATTGTGTAGTCGCGGGTCGAGTGCGCTAACCGCATGTGAATGAATATTTTGTACCCTCAGTTGTGATATTTGCAATTTGAAAAAGTTGTTCAAGAATATTGAACCACACTCATGCCTTTTATGAAAAGAGGGGTTGTGAAAGCTTGAAAGCTCCACGATTAATATGCGCGTCAGCCGACTGTTTTAATTTTGTAATTACGCTAGTACGTGCGTCGTTGTCGTGTAATTTGGGATCGTCCGTTTGTATCAAACGCGCAGTTTCGAACATTTCGCGTAGTTGCTCAATGAGATCCGCAGGATTTGGACTCGCTGAAACGCCCAGACAAGACTCCGATAGTGGAGGTGTGTTTTTTCCGGATATTGTATTTAGCGTACGAATGTTTAGTATAATTGTGTGTATAAACTATAATTTCGTAAAAATTTAAAAAACGGCAAGAATTGACGTAGAGAATTTAATATACACGAGCGTAGTAGTACGATTAGTTTAAAAAATATATATAAAAATAAAAACCCGAAAGTTGCTTTTAAAATTTATGCCGAATGCTACCTTGATCAACAAGCTTTCGGAATAACCACCGTGTGGCGCTCCCATCGTTCCGATTTGAGTTCTGTTTTTTTGTTAAGTTGGTACATCTGTTGTTGATATTCCCTCTAAATCTTAGCGTCATAGCTTGACATTTGCAAAAGTTACGTAGTCAAGAGTACATCTACTCTGTGTGTTGGCGATTTTTCCATTATTTCCTCTCGGCTGCTGAAACGCGTTCCCCGTAATGGTTTTTTAACTCGATTGAACAGAAAAAAGTCACAGGGAGCCAAATCAGGTGAATTCGGTGGCTGTTGGATGGTATTTGTTGCATTTTTCGTCAAAAAATTACGAATAATGATGGCACTGTGCGACGGTGCGTTATCATGGTGCAAAATCCACGAGTTTTCTGCCCACAATTCTGGTCTCTTTCGGCGAATTGCTTCACGCAAACGTCTCATAACGCCCAAATAATACTCTTTGTTTACGGTCTGGCCTTCTGCCAAAAATTCATGATGCACTACACCGTTGTAATCCATGAAAACCGTGAGCATTACCTTCTTTTTTGACTGAAATCGACGTGTTTTTTTTTTTGGTGAACTCCATTCACTTGCCTAATATCTGGATTGCGTGTCGTACTCATAAACTCACGTCTCGCCTCCAGTAATGATATTTTTGATGAATGTGGGATCGGATTCAGTCTCGCAAATCATGTCTAAAATTGTAAATAATCGCCAACACACACAGAGATAGATGTACTCTTGACTACGTAACTTTTGCAAATGTCAAGCTATGACGCTAAGATTTAGAGGGAATATCAAGAACAGATGTACCAACTTAACAAAAAAACAGAACTCAAATCGGAACGATGGGAGCGCCACACGGTGGTTATTCCGAGAACTTGTTGATCAAGGTAGTATATAAAAATGTCAATGAACGTATGAAATACAGAAGACTACTTACTATTTTAAGATAAAAGTGGCCGTCCGCCAAAAATGAACTGATGCTGCTGCACGTCCAATTGGAAACTCGTGTGTAGTTGAAACTGTTACGTGAATTTATATCACCCCGTGCTGGACTAGTCGCTGACATGTTGTTAAATTATTAACGATATTACCACGTGATAATTTTTGTGGCTGATATGTTATTGTAATTACTTCCCGTCCGAATTTATTGTAGAGGAACGTCGGAGTTATCACTTTATGGCTATTGATGCCGGAATCCACTGTATGGTGGGTGTGTTGTGTAAAAAGCGGGTGCGCTTAACGGTATATTAACATGCTTTATGTAGCATGGTGTTGTTCCATATTTGAGGTTAAATCTGACCCCATTAGATATAAAAAAACGTGCAGTGATGGAAGTGCGTGTACCGTTGTTTAGGGGGCTATCAAGCAACCGTATGAACTGCTATGCTATATATAAACCGGAGGGATATATTGATGCACAAATTGAACGTTTTATACGGGAATACGTTTTCCGCTGTTTGATTAACACAAAAAAATCACAAGCACTGTATGCAATTATATTACCAAACTTTATTATTTTTTAGTTTAATGGTTTTAATTTAACACAAAATTTTATTTACAGAAATTAAATGTAAAGTTTACATATGGTATGTAATTAATTTAATGATAAAAATTACTGCCGAAAATGGCGTCGGTTCGCTTTCTTTTGTCTTCTTTTCGAGAGTTACAGAACAATTAATTTTTGTTTTTATAAAAATGAATAAAATCGTTTTTGACCGGAAAAAGAAAAAGGTACTAAAATAAATATTACCCGATGAAATAGTTTACTGTATTGTTGACATTGACATTTTAACCTATAAACAACGAATTTAGAATTCGGTACGCTACAAACTCAATATCAATTCAGTTAATTCACCACAAACGAATGTGCTTTTAATAAACACGCAACTTAATTAACTTAGATCAAAAATCGATGTAAATTAAATAAATCTAAAATATTTTTTACCTCAGATGACAGTCCTGAAAACTATTAATAAAAACCAAACTGAAACTAATGTTTGCAATTAATTTAAAAAAATTTAAATCGAAGAACGCAAAATCTGACTGAACCAATTGACAACCACACAGTAACTGCAGGGGAATCACAAATATATGTCAGTTTTGTGTGGGGTAGCACCATCAATGAGTGAGTACAGAAACCTTTCAGTTGTTTCAAACGCTGAGTTTTTTTGGATGTATAAATATATACCCCATGTATCAATGTGCCCCTGCTCCCCCTAATGATGGTCCTGTCGCTTTAAAGCTTTGTGAACGACATAAGAATTATATTTGATGTTCCACTCTACATTTTTCCGTTAGGTTGCATTTCTAACTCCAAAAATACTAAAATGTGTTTGTAACACTTAAGTACTGGGATCGAAGAAGACTTCGGTTTAAAACGGATGTGGGGGGGGGATGTAGTGTAGTAAAATCTGTTCTACATACATATATACATATATTGATAATTTTAATTTGACAACCATATAAGAGAGGAATGTGAGTCCTGGTCTTTCTTTTTCTCAAATAGTTAATTCACAAAAACCGTAACGGTTAAACGTAAATTGTTTAATAATTGAAAACTTGTTTACCATTTCGAGCTTTTAAAATTGATTTGATGCTTATCAAGTAATTTGTATGCAATTTTACTACCAAAGGGATTAAATATAACTGTCGACATAGTTTTGTTGCTCTAACGTTAGCTTTTTGGTGTTAAGGTTATTAAACCATTTGTTAATTGAGCTTTCAAACTATCATCTTACGCCAAACGAGAAAATTCCAATAAAAAGCAAATCACCATTTTTTGAATATTTATAGACTTAATTCGACTTTAAATAATAGTTTAGCGAGCTTTCAAATGTATAGTAGAAAATAAAGGCTTTTAGATAAAATGATTTTTAACCGTCACCAGTCTGTCATATTTAAATGAATAAATAAAGCTTTTGGATGGCTAATCTTGATTGTGTGATAGTGTCGGAACCTTGATTCTTGAATGTATTTAATTTATTAATCTTGAACTTAAAAATGATTACGACTGTAAGAAACAGCAGACCGATCATATTTTCCTCTTTAGATATTGACAAATAACCTTGACTAATCTTGTACTTGTACTTATATTGTAAACAAAAAAAAATTCTCTCGCAAATATAAATTGACGGATGTCAACTGTACTGCATGTGTTAAAACATAATAATTAAAGTTAGTTGTCGTCGTGATCTCAATGTGTTTACACTTTTAATTTCAAGAATTTCTTTAATTGGGGATTTTTGTTTTTGTTTGGTTCTTTATTATCATCATTTTTTCAAGTGAAATGTTTTTATTTTCAATGCAGCCATCGTACAGTGTAAGTGTAAACTTGTTTATAATTGGTGATCAACTAAGGGGAACAATTTATTTATCCGAAGGTCGAATAATAATTACAATTTGTTACTTTGTTGCAAAGTAAAAAAATATTAGAATTTGTTTGAATCTTAGATTAAACTAGTTTATATCAATGAGCATCTTAATTTTGACATTACCAATCAATTCTTAAGATTTTCTGGGTAATGCCCGAAAAGTATTAGTCTAGGGGCAATAGTTGTTGTGGAGTGTTTGTCGAAATGGATTGTTGAAATATGAAATGAACCAAATGAAGTAATACCCAGAGATGGTGTTACCCTCCAACAGTTTTGATGACCATAATTTAAGAGTTTTGCCATCTGTTAAAGTCTGATTTGATCGCAGAGAACGTTGAATCGAAAGTTGAGTCCAATGCCGAAGCTAAAGTCTAGGTCAAAATCAAAATCCAATTTGTAGTGTAAATCAAAGTGTGAATTAAAATCAAAGTTATGGTGAAATAAATTATCAGAACGAACGAACGAAAGAATAAAGGTAACAAAAGTAGTCTCGCGAGCTTTCGCGACATTACTTTCTGATTTTCTGAGACCAACAAGTTTCAAAATTTTTTCTTTATTCGTAGTATGCTTTTGTGGAACGAGCTGGACGATGAAGCCTTTCCTTTGGCATCCTTCCTTCTTTAGTTCTCTCATTCCTATGCGAGTGATGACACATTTAAGTATTTATTCCTAAGCACAAAATATTGCACGGGGCTTTATGACTTTTGCGTTTATGACTTTAACTCTAAGGTTCAAATACCTGTTTACTTTAAGCCTTTTTGGATGTAACACGCTATGACTCTAGGGTACCACATTATGTTGTTCTAATTTTATGACCTTTTGAGTTTATGACATCTTGATTTTATCACTGTATGCCCTAAATCTTTTTGATATATTTTTGACTTAATGACTTTTTGTATGTCTGATTTTAAGATTTTACAACTTTAAGACTTGTTTGCTTTAAAAATTTCTGACTTTATGATTTTCTGGCTTTATTTGTTTTGACATTATGACTTTATGATTTTTGATGTAATGATTTAATGGCTTAAGGCTATTACAACTTACGATTTTTTACATTACGGCTTTATGACTATGCAACTTTATGACCTTTTAACTTTATGTCTATATGACTATATAAACTTATGAATTTATGTGTTTATGACTTGGAGGTTTTATGATATGATGGCTTATGACTTTATGCTTTTATGATTTTATTTTTTTAGGACTTTATCACAATAAGATGATTTTATATCTCTATAAATGTATGGCTCTAAAATGTATGTATGGCTCTTTAATACTTTATGCCTTTATGGAGGATGTAAGGATCTGTGACAAACTTTTCAACATTATTTCTATTTTCTAACACTATTGGAATTTTAATAAATCATCACAGCGGGATTTGAGGGCGGCAGCCTCCATCTTCCAAGGTATACAACGAATTAAAATAACTTTTCAAAAAAAAATTTTAATTAAAAAACTTGATTATCTTTTAAATCTTATGTGAAATCCCAAAAGATTATTTCCCGAGAACTTTCTTCTTTAACTTCTTTTATTCTTTTAAATTAGAGCTTAAATTATGTAAACCTATGTAGTCCTAAATCGATAACTTTGACAATGAATCATCATTTCCAATTTGACTTCGACCATTGACTTCGATTTTTGACTTCATCGATTGTATCCTTCGAAATGGCTTCATTGAGTTATATAACAACAGGAAGTGTCAATCTCCTAAAGTTATAAAATCATAAGCAATCGCATAAAGCAGAGATAAGTAAAACGCTAAAAAAATCTGACTTAAAAACTTTAAATTATGGTCAAAAACTGTCGGAACGTACGAAAACTACGCGTACCTTATTGCAAAAAGAAGAAACAAAATATTCTTATTGTTTCACCAGCAAGTTTTTGAAATACACCGGTAAATTTTGAAACTATTCTGAACTTAAATGAAGCTAAAATTGTAGATTTTTCAATTTTTTCCTCCATCAAAAAGCCCTTTCAATAAGTGTAGAAAACACAGGTTTCAAAATACTGTCAAGAACCTATGTCAGAAAGTGTTGAAACGGTGTCATAATACCACTTTTCTATATTACCCATCTCTGGCATAAAGACATAAAGTCAAAGTCAAATTCAAGAAATTCAAGGTAAAATTTAAGTTAGCCGAATTACCGTTATTATTTATCTGAAATATTTTAAAATTTAACATTTTATATCCAAAACTTAGTTCAAGCCAGAGCCAAAGTCGAAGTCACAGCCAAAGTTGAATTAAAAATCAAAATTAAAGTCGAAGCCAAAATTAAATTCGGAAAGACGAAGGTAAGTCAAAATCGAACTCTTGGTCGAAGTCGGTGATTATTCATAATAAACCGAATGAGATATATGTAGATCGATGGTTTTAAACTTTCGCCAATTAATTCAAATCTTGATTGAAATTAAATTCATAGGTTAAAGTTAAAGACTTAGATAAAATCGAAGACAAATTTTGAATTAAAGTCAAGTTCAAGTTTGAAGTGAAAATCAAAGTGAACGAACGACAGAACAAGACAACCATGGGTTTGGTTTCATAAGCCTAACTTTATGCGTTTGAATTAATGATTTTTTGGTTTTGTGGCTTTATGGCTTTATCACTGTGAGTTTTTGATTTTATGACACGAACAAGTTTCAAAACAGGCTGGGCGATGAGATCTTCCCTTTGGTAAACAATTTATAGAAATTCAATCTCAATATCAAAAGGAGGTTATGCTGTGTATCTTGTATATGCGAGTGATGACACATACAGGAAGAAATTCAAAAGCACAACCCGTTAATAGAAACTAAAAATCACATTAAGACTATGAATTTATGGCTTTCGGCTTTATGACTTTATAACGTTCGGTTTATATCACATAAGTACTTTATGCCTTTATGACTTTCACTTTAAGGCTCAAATACCAGATTATTTTAAGCCTTTATGGATGTAATACACCATGACTGTGACTTTAGGGCATTTTGACTTTATGAATTTATTACTTTACCATATTATGTCGTTCTAATTTTATCACATTTTGCCATAAATATTTTTTGTGATGCTATGACATAATGACTTTAAGGGTTTTATGGGTTTAACTTGATGGGGGGTGAAGTCCTAGATTCATACCTCCTTGCGGTGCTCCCTGGTCACGCTAAATGAATCAGGCGGTGTAGTGGAGACGAGCAGGGAAATCCTGTTTATAGTCATGAACACTACATGTCTGGGCGAGTCATTGGCGCCTCAAAACCAATATTAAATCAGCGTCTGTTCTCCAGGTTAGGTGCGGCTGAAGCGGGCGTCTCTCCTGTATCAAGCGGCTCGCTATATAAATGTGTTCAAGTTAGGACTGGATGGGTGGTCTAACACCCTCACCTGTAGAGTTGCAAGACAAGTTTGGCCAAAGCTGGACTTGGGGCGCACTAGGGCATTAATATCCTTAAGCAGACGTGAATTAAGAACGGTCGTAGGAATTCTCACGGGACACTGCCTTTTTGGAGAACATGCAAGAAGGCTGGGTCTGGAGGCTAATGACTTCTGCAGAAGCTGCTTGGACGAAGAGGAGGAAGAGACGTTGGTCCACTTCCTTTGCTCGTGTCCAGCATTGGCTCTCAGAAGGCACAAACACTTAGGTAAGCTCAGGATGGACTGCCTCTCGGATCTCGAAAACATTAAAGTGCGGGACGTCTTACGCTACATAAGTAGCTCGAAATGGTTCCAATAGGGATAAAAGGGGATACATCCTGTGGGATCACAATGGACCGTCACCGGTCTAAGTGTGCGTAAGCAGCCACTCCAACCTAACCTAACCTAACCTAGGACTGGATGCCTTAAGATTCTCACCAGTACGTGGCCCACATACGTAACAAGCGGGTTGAGCAGCAGGCCAGCAACTTGCTCTCATAAAAACAATTAAAGTTATGAACCCTAATCAAAGGCCTCGGATTACCATATCGGATTCATCACAAAATCGACCTCAGAACAATTTCCGCCCTATCAACATGCGGATATGCACGGTCAGGCTCCGCACCAAGAAATTTAACATCACGATCGTTAATATACATGCACCCATCGAAGATAAATCTGATGACATCAAAGATCTCGTCTTTATCGCGCTGGAGGAAATCATCAATAACATACCGCACCACGACATTAAAATCATCGTGGGCGACTTTAACGCAAAAATCGGTAGGAGTGCAGAAAATATACCGTACATCGGTCCTAACAGCCTGCACCTAACTAGTAAAAACAACGGCCAATGCGTCACCGACCTGGAAATAATGTACAACTTAGTTGTATCAAGTACGTTTTACCCACACAAGAGAATCCACAAAGTAACGTGGAGATCGAATTATGGAAGAACGGAAAACCAAATCGATCACGTCATGGTGTCTAAGAGACACTCTACCAGCATATCCGACGTCAGATCTTACAGAGGTGCAGACATGGACAGCGATCATGTCCTTGTCATATTTAAGTATAAGTGCAAACTGTCATCTACGTTCAACAGACAAGCACAAAAGACCGTTCGGTGGAATATTGATGCTTTAAAGACCAAGCGTCACTGCAGAGTTACCAATCCGCTATCACTAATTATTTAGACCGGCCCAATAACAACGAAGAAGCTCCTCCTAACATCCAGGAGCAGTGGCACGCTTTACAGTCAGCCATAACCATCGCGGCGCAAAGTTTCATCGGAAGAAGGCCTCCGAGGTCCCGCAATGATTGGTTCGATGATCAATGCCGAAGGGTCGTCGAAAATAAACGAAAGCTTCGTGAGAAATGGTTGGCTCGCAGCACTAGAATAGCAGAATATCTCCGCGCTTAGAAAGCTACAACTAAATACCTTCGACAAAAGAAGCGCGATCATATGAGATCTTGCATCGAAAACATCAGCTGCCAAGCGGAAATAGGAAACTCAAGGGACTGTTTTGCTAACGCCAGAAATCGAACTAAAGACTTCCACCCACGAAGTACAGCCATCAAAGACGGAAATGGAGAAACAAACCTACTTTCAAAATCTGCTAAATCGGAATGACGAAGTAACCCCCATTAGAGCAATAGCTCCTCCAGGTGAAGAGGTCTTTGTCGAATATCCCACAGTAGAGGAAGTAGATGCAGCTATTAGTAGATTCAAACATGGAAAGGCACCCGGTCTCGACGGAATCTCCGCAGAATTGATTAAGCTCGAAAGCGCTACTCTTGCAACAAATCTATACGATCTCATCGTCTCTATTTGGGACCAAAAAGAGCTGCCGGAGAATTGGAAGACCGCACTCATATGTCCGCTGCACAAAAAAGGAGACCGTCTTAAATGTGGAAACTATCGTGGTATCGCCCTATAGAGCACTGCTTACAAAGTGTTGGCTAATGTTGTACTTGGCCAGACTCATATCTTTCGCCGAAAACATCATTGGCGACTATCAATGTGGTTTTCGTCTCAACCGATCGACCACTGACCAATGTTTTACCATGAGGATGATCTTGGAAAAATGTTGGGAGTACAACATAACCATACATCAACTGTATTAGTAGACTTCAGACAGGCATATGACAGTATAAACCGCGAAAACCTATGGGCCGCGCTCATATGCCTAGGAATTCCAGAGAAACTCGTTTCTCTTGTGTAAATTAACAGCCTCTGGGTCTGTATGTAGAATCGTAGTTGAGGGAGCCGTGTCAGACTCCTTTGAAATAACATCTGGTGTTCGACAGGGAGATGTACTCGCGCCTGTGCTGTTCAATTTGGCGCTTGAATACGTAGTGAGAAAAAGCAACATTGAAACTTCGCGCTGTATATTTAATAAATCAGGCCAAATTCTTGGATATGCAGATGATATCGTGGTTCTTGGCCGAAGACACAAAACCATAGAGTTTTAAAATAAAAATGTCTTCAAATCATTAAAACTTTAGGTTGCAAAATCATAAAGGCCCAAAGTCAACAAGTCATCAAGTCTTAAATTTTTAAAGTCGATAAGACAAAAAGTCATCAAGCCATCAAAATAGTATCCTTTATGACTTTAGGTATTTTTATGACAATATGACTTACTATGATTTTTGCCTTTATGATTTTATGACATTACGACTTAACGCCAATATAGTATGACTTTATGACTTTAGGTCTTGACTTTGCGACTTTATGACCTTGTAACTTTATGACTATACTAATTCATGCGTTTCATTCATTGTGGCATTATGACTTTATTTTTTTAGGGCTTTATCACCATATGATGATTTCATATCTTTATAAATTTGTTGTTTTAAAACTTTATTACTTTATGCCTTTATGAAGGATGTAAGATACTGTGACTGGACGTTAGGACTTTCTGATTTTACGAATTTATTACTTAACAAGATTATTTTGTTATAATTTTATGACTTTTAAAGTTTATGACTTTTGGTCTAAATTATTTTAAGCTTTTAAAACTTTAAAAATATAAGACTTGTTAAAGGCTTAAAGTCGTTTATGCAAAAAGTCATCAAGCCATAAAATCTTAATGTCATAAATTCGAGAAAAATATTATGTTATGGCTTTAGGTCCTTTTACGACATTATGACTTATCATGATTTTGCCTTTCTGATTTTATGACATTATATGACTTAACGCTTAACGGCGGTATGACTTAATGAAAATACGGCGTTAAGCCTTGATAATATTAATATTATTTTTTTTTACGTACGATATTACTATATATTACTTTAAGACTTTATAAATTTATGACTTTATAGGTTTGTGACTTGATGATTTTATGCTTTACTTTATGTCCTACTTTATTACTTTATGCCTTTATGGATTTACGACACTACGGCTTAAGGTCTTTATGATTTTACAACTTAAGGTTTTAATGACTTTAATACATTTTTGTTTTAAAGCTATAAATCATAAAACCATGGAGCTTTAAAATAAAAAGGTCTTAAAATCTTTAAAACTTAAGTTTACAAAATCATAAAGGCCTAAAGTCATCAACTCTTAAATTCTTAAAGTCTGTAAGGTTTAAATTCGATAAGATAAAAAGTCATCAAGCCATCAAAATAGTATCCTTTATGACTTTATGTATTTTTATGATAATATGACTTACTATGATTTTTGCCTTTATGATTTTATGACATAACGACTTAACGGCAATATGGTATGACTTTATGACTTTTTGATGATTTGATATCTTTATAAATTTGTTGTTTTAATACTTTATGCAGGATGCCTTTATGCAGGATGTAAGGTACCGTGACTTGACGTTAGGACTTTATGATTTTACGAATTTATTACTTTACAAGATTATTTCGTTATAATTTTATGACCTTTTTAAGTTTATGACTTTATGATTTTTTTCACTTTGCCTTAAATATTTTTTCTATGATTTTATGACTTGATCACATTATTTGGTCTAAGTTACTTTCAGCTTTTAAAACTTTAAAAAATTAAGACTTGATGACTTTAGGTCTTTATGATTCTACAGCTTAAAATTTTAATGACTTTAAGATATTTTTGTCTAGAGTCTTAAAACAAAAGTATCTTAAAGTCATTAAAACTAAATTGTAAAATTATAAAGACCTAAAATCATCAAGTCTTCAAGTTTTAAGGTTTTAAAGGCTTAAAGTCGTTTAGACAAAAAGTCATCAAGCAATAAAATCTTACTGTCATAAATTCGAGAAAAAATATTATCTTATGGCTTTAGGTCTTTTTATGACATTATGACTTATCATGATTTTGCCTTTCTGATTTTATGACATTATATGTGTTATATTTGTAAACGGAAAATGTCCTAATAATTTATCATCTCAATGATCATCACCATTATCAACGGACTCATTCTGCATACACATACACATTTACATCAAGTTATATAAAAGCGATGTCATTCGTATATATGCTCTCTTCAAGTTGAACGTGTACGACATTTATATAAACCACTTATTGTTCTATAATAATTATAATAAAGTTTATAAAGTTGTTGAACTGCTGTTTGTTCTTTAATAAAACTATTACCTAAGTTATGTGCTACGTGAATATAAAAATATGACCAATTTTAAAAGAAGCTTAATTTAAGGGGGATACATTTTACGATTTCCCAAAAGAACCCATGTAAAATTGAACATTTTTGATTAAAATTTGATGAATGAAAAATACTCGTAACAGAAAATATTTTTAGGTTTATATTTAAATCAAACCTTTGAGTATAACATATTTTAAAACCAATAACTTAAATTTAGTAATTTGATTAATATAATTAAAATAAAATTGTACAAATTTACTTTTTCTTTGTATGTCTATGTGAAAAATTTGGAAAAATACAGTATAAACTTATAAAAACGAAATCAATGACGTAAGATTTTGTTTTGTAAAAACAAAAAATTTTTTTTTGGTATTATGAAGTTGGCTACACAACGTTTTTTTAAATTTTGAAAATATTTTTAACAGTGCAATAATTCTGTTAAATGGGAAACCATTCAATCGATTTTTTCTCGATCTTTTGTAAAATTTCATATAATATTTCCTCTGTTACTTTATCTGGTGATTGTGATACTTGATAAATTACGGGCTACTATTACTTGATAAAATACAAATACGGATGCGGTAATGGGATCAAAATTATTAAATTTTTCCGCTCCGTCATACATAAGTTTCTTTAACAGTTTGCATGAGTTGGTCGTTTGGACTGAATCGCCTAAATTTGGAATCATCTTTGTCGTGTACTAAATTTAATAAAAACGTTAGTACGAATGTTTAATTAAATAAATTAATTAATTTAAATAATTAAAAACAAAAAAAAAATTCAACTTCCTACTTTTTTCTCCAATGACAAGTATGACATTTGTTGAGAATATGTCAAAAAATTAGCTTTTCCATTTTGTACACTGTCAAGTGTAGTGAGCAATTAGTGACATCTGTAGTTTACCACAAAAAAACAATTTTATTAATATTTTTTTAGTTTTAAACAATTTATCAGAGCCAATCAAAACTTGAAAATCTTTTGTGAAAGTGTTGGATTACGACCTCAATTTGAAAAGTACTTAATTGGTAAGAATTATAGTTTATTTTTATAAATCATTCAAATCATTATTGCAATTTTTGAATGTTTAAAACCAACTCATCGTCCGAATTTTTCGACTTCAAATCAATAATGTTCGGATGAAATAGATCCGCATGCTCGTTAAACTTTTTATTTACTACATTATACTCCTAACTTGCTAAAACATTATTTTGAATTGTTTTTCAGAAATGTGAATTTATTTCAATTTCTTATTACCGCCATCTGATTTCAAACACGAAAACTACACGGCCATTTGGTTTTTTTTAAACTTATTTAATTAGTCGAGTTTATAAGTAGGTGTCACTAATGGCTTATTACAAAAAAAAACATGAACGAAAGGTATGACGTCATGAGGTGTAAAGATGTGTTTGTAAATAAAGGGGTTTTAGCAAAACATTAATTAAATATCTATAAACAAGATTTTATTAATTGATCTTCAAATCGTACATTTACCAATCATTCTTCTTGATAACGTAGAAATCAAAATTCATTTTTGTAAGACTTTTCATTTAAGAAAAACGATATTAAAAAAACATAACTTTTCATATGATTTGTATGAAAAATTCATTTTTTTTTGTCTTTCTATCCCCCTTATATTAAGTTCGAATTTTAACCTGACGGCTTGTATATTTAGGTAAGCTTTGCTTAATGACAATATATGGCCTTACTTACGGCTTTGTGGCGTTAAGACTTGATAATGTTGTTATGATTTTTTACAAACGATGTTACTATATGACTTTAAGACTATAAATTTATGACTTTATAGGTTTGTGACTTGATGATTTTATGGCGTTATGGCCGTTGGCATTATGGCATTTTAGGACGTTGTGATTTTATGACTTTTTAAAACTTTATTTTTTTATGATTTAACGCCAATGACTAAGACAATTTTGAAGCAAAACTTTATGATTTTGTAACTTTATGGTTTTGTAACTTTAGTCGTGTTTTCCATGAGAACTGCACTAGAACTCGATAAATTTTAAATTCCTTTTATTCTATGTAAACAGGAAAAAAAATTAAATTCATAAAGTGATAATGTGTAGTGCATTTCACATAAATACATATTTTAAGTTGTTACAGCAATAAATAATGACAATTATAGCTTATGTTTTAGTTACACTGGATAAACCCATGAATTTATCGAGTGTAGTTGCGTGTAATGACGTCAGCAAGAAATAAGAAAATATTGATGAAATAACTGAAGGGGGAAATTTTTAAACTCAAAATATGTAATTATATCAAGTACACTACACATTCGCGCTTTATGAATTTATTTTTTTTCGTTTTACATAGAATAAAAGGAATTTAAAGTTTATCGAGTTCTAGTGCAGTTCTCATGGAAAACACGGCTTTTATATCTTTATGCTTTTATGACATTAAGACTTATCATGATTTTGACTTTTATGATTTTATGACATTTGTGACTTCAACGCTTAAAGGTTTTATGTCAATATCGATTTACAACATTATGACGTTATGACTTAATGACATATCCTGCCAAAAAGTGTCAAAAACACAAGTTTTGAAATAGTCAGGAACTAGTGAAAAATCTGTCGAAAACTGTCATAAATACTAGTGCCGGATACTACTCATCACCGATTTTGACTTTGGCATTGGTTTTGTCTTTATCTTTGACTTTGATTTGAATTTGACTTAGACTTTGTCATTCACCTTGACTCTGACTTTGGCTTAGATTTTTAGTTTGTTTTTGTCTTTGACTTTGAGTTTTTCTTTGACTTTGAAAGTGACTTTGACATCGATTTTAAATTTGACTTTGACTTAAACTTGGCCATTATTATAATATTTGCTTTAATTTCTCGTCTGACTTTGGCATTTGAACTTTGAATTCGACTTTCAAACCTCGTCTGACTTTGACATTTTCAAGGACTTAGACTCGTACAACTTTGAATTTGACTTTCGAATCGACTTTGATTTCGAATGCCTGCGCTGTTGCTGCCGATTTTGGCATCGACTACGAATTCTATTTTCACTTCGACTGGGTTCGATTTTTAGCAATAAACAGTTAATAAATCAGAAGATATCCGTCCCATTTTTATTGCCTGTTCATCAAATGAGCTGAATAGTTTGGATGGTGAATTGATTGATGGAATTTCAAAATTAATAAAACTAGAAACCTTAGACTCCTAAAAACATGTTTTAAATCAAACTCTAGTTCTGTAATTCAGATAACCAGCAATATCAAGTAACTTTAACGAAAAAAAAACCGACTATAATAAAATCAAACTTGGAAGCAAAATGAACTTACCAATAAAATCATAAAAGTAAAAAAAAAAAAATCAAGTGAAAAACACGCACACATCAGTTTTATTTGTTTATCACACACTAAACACCAAAAAAAAAACCAATAACGCTCTTAAGGACTTCCGATATTACACATTAAAGACATTCACAAAAATTATCTCAGTAAAATAAAATAAAAAATACTCAGGGGACCCTTTTCTTGCCTCATAAATATTTTTTAGTTTCCCGCCTTTTATCATTTAGCCCACTTCTAACTAGATTATACATACTGTATACAGAAATATTAGATGTAGATAACAATATGCGATGATGGTCCATTCATTTTCCAAAAAATTATCTCCTTTGACTCTTCGATCGACTATAACCATTCGTCATGTTGTTTTGTTTATGTTGAGAATTTCGTTTTCCTCAATCCTTATTTTGTTTCTTTATATGGATGTGTTTCTTGATAATTTCTTCATCACACCCTCATTTATACATTTTTTGGACTTTGTATATTTAAAAGTATGAAGATGTACAGAAAAGTTTCATTCACCGAAGAAGGAAGAGGTGGATGTTAAAGGATTACATACATGAAAAACTGTATCGAATTTTCTTATCCAAGAAAGTAAAAAGTTAATCGAATAAACACTTAAGAATATTAATTGATGTGCACGGACGTCTAGAGAACAGATACAAATATATAAAAAGGTCGAGGATTATACGCATTTACCTTTTGTATTGTATACTGAAAAAGGTTCGTGTGCCTGATTTGTGTTCCTAATTTTGTTAATATTGGTTAAGAAGAAATCAGGATTGAATACAAAATAGACAGGTTAGACAATTCTTAACTAACTTGTTTAAGGGAAATGTTGTGTTATATGTTGCGTCATATAATGCGTTACATAGATAGTAAATATTTTTTTTCCTTTTGTTTCAGATTTAAATTCAGCACCACCTTTAATTATGATCGACTTTGATACGAAAACATACTCGTGCCTCGACGAAATCCACACATTTCTTAATCCGCACACGAAACATTTCTATAAGATTAGTGATGATGCGATTTTTGTACATAGTGGCATTTTTAAAAATTTTTGTAAAATTTTAAGCGCACACCACATTCATATAGATGAGACGAATACATGGGACTTCACATTGTCTATAGCCGGCCAACAGTATCCAATGTATTTAGTGTGGATACGGAATGAATCACAAACACAAATGGAATTTTTATTTGATCTGTATGCCAGCTCCGTATATTCATTTCCATGGGAGTCGGCGCAATCAATTTATCAACCCGTTGATCGATTTCATTTAGTAGAGGTATGTATTCCCAGCAGATCAACAATTTTTCTAATCGATATCAATTTTCACAGGATTTTTTACGGAAGACAAATTTATGCAAATATATACGGAAAATGCGAACGGATAAGTCTAGAACCTTTTCTAGTGAGCATATAAAAATAATTGAATTTGATGAAACACTTCCGAAAGATACGTTAAAATTGTTTCGACAAGTACTCGACCAAAATCACGTTAATTCGAAAAATGTTTATTTACTAACTCGGGCTTTTAATTACCTGAGACCATCATATCTGAATTACTTAAACGTTCCGTTTCACAACCCGAATGTAATTACTCAAGTGTTACTATTACTCGAGTATCATCGTGAAAATCTGAAAAGGGGTCGTGAAATTTTCGATCTATTCGATTTGATCGCAATGAAGCTAGCCATTGATGATGCCCGACTAGAATATGAAAATTGTGAATTCCATAAACTAATCGTCAAAACTTTGAAACAAATGTCACAACAAGAAACTTATATAAAATCAAACACTTTCAATTTGGTGGAATATCGAAGTGAGCGAACCCCATGGTCTCGATCGAAACACATTTATCAGTATTTAATTTATAATTGTCACGAGTTTTTTGATCGCATTATTAATTATTCGGATGCGAAGACGGTTAAAATTAAGTTGTCCAAAATACGAACCGACCAGCTAGTCGCGCACATAACAAACTGTAAAGGTTGGCTTACACTGGACATCGATGAAGCGGATTTGAATGATACGAGTGCTAACACACTGCTTACGGTATTGACGAGTACTAGGATACAGAAAAATTCGTTAATTAAAATTGTTTGGAACACCGACTACTTTAAATGGTGGTACAGTGGAGATCATGTAGGCCACAGTTTAAATTACGAACTAAGGAATATCACGTTTAGTTTTTACGGTACCAACAAATACAGCTTTATAGAGAATTTTCTAAACTGGCTTAAATTAGTGTTGGGGCCACGATGTTCGGGGCTAAATTTTGAATTTTATCGTACCGATATTGTTTACCCGTTCATCTTCACCAACTTATCGACGAACGAGTTAATTTTTCGTTCAACTAAGCTTACATATCGGCTGCTCACCGCCCTAAAACGATGTCATACCAATCGGGTGTTAATTTCAGAATGTACAATTCAGAATAATCACAATGTGATCGAATGTCTCGAGCAGATGGTACACGTTTGGGTAAGTAAACGAGTAATAATCCTGTGAGCGTTTATTTAAATAGTTAAATTTTGATTCACAGCGTATTTATATCGCGCACGAGGAACACACATTCTCGATTATCAGTAAATTTATTGAACAGCAGCTTAAATCTCGATCTGAATTTCAATTTGACAAAGATATTCGAATAACGTGCTACGATCACTTGGATAATGGTGCGCCGAATCGGTTGTGTTTGAAGGATTTTAAATTTTTTGTAAATCAAGATAGGACCAAAATCGAAGCTTATCACGTTGTGGAGAAGAAATTAGTGAATCTCTATGATTATTTGTATCTGGATAAATTCAATAATGTGAATCTAGAGTTTGAACAGAGGGATGATTTTTTGTTTTATGAATAAAATGAATGTTGTTTTTTTTTAGTGGGGGAGGGTAGATGTGAAAAATGAGTTTTATTTAACAGAAGACTGCAATCAGTACGGAGTACTATTATTCTGTAGGGGTCACCATTCCTTCAAATACACAAATATTTAGACGTTAATTTCCAAAAAAAAATTAGAGCCGAATCGGTGATATGGCAAATGATTATTTGACTTTGGACAATAGATGCTAAGTTTTTATTCAAAATTGATTAAACTATTTCAAGATTTTAATCAACCAGAGTTCAATACTCGTCTGCGCTCTTTAATACTTCGTTTGTATAACAAAATGTTAGTCAACGCAAAAAAGCTCGTTTGCTTTTCTGTACGCTATCAGTAAACCGTACTTAAATAAATAATAGTAAAACAACAACGAAAACGGCCAACCCAAAGTGTTTTATTGATAACGTAAAACAGTAGGACCAAACACAAAACAAAACTAAACAAACAAAAAAAAAAACCAACCCCAAAATGTTCACATAAACACATAAACCAACTACTCATATACTATCCTCATAAAAAAATCCTCATAGTATCCTTTTCGTTTTATTTATTTTGTTGCCTGTGCTAAAGTAGTGTTACATACACAATATATAGTACCTTCCATTGACACAACAAGTACAAAAATCATCTATTTTTATAAATTTTTGTTTGCCTCATCCCCCAATCCCCTTCGTTGAGAAAAACTAAAAAAAAAAAATTTTTTTTTGAGGCAAAAGCTTAGATAAATACATTTTTTGTTGTTGTTTGCTTCATACAAACGACAAATATGTGTAGTGAGGACCACCACCCACTCTTCACTACCACACAAATCTAGAATAGCAATCCATAAATTTTTGTTGTTGTTATTTTGCCGTCCGAATTGTTGTCGTACAAAAGTATATTTTGTATACAAGGAGGCGGGGTAGGATGGGGAGTAATATGCTAACGGGCGTTAACATAATGATACATAATTTTTGTTTCAGTTTCGTTATATTGTCCATTTTTATCCCTTTTTCCGTATACACATACAAGAAGCACATAATTCTCTTCATCCTTGGTTTATTATTTAAGGATATTTTTCATCTTGTTGTTGTTATTTATGTAC
Organism: Tipula vernalis; assembly: GCA_958295665.1. NCBI lineage: Eukaryota > Metazoa > Arthropoda > Insecta > Diptera > Tipulidae > Tipula > Tipula vernalis. Next base: position 13,011,891 of record OY282559.1, on the reverse strand, counting down.
ATCAATAGCAAACATCAGCATAAAAAAAAATTATGTGTTGAGTATATCGGGAGAGCGGTCATTGACAAATTTTTTTTTTCCGAAACTTTTGTGTATTGTATTTGTGCCCATACGGACAATTAATTAATTGTGATTTAAAACTAGAAATGGATTGGGATTCGGTGGTTTGGGTGTACTTTCATTGAAATTGTCAAAGAGTTATCTAAAACGGCATCTTTAATCTTTTAATAAATGAGACCTAAACAGTAGAATTGAGGCTCCATATAACCTTATTGTAATTGAAGCAGATTGGATCATTTAGTTTCATCCACTTACAAGAGCTGTGGCTTCGATCAAATAATTGGTCTAAGTTGCAAGTTCTTGCTCTCTGTTGCTTTGGTAAGGCAATCAAATGAAACATTTTTGGAACGTATACGTCAAGCAGTTTGGTTACCTGCAATACGAATTGACCAAAACCACGTGGTTTTCGAGAAGCACGTTGGCCAAATGCATTTTATAGGATATAACGGGGCGTGTTGTGCCAAGATTGCGGTCCTTGATAACTCAAAGATAGGCTTCGAGACCTGTAATTGTTTGTTTGATTATTTCCACGCATTTCATTTTTTTTTTTTTGGTTTTAATCTATGCAATCTGTTCTGGAGCTCAAGACACACCCAACTCTTTCACAGTTTACTTTTTCCGTCCTACTTTACGCAGTAGTAATCGAGGACGTACCTACGACTCTAGACCCGTTTTGGATAAACCACCTGCACCTTGCATTGTTTCATGCCAACCTGTAGTGCTGACATGAAAGGTGGGTCGGCCCATGGATTTTGCACTCTCAACAGGGGTCAGAATTGTGTTCATCGTCATCACCGATCGTCGGGAATTCGAACCCGGTATCTCCCGATCCAAACGCCGCAGCTTTAACTACTGCGCCGTTTGGTCGGTCACACATTTCATAGAAAATTCGAAATTTTTGAAAATCACCGTAAATTTGCAACTTTGCTCCGATTACCACAAACCGTCTTTGATATCACAAAAGATACGTTTCGGGGCCTCGACCTGTAACTGTGGTCCTAACGCGCATTTAGATTCCTTGATTATTCTCATACATTTCATAGAAGGAAATCAGGAAATTCTGAGCGAAAAAAATCGGAAATCCGCAATTGTTCTTCGATTGCGATGCCTAATACCTCTAAAGATAGGCTTCGGAGCCTGTAATTGTTGTGCCAACGGTCATTTGGATTGCTTAATTATTTCCACACATTTCATAGAAAATTCGATATTTTTGAAAATCATTATACTATAAATCAAGAAATTCTGAGCAAAAAAAATTCAAAATCTATAATTGTGCTCCGATTGCGGTCATTGATACCTCTAAAGATCCCGTGGGAAACAAACCGGCCGAAATTTTAATTTGCTTCCCTACGACACTCCAATAACAGTTAGGTTAGGTTTGGGTGGCGGTCCACTAGGACCAGGCATAGAACCAAAAATGGTCCGTAGCCATACCACTAATAATTGTCCAACTCATTGGAACCATTTTGAGCTTTTAACAAAGCACTGGATACTCCTGAAGTCCATCCTACAGAGGTCCGTCGGGTCCTTGAAGAGGGGTGCCCCTAGAAGCTGTAGTCTGTTTCGTGCCGGACGAGGGCAGGTGCAAAGAAGATAAAGTATTGTCTCTTCCTCCTCGCAACTACGACAGTAGTCCAACAGCACTCCAACAACCACACTGATCTGACTTCGCTGAAGTGAGATCAGCTGTTTGGATCTCGCCAAGTCCAACTTTAGCCATACCTGCCGAGTTATTACGCAAGAGGTAATACTTGACTATCTGTCATTCGTCAGCTTGCTAGCTTCTTCCTGAAGCAGCAGTTTGCTTACCGCAAGAGGCATTTCAATATCCTTTCGGCTTTCTGAGAAGTGGTCCGTTGTACCATGTTGAGCCAGTTCATCGGCGTTTATATTCCCTGTACTTATGAAATGTCCTGACAACCATAAAATGTGGATGTTGAACTGATCTGCCATCTCGTTAATAGATGAGAGACAGTTCTGAACTACTTTCGACATGAGGAGGTGTGATTGAAGCGCTTTAATGGCAGCCTGACTGTCCGTATATATGCGAATATCACAAACTGATATTACATTATTCCTCAACCAGTCTACGACTTCCTTTATGGAAGTTACTTCAGCTTGAAAAATGCTACAGTAGTCGGGGAGACGGAAGCAGAGATTTAACAGAAGTTCCTCGCAGAACACACCAGCCCCGACTTTCCCGTCCCGTTTTGAACCATCAGTGAAGAAGTTTATAAGTCCTGGTTCCAAAACTACACCCATCATCTAGTCCTCCCTGGATGGAATCCTAGTCCGGAACTTTGTGTCAAAAGATAGTGACGGGACAGTTTAGTCGGTGGTCTTGGGAATTTGTTTGTTGCACAAAATAGATGAGTGCCCTGTATTGTTGCAGGTCCACATTAAGATGAATTTCAGCCGTATGGCAATACAAGCTGCCAACTGTTTCCGCAAAGATAAGCTAATTGGTCTAAGGTCTTTGGGATTGCAGTGTGAGCGTTTTCCCGCCTTAGGTATGAAAACTACCTTCACTTCTGTCCATTTACTAGGAATGTGACATAGTTCTAGGCTGCCCTTGAAAATTACCTCTAACCAGGAAATTGTTAGATCCGTAGTTTGTTGAATATTTGCAGGGATAATACCATCGAGTCCAGGCGACTTATATGGTTTAAAACTGTTTATCGCCCACAGGAACTTTTTTCTGCTAATAATTTGGCCTATGAGGCTACTTGTCCTTTTACCTACTGATGTGCTAGGTACAGATTCGGAACAACCAGGAAAACGAGTCTGCATCAGAAGTTCCAGCGATTCCACACTATTAGTGGTCCATATCCCATCCGGCCGTTTAAGATAACTTTGGATGGAAGGACCAGTTGCTAGTACTTTGCGTAGCCTTGACATTTCCGAAGACTCCTGAATTTTGCCACAGTATAGTCTCCAAGAGCTGTTCTTGGCACTTCTCAATTGATATTTGTAAATTTTGAGGACTTCCTTATAGGAGTCTCAGTCTACAGCAGATTTTGTTTTCCGTGCTGTTTTGAAGAGTCTTTTGCATTTTCGACGTGTTTGTTGAATCTCCTTGGACCACCAGGGTGGCCGAGATTTACCCCTAGGCCTGCTAAGGGAACTAGAGCCCAGTATCGACTCATTAAAAGCGCTGGACAACTCGTCCACCAAGCCATCGAGCTCTTGCGCAGTTTTTGGAGGTTTTGGCACCGCAACTGGTAGTGAATTACCCAGAATAGTTCTAAAGGTATCCCAGTTGGTTTTCCTCCTGTTTCTGTAGATTGGAGTTTTTGTAGAAGTCAAGTCCATTTCAAATTGAAGATAACAATGATCAGAAAAGAAGTGGTCCTCCGACACTCTCCAATTTAATAAACTAGTCGTCAGAACTTCCTGTCTATTACTAGTTATAAAGGTCGGCTTATTGCCTATGTTACATATATGAAGATTAGTACTTAAAATGTAATCGACGAGTAAATTACCTCATTCATTTGTGTCCGTACTTCCCCAGATCGTGTGTTGAGCATTTGCATCACTCGCAAGGATGACTCCAACCTTGCGCTTCTGAGCCTCCAAGATTAGCTCACCTAGAATGATTGGTGGAGTATCCACTTCATCATACGCTAGGTAAGCTGATACTAGCCAGAGGTTTCGTTTATCGAAATTTGATAACAGAAAACAACTTATGTTATTTTTAATGAGAATGCACGACCGAATCTTGCCTTCTTTTTTCGCATACATTATTCTATAATAGGGAGTCTTGAGCCCAAGTAGCCGGTCTTCAGTGACCCAAGGTTCCTGGATCAAGGCGACATCTGTCGCTTCTTCCCCAATTTTTAATATTAGAGCAACTGATGCTGCCTTACGAGTGGTGAAGGTTGACTTGAAGAAATGTCAGTGTCATCTATACAGCCTCTTCTCCACCACTCCAATAACAGTAGACTCTTGAGAAAATCAATCTATTTAATTGAGTTATATTTGAACCTATTTTAAACCGAACTGAATTATTAGACTGAATTATTTACCGAAAACTGTCTTGTAACGTTGTTTTAATGACTGGAACGAAACACCGGTCTAATAACACTTCACAATAAACCGAAATAAAAATATTGTGTTTAGTTTTTTGAGCATATTTTCGATTGAATATAAACTGAAATTTAAACCCAAAGGTCTATGTCCACTCACACAGAATTCCATCATTCCCATTCTAGTTTATATCAATGAACGTGTTACAAATAAGCCATATGGATCGTCAACAAAAATTATTAGTGACTTAGCTCCGCTCAAAGATCTAACACCAAATTCCAAAATTAACATCAGCAAATCAAATTTTAACAGACACTGAGTATCAGAAAGAGTTCCAACGAATGGAGCAGCAAATTCTTTGAACCATAAAATACCTTACGCTTTACTACACTGGAGAAATATTCCCAACAAAGTAAACTCAAGTCCAGTACAGCAACTATTTTCAAGAAAGACTAAAGCTGGAATACCTGCCTCGATAAAGTTTAAAACCGAAAATTCTTGAAGATATGTCATCGATAAAATCCTGTTATGATAAAAAAGCGTGACATTTACCTGATATGGAAACTTGATACCTCTAGTGGCGTAACTATAAATGTCGGGCTTCCCGCAAAATTATTCTTTAATCGTTCCGATGGCGCTACATCCCATGAAAGAATTTGGCTGCCTCGATGATGCTCCTCTGATTCTCTTAGTCAATCGAAGTGACTTAATATGAGAGAATGTGACGTGAAAGTATGCTTGTCACTTCAAACGACGATTGTTGATTTTCGTTGTTATGTTTGCTTATTATAACGAAAAGATTTCATACGGAATTTTCTCATCAAAAATCTGTTTTCTTTCAAGTTCTGCTCGCCTGTTAAATCCGATTTAAATTTTCTTTTTAAACAAGTACTCGAAAATTTAATTTGAAATTTTAATTTTGTAATAGGCAACAGGCTGGCCTCCACGAGTACCTATTTTCGTTGATACCGATTGCAGGTACATATGTTTAATGGTCCCATTTAGCGAACGAAAAACTTGTCTAACAGTGCAAGCCATCTTAGATTTGATGATTTTATGAATCCGATGATGTCAACTTTATCTAGATGGTTTCTGATCTCGTTCTTCTTGTAGCCTGTTGCCAGCAAAGCTATACCACATTAATTGTTGCAGTTTAACCGATCTCCATTTTCATGAAATGGACAGGTCAGAGCCATCCTCCACTCTTCTGGGATGTCTTCTGTAGATCAAATTATTGACGGGAACGTTTTGGTGTCATCTCGGCGTTAAATAAATTTTGCTCGGAAAACGGCGCCTGTCTATTTAGAAGCGAGTCTTAGTTAATTTGAAACCTTCTAACTCAAAAAACTATTCTTGAAAAAAAATAAATTTGAATTCATTGGAAAGTAAATTTTTAAGCAATTTTCAGATAAACGTCTCTTACCTGATGGATCCAGTGTATCGCGGTATCACCAAACTTCCGCGCTCAAATCAATCAAACTCTTTCAAATTTATATTCAAAAAAATATTATTTTTTTTTAAATTAATTGTTGTTGTTTTTTATACATTATAATTAATCAATAATTGTAATAATAATAATTAATAATATATTATTGGAATTGGTAAAATTAAATCCTTCTTAATAAATTTGTTGTATTTTTTTAAATTTAATTTTAATTTTTCCGTCCGAAACTCAAAGTACTTGTTTGTGTGGTGTGTGTGTTTGTGTGTGTGTGTGTGTGTATGTGTAAATAGAATTGTTTTTAAAATTTTTTAATTAACAAATTCTAATTTTTATTTGATTTTTTTATTCAACAAAACGCGCAATTAAATAATAAATATCTTTAATTATTTCTGGTTTTAAATTAATAATTAATTATTAATTAGCTTTTTTTAAGGTGGGGAGGCTAGCAGCTCATCGCGATATTTATATGTATATAAAATAATAATAATAATAATAAAACAGTTAAAATTCTAAAAAATAATATTTATGACGTCATATCCAGCACATATTGTTGTATGAGAACCACTCCCCACCATAACTTATACGCTAATGAGTAAATCCGGGTAAACCTGATTTAACATGACTACCTAATGAAGCTGTACCATCACTGCTAATTATTAATTGAAGGCCTGGTGCTGAAATTGGTCACAAGAGAATTTCATTAAAAATATTATAGCCGCATGCATATAGATCGAATGAAATCACTTACCTTCACCCGATTCCTCGAGTTGATCTAAATTAGCGTCTTTGAATAATTCATCGATTAATGAATCGGGATTGACTCGTGTCTCTTCCACTTGACCCGATACAATAGGACCACTCGAATCATACAAACCAACTTTTTTTCGTCGTTCAACATTCGATTTCATACGATCTAATGAACCTGTTTCACTCATCGTTATTGAACTAGAACTAGGATTCCTAGAAAAATGCACGACAAAAAGAGAAAGAGATGCGGATTAGTCAAATTCTAGTATTTCGATGGGGTCGATTATTAAATTGAAATTTCGTGAAGTAAACAGAAACACAAAATAAAGGTTGAATGAGTGTGAAGTTTTTAGCAAATTATTGGCAAACTACAATTTGTCAAAATCAAGTTTTAAAGCCGATATTTATTTCCCGAGCTTGTAGAATTTTGCCAAAACATCTACCTAAAATAAAACTCCGCACTCATCCAAAAGTTAAAAGACAAAACTATATAAATAAAAAGCTTTCAATTTTTGAAATCCGATCATTCTTAGACAAAAACAATAAAAATTATTTTCAAGCAACTACAATAAACACTAATACAGTCAAACAAAAAATTATACTCTATCTACGTATACGACACAAAATTAATTATACATGTATTAGTGACGTAAAACAAAACATAAATAAATAGTTGTAGTAGTAAATAAAATCACAAACATGTTAGTACTAGGCCGTCTAACTGCCAGCGACGATGAAGACATTGATGGAAGCGGTGAACATGTATCCCCAGATGGGGAATCCAATTCAGTATTAGGACTTGTTGCTGTTAGTACGGTTAGTTGACGTGTGCTACCATCTAATAGGCGACGATGCAATCCGGATGGATTCCTGAAGGAGGAGGTTTGGATTGTTGTTTTAGAAAATTAATATTTCGTGGTTTCATATGTGTGTGTAAGTGTGTTTGTGTTATTTAATAGTAATAGTATGAATGAAGGAGTTAGAGTTACCATACGCAACACTAGCAAGCAGTTAAAATACAATTTCACTTTGGATTGGGGTTTTATCGATTCGTCGTGGACCGCAAAAGTATGTTGCAGAAACTATTTTAGAACATCACAAAAATAGATAGAAAGGATAAGCAATATATATATTTAGCAGTAGTGTCCAATAGGTTCAAAATGCCGTGGACACCACTGACGAGAGAGAGATTGAGGTAAAAAGCAAACAGTTCACGAATTATAAAAAAAAAAGCGTAAAACCCATACTCCAAAGTAAAACATTAATCCCCTATTCCAAATTATTAGACAGAAAGCAACGATATTACGAGCCCCTTGTTCCAAAATTTGTTATAATTTCGACAGCCTCCGATTTACCTTATTGAACCATTCACCATCGACGACGATTTTGTCGTCGTGCGCCCATCATGCATTGATGATCTCATTTTTATATCCTTGATCGTTGTTGAGGCCGTAACCGATGTAGCCTTTCCTTGTGGCAAATAAAAATATCCATCTGATTGTCGCATCATAGCTTTCGGTAGTTTTATTTTATCATTACTAGCCCGGTTATTTATATTCAAACTGCGTCGGTACGCCCGTTCGAATGGCGTGCGTAGTAATACGTTCTCATAGTCATGGCGTAATCTTAGGTTGCCCTTATCAAATAGATCGTCATGATCGTGATCCACAGAATCACGGCCGTCGTGTGCATCATCCTCATTTGAACTGGTGCACGAATCCCCATCCGCACTCATATAATACTCGGGCACTGACATAATCCGGTTTCGATGAATATTTGAATTGTCCTGGGAATTACGTCGATTTACGTGCGGTGTCAAAAATGGATCGAATGGTACGGGCTCAGCCAATAGATCGGGAATTGTGCCCAGTGACTTCATTCGAGCTAAATTCTCATTCGTAAATAAATTATCGTACATACTATTACTATTACCGCCGATATATTTTGTATCACCGATCCCAACTTTTGGTTGACCTCCACCACTCGTCACACTACATCTTTTCACAAATACATTCTGTTTCATGGTCGAGCCCCGTGTCAAATTATTAAATTCCAAGTCACGTGGTAAAGCTTGCGTCAATAAAAACTCTTCCATCTCTTTATGCTTTTGTTCACGATCATGATCGATTACTAAATTCGTTAAGGACCGCATACGAGCCAAGCCAAATCGTTTCAATTCAAATTCTTTTTTTAACTTTAGAAATTCTTTTGGTGTCGATCCAAATGCCCGCTCATGATCACTCGAACAACTTAAATTCTGCATCGATTTCATACGTTTCAATTCCATGTGTTCGTCGAGCCCCGAATCAAAATCGTCTTGTTGACTCGTCAAATCAAATTTACGTATTGATGGCGGTAAATTTCCCGCACTCAACTGTTTTGTTATTTTATAGTTGATTTGAATTGGCTCGGATTGTGGCGTACCATATTCTTCCATGCCCGAATCATCATGATTCGGACAATTGGAGTCGTTTGATTTGCCGGATAATCGTGGCTCCAATGAACAACAATTGGGTGTTGAAAATATTTCGTTGTCTGAGTCGGGAATTTTCGGAATTTTTAATTTAAACGATTGATGGTACGCTTTTTCATAAATTCTAGTTAAATAATTTTTAGACTTTTGTAATGATGACCTTTAGAGAATTATAAAAAAAAAACAAAAACAAAAAGCTTAAAAACTAAAACTTTTAAATAAAAAAAAAATCGTTATAGTAACATAACCTAAAAACAACTCAAGGTTAAATAATAATGTTTTCATGCAAAAGGTAAATTAATTAATGAAAATTAATGGAAAATAAAATAAAAGATAAGTTTGTCATCATACCCCCAAAAAAATAAAAAATAAAAACATAGCATAACTCTCAACAGGACAAGAGGTTTCATCCATTTACATCACCGACATGCATCATCAAAATAACTCTCAGAACCATAAAATTTGGGTAAAATAGCAAGAAGATTTACGTTTTCAGTTGATCCATCTCTATCAACATTTTGAGAAATATGCTTTACAGACATATTAGTTTTAAATTATAATCGAAAACACTAAACAGTTAGAAGTTATCCAAATACAGCCCAATACATTTTGATAGTTGACATCATTCATACCTACATTCTTACCAATAAAACAAAAACAATTTTTTTTTACTATAGTCGACTTTTTTAATGATTCTTGAATTTTTAACATTAAGCCACTTTACTGCCTTGAGACGATCTAGGAGTTACAGGTGAGAGGTTAATGTTAATAAAATTTAACATTTTTGTTGAAGTAGACTTTAACAAAAATATTGAAATACTTTTGTACTAAACTAGTTAAAGTCAATAATCGTTAATTTAAAATTATATTCAATTGTAAAATTTTAAATTCTGAAAATTTGAAACATTAAAAAATTTTAAAATTTGAATCAAACAATTCGATAAATTTTAAAATTGAAGCTAGCTAATATTAACAAAAATCATTGTTTAAAAATTTGGAAACTATTTCGATCAATTTTGAACTTTTTGAAAATTTTAGAAATTTTGGGTTATTAAACTACCAAAACTTTTAAACTTTAGAAACTCTGAAATTTTTAATTCTAGCATAATTAAAAAATTCCTGATTGTTTGCTAATTTAGGATTATTTTGGCATTTACATTTTCTTAGTTTTTTTTCTGAAATTTTAGAAAATGCAGAAGTCTAAATAATTTTGACCATCATTTTCGATAAATTTAACAGATTTTATGATATAATTCTGAAACATTTGAAAATTTGAATTTTGGAATATAAAGTTACAATTCGGGAATTTATTAAAAATGTTTTAATTTTACAATATCTCAATATAGAATTTGTAGTAGCGAAAAAGAAATTTGAAATTTTTAAAAATTTCTAATTTTTAAATTTTGTAACAATTTGATAAATTTTGTAAATTTTAGAAAATTTTATTAAAACTTTACAAAAGTCAAAGTTTAAAAATTTGGAAACGTCGATAAATTTCGAACTTTTTGAAAATTTTAGAAATTTGTTTTTGCAAGTTTAGACGTTTAAAAATTTGTAACTTTTCGAAATTTTGTACGTTGGCTTCAAAATTTTAAAAACGTTGAATATTGAAATCTAAATTTTAACAGATTTTTTATTGCAATTTTGATTAAAGTAAATTGAACAAATAACTGAGAAATTTGAAAACTTTATTAAAAAATTTTGAATGTTCGATTCTAAAATATTTACATGTTTCTGGAAGAATCATTACAAATTTTATGAGGCACACAATAAATTGCTGTAGAATTCTTCTAAATTCTGAAATTTGCTTGTCCAGTTAAGCATTGTGATTTTGCCCAGTATCAGGTTGGACGCTTTATCTTTGAGTTTGATTTGAAAATTACTGTATGTTATGTGGATTTAACTACATATATATACAATATCAAGCAAACTTCTTTATCGAACCGGGGAATAACGCAATCATATATAGAAGGTTGGATTCAACAAAAAATAATCAACAAAAAAAAAATCGCATTTTGCTGTTTTATCAATATTTTTTTTTGTAAACTTAGCAAACACGGAAATTAGAAAAAAATTAAGTTTCTTATCACCGCTCAACTTACTCGCGGCTAATCTTATCTCAAATTCGAATTTGAAATGAAAAAAACAGCATGTCAAAGCAATTTTTGTACGATCTTGAGTATAATGATGGATTTAGGTTGAATTTTTCATCATCGAGTACTTATAGAGTAAATTATTTTAATTGCAAAACTTTTACACAACTTGCACACACCAAACCCCCCACATAGTCAGCCCTTTTTACGCCGAGACGCCTTTAAATATTACTCAAACAGGTTTATTTTTAGTTTTGTTAATTGAATTAGTTACTTTTTGTTTTTATAGTACTATACTAAATCATGTGTTTAGAGCTGTGAATTTTTGTATTAATTAATTTCACGAAAAAACACAAAATTCGCGAAGACACAAAGATAAAACATCGCGGTTATGTATAGTAAAAAGATTAAAAAAAAAAAATTTGTTTAAAGTGTATAGAGCAAAGAATGTCAAAACAAAAAATATAAAAGACAAATTCTTACCTTGTATGACCGCTATCGCCTTCCGAGCTTTGCCGCGAATGTTGACTATGTGAAAAACTACTATAACCAGATCCTTTGGACATCTAAATGAACGAGATAATATTTTAGTAATTCAATTATTGCGTTACGAAGGCATAGGTTAAATTTACTTGACTAGTGTTACTCGAGTTTCTTGAATGCCCCATTTCAACTGACATAACACCCCCCTCACCAGTTGCGGTGCTACCCGTTCCTACCCCACTACCACTACCGCCACCGCCGCCACTACTACCACCACCCGCTGCATTAGTTGATTGTGTCACTATTTGTAGGTTTAATTGATTTGAATTTGATAATGTTTCACCACTCAACGATGTGGCTGGTTCTGATGATTCAGAATTACCTGAATCCGTTATCACGGCGGCGGATGATATAAATAACGAAGGGTCCATTTCATTGACTTGATATTCTGTAACAAAAATAAAATTATATAACAACATAAAATGTTTATTTTTTTGCCAAAGCTTACCTAAATACTGTAAAGTTGGTGGCCCTTTTTTATGTTTGGTCAACGAACCAAAACCATTTGGCCCAACAACGGTTGATATTGGCCCCGTTGTCGTACTACTACTAATTACTGATGTGGCTGATGTTAATTCATCACGCGTTGAATTTCGTGAACCAGCACTTGAATTTTGTGATGGTTTTTCGCCTCCTATACTTACAATTATATTGTCATCTTGTGATGAAATTTGTTTAGCTTTTAGATTTGATGAAGGACTGCGGGATAAATTATCAAAATTAATAAAAATGTAAATCTCAAATTGTTATGTGCATATATGCAAAATACTTACACTTTAAACAATATATCACCGCTATTCATATGCATTTTAATTGTAACACCTAACATAGAATTATGTTGCCGATGCCGTGTATCATAACCTTCGAGTAAACATCTACGCGATTTAATTCCAGCACCAGCAAATTCGGCAAGATTTAAATCAATAAAACCTAATTTTTGATAGCTACGGCCACCTTTAATCTCTTTTCTAATTGATATACGTAATATACATGGATCTAAAATACCCGTTGATGCATTTGCTGACATTTTACACGGGAATTGAAATAATTGTCCCCATTTTACTGTATGATTTTTAACTTCAACCCTGAAATAACAAAACACAAAAAAAACAAAACATAAAAACATAAAATCAAATTAACAAAAGTGTTAATAAACAATTGACACGTTTCGGCGAAATCAAACACTAAAATAATCTATCCCAGTCGAACAAATCCACCTTCCCATTTGGTCACGATGGACAGAACCACAATAGGTGTCATACCACAAAATGTATCACAATAAAATTAGATTTGCAATTAAAATTTGAATTTTTATCATGCAAACAAGTAACAATCAGTAATTTTAGTTTGTTTTATTAAAATCAATAGTTTTTATCTGTATACACTACTGTAATGAAATTATATAGGATAAAGTTAGAAAAAAAAAACAAAAACGCGGATTATAATTTGGTTGGTCACGATATTGTTTGCATAGCTGTTTTAAGTTATTTTAGTTGAGAATCACATGCTGTTTAGCTGTTTACTAATAATTATAAATAAATTATGTTTTTGATTAAGTTTGTATTAAACGGTATACGGTTGTCAGCAATATTTTTTTCTTGTAATAAGTATGGTAATTTAATCACGCTTTAATTTAAATACCTAGCAGACAGACGATTAAGCAAAAACAAAATAAATATAGTGCTAAATTTGACCACTGGTGGCGGTAACTTATTTTTGTAAAAGCATATTCTTAGCGTATTATAATCAACATTACTATTAACATGTATTAGAAACTATATTCAGGAGATACATTTTGTTTGTTTAAAAATAAAATAGGTTCCACTACTATCAAGGGTTTGTGCCCACATAATAAAAATATTAGATTCCACACACAAATTACTAGGTATTTATACCGAAAATGACCGATAAATAAATGAATACAAAAATCTCACCAAATTTCACAGTGCCAAATAGATAATTTCACATGTTTTGGTAATATATTTAACCATCAAATTATACGTACATAAACCAATACTGAGCCCCACAATAATCATATTGAGTAAGGCCAATAAAACATTCGAACCTAATCAAGCTTTAAACAAATTCTCAAAAAAAAAATAAAACAGGTTCCACAAGTAAAAACAACTATGTTTAACATCTATCCATCTGTTAAATTAACTGTGGCCAATAAATAAATCCCTCAAATATATTTATCAGAATTGCTTGACGTTTGATCTACTCTATAATAACTAGTTTGATCAAAATTTTGATCCTGTCTCATCTGGATCATTTGTCAAGCTAGAAATTCGGTTAATATTGCGTTCCTCAAAAAAAATCTTAAACTTGTTAACTCATTTTTGTCAGATAAATTAGGCACCTCGAAAAACAAAATAGGTTCCACAACTTATAATATTTAACTATTTACTCGCTTACATAAAGTACTTTTCCAAAACATTTATAAGAATAATATTAGTTTCCACAAACGAGGTAACATCTAGGCTCTACAACAGAAAATGATAGTATTTCGGGAATTATTCACAGTTCAATTTTAAATGAACATGTACTTACCTTAAAAAATTTTGCTTTTTATCGACTAACGTTAGACTAATAAAATTCTTTCACTAAAGACTGCGGAATCTGACGAAAATTAAATGTTTCAAAGTAACCTCCATTAATCCTTAGAAATATTTTAAAATAATTCGAAATTTGCGAGCAATTTAAAATTCTGAAAACTCTATCTACAAAGAACAGAATAAATTTTACAAATATCAAATTAGGCTCAATTAAGATTTAATCGAAATTTGGTTATGTCTTAAATTAGTAAGACAAGCAGCAATTATTTTATATGTATATGCGCACAATTAAGACTACCCACTAAATAATATTGGTCACACATTACACATTGGACGATCTGCACATGTTTTAAATTAGATGGTATCGAAAATTCTGAAATATTACACAGATTTCACAACTTCTGAAACATTAAACAAATCAAAGAATCTAGGACCAAGAAAAACACGAAACCAGGTGCTATCAACCATACAAATAATAAATCCGACAAAACCAAATAAGATCCACAAAGGAACCAAACTCTAATCTAACACTCCCTTCAATAAATTATACAAACAAAACATAAGCCATTCAACAAATAGACAATAAATTAGGTTCCACAAAAAATACAATTCAATTAAAACGGTAAATAGCTAATTCTTATGCCAAAAACATTTCAGAGTCATCCCCAAATCTATTGTATGAAAAATTGAAAACATTTTAAGCAACGAATTGAAATACTTAACAGCCGCTTTTGTTAGGCATGCTATTCGCCTAGCTGCTTAGTATGTGTCGCTTAAGGACCCATTGCTCACCAATATTGATAAAGGGAAATAATGAACATTATAGTCCCTTGAATACGTTAAAATCTTCAGGCATCAAAAAAGATGTTTTGATTTGGTTTAGAATGTCCCCTCTTTTAACTAAACGCACAAGCAACCATAAAGTAGCACACTTCCCACGATTTATTTTGGCTGATAATTTATCCAAATTCTGGTGATGCCCAAATTGGCATCTAATCAAGTTTTGACATAAAAATAATAAATTCCACAAAACCAAATAACTCGTTTATCACCTAAAAATTGTCTTCTACAAATTATAATCAACAAGGCAACAATGATGTTCCACAAATCATTAATGAATTAGATTCCCCAAAGAATTAGGTTCCACAACGAAAATATAAATCTTCCTTTTCATTACTTTCTACAAAGAACCGAGTAATTTATACCAATAATGCCATTAGGTTCCACAATTAAAGCGGCTATTCTTAAGATGAAGCAAACAAACTCATTCACTCTTGTCATTTTCGAATTTGAATTTCCCCAATAAGAATACAAGTATCAAACGATGTTATTGTTTTGATCCAAATTCTGTTTTGGTAAAAAATTTTGGTTTTGACACGTGTTGCTACATGTATTTGAATAACACAAAATCATTACGAAACCTATCTAAATTTGTATGATCTTATATCACAAACCGAATAAAATTTGGCTGTAGGTTTCGATGTGTGTGATTCCCGATTGAGCTAAGTAAAAATATTCCATTCATAAAACCGCCTACATTCCAATGATTTACGATGTAACTCTGTATAGTAATCTTAAAATGGTATTTCAAAGACATTCTGATTATGGATTTGGTTTCTAAAAGTGTAGCCTACATAAATCTAGCTTTTTATAGTAAGTCGAGAAATTGCATTTATAAATGACATCGCTGCCAATGTCATCAAACACAAATACACTCACACGCCAAAAGGAAATGATCAATTAAGATGCGATTTACTATATATAAACAAAACAATAGAACATTTAATATATATAAATTGTGGATACTTTAAGACTTTCGCTTTTTGTTTTTTATTGTTATTTATTAATTTGAAATGATTAATGTGTCTTGTGAGCGTGAAAGTTTTTTGTCCCAAAAACTAGAAACGAAAAAAAAAAATAAAAATCGCCGACAGAATTTACATTGTTTGTAAATTGTGGCGGGGCCACACACTCAGAGGAAAGATAGATGTTGATGTAATAGTAAAACCGGAAGACTAAATTTAAAACGCGCTCATACTCTGGATCCAAACTGTTTAATTTAATTATACATGGAATGAATTACTTAAGTAAGTAAGTAAGTAAGTATATATTTCACTTTCAATTTTTAGTATTTTGTTGTATAAAACAAAATCAAACAAATTTTTATCAATATTGATCAATCAAATATGTTGCTGCATTATTTATATTTATTGAAGTGAATGACCGGCAGCGAGCGAGCGCGATTTCATATTAAATAACCGCGCTATTTTTTTTTTATTTTGTTTTTGATTAAATATTCCTAATCACTACAAAAATATAGTTAATAATAAACTTTTTTATTTTTAATTCATCGCTTCCCTATTAGTCGATACAGACATTGAATACAAAAAATATTTAGGCCATGCAATCTAATGTATGAATATTCAAACGATATATTGTTAAATATTTCATTTTTTATGTTCATATTATGACGCCGCTTGTCTGATTATTATTTTTTGTCGCATATTAGGTTTTATATTTCCATCACAAAACACAAATACACATTTCAAAAATTAATACTTCCCCATATGTTTTTGGTTGCTTTTGTTGTAAAAAATTTTAATGTTGCTACGGGGTTTTGAATATTTTATAAATAAAAATTGAAAAATAAAACCTTTATTTACTTGTTTATAAATGTATATACGAATATGATATATAATTCGCGGAAAATAATGAATGAAAACAGTACTTATATTATCTAATGATTTGTTTAGTTTCTGTGTTTGTTTTTAGATTGATATTGTCGCATACGATGCGATATTGCTTTATGTATATTTGCAATTTTGATGGAATATGATATTTATGTGTAATTTACTGTTTGGCGCTAAGTATAACAATAGTGGCAAATTTTTCGTAATGTTGTTTGATTAGCCTAAACATACAACTTCGTTGATATCGAGTAACGATAATACATAGTTCTATGTTAACCGGTTTAGTTCCGCCAGATAACTCATATATTTGATTTTTCCTTTTAAATGTGTATGTGGAACCTAATAGCAATATATTTTCTTTGTGGGACCTAATTATCCAGCCGATGTGGAACCTGTGGAATCCAATTTATTCTTAGCCACAATCAACTGGTTACCATCAGAAATAAACAGATAAATAATTTTTAATTCATTTATATAAATTGTTTGGACGTAATCTGACTATTGTGGGGCACAATTTCATTTTGAGCGGAACTCAGTCGATATGTTAGAAAGGCTGACAGTACGTGTTTTCGTCGAAACTGGGACTAAATATCGAGTGTGGAACATAATGGGTACAATTTTATGACTTATTCTGTTTTCGAAACGAATACTTATTTGTGGAACCTAACTTATTCCATAAGAAAATACATTGAAACGAATACTTATTTGTGAAACCTAGCTTATTCCATAAGAAATAACGTTTAATAAGTTAGGTTCCACAAATAAGTATTCGTTTCAGAAACAGCCTTATTCGGTTTTACATTAAGCTTAGTTGCCCTCTGCAATGCTGTATTTAATTTTTTTTGGGGAACCAAATTCTTATTTGTTGTAGAATCGGTCGATTTTGTGACTTTTGTATAGAACCCGATTTATGGTTTATCAGTCACCAGAATGGTCACTAGGTATCTGCTGCTTTATAAAATAATTCCAATAATGTTTTAATCTAGCTTATTCTACGATTTTCCCTGTCATATTGAAGCATGAACACTTTGCTGAATCAATTGCCGTCTGCCTAATCTGTTGGTTGAAAATGATCTAACCCAGGTTCTGGTAAAGCTGTTAAAGAAGCCATTATGAGGAAATGACCTGGAGTTAATGCATCTAGTTTAGATACATCTTCGCTATTAAGAACATATCGGACGGGAATTTAAAATTGCTTCGATTTGGGTTTAAAAACGTATTTCCGGTTGCCTTTAGTGAATGCGTTTTCATTTATTTTATTGCACTTTCTCATATTCCGCCAACATCTGGTGCCGCTGGTGGAATGAATAACTATTTGATGTTGACTTCACAGACAAATTCTGAAACGAGCTTTGGTTCCGACAAAATTTGTAGCGTTGTCCGACATTATTTCCACAGCTGAGCCTCGTTTGCCAATAAAACGATTGAGAACGTTTAAGATCAGATACTATTTCTAAATGGACCGCTTTAGTAGCTAGACAAACGAATACTGAAATATAACCCTTAACAAGTAGTCTGTACTCACAAGGGTTGAGTTGGGGTTCGATTTGCGGGTTGACTTGATAGATAGTTCAATTGGAGATTTATTTGTGGGTCGAGTTAAAGTTAGCTAATTTTTCGTTCATTATTCGGAATTGTGTTGAGGTAGGATTGCGTTCACTTAGTTTTCGAGATTTTTTTGGAGTTAGTTGTGGGTTGAGTGGGAGCAAATATTTTTTGAACCATGTTGTATTGGGGATTGAGTTGGCATTTGGTTTGAGCTTGAGTTGAGAACTGAGTTTGGGCCGAGTTGGGCTTCAGCTAGGGTTGATTCAGGCGTTGAGTTGGAGATTTATTTAGGGGTTGAGTTGAAATTTGAGTTGCAAGCTAGCTTGAGTTAGTATGAGTTGAGTTGATGTACGAATATATTTTTTCGGACCGGAGTTTTGCTCGAGTAGGTTGTTGAGCTACACAAATCTTTAACCAGCTTCCCTTTTGTCGTCTGACTTTTTTCATTATACTAATCCTCCCATTTTCTCCACAAATCCACTTGAAACGCACCAATTTACTTCCTGGTTTCACTTTTCTCTTAAGTTTATCTTACAAACTTAAGTTTTTTTCATTTTTAGGTTATAGACATCATGAATCGAAATGGGTTAATCTGCCCTTAAGCTATATTTGATCTATATTTGATAACCTCTTTCCTCTCGGTATGCCTACCTCCAAATTGCCGTACATTAATACAGCTTAGGTGGTCAAGAATATAACTGTCACACGCATATCAAAAACCTTACGAAATACCAAAGCTTCTAACCCCGCACCAAATTCGGACAATTTATCAGCCATCAAACTAATGGAATAGTAGAATGGTTTAAAAAAGCGAGGGACGAAACATTGAATTAGAGTTCACAACAACCAATACTGAATAATTGTATAATGTGGCTTAACATTCTTATGAATATTAATAAAAGTTGATCATACTTGGCCAAAGGGAAGGCAGACAATTTCATCAATCATGCTCCCACGATACTAATTTTCACTTTAACGCGATCATCTTGTAAATTATCAGATGAGACACCATTTCCTTACTATACAGGGCCAACAATTGGTTGAAAATAACTACTTCTCCCAATTTAAACTTTATTTTTCTCATTACAAGCCCATCTAAGTAAGTAAAGGGCTGGTAGAAAAAAGTTTCAGACAAACATTGTTTGCTTTTTTGGATTCATTAAGATGCCTTTAAAAAATATAGATTTGTATTTAAAAAAAAAAATTTACTTGACCTTGAAAGGACTTTACTAAGTAATTTCAAGGTCATCAAATATAATTTAATAATTAAGGTCCCCTTCGAACCCAAATAACTATTTCCTAAAGCATTTTGTTTTACAAGGCGTAATTTCTAAATCTAATCTAGACTCTATCTAAAAATAAATAGTTTTTTTCTTTGCCGTCAAGAAATAATGCTTCCGTTAGATACATCAAATTTCGAGAACAGATTTTTTGTTTGCTTTAAACATTTTGACATTTTATACAATAGTTTTGAAGATTAGAACTTTGATAAGAAAATTGTAAATACGTTTTGGCCTGGACGTCATCACTTAAAAGTTTCCATTGTACAATTTTGATAAAATAATCTACTAAGTACTTACAAGATCAACACACAAAATGTGTAAGCAACGATTTGGGAAATTTTAAAATTGTTGACGTTAAGTAATCGTTGATATTTCGTTTACCACCACAGCTTCTGAAATTATCTAATATACTTACCTCGGGTAGATCAATTTCCACTCCGAGACTCGGAATTTTACTTCTTTAAATTTAAGAACCATGCCATTTCATTACTATTTAGTACACGCACATCCTTGATTACGAAAAATTCTAAATAAATTGTGTTTACAATTTATTTTAAATCGAAAACACATTTTTTTTTTCTTCAAATTGATAAGTAATGAGTAAGACTGGTACTTTGAAATGCCTCTTTTCAAATTCCTATTGTTTATACGGTTTGAAAATGGAATTCTAGAGAATTTGAGAGGAGATGAACTTTATTATAAACATACAAGCCAAAATGAGAAATGCTATAATTACATTCTTAGCACAATAAATTTTCTTGCTCACTGAATTTTTATGTCTTGTAAATTACACTTAACTAATTGTAGTAATAGTTGTAACAATAAAACTTACACTTTCTTCATGTCTAAGTAAAACACAAGAGTTAAAAATAAAATTTTTAATTAGAAATAAACAAACAACAAAATTAGAAAGTGTTTATTATGTTTTGTTGTTAAATTTAATAAAATTTGTTAGATGAATCGCATCTTAATGTTTGCCTATATAACACCGCACAGTATTGCATTAATCTAAGCTGAACGAAATATTTTACGTTTCTTGAAATCATACTTAATTACATTTTGTGTTGCTTTTGCTTTTTTCGAAGGCAATAAAAATGGTTCGATGTAGAGGTTGCGCCATAATGATCTATACGGTGACATGATATGCTTACACTTAAATCCTTATTACATATTTTGTAAAAGTGTTGTATTAAGTATAATATCGCGGAACTTGTGAAATGTTGTATATTAATATGAATATAACAACATAATTTAGTTGGCAACTAAAATATTTTATCTAGAAAAATTTGGTTTACCACAATGTATTGAATATCTAGTTTCAGCTAATACCAAAAATAAAAATATAAAACAATAATCCATTTATCATTTAGGCTGTCCTACTGTGTGCGCAATAAAATTTGTATCGTTAAATGACGTCGCGTCTATGTACGCACGATAATTTAGGAAATCACTCATTTATCACCGATTTTTTTTTTTTTAGGTTTTTGGGATGTCACGGTTGAAAATTTAAAATAATTACGCACAATTAATATACACGATGATATCGTACTATTGTTATAAAAATCGCCACACTATAGAGGAGCACACAAAATTGTATAACATCATCACCGAAAATAGTATACGAGCGAATGTGATTTCACTGTATATTGTGAATCCCAAATCATCATCATCGATCGTTGTATGTAAAAATACCATTGCTTGTATTTGGTTTATACACACACACACCAAAGAAGTGGGACGTTGGTAAATTAATTACATACCAGAATACATATTTATGTACATACATATGTATATACAAAAAAAAAAACTTGGCACAAAGACAATGAATTTTGCCCGTGCTTCATCATGCACGCGGTGTTATCAGCAAGGTCAGATTTTAAATCACCATACCCTACATTATATTTTGTATACACGTTCGTTCGCTTTATTGCAACATTTTATTGATTGCGGCAGCACAATGTAAATTCATCAAAATAAAATGCAAAATAGTTTTTCGTACATAAATAAAATTGTGAAGGTCAACAGAAAATTTCTACAATTTCATATATTGGAATTTTTTGTTTATTTTTTATGAATTCACGTGAATTTGGCATGAGGATTATAGGTTTGCGATCAATCAGATTCGTTGATCAAAATTGATGTAATACGCAATAATTATGCGATGTTTTTTTGTTTAGGTTCAGTAATTATGACCTTTAGTCATTGCGACGTTATTTGCCAAAATTAAGTGTGGGCCTCTAGTCAAAGATCAAATAATATCGAAACAGTGATTACTTTCAAGGTGATCAAGTTTGATCAATCAATTTTAATCGTTTTAGCCATAAATTAATAAATATGCAACAGAATACATATCTGATCGAATAATAAAATTTATAGTTTGATTGTCGTCCGATATAATTATCACCGAGCGGATCGTAAAGATCGTTATTTTGTTTTTGCCAAAAATTAATGATTAAAAGGCAGGTGTCTGAGAATTTTATAATTCGATTGAGTATATCGGTCGATCGTGGCTACACTACTTATGTATGTAAATCTGCTGATCATAAACTCATTGCGATCAGGACACGTGATGAGTTTTATTTATATTTGATCGCGACTTTTTTATATATGCCAAAATTGCTTAGGTGGTGTACGATCAAATTAATCAAATATGGAATTGCATCTTTGATTAAAATTTGTGATCATATTGATCCTTTCACTTAAGTAAGAGTGTCTCTTACGGTGATTACTTTCAAGGATTGACAGTTTTTTAAATTTGTAATCATTGATCAATAAATTTTAAAAGTGTAAAGCAATGAAACAGTTACTAAAAAAAATGTAAAATTACATAGAACGTGAATACTAAGTGAATCTGCTGATCGGAAACTAATTGCGATCACATCACATAACATTACAATTTGAATTAGTACACAAGCAGTAAGTACTGACATTCTAAGAATTGGGCCTTAAATCAAAGATCTAATAATAACAAAACAGTGATTGCTTTCAAGGTGATCGACTTTTTAAATTTGTGATCATCAATCAATTTTAAGCGATTATCACGTTTAATTGCTTTAAACAAAAAATGAATGAGGAATTGAGCACGTATGACGGAACAATAACATTAAAGTATATTCCGATTGTCGTGTCATTCGGTATACCGCGGACTATGTACTTTGATCATAAATGATCGTAATTTATTTTTTGCAAAAATTAAAAATAAAATTGATTGAAAAGAAATGATTTAGAATTTTCTAATTTGCAAAGTTATGTTGTGACCTTAACAATTTGTCAAAAATAACATCACAATTAAGCGATGTTTTTGTTTTATCTCTGCACGTAATTATTTTGGTCGTCGCGACGTTATTTGCCAACCGATTAGTGTAGTCGTGTGCCTCCAGCCAATAATCAAATAATAACCAAACAGTAATTGCTTTCAAGATGGTGAACTTGTTTCAAAACAGGATCTTTTATGTTGAAGTGATCATCACACTTGATCGTTTTAGTCATAAATTAACCCTTTGAACTCGTTTTTTTTTTTCATGTTGCTACGTGAATACTTGCACTTTATATTGTTTTTTTGTTTTGGTGACATACGAGTTTTGTAGCAAATTTCTGTTGTCACCTCCAGCGTAATCGAATACTAAAATTAATTATATAATTCGACTGTCGACCGGTATATTAAACTATCGCTTGGGGACTTGATAATAAACGATCGTGACTTGTTTGTTCTTATAAAAAAAAAAGTGAATAAAAAACTTTTTTAACTTAAAAATGATGTACGAGTATTACCAACGCTTAATAAACAAAAAACTAATAACTAAACGACCATTTTTTGTTTTTTTTTTTTGTTTCAGAAAATGATCTTCGACGATCACGACGTTATGTGCTAAAGCTTCAGTGTATATAACTATACATGTATGAGCCCCTAAGTCGAAAAATTAAATAACAAAACAGTGATTACTTTCAAAGAGATCGACTTTCTTTTTAAATTTTTAATCATTGATCAATCAATTTTAAACAATTACCACCATTGATCGCTTTAGTTCTACTTAAACTAATGAACAAGGAAGCACTTACTTATATCGATAACATTTATATGATATTTCGATTGTCAGCCGGTATAATTATCGCGGAGAAAATAGATCGGAAGTGATCGTAACTTTATTTTTGCTAAAAAAAAAAAAATATTGAAAAAAGATGAGAGGTTTAAGTGTAATTCGATCATCTAGGTTGATCGTGCGATCGTGCATTTTTCCGGTCAGTGATCTTAAAAATTATGACACCTCCCAAAGTTCGGTGACCAAAATAATTTGACTGTCATCCGGTATAAGTATCTCGAATGAGCTAAATCATATACACTCATGGAAATTACTATAAGAACAAGAAATCAATGAATGTATTATATAAGTTTATAATATAAAACAATTAAAAATAATTTGATTCAGTATTTAATATATTCATAAATCATAAAATAATAAATAATAGGAACATTTGATTTCAGTATCATGAAAAAACAAAAATAGTTCGAAGGAAATATATATAAGAACACAGTAAATTTAAAAATGAAAAATGTTTTTTTTTCCTTTAATACGTGGTGCTTCCTCCATTTTTTATTATCACCTGCTGCAATCTTCGCGGCATTGAATCAATGTACCTTTTTAAGGTAGTTTCGTCTATTTTTGACCATTCCAATTTAACAACATTCTTTAATTCTAAAACTGTAACGAACTGTCGCCCATTTGCAAATACCCGTTGTGCAAGCAGCCCCCAAACGTTCTCAATTGGATTGAGATCGGGACTGCATGCTGGCCAATCCAACAACGGTATGTTTCGTTCACTCAAAAATTCTTTTGTCGTTTTGGCACTGTGGATGGACGCATTGTCCTGTTGAAAAATTCAGTCTTCAGGCATGAAATCGTCTCCAAATGTGATTAAAACATCGTCTAACAATTCAACGTATTTATTGGACGTCATTTTTGTGGAAATTATACATATTGGTGACCTTCCCGTATAGCTGAAGGCGGCCCAAATCATCAGCGACCCTCCACCACAATTTCGAGATTTACGAGTTTGTCTCTCTGATCGCTTATCGGCCCAATATCGCTGGCAGGCATCAGGTCCGTCTAAATTAAATTTTTTTTTTATCACTAAAGACGACTTTTTCCATTCTTCATCCCAAAATTGGTATTTTTCAGCAAATGCAAGTCTTGCTGTTTTATGCTGCAATAGAAGTCGTGGAAGGGCCACCCGTTTTGTGTATTTTATGTTTGAATCCGCATTAAGAATTTGACGAACACGACGACTGGTTACCGGCAAACGAATTTCACGCACTATGGCACCCGATGAAAGGGTCTTGTTGACTGTAAGTCGCTTAATTTCTCTTTTGCACCGCTCAGTGATGATGGGCGTTCGTCCGGATCGTTTATTCTGTCCATAATTTGACCCCAATCTTATACAGTTGTGCACAACACAAACACAAACACTTTTATTCATAAGTTGAGCTATTTCTCGAAAAGTTTTGCCCTGCTCATGATAAACTAGTATTTTTCCTTGTTCAATATGCATTAAAGCTTTTCCCTTAGGCATATATACATAAGAAACACGTGCATATTTTTTATAACATAACAGTGACTAACATTTAAATTTCTTCATCCGAAGATGTACATATTTTTAGTTTAATTAAAAGTAATTAATTTAATATATTTACCTTAATTTAATTTTAATTATAATTTTTTCGATATAATAAATTTTGTTCTTATAATTATTTCCAACCGCTCTTATCGAGTCTGATGCACTATACTAAAATGTAGCACAAAAAATAAAAAAATCTTGTCGATACATGTTAAAAAAAAATACAAAAATATTTTGATTACGGTAAATTCAGGAAAGAGATAGTAACAAATTTTGTTCTTATAGTAATTTCCATGGGTGTATGATCTTAATTTTGTTCTCGCCAGATTTTTGTAAGATTTGGAGCATATAAAAATTCTTAAGTTACGCGGAAATTTACAAAATACTACAAATTCAGATCTGTAGAAATTAAAGTTTCGAGAATATCAGATCAGTAGAAATTAAAGTTTCGATCTTAAATTGGGCCTAAAAAACTGATAGAATTATCTACTAATTGAATAGTTAGCAGTACAAATCTAAATGTTTTGAAATGTTTTCGAATATATAAAATGATTTTTCAAAATTTTTGCAATTTTTAAAATCGCAAATTGTGGTTAAACAAATATTTCTAGAAATTAATTTAATCAAAATTTGGAAAACATTCTACTCATATTAAAATTTTATATTTTAAAAGTACATGAATAGTCTTTCACTTCAAAAATCCAAACATTATATTGTAAACGTAAAATTCGCTAATACTATAAGTACATGGGGTTGAGTCTATATACAGCCTTGGCCAAAAGTATTGAGCACCCTACAAATTTCACACGTACACGATAAGTATAGCAGAAAACAAACCATTTTGTGGGAGGAGGATTTTTTTAGCATCTAAAAAGGTTTAAAAATATGACTTACACAGCTGCTGGCAATAAAACATCCGGTGCAATAAAATTTGTCATTTTACCATTTCTGTATTTATATATCAGTTCGCTACTTTCGCTTATGGTAAACATATCCAGTGATCTAGTGCGCTTTTCGTGGTTTGTATTGTTAAATAAAGTGATATTGTCTTAATATGTCAAAAAAATGAACTTAATTCAGAGCAACATGTGCAGATACAGCTTCTGCATGAGCAAGGGAAATCACAGGTAGAAATTTCTAAAACTGAAATGTTCACGCCGATCTATGCAATATGCTATTGAGCGATTTTCCGCAACCGGATCACATAGTAATACGCACAGAACCGGACGCAAACGCATCACCGCAGACCGTGATGACCGAAATCTAGTGAGAGTCATTTAAATTTGGAAAAAAAACTTCTTCAGACCTTAGTCCTGAGTGGTCAGTAGAAATTAAAAAACCAATTTCTTCTCGAACCACTCGTAGAAGGCTTCAGGAAGCTGGTCTGAGAGGCTGAAAAGCCAGGAAGAAACCATCGCTCTCTGAAAACAACAAAAATGCTCGGTATAAATGGGCCCAACCCAAAAATACCAAAGTTTGACCGAAGAAGATGGGTCAAATATCGTTTGGTCAGACGAATCAAACTTTCAGGTAAGTTAGTCAATTGTATGCCCTATTAAAATTAAACAATATGATTTTAAAATAAAGTTTATGGATAAAAATATTTTAGTTTTTCGAAGTCTTTATAGTTTTTCTTTATTTCAGATTTTTGGTACTCCTGATGTAACGTTTGTACGTCGCCGCGTCGACGAATAATTTAGCCCAGAGTGTGTGGTACCAACCGTAAAACATGGCGGAGGCAGCATAATGGTCTGGGGCTACATGACTCTTTCTGGAGTTGGCGAAATGTTCGTGTGTTAGGGCCACATGAATTCTTTAAAATATATAAACGTCCTTGAATCTGCGTTGCTGCCCTCATTTTCAACACTTTTTAGTGAAATGAACATGGCTGGCGTTAAATTCCAACAAGATAACACGCCATGTCACAAAGCTGCTCGCACAATGGCATGGTTTCGAGAAAAAGGCATTGAGCTTCTGGAGTGGCCTGCTCAGTCCCCGAACCTAAACCCCATAGAACATTTATGGCGTTTATTAAAAGGCAAAATCAGGCGCCACAAAATAAACACAAAAGAGGAGCTAAAATGCCGCCTACACCAAGAATGGAACTCTATACGTCCTGAAGAGTGTAAAAAACTTGTCAGCGCCGAAAAGAATTTCTGCCGTAATTATGGCAAAGAGTGGGCCAACAAAATATTGATTTTTTATGAATAAATAGTAATTTTAATCTGTAAAAATGGTTTCAATTTATTTCAATTTGATACTCTCCAAAAAACTGTAAGATATCATGGTGCTCAATACTTTTGGCCAAGGCTGTATATTTAGGAAAAAATCAGGGTAATAAGTTAGCAGTTCAGGCGCTATAGCCTGATGAGATGATTGAAAGTGATTTATTATTCACAATGCTCACAGATCGAAACTGAATTGCAGACTCAACAATTTCTCCTATTCATACTTCAAACATCGTACATATTTCAAATTAGCATTTTCCGAGAAATTTGAATAAGTATAACCATTTTTTAAAAGATCTAAAATATCTCTTTCGAAATTCAGTGATACAAATTCAAGCTTCTAAAATTTAAATTAGGTATTTGGTTACAAAATGAACAATTTTTGAAAACCCTGAAATTTAAATTCGGTAAATATTTCTGTATTAAGAATCTCTGAATTCGCAATTATGTTCAAAACTCGAAGTTTTAAAAGTTTGAAATTTGTAAAATTTAAAATTTGGTGACAAAAACTTAAAGTATAAGAATGTCTTTTTAGTTTATGGCTCATACTTCGCTAGTCGATGTGGGCGATCGAACAAAAAATTATCAACATAGTTAATCATCAAGTAGTTAATATCGCAAGATTTGAAATACTTCAAAATTCCCAAGTTGGGAAAATCTGTAGCATTTATAATTTAGTGAAAAAATATAAATTATGCTTGTAATGTAAATTTTAAATATTTTAAAATTCGATAAATTCAATTGAAGCATCGGGCCTTTTCTCGAATTTTACATTCATTTTCCACATGTGGACATCTGTCTAAGTTCACACAAAAACGTTCGAAAATTGTAATTCTTATATAAAACACATGCGGCATGGACATTTTCCTATATGGGGAATTTTTTCCACATGCTTATACCCATTCGAAAATATTCCCTTAGTACCGAAAAAATTCAATTTTTATGAATTTTGACAAATGTCCACATGTGGAAAATGGATGTGGAATTCGAGAATAGGGCCCCAAAGCACTAAAATATAATTTTCGCAGAAGCCTCGCCAACCTAATACAGTCCACTTATTCTTAACTGAGACAATGGCAAATTACGCCTCAAAAGTTGATACTTAATTGAACTTTGAAACTTTAAAAAATATTTCAATGTTCATGAACTTATTAGAATTCGAATGGAGAGATAGAATAGAATATTCGAATAATTATTATGATTTTTCAAAATACGTAGGTGGCAGGTCTCTCTAAATTTTGAATTACAAATAGCATTAAATTCAATTAGGCTCAAAAATTGATCGAACAACGATAAATTATGAAAATTTTAGATTTTAAAATGTTTTCTTATTTCAGGATTTTGAAAAATTTTAATTTTTTCAAAAATCTAATAATCTGAAAATTAACATAAAATTTAAAGTTTAAAAAATGAAAAGTTGGGGAAAAATTATTTAAAACTTTAAGTTTTCTATTCATAAAAATATCAAACTTTCAATGGAAAAATTAAGAATTTTAAAAATTTTAGGGAGAAGGAATTTCTTTGATTGCTTAGAAAATTTTAGTAGCTACTTCCAAAAATCATTGTAACATATTCTGCCGTGCTAAGAAAAAAAGTCACAAGCGCCAAAAGTCGAAAAATGTGTTAGGGGCATATTTGGATTCTACAGATAAATACCTAATTTCCTGCTTTTTTAAAATCCCAAATATTCTTTATTAAATGCCATAAAATCACGTTATTTAGTAGTCAAGTTTCATAGTACGACATGGCAAACAAAATCAGAAAAATTGCTCAAAACTACAAAAAAGCAAATGTGATTTTTTTTCTTAGTACGGCAGTATTAGCATTTTCTAAATTCTTAACCATGAAGTTTCGTAATTTAAATTTAAAACTTGAATTGTAAATTTTAAAATTTCGTCACAAAAACTTATATTTGGAAAATTAACCTAAAATTTAATTAAACAATTTTTAAATTTCAATGAATTGTTAATTGAATTAAATCATTCACATTGGAACATTTATGAACTTCAAAAAACCTAAAATTAACAAATTTTAATAAATCAAATTTAAAATAAAATTAAAATTTTAAAAAATTCAAAATTTTGTAAAAATTTTAAATTTTCTTAGAATTTCAAATTAAGAACGATTTGTATAAATTTTACCATTTTCATTAAAAAACTGATCGTGCGCTTAAAAATGTGCTATATTTTGACAAGTTAATAATCTCCCATTGATCATTGATTCAGACTTCTTACTGTTCTGTGATCAAAATTTATTTGAATGCTTTAAAATAAGCGTCACAATTTTGATACTGTTTTCGCCAAGTTTTTTACAAGATTTCGCTAACATTTCGAGAAAAAAAAATAAAAAGAAAAAATTAAGAAATATTGGAATGTTTAGGAACTTCTAAAATTAACAGCTAATTAGAATTAAATTTTTTAAAAATTGGAAGCTGGTTTAAAAAATTCAAATTTCGGTAAACTAAGTTAAGTTACTACATATCTCTAAATTTCGAACTACAAAAATGTCAAAAAAAAGTTTTGAAATGTTTAAAAATTTTTATAAATTTTATATTTTAAGTCTCTTAAGAATTGCAAATACCATGCTTCATTTTTGACATTTCAAAAGAAATATTTTTAGAAGAAAACGAAAAAATGTTTGGAAAATTTGAAATTTAAATTCACAATTATGTACAAAACTTGACTTTAAAGCTTTAAATTTTAATTTAAAATTTATAAAATTTAAAATTCGGTGACATAAACTTAAAATTTCAGAATATCTTTATAGTTTGCTTCTCAAATTTCGCTGGTCGATGTAGGCAATCGAACAGATCGAAATGTATTGAAATGTAAATTCTAAATATTTTAAGGGATGATGAACATTTTATTGATTTTTCAAAATATTTCGAATTGTAAATAGTTTTAAATATCGATCGACCACAAAAATTGATCAACGAATAATACATTTTGAAAATTTTAAAATTTGAATTATTTTCGAATTTTAAGTTTTTTGAAAGATTTTAAATTTTTCAAAATTCTAAATTGTACTGAAAATATATGGAGGTCACTTGAAAAATAATATTAATAATCAAAATTTGGGGAGAATTTTTCAAAACTTTATCTACTTTAGTGCACATGTACTTATGTATGTATATTAAAATTTTGTGTTTTAGAAGCCTCAATTACTTGTATGTCCAATTGCTTAGAAAATTTTAGAAATTACTTCCAAAAGACGAGCCGGTGTACTTATTAGCATTATCTAAAAAAAATGCTAAAACAAACATTTGGAAATCGTTCTGTAAAATTTTCTAAATTCCATACGTTGGTTTAAACTTCTTACTTTTTACTTAACCAATAACCAATTTAGATTTGGTAAAATTTTTAAATTTCGTTAATTTTTCTGAATACATATCTGTTTATTTTGAAAATCTTCTGAATTTGACATTTCAACAGATTTAAAATTTTAAATTTAATTTCAAATTCAGATTTGTAAAATTTAAAATTTGGTGGCAAAAATTTAAATTTTATATAGATTACAGACATGTATTTATGAACTTCAAAATTAGTAGGTACCTAAAGTTTATTTTCTTGGAATTCCAAGTTCAGAATTCCACTATCTATGTATAAGCGAAAAAAAATTTCGAATTAAAAATACAATTTTCTAAATTATCTAATTTTAAATTACTAAATTTAGAAAATTTAATTTTAATTTTAATAAATTTTTCAAAATTACAAAATAAATTCAGGAAATTCCCTCTTCTTGCTTCACCCGATATTGATCAGTGAACTAATATTTGTGTAAATGTTACCATTTTCATTAAAAACTGATCGTGCGCTTAAATGTGGCTACAGTTTGACAAGTTAATAATCTCCCATTGATCATGCATGATTCAGATATGTGATAATTGTATACTAATTTCTGAATTTAGCACATTTGAAACGTTTTTTTTTTTGAAGTCATTAATTTCCCTCGTGTTTAAAATTAAAAGTTTTCGGAATTCTTTTGACGTAATTTTATTTTAATCAATTTCCCAGTTGGTGTATCACACGGTGCTAAATGAACATGAGAGGTAAGTTGTTTTACCACATTGAAATTTTTCTCGTGAAATTTGAAATTATATACAAAAACGCAGCAATAACGTGAAATGAAATTCAACAGAAGAACTTGGGGAAAATATGGCACATTACAAAATTAGGTAAGAAAAACGCGAGAAAATTCTTATTAATTTCACCACATGATATTTTTCTGGTTAGCCAAATCACACATTTAGCGCAATTTTTCCTTCGAAACGTTATGCTTGTTTGTTTTTTTTTTGCTTCTAACGTATGTATATACATAAGTAATAATGTAAATTTATTTTATAAAGATTTTCATCTTGATATGTGAAGATGAATAAGAAGCCGAGAGAGTTCATTCTATTCTAAGAATATTGTATACACAATTTTTCGAATCTTTTTTATTTTCGGTCTTATTGTGAAAAATTTCATTTTCCTCTGATTTTTTCCGCGCTCGTGCTATCTCCATCTAGCGCTATATAAGATTTTATTAATTTTTGTCTGTCATATTTGTTATTTTTCAACATAAATTATTTTGTTTAGACATAAAAAAAAAAAATATGTAAATCTCATGTTCATATGTACATATACTAGTATATAAATTTATGTGGAAAAGCAATTTTCGCGCTGAATTAAAAAATAAAGATTATTTTTTTTTTTTTGAAATATTTGATTAGAGATAAAAATTATTCTCAAAGTGTTAAGTGAATTGTGTTCGTTTCTAGAATTTAAATTTTAGATATGGCCACGACGGCAAAATATTCCAAGGTTATTTTTATATGTTTTGCACCATCCTTACAAACATGAATCAGTCGCCTCAATGAAATCGCAAAAAGTTTAACCTAGAAACATTACGCGGTTAGTGATTTCTATAAATGTACTTGATATTGTACACTTTGAAATACATTTTTTGCGATCGCGTTCAATTGAAGTTTAATTAGATTGGTGGGTTGTATACATTAATTGATACACAGTTTTTTTTTATATTCTAACGTCTTGGTCATTTAATTCAATTAAACTTCAATTAGTTTGCACTAAAATCAATTTTTCGATTATTATTCCGATTTATATATTGGAGACGATAACATTTAGCGAAAATACTGCATTAACGATCAACTAATTTTTTTCATGATCACAAGACCATGGAACAATGATATAAAATATTCGATCGTACTTGATAGAATATTGGTTTGTTTTCTAGATCAAGCTCTACAAAATTAAACGATCGAATGATCGTAGTTACTTACCATGACCAGTTAATATCATTACAAATTGTCATAACGATCGTTCTTAATTATAAGCATATCCGCTAGTGTTATAACATTTAAATCGTGGTGAGAAAATTATTAAAAAAAAATATTGCACGGAATTATTTACTGGGTACAAAGAATAACCGCTGATGAAATTTTTACATTTCCAAAAATTCCCATTTCTGGTCTAAAAATTAATTAACTTGAAATTACCGACCACAACTAATTAAAACTTTCCAATACGTGTTTACAGTGCAATAAAGCCAAAATAAGACATAAATTGGAAGCTTAACGCTTAACAAATTTGATGATTTCCAACAAAAATCATGAACTTTAGGAATGTGCATCTTGAGCGGGCAAATTGCCCAAACATGCTAAATTTGAAACCTTCAAGCCGTTATATAACCATGTTCATAAGGCAAAAGGCCTAAGTATTTAGGTGTAAAAGACTCGTGTTTGGAGTAAATTCAGCCTTGGAGTAGATAACCTTCTTTCTTTCTCGGTTTGATTACCTTTACTTTAACCCAAAGAAACGATCTACGTCAAAGTGCGGAACCTATGTCGAAGCCTTCGATAAGGTTTGAGAGGTTGTGGTTCGACCTTGAATGAAAAAAAAAAGAACACTACACTGGGCAGGTGTCTTCAACAAGTTGCGTATTTCAAACTTTTCGACTATCAAGATTAATTACATCATCAACAAAAATGAGAAGAAATATCAATTTCGTGCCGATTTCCAGAAGTTGAACAAGGTATTTGAGAAGTCCAAAAAAACAAAAATTAGCAAAATCCCCGGAGCCGTTTTGAAAAAAACGCAATTTCAAAATTTTTTTGGTGCCGGTACGGAAATTTACGACTTTTTTGCAGCTTGTTTGTTCTCTCTTATAGAAAGAAGAATCGAGAATAGAAAGTTTTAATATTTTCAACAAAGATCAACTTTTCCAGACCAAATCAGTAATATTGGAACGAAATCTATCGAATTAAGTAATGCAACTTTATTTGAAAAATTACGAAAATCAAGATTATTGAATGAAATACATGGAAACATCAAAATGAAAAGGCAAAATTTATTTAGGCTGCCCAAATCATAATATAGTCCTTACACGAAAAAATGTCTTCTCTTGACTGTCATTGTTTATTCAAGGCTGTGCAACAAAAGTCAGAAACACCTTGAGCCTTAAAGATGGCGAGAATTATATTCTTGTATAGCTCTTAGAAGTTTGGAGCTATAATCTGGATGTGTATAGTGGACTTTATAATTCATCCAGGTATTTTTGAAGTCATGGTGAACTGACTCCGTAGCTCCATTTTTCGGCAAAAATGAGGAACGTGGAAAAAGACAGCATGAACTTTTGGCGTTATTGGTATTGCTAGGTCCAAATAACTTCTTTGAAATTCTGAAATATACACCTCAAATTTTTCGTCAAGACTACTTGAGAAACATGAATTGACGACACTTGAAAAATCATTAAAACATCTGACATATTTTAAACAATGAACACTACATTTTGCCCGAAGCAGCGAAACCAGGAGATCCATGGACAAATTCTCTGCTTACATTGCACGATTTTGCCCATTTCTCAGTATCGTCTTTGCATTCCCTCAGCATGTGCCCATACAACGTGTTTACTACCCCGAGCATTAGATGCAGTTCAGGTGGAGGTATTATATCGATGATTTCTGTCTGTGGATTCCCTGTAAAAATAGGTTGAGATACGTGATTGTAAAAATTCTTGGCATTAATTTTTTTACTGCCAACATTCTTGAAGGCGTCTAAATTTTCACGGCAACTACCAACGGTTCTATAACATCCACATACTTACTCAAGATATCTTTTGATGCAGTACACCACGTACACGGGTAATGAGAAGAATGAGCCATGACCCCAGTTATTACATTGGCCATTTTTAGGTCTGTGGCAATGGTCATGACTTTTAAGTCATTCAAATGTAGAGAGGACCACAGAGTGCAAACATTCACATAATTTTCTTGTGTATCAGAAATGATACCAAGGATGAATTACTTTTTCACACCCGTGTCCTTAAATTTATTGGCGTGTACTCCATCATGATAATACTGTCTGGCCCCTTTGAAATGTGGATTATTATCGGCTCCTTCGAATCTTGATTGAATGGATAAGCAAATCTTCATAAACCCTCCACCACCGTCAAGCCCAATTTTCAAATCTACTTCTTGCAAACCTCTTTTTTCTCGAATATATGTAACTAAACCTTGTACATTATTACAACAAACAAAGCATCCAGATCTATTTATTACACAAGACTTCTTGGTATTCAATACGTCACAAACACGACTTACTGCCAACTCGCAAAGCAGCAGTTAGAGAATATGCCTTTCTTGTAGACAACCCCAATTCTGTACTTATTTTCAATATGTCGATAGCTGCGACTGTTTCTTTTCTTGAGCTTTTATCCACATTGTTTGAATTCACTGAAACTGGTAGTTTTTTGCCTCTCCTTTGAGATAACCGCAACTGTCCTTCATTGTTTGAGTGTTCTGGCACGTGTAGAATATCTTTTAGCATTGATGAAGCTAATTTTTCCTTTTCTTTGGTGAAGTGAATTTTTTTTTTTTTTATCCAGTGGTCCTCTGCATTTCTTACACTTTTTCTTGATCACTTTTCTTTTCGCTGAATTTCCTAGACACAGATTGTCTGGTGCACGTCTCGCAATTTCACACAACTTGCAGTCACAAAGTATCTTATTTTTAGATCGTGTTACACATGGGAGTTCCAGAAAACCAGAATAGTCCGGTAGAGCTAATGTGGTTTCTTCAGAATTTTGTTTATTGAATTTGTATATTATGATTTTGCAACTGCTACAGACAGCAGATGGGTAACGAATATCATCAAGATTAATATTTACAGCATTTTTTACCTCAATTTTCAATGGGCCCACAATATCACACATCTTATCTTTCTTTCTTAAACACAACAAACAAATCACGTTTTCTTCATGAGTTCGCGCATGGTCCTTTGTCTTTCGTGACATTTTGTTTCACTCTTATGTAGGTAATAGGTCCGTCTATTACTAATAACTGTTATTTACTGGCCGGTTTGTCAACGACTGTTTTGACTAATATTGCGACAACTAAGTCTGTCTTTCTGCTGATTTTTGAAGCAAACATTTGAAAACAACAAACATATTTACGTGAAAAGAAACAAAACAATATCTGTACACAGACAGATATGGTGATGTATTTATTTTTCAAGCATTTCAGCATATCTCTTGGCTACACCTACAGAATTATGAAAAAAAAATCGTCGTGAATTTTCGTATCGTCGCAGAAAAAAAATTGAAATTGCGTTTTTTTCAAAACGGCTCCGGGGATTTTGCTAATTTTTGTTTTTTTGGACTTCTCAAACATGGAACTTTCGATCCATGAAGAAAATAGAGACGTGGTTTTCCG
This sequence comes from Tipula vernalis, assembly GCA_958295665.1. Taxonomy (NCBI): domain Eukaryota; kingdom Metazoa; phylum Arthropoda; class Insecta; order Diptera; family Tipulidae; genus Tipula; species Tipula vernalis. The sequence goes on along the minus strand of OY282559.1, from coordinate 12,975,878 downwards.
AGCCATTTAAAAGTGGTTCAGGTACACCGTGGGTACCGAACGCCATACATTGAGAAACAGATAGACAAGTTAAAGGTCCCAAAAATTTTGTAAACTACATAAGGAACCTAGACCTTAAGGACTCGAATTTTCAAATTTACTTATCCACAATTTGATGAAAACTTACTTAGCAAGTCGTGATGAAACAGCAATGATAAACTCTTTCCTGCAACCATGACGGCAATAAAAATATTTTGATGAGATGAAAATATTTCACCGAACTCTGTTTAAAATGTTGCCAAAAAATATAAATTATATAAGTAAAGCTGTTTAGTTGTTTAACCATTGTGATCCAGCTGCACCATATATGTAAACCAATTTATCATTAACTTTCACTACATTCCAGTAACTTTATCAACTTACTAATTGACGAACAGAAAGCCTTATCAATCAACGCTAGGATTAGTCACCGATTAAATATAACTTACCACAACTAAGTATATAAAATTCTGTTTATCATTGGCGTCAATTTCAAGTGAGTTTGTATTGAAAATTTTATACAAAGGAATTATGAACAGTTGCTAGAAATTACAATATTTTATCGAAGCACCAATCTTAATTTTTTGAAAGCTGGACAGCATAAAATTGTTCCCCAATGAATGAATGAATCTAAAAATATAAAATTTCCAAATTTCCCATCGGCTGTCACGATATCAAATTGGTTAAAATAAAGTTCTTCTCTAATCATTATTTTCGAAAGAAATTTTATATTTGGGTCAATATTATAATAGTATTTAATGGGCAGCTGAGCTTTTAATTCTGCAATATCCTAAAGTCATAAATCAAAGTATTTCGATAAAATTCTTATCAATTAAGTACTGACGAACACAATGCCTTATCAATATACGTTATTGAATTAGTCACCCAATAAATATAACTTTCGTTTAAGTACCTACCTATAACTGGAATAGTACAACAAACTGGTCGGCGTCGTCTAAAGTTTATTTCTTTGTTGTTATTGTCGTCCCGAGAATTCTTTAAAGCGGAAATAGAATAAGAGCAGGACGGAAATAGTTGGAATGCATATAAGTATGTACGCAAACATTAAGTTATATTGAAATAGGGGCTCCCCATTGAATTTATGTAAATCATAATCGATTTCTGTCAACTGTGAATAAGTAAATAATGTATGTAACCCACGAAGGTCGTTTAACTATACGGTCGTGCGCGCATATTTTAAAAATTTTAAATCAATGTCAAGTGTTTTTGTAGTTATTGTTGTTGTTGTGTTGCTGTAATCATATGATAAATAATCATCATAAATCACAACATCGTATGCCTCTAGTTCGAAAGTTTTATATAGAAATAAATCAAGAGAGAGTTTTTTTTTTGTAACAAGAAACTTTCAACCTAACAAAATATAATTTCTTGGCATTGATCTCAATTTTGATGTATGCGGATTATTTAATGTTATGTGTGTGAGAATAACATAATCGCGTAATATTTCGCGGAATTTAAAATTTCTCAAGATCTATAAACATACAAAAAAAAAAATCGAAATCTACAATGTTATGACGTCGTCGTCGCCGAAGGTAGATAAGTAATAAATTATTTGTGTGTATGGCATTGCTGTACTATAAACATAGAGCGCGAAATTAACTTGTGTATAACATTGATTAATATACAGTGGATTAATAACCTGAATTACAAAGGTCACCCTCGTGTATTGCTTATTAAATAGTAATCAATCACGTTTCTCTATCGAACATACTTACAAAAGAAAAAACTGCCTGTTATAGTAATTTATTGATAAACTCGATTTAAATTGCATTTAATTATCTCGCTAAACTACTTAACGTACAGTTTCGGCTCAAAATCAACTTGCAACAAACTAAATAACTACATACGTAAGTATTGCAATTCAGCTGGAAACAAAAACAAAATCGCGATTACAAAATCGAAACTTGTTTTTATTTTTGCAATTTGTTAACTGAATTAATATGAGGGGAGACCTTATAATGTGTGTTTGATTGTTGTATGCGATCACAAAAATGGAATTTTTTCGAGTTTTTTGTTTGCATGTGTGCGAAGAATCTGGTTATTTTGGATGTATGCGATTTTTGTACGATAACTGCGAGAAGGTCGTATTATGACATATTATCATATGGTTTAGTGACTTATTAAGTATACATGTAGCACTCGTTGAACATAGGCTCAATTTGACTTTTTTCCTGGCCGATTTTAATTTCGAATTTTTAAAATCTAATGCGATATGGAACGAAGAAATCAAGAAATCATTATCAAAAATCCGTGAGATTTTAAAATAAAAAATATTTGAAGTTTCAAAACGTATAAAATTATAAAATTCTGAATTGTACATGGAAAGCAAGTTAAACTTTTTAAATTTCCGATTCACCATTAACAAAAGTAAGTACAGCAAAACACATCATATATAAATTTTGATCTGTTCCGAATCACTATGCGTCAAGAAATGCAGCTATTATGCTCTCGCTCAGTTTTTATTATTTGACTTAATACACTGCATGAAAATAAGAGTGAAGAAGAATAAAATAAAATAATAAAAACTGAGCGAGAGCGTAATAGCGAATCAGCGCTAAACCGGGCAGCGTTAAGCGGGGTTTCCCTTCAATTTTTTTTATTCATTTTACCATAAATTTGACGTGTATGCAATGAAATTGTAAATAAGTAGGGAAAACACCAAAAATGATAAAAAGATAGTTTTACGAAAAACGTATCTCTCGAGCGTTAAGCGGGGTTTTCCTATACTTCTGAAAAAACTTTGAAAATTCGGTAAATAACGATGAATTTTAAAAATGACTTGTACGAGTACGAACTTAAAGTAATACGGACCTAGAAAAAAAAATTTAATTCTTACCAAAATTCAAAATTTTTCACATCCAAACTATTCAAAAATATGATCTTTATAAATTTCTAAAATTTTCAAATCCGATTTTTACATACAAACTTAATTAGAAAATTGACTCAACCTACTTCTCACTAAACGCCGGCAACTACTATAAACACATGTTTATTTATAAACATTAACGATCGACCACAAGTTTAAAACATCCAAATAATATCTGAATTTCGAAAATTTTCAATATTGAAACTGAATCACAAAATCACGCAATTCTATTTAAAAAAAAAAAAAAATTTATGATCGATCTGATTATGAAACAATATTCAAATTTCTTAATTACTATTCTAGAATCATACTCATGATTTTACGATCGCACAAAATTTTTGAGAATTCAGATCATCATTAAAATATTTACATTAAGTATGTTAAATCTAGCTGTTGAAAATGTAAATTTGTGTAGTAAAATTCACGATCGTTTCTACTATTTTGTGTAAAGTAATGATTATGATCTCGATCGCGAATTTCAAGTTCCAATATCGCGTATTCCCATTGTTTTATAATAACTTCATGATCATATTCTCCGGTATGAAAATTAATGTTCGCATTATATCCGAATAAATCTCGTGATTTTATACGATCGTAAACAAAAAAAAACGTTTTATCGAATTCACTCTGAAACTGTTGTATGCGTTAAAATCAATTAAAATTCTAATGTGTTATCGCGTTTTTCAAGGTAATTTTTTTCATCGATCATTTATGACAGGTCTAATTAAAAGTAAAAACCATATCGTGCTAAATTAAAGCAAACAACAACGGTATAATTTATTTATACACGATGAATACCAAAACGTGTCAATTAAGTATATAAATCATAAAACAATGTAAAATGTTTACAAACCTTTGACTATGCTCCTGAAAAGATCCCCCGTCCAGCAGACGAATTTTCGCAAATAATACTCCATTTACAAATGGCACTTCTAGTAACTCTTCTAAATTTAAATCAACTGTGAATTTATATTTTTTCTTTTTCATTATAAAGGCCATTACTTGGACATTTGGCCCTAGAATAGTCATTCAATAACACAAAAAATTATTAAATTATTTAAAAAAAAAAAAAAACGTAATCACTTGGTTTTGAAACACCTTTAGACACCTTAAAATTATATATTTTTTTTTTATATAGAAAAAGCTCACATATATAAAAGCACTTTTGCTTTATGAACACTATTTAATTATTATTTCTTTCTACATAAAATCACTCACTTTCCTAATAATTTTCCGCGAAACAAAAACAACAATTAAAAATCGGGAAATAACTAACTAAATTCACTTTGGCGTTATATAGAACGACGAATAATAAAAAAATAATAAATTTGTGATTCAATCAAAAATGTACAATTTCGCGATTAATTTTTCGCGTTTGAAATAAAACTAAAATAAAAATACAAAAAAAAAAAACTTTTAACACAACACAAAAAACAAAACCGACACGAACTTATTGTGTATAAAATCTAATCGGTTTCTTCCAAGACATAATATTCATACATATACATTTGTACACACAAAACGTAAATAATCGTAACGTAAACTAAACAAAATTGAATGTAATTGTGACCGCCACTGTGATTGTATAGAAATCGCGTAATACCACTAAAATACATGCGAATGGATGGATGAGTTTGATGAAATGACGACGGCGGCGACGACGATGGCTCAAAAACCACCAAAGCAGAACGCACATTCGCTCGCACATCAATCAAATTTTAATTACGAATTTTGTAGAAGCCTTCAATTTTTTAAATATATTTCGCCACAGAATACACACAAAAATGACATCACGCTTCACTTCAAATTAACCCCGAAAAAAAAAAAAAAAACAAAAAAAAATTCCTGAGAGTTTATTTCAATTAAATACAATTCGCCACATATTTATTGTATTTTTGCGATATATTTTTTACCATACCAGGGGAGTTATATATTTTTTTATTATTTATCTAAGACGAGATAAGATAAGCATATAAAATATAATAAAATAATTTAATCGGTCGCACAAAAACAAAAAAAAAAAAAAAGTCAGACTTGTGACAGGCTGCATGCATATGATCGCGGAATTGGATAACATCCAAAAAGAATTGCGTAACGCGATTTATGTTATACACCACCAAAACCGCTTAATAACGACGTACATAATAATGATGTCAGATATATGTATAAACGTAACATCTGATTATTGCTTGACCCCGATACAACGCGCATTTTACCTATACCGATGTATATCGATTCATCTGTCGCATCGAGAAGTCACAAGATTTTTGTTGCTGTTGTTATTATTAAAAAAAAAAAAAGAATCTCCTAATGTTATTTATAAATTAACCTCGAATTTATAATTAAGAATTTTATTGTTTCTTTTTTCTGAAGATTTAAAGTGAAAATAACTCTAAATAATTTATGATGCCGTGTATAAATTGCGAGGTGATTAATTACCTATCGAAAATAGTAATATTTAAGTAGCTAGTTTTTGTTATTTTTTTGCCGCAGTGGTGGTAGTGTGGAAAGTTCAAGCCAAATACTAATCATTTGTTTAAGAAGAGCGATCATTCCTTCATTATCGACAGACTAACTCTAGCACAAAATATCGACCTAGAATTGACAATTGAAAAACTGCAAAATGCGATACCTATCGAAAATAAAACAAACCCTAGTTGCCATAACATTCTCCATATAAAACATAATGAGTGAAACTATCGGAATTAAATTAAACCCTACTACATATCTGCATTGCACAAACATAGAAAATCGGAGAGTTATTAGTTCACCAGTTTAAAAAATGGAGGTGTGGCCAACACCCGACTTTCTTTTACGAACATAGAATTTTGAGAATTTTTTTTTTTTTAATTTTTGCAAAATAAATTTTCTGGACCAAGGGAGTGGCCACTTCCGGTTGACCGATTTGGAGTAAAATTCACTCCCAATTTATCAAAAAAGCTTAAATCTGAAGTTTCAGTTCGATTGGTTACACCATCTGGGCTGTAGAGAAGACACAGACTGACAGACAGACACCATTTCGAAACTCACTTTTTCGGACTCAGGTGACCTCAAAACAGATAAATCTCTAAAAATCTCAAGTTCTAAAATTTTCATGATTACTATACTTTATTTTACTAGAGTAAAAGAAAGTAAAATTAGGATTATTTCGAATTGACCTTGGGATGACCTATAAAACTGGCTCAAGGTCATCGTGAAAATGTTTATGGCCACCACTAGCTTTTAATGCGGAATTGTATAGCTGATGTCAACATTTTTTCAAAAACAAATTTGTTTTCTAATTTCGACGTAAACTTTCCAATTTATGAGGTTGAGAATTTATCACAAATGAGTATGATTAAAAATTTAAAAATAAATCAAAATCCCAGGTTAAAATTACATTTTTTTTTTTTTTTCAAAGAGAATGTCTATTAGGTAATTTTTAAAAATAGAATCCTCAAGCTCATAACTGAAACGGTTTGAACTACAGTTATACAATTCCGTAATAAAAATAGTGATTATTAATATCCTGACAATGACCTTGAAGTGCTTTTTAAAGGTTAGTCCTAGTGTGACTTAAAATAGCACTAAGTATTTGCCCCCTCTCGTGGTTCCTACTCGAACCAGTTGCTAAATTTTAATTCTGTTTTTTAGAAACTAGTTAACAGCATTTTTGTCGTTTTAGAGTTATGAATGAAAATAACTCGACAATTCTCTAAAGTTTGAAAAATAAGTTTTAGTTTTACATTTTCCTCAATTTCTCCGGAAAATATAAAAATGAACTATTAAAAGCTACTGCGTTTTCTGAACAATTTACATTTTACAGTTAACTAGTTTCTTAAAATACCACATAATTTAACAATAGTTTTTCAGGCAGAGACATTTGCTATTGACGTATGTGTGCTTCAATGTCTCAAAATGAAATATAAGAAGACAGAGATCTCGGACAGCCAGGCAGCTCTGCTAGCCTTAGGAGCTTCAGTGTTCAACTCGAAATTGATCTGGAGCTGCTACTATAATTTATTAGAACTGGGGCCACTCCACCATTAGAGGAAATAATGCAGCAGACCGAAGTGCAAAAATGGGAGCAAGCCGAGATTTCCTGGGTCCCAGTCCTAGTATTACTTTTTCCACTTGGCAGATGGTATAAGGGACTGGGAGCAGAACTATAGGAAATTACTCTGGGAGTCCTCCATTGGGATGAGACAGGCCAAGAAATTATTCAGTTATAATATGGGGGGTAAGGGGGCGCCGGTTTAGATGGTCTTAATATACTAGCCCAAATGCCAACCTCACCTGCACGTGGTACTTCCTGCTAGTTAACTAACGAGGCTCTGGCGACCGAGATACGGCGGAATAACCGACTACCGAGAACATAGCTTGGTAGGTAGGTTGGTAGTTGATACATAACCAGTTTTAAAGCAATGAATACAACGCAAAAAGGAAACAATAACCCAGGTGGTAAACCAACTACCCAGTTGGCTAATCCACCCTCTTACGAGGCTGGCTCAATGGATTCTGGGGTGAGCCAATCATTGCTAAACCCATTCGAAAGAAGTTCAATGTTGTTAAGATCACCAAACAATCATACTAACTCTGCAAATCAGCAGAAAGACGAAAACGCTGAACTCTGTCGAAAACTCAGTGAAGTAGATGTACTTTTAACCCAACTAAGAAGCGAAATTGAAAAACTAAAAAAAAAAAATGAAGAATTAAAGAAGCCCAAACCAATGGAGATTTCTGAAAACCCGCTAACTTGTTATAATGAAATAAGTACTCACACCAGTTATAACAATGAGTTCCATACTGATGAAGAGGATCTCATGAGAGAAACAGATTGGGTACTGAAAAGGAAGAAAAGACCTACCAAAAAACGAAAAACAGAATTCTCGCCTGAAGTTGGAGATCATTCGCAAGCTAATGTATTAGTAACTGGTGATACTAATACCAAACGAGCTCACCAGCAACAGCAACAAAATCGGCAACAAAAGGTTGTACCGAAAGAAAAGGGTCCTCCGCCAATTAATGTAATCGGCATAACAGAATTTGCTAGTATACAATCTATAATGAAATCAGTGACAGCTAAGGAATATAGAGTAGTGTCACTAAACAATAACGTGTGGAAAATTAATACACCAGATTCCGATACATATAGAGCTCTAGCAACAAAGCTCAATGCGGAAGGTAAAGAATGGTTCACATACGAAGATAAAAACGAACGCGCAATTAAGGTTATGGCCAGAGGCCTTCATCCAACGTGTAAGAAGGAGGACATAATTGAGGACCTAAAGGCAAGAGATCTGCAAATAGAAGATGCGGTAAACAGCCTAAAACGAGAGAGAGGTGAGAGCAATCAAGTCAAAAAAAGGGTCATGCTTACGTTTAACAAAAAGGAGAAAGTTGAAAACATCTTCAACATCAAAGCAATTCTCAATATGAGGGTTAAAATAGAACCGCTAAAGAAAAACACGAGGCTAATACCTCAATGCAAAAAATGCCAAGGTTTCAATCACACGCAAAAATATTGCAGACGGGAGCCAAGATGCGTAAAATGTGCTGGAAAACACAACGCGAAAGAGTGTACAGAAAGTAGAAACACCCCTGCAAAATGTATAAACTGTAAAGGGCATCATCCTGCAAATTATAGAGGCTGTGAAGTAGCCAAAGAACTTCAAAGACTAAGAAACAAAATGAATCAGAAAACCCTAGGGTTACCAGAGAAGAGAAACCAACTAAAACCCAAGCGGAGCCAAAACCACCAGGTATTGGTACAGAGCGAAAAAGTTATTCACAAATTGTACAGCAATCATCTAATGCTATGAATGATAACAAATCCAAAGCAATGCAAAGCAAGAACGTGGTCTAGAAGCTTTATATAAGCGTCTAGATATGCATCAAACCTTGAACGAGGCAACAGCCCTCATATACTAAAATGAGCAGAACATTAAGAATTGTCACCTGGAACGCGAAAGTACTAGCGCAACATGTTCCAGAGCTAGAAATTTTTCTAAATTTAGAAAAAATAGATATATGCTTATATCGGAGAGCAATTTGACAAAAACACCATTTATTAAAATACGTAATTATGAATGTTACCATGCTGTTCACCCAGGAGGAAAACCCAGAGGAGGATCAACAGTAATAGTGAAAAAGAATCCTAAACACTATGAAGAACCTAGTATAGAAGAAGAAAGTATGCAAGTTAAAACCATAAAAGTTGAAACTAACAATAATAATGAATACAGTATTTCCTCTATCTACTGCCCTCCACGCTGTAATCTAAACAAAGAAGATTATAATAGACTCTTTAGTTCACTAGGATCCAATTTTATTATTGGTGCTGACTTTATTGCAAAAAACACCTATTGGGGATCAAGACTTACAACCCATAAAGGAAAAGACCTATTCGAAGCCGGACGAATAAATAACTGCGAGTTCCACTCGAGGTAAACCAACATATTGGCCTGCTGATATAAATAAAATACCAGATCTCATTGATTTCTATGTAACGAAAGGGATCTTCGAGGATTACATGTGCATCGAAAACAGCGAAGGGATATATTTCGATCATACACCTGTTATCATAACACTCAGCACAATGATAATTAATAAGGATAACCTGCCTAAATTAACAAATAATAGAACTAACTGGGACCTATTCCAAGAACTAATTGAAATACAAATAAATCTACGAGTGCCGATTAAAACACCGGTACAGTTGGAAAACAAACTAGAGGTATTTAACAGTACTATTCAACAAGCAGCATGGAAAAGTTCTCCTGCTAGTCATACCGAATCATGTAGGAATACAAATTATCCTATTGAGGTCAGGGAGTTAGTTAGAGAGAAACGGAAGGCAAAAAAGACCTGGCAAAGGACACGCGCCCCGGAAAACAAAAAAAATCCTCAATTTTCTATGCAATAGACTAAAACAACTTATAAAAGAAATTAAGAATGAAACTATTAACAAGTACTTAAATGGTCTCACCGAACATAAAGATACTGATTACTCTCTTTGGAAAGCAACAAAGGGATTAAAAAGAACCAAAATGCATGTGCCGCCTATTCAAAATGGGGAAGAAACCTGGGCCAAAAGCGACAAGCAAAAAGCTATTTTATTTGCGGCTCACTTGGAAGACACCTTTCAACCGTTACCTAGGCAAACAGCAGATGAAAACATAATAACAGTTAGCAAAATTGATGAATATAATATTCGATGTGTAACATTACAGGAATTAAAAAATGAGATCAAGCATAATTTGAACGCAAAAAAAGCTCCAGGATATGATTTAATTACTGGACAAGTCGTAAAAGCCATTCCCGAGAAGGGACTATGAAAATTGGTTCAAATTATCAATGCTGTCTTCAGACTAAAATATGTCCCACGGCAATGGAAGGTTGCTGAAGTAATTATGATCCCCAAACCAGGCAAACCAGCGAACGATAAAAAGTCGTACAGACCGATTTCACTACTTCCTGTAATTTGAAAAGTATTTGAAAAATTACTGCTCAAGAGACTCAAGCCAATAATAGAAGAGAGAAATTTGATTCCACCACACCAATTTGGTTTTAGAGAAAATCACTCTACGATAGAACAAGTTCACAGAATAACGGATATAATAGAAGACTCACTTGAGAATAAGAAGATATGCTCCAGCATCTTCTTAGATGTAGCACAAGCTTTCGACAAAGTTTGGCACCAAGGACTTGAATTTAAATTGCATCGAGATCTACCTCAGCAATTCTATCAAATTCTTAAATCTTATAACCGAGAGTACTCTGAACTAAAGAGAATATCAGCAGGCCTACCACAGGGTAGCTTACTGGGCCCTATATTGTACATCCTGTACACCAGAGATATGCCAAATATAGAAGGTGCCACCATAGCAACATTTGCAGACGATACAGCTATTCTGGCGACTGGAAAGTATATATCAGGAGCAACGACCAAACTTCAAAAAGCAACCGACACAGTGAATAGTTGGACAAAGAAATGGCGCATTAGCCTAAACGAAGCAAAGTCGGTTCACGTAAACTTCACAAATCAGAAAGTTAACTGGATTCCAGTGGAATTTAATTCAAGGCCGGTTCCAAATGCAAATACAGCCAAATACCTCGGCATGACTCTCGATTGCAAGCTTAGATGGTAAGAGCATGTTAAAAAGAAAAAAGAAGAATTGAACATCAGATATAGGAAAATGTATTGGCTAATAGGTAGAAACTCTGAGCTTACAATACATAACAAATTGCTATTATATCAGCAAATACATAAACCAGTATGGACCTACGGTATTCAACTTTGGGGTTGTACCAAGAAGACAAATGTACAAATGATTCAATGTTTTCAAAACAAAGTACTGCGTGGTATTGTAAACGCACCATGGTACATTAGAAATGATAACCTCCTTAGGGACTTAAACATGGAATATGTAAGTGAAGAAATACAAAATCATGCGAAGAAACACATTCAGCGAATATCTCGGCACCAAAATGCAGACATACGAAGTTTGTTGGATACCACCAATGCAGTAAGAAGACTTCAAAGGCAGAAACCTTTGGAACTGGGCAGTTGTATTTAATTAGGATAGAGCAAAATAATTACTATGTAAATTCAAACGGGAGTAACCATTGACACCCCGTCAAATATGAATCTTCATTTAAGAAAGATAAATTACTAAATGATTTGTAAATCAGTTGTAATATTAAATAAAGGAGAAAAAAAAAAAAAAAAAGTTATAATATTATACTTCTGGGAGAGGCACCGAGAATGGACCGCCACAATCCCTAAGATCCCTTACCTGGTTTTTAATAGGGCACGTCTCTTTTAACGGCCATCTACATTATTATTATTATTATTATTATTAATAATGGGGCGATCAGCCACTTCGCACTGCGACCTAAAAGATCTATTGTGCTGGCCCCTGCTTAATTATCCGTCCAGTCAATATTCAAGTTCTTAATGAACCTGACAATACTGCCTCCCGGTACGTGATACATACTATCTGGGCATATTGCTCTCCCTCCTAGATGTTTACTACAGCATGTAGTTCCGCTAGAAAGACGGTAGCATTGGAGCTCAAGGACCTCGAGAGGGTTGTGCCACTCCCGTATATTCCTACTCCTGCCCCGTATTCCGTTTGATTTTACTCTTACGAGTTGCTGGGAATTGCAAATCACCTGTAGGTCACCCAGCTTTACTACAGGAAGGCTAAAAATAAAACTGGAGGGTGCCTGGTATCCAGAGTCCGCATATTTTGGGCTGATTAACCTATCAGCCATTCATCTTTCGGCATATGCTGTTCCACCTTAGATTAGGGTTTTTTGTCAAGGTTTTCTCCTTTAGCGCCGTACTTTGGCCTGTGCCAAATGGCCTAAAATGTGCCAAGTGGCCTTAGTTACCAGTGGTTGCCACGAGGAGGCAGTACGTACACTTGCGAATTGTGCACAGGTTACCCCTTACACAATTGTACCCATCACGCAGCTGCCTAATGACAAGACCAGAACAGCTCACGTGATGCGCCCCTACTGGAAGGTTACGGAGCTGGTAGATTAATCTACTCAACTTTGATCCCCCCTCCAATAGACGCCAAACCACCGGCCATCTACATAAAATGGGAAGGTCTTTTACGGACTAGTGCAGATACTGTGACTGCGGTAAGGAGACATCGGAACACCTACTCTTCATATGCGATGCTATCTGGATATGCAGACCCACTGGATATGCATCAGGTAGCGGCGTTTATCAAGGATATAGACCTACATTTCATGTAGGAATCTCTAGGGATCCACAATAGGCCTCAATGGTTGCAGTGCTCTGGACAACGAACAACCACCCTTTTGCAAAAAAAAAAAAAAAAAAAAAACAATAGTTATCTCTAGATAACACAGAACGGTTTTACTTTATTAATGGGCCAAACTTGAGGTTCGCTAAGTAAATTTTATTTTTTAAGAAGAAAATACTGTCCGTGTCTCTTCCTGGTTGACAGTCAGGTCTCAAGGGTTTAACTTGTTTAATAACATATTAAAAATTTACAAATTTGCGAGTTATTGCAACATCGCAGGTTTCGAAAGTTCGTCGATTATAAAGTGGATACGATTCTTAACAACTCAATTAACTAAGGACATCATTCACTGAAAGACTTGATGATTATGTGTAAACTAGTTTGTAGCCGCAGAAAAGGTGCCTTCCAATAAAAACTGACTTAATCGTGAGGAGCTCATAACTAAATTATTTTATGATGACAAGGTCATTTAAAGGTCAACTTGTTTTTTTTTTAACAAAAACCTGCATCGTTTTGGTACATATTTTCTACAATCTAATAAATGGCTAACGTTTTACAATAGTTAATACATATAGACAGCAATATTTCATATTTACCTTGAAACACACTAAACTTTAATACCCAAAAAAATAGTGCCATCCGAAATGACAGAAATCGAAACCAAATACTTAGTGGCGCCACAACAATGTAAACAAACGAACCAGTTTGAAACGGTGATCGCTTGGTTATTGAAGGAACAACATAAGTTTTTATCCAATGTGTTGTCTGTCATCATTTATTCAAAGCATCCACAAAACGACGAAAGAACCACATAGTTTTGTACGGTTACCAAATTCTCAGAAAGAGAATTTCCTCAGCATTAAAGATCTGTACGTGGCATCTGTCAATACTAAATTGGGATTTAGAGATGCCCAAAATTCTAATATTAAAAAACATTGAAGATGAGGCAGCGGATTTAGTTAAACATGTGCCAGTATCAGAGGCAAATTAAGAACAGATATGGGCTAAGCTACGCGAGAGAAATGTTAAACGAACATACTTGTTAAATTCATTGATTAAATCATTTATGGATTTACCAACATGGTTTCGTAAAAAAAACTGAGAAATCTGTGCATTGATTTCGACGACGTACATAGAGGGATTATTATTATTTTTATTATTGGAGGGCCATGCGGGCGATCAGCCACCTTGCACTGCGACCTAAAAGGTCTATTGTGCTGGACCCTGCTTAATTATCCGTCCAGTCAATATTCAGGTTCTTAATGAACCTAACAATACTGCCTCCCGGTACGTGTTACGTACTATCTGGGCTTATTGCTATCTCTCCTAGATGTTTACTACAAAATGTAGTTCCGTTAGAAATATGGTAGCATTGGAACCCAAGGACTTCGAAAGGGCTTTTCCACTCCCGTATATTCCTACTCCTGCTCCGTATTCCGTTTGATTTTACTCTTACGAGTTGATGGGAATTGCAAATCGCCTGTAGGTCACCCAGCTTTACTACAGGAAGGCTAAATACAATTGTAGGGTTCCTGGTATCCAGAGTCCGCATATTTGGACTGATTAACCTATCAGCCATTCATCCATCGGCATATGCTGTTCCACCTTAGATTAGGGTTTTTTGTCAAGGTTTTCTCCTTTAGCGCCGTACTTTAGCCTGTGCCAAATGGCCTTAGTTACCAGTGGTTGCCCCGAGGAAGCAGCACTTACACTTGCGAATTGTGAGCAGGTTACCCCTTATACAATTGTACTCATCACGCAGCTGCCTAATGACATGACCAGAACAGCTCACGTGATGCGCACCCTACTGGAAGGTTAGGGAGCTGGTAGATTAATCTACTCAACTTTGTTCCCCCCTCCAATAGACGCCAAACCACCTACATAGAGGGATACAAGCTTTAGGTCGTGAAGCTACATGAAGACATCCATCGCAAAGGTACATGCTAAACAAAAAATAGATGCAGGAACTAAGGAAGCTTGGGCCGATAAAACAGTCAATCAAGAGTATCCTACTTTCGACGAATTGCTCAAGTTCATATATAAGTGATGCATTGGAGTCCTGTGAATCTGGGAAAAATATAACATCAAAACCAAGTAGAGCCAGGTCGCACCAGATCAAATTAACAAAGTCGTATCGAATTTATACGAAGATAAATAATGATGATTTCAGATGAACAGTGTCTAGAGGAAATATTAAGAAAATTTTGGGCGCAGGAAGGAGTAAATAACGATCACTCATCGACCCCAGAAGAACACGCAGAAGAACATTTTTAAATCAACCTGCATCATAAACAAAGATGGGCGGTATATCGTACAACTACCGATGGAAAAGGGTTATCCACTGCTTAGCCAGTCGTATTGCAACGACGATGACGAAAAACCACCTGCAAAAATGAAATAAAAATTGTCAGAGCTACTAGCTCAATTAGGAATTTCGGTTGAGGTAATGGCGATCAAACATGGAAACTCTGAACAATACGAACGATTTGATACAGCTTGTCGAGGATGGAAACGTATCCCAAATGTTTGGTCTCTCTATGGGGGTCAAACCAGTAATGGTTTGATGATCAACATTTTAGAGATGCTATTCGATTCATGCACAAAACGATATTTGTTACCACTTGCGTCTAAAATTTTCGATCCTTTGGGATTATTTGCTTTCGTTTACTGTTAAAATCAAAATATTTATGCAGTTTGTAGCTATGTAATGTGACTTGGGATGAGCTTTGGATGATTTTCTACGTAACATGAGCGTACCTCGGTTTAGAGGCAGTGTTTCGAATAAGATTCAATTCCATGGTTTCAGTGACTCGAATGAAATCGCATATTCCACCGCATTATGTTAGAGGGGAAAGGGAATGTCTTGTGGTAAGAGAACACCTCTATGTAAATACATGTCAGCCTAAGAATGTCATGGTTATCAAATCATCCGAGAAAGTGAAAACCATTTATCGTTAATCTGGTGGCTGCGATTCATAAACTACTTGTTGAGTGTATTTCGATCAGTTGTGTATTTCGTTCAGTTGTCAAACTGAGTAGGACAATGAAATGAAAAATAAATGGTAGTTTAGTGTGTGTACTGGCTAACAAACGAAAAGACGTGTTTTATTTTTCACTTGAGTAGGGTTTGGTCTAAGTTTATCCTAACTTTTATCTGGAATCATCCGAGTAATTTCAACAGGTTATGGGCCCAGACCATAGCTAAATTGTTAAACAAAAATTGCTGAACACAATAGTGGTGTTATTTTGAAAAAGGAGGTTAAAACATTTTTTTGGAAAATTACATGCATTGTGGTGATAGAAAATTTATGAAATGAAAGTGAAAAAATAAGTAATAAAGACATAAATATATTGAAATATAATTCATCATCGGTGATCAGAATCGATTGATAACGTGAATACAAAAAGTGCGAATTGGATCAGACAATTTATGAGAAGGATATCTTTGGATGAAAAAAAGATAGAATCTTGTGCATGCACGTATGTATTAACGGGACAAATTGTGGAAAAATATTGAACACAATGGAAACAGACAAAATTAAAATTGAAAAATTGCAGGAGGCCAAGCAATTTTTGACATGGAAATTTCAAGTGAAACTTGGTTTGATTGCTTCGGAAATTTCTGATGTTGTGGATGGGACAAGTAAAAGGCCAAGTGATGCAGGCGATTCATTGAGTGCATGGTTGAAAAAGGATGCACGTGCACAGCGAATGATCGGAAAAATCGTGGCGAGTAACATTGTTACACACATCAGAAATTGTACGAGTGCGAAGGCAATGTGGGACAAATTAAATTCAGTGTTCGAGCAAAAGAATGAAACAAGCATGTTAATGCTTAATCAGAAATTTATCTCAATTACAAAGGATGCAACAGAAAATATGGTGACATTCATAGCAAAGGTGGAAGACATGGTGCAAAAATTGAACGATTTGGGTCAAAATATTTCTGATGAAATGATAATTGCGCGTATTATCATGGCATTACCGGATGAATACAATTCTTTTAGCAGCGCTTGGGAATCGACAATCAAAGCGGATCGAACATTAGACACATTGCGTACACGGTTAGTCATGGAAGAAAATCGCAGGATAGCAAAAGGTGTGACAGAATCGAGTGAGGCTTTGTTTGCAAAACAAAAAATAAAGCACGGAACTCAAAAGCACAAACAAGGCAAAAGTCAAGAAAAGAATAAGCAGGTAACTGACAAAGCGAAAACATTGAAATGTATTAAGTGCCACAAAATTGGACATTTTCATCGGTTTTGTCCCGAGAAAGTAAATAAAAGTTTTTTCTCTTCAGCAAATACTTCAGACAAAGAAGGCGAAGCTTTTGTGTGTACGTCAGAGGGCATACGATCAGATAGTTGGCTTTTGGATACAGGTGCGAGTGATCACATGTGTCACAACAGGGCTTGGTTCAGAACTTTTCGGGAACTGAAGCCAGAACGAATAATCAAAATTGCAGACGGTGGAAAACTCGAAGCACCGGGATGTGGCATGATTGAAATCTTGTCATTCGACGGAAAACGATGGCACAAGAAACAGTTATCAAATGTTTTGTACGTTCCGAAATTGCACAGCAATTTGTTTTCTGGTACGCACGCAATGGATAAAGGATTCACATTAGAATCGAACAAAGATAGATGTGAATTAAAGAGAAATGGAGATGTCGTGGCAGTGGGAGTTCGTGATGTAAATCTATTTAGAATGCAGTTCAAGGCATTGGCAACAGAGGGCACGGCAAACGTGGCGATAAAGCAGAATGGATTAAGAAGCTGGCATGAAAGATTGGGACATCAGAACGTGAACTATCTGCGAAAGTTTCTAAAGAAAAACGACATTGAATACATCGACGAACAATTTCTCTGTGAAGGATGTCTGATGGGGAAGCAGCATCATGACAGCTTCAAAAGCAGTCAGACGAAATCGAACAAATGTGGCGGACGTGTGTGGACCTTTTCAAATAGAATCGCTCGGTGGCTCCAGGTATTTTCTTTTACTTAAGGACGATTACTCACATTTCCGATTTATTTATTGTATGAAAAATAAGTCACAAGTTTTTGAGAAAATAAAAAACTTTGTGAAGTCTGCGGAGAAGCAACATGGTCACAGTGTAAAGATCATCAGAACTGACAACGGCACCGAATTTGTAAATTCTGATGTAAAGAGTTTTTTTGAAGCAAATGGTATCAAGCATCAGCGGACGGTACCATACACGCCGGAGCAAAACGGATCAGCTGAAAGAGAGAATCGAACGGTGGTTGAGGCTGCACGGTCGATGATACATGCGAAGCAGATGGAAAAAAAATTCTGGGCGGAGGCGGTTAACACGGCGGTTTTTGTATTAAACAGAACGGGCACGAGCAGTATTACTGGAAAAACACCATTTGAATTATGGTACAGCAAGCCAACCGTTTTTAATCATTTGAAGGTTTTTGGTTCGGAAGTGTATGCACACATTCCGAAGCAACAAAGACAAAAACTTGATCCAAAGGCAACAAAATGCATTTTTGTTGGATATGATGAAAACATTAAGGGCTATCACATTTGGAATCCTGAGTCAAAGAAAATTGAATTGGCTAGAGATGTGAAGTTTGTAGAGGCAGACACTGTTGAATTTCCGATTAAAAACACGAGGGGAAAGTAGATAGTGGAAAAGGACACGAAATCAACACAGACAAATGCGATGAAGATGACGTCGAAGAAGTCAGCAATTTCGAGGATGCAGTGGATGAAGGCAACGCATCATCGTCAAAGATCAAGGGTGGATGGTGTTCGCTAAATCAGGGGAACATCGTCGATGAACGCTTGCGTGATCGGGGAAAAACGAAGAAACGAAATTGTGACTGCTGCGTGGAGAAAAATTGTCAATGGCAAGTGAACCATTAACTTACCATGAAGCAATTGGATCGAAAGAAAAAGACAACTGGATTGCGGCGATGAACGAAGAGCACGACTCGTTAATCAAAAATGAAACATGGATATTGACGCGGCCACAAAAAAATCAAAAGGTCATTGACAACAAGTGGGTATATAAGATCAAGTACGACACTGATGGCAACATTGAGCGTTACAAGGCCAGGCTGGTTGCTAGAGGGTTCACTCAAGAATATGGAATTGACTACCAAGAGACGTTCAATGCAGTGGTAAGATACACTTCAATTCGTGCTATATTATCACTTGCAGCGGCGGATAAGATGAAACTTTGTCAATTCGAAAGAAGAAAGTATACATGAATCAGCCAGTTGGATACGATGATGGAAGTGGAAGGGTGTGCCAGCTTGTGAAGAGTTTGTACGGCTTGAAACAGACATCGAGATGCTGGAATAAATGTTTCACGGGATTCATTGAAAAATTTGGTTTCAGCGCATCAAAGGCTGATCCATGCCTGTTCATACGAAAGCAGAACGACAGGAAAATTTTCTTCGCAATCTATGTAGACGACGGATTGATTGTGGCGAATGATGAAGACGGTATCATTCCGGTGATTGCACATCTAAAAGCAAGATTCGATATAATAACGCTTGACTTGAATACATTCCTTGGAATGGAGATAAGAAAAATGGTAAATGGTGACATTTATCTAAGTCAAGCGGCATAGACACAAAAAATCTTGGTTAAATTTGGCATGGAAGAATGCAAAAGCGTATCGACTCCGGTCGATATAAATCAAACAGCAAGTAAGTTCGAAAACTCTGAATTAAATAAGATTTTCAATACAGGGAGGCTATTGGAAGCTTAATGTATCTATGCGTTGCAACAAGACCTGACATACAATATGCAGCGGGAGTTGCAAGCCGTAACCTTGAAAAACCGACGAATGCACACGTAAATGCAGTGAAAAGAATTTTCAAGTATATAAAGGGAACAGCTGATTATGGAATCTACTTTGAAGGAGGTGGACAGTGTGATTTGGTTGGTTACAGTGACGCAGATTATGCGGGAGACACTGCAACAAGACGATCAACTTTTGGAGTTATCTTTTTGTTGAATGGTGTGCCGATCAGCTGGGAATCAACAATACAAAAGTCTGTTGCGTTATCAACAACGGAATCAGAGTACATGGCGGCAGCAACGGCTGTGAAAGAACTGATCTGGCTTTACGGGTTAATTACTGATCTGGTGGGCATGAGAGATAAGCCAGTGCTTAACATGGGCAACCAGAGCGCAATACGGTTGGTGAAAAATCCAGAATTTTACCTTAGAAATTGCTTCCTGTATGTTGTGACATTACGCACATTTACAACGACACACAGCATTACCTTAAACAAGATGATAAATTAATAAGGAAGAAATGATTAAACAGGATCGGGAGTTCAGCCTTCGAGAATTGTATTTTTGATATTGAGTTTAAGTTATTTACCAAAAGGAACGTTTGATAATTTCTGAACAATTTGCTGAATGTAGCCAAATAAAATATCGAACCCATAATG
Organism: Tipula vernalis; assembly: GCA_958295665.1. Classification (NCBI taxonomy): domain Eukaryota; kingdom Metazoa; phylum Arthropoda; class Insecta; order Diptera; family Tipulidae; genus Tipula; species Tipula vernalis. Next base: position 12,955,779 of record OY282559.1, on the reverse strand, counting down.
AGCGGTGTCTTTAGGAATATTTAGGCTTCAAACAGTTGAAATCGTCGTTCGCACTTTGGCTTAAATAATTGTCGATAGAATAAATGAGCAGCCTTCTGTGGTGCTTTCAATCAGCCGGTTGGATTAAGGAATAATCAAGTGAAAGCCATATGGGTTCCACGGTAGGGAAATTTTTTCGAAGTCCATGAATGTTGCAGAACTGGAGCGAAAAACAGCCCCCTCCTCCCCATTTTTAAATTTTGCGAAACACGGACATGTCAGTGCGAAAAAGTTTGAGAAACACTGGAATGGAGGTTCACGATGGATTCAGCGAGAAGTAAATTTGCCAGCCTTGATCACGAATTTATGAATTTTCATCATCTTTATTACACCTTGATTACGTTTAACAAATTTTCCTAGCTGAATCCAAGTAATTATGTTCGTGTGTAATTTTCTTGAATATTTAAGTCAATTCAAGTAAATAATATCTGGGTGTCAGCAACGAATGGTGTTGGCAACTGCAAATTGTAAAACTAATCTTAACCCCTCAACTTTGTGAAAATTCAAACAAGCCATTCAAAGAAACCATGGTAATTTGTGCAAAAGCTCTAAACCTCACATTACCAGTAGGATGGTAAAGAATTGAGGATACACATTGGGATAGTACATTAAAAAAATGGATCCACTATTCATTTTCACTTTGTAAATGAAATGGGAAACAAAGATAAAAGCAACCAAGTTCAATGTCCCCTTTAATCCTTGTTACATCATCATCCATCAATACCAATAATTAGATTTCTACGACCACCAATTTTTTCAGATTTTGAATAGTCGCAATAAATCCCGACTTGAAGACGTCAGCCATCCGGGATGACGATGAGCAACACATTAGACAAATAATCCTACTCCCCTAAAAAATAATTAAAATATTAAGGAAAAATTTAAGAAAAAAACGAACAAACTTTAAATAAAACTCTCAGATTTCAGATTTAATGTTACGATAAAATTTCTAATTAAATTTTATCAGACAACATCGAAAACACACAAAAATTGATTATTCCAGAATTCTAGTGCAACTTTCCACCACTAGTTAACACAATGACAGATTTGCACTCAAATAAACGCCGATAAAGCAGTCATAATTGTCAAAATATGAAATTACATTAAAAACACGCAAATTTTATTCAATAATTAAGCAATTACCATAGTTGTTTAGTTAAATACGAATTAATCGCGATACATTTAATTAATTAATGCACAAAAAATTAATTTAAAACTACTAAAAAACACAACAACAAAAAAATGTATAATTGATTGTCGATAAGGCAGTCACAATATTTTATGTGAGACACAAAACAAATGGCCTTGAAATGTTTTCATCTCGAAATTTTAAATTTTTTTTTGATTAAATCACATAACTATTATGGAAATCGATGATTTAGTGTATTTACCTTTGTTAGCATTATAAATAAAATCACAGAAACCAAAAAAATTTCATTTTCATCTTGTGAAAACACAACAGAGCCACCATCGAATCACACACACACACAATACACAATAAACTCGATGCACTAGCACTCAATAAATACACTAAATACGCGTAATGTTTTTTGCTTTATTATCACAAATAGTTTATTATAAAACTTGCAATTTATATAATTTTATGATTACTATACTATACACAGACAAAAACTTAAAAAAAAACTCAATAATTTCACGTTCACACCACAACCGCCATCTTTGATTATTGACTGTACACAGTTGACAGCAGCGAAAAAAACAAGTTGCAATGTGTGTGTCTTCTGTCGATTTTTTTGTTTTTTTTTTTTTGAGTTTAATGATTTTAGTGCTGCCTGATGTATGGTATAGAATTATGTGGTTGGTGGATTCTAATATTCACATAATTTGATTTCTAATCTGCGTTGGAAAATTCTGGATTATGGCCAATTGTGATGGAACTTGGCTATTCCTTAACCGATTTTAGAAAAATTTGACATGCGCATTGGAGGTGGGATTCTACAATGATTATTAGATGAAGTTCTGAAATATGGCCAACTAGGATAGAACTTGGCTATTCCTTTACCGATTTGAGTGAAATTTGACATGTGCGTTGAAAATGCGTTTCTAAAATGATTTTTGGATCAAGTTCTGGAATATGGCCAAATGTGATGGAACTTGGCTATTCCTTTACCGATTTTAGTGAAATTTAACATCTGCGTTGGAAATGGGATTCTGAAATGACTTTTGGATAAAGTTTTGGAATATAGCCAAATGTGATGGAACTTGGCTGTTCCTTTACCGATTTTAGAGGAATTTAACATGCGCGTTGGAAACGGGATTCTACAATGATTATTAGATGATGTTCTGGAATATGGCCAATGGGGATGGAACTTGGATATTCCTTAACCGATTTTAGTGAAATTTGACTATTGGTTGAAAATGGGATTCTAAAATGATTTTTGGATCAAGTTCTGGAATATGGCTAATTGTGATGGAACTTGGCTATTCCTTAACCGATTTTAGAAACATTTGACATGCGCGTTGGAGATGGGATTCTACAATGATTATTAGATAAAGTTCTGAAATATGGCCTACTAGGATGGAACTTGGCTATTCCCTAACCGATTTTAGTGAAATTTGACATGTGCGTTGAAAATGGGATTCTAAAATGATTTTTGGATCAAGTTCTGGAATATGGCCAAATGTAATAGAACTTGGCTATTCCTTTACCGATTTTAGTGAAATTTAACATCTGCGTTGGAAATGGGATTCTAAAATGACTTTTGGATAAAGTTCGGGAATATTGCCAATTGTGATGGAACTTGGCTATTCCTTAACCGACTTAAGTTAAATTTGACATGCGTGATGAAAACGGGATTTTACAATGATTTTTAGATGCAATTCTGGAATATGGCCAACTAGGATGGAACTTGGCTATTCCTTTATCGATTTTAGAGGAATTTAACATGCGCATTGGAAATGGGATTCTACAATAATTATTAGATGAAGTTCTGGAATATGGCCAATGTGGATGGAACTTGGATATTCCTTAATTGACTTTAGTTAAATATGAAATGCGCGTTGGAGGTGGGATTCTACAATGATTTTTAGATGAAATTCTGGAATATGGCCAACTAGGATGGAACTTGGCTATTCCTTTACCGATTTTAGTGAAATTTGACATGTGCGTTGAAAATGGGATTCTAAAATGATTTTTGGATCAAGTTCTGGAATATGGCCAAATGTGATGGAACTTGGCTGTTCCTTTACCGATTTTAGTGAAATTTGACATGTGCGTTGAAAATAGGATTCTAAAATGACTTTTGGATCAAGTTCTGGAATATGGCCAATTGTGATGGAACTTGGCTATTCCTTTACCGATTTTAGAAAAATTTGACATGCGCATTGGAGGTGGGATTCTACAATGAGTATTAGATGAAGTGCTGAAATATGGCCAACTAGGATAGAACTTGGCTATTCCTTTACCGATTTTATCGAAATTTGGCATGTGCGTTGAAAATGGGATTCTAAAATAATTTTTGGATAAAGTTCTGGAATATGGCCAATTGTGATGGAACTTGGCTATTCCTTAACCGACTTAAGTTAAATTTGACATGCGTGATGAAAACGGGATTTTACAATGATTTTTAGATACAATTCTGGAATATGGCCAACTAGGATGGAACTTGGCTATTCCTTTACCGATTTTAGAGGAATTTAACATGCGCGTTGGAAATGGGATTCTACAATAATTATTAGATGAAGTTCTGGAATATGGCCAATGTGGATGGAACTTGGATATTCCTTAATTGACTTTAGTTAAATATGAAATGCGCGTTGGAGGTGGGATTCTACAATGATTATTAGATGAAATTCTGGAATATGGCCAACTAGGATGGACCTTGGCTACTCTTTAACCGATTGGAGTGAAATTTGACATGTGCGTTGAAAATGGGATTCTAAAATGATTTTTGGATCAACTTCTGGAATATAGCCAAATGTGATGGAACTTGGCTATTCCTTTACCGATTTTAGTGAAATTTACCATCTGCGTTGGAAAAGGGATTCTAAAATGACTTTTGGATAAAATTCTGGAATATGGCCAATTGTGATGGAACTTGGCTGTTCCTTAACCGAAATTAGAAAAATTTGAGATGCGCGTTGGAGGTGGGATTCTAAAATGATTTTTGGATCAAGTTCTGAAATATGGCCAATTGTGATGGAACTTGGCTATTCCTTTACCGATTTTAGTGAAATTTGACATGTGCGTTGAAAATGGAATTCTAAAATGACTTTTGGATCTAATTCTGGAATATGGCCAATTGTGATGGAACTTGGCTATTCCTTAACCGATTTTAGAAAAATTTGACATGCGCATTGGAGGTGGGATTCTACAATGATTATTAGATGAAGTTCTGAAATATGGCCAACTAGGATAGAATTTGGCTATTTCTTTACCGATTTTATCGAAATTTGGCATGTGCGTTGAAAATGGGATTCTAAAATAATTTTTGGATAAAGTTCTGGAATATGGCCAATTGTGATGGAACTTGGCTATTCCTTAACCGATTTTAGAGGAATTTAACATGCGCGTTGGAAATTGGATTCTACAATGATTATTAGATGAAGTTCTGAAATATGGCCAACTAGGATGGATCTTGATTATTCCTTAACCGATTTTAGTGAAATTTGACATGTGCGTTGAAAATTGGATTCTAAAATGATTTTTGGATAAAGTTCTGGAATATGGCCAATTGTGATGGAACTTGGCTATTCCTTAACCGATTTTAGAAAAATTTGACATGCACGTTGGAGGCGGGATTCTACCATGATTATTAGATGAACTATTGGAATATGGCCAATGGGGATGGAACTTGGATATTCCTTAACCGATTCTAGAAATATTTGACATACGCGTTGGAGGTGGGATTCTACAATGATTATTAGATGAAGTTCTGAAATATGGCCAACTAGGATGTAACTTGGCTATTCCCTAACCGATTTTAGTGAAATTTGACAGTTGAGTTGAAAATGGGATTCTAAAATGATTTTTGGATCAAGTTCTGAAATATGGCCAATTGTGATGGAAGTTGGCTGTTCCTTTATCGATTTTAGTGAAATTCGACATCAGCGTTGGAAATGGGATTCTTAAATGACCTTTGGATAAAGTTCTGGAATATGGCCAATTGTGATGGAACTTGACTATTCCTTAACCGATTTTCGAAAAATTTGACATGGCTGTTGGAGATGGGATTCTACAATGATTATTAGATGAAGTTCTGAAATATGGCCAACTAGAATAGAACTTGGCTATTCCTTTACCGATTTTAGTGAAATTTGGCAAGTGCGTTAAAGCTGGGATTCTAAAATGGTTTTTGGGTAAAAGTCTGGAATATGGCTAACTAGGATTGAACTTCGCTATTCTTAAACCGATTTTAGTGAAATTTAACATGTGCGTTGAGAATGGGATTCTAAAATGACTTTTGGATACATTTCTGGAATATGGCCAGTTGTAATGGAACTTGGCTCTTTCTTAATAGGTTTTAGAAAAATTGTACATGCGTGATGAAAACGGGATTCTACAATGATTTTTAGGTGAAGTTCTGTAATATGGTTTATATGGCCAATTAGGATGAATTTTCCTAATTCCGGGATTTTTTTTTCTTATTTTCCTTTGATTGCGACTAAATTTCCCGGCAGATGTATAATAAATATATTATTATGAGTAATCTAAACAGGTTACAGCAGATATATAATAATTATTATTATTTTAGGTTACTCATATTGATATATTGAGGTTACTCATACCTAAAAAGCTATTGTCCTTGGCAGTTTCCACAACGTTATCTGAAACTATTTTAGAATCCCACTTCCAAAGCATATATTGGATTGCATCACAATCGGTTAAGGAATAGCCAAGTAACCATGCAGCTGTCGAGGTTTATCTGCTGTGAGGCAGATCGAAAATCGGTGGAGAAATATTCTGTAATTTCCATTCTATTTAGCCATATTTCAGAACTTTATCTAAAACCTATTTTAGAATCCCACTTTCAACGCAAATATTGAATTGCATCACAATCGGTTTAGGAACAACTAAGTTCCACCTAAATTTTTCATATTTCAGAAACTCATGCTGGAGCATTATTTTTAATGATATGGAATATGGCCAACTAGGATGGAAATTGGCTATTCCTTAACTGATTTTTGTGAAATTTGACACGCGCGATGTATGTGGGATTCTAAATTGATTTTTAGGTGAAGTTCTGGGATATGGCCAATTATAGTGGAACTTGGCTATTTCTTAACCGATTATGATGCAATTCGACATGTGCGTTGGTAATGGGATTCTAAAATGATTTTTAGGTGAAGTTCTGGAATATGGCCAATTATGGTGGAACTTGGCTATTTCTTAACCGATTTGAGAGAAATTTGACATGTGCGTTGGAAATGGGATTCTAAAATGATTTATGGATGAAGTTCTGAAATATGTCTAACTAGGATGGAACTTGGCTTTTCTTTAACCGATTTAAGTGAAATTTGACATGTGCGTTGGAAATAGATTTCTACAATGGTTTTTAGATGAATATGGCCAACTAGGATGGAACTTGGCTATTTCTTGAAGAGTGAGTAAAGTTCTGGAATATGGCCAACTAGGATGGAACTTGGCTATGCCTTTACCGATTTTAGTGAAATTTGACATGTGCAATCAAAATGGGATTCTAAAATGATTTTTAGATGAGTTTCTGAAATATGAAAAATTTAGATGGAACTTAGTTGTTCCTAAACCGATTGTGATGCAATTCAATATTTGCGTTGGAAGTGGAATTTTAAAATAGGTTTTAGATAAAGTTCTGAAATATGGCTAAATAAGATGGAAATTACAGATTATTTCTCCACCGAAATTCGATCTGCCTCAGAGCGATATTTTTTTGTTTACAATATCGCTCTTTATAAAGAGCTTTTTAATAGTTTTTATTATCGCTCTTGAACAAAAATTGGTGTCCGATAAAACTAAATTGCATAACTTGAACAGAGAGAGATTGATCACCACGCCAACAGAGCCATTTGAATTTTATAAATCAGTTCACGGCCGACTTGCAACGTATTTCTGGAGCAAATAATGTCGTCGTTGGTGCTCTTTTCCATATAGGCCAGAGAGTCATGGCCGAGGCTATCGACTACAATGCTATTGCAGAAGTACAACTCACAGATCACGAATTGGCAAAATTGACCTAATGCACCACTTTCATTAATCGTTGACGCTTCTGACACATCATTGGGTGTATAGTTTTATACCAGAATTTGGCGGATACCTTACAACATCCAAAAAACAAGGTATAGGAACTATGATCGAGAATTTGTTGTCACACGTCAGAAAACCAGTAACAGCACACCTAGACCGTGTCGTCAGTTAGAATTCATCAGCCAATTCACTACATATATTCGCCACACTGATTTCTTGTCATACATATGTCCGATTGCTGGTAAACATGTGATCGATTACTCAAAAATTGCTGAGGAGCATCGAGGGGTAAAAATTCAGAAATGTATTGTTACGTTTCCTAGATGCAAATTCGTCCATACTTTCCAGAGAAACTACGTGAAGCTGTTCTCACAACATTACATTCGATACCACATTCGGGTGTGCGAGCCATCAAAAAGATGATCACGGACTGTTTTGTTTGGCCTGGCATCGATAAGGATTTTTCCCAAAATAGTCCGTAACTGTACAGTCCATGTCAGAAGGTTAAAGTGAACAAATAAAACGGGGCACTCCTTGCGTCATATCAATTGCCTAACAATATATTTGAACGCACCAATATCGACATAGTTGGTCCATTACCAATTTTTAAAGGATATCGCTACATACATACTTACTTGTTTCGATCGTTGCACAAGACGGCCTAAAGCAATTCCGATCGTAGACATGACGGCAGATACTGTTGCATCAGTATTATTGTCTGGATGGATTTCAAAATTTGGTATATCTAGAATTTTGAGGTTCTAGGTGAAAGTTGGATTTTAAGGGTTGAATTATAGAGGTTGGAGTGTAGATTTATGGTTGGATGTTAGGAGTTGTGCGTATGAGGGCGGTAAGTATGATTGGTAGCTGGAAGTATGCTGTAGGTTGGAATTTGGAGGTTAGAGACTGGAGGTTAGAAAATAAAATTTCGAAATTAAATGTTGGAGGAGATTAGTTTGAAATTTGTGAGTAAGATTGTAGGTTGGATGATGTGTGGAGGTGGTTATTGATACGTAAGATATCGTTTGTGTCCGGTTGAACCACGCTTCCACTTTCCGTACGCACGCATTTGGGGTACGTGCTGAGCTCGATATTATAAACTCGGAGATTTATGTTGCTACTCTCACACCAATAATAAATACGATGGTCTAAATTTACGTTACAATACTTATAATTCACTTTATTAAAATGTTTTAACGGTACGCTCCCCCATATAACTTGCGTAACGACTTTATCCATTGTTTTTCACCGACGCACATTATTGCGGCTTTAAAACTGCGGTGCCATCGTTCTAACATCCCGTTGCAAGCTGGATTGTAAGCGGTGGTTCGCTTGCGTAGGAATCCTAGTGATTTTGAGAGTTCGTCGAATATCGTTGCTTCGAATTGTGCACCTCTATCGGTTTCGATACTAATTGGTACTCCGAATCGGCTGATCCATGTTTTGATCAACGCATCAGCTATGGTTTCAGCTTTAATATTCGGGATTGGAGGGCTTCTGGCCAGCGTGTATATAACGATCATTGTTAAACAATATAAGTTGTCTTCGGACGGTTGTAAAGGTCCAACGATGTCGATGTGAAGTTCATCGAATCGTTTTCTGGTCAGTTCATAAGTTCCAGTCTTACTTTTGACGTGCTTTGTTATTTTGCACTTTTAGCAACGTGCACAGTCTTTGACCCAAGAGCGTATTTCTTGGTTCATAGCTGGCTACACAAATTTTTTTCGGATTTGTCTCGCTGTGGCGCGGATACCGGGGTGAGAGGCGTTGTGGAACGATTTGTAAATTTGTTGTCGAAATGCCTTTGGAATAAATGGGCGTTGTGTACCAGTTGATGTGTTCCATAGAATTTCTTTATTGGTTCCAAAATTTGGGAATTTTTCTAATGTCAATGACTCGTTTGTTTCTACCAGTTTTGCGAGTTCTAGATCTTTAGACTGTTCATCGTCGATTATACTTCCTATGTTCACTTGATCGATCCGGGAAAGTGTATCCGTGACGACGTTGTTGTTTCCCGCAATGTGCCATATATCTGCTGTATACTGTGTATGTGCTGTAACGGGTTTCGGTATTGCATAATTTTCGGGAATAAAAGAAAAGTGGTGTCCACCCTTTTTGTGAATATTGCTGTAGTACCGCTCCTACTGCTGTATTTGATGCGTCGACAAAAATAGCGAATTTGGCGTTTGGAATGGGATGTGCCAGTTGAGTGTGCTGCCTTTGGTAGAAAAATTCGGTAATAATTTACCATTCCTAAAAATCGCAGAATGCCATCAGTCGTAGTTGGTCGATGAAAATTTTGGATTGCTTCTACTCTATGCTTATCCGGCCCCATGCCGTTTGTGGTGATGTGAAATCCGAGAAAAGAAATTTCGTTCTTTGCGAATTCGCACTTGTTAAGGTTAATTACCAATCCCGCGCCACTTAGATGCTGTAAGATCATACGCACATGTTTGAGGTGTTCCTCCGTGTTTCGATGTACGGAAACACGAATGGCAAGTTTCGAAATATTGAGTGTACCAATCGTTGGAACGTTTGAGCCGCGTTACGTAACCCAAATGTCATTCGGGGAAACTCAAACAATCCAAAAGGAGTGATGATTGTCGTGTTTTTTGATGTTTCGGTCATCGATAGGTACCTGGTGGTAGGCTCGGATGAGATCGATTTTTGAGAACACTGTACATGACTCGAGTTGGTGTGTGAAATCGGTCACGAAGGGAATCGAGTAACGGTTGGGTTTTGTTATCTTTCGTGCTATATGTAATGGGTTCGCCTAATTGCTCTTGGAGGGTCGGCATACCCCTTGCGCTAACCACGTTTCGATTTCGTCCTTGGCGATTTTGGTTTTGTCGGCATTTAAACGACGTACCTTTGCGTGACACAGTTGACCAGATGTCTCAATACAATTAGTGACGTTGTGCTTTATTGTGTTTAGATTTGTAGTCGCGTGGGTTACTGTTTTGAATTCGCGTAGTAATCCCAGTATCTCGGGTGTCAATGCGCCGAATTTTATGGTCGTAATGCCGTAAGACTGGATTTGAATTGCTCTCCCTTTAATATCGAGTTTTGTGATAGGGTCGATAAGTAGTTTCTTATTCTTGATATCGACTAATAGACCGAAGTGTGCCAGAAAATCAGCGTCAAGAATGCACGATCGACCTTCGCCACGATGAACCGCCATGTCAGTGGCCTGCGCAGACCTATGTTGAGTGTGATATTTTTACAATCGTACGTATCGATGGCAGTAGAATTTGCTGCTAATAATTTAAACGTGGACGGGTTCGACGTTTCCGAATTTGTTGGTGGTATGGTGGACTACGATTAGACGGCTTTTTGGTGTTTGGCTACCGCCGCTTGCCGCATGTAGCGCGGTGCCAATTAGTTTTTTGAATTTATTGACGATGGGTTAGAATCGTTAAAATAGCATGGTTTTGCACATTTTTTTTGCTCGAACGCAGTATTTGTGATAGTATCAGCAATTCGGGTGTTTGGCTACTCGCTCGCTCGATCGTAAATTACTGCGTTGGCGTGAAGTATTCTTAGAGTTAGGGCTTTGAGAACGGCCGTGATATGTTTAGTCTTTAGACATTTCGAATCGACCGAATAGTTCTTCCACCCGTTGTGATAACTCGAAGATCTGAGCTGCTAAGCTGGTTGGTACTGTTCTGTTGTCGACTTTTGGCGCATTGAGGTTATAAATGCCAGCTGGTTTTTGCACGTCAACTATTTTGTCTGCTGTTTTTGCAGGTTTTTCCAAATTTGCGTCGTCCATACATGATAAAATTTTCTAGGTTACTTGATTTATAAACAAGGCTTCCATCTCTCTCAAAAGTTGGGAAGTGTTTTTTGTCGCCGAGTTGCAGTCCTGATAACTAAGTGATCCAGTTTGATTTTTGCCGATTGCATAGGTGCTCGATTATTATTTTTTTTTAAAGTTTCGTACTTATTGTCCTTTGGCGGTGTAAGAATTTGATAACGTACGCATTTAACTGTTTGTGGGTCGAGGGCTGCGATGAGGTGTCCATACTTAGTAGCATCGACCGAAATACCTCCAATTTCGAACTGTTGTTTCTACTTTGACACTTTGTAAACATTCGTCGTTTCAACTAATTTGGGTTTCACCCCTCCGTCGCTTTCGTCGGCAACGATATTAACAGACGTCACACAAAATGTTTGAAACGCAGTGGAAAATCGACACTGGGTTTGCGGTTAAATTTGTCTTGAGAGAGAGACGATAATCGTCAGGTAAAATTATGAATGGAAATCCGAACAGTTGAAAGCCACCAAATTAAAATAGACAATTGAACTCACTTACCCCTGACGCGTAGACCGTTTCTCCGAATGTTAATTTTAATTTATGGAGCTTGGAGATTAAACGTTGGACCATGTGTATGAACACTTTTTCATTATATGCCGCTTACATTTATGAACATTCAAATATTTAAGTAGCAAATCCATTTCAGAGATATCTTGCAAAACTTTCTAGTCCAACCGAATTATTCTTTCTAAATGGTGATCGACGAAAGATTTTATTACAGTTTGAAAATTGAAGTTTGGAGGATGCGGATGTGAGTAGGAAGGTTGCAGGTTGGAGGATGTAGGTTGTAGGTTGAATATTGTAGAGCTGTGGAGGTTGTTAGTTTAGGTATGGAGCTTTGATGTTGAAATTTGAAAGAGGGTATTGCAAGTTACTGTTGTAGTTTGATGTTGTAGGTGTTATTTTGGCTCTTAAAGGTTGGACTTTGGATATTGATTTGTTTTGTTTATTATAAAATTGTGTAGTTTGAAGAGTGAAGGCTGGATAGTGGCGGTTTCAGGTTAAATGCTGAAATCGGCAGATTTGAACTTGGAGGTTGGAGTTTGGAAGTTGGAGGTTTTAGTTTCAAGCCGGAATTGGAGTTTAAGTGGGACCTCCGATATTGGAACTGTTCTATTAAAAGTGTTTTGTTTGGAGATGTTCATGTTGACGCATAGAACATTTATGTTCTATAATGTGCCGCCGCATAAATTTAAATAATTTTATAGACCATTTCATTATAATCCCCCAAATAATGTCCAGGACAATCGAATTATTAATTCTAATTAAACAATTAGTTTTTAATGCTGAAAATGTTCATATATGGTGAAAATTAGAAAATTGATTATGCTTGATGCGATGTTGGTCCAATGTAAATATATTTTATGACAAAAAAAACTCTGTACATTGTATTCGTATATAGATACAAAATTGGTTTTATACAAATAAATATTTAAATTTTACTGCTGCTGAAATATATCTGGCGTAATCATTGGTACGTGTGTTTTAATAGATTTTTCATTCCTATATTTTCCCTCCATTCTATATATTTGGTGCAGTAATATTTTCATGTTGTAAAATTGAATACAACAGAATATAATGTTATGTTGTGTTTTTGTATTCATTCAATTATGCAATTGCATGTAAATGAAATAATTATTTTATGCGACATATATGACGGTAATATACTCTCTACTCTACAACTCTCATGGAAAATATGGGAAAATTCAATTTTCCATTTGATTTTTTTAATTTTATTTATACATACTGCTACAATTTTTTATGGACTTCCGTCATTGTTGTGTGTGTTATCGCATTCGCGGGATATAACAATAAAAAATGTAAAGAATATTTCAGTAATTTGGTTTTTTTATTTTTGGGGTGGTTGGCTATTCAGCACGCGAAATGATGTTGTCATCCTCCACAATAAACTAAGTATAAAAGCTTTAAATAATTTATAGGAAACTAATAAAATTTAGAAAAATATCCAATTTCTCACGATCAAATCAAATTATTTAGAACATTAAAAAACTTTGTAAAAGCTACAACAATGAAACGAAACTTATAGCACAGATACGGTGGCGTCTGTTCTTCTTTCTCTTACATTCCTCCATATTCATTCTTATATTTACACAAAACTAAGTGTTTAGAAAAATAAGCAAAATACAATAATAAACTAAAGCTATTCTCATCCCTCGAGCTTTTCACTGCTATGTGTATGCAGCGACGGTGGTAATGTAAAATTACTCGAAAAGATATAATATAAATCAATTTTCAATTGATTTTCTTCTTTATACCACTTGAACATTGCCGATTTCCAATATATTATGAGAAAAAAATTCTAATGTGCGACTCTTTCCTCTTGCGCGCATCCCCTCGCGCATTGTTGATATATTCGAGCGACGATGATTACGCTAAATATAATAATAAACGGGTATATAATCGAGGGAATATTATTGCGGCTTTTTGTCGATTTCCTGTTGATGATAGGTAATTTAATGTCAATACACCTTTAAAATATTTTATTGTTGCATTAATACTTATCTAAGTGTTGTTGTCTGTCTGCGCGTTTGACTAATTTGAATTTGTTTGAGGTGATTTAAAAATCATTACCCCAATAAAAACTCATAACTGCCTTAAATTTCGCGCCTATTTAATATGTGCTAACCGCATTAACACATTAAAAAAGATAAAATAAAAACGAATAAAAGTCCATCAAAGTACGTATACACAAATATATATATATAGCATAGGCGAAAGAAGCTTTTATGAGAAAATTTGATCTGAAAACTTTTTCAAGCATAAAATAAAAATCACGTATACACCAAAAATCGAATGCGATTACGATAAAATGAAAATATGTGTTTGATTGTTTATAAAGTTTTTATGAAGCCGAAATTTTTTTCATTCTACCATACTCGACTCATCCTTTCCTTCGTCCAACTTCTAAAGGAAAATTCATATTTTATTACCAACAACAACAACAACAACAAAATACGAGTAAGATAAGTAAAGTTCAATTGTCTAGTTTCGGATTTTTTTTTTAATTTTATTGTGTATGTCTATGTATTTACTTCTGATTTAGGTGTTGATGAATTTGTTGTACACTTGTGGGTATATATTTGTCTCGTTTTTATACTTCCCCATCCGATTTTCCACTTAATTCCCCGTTTGAGTGAAAAATTTCCAAAAAAAGTCATATGATATGCCATATGACAATTTGTTGCTGCGTATATTTAAAGGCGAGCTTTATACAAACACGATCAATATATGGACATGCGGTACGAGAAAAACGCTTAAAGCTGAAAAATGAGAGGTAAATGTGGTGTAATAAATTTTCCCGAATAAATACAAAAAAAAAACACTTTGTGTGAAACAGGTGATAATACAAAATACTCGTATAGGAATAATCTATCTATATATAACGGGTGAGGCAAGATAAATGAGAAAATCTATTTTCGATGAGGTATAACCACACATATACAAATAATTTTCCAATTGAAATGATGTATATCGATATAATATACAGAAGATAATAATTTTCTTCCGGTAGTTTAGCTCTTGTTGCTACTGTTTATTGTTACGCTTGTGGGAAATGATTAATATTTTTCTCGATTTTTCCAATTTATACTGTACGGTTTTGTGTATATGATATATGAGAAATGTATATCGATTTGGTTTATTGAAAGATGAAAATTTTGCTATTAAATTATGAAAAATTACTTTCATGTATTTAGTGTAGTGCCGCACTAGTCCAAAATCTACTCTAAATCTATCGAATATCTATTTTTTGTTTTGTTAAATTAGATGGAAACGCACACACACATTAATACAGAATCTAACAGCTATCCGGAAATTTTCACTAACACAGTTGATTGAATTGATCAATTAAAGATTTGGGGCAAATATGTTACGCATAGCCGGAAACGTTTTGGAAAATTATCGGAAATTCGGTTAATAAAAAACCAAATACCTATTTATAGTCTATACGCTTATAAGTTCGATTTAATCGTAAAAATAACAATAAGTTTAATAGACGAGCGAACAAAAAAAAAAATTAAATAAAACAAAAAGCTCTTTCCATCTTCACTAACTCATTACGTATAACGAATTAATGACCAAAAAAAAAAAACAGAAAAATTCGCTTAAGCACTAAAACGTAATGTAAATTATTCTTGTGCACGTTTATAATTCGATGTGTTACCCGCCCTATTTTCCTCCTGATGCCTACAATTATCATCCAGGGTACCCGAATATACAAATTTATGTTGAACGTTAATTATGCTCGTTGGAAAATTAAAAGTCATTAATTTAATTGGAAATCGAAATAGTTTTAATTGATTTTTTTCGTCGTTCGTCTTGCGTGTTGTGTGTCGTCGGGTTGTCTTAAAGTTTTACAACTTGAGTGAGTTTCGATGGTGTTTATGGAAAATCGATTTAACTACTTTTTTATGTGAGGTTGTGAAAATTTTATATTCGCCAACAATTGAGCTTCCGTCACTTTGTCGTTTCGTTTCAGGATGTATAGTACAATTTTGGTTTGGATCTAGTTTAGGATAGCATTGCAAACAAATATTTACTATGATCAATCGAAAGCTCTTTGAAAAAGTTACAAATAATTAGCTGGAAATTTTTCTAGCAGGGTTTGCTAATCTATGAAGTATTGGTAAAAGCTTTAAAAATTTGTGTTGTTAAGATAGAAGGATAGAGGTTTCGGTGCTTAATTTACGAACTTTAAAGCTTTCGATAATATAAAAATGAAGCTTTATTATTCAAAATTATTAAGTCTTGATGCTTATATGTTTATAAATGAAATGTTTATATTATTATATTACTTAAATCCTCAAACATTCTAAGAATATAATTACTTTCGTATTGTTAAGCTTTTATTGAAAATACAAAATAATTCTTTCCTGAAAGAAGCAAAATCAACATTTTTCATTTCAAAAGCTTAATTTATAAAAGCTTTAACTTTAAAATAGTATGTCTTGTTTGAATTTGATTTGGATCTAGTTTAGGATAGCATTGCAACCAAATATTTACTATGATCAATCGAAAGCTCTTTGAAAAAGTTAAAAATAATTAGCTGGAAAGTTTTCTAGCAGGGTTTGCTAATCTATGAAGTATTGGTAAAAGCTTCAAAAATTTGTGTTGTCAAGAGGTTTCGGTGCTTAATTTATGAACGTTAAAGCTTTCGATAATTTAAAAATGAAGCTTTAATATTAGAAATTATTAAGTCTTGATGCTTATAAATGAAATGTTTATATTCTAGAAAATTTGCATTATATTTTCTTACGTTTTATAAAAGCTTTAAGCAAATATTTGGTTAATCTTCGAAATTTTCTGCAAATACTTAAATCCTCAAACATTCTAAGAATATAATTACTTTCGTATTGTTAAGATTTTATTGAAAATACAAAAAATTCCTTCCTAAAAGAAGCAAAATCAATATTTTTCATTTCAAAAGCTTAATTTATAAAAGCTTTAACTTTAAAATAATATGTCTTGTTGAATTTATCTTGATTATTTCTATGAAGTATTGGTAAAAGCTTCAAAAATTTGTGTTGTCAAGAGGTTTCGGTGCTTAATTTACGAACTTTAAAGCTTTTAATAATTTAAAAATGAAGCTTTAATATTCAAAATGATTAGGTCTTGATGCTTATATGTTTATAACTGAAATGTTTATATTCTAGAAAATTTGCATTATATTTTCTTACGTTTTATAAAAGCTTTAAGCAAATATTTGGTTAATTTTCGAAATTTTCTGCAAATACTTAAATCTTAAACATTCTAAGAATTTAATTACTTTCGTATTGTTAAGCTTTTATTGAAAATACAAAAGAATTCCTTCCTGAAAGAAGCAAAATCAACATTTTTCATTTCAAAAGCTTAATTTATAAAAGCTTTAACTTTAAAATAGTATGTCTTGTTGAATTTATCTTGATTATTTCTATGAAGTATTGGTAAAAGCTTCAAAAATTTGTGTTGTCAAGAGGTTTCGGTGCTTAATTTACGAACTTTAAAGCTTTCAATAATTTAAAAATGAAGCTTTAATATTCAAAATTATCAAGTCTTGATGCTTATATGGTATGTTTATAACTGAAATGTTTATATTCTAGAAAATTTGCAGTATATTTTCTTACGTTTTATAAAAGCTTTAAGCAAATATTTGGTTAATCTTCGAAACTTTCTGTAAATACTTAAATCCTCAAACATTCTAAGAATATAATTATTTTCGTATTGTTAGGCTTTTATTGAAAATACAAAAAAATTCTTTCCTGAAAGAAGCAAAATCAATATTTTTCATTTCAAAAGCTTAATTTATAAAAGCTTGAACTTTTAAATAGTATGTTTTGGTTGAATTTATTTGTTGGACCACTTCAATAACTACGAATACAATTAAACATAGGCAATTTTTATAACAATAATTACTTTAAAGCTTTATAAAATGTAGCTTGCAATTTAAAGTTTGAGTAAAAGCTGAAACTGGATCCTAAATTAAAAAAGAAGCTTAATTGACTCGGAGAGTTCATTATTTACCTATAAAATGAGAAATATTCAAGCTAAAAATTTTAAAACAATAAAAAAAAGTTCATTGAAAGCTCATCAGAGAATCTCAATCACATCTACTTCAATTATATCATTTCGTCTATACCTTTAGATAATATAATTCTGCTAATTGAATTACACAAAATAAAATAAAAAATTTAAAAGCTTTTCGAAAAAGCTCTTATTTGTTTGCTCTTATTTACTCTTTACTATCAAATTTTGTATAAATTGTAATTTAAACAATTTATAAAATCAATGTAACGATTTTTTGTTGTTGTTGTTGTTGTTATTGATAAAATATGGTTGGTTGGTTGCTGTGAACTTTAATTTACAACAACTGCACCTTACAGCAGTAGCGAAAAAAAAAAATAAAACAACAACAATATACAGCTAAAAATGGTTTGTTTTGTTTTTGTTATTGCAAACTCTCGAAAAAGTTTTTCATTTCGTTAAAATTTTCCAGTTCAGTGGATTAAACCGAAAAAGAAAAACGGGCAAAAAAACAAAAAAAAAAAAAAATGAAAACGAATAACACGTTGATTGAAAATGAAATAATTTCGATTGCAATAAAGGATTAGCGTGGACAGTGGCAATCATTGTGTTCGACTCTCGACCATATTGATTTACGATTAAAGAGTATATGTATAAAATAAAAATGAAAAATCGAATTTTTTTTTTATTTTTAGTCAGTTTAAATGATTTAAGCAAATTTTTCCATCTTAACTTTTTTCTTTCTTTTGTATACTTATGTAATGCAATTTCTTTGATTGCATGCTATTTTATTTGATTTTAATAAAAGATAAAAGTTTCTTATTATATTATTTACTTTTGATTAATTAAATTATAGAAAACGAAAAAAAAGTTTTCCGGAAAAATATTTATTTTCTTGCATTTTCATTCAATATACTCGTACTATAATATTACGAGTATATGGAATTTTTATTTTCTCTAAATTTTTTGGTTGTTGTTCGTGTTTTCTCTATGGGATTTTATTTATTTTGGGTTTGTTTTTATTACAAAATTGCCAAATGATGCGCATAAAATCGAGAGGTTGGGTTTAAAAACCTAATTTTGTGCTGAAGTTTATTTATATATAGCAAAATTGGATACCAATTTTTATTTTTATTATTGTTTTGTGTTGGTCAATTGGGAAACGAAAGTGTTCTACCTGTCTACGTTTTATGCGATTAAATCGATAACTTAAATTCTGATATGGCTTAGTTTTGCCGCAGAAGATAAATATCGAATAAAAAAAATATGTATTCGAGCACTTGAATGTTCCAAATGAGCTTTTACATTGAACGGGAAAATTATACTTTTACTTTAAAAATACTTTCCTTTTCTAAGAAATTGTTTTTTTTAAAAGAATTTTAAGCTTTCAGATTGGTCGTGCAATTAGAAAGTTTTAATGATGAGTAAGATGCTTTAAGTAGAGCAAAATTTGTTTGTTAGAGCAATCATTGGTAAAAGACAACAACGTATAGGCAACAAAGAATACAGAACATTTGTTTTTTCATCAGAAATTTAAATTTAATAAAATGTTCTCAAATCCACAAGGAAAACATATATTATCGACTTATAATGCTGAAGGGTGTATTTTGTTCTAACAAACGATTGTTAGTCTCTGTGTTCGACATGTTAAGCGTATAATATAACATATGAAAAGCTCAAGGCGAAAAATAATATTTCGCAAAAATCTCAATCGAAAATTATGCTTTAATGTTAAATGCTTTCAAAAAGTAATAACAAACCTTGAAAATAAGTTGAATTTCTAGAAGCTTAAGAAATTTAACATTAATAAGGAAATAATTAAGATTTAAGTTCAAAAGCTTTAATATTTTAAATAACCGTCGAATTCTCAAGTAAAGAAAACGATACAATTTTGATATATCATAAAAGCTTCCAAATTTCTCAGTTTATTCATAAAGGTTCTCAGATGTCCAGAAATGGGTTGTTTAAATCCTAATTTTCGTTTTATGCTTATTGTGACTACGCGCCTTAACAATATTCATTTGTACAATAAGCTTTTCACAAAAACTTTTAAAATAATAATAATACAACATTAAAAAATAATAATAACACAACCAGCTTTTACTTATACTTAGAAATGTTTTAGTATGTTAAGAAAGCTTTCGGATTTAAATTTCATGCTTAAAATTTTTAAGCTGTTGTAAACCATTGAACGTTATTTGGGCAGCAGATAGTGAAACCCTTCATTTGTAAAATAAGCTTTTAAAAATAACATTTTATTTTGACATTGATAAAAGCTGAGACAATAGAAAAAATCACCATTGGAAACTGCTTTAATATTAAAAGTATTCTAAATGCAAAAAAGGTGGTAATTGTTGAACATTTGTGATAATTGTTAAAAAAATATAAATTATAACTTTTAAATTAAAAGCTCAGTAAATAATAATATTTTCGTATAGGCTATTAAGCTTTAAGAATTGTCGCTAAAGCACTTCCTAACTATAAGCTTTTAACTCAATTTTTAAGATCAGTTCATTAATTAAAGCTTTAAAATTCCTCAATTTTGTTTATAAAATCGCGCAAATGTACACAAAGAATTTGTTTAAAACCCAATTTTTGTTTTGGGCTTATTGGAATCATTGCAATTTAACAATGTTAGCATATACATAAAGCTTTTAGCACGTTGTTACTACAGTTCAGAGACCAACATTTTAAGAATGTTCTAATTAATTCGATTAATTCAATTAGCTCAATAAATAGGACTTCCATTAAAATCAAGCCATAAAATCTTAAATTTGGAGATAAAAATATTCTAACTAGACTGAAGCTAAATAAATCTCAATCCATAAAACAATAAAAATAAGAATTTACCTATTTTGTAGGAGGGTAAATTAATTAAAACTTTCAATTTCCCGATTAATTTTATGAAAATCTTTTTAAATGTTCTAAAAGGAATTGAAACTTTTTCATCTTAACAATGATTACTAAATTTCATTAAAATTCTGGGATGTTAGAAGCTTTGATAAATAAATATTAGTGGCAATTTAAGTTTAAAAAGCTTTCACGCTAGCTTAATTAAGCATAATTATTCAGCAGCACCACATATTAGCGAAAAATTACAATCCAAGCTATAAAGGGTCACACTTATAGTTAACAATATTTAATTATATTGGGAAACTTTCAACATTGTTGAGACCTCGAAAGTGAAAAACTTTGTTTGTAACCTTTCAAAATATATTTTGTTAAATTTCTGAAAGCTTAATACATTTGATTTCCAAGAAAATTATTTAAAATATTTTAAATTCAAAAGCTTTAATATTTTGCTTCGAATTTGCGAAATTTATAAATATCTGTAGGTTACAACGATATGCAAATTTATTATGAATTTGTGAGCTTTATGAAGCATTAAATAATAATTAGAAAATTTCAGCGATGATTGTAGAATTGTATGCCTAAGCTTTCGACCCAGAAAATATTGAATGCTGTGATGAGCTTTTAGTTGAATGCTGTGATGAGCTTTTTGCTTTAAATTTTCAACATTGTTGGGACCTCGAAAGTGAAAACTTTTGTTTGTAACCTTTTAAAATATATTTTGTTAAATGTCTGAAAGCTTAATATATTTGTTTTCCAAGAAAATTATTGAAAAAATTTTAAATTCAAAAGCTTTAAAAATAAATATCTGTAGGTTATAACGATATGTAAATTTATTATGAAATTGTGAGGTTTATAAAGCATCAAATTATAATTAGAAAGTTGCAGCGATGATTGTGGAATTTTATGCTAAAGCTTTCGACCCACAAAATGTTGAATGCTTTGATGAGCTTTTTGCTTTACATTTTCAACATTGTTGGGACCTCGATAGTGAAAACCTTTGATTGTAACCTTTTAAAATATATTTTGTTAAAATTATGAAAGCTTAATATATTTGATTTCCAGGAAAATTATTAAAAAGATTTAAAATTCCAAAGCTTTAATATTTTGCTTCGAATTTGCGAAATTTATAAATATCTGTAAGTTAACAACGATATGTAAATTTATTATGAATTTGTGAGCTTTATAAAGAATTAAATAATAATTAGAAAATTTCTACGATGATTGTACAATTTTATGTTTAAGCTTTCGACCCACAAAATGTTCATTGCTGTTTTTTGCTGCTTAATATATTTGATTTCCAAGAAAATTATTAAAAAGATTTTAAATTCAAAAGTTTTAATATTTTGCTTCGAATTTGCGAAATTTTTAAATATCAGTAGGTTACAACGATAAGTAAATTTACTATACATTTGTGAGCTTTTAAAAGCATTAAATAATAATTAGAAAATTTCAGCGATGATTGTAAAATTGTATGCTTAAGCTTTCGACCCACAAAATATTGAATATTGTGATGAGCTTTTAGTTGAATGCTATGATGAGCTTTTTCCTTAAAATTTTCAACATTGTTGGGACCTCGAAAGTAAAAAACTTTGTTTGTAACCTTCTAAAATATATTTTGTTAAATGTCTGAAAACTTAATATATTTGATTTCCAGAAAAATTATTAAAAAGATTTTAAATTCAAAAGCTTTAATATTTTGCTTCGAATTTGCGAAATTTATAAATATCTTTAGGCTACAACGATGTGTAAATATACTATGAATTTGTGAGCTTTTAAAAGCAGTAAATGATAATTAGAAAATTTCAGCGATGATTGTAGGATTTTATGCTTAAGCTTTCGACCCACAAAATGTTGAATGATGTGATGAGCTTTTATTTGAATGTTGTGATGAGCTTTTGCTTTAAATTTTCAACATTGCTGCGACCTCGAAAGTGAAAACATTTGTTTGTAACCTTTTAAAATATATTTTGTTAAATTTCTGAAAGCTTAATATATTTGATTTCCAACAAAATTATTAGAAAGATTTTAAATTCAAAAGCTCTAATATTTTGCTTCGAATTTGCGAAATTTATAAATATCTGTAGGTTTCAAAAATATGTATATCTACTATGAATTTGCGAGTGAATAATAATTAGAAAATTCCAGTGATGATTGTAGAATTTTATGCTTAAGCT
Source organism: Tipula vernalis (assembly GCA_958295665.1). Taxonomy (NCBI): domain Eukaryota; kingdom Metazoa; phylum Arthropoda; class Insecta; order Diptera; family Tipulidae; genus Tipula; species Tipula vernalis. The sequence continues at coordinate 12,933,194 of OY282559.1, read as the reverse complement.
TTCGACCCACAAAATGTTGAATGCTGTGTTGAGCTTTTAGTAGTTGTTAAGTTATGAAAATAACTAATTATTTTTTATATTTTATTAGTTTTTAAAGGTGGTATTAGAACGGTACAATGGCACAGCCATATTTTAGTTTATGTTTACGTTTGGCTAAACAATTTTTTTTTTATAAAAGTTTGATAAAATATTTTAAATGTTAAACACTTCAAACTTAAATCTTATTTTTTGACTTAAACTACCACATTTGCAACATATTTAAAATATGCTTTATTAAGATTTAAAGAGCTTAAAAATGGCGATACTTTAAAAGCTTTTAAAAAACTAGTGCCAATTTATATTTCAAATGAAATTATTTCTTTCGAAATTTGGCATACATTTATTTATTTTGAGCCTATCAATAAGCTGTGGCGAGATCTTTACTAACTTTTGAAATAACTTTAAATGAATTGGAAGGAAATCTCAGGGTTCCCAATTTACTATAAATTCAAAAAAATATACATTTTCTTAAGGTTCCCGGCCCGATATAACTGAGCCCTTTATATTTGTTTATTAAGCTATCAGTATTGTTAATCGAGGACGGCAAAATATGAAAAAGCTATCCTACTAATATCTTCCCAAAACATGTAGAAGTGAAATTTTTATATTTTTATAAAGAGCTACTTTGAAGAAAAAGCTTTTAAAAGTTAAGCGTATTTAAATATAAAGCTTCACAAACAACACACTTTTTTCTTCACACATAATTTATACGCTTTAATAATAAAACTCTCAAACGCGTATGCATTTTTCAAAGTTTTAATTTATAATACAGCTTTTGAAAAAAATTTTGACGGTTGAGTTTATTGTTTTATTTGTAAAATTATGGTGCTGCTGAATTTTGTTTCGAAGTTTTCCAAATATGAATATTTCAAAAATAGTGCTTAACCTTGTTTTTATAACACAAATATGTCGAAAGCTCAATTTTCTAGAAATAATTTTGAATGAACATTTTGGAATGAAATATATCTTTAAAGAGTTTAAAAATGCGTGCTTTTGAAATTTTTAAATATGTTTTAGAAATTAAAGCCTTGTTATACCGAAATTAAATTTCCATTTTCTGAAGATAAAAATGTAATTATTTAAAAGCACAGCACTACTATAAAAGACACAAAACCTTCGATATTATCAAACAACTTGTTTTGGTACAACATTTATAAACACAAAATAAAATAAATCGGGCACTAAAAAATTTAAGTATCGTTGTTGAAATCACCTACGGCTACGGTATACAAAAAAAAAACAAGTTTTTATTGTGCTTTGTGTTTTAATCACACGCAACCACAATGTTACAAAAAAAAATCCCATGAGACATTTCATCAGGATCATGACTGTGATTAGACGACAACACACCATAAAATAAAAGCCTGTCTCTATTTTTATTTTATTTTATTAATTTTCTCATCTCTTCCGAATCATTGGATTCCGGTGTATATGTATTTGTATTTATGTGCCGCACAAAACTTTTATGTACAAATATAAATTATATTGAAGGTTTTGTTGTTGTTGTTTCGTTTCTTAAGATAACAAAGTTGTGGATGGAAAATTGAAATGAAAATCTTTTTAAAACTTTTATTCGTCTTATAGCTAGCTATATGATGCGTATATGTACATATATACGATTTGATTTGTTTAGCATTTTTACGAGATAAGCTTTTGGGGATAAATCAGATACATATAAGCGAAACAAAAAAAGTACAACAAAAATCAAACAAACTTTTGATTAATCTAAAGAAATCTTAATAAAAACAAAATACATTTAATTATTTCCGATCAGCATCTTTGCCTCGCTCGTCCTACCTAAATCATTGATATCGGTCATTTGTAATTAATCATAATTCATGTCATGCGATTTTTGGTAATCAAAACAATAGACTATCATCCTATCTATTGTCTATTCTCGTTCGATTTCCTATGTTATCCATACAAAATATAATAAAACAGGATTATCTCATTGAAATTATTTTTTATACCCTCAAGTATCCTGTTTCCCTTTACACAAATATAAATAGCTATAGTTCAATGAGATCGATACAATGACAATACAGTGAAATAAAATATTTTCCAACAGAACAATCAAAACTAAATTAGACTGAAAACAGATTTTCCACTTTAGAATTATGTTTTCGTTTATGATACAAAAGCTCTCCTCAATACTGGAAAGATGATGGTTTATAATGTACAATGATTATGATGATAACGACGACGATGATGATAATGATGTTGATGATGACGCCAAGAGAAAAAAAGCTAAATGAAAATTTATCGTTTGTGAAGCAAATAAAACAAAACAAACCAAAAAAAAAAAAAGCTCAATGGAAAATAATATTTCCTATTTTGTGTTTTCATTTAGGCTTGTGTTATTGTGTGAGCTGCCAATTAATAAAACGGAACATTATTTTCATTTTTACAAAAAAAAATTTAAACAATGAAACAAAGTAATTTTTGTTTTTTTGTTTTTTTTGGTAAATGAAAAATTAAATTTCATTAATATTGTTCAAGGTAATATGGACAATTATCTTAAGTATTCTCATTCTACGAAACATTAAATAAATTACACTATGTAGAGTAATACGAGCTTTTACGAAAAATTTAAGTTTTTTAACATTTTGTTCAGAAACGATTTGTTCGAAAGATTTTAGCTTTCAAAAACCTTAATGAAAAGATATCTTAGTTTATTATAATATTTCATTTTATATTAAGAAATATAAAGCTTTTAGGTGCAAAATTTTTAGATGTTTAGAAATAATCTTTTAAATATAATTAAAGTAATTTAATATAAAAGAAAATGTAGAATTTATCTAAAGGATGAAATGAAAACTTAGATAAACTGTATAAATCAGTTGCCTGATACAAAAAAGCTCATCCCGTCTGCTTTCATTTTTATGTTTAGTATTCTGTAAAAATATTTGTGAACCTTAACTCTGAAGCTTTTTAATTATTAGTTTTTCCACAGACGGATCAAAAGCTTAGTTTTTTATGCAGTTTTAATATTTATCAATTAATTCTCAAAAGGAACCAAAAATTCTGCTTTAATTTTAAAACATTTCAATCAAAAGCTTTTGCTGGAGCTTTTCTAATATCAAAACTAATTAGCTCTATTTTTGATATTAACTGCAGTTTAAGAATTCAACTAAACTTTGCAAAAAAATATTTCTCTCGAGCTGCCTCAATTATTTTGAAAGAGCTTTCCATTATGTAACGCATATTTGAAAAATAAATATTTTTTACTTACATATTTTTAATTATGCTGAGTGTGAAGCGAATAATTACTTTTTTTTTATGGTTATGCATACGCTAAAAGCACAATAAAAGTTCGATTTTATACGTATACACCCCAGGTGATTTCCGTGAACGCTAATTAAATAATAATTTTTTGTTCTCGTCTCTTGTTTTATGTGCGAACTAAAGTTGAAAAATTATTAAAAAACTTTTTATTATTTTCTGTTTTTTTTGTTCAATGTGCTCTTTTCTAATCGATAGCGGAAATATTATTCTGTGTGTATATTATAGCCTCATATTAAATGGCAAAGAAAAAGTTTCTAATTTAATAATAATAAAATAAAATTTTACACCATTTAATTTATGTATAATATCGAATCTAGCTTCATCGTCATATAATATTCACGAGAATTTTAGTTAGTAAAAAATTGTGTCGAAGAATTTTCTAATTCATAAAAAAAAAGTATAAAAATATCGGTTTTTCATTTCTAAATTAAGAAAAAGCTCACAAAACGATTTTTTTAAGAATATAAACTTGAAACAAAAACACAAAAAGTTTTCCCATCCACAAAACAACACAACCAACAAAAAAAAAAAATCCTCCATCAAAATAATTTGTTACATAAATATTCGCAAAAGTTTTTTTTTTATGTAAAGCTTCTGTATTCTATATACATATGTATGTATGTATGAGTAGTTGAAAAAGTAGAATTTATTTCTTATAAACTTTTCTAAGTATAACCAATTTAAATCACGTTAGTCTAATGCTTATGGTACAATATTTTAGTCGAGATGAAAAGTTTTATTTTATCGAGCTTTTTATTGTACCTGAGCTCCATCGTGGAATAACAAGATTGATTTAATTCAATTTAGCTGGCGGTAGTGCAACTTAGTGTTCAGGGACTTGTCGCGCTCTGTTTGCGAAATAATTTGTTTTTTATCTGTTTTTATGAGCCTGTAAAATCTCTTGTCTTATTATTATGATTATTATTATTTTTATTTGTTGGAAGCTTTTTAATCTACTCTATAAAATAGATAACAATAATTTTATTATTATTGTTATTATTTTGAAAATTTAATTATATGCTATATTATTTTATATTCGTTTATATGTATATTTGTCTGTCTGTTTTATTAGTGAAATATTTGTTGAAATAAAATTTATATGTTCTTTAAGTTAATTTGAAGAAACAATTTAGAAATTTGCCTTTAAAATTATATTATTTCAGAAAATATATGATGGTACATAAGACAGATATGCGATGATATATGTATGTACATGATCTGGTAATGTATATTTGTCTTTTTATTCAATTATGTTAAATAATATCAATAACATGTTTCATAAAGTATAATAAAATATTGTGGGTGGAATTTGAACAGGCACCTGTTCTTAAAAGTTTAAGAAAATATAAGAAAGAATATAACAAATACAAATAAATTACTTGAATTCTCCAATGTACCAAAATTCGCTTGAAAACTTATTTTAGCTTGAACATGTAGAAATTTAGAAATGACAACTTGAGCACGTGTGTTTCTTAGAAATTTGTGCGTTTGTGCAGATGAGTTTGACCGAATTACTGAGAAATGGCTCTGACGGTTTTCTAAAACAATATTAAAATTTAAATTTTAAAGTTAACAATGTTTCTTTCTTATCGTGATATTTTTAAACACTGAATAGACCGGTTTCGAGCTTACGAAAAGCACATCTTTAAATCGGTCTATTAAGCTTTTAAAAATAGTAAATATTTCAATTTTAAATTTTTTTAAAATTTTGTAAGAGTGTCGGGCATTAAAAATATTTTTAAATATAAGTTTTAAAAACAAAGCATTACTTTCATTTAATAACCTGATTTTTTAAAAAGCTCAAACTTGCCTAACTTTATAATTAAAAGTTTGTTTTAAATCGAAAATCACCCTTATAAATTTTAAACTTTTCTTATTTAATTATAAGTTTGTAGTTTTAAAATTAAAAACTATTTTTCAAAATCGAAACTTAAGCTTAAAATCCATAAAGAGCTTTTACATTTGTTGGCAGTAAAAGTTTACGAAGTCTACATAAACTGGTTTTAATATAGAGAGCTTTCAAATTAAATCACCAGTATTCCCTGATAAAGCTTTTAATCAGACTGTTAATGTTTTATGAAAATTATTTGAAAGCTTAAAATAAATCAAACAGCAACTGAAAATCAGTCTTGAAAAAATCTGAAAGCTGAAATCTGAAGATTGTGATTTCTGATCAAGCTGAAACCCATGATAATGAACACCGAGTTTTTAGTATGTAGTTTAAAAATTTAAAATATCATTTTTCAAACTCGATTTTTGATCTTTGGTTTAACTTTATAAACGTGTAAAATCTTAATGAAGCTTTAAATGGTTTTTCAACTGTTAGCTCTTTAGGAGCGGCTGTCCAACATTTTATAACATAAGAAATTTAATGCTTATTAAAAAGTTTAAAAGCCTGTAAGAAAAAAGCTCAAAGCCCTCAGAATTTTAAAAGCAGCATCTAAGATTATTTCTCCTAATAATATTCTAAAAGAAACCTTAAATTTGGAACATTATTGGTATCTAAAATATTCAAATTTTTAAAATTATAAAAGTTTTAGAAATTTTAAAAATTCAAATTTTGTTTAAGAAAACTAGTAAATTTTGGATATGTCATAATTTGAAAAATTCATAAATCCTTGAGAATACAGCAGCATTCCACATTCATTTTCAAAGCTCTATTTGGTTGAACTTTGAACTAACATTTCTAAAAATTCTTAACGAAGCTTTTGAATGATGAAGCAAGGAAAACAAAATCGACGTTGAAAATCATTTCGTCATGAAGTTACGTTTGAATTTCCTGAATTCAGTAACGCTTTGAAATTGTAAATAAAATTTTCAAAAAATTTAAAATCCTTATGTTTTAAAATTTTCAAAATTTAAGAAGCCCTTTAAAAAAATTGATAAATTTCTGATATAAAGCTTTATACAAATTTTAGAAATCAACACCTTAAGAAAAGCCAAGTTCAATTTGATGAAAGCAGTTATCTCATAAACCTTTTATTATAGTGTTGATGATACTGTTGATTTTGTTGAACTTTGGTTTAATTTTATAAAATTGTAAAGTCTCAGCGAATTGTTTCATTATTTTGTGTAACTTAAAGCGTTAGGGAAACCACAAGCTTCTAAGGAATATTTTTTCAAATTCCATGAAAACGAAGCGCCTTTTGGTCAAAGGATTGAGTTTAAATTTCCTAAATTCTGTAAATGCTTGAAATTGTAATACAATTTTTAAAAAAATTATTAAATTTCTAAAGTTCTGAAATTTGAAAAATTTGAAATTTATAAAAAATTTAAAATTTAAAAAAAATTAAATTTTTTTTAAAAAATTTAGAAAATTTGCAATTTTTAAAAAATGTAAATTTCTGATTATTAAAAAATAGCTATTCAACATCTGTGAAGAACATTACGTTTGATCGGTTGTATCAATATGCTCGTGAATAATGATTTTAAAGAATTCAGAAAGCTAGAAAATGAGCTTAAAAAATTTAAGGATCAAAACCCTATTTTCTTGAACTTTGGTTAATCCTTTTAAAAGTTTAAATTCAGTAAATTATTGAAATTGTAAATAAAATCCAAAATTTGGAAAATTGTTAGTACCTCAAAAATTTTAAAAATTTACAAATTTTAAAAGTTTGAAATACTGGAAAATTTCTAATATCACAATAATTTTAAAAATCTGCCTTTGAGCATATTATGATAACATTCCTCATTAATTTCCCAAGCGCTCTTTTGTTTAACATTCTAAAAAATGTAAATTATTAACGAAACGGTTTAAATGATGAATACGAAAACAAAACAGCTGGAAAAAACCATTTAGTAGAGAGATTAAGTTTCAATTTCTTGAATTCTGTCTTCTTTCTTAAAATTACTTAATTTCTAATTTTCTTGGTACCTACCTATTAATTTTTTTTTTTAAATTTCAAAAGCCGTTTAGAAAATTTGGTAAAATCCCTGAGCGAATCGTTTATTATTTCACAATGAAGCGTTTATATTTACTTTTTGTAGAGCGTCCAAGAAAAGCTAACAGCCGAATAAAACAGAAGCTTCAAAGAATAGCTATTGAATATGAGCCAAATATCATCTTCCATGGTTCTAATTTTATTTCAAAACGGAAAGAAGTATTTGCGTCATCTATGTTTGGCTTGATTTATTGCATGAATGCACAACTAGTGATTGCATATAAAATGTTTTTCTTATCATTATCATGATTGCAACATAAATACTTAAGTGTGAAAACCCATTTAAAATTCAAAGCTGTAATTTTCTCAATTTCCCAAAACAATTTTTTTTTTGCTGGTACATTCTGCTTCCTTTTACATAACAACAACAAGAACAGCTAGTCGTCGTATATATATATACAGTATAACACGAAGGTATGAGACATAGGGTTGGTAAAATAAAATAAAAATCCATTTACACTAAACTTCCAATTTGTGTGAAATTGGCCACCAAACAGTTTCCCTATACACACCCCATGTAGTCCATGTGTCCAAATAATTTTTCATTTTCTCGACTCTTCATATTGTACGTACACTGTTAACATGGATATTTTATTGCAAATTGCATGAATATGATTCCGTCTTGTATTTTAATTTGTTCGCCCGAACCCCATCCCCCTTTATACATATACATATATAGCAACAACAATAATAATATCGTTATGTACATAACAAATAACATACAAACTGGAAAATTGGAAAAATTTTCCAACATTTTTTTTCGTCCTATGTTTAGTATTTTTGGAGAACAAAATACGAAGAAAAATCATAACACCAAGTACCATAGAATCATTTTCTTGAATAATAATTACATTTAATATGTGTGTAAATATGTATATATACAGGGTGGTGCAGTATCGTGTTTATGTACTCGACTTGGTCGAAATATTTTGGGTGATTCTCAAGATTGTTAAAGACAAAATATTAAAACAGAAAAAAAATTAAATGGAAAATGTTTAAATTCGTCGTACCATTTTTGTTGTTGTTTGTAAAAGCTCTTGCTCTTACTTATGGTACTCGTATATATTCATAATACTGCAGCGAGTTAAAAACTTATGTTTACGAGTGATGGAATTTTTTGTGCTTTTGTTGTTATTTTCTTCTACATAGTTACATGGTAATCCCATGGTGTGAACTTATATATATATTGTATACAGCTTATAAAAAGCTTTCACGTAAATTAAAATGCTAGCTTTTAATTTAATTTACTTTGTTTCAGAAAAAAATATCATGACATTCGCACCACACATAGTTGCATATTACAGGCATAATATATGTATACGAGGACTAATGAGGATATCACTTCAACTGGAAATAAAAATTTGGTTAATGCTACATAATATGCTTTATACCTACCATATATGTACTTGTGTAAAAAAAAAAAAATTGTGAGTTTAATTTAAAAACGAATAAAAAACTGAAAGTTGGAAAATAACGAAAAAATAAAAAATTAAATTTAACAAATCAGAAAAGTTTATGAAATTTCAATTCAGCAAATTTGGTTTAGTTAGTAGTTTGGTTACACCAGGATATTTAAACCTTTTTAATAATAAAAACCTATCTACCTTATCTCTCAAGTATACAGTAAAATTAACAAGCGAAAGCTCGCATTTACTTTAAGCATAGCGAAAAACTAATAATATTTTGAATGCTTTGTGCAAATTTATGGTTTAATGTTTTTTGAAATAAGAAACACGAATAGTTTAAATCATTTAAAAGCTCAGACAGATTTTAGGTTCCTAACGTTTACATAAAATTTCATTAGGTTCAAGTTCAAGGTTTAAAATTTGTTATTTGTGATTGATTGTTATTTGAAAGGACGTTTGACTTATTTATTGAAAGCTCACCAATCTGTCAGACGTTCGTTTGTTAAATAAATTATTACAATTTACTGCAAAACTTTTGTGACATTCTTTGAAAGGATGAGCTTTGGAACTAATAAATTTAAAAACTAATCATTTAACTGGAAGTTTGATTAAATTGATTTAAATCTACTTTTATTTTATAAGCTTTGCCGTAAATAGATAGTGCTTTCCAGCTATAACTGTTTCAGCTAGATTTTACATTCAAATTAAAACTTATTATTCACAAAACGATGATTTAGAAGTACATCAAGTAACTTATTAACTTTTATAAAAACTTAAGAATATTGGAATCAAAACTTTGATCGGTCGATTTTCATAACCTCTATCTTCCCAATAAGCTTTTCAGAAGTTTTCAAAAGCTTCAACAACCAACAAATAGATTTTCCTTTTTCGACTAATTGTTGTTTGTTCGTGTTTTATATACGATTTTTATTTGAAATATTTGGTTAATCTTTATCTCAAACCCAGTTTGGTCAAGTTTCCCGCTAAAGCTTTCTTTTTTTGTTTGATGTTAAGTTTGGATAAAAGCATTACCGCAGGTTTACTGATGACTAATTTTAAAAAGCTTTTAGTTGCTAAATAACATTAAAATTCCGCAATGGTTCTGAAATCGAAAGCTTTTTTGCTTTAAATTTTCACAGATTTTAATAAAAGCTTGTCATCACCAAATGTGGTTTACGAGCTTTCAGTTGTTTTGTAAAAAAAATAATTTTTGATTAAATATTCTAAAACACTCAGTAGAAAAGAGCTTTTTGATAAACTTTTAATATCGAAAAAGGGAGTTTTGCGTGAACTTAACAGTTATAGATTTTATTCAGAACAAAACAACTTTTAATAAATTAACTTAAACCTTAATCTTACATTAAAATTCCCCAATAGACCGTCAAAAGCTTTTAAATATTCTTGGTCCTTTTTTTAAAGCTTTAACAGTCAAGAAGAAAGAGCTAAGGTTCTAAATGCGTAAATTAAATATTACTACAATTGCGGTTTATTAGTTGGTAATCCAATTAAAATCATGGTACTCGACGAGCTTTTATATAATTAACTCCAAAATTTCTTGTAAAATTCGAATTAATACAATTGTATTTAACCTAAACTTCGAAATTTCATTGCAATAATTATTTAGTTATGTACTTTAAATTAAATATTCCAAGATTCTCACTATAAAAGAAATTATCGCCAAGTTTAAATAATTAATGAAATATGAAGCTTTATATAAACATTTAAACAAAAAAGTTTCAATATTTATGTTTTTCTTTAAGCTTAAACAACCATTATTTCGAGTTTAGGGTATATTTAAACCAAATATATACATAAAGAAGCTTGAAAGCTTGATGCTTCGATGACAAAAAGATACCTGGTTTCACCACATTAAAATCTTTAAAACATCTTTAACTTATGCTTTAAAATACTGTAGTAAAAATATTTAGCATATGTTAAATATCCGGAAATCGTATTAAACTTTCAAGCGTTTTAAAATTAAGCCTCTTAATTAGCTTTAATTAGTTTTCAAGATTTTTAATTTGCTGTGTTTCTATTATTCCATTAAGCTTGTAAAGTGTATTCAAACGATAAAACTCACAAATATTTAATTTTATTGTATGGATTTATAAGAAAAAACTTTCATCGACAACTTTTGATAGTTCAAAACTGAAAATAAACGAAATTTGATTGAGTAAAATATTGGCTTACGATATGAAATAGAAATTTACTTATTATAAGAGCTTTTATCAGAAAATTTAAATAACGTAATTTTATTTAACTTATTTAATTGGTTTGGATAACATGCTTTTAAATACCATTAGAATATCCTTGTAGGCAAATCATTTCATAATTAAATCGGATATTTCATAAGGGTAACTTAGAACACCTTTACCGTACAAATAAAAAAAGCATCGAAAGCGTTTAGTAGATTTTAGTTAAAAATATTACAATTTACTGCAAAATTTTTGTGACGTTCTTTGAAAGGGTGAGCTTTGGAACTAATAAATTTAAAAACTAATCATTTAATTGGAAGTTTGATGAAATTGATTTATATTTACTTTTATTTTATAAGCTTTGCCGTAAATAGATAGTGCTTTCCAGCTATAACTGTTTCAGCTGGATTTCCCATTCAAATTAAAACTTATTAATCACAAAACGATGATTTAAAAGTACATCAAGTAACTTATTAACTTTTACAAAAGCTTAAGAATATTAGAGTCAAAGCTTTGACTGGTCGATTATCATAACCTCTAGCTTCCCAATAAGCTTTTCAGAAGTTTTCAGAAGCTTCAACAACCAACAAATATCCCTTTTTCGACTAATTGTTGTTTGTTCGTGTTTGGTTAATCTTTATCTCAAACCCAGTTTGGTCAAGTTTTCCGCTAAAGCTTTCAGCTGAATTGAAATACTTGTTCGATGTTAAGTTTGATTAAAAGCATTACCGCAGGTTTACTGAAGACTAATTTTTAAAAGCTATTAGATCGATCGTTAAAAAGTTGCTAAATAACATTAAAATTCCCCAATGGTTATGAAATCAAAGGCTTTTTTGCTTTTAATTTTCACAGATCTTACTAAAAGCTCATCATCACCAAATGTGGTTTACGAGCTTTCAGTTTGTTTGTTAACAAAATAATTTTTGATTAAACATTCTAAAACACTCACTAGAAAAAAGCTTTTTCAAAAAATTTTAATATTGAAAAAGGGAGCTTTGCGTGAACTTAACAGTTATATAGATTTTATTCAGAACAAAAGAAGATTGAAATGATTCATGCCCTTTTAATAAATTAAATTAAACCTTAATCCAACATTAAAATTCCCCAATAGGCCGTCAAAAGCTTTTAAATATTCTTGTTCCTTTTTTTAAAGCTGTAACAGTCAAGAAGAAGAAGAGGTAAAGTTCCAAATGCGTGACATAAATATTACTACAATTGCGGTTTATCAGTTGCTAATCCAATTAAAATCATGGTACTCGACGAGCTTTTACATAATTAACTCCAACATTTCTTTTAAAATTCGAATTAAATTGGATACAATTGTAATCAACTTAAACTTCGAAATTTCATTGCAATAATTATTTAATTATGTACCTTAAATTAAATATTCCAGGATTCTCTTCTAATGAAATAAGAAGCTTTATATAAACATTTTAAATAATAGATTTTATTCAGAACAAGAAAGTTCCAATATTTATGTTTCCCTTTAAACTTAAACAACCATTATTTCGAGTTTAGGGTATCTTTAAACAAAATATATACACGCATTTCAAGCTTTTATAAGCTTGATGCTTTAATGAATAAAAGATATCTGGTTTCACCACATTAAAATCTTTAAAACTACCTTTAACTTATACTCTAAAATACTGCAGTAAATATTTAGCATATGCTAAATATCCGGAAGTCTTATTAAACTTTGAAACGTTTTAAGATTAAGCCTCGGAATTAGCTTTAATTGGCTTTCAAGATTTTTTATTTATTGTGTTTCCGTTATTCCATTAAGCTTATAAACAATAGTCAAAACGATCTTAGCTTACAAATATTTAATTTTATTGTATGGATTTATAAGAAAAAAAACTTTCATCGACAACTTTTGATAGTCCAGAACTGAAAATAAACTGAAATTTGATTGAATGAGAGCATTGAGCCTCTTAAATACTGTGGGGCTCATCAAATATTCTAAAAGTATCATTGGTGTTCGAGAACAAAAATACTTAAATGGTTTATGTTCGAAAGCTCACAAGAACATTATTTAAAAATTTAAACTACAATTACTTGTTTGGGGTTAAGTTTGTTTACAAATCCGCATAACTTTCCAGCGTTACTCTTTAAAGTTTGTTACCATCGTTTAATGAGAAAGCTTTTCTGGAAAAAATTAGAATTTGAAGTGAAACCTTACAAAATGTAATTGATTAAGTTCATAGCTGGAAGATCGTTCTGAAGAATATTAGCATACCATACAAAAACAGGATTTCCACAAAATAGGAGCTTTTTTCAGAAACAAAAGCTTTCTTAAAGCTGCAATAATTATGCTAGGTTTTCGAATTGTATGACGACTTATTTTTTATTAAAACTGCAATCAGTAGTATTTAGTCCAATTAAAATATGTGCTTTTCAAACTTTTATTCGTTTTACTCACTTTGGTATCTTAAAAATTAAAACAAATTAAACAGGATAACGTGTTTGAAAAATGTAATGAAAAGTTTCATCTGGAGTGGAAAATTAGAGCTTTCCTTAAACTTAACACAACTATCGGAATGATTTTACAGTGCTTTCAAACGGCGTTTAAAAGTATTGTTTGGATTTATACGACAGCTTTCATCGAAAACTTGTAGATTGTGTTATTTTCTGAGTTTGAAAAGATATATAATACGATATAAAATAGGATGACTGATTTCACATTATCAATACATGTAAAGGGTGTACCAATTTCAGGATGATTTTTAAACTTTTAATAAAACACATAAATTATTTGGTAAGTATTTAAATTTTTATTTCAAATGATAGTACAACAGTTTCGGTTTAGTAATGGAAAATAATGTCTTGTAAATGACCTCCTGGGGTAGTCTAGGTGGCCAATTAATGTTCTCTCTTCGAGAAATTATTCGATTACCGCTCGTTCACGCCAAATATCAATTGTTTCTGTTGCTGTATTCAAATGGCACCGTCCAATTTGTCAAACAAACAGTTCGTAATCATATTCCGATAATGAGGCTTTGGGCTGGTGGAGTAAATACAGTCAATTTACTCCACCAGCCCAAAAACCGCATCAGACATTCACTTTCTATGTATGCATCGGGTTTTCCATTATTTCTATCCAAGATTCGAAAATTTTATTTGCATACAAATCTATCCAGTTCAATATTTGCTTCGTTGCTAAAGATGATTTTGTTGAAAAAGCCCGCATTTTCAAATTTTTTTTTTTGTATGGCCCAATTAGCGAATTGATGATGTAATCCAAAGTTTGATGGGTTAGCACCTTAGAACACAGTTTCCACAAATTTTGCAACAATTTTTTGAATGGCCACCAATTGAAATTTAAAATAATATTTAACAATAACGTATATCTCTCCATTTTTATTAACCGGAACGTTTCTGCTTGTCACCTGTCAAATAACATTTGGCACTCTTGTACGAAAAATATAAATGGTGGGAAACTTAAAAATTAACCTCAAATTGGAACACCCTTTTATTTCGAACTGACTGTACGTCAAATTAAAAGTCGATACATATTTAGTTTCATTGTGTAAGAGCTTTTTCCAGAAAGATAAATTAATGTAACTTTATGTTTTTATTTAATTTGTGTGATTTGTTTAGATTAGCCAAGCTATTACATGTTTTCAAATACTATGATTTATCGTTGGTAGCTTTAATTTTTAGTTGCAGTATTTCCACTATAAATTTATTTTTTTTACAAGCTTTACATGATAATATAACAAATTTTCAAAACAGTTGAACCCAACATTGAAAAGTTTGTTGTTTCTTTGCTGAACTGCAAATTTCAAAAAGCTGCATGAACTTTTATAAATTGACTTTTTTAAATTTTTCCTTTAACCTGACACAACTATCAGACATTTTTACGGAGTTTTCAAACGAGAATTTAAAGCTCACAATGATATCGTTTACAATTGGAATGTAAACTAGGAATGTTTTAGTTGCTCTGTTAAATGGATACTTAACACGATACGTAACACGATGATTGGTTTAAAAGTCCTAAAAGCTTCTAGTTCAAACATCTACAATAGTTTTAGTTTAATAAAAGGAAAACTTTATGAAATTTTCTTTATAAAGCTGGTATACATTTAAATGAAAAGCTTCCGTTAAAGCTTACCAAACATTTTCATTTGAAAGCTCTCAAATTTCTTTTTTTTTTAAACAAAAGTTAATGGTATCGAATACTAAATAGTTGGAATTGACATATAATTTTTAAAACATAAAAGCTCATCCGAACTTGAGAAAATTTTTAACAAATTATTCCTGAATAACTATTTGTAATACCTTATTTCTACATAACAATTGTTATGAAAACAATATTATTCTTCAATTTAAATAAAAGCTCACTAGACTAGATATATTAGTGTAATTCACTTTTAATAGAAAACCCACAATAAATTTATTAGTCATTTGGTAGATAAATTCCCATCTCAACATTTTATTACAATGTTTAGAATTTTAAAACATATTTCTACACCCGTTTTTCCAAAAGCTTATCATTTTCTGTTTAACAGATTATGTACTTGTGTATGAATAACTGAGCATAGAAAATTATACAATTTAAGTTAAAGGCAACTAAATTATCCTGAGTATTTGTATTTGAATATATATTTTGTGAATCTCATAACAAAGAATTTATCCAACTGACCGCTAACATATAGTATACGTTTTTTTTATTTTCAATAATCAACTTACATACTATATATCTAGTAGAGCTTTTTATTATATATAAAACGATAAACCCATCCGTTTTTTTTTAGAATTTCAACTGACCAATAAAATAAACGAATAATAAAAATTACAAAACAAAGCATTTTTTTGGTATACAATTGTGTATAGCATAAAAAGCTCTTCTTGAATTATCTATCTTCTCATCCTCATCTAGAACACAAAACAAGAATATATTTTTGTATATAAAAATAAAAATTTTCCGACAGATATGGAAATTTTTTTTCTACTTTACGATAATTATGAATCTCATTTATCTCACTCTGTTTATATGCTATACGATTACATACACTAACTACTGTTGTTTTGTATGATTATATTACTGTTTTGTTCTGCTTTTTCTGTAGAGAATTTTCGCCCCAAATTATCCCTAAACAACTATATAACTACTGTACGTACGGTAATAATAATTTTTACTGAGAGCAAACAAAAAACAAAAAAAAACAAAAAACTTTGGGATACAATTTTAACTTGGTTATTATGGGAAATGAAATCTAATTTGGTAGTTTTGATGGAATTTAATTGAAAATTTTGAAATTAAATACTTTGAGGATTTTAGAAATATATACCATAGATGTATCCAATGAACTGTTGGTTCTATTGAATATAATTAGTTTTTGTTAATTGAGAATGGGCTTGAATTGTGCTATAAATTTCCTAATTCAACAAAATTTTGATAATCTTTCGAAAATTTAAAGCCTAAATTTTAATTTCTAAGTAGCTTTTATAGCTTTTATTCTATAGTTACATGTTAGTGAATGCTTGCAGTTATAATATTCTGAGCTTTTACAGTATACACTTATGTTGAAAGCTTTAAAACTTAAAAAACTTAATTAAATTTAACATTTGGTTATTTTGATAAGCTTTTATTATGAAAGCTTTTTTCTATCAAGGTCTGCAAGTCCGGAAAAGCAAAAAAAAAAACAAATGTCTTAGCTGTATCCTCGATATAAGCCGTTCGATTTTGAATTTTTTCTTCTATCTGCTTATATGATCGAGACGGAGAATAGAAAAGGATTTAGAATCTGTACGCCAAGAGGATGGGGTACTTGGCTTATGAATTGACCCAAAACAATATAGTTATTAGCACATGCTGATTAGCATTATTACATTGCGTGGTTTTCGGTCCACGTTAACCAGTTTTTTATATATGCTGGTTTGTGCATTGTGTTAGGCATTCAGCCATATTGTGGCCATCCACTGGACATATTTGTCTTCGACCAGAAAACGGTGACTGTTTCAATGGGTTTTAATAGACAGTCGAAGTCCAGATTACTCATCTGGAGCAACGGTATAGGGAATTCTGCGACACGCAATACAAGGTCGAGGCCAAATGTGGTGAGGATGAATTGGAACAACAATTTGGAAATTGGGAGCAGAGTGAGGAATGTTATTTCATAGCAAGTTCAAATCTCAAAACTCTATTGAGACAAATTACCATGGCGACTTCAATGCATGATGCCAAGGCAATCCCAGTCGATGCTACCACACCACACCAATCAGTCGAAATTCAGTTAACACGCATCAAAGTGCCTGTCTTCGATGGCAATTATGGAAATTGGACGGAATTCGAAAGTTTGTTCACTGATTTGATGGACAAAAATTCAAGATTGACTGATTCACAGAAGCTCCATTACCTGAAAGCAAACTTAACTGGTGAAGCTGCTACCCTATTGAGAACGGTACACGTCAGTGATGCCAACTACAACGAGACATGGAAGATCCTCACCGATCGGTACAAACATCGACGTTTCATCATCGACAATCACATCCATCGATTCCGAAATATTTCCGCGTCCACTCATGAATCCGCAATCGGATTGAGAAACATCATAGATGTCTCTACAGACACAATTCGAAGTCTGAAGGTTTTGGCAGTTCCGGTGGCCACTTGGGATATCATTCTCGTCAATAATATCGTCGACAAACTCGATACAGAAACTCATCGTCAATGGGAATTGACACTAACTCGAGCGTAGTATCCCACATATCAACAGCTGATGGATTTCTTGGAGACTCGATGGCAATCGTTGGAAATGATTTCCATGTCCAAGTCAAATTTGTCGAGGCCAATCATTTCGTCAATACGCCGGGGAAGCGAGCCAACAATATATCGTTCACCATCAACAGTTCAACCTTCGTCATAACGCCATCGACTTCAATTACATCGCCGAGTTGTCCATTCTGCAGTGAGGAACACAGTGCGTTCCCATGCAGCGAATTCAAATCATTAACGTTTGATCAAAAATCAAATAAGATTCGTGAAAATAATCTGTGTTACAACTGTCTGCGGAAGGGACATCGTAGCGCAGAGTGTCGGTCAAGTTTCTGTCAAGTCTGCAACCGCAGACATCACACCCTACTACACATATCGGATGGGTCATGTCGAGCTTCAGTCATCAACACGAGTAAAACACCGGCCAACAATTCGCCAATTTCCACTCATTCAAACGACGCCAGTTCGAATCATACCACATTGCCACTGACAGATGTTTTACTCGCAACAGCAGTTGGAATCGTCGCAAACGGAAAACAAGATTTCACCATTTGTGCCCTGCTTGACTCTGGATCACAAGTGAATCTCATTTCGGAAATCGCCATAACTCGGGGCCAGGGAAGCAGCCAAATCACAATCGATCGTCGAATTTGTTCTTAAATCACGTGTTGATTCGAGATTCTCGATTTCCATCACAGCAGTAGTCGTCGAAAGGATAACTAGCATATTGCCATCGCAACATATCGATACACTCCTTAAGTACGACTGCAATCATCGAGAACTACACCAACGTCGACAACACCTTGAAGTCATTTTGAGAGATTGAAAACGTACCAGCAGCCCGAGAAATTACTGCAGATGAAAATCAATTTGAAAGGCACTTTCAATCAACATACTCCAGAACTAAGGACGGGAGATATATCGTGCAACTCCCTTTCGTCGATCAGCCATTGCCACTCGGAACATTTCGAGAAGGCGCGATGGTGAGGCTGAAGCACATGGAACACTGATTCTGGAAGAATCCGCAGTTACGTATCGCATATCGAGACTTCATGCAAATCTATTTCGAGCAGAATCACATGGAGGCAGTGCCATTCGGCGACGGAGAGCCTACAAATCAAAGGTGTTTAATGCCTCACACAAGACTACTTCTGGAGTTTCACTCAATCAAAACCTTCGTATTGGTCCAACAGAATCTATTCACTATCCTCACTCGATTTTGACAACACAAATACGTATTCATCGCAGATATCTGACAAATGTATCGACAGATTCTGGTAGCCCCTGAGCACCAAGATTATCAACGGATTGTTTGGAGAACAACGCCTGAGGATCCAATTCAAGATTATCGTCTACGCACAGTAACCTACGGTACCAGCTGTGCTCCGTATTTGGCTATACGTACGATCCACCAATTGGCACAAGACGAATCCAAGCAATTTCCTATCGCTGCGAAGGTCGCTCTTGCCGACTTCTATGTAGACGACCTGACCTGGTCTTCAAATGGTCAAACCCTATTGGATCAAGTGTCATCAGAATACTATGAATATCGGCCATTGCGGGAGTTAAAGTGGGAAGAGTCGGTCAAGGCGCTTGGGTTACATTGGGAACCTTAGGGGGATTATTTTGCATTCAAAATCGATGTCTTTCCAGAATTGCCTGTAACAACTAAACGAATCATCTTCTCAGAGGCTTCAAGGATCTTCGACCCGCTCGGCTGATTATCCCCTAGTGTTGTCATCGCAAAGATCATCTTTCAGGAGTTGTGGGTGCTCGGATTATCGTGGGACGAGTCACTACCGAAATCAGTTGCTGACAGATGGTCGAGATATCGAAAGAATCTGGGATTGTTGGGATCAATTGAAATCACTCGTTGGATGGATTATCGAACATGTTGCAGCAATCTTCAAATACACGGTTTCAGCGATGCCTCCATGAAGGCATATGCTGGGGTTGTATATGCTCGCACCACGTCGACAGATGGATCAATAAAAGTCACCATTTTAGCAGTGAAAACCTCGCCAGTCTGCTACTGGCCACTCTCATGCACAAGATCATCCAGTCACTCAACCTCAACGACATCCAACAGTTTGCGTGAACCGACTCACAAGTGGTTCTCGGATGGCTCCGCAGTCCTCCCAGCCGATGGAGAACTTTCGTGGTGAATCGCGTTTCGAAATTATCGATCATCTAAAGCCTAGTGAATGGTGGTACATTGATACTCGACACAACCCCGCGGACTGCGCGTCTCGCGGCGTCGAACCTTCGCTACTTCACGATCATCACTTTTGGTGGAAAGGTCCTGAATGGCTGTCGAAACACTCGGACACTTGGCCATCAAGATTCCTGAGATGAATCGGTCATTCCGCTTTTGGGTCGGATTCGTGCAAGGGGCTCACTTTGCTGATGAAATCCGATGATGCCAATCCAGAGGAAACCTGCTGAACAAAAGTGTGCTTCGCTCACTTAACCCATTCATCGATTATGAGGGAATTTTACGAGTCTTTGGACGACTAAAACATTCGTTCTTGCCGTATCAAAGCAAGTATCCGTTAATTCTGCCAAAAACTAGTCCACTCACTAATTTAATTGTCGCACAGGCACATCAAACCACACTTCACGGTGGTCAACAATTAATGTTGGCACATCTTCAAAGCCGTTACTGGCCAAGCAGAGGCCGTGGCGTAAGATCAACAAAGGGGTATGTCTGTTTATTCGTGTGCCTATCAACAAAGGCGCTTCATCTGGAGATAGTGTCAGATCTCACCGTAGACGCGTCCATCGCTTCATACAAAAGATTTACCGCTCGAAGAGGCAAAATCCAAGCCCTGTACAGCGACCGTGGCCCCAACTTCATTGGATCCAACCTTCAACTAATGACTCTTCATCAAAACAGCACAAAAAATGTAAATCCTGGGGTCGCCACAATGTAAGCTCAAGAAAATACGGTCTGGTGCTTCAACCCGCCCGTTTTACCACATTTCGGAGGCTTGTGGGAGGCAGGGTTGCAGTTAGTCAAACACCACCTTCGAAGAATCATCGGCAATACACTACTCACCTTCGAAGAGATGACGACGTTATTGTGCCAGATAGGAGCTTGGCTCAATTCGAGGCCATTGTGCCCTATGTCGGATGATCCCGAGGACCATACGACACTTATCCCCGGCCACTTTCTCATCAGAGAGCCACCCATCACCATTCCAGAACCATCAGTGCTTGACATCCAGTCGAATCATCTAAAACGATATCAGCAAATACAACAGATGTACCAGCATTTCTGGAGGATCTGGTCGACCGAATACCTGTCACGACTGCAGCAACGCCCCAAATGGATCAAAATGAACGTTAACTTCACGGTCGGTCAACTAGTTCTGATAAAAAACGAACTTTGCCCACCATCCAAGTGGGCAATGGGCCGAATCACTGCTATTCATCCGGGTACCGATGGCCTTATTCGAACAGTCACGCCTTATTCGCAATGTCAGGGCAACACACTCACGAGACCGGTAGTAAAATTTTGTCTACTGCCGATCCCAGACAACATCGACAACTAAAGGATTAATCCTTTAGGCCGGCCGGCAATGTTGGCGCCACCATAACAAACACACCATCTTGTGGCGAACACATTGAATTAACATAGACGTCAAACAACATCGTGTTCATCAAAACATTTATTGATAATAAATTATAATACATTTGATAAAAGTGTTTTTAATTCAAGTGTCACCTGCATTAAACATTATCGCACACACTCGTAACATCCGCAAAATCCGCTAAAGCTGTCGTGGCTAACATTGAGCTTTCAATAGATTAGTATGAAAAAATAGGGTCCATGTTCGTCTTGCGAACAGCATCTTTAAGCAACGGCGTATTCTATTATTATTGTTGCGCTACTTACAAAATCAGTCAAATTGTTTATAGAATAGCTGAGAGTAAGAATTGAGCAACCAAGATCCCTAACACCCAGAATCGGCCAAGGAGATATGGCGTGGGACTTCGATACCTTGAGTTATATTACCAATTCAGATCCGTTACGCCCGATAATAATTTACAAATTCCTTTGCGGTGGTTTATGGATCTTTGGAACAGCTGGGATAATTCCAAAAATTTCTTCCTTAAGTCTTTCTAATGATATAAGTAATAAAATTTGTTTACTGTTTAGATGCTAAACAACTAAACAACTAAACAAGAGGTCAGTCGCTTCCACTACTGTTATCGAAGGATTATTGGGTTTCTACGAGAAGGCTTTCTATCACTAAACATCTAAGGTAAAATGGCTTCACATTATCCCGCGTTAAAAATGATGATGAACGCAATGGGACTTATCCCGAAAAATCTAAAACAATTTTGAATATTTCGATTCGTTCGCTTCCCCTAAATTTTGTTGTATTTTTACACTCGCAATTTTTAAAAATTTTTTATTATGAAATAACAATAATGCCGTGAAGACGATATACCACGACAACAATATACAGTTACATTTCAATGTGACATCTTTTAAATTAACATCAATCCAACATATACAGAGAGCAAGAGAAGATGTCACATCAAACATAGTAGCACATCATCATCAATTTATGTTTTGATAGGTAAACTTTTCTCTACTCTGTTATTATTGTTGTTGTATTATGTATTCGATAGAACAAGGAAAATCCTTTATTTTGTTGTGCTTTAAGTCAGTATGTACATACTCACACATATGAAGTTGAATGGAAAGTAAAGAAGTGACACCAAGAAAAATGTGTATCGTAGACGATGAAAGATGAAATGTACATATCGAAATGTCAATCATTCGATGTCTTTTATATTTGATACAGATCTATATGGATTATGATGTATGTCGATTGTCATAGAATGAAAATTATGTTGTATACATTTAATGATATTCACAAAATAGATGGAAGCTTTTTCAAATCTCATAGTTTACTGAACGTGCTATTTTAACTAGTAAAAAGCTTTTTTTCGGGCACAACCAACCCTATATTTTATCGTTGATTCCACATTCTATTTATAATAAACAAAACATTTCTCTCTCTCTCACTCTCTTTTTGAACAAATACACACGAGAATTTACACATGTACACGTACACGGAAATAAAATGGGTGACTATGGGAAGTATGGTGAATATAAAGTGTTGAATAAATAAAATTGCACACTTTTAAAATAATAAAAACCCAAACAACAAGCTTACAGTACTCTCTATCTATTCAACATAAAGTAGCTTTTTAATTTTGTTGTAGTCTTGCATCAAATGAGATCCATCGCCCTATATCTTTCTCGTGTATACTATCGTGTGTGTGTGTGTATGTGTGTAAATATACAAAACACCAGCAACAAACAACACACAAAAAAAAAAGTTCGATGGACGTATGAAGTTTCAAATTAAATAAAAAGAGACTTTGAGGAAGCTTATCAAAGTGGATTTTGTTTTACTATATATTGTCGATGTTATTCTTCCTCCATAATACGGTTTACATTTTATCTATCTAGTGTAAAAGTAAAGAAGAAGCTTTTATTTTTTCGCCGAACGAAAATAGAACATAGTACATAAAGTTTATAGTATGTACATATAGTGTATACCAACAAAATATAGTTGATTATTTTCACAATTTATTTACTATTGTTTGTCATATTATGTACATATATAGTACGCTGCAAATAGTATGATAACGGAATTAAAAATTTATTTGCGATTTGATGCGGTTGTTTGTCTTTTATTATTTCATTCCTTTTGTTTAATTCACTAAGGGTGTGCTTTTTAATCTAATTACGTCATGTTCAATTCATATAGATTTTTTTTAAGTTAATTAGAATTAGAATTATTGTAGTTGTTTTTGTAAATTGTGTGTCTAAATTTGCTACAAAAAAAACAAACTTAAAAGCTCTAACCGTTGAGTTGCATTTTTATCACCTGGAATATTTTATGGGTGTGCAATATGTGGTTAAAAGTGAACATTTGTTGTTATAATCTAATCAATCTTGTCGGGCTTTTAGTAGCAACTGTCCTCGATCTGTGATTCGAAAGCTCTTTTTGTAAACTTCTAGATATAGATTTAAGCATTGTAGAAACTCTCTTTTTAATTGTATACTTCCTCGTTCGATGGATAAATGTTAAAAAGTGAGTTTCTGGATCGATGTTAAAAAATGATCTTCCAGTTTGCCCAATATAGAAAACTAAACATGTCAACTTATAAATTCCAGTATCTAATGATTGATTGTTTGTTTCCGCTTTTAATTCAAATTGTAATTTGTGTTGAGTTTAGAATGCAGTTTTAGAGCCAAAGTTGTTTCCAAAGTTGAACACGAAATTGTTCCGCCGCATGATTGCGTCATTACATTAAAATATAACCAATTTTTCAATGTAATTTTAGCTTTTGTTGTACCTTAGACTTAAGAATAATTAATTATTTTTTGGAAGAAAGTGAAATTATTAAGAGTTTGCCATTTCAGATGTAAAGCTACTGAGCTCCTAATTTTATCCTGATTACTTTCTATGCTAGAAATAGCCTGATGGGATGATTGAGAAAACAATTAATCATAATCCTCTCGGGCCCTAAAGGCTTCAGTAGAAGAATCGCTTTTTACGATTAGAAAAGTGCTGCTTCGAGCAAAAAAGAGGATCGTGAAGATGGGCTATCTTTTTGCCAGAAGTCTCGAGATTAAATAGAAGAGAAAGTGACCTGCAAATTCCAAGGATCAACATTCCTACGTTTTCGTGCAAATATTCAGAATTCCCATCTTTTAAAAATTTATTCGAAGCATCATCGTGCATAAATTTCAATAACTAAGGGTCTCTTGACGAATGAAGCTGCCGCATTTGTTTGTCATATGACAGTAACTGAAACGAACTACACGGAGTCATGGGAAAAAAAATTAGTGATATGACAAGAAAAGGTGTGTATCAAAAAATAATTACACAGCCCCCGGCTAGAGCTGTCAGATGTGTCTGATGAAGTGATTGGGGGATTAAAAGTGCTGGCTGCCGAAGCAGAGAAAAGAGATCTGTCGCTAATCCATATTTTGGTGCATAAATTGGACGGTATTATACTAATCAAGCCTGAGCAACAGAAACTGCAGAAGATGATTTCCCCTCAATGGAATTTTTTTTTAAATTTCTTAATTTAAAAAGTGAGATCATGCTGATCCGGTATGTGTTAAATGTTCCAAAAATCATTATCTTAGCAAATGTGAGAAATTTCTGTTTCTAAGTGTCACCGAACGGTGAGGATTTGTTTCAGACAAGAAGCTGTGCTTTAATTTTTTGTCTCCAACCCATCAGGCAGCTACATGCAGGTCCAAACACAGATGCGGTAAATGACATAGAAAACACGGTCTAACGAAAAAAAAAAGTAATATACCGCCCCGGGAAGGGGCGGTATATTACGCAATATTGCCCAGTTTCCAGTCATTACTCCCGACAGCAATGGTTCAAGTCACTGATCGATTTGGAAACGCATTAAAATGCAGAGCGATACTTGACTCCGGTTTTCAAGCGTCGTTCATTACGGAGGCATGTATGCAGCGATTAAAACTGCCGAGATCCAAAGCGAACATATCGATAACTGGTTTGACTATGGGAAACATATCCACAAGAGGAGCAGCTTCTATCAACATGAAATCGCTGCACTCTCCAGAGTAAGAAATACAGCTGGATGCCCTTATAATTATTAAACAGCCTATAATGCTGCCCAGTTTAGGATTTAGTTTAAAGGACAGTATAATAAAGTTGGCGCAGTTTATACTAAACGGGGTGGACAGATTTTTCCACATTATCAGGGATGGACGAGCCAGTAATTCCAGTAACTCCAATATTGCTCAAAACACAGTATTAGGTTGGGTTGTCTCTGGAATTACCGATAGTAACAGTTTAAGTGGAGTAGCTCATGTGAATATATGCACATTAAATCAACATTTGGGTGTCGATATTGAAGAAATTTTGAAACGATTCTTCGGGGAAAAAGAAATCCCTAGTAATCACATGTTAAGCCCAGGGGAAATCAAGTGCGACAAACTTTATAAATCAATAGACAAACGAATTGAACGAGGTGGATATGGTAAATGGTGGAGATTCCTTTTAAAAAATCGGCAGGCGGGCTTGGTGGCTCATTGAAAACGGCCGAACGGAGGATTTTGGCATTAGAAAGAAAGTTGATATCTAATCCGCCAATTAACACGGAATACTCAAGGGTAATAAGCGAATATATGGAGCCTCTGAATGAAAATGATATAGAGATTGAGTCAAGTTAGACCACTAAATTAAGAGTGGTATTTAGTGGGTCGGCAAAATCTTCGTCAGGGGTTGCCCTAAATCAAACAATGTTGGTTGGACCAACTATTCAGCCTACATTATGGTCTATATTGATAAAGTTCAGGAGTTACAAGGTAGCGTTAACCGCGTTAGATGCATTTTCAGCGAATATTATAGAGAAATGAACCATCGAGCAAGCTCAAGCACTATAAGCTCAATACCGACACTTTTAGGTTGGCCTGTTCATAATTTTTGACAATTAGGACATTACAGCAAGTACGCGACAGGCAGTCCCAGCAAGATCATCCAAACATGGTACATCATATGGGTATGGGCCTTCTCGTATACATTATCCTGGTTGTTGTTTGCTTCATAAATCCATATTAAGTTATTTCATCATATTCAAATCCCTTTCCACGCGAGCCCCAAATGAACTGTCGAACTGAGTTCGAAAGATGAAGAAAAGATGAACAGTGTTCTCATAAACGAACTGGTCCGACTCACCCCTGGTCATTCGCTTATCATCTTTAAAACGTAACCCTTTCAACCGATTTTGTTCAATTGTTCCAGTCGCTTTATAATTAAGGGCTTTTAATCTTTTTAGTAAGGGAATGGTCGTAAAATATCTAAAAGTTGTTCACATGTAAATAAATAATCATTACAAAAAAGAAATACCTATCAAAATATAGAAAACTACCTTCCGGTAATGTTTTAATAAGCCTGAGGACGACAACTGGACCCAACCCAAGGGACATATCAAGTAGCTTGGTTTTCGTTTCCTGATAAATCTCGGAATTCAACACTAAACCTCTAGTTGTAGTGACTATGCAATTGTTCAGACCTACAGGCCGGGCTTTGTTACAAACAAACTGTCTGCATGGGCAGCGACCAGTAAATGGGATCATCTGTTCGGCTATTGACCATCGGTCCACGAATCTTTCTATATTAGGACAACTCTTTCTGGGATCTAGTTGAGCTTTCAAGTTGGAAAATTTTCTAAACCAAACCAATTTACTCAGAAATTCGATTTTATAAAGGGTAACGGAGAGCTTTTCCAGAGCTTTTAGTCAAACCAAACCATTTTGCCAGGAAGCAAAATCCCTTTCTGGGATCTAGTTGAGCTTTCAAGTTAGAAAATTTTCTAAACCAAACCAATTTACTCAGAAATTCGATTTTATAAAGGGTAACGGAGAGCTTTTCCAGAGCTTTTAGTCAAACCAAACCATTTTGCCAGGAAACTTGTTGTTATTATATAAGCTTTTTTTGATCATTTTACTCCGAAATTCGAAATTTAGAATATTTGTTTCCAATGAGCTTTAAGCTTTTTGGGTTTGAACTTAACATTTTTAAGCTTTTTAATAGTTTCAGGGTTTTAATCAAATATTTGATAAGGCCTAAATTATGTATTTGAAAAAATTGTCAAGATCTTTAGGTTTAAAAGCTTTCAATTATCGAAGCTTTTTAAACAAATCATTTTACTTCGAAATTTGATATTGCAAGGGATGACGGAATTTTGATTAAGATTTAAAATATTTGTGCTCAATGTAAACTATTGAGAGCTTTTAGATTTAAGAGCTTCTCAAACCAAACCATTTGACTTTAAAATTTGATATTATAAAGGAAAGTGGTATTTTGGGATTAATTTAGAGTATTTTATAGCTTTAAGCTTGATAATTTATTTATACTTTCTCGGTGATTTTTATGCTTTTCCAAAAATTCTGTCTTTCGTTTAGAAATTCAGTTTTAAGAGCTTTTATTTATCGAAGCTTCTCAACTCAAATCATTTTATTCTGAAATTTGATATGACAAAGGGTCTTTTTTGGAGAAAAAATTCAGAATATTTGTTCTCAATGGAAATATTCTTCATCTAAAATGGGTTTTCATTTTCGAGTGTTACATGTGCAAGAAAACCAATTGGTTTCATTCAAACGATGAAAACACTAGATGAAACAAAACGTGATTCATTTGAATGGCCTGTAATAAAACGAAACATCTTCCAACTCATGCTATGACGAGTTCTAAATTTGAATTTTCATTTTTCTAGAATATTTTTGAATTTTCTGAAATATCAAATCATACTTAAGTAAGTAAAACCAAAGGAAATCCTGTAAGTGCTAATCACAGACATGTACATCCTAAAGAATCCGGATATTCTTGAATAATTTCAAATAGCCTACATAAAATCGGAGTAATATCAAAATTTTGGCATGATCTCACCAAGATTTTTAAATATCACCATCTAGATTTATATGTGTAGCTCTGCAAGTTCTTACAACTCAAAGCTAAGCGCAGAACATTGCCCTCAAAAATTCGAATAAATTCGATGAATTCGATAAATTCAATAAATTCGATGAATTCTGGGGATTACCCCGCAGAACAATTCGGAAAATACCTATATCATGTAAATGCCGATTCAACTCGAATAATTCAGCTTTTCCGCTTTCTCCAATTCAGAAACTATAGCCTGGCTTAGCTCAAGTGAGGGAAACAAGAATTCGCGGTTATGTATTTTTCAGTCGCGGGTATGTAATTTTCTACCACCAGCAGATTACTATAAGCTCCTTTTTCAAATCAAATTTTACCTTTTGCAAAAGAAATTTTATCTGTTGGATTTGTAAAAGGTTGAATTTGTTTGGTTTTGAATCTAATCTTAAATTTGAACTAATGAAGGAAGTCTCGTGGGCCCCAATAACCGTGGGTCCCCTCCCCTCCCCCCGCTGCGGCTGCGAGTGCTTCGGGTACCTAGTTACGCCACTGGAATTGTGGTCGTTTTTAGAAAATTTAATTCAATTTCGGGAAAGTCGTCTTATTTTTCTACTTAAGATCTGGCCAATGGCACAGTTCACAAAATGATATCATTTTTTAACGTTCTTCGGCATTTTAGGTATGCACAAAGTGCAGACGTGTGCACAGGACTTGTTTCAACTTTAACATGATTTAAAACCTCGTTATTAATGGTTATTTGATCATTCGTCGTGCAAGAAAGTTCATGTCTAGAATTTTTAGTGACCAGAATATCTAGCATGTTCCCATAAAGCATCGAAAATTTAAAGGTGCCGTTATTCGTCTCGAAATATCAAAATGTATACAAGAACATATGTCATAATCGAGTATAAAAGTAGAAATTAAGTTACTTTATAGTTAGTTCAACGTTTTGTTGTAGTTTAAGTCTTCGAATTTTTTTTTATTCTTTTAAATGGATTTTGATGTGCTGCGATTAGACGATGGAGGACTTCTCGTGGAGTTTAAAGTTCGGGTTATCAGATAAAGCCAACAAAGACGTGACTGGGACGCTGAAAAATGCCCTAGTCAGGGAGATGGAGAAAGAGCATGCGGAATAGTACCTCAGGCCCAAAAAGCCGCACGAAGCGTTTGAGACAAGTTCACTACGAAAATATGGGAAATGCCGGGGAAACTAAAGGATCTGGGCCAGTGGATATTATAGGGGCTGGAGACACAAGCCCATACATATACTGGATTGGATACTAAAGGTAAAGGCTAAGCTCGTACACATTGATGGCAGGGTCTTCCGTGGTAAAGGCTCTCCCATGATTGCAATACCGGTATTATATAAAAGGCAATCCCGGGAACCCGGTTTTCGAGATTGACAAAAAAACAGCGATTTGGAGATTTCGGGATTGACAAAAAGACCGGGAACCCGAGATTTGACAGAAAAAGAGCGGGATCCCAGAATTGCACCGGGATTGGCCCCTGTAACCCAAACATTTAATGACGTGGGTAAAGAATTAGATGATGCTCTTGCCACCTATGATGAAGTTTTAAATATATTTAAAAGAGGCCAATTGGGTACTGAGGAAGTCGAGGGGTGAGTTGAGGCTATAGTAGAAGAGACAGTCAGTCCGGGCAATGATATGGGTGACAATTACTCCAAAACGCTTCAAGTATGATGGTGGTGATTTATCACACGCAATGGACAGACTAATGTTAAGCCCAACAAGCGTGCTTATATCATGGGATAAGTCGTGCGACAAAACTGACGAGTCCGAACAAATATATATGGCCAGCAAGCCGTCAGGTTTTTCCAGTGACGTTCAGGTGCGATGAGAGTAGCGATCTCACGATTGTCTCGCATTGAGTGGCATGCTTGGCGGGCCCAGATAGGTCTAGACCAGTTGGTAGGAGCCCTAAACCTCTGCTTGGAAGAGGAAGCTCTGGATTGGTTCAAGTCTTTGACAAGTCATATGGGTTTCCAAAAGAATCAATCCAGTAATTTTATCAGACAATCCAGAAGATAGCCTTACAATCCAGTGATATCTAATCAGATGACACACTATATACAGTCATTCGTCGCGACATGCGTCCAGGACAGCAAATGGAGTTACATGAACAGTGGGACTTCAGCTGGGTAAAATTCGGAGGCATGACTTAGTGTTCCACACGGTCCAGTATACCATACCAATGAATATAAATCCTGAGATCGGCCTCAGGTTCGTTTTGATCAGCGACCACCAAGAGTTAATGAGCTAGATATTCCCTATACGGATTAAGGTTCATCTAGGCCAGAAGCATTGTGTTTTGATGAAGAAGCAAGACAATCGGAATGTGAGGCAGAGCCGGAGAGCTATTACCACCAGGTGTGTGCCATCAAAGAACATCTGAAGGCAAGGGCACAGCCACTAAGGTTGCGGAATTTGGCGATCCGTCCTCAATTTTCTCGCAACACATACCTCAAATAATAGGTCCCACAACAATACTCGTAAAGGATAAACCGGCGGTACGTTGTTAGAATTGCATTTTTTGGCGCGTTTTGTTATGGATGTGGAGAAAGGGGTGTATTCCTCCCTGACGTAACTTTCAACCCCGCAAAACACGATCAACCAGAGATGCGGAATCTTCGGGAACCGTATTCTCCTCAGATGAACGCGAGACGCGGTACCCCTATGACTACGGAATTGTACCGGAGTAGGCGTGCCAGGCGGATAACCGGCAGTACGATAAAATGAAGAAGTATTTTGCCATGCGTCGGAAGTTGCTTAAAGGCATTAGTTCGACGGTTCTCCATTCAAAGCCCGACAACCGACCAAAGTTTGCGGTCGGCAGTTAGACGATTTGTTGGACTCTGGGACCAATATCAGTGTATTGGACTACAGAAGCAAATAATTCCTGAAGACATGTGGCATTACTTGTCACCCATCTCAAACTCAAGTACATACCGCCAGTGGCACAACAGAAATAATATTAGCCTTTGTGACAATACCAGTTCAATTCAATGGCATGACCAGAAACTTCCAGTTAAACTTTGCTTCGTCACTATCGCACGCTATGTATTTATGCCATTCGGTTTGTGCAATGCTGCACAATCATAATGACCGAATATTAGTAACTTCATCCACCTTTGAGGAGCACATGAAGTTGCTCGAATTACTGGCAGCACATTTGAGAGCAGTCAACTTGACCATCAACGTGGAAAAATCAAAGTTTGTCCTCAGGTAGCTGAATTATTTAGGCCTTGTAATCGGCAACGGCTGTATCAATAACTGATATGGGCAATGGCTGATAAGTCAAACAGACTTGTCAGGACGCTTGGCGCGATGGACCCTGAAACTTCAAGGCTATAGTAGTATCAGATGCATTGTCTCTGGTGTAACAGAGTTGAAAGTTGGTGATGTTTAGTTAAAAATCGATAGCCAGTTAGTATTCCAGAGAACAGAATATTTGGATTTTTCGAAAACCACCACAGAGAGAATATAGCAGGTACCACATACAGGTCCAACAGATCCTATTCCCACGGCCTTTAAGCAGTCAAGGTACTAATGATCGGTCACCAACACCAACGATCACAATCCTCCCACTGCAGATAGCAGGAAAGTAGAACGCTGCGATGAAGCATGATCATAGGACAATTTTCTATAATGAGATGAGCCAATACTCATCTTGTTACAATACAAATATGAGAACTTTGAGTCATTATCGTAACATCAACAGACGACAAAGGGAGAACAATTTATGCCGGGTATCAAGCAGTGAGGAATTGAGTTGGTTAACATGCTTTTGTCAATGCCAAAATGTAACAGAACCCTTTCTAACTGTTCCCTCAATTTTTAAAAGCACAGCATGCTGAAATATTCCAATTATTGAAACTTTCATCAAAATTAATATATTGCGCATTACTTTCAAAATAAAAGCTCACTCAACAAACATTTTCTACCCCATCACATACAGCGGATAAATTAACAACAAATTTCAGCAAACAAATTTTGAATCATAAATTAAAAATAAAAAAAAAAATACAAAAAAATTAGAAAATCAAATTAAATTTTCAATTTTCCATTTCCCTCACCCACAACCATAATTTTTTTTATTTTTATTCGTTTAATTCTTCTCGCCCGATTTTTTTTTTGTATGTATGTGTGTATATATCGAATGAAAATCAAAACATTTAACGTTTTTATTATTATCCGTCGTTTTATTTGTTGATTGGAAAATTATATACACGCACAACTGGGAGAAAACAAATCAAAAAGCCCAACAAGTGATTTATTTTCCAATTTTACGAATATAAACGTACATATTAGAAATGAGTGTTGTCAGTTAACTTTCAATAGGCTGTTTTGTGTGTTGATTTTTTTTTTATTTAAATTTATCAATACGCACTGATTTTGCACCGCTGCTGGGAAAATTCAATTTTCAAAATGGATGATGATGTTAAAGTTAAATGGGAAACACTTTTCTTTCTTCGGTTTTATTATAAAAAAAAAAAAAAACAAAAAGTGAAAAATAAAGCAGAACATCTAATTTTGGTGTAAAATTAGAAAAGTTTCCTATACATAATATTCTTGGTGTATGTGACTCTAAACTGTGTCTTCTTCTTTTTCTTTGTCGCCGTCTTAATACATATTTATATATAAATTTGTGAAAGTTATACTTGGTTTCGATGAAAATTGGAAAAAGATAAGGAAAAACTAATAAACATAAATTTTTATTTCGGTTTAGGCGCGTTTTACATAAATTGGTTGCTGTTTTAATATAGAGGCGAATATTCTGCTTTATACAAATTTAATAACAAAACCCGAAACTTTTTATAAAAAAAAAAACAAAAAAATAAAGACAACAATAAATTAACAATTATCTAACCATTTTTATGTGTACCAGGAAGGGAACCGTTCTCTAGGTTAGGGTTACTGAGTCGGAAATATAAAATCTCATTATTCCAATTAACAACTCTTCACAAAAAAAGTAGACAGATAATTACATTTTCATTTATATTTGGTAAGGTACCTATTAATTTTGCTTCCCCAAAACCCAAAACTATTTATCCACCACCCTTGGCCTTTGTAATATGATTCCACACAAAACGCACACATTGAAAATATATATAAAAAGTGCCGAAAATATATACAATTATTCATATTTAACCTTTTTTTTGTATATATGTATGTGTATGTCTTTCATTTCAATTTTAACTATTTTCTTATCATTTAATTAAAATAAATTCTTTTTTCACGAGACGAGAGATATTTTGTATTTGTAGTATCAAACCCAAGAAAAGGAATGAAAAAAGATCAACAAATAAATTAAAATAAGTGATGGGCACACAACATGTATAATATATATCACAAGATGACGACAAATCCAAAGTGGGGTGAGCTTTCGTCTTTTTTTTTTTCTTGTATAAATATCAAACCGATTTATAAAAATTACGGTTACAAAAGCTTTTCCGTACCAGAAAGAGCAAATACACAGTATAATATTCAATTAACCCTTTTTCTTGTCTGTGTGTGTGTATACACAAGTTTTTTGTTAATAATAATTTCTATTGTCGTTTGTCGTTAACCTCCTGCGAATGATGATGTTTTTTAATATTCTTCCTCCGACATTATTCCAAAAAATTAAAGTTTTAGTAGGAAAAAAAAAATTAAGAAAAATTCGTGGTTTTAATTTTTTTTTTGTTCGGTTTCCGTATATATATATATATATATATATATATATATCATTCGTACAATTAAGGCACATGAACAAAAAAAGGTGACAACCCTTTTTATTTTTATGATGTGAAAATTTCTTTGGTTCCGGTGGGGAGGGTGAAATACAAAATTATTATTTATATAAAGTTTTTTGCTCCTGATGATGACTCCTGCCACACAGTGTTATTAATATAAATGACTTAGAAAATAAAGAAACTGAAATTAATTATGAATAGTGTATAGTAAGTATTTTAAAATTTAATTATGGGAAACATTTAATTTTTCGATAGAGCTTTTTTCGGTTGGAAGTATTTTATAACTTTTGGTAACTATATTTGAGCTGTACAATTAATACAGCACACAATTTCTGAAAAAAGCTTTCTTTTCAAAAGCTTGAAAAGCATTAAATTATAATATATATTATAATAAAAGCTTCAATATGTTTATAAAAAATAGTTTTGTGTTTATCTAAAACCAAAACTTTTAGTTTTAACGAAAAATGATCTGGACAAACAACAAAACCAAAAATTAGTACGCTGTGAAGCCGTAGCATTTTATGGAAGCTTTTAAAACATAAATTAAATCTAATGATTTGGATTTTATTGCTTTGAATGTCAATAAAAAAATTCTAATATAAAGCTTCCATATGTTAAATTAATAAGGGGCCATCGGTAGTCAAATCACCAACTTTTACCACGTAGAAACAGTAAACACAACAAAACACAAAGCTTTCAAAGCTCACAAAGCTTATAATAACCTTTAATTGAAATAGTAAACATTAATTAGCATGAGTTGAAATGGTCATTAAGAGCTTTAATTCATTGTTAAGAAGTGGATTTCCATCACCTTTCTAGGAAAAGCTCAGATTTTAAAATTAAATTATTTTTTGTCGTTTAGACTTTATTGTGGTTTCTTTAATAGTTTCAACTTCGAAAGCTTTTAATTTTGTGATGTAAACTTTGGAAACCAGATGAAAATTTAATATTTGTTGGAACTGGTTTTGTGCAAGCTTTTGTTTCTTAGTGATAAATATACTTGTAAAAAGGAAGCTTGCACCACAAATACTAAACGGTCCGACTCTAAAATAGAGATAAGACACACTAGTGAGAAAGTTTCATAACAAGCTTTCAAAAATGATAACCGGAAAAACCATTGATAGCCGGAAAAGCCTTGCTGATATTATATAATAGAAAAAAAAACTGTTGAGCTTTTTCAGGTACTATTAGGGGGCACTGTAATATTGTATAAACATACTAATATAAAAATGTAGAGTAGGATAGACATTTGTAAGTTTTACGTAATTGGCACTAATCTGACTTTGCAATATTTGTAAGACTGCAAGGAAATGTGAAAATGTGTTTAAAAGCTTAATTTACAGGAAATTTTAACTTTATTTTAAAAATTTCATTAATAGGGGTTCGCAACAAACAACTGTAGAAAGCTTTCTCTTGTTTTTAATGACACCACAGGTTAGATTTTTTTATATAAACCAAGCCAATAGTGTTGTACAAAAGCTTCATTTTAACATTACTTAATTAAATGGTTAAATTTATGACAAAGTTTCTTAACTAGATTAAGAGAAATTTATTTAAAGCAATTTTTCCAATTTTTAATTTTGAAAGCTCGTTATGAGATTACCCCACTGGTGATAAGCCTTTAGCATAAACCTGGCTAATATTTTTTTTGAAAGCTTTCTGAAATAATATATTTGGTGGTTTCAGTATGTAGTATCGGTAAGAACCGAACGAATCCAAATGAAGTTATGAGCAATAGATATATACTGTAAAAAGGTGACGTTGAGAATAATATGGTAGTGTGGTGGTACGGCGCGGGGACTGAATTAAAGTGGTGATGTTACCAGAAGTATATGAAAATAAAACATTTTTGATATAAAAGTTAACGAGTTGAGTGTGTGTAATTGATTAGCTGAGAACCGGAACCAGTACCTGGACAACCATAATACAACACAGTAATCATAAATTTGTCGTGAAACAAAAGCTTTCACTAAACGGGTATTAAATTTCCGTTTTTTGAGTATTCATATTTGGCCTGAAATGAAAGCTTCCTTATTGATGAAAATTGCTAATTAATGAAATTTAACTTTATTCTATAATCAACAAACACAATAAAGCAAACAAATTTTTAAGCGTAAACCTTGAATAAAATTTGAAAGTTTACAATTGTTTGAGCGCTACAAAAAGAAAATTGCAAAAGCTTTACATAATTGTTTACTAGTCAGATGTTGCAAATCATGATATTGAAATAAAGTTGAAAAGTTTAGTTGCATTGAAATTAAGTCAAAATTTGAAGAGCTTTGTTCTTAAAAGTATATGAAAGAGAATACCATGAGTTTTTATAAGATCAAGTGAAATATGAAAAGATTTGAGCGGCCAATTGTTTACTGTAATTTTTCAGGGTTTAAAACTTAATTTACTAAATAATTCAGCTTTAATTAACCGCCGTTAAGTTTTGACATTTTTATTAATACGGAAGCTTTCTCAATATCAAATACGAAAAAATCGAGATACAAAGATTTAATATTTTTCGAAGTTTAGTGAAAAATTTTGATTTAAAATTGTTTAAATACTAAAATTATGATTATTGAAAATACCAATATATTACTTCAGAAAGCTTTCACAGGAAATATTAACCAGGTTTATTCCAAACGAGTAAATTAAACCCACCTGGATTATACAAAGCTATAGTCTAAAAAACAAAGCTTTTATAAAGGAATTAGAAACGAGGAAAAAACCAAACTTTTCATATAAAACATATGAGAAATTACTTTTAAAACCTCACAAATTCTTAATTAAAATCTCTGAGTTAATCTTGCTAATCAATATTTGTAATATTTGGAAAATTTTAGCCTTAAAAGTATTTGGATAAGATTTCCACTACTTGTGAATTTATAAAAAAAACTTAGAATTAACCAAAATAATTTTAATGACCAAAATGTTGGCTTTCAAAGCTTAGTTTACAAAAAACTGGGACTTTATTTAAAAAAAATTTATTAGCATGCGCTTGCAACTAACAACTGTTGAAAGTGTTTTCTTGATTTAAAATAAATCAAAAATCGTAATTCCTAGTGGCTGAACTTGCAAAGTATCTAATTAAATATTTAATTTGGAAAAAGCTTCTTTACTAAAACATTAGGAAAGATTTTCTCCAATCAAATTGAAGAAAATTTTAAAGTTCACAATAAACTGTGCGCTAATCAGATCCTGCAAGTCATGATATTGCAATATTCAAACTTAGATTAATCCTACGGGTTATTTTAGAACTACAATGAAATTAAGCTTTAGTGTTAAAAGTTTTTTGAAGTGAATTTTTTTTTAAAATTAATTAAGCTCTGACTTTAAATAATTTTACTTTAATTGACCGCTGAAAGCTTATTAATTTTAAAATTAAATTATGAAAGCTTCTGTTTCAAAAAAGCTTCGTTAATAGTAAAATAATCTTGTTATTGGAACTATCAAGTATATTATTTCAGAAAGCTTTCACAGAAAATATTAACTAGTTCCATTCTAAAGAGGTAATATATTTTAACTCCAGTGACAGAATCTCACAAATAGCTTTCAAAATTATAACTGAAATAATTGGTTGGAAAAATTCTTGTCTAATATTATGATTAGGAACCTTTTCCCTAAATTAACCCGTTTAATTATGCACTTTAAAAATTTTTAGTGATTTGATTTGTATAAAAATCTAGGATTTGGTCTCTATAAAATCACGAGAATGCGTTCTACAGATATTACGGACAAAACCATATCAATGAAATTATTAAATCAACTTTTAGACGGTAAATTAAGCTTTTAAACTAAAATTTTTGATCCCAGCTTACATGTAAAACTTTTGCATTTTTTTGTACCGCTTATATAATTTCAAACTTTCAAATGTTTTTTAGGGTGGCAATTAATTTTTGCTCCATTAAGTGATAGAGGAAATTATCCAAACTTAATGAAAGCGCTTAAGGAATTGTCTGTCACTAATAAAAGTTTTCAGATATCATAATATAAATATTTAAATAAGCTTTTCAACAAGTATAATTGAAGACTTCCAAATTCCACTACCATCAGGCTAGTTTTTGCAAACGTACAAGCTTACAAAAAACAAATTGTGAAATTTTACTAGATAAAAGCTTTAGTGTGTTTGGCTTAGGTTGTAAAAAAACACTTGTACATCAATTTTAATTTTAGAACTTCCTAGGTGCAGCTCGAATTTCTATTTATTAAATAAAACCGTACATGTTTTACTCAAGTTTAAATTTTTCCAAGTTTTAGTATACTTTTGTTTGAAAAATAAAAATTTCTAAATAGTAATTTGCGTTGAAACTAAAAGATTAAAATTATTTCAAAAAAGCTTAGGAAAATTTTAGCTTTTCAACTCTATTCATTGAAATATTTAATTGTAAACCGCATCGTAAAATGTGTTCTTGTAATTCTAAAATCTAACTATAATGCAACAAATATTAAAGTTGCACGAACAAATTTACCTTTAGAATGTTTAACTTTTACATGATGATAAAGAGAATCAGCAAAAAAACAACTTTTGAAGAAGCTTTTTGAAGCTTAACTTTTATAATTTTATTTATTTATTTTCTAAATTTTTGTCACATGATTTTGCTTGTGAAAATACTTTACTTAAATATTTTAGAGCTTTAACTCCTTTCCAAAGTTTCCGATCAAATATACTGCTATACAATATTGTTAAAAAATAATGACAATTTCTATTCTTATACGAATTAAATCAATTTCCAAGAAAGCTGCTTTGTTACGGGTTCTTATCGAGTTTGTAAAAATAAATTTATTTGCATAATAAAAGGGATAAGAAATTCCAAAGAAATATTGTGTATTCTAAAAGTCTTGAGAATAATGGATGGAATAACCGTAGAAAAATTCCTCTATCCTTCCTTCTGTTCGCCTTAGTAAAACTTGAAAAAAGCTGAAGCTTTTTACAGGTAAATTATTAAATAGCGGAATGGGAAACAAACAATTACTTTTCTAAATTGAATTTATTCATGTCAAATTTAATTTGCAGAAAAATTATAAATCTTAAGAATACTGAATTAAAATTGTTTTAGAATAAACCTAGCTTAAGCTCGAAATTTGTAGAGAGTACATTTATGATTTGCAAAATCTGCTTTTTTTCTGATGAGTCTAGTAAAAATATCAAAGCTTTCATGTTTTAAAAGCCACTCATTGGGAGGCTCTCGTTGAAGCTTTAGTCTCCTTATTTTTAAGAAGAATCTGTGCTTTCCATTTCGTTAAAGCTTTCAAAACGTGCACATTTTTTTTTGTTTAAATTGTAATACAGATGCTTTTATAAAAGTTACAGGTACAGCATTTCGACTTAAATTCTAAAACACTTTGAGAGGACTTCTTTATATCAATCTACAGTGAAAGATGTTTATATGAACTTGTAACGATGGTGTTGGTATCTTACTAAATAGCATCAAAACATTCCTATTTAATCCAATAAACTTTAGAAAATGGTTTTTATTAATAGTCTAAGGGCAAAAGTTCATATCCTATCAAAGCATCCTTTATGTATAAAGAGGGGAAGAGCTACTAGAATACCAATAAACACAAAGGACATTATTATACAAAAAGAAAAGTCGGATTGGAATCAGATTTTCATTCGAATAAATAATTGTACAAAAGGACAATATAAATTGACATTTTCCCTATTGTTGTATTAAGTTTAAATATCAATTCTTTGTATTGATAATCTTTAATGACCTCTTTCATATTTTTTTGTTGTGTTCCTTATCATTCGACTACACAAACAACAACATCGATATAATCGGCAAAAACATCTATTCTTTCCATCTACATGCGGCGTTGGTTTCCACAATACAATAGACCAAACACATATACCCAAAGTATCAATCAATGTTTCCTTTTATATTTAAGCTTTTTCCAATATTTTGATGTTCGATTGTATACCGAATACAACAGAATACTACAAGCTTTAATAATATACACACGCAGAGAGTTAAGAAAATTTGATGTTAACATAAATTATCTGGATGCTACAATATAATATAAGGTAATATTTAATCGACCATAAATTAAAAATTAAAAAAAAAATGTTGCCGCAGCACACCGAATTGGAAAAAAAACGGATAACTAAACCAAATCGAGTAAATAGATCCCAATACCCCCAAAAACTGAATCAACACCAGAAAAGAGCTTTTTTTTCGATTTATTTATTTATAACAACAACGAACGGAAAAAAAAATTAAGAAAATGACAAGAAAAAATAATAAAAACGAACGGTAAAAATTAGTAGCAAAAATTGTTAGAGGTACGTGATACGAATTTCTTTACAGTGTATATATTCATATACTCTGGTATTTCTCTCGATGCCGAAGATATAGACTTTGTGTATTTATATATGAATAGATTTTTTCGGGAGCTTTTTTATTTTATTTTATTAATTTCATACAAATTTACTGTTATTGATCCTATTATTACGATTATTATTATTATTATTATTATACATATAACGTAAAGAAACATTTTCTGTGGATTGGTTCTGATGCTGCGGTATGGTTTGTGGTGCGCGATGGTGGTTTGGTTTTGAAGATAAAATAAGATATACGAGTAAAATAAAAATAAATCGTGTAAATTATATCAAATGTCAATATACACAGGCAAAAAAAAAAATGAGCTTTTAAGCTTACTTAACAATGTTTTTGTTGTTTGCTCTCTATCTCGATTTTATTTATTATTATTATTATTTGAAACATGACAAAGGTCAATTTTGTTGGCGGAAGGTTTAATATTATTGCGTGACAGTTAAACGATTAATGGTTAGGAGCACAATTTTGTGATGAGCTGTAAAAACTTAAACATAAGTTGAAACAAAGCTTTAGGTAATATTTTGATTGAGTATCTTTCAAAATCCATTTTTGAAAATTTTTTAATTACATCTTTCAATCATAATAAAAGCTGTTCATAAAGTTATTGGATATCAATCTTTAAAGCTTAAATTTTAGATCAAGTCTTTGAAATTATTTTCGTTTTAATCGTATTTTGAAAATATTCGTGGCTAATTGTTTCCATTATGGAGTATATTCTCCAATACACAACCATACATGAAATATTATTTGAGTGTTTTTTATAGTCTACAAATTTTTGTACTAAGATGATTTTTATGAAAGTCGGTTTGATTTTAAAATGAATTTTAGTTGAAATTCTTTTACTTAAAAATATTTTCAGACCATTAATACAAGTCCACTTTACTTAACCAATTAATGTTATAACGAAAATAGGGTTTGAGCACTAGTGACAAATTATCAAAAATTATCAATTTCATAGTTAACTGTGGAAGGAAAATTCTGCTACACTATAACAAACACTTAATAACTCTCACGTTGATAAAATGAAAATATTTCAAATTTAGAATTTCAAGCTTTATTATGTTTGTGACAATTTATTGTTTTAAAATTCGATTTTACATATGTTAACTACGTAAAAGGCTACAATTTTATTTAGCTTTAAGCAATGTGCTTTTTAGAGCCTGTTATTTTCTAAAATATTTCCATCTGATTTTAACAACATCGATAAAATTTTTCAGTTACTTCATTACAAATTAGGAATAGTGGTGAAAATGTTTGTAAAGGTAAGTTTTATCATATATTTCAAACTAAAAAACCGTTTAGTGCTTATTGACACGATTTGATAACATCCGTACTACATTAATGATCAAGATTTTTGTATTAATTACTTTAATTGCTTCCGCTCAAATCAAACTCGATTTTGAAGGGTCCCTTTTCTTTGAAAGTAAATCGTAAGGGTTAATTTGGATAAGTGATAGTGGAAAAGAGGTACGGAAACATATGTTTCTATATTTCCAAACCAAACTTTTTTTAAATAGAGTCAAATATACCAAATCTGGCCTATACATTTAAAATATCCTCTTAAGTTTCGAACTTCTGAACTAAGGTAAATTTGTAGATTTTAAAAAATAAAAGCTACATTTCGATGTTATTCAAACTCATGTATAAATTAAGCTTTTATATGAAGAAAATATTTTGGATAATCATGGTTGTTGACTTCTTTTGTCTATGTTTCCTAAAATTAAGAGCTTTTCATCTTAATTACAGGTTTTGGCAAAAGCTTCAAAGTTCAGAGTTTTATAAATATTTCCACCAAATATGTCATAAACTTTATAGGTTTTTTGTATTGCGATTGTTGTGCCTAAAAATAAGCCTAAAGAGAAATATCAGCTTATTAAAAATAAAACGTAACCCAAGAGTTGTTGTCCAAAGAAAACGCTTCGCAAAATAATTAAAATTACTGAGTTTGAATCCAAAGAACAGTTCCAGAAATTTCATTGCAAAATTTTTAAAAGCTGTAACTTTTTGAACATTTGAATTCCATTTTATTTGGACAACTCGGAATAGAGCTTTCAGTTACTTAGTTTATTTTAAAGCCGACATATGATTAGTATATTTTCAAAGAAACTTTTAGTACGGACTCCTCTTATTATGAAAGTTTTTTAATGGTTTGGCGTTTTTTAAGTTTTTGAATGGCATTCCTTGTCTTACCCACAAAGTTATACTCGACAAAATAAATTTTTAAATGTGGTTTGGAATTTTGTGATTAAAATAAATTTTAAGCTTTTAAAAATACAAAACTTGCACTTTAACATGCTTTTCCTGGTGTCTAGTAGCTTAATGTGGAAAGTTTCATCTAAATCTCAAGTTTCAGTAAAAATCTTCGGTTCTTTAATATAAAGAATATATTTGTCAGAATCTAGGTTAATAGCTAGCTATGTTTAGAAACGTAAAACGCATCTAAAATTGTTATGAGTTTAACAAAATATTTCAAAGAATTTTAAGTTTTGCGGTGTTTGATTCTCGTGTCAAATCTTAAATAAATAAACGTTTCTCCTAATCTCTGTTATTTTTGTAACGCTTATGGCTTTAGAAAGCTTATTTTGAATTTTAATTTTCGGTAAAGTTATGAAATTTAAAATATTTACCTACTAGGGTTAGTAACATAATGCTCAGAACTTTGATAAAACCGACTTTTTCAAGCTTAGAAACAAATGATTTAGTACACGAAAAATTTATTAAATCATTTTTAAAAGCTCCAACATTTAAAAGGTTGCATTTTGTCAAATTTGAATAATTTGGGAGTAAGCTTTTAGTTACCTAAGTACACGTAACGAATAATGACAGAAAGAATTGTCAAGGTAAGTTTACTTAAAAGATTTCAAAGGAGCTTTTCGTCTTTGTTAAAATGATTTGACAGCACCGTTACTAATGACCACGATAAGCATTTTAATATTACTTAGTTGAGCTTTTATAAAAAAAACGATCCTTATTGTTAACAAAGCTTGAATACAAATTTAAAGCAATAATAACATTTTTAAGAATGACACCTTGGTTTAGAATTTTGTGGTTAAAATAAATGTTTAGCTTTTTGAGAATTCAAAATCTACACTTTTACTCACTCACCAAATTTTTAAATTGAGCTTTTATATAAGGTACCTTTCTTACAGCAGCAAGTCGCTAGCTTTCTCTGGACGCTTTATTCTCAAGTTTTAGTTAAAAAGTTTCAGTTATTAACTTTAGTATAAAGATTAAATATTTCAGAATCAAGTTGGCTGGCTATGTCTAGAAGCTTAAAGTGGACCTACAATTGTTAGGAGTTAACCGATAATTTTCTGAAGTTAAAAGCTTTTGAATTAAGTAAAGGAACGTTACAATTAAGATCAATTAAGATTCCAAATTTCTCACAAAAAATTTCAAATTTAAAAATATTTCCACAAAATATTCCGTAGAGTTTTAAGTTTTGCGTGTTTTGATGCTCGTGTCAGATTTAAAAAATAATAAAACTTTCTCATAACCTCTGTTGATTTTAAAGGCTTTACAAATCTAAAGCGGTCAAATTTTAAATTTTAAAATATTTACTTACTCGGGTCAGTAACCAAATGCTCAGAACTTTGATAAAACAAAATATTTCAAGCTTAGAAACATAATGATTTAGCAACTGCCTCGTAATATGTAGAACATGGACATTTTATAGAATCATATTTAAAAGCTCCAAATATAAAATTTTGAATTTTGTCCAATTTGAATAATTTGGAGAAAAGCTTTCAATTACTTAGGTACTAAAACGAATAATGGCAGAAACCATTGTAAAGTTAAGTTTATTTTAAAGTTTCATGTAATTGCTTATTACTGATATACTTCTTATCAACAGAGCTTTTTTGCTTTGTTAACATGGTTTCTTAGTACCGTTACTAATGTCCACGATAGACATTTTAATAATTTATTTAATTACGAAGTACATAATGTCGAAAATCAAATCCACACTTCCATATTACCTAGTTGAGCTTTTATAAAATAAACGATCCTTATTGTCAACAAAGTTTGAATACAAATTTAAATCAATAATAACATTTTTTAAAATGACACTTTGGTTTCAAATTTTGTGGTTAAAATAAATGTTTAGCTTTTTGAAAATTTAAAACCTGGAATTTTTCTCACTCACCACATTTTCAAATTGAGCTTTTATGTAAGGTACATTTCTAACAGCAGATAGTCACTAAATATTTGAAAAAAATTTAAAAATTTATGAAATGGTTATTATTTTGGTAAATTTTATGGTAAAAGCATCAAAATTTAGAAACTATATTTCATGTTTTGATTCGTCTGTTTAGAAATAAAACGATTTTGTAGAATTCTATTGATTAACACAGTTAATGTGTTATTATAAATATTTACAAATGTGTGTTTAATAATAAGAAAACCCAAAATAATGAATGCGGTGAGGTTTTTACTATTGGCATAATGAAAATAAAAAGGATATAACACACAGTTTTCATTTTAATCTTAATTCTTAATTTTTGAAAGAAGTTTCGAAATAAAAACCCGAGAACTTTTCAAAAAAAAAAAAAATCGAGTCAAGAGCTTGTGCCTGAGCTTGATATTTGTGTTTAATAAAATCTCAAAATTAATAAAAGCTTTCTGAAAATTGTTTGCTTTTTCAGAGAGGTGTTTGGGCTCATTGGATAAAGTTACTTTTGTCGACTTGATTAAACTTGAAACGAATTAAATTTATTTTGTTTTTGAGCTTTTATATATT
This sequence comes from Tipula vernalis, assembly GCA_958295665.1. Classification (NCBI taxonomy): domain Eukaryota; kingdom Metazoa; phylum Arthropoda; class Insecta; order Diptera; family Tipulidae; genus Tipula; species Tipula vernalis. The sequence goes on along the minus strand of OY282559.1, from coordinate 12,888,334 downwards.
TGTAAAAGTTTAGGCGTTGAAAAATTTATTCTGAATTTTAATTTAATGTAATTCAAGAGTTAAGGTATTCAGCTAAATAATCTAAAAGTAGAATTTTCTGAAATTATAAAAGCTGAAGCTACTACAAATCAGAATTTGTTCAAATTAAGATAAACAATTATTTGAATATTGTTTAAGATGTGGAAAGCAACTGCATTGTGCTGCGTTTTGTGTTACTTATTGTTTATATTTAAAGGGTGGCTAATTTACAACGATATGGTCAAGCCCTCTATAAAACCAAAAATATTTCTACAAGAGTATTTCTCTTGCCTGTCTAGAGCTTAACGTGGAAAGTGTTCGCAATTTTATCATTTTACCTCTAGTGAGCTAATAGAGTTATTTTTCAGCCGTCAACTGTTAAGGGACGATAAATAAAAACAATGCAATATCCCAGAAAGCTACGAGTATTTATAGTAAATATCGTGATTTTTTTTCAAAAGCTCATTTTACAATTTTTTTCAATTTTATGAATTTTGATAGCATCCTGATTTTTGTCTTAACTGAGGTTTGTAAATTTTGAGATTTATTGTGAAGCAAAGTTTAAGGAATTTAAAATCTCAAATCTTCCTAAAAAACATTTTTGGGTTATCCACAAAAAAAATACAAAAATTTCTTCATTAGGTTCCTATCTTCACCCTCATCAAGTTAACAAGAGATTCTTTGGAAATGTAAAAAAAGTTTATACCAGAAAATTTTAAGATTCACATTTTGAAATCAAAACAATTTAGTTGTTGAAAGAAAATAACAAAGCAATGTTTTGAGTTATTTGCAACATTGCAACATTAGACTAAGTAAGTTTTTTTGAGAAAATGCTTACGAGAGAATTGTACTTATACTTTTCAAAACTAATTAAATAATAGGAAATCTTCTTAGAATATTGAAACAATGCTATCCATTATGAATATTAAAAACAACCAAAACCAGTCAAATTCTCCAACAATTTCCAATCAAAAATTTTTCCCATTAACATAATTGTTAATTGCACTCCCACACAAACCTTTTTCGATCAACGTCACAATACGTTTTGGTTTATTTTGGTAGGTTCCAAGAAAATGTTTTTGTTTTGTTAATTTGGTTTCTCGATTAAAATCAATTGAAATTTTGTTTGTCGACTCGCGCTTTCAAAACGGATCCCAGAACTGTAAAAATGAGGGAGAAATGAATTTCTAGATAAATATATATTCACATACACGTCAAAGGATTTGTCAATGGAAATGACATATTTCGAATATATGAAAAGAAAATGTTTCTATTTAGATTGCAAAATGCAATTTAACTAAAATTTTACTTTTTAATTAAAAAAACCTTAAAATCGAACGACAGGAAAATATTTTTTTTTTTGTTTAGTTATTGACTCCGTGCAGTTCGTCGTATCGTTCGTTCTGTTTTTAGTATGCATATGGCGCTCTCGTTGTTTTGAAGCGATGAAAATTTAATTATAAAACAGCGTTTGTCCCAAAATCATCTAGTCATAAAGTCTTGTATACTATATTGTACATACCCACACACAAAAGCCAAGTAATAATTAATTGTTCTTATAAATTAATTAAATAAAATGACGATAGATGGTGGATACAAAACCATACAACCAGAGATAACAAAAACCTAGGAGCAAAAAAAAAAAAAAAAAAAATTATTGATAAGATGATATTTTCACAAACACAATTGAGATGATAAACAAAATTTATTGGATTTTCTTCACAAACAATAAAAACAAATGTTTTTTTTTTGTTGTATGTTTTTTAATGAAAATGTTTTCCCAAAGAAAAAGAAAACGGCAAAAAAAAGAAAAGCTTTTCATTATTCACATTGGAGATAGATATTGGAAAATAAAATAATAAAATGAAAGAAAAATTCAATAGGAGGGAAATAAATTTCCAATCGGTATTTTCTTTTTTTTTTTTTTGTTTATGTAGTTTTAACTTTTTTTTTTTTTCGTTCGTTGAGAATATGAAAAATCTATAAATTTTCTAGAATAATATTTTTTTTAGTTTACTAAAGAAACAACAAAAACAAAAAAATTCCGAAAAGAAAAACTCTATTCTTTCTTATTTTGCATTTCGTTTCGTATGAATAAAATATTTTCTTACTTGTATTTGCTAAGGTGGGGTGGGTGGTTGACTGGTTAGTGAAATGTGTATGAGTTGAATTGAAATATACATTAATTTGGATTTAACTACTTATTTAATAAGATTTGTCGTTGTGATTATGGATTTGTAGTAATTAATGTTTTCCAAATCTCTGTAGTATGTGTGGAAATATAAAAACTCGCCGGAGATTTTGATAAATTCATGGATAATTAAATAAAGGGCAGTCTAGGGTGATATCGATTCGAGGGTCATTCATTAAAAATTAGGCATCCTCCACGCTAGATGGTTTCTAAAATTACAAAATGACAGAAATTTATATTATGTCTTTATGTTAGTTTTTTGTAGTTTGTACAAACTTTATTAGGTCCGTAATTTCGATCCGTGAACCGGTACGGTCGTTCGACTTGCGCGAAACATCAGTCCCATATTTTTGAGATTCACCCGAAAAAAGTGACCTGCACTTTCTAGTAAAATTTACATTACTGCTTGCCTGACTATGTTCTAGCCTGGTAGTTTTGTCCACAAGAAGGATGATAACAAGTAATATTGAATTTGATTATTGGACACTCATCGGGTCATCATCAAAAGGCGAAATTCCAAAGAACCTAGTAATGGGGTACTCTGGTTTTATGAAACGTTTAATGCTTGGTAGATCTGCCTCGTTCTATAATTCACCAACATGCAAAGTTCGACGAGAAATGAAATGTCAACTCTTAATACATTCATAGACATATGCTTCTATTAATTGGACTAGGAGCTAGAAATAAACCAATTCGAATGAGCTTTATTTAACAAGATATATATGGTAAGCTTCTTATATTTTAATTAAAAAATCCATTTCTCATAGATTCAAGCTTTCTAAAATATATGAGCTTACTGAAAGTTTTAATTAATACATGTAATTTAAAAATGCAACTAAAAGCTTTGAAAACCACCCACTACCCATATTCATTTATTGCTTTTCATCAAAAGAAAAAGGCTACCCTAACCACGTCAATTAAGACAAGACTTGATTTTAATAGCTCTAATTTTAAACTTTTTGATTTTCTTAGTAGTCTCAACTTTAAATGGTTACACAGCCAGGTAAGGAAGCTCATTCAAACTAAAATAAAATTTTCAGCTTTTACAAGGCACGATAATTAAGCTGAATTGATTTAAATTATTTTGTCGCAGCTTTCATATATCTTCTACCTAAACAAACTCAAAAGTTGCGGAAACGTCAATGAAAAGTACAAAAATGTAATTTTTCGATATTTATCAGAAAGCTTTATAGAACTAATAAATTTTCATATGAAAGCAGAAAATAAACCAAAAACTTAAAAGCTAAAAGCTAAAAGCAATTAAAATTTACTAAACAATAGTCAGTCCAAACTTCACTCGGAAGAATTTTTTTTAATGGAATTAAAAGCTTCGTTTTTATTATAAAATAGATTGATCTCATAAAAGTTTCAAATTTAAAAGCTCATAATTAATGGCTTAATTTAAATTTAGTAAATTGGAATATAGCATCTGGTTGATGGTGGGAGCTTTTAAGGAAAATATATGAATTACAGTGTTATATTAAAGTATGTACAGCTGGGCAATTAAGCTTTAAAATTCAAATTAATTTAACAAAACTGAGTTACAAAACTATAGGAACATTTTTGAATTGTGGATTTTGTAAAAATTCAGATTTACATTTTTTTTTGGTGAAATGGAAGCTTTCGAGAAATAATGCGCAAAGTTATGTACAATTGCAAGCAACGTACAAGGCTATGCAATAATTTTTAATTGTTTTTAGAAGATTTTTGACCATCGGTTGAATTATTTAAATAGAGATTCTTAAGCTTATTTTATAGTGGTTCAAGATTTCGCATTATTTTATGGTTTTTGTGATGTAATGATTTTGTGAAAGCTTAAGACTAAAATATTTTATATTTTGGACTGTAAATTAAAAACGATGGGAAGTTATTGGAACGTGCCTTGGAAATAACACTTGATAAGGTTAGTGGTTCGATTCGGAATAAAATTGAGATTTTTGCATATAAAACCAGCCAAATGAATCCATAAATTTATTTTACTGAATCTAAAATCTATATCCGATAAATTTAGTCTCAAGAAAAATCCTCATATAAAATAGGAGGTTCAAGGAGGTTTTGTTAAAAATCGATTTATGGTTATATGTTATGAGAGAAACCCTCTCTATTCTTATCTCTTCCGCTTTCGTGGTACAATTGGTTACCGCCGTTTGGTTGTTGATGTAAAGAAGTTTGATAAAGTGGGCAAATTTAGAAAGGAAATTCTAATCTAATTTTCAATCTTAATGGTCGATTCAAATGCCACTTATATTTTTGTGTTCCGTCAACATGGTTTTAAAGTAGATTGTTTAAATGAAGGCATCTATTAGTTTTCATAAATTCAATCACAGTCAAATTTGGAGTTAAATTCAAAACGAAATTTTATAATGTTTGAACTGTCCGTAAAAATTAATGAATTATGAAAAATTCGGCAACCCAATGATTACAGTTTTTTATCTGGACTAGTGGCAGTTTTAATGTGGAAACTTACATTTCAAAGAACGGAAAAATGATAAAATACTTTTGCCACCAGTTTTCCAGCTATTTCCTGAACTCAAAACAAAAGTTAATAGTTTTAGTATAAAGCTCAAAATATTTTTGGAAAAAGGTTTCAGACATGCCGCGGAAAATATTTTAGATTTATGGGTGGGTTCTCATGAGCTTTTATGTTTCTTTTAATTAAAATCCCACTTTGAAGGTTATTAATCAAACAATTTTTGTTTTAAGTTAAAAGAAAAATTAATTGATTACTATCAAAAGCTTAGGGTGATATCATTAAAGCTCATTTGTTTCGGCAGTATAATGATAGTTTCTTCGAGTGAATCCGTAAAAAGCTTCTGACCAGATTTATATATTTATGCTGCGATGTTTGCGTGCTTTTATTTTTTCGAAATTGCTTTCTCCTACACTACCATTTTACTGCAAATACTAACTGTTAGTGTGGTTTTTATTTAAACTTGCCAGAAAGTTTTAACTTACAAAACAAAAGCTTTTCAGATTTGAATACCAACAATATAATAAAATTAGAGTATTTGTAAGGTATTATATAGGGTATACAATTATTTTGCGTGGTAAGCTTTGTTCAATTTATCACTTAAGCTTTTTCTCTATGCATAAATAAAATTTTCTAATTAATAAGAACTTTAAAAAAAAAAACTTTTAAAAATTTTAAAAGTTATAGCTCTCTGTAAACACTTTCGGAATATAATTTCAAAGCTCAAATATCTCAGACATTCAAAAAATAAACCCACTGTTATAATATTTTTAGGTTATACTTAAAAGCTCTGAACTATGAAAAATCAAACCTAACTGTTATTACGTAAATTGTTCATAAGGTTATCAAAGTATTAAAATACCTTTGTACATTAGATTATTGCTGTTTCATGAGAAAGCTGCTATGAACTTTAAAATGTTTTTATTAAAAGCTAATATTAATAAAGTTACAAAAAGTTTGAATCTTCAAATAATTTTTGTTTAAGCCTAAAAGAAAGAAATTTGTAATTTTATTTTATTTTACAGCTTTGATTGGAATCATAAAAGCTCATGTTTTAAACTATTATGTTACCAAGTGAAATAACCCCCAAACTTCATGTAAACGTTTTGCTTAAAAATAAACTTCTGGGCCGAATTAATGAAAAGCTTTCATTAAAACCTATTTTTTAAAGACGATGATTTCAAATTCAAGTAAATTTAATATAACAAAAAGAAATTAACAAAAAAAAAAAATAATAATCTTAAGCTTAATTGTAAAATATGCGTACATCTACATAACTGTCAAAATCGATTACAATTTATATCCAAACAAAACAGCATAATTACTCAAACAAATGATTAATTGATCTGACTTGTAAATGTACAAAAATCGTATGTTTTTCCGCATATTCCTTTCCAAAACAAAAAAAAAACAAAAATTCAAATTAGGTGGGAGCTTTTTCACTTATTTTAACCGTATTACTAAGAAAATTGAACTAATTTAATATTATTCCAGTCTAATCAAAATTAAAAAAAAAACAAAAAAAATATTTTATTCTAATCAAAAAAGTTTGATTAACTTCTCGGAAACACAGAAGATTGATTGCATTTTTTTTTTCGGTAAACAGGTAAACATGTTGAATTATATATATGTAAGTATATCGTTGTATCAAAGTACAAAATACGATATAGTAAAGATTATTAAAACAACACAAAATTTTTAACATTTAAAATTAGTTTGAAAGCTCAACAATGTTTACGTTTAATATTCAATAAAGTTTATAATTAATCTTTCCAGCATCTGATATCAATGTAACCGCATCTTCTTAACTCGTGCGCTTTTTTATAACATGAACGATAAACTTTTGCGAGGAAATTTTATTTTGTTACTGATAAATTTAATATTTGATTATAAAATTGATGTACTGAAGTTTTTTTGGGGGGACGGCGACAATATCGAGTACCATCAGCATGTTTCTTGCCAAACGGTTATGTATATATTCCCAATATTATAATTTAATTTGTACGAGATGCGTTACTTTGATTTATCTTTTCTGGATAATAATCATTATGAAAGCACAAAAAAAAAAAAAAGTTGGTTGGAAAAATTATTCCCATACGGAAAATTGGTTGATTGTATAGTGACGATTTGGAAGACTATAATCTATTGATGAACGTATACGATTTTGTGTTGATTTTGTCGACAGTTTTTTTTTACAGATTTCCGATTTCAGCACACAATACACATACACACGAACCGAACATTGAACATTTGTTGACATAAACATAATTCGATTTAACATTTCGAATAATTCTACTGTGGCTAATTAAATTGATGGCACTGAATATATGAGTGTATATAACACTGATGTTGAACAAAAAAAACAATTTTTTTTTTCTGCATGTGTTCGATTTTATGCTGGTTCCATTGTTGGGAGAGTAATTTAATGTTGTCAGATGGAAAGGTTGTGACGCTCAATGTACAGCAGGATGGAAAAATTGTTTTCCGGTTTAAGACTCTATACAGTATAGTATGGCTGATGAAAGCTTTAAAATACCCTTAAGCTTTTATTTTAGATAACAAACATTGAATAAATAATCGAGCTTTAGAAAAGCTTAAAATGTTTAGCTAAAAGCTCTCAGAACTGGTCGAGCTTTGAATTATTTTTCAAAAACTACGAAAAGCTGCGTGCTGAAGCACCTGAAATTTTGCCCACATTTATGGGAATGTATTATATTAAAGGGAATATAATTAAAGTTTTGAGCTTTTAATAAACATTTCGTAAAACACAATAAATTGACCGTTTTTATAGTTTTGATTAGGAATTACTAGAAACTAAAAAAAGCTCATGAGGATTAAAAAATAATTTTCCGAAATTCTGAAAGAGTTGAAAGATCTTGAAAATTAATAAAGCTTTAAATATATGTTTGAAATTTAAATTATATATTGTAGGGTAAATGATAGATGGTAACCCAGTAGACATAAGGTAAACTGGGTAGTAGGGAGTAGTGGTACGGGTGGAAGGGTAATGGCATTTACACACATCGGGCGATAGGGAGCGGCGGAAGAAGTGTTGGCATTCGGAATCGTGTTGCTGAAAGTAAAGGTATAAGAAAGCGGAGAATATTGTAATAATCAAGTAATAAATTAATCTGTGAATTATAAAGTTTAACAGAGTTCAGATGTGGGGTTAGAAATTTGTTTTTTAATAACACGTGCCGAAGAACAATCGCCGCATATTAAACAATAATTGGGAGGATAATTAATGGAAATGGATCCAGTATTAAAAAAAGAACTAGCGAAATTGGCGAAAGAGTTGATGAGTGTACGGATTGAGTGCGGGAAATTAAAAGAGGAAAAGGAACATGTGGAAGCGGAAGTAGCACGGGAGTACGAGGGAAAGATGGTAAAGATGGAGTACGAGTTGAGAGAATTGAGGAATATCTGCAAGGAGCTCAAGGAAGAAGCGGCGAGAAAGAAAAATTAAGTGCGGTGGAAAGCGGAAGTGAAAAATTTAAAAGGGAGAAAATACAAGGGGCGTCATTGAGAATGGTGGTGAGTGAAATGGAAAGAATGTTAGCAGAATTCTATCCGGAAAGTCGGACGAGCATGGAAGTGGAAGAATGGGCGAATGCAGTGGAAGAGATAAAGAAATTGTATGACGTTGACGACCGGACGCTGCTAGCAGCCATTAAGGCAAAATGGAAAAGTAGTGTCCTAAGATGGTTGCATTTCAGGCAGAAAGGCAACGATTCGCGGGGGCATTAAGAAACAGCTTAGTGAAGGATTTCAAAGTGAGGAGAACGGCGTTCGAGATTATGAAAGTGGTGAGCTCAACGGAGAGGTAGTAAAAATACTAAATTAATAAATAACGAGGGTGAAATAAATGGGTTAGGAGAAGGAAGATTAAGGGAATAAATGGAACGGAGTTGAGAGTTCTAGGACAGGTAGAAGCTAGATTAAAGATAGAGGAGGAAGTGTACGAGGCGAACCTTTTGGTAGTACCCGAGGAAACAATGACCGAAGATGCCATATTGGGAAGGGATTTCTTGAGGGAGAATGGGATAGGTCGCATCGGGTGGCAGGAACAGAAAGAAGAGGAATTTCGCGAGTTGTGTAATATAGAATGGAAGGAAGATAAGAGCGTATTAGATTTAGAGGTAGGGGATGATAGAGTAACACGAACGGAGAAGATAAGGGTAGAAGAATTGTTTAGAAGAAATTAAGCGGAGGTTAGCATACAGGGGTTTATGCCGGTAAAACATGAGGTGAAGATTAGGTTGAAATAGAATAGGGTTATATACTCGAAGCCAAGAAGAATGAGCGTGGTGGAAAAGGAGGGAATAAGATAAGAGGTGGAAAGATTGTTAGAGGAGGGTATTATACGAGAAAGTGATTCGGAATATGCGAGTAGAGTAGTATAAGTTAAGAAGAAGGATGGCGGGCTTAGGATGTGTATCGATTACCGGAGGTTGAATGAGATAGTGAAAAAGGAGCACTATCCGATGCCGGTAATCGAGGATGTAATTAAAAAATTACATGGGAAAAAGTATTTTACATTGGATTTAAAAACGGGTTTTACCATGAAGATGTGGAAGAAGGTTCTAGGAAGTATACGGCATTTATGACGACACAAGGGCAGTACGAATATAATAAGCACCATCTATATTTATTAGATATATGGAGATTGTGTTGAGAGAGTTCGGAAAATGTGAATACGTGGTATACTTTATGGACGACATAGTGATAGCAGCAAAGACGATAAAGGAGCATCTGGAGATATTGGGAAGACTATTGTACACCTTGGCTAGAAATAAAGTAAAATTACAGATGGCAAAGTGTAACTGGTTGAGAACGACGATAATTTTTTTAGGTTATAGAATAGATAAGGAAGGCATAACACCGAGTGATCATCATGTGGAGGCGATAAGGACATATCCAAGACCAATGGATTTTAAAGGGGTGCTAGAAGTGGTAAGGGCGCCGTTGCTAGAAGTGGTAAGGAAGAATAAATTTAAATGGGAGAGAGAGCACGATAGGACGTTTCGCAGACTGAGAGATAAGTTGTTAGAGGAGCCTGTACTAAAAATATTTTCGCACACGGCGAAAACAGAATTACATACAAACGCGGAGGATGTGAAGTTATATCCAGTATCATACTATAGCCGGAAGACAACAGAGTCGGAGCAGAAGTTGCACAGTTTCGAGTTGGAAACGTTAGCAGTGGTGTATAGTCTACAAGATTTAGATCGTACTTGTTTGGGATGAAGTCAAACTAGTAACGCACTGTAGTGCAATGCAGATGATGTTAGCAAAGAGGGATGTTAGCCCAAAAATACAGAGGTGGGCACTTTGGCTGAGTGAATTTGATTTTACCATTGAGCATAGGAAAGGGGAAAGGTTGAAACATGCGGACGCATTGAGTTGGGTAAATGTGTTAACATGGGAGGAATTGGAGGAGAGAGAAGAATACAGAGTAGTACGGGAAGAAGACGACGATGAGGAAGACTGGAACTGAGCAAATTAAGGGAGCAGATTTTGAAAGAAAGTAAGAAAGGGTATGAAGTAAGGGACATAGACAGGATGGGAAGAGGTTGCAGTTGGTAATACCGGACAGTATGAGGGCTAATATTCCAAATGCATGACGGAATGGGTCATATGGGGGAAAAAAAGACAGTTAAGAACATCAGAAGGAATTTTTTCTTCAGTAAAATGGGAGAGCTGGTTAAGGAGCATATAGGAAGGTGTTTGATGTGTCTGAGGTTTAATGACAAGTCGGAGCGTAAGGAACACAAATTGCACATCTACGGAAGAGAGGCAGTGCCATTAGATACGGTGCATATCGACCACATTGGACCTTTGGAAAAGACAAGGAAAGGATACCAGTATATATTGGTTGTAGTAGACGCGTCCACTAAATATGTTTGGAATTTTTTTTGGAATCAAATCGGTAGTCTTTGAACTGTCCCGTACGGGACGGAAGGCGGTAAGTGCCCTGTAGTTCACAACGTTAAACAACATTTTTCTTTTTTACTAACATAGTGTTAGGGGCTTATGGCAAACTTTAATAATTTTAAATGTTTCTCCCTAATAATTCCCGTTGTAGAAGAACATATAAATGCAATGTTCAGGGCCAAACCGATTGAGAAGGCATATTCTCAAAGGCTGCTCGATCTTCTTGATGAATTTAATTCTCATCTTCGTTCTCTAAAGGCTCTTGGTCGTCCTACTGAATACTGGGATGATTTAATTACGTATTTGATGGCTTCAAAGTTTGATTCGGAGACAAAATTAAGGTGGAGGGATGAAACTCCACTTAATTCTATTTCCACAATCGAAGACATTTCCAAATTTATTAAAAAAAGGAGCTACAAATTGGAGGGGCAAAAATTCGAGACTTCACATACTTCGCATCAGTCGACAAAGCCAGTGAACACTACAAAAAAACCTAGTAATTATTTTCGTCAAAGTTTACATGCAACTGGAACATATTCATGCATCCATTGTAAACAAACAAAACACTCGATCATGCGTTGCTTCCAATTTCTAAGTCTTGCTGCCGATGAACGACGCAAACGTGTCGAGGAATTAAAAATCTGCTCAAATTGCTTGCGATCAAGTCACCGTATTGACGATTATACTGTTGAGGATCGATGTCGTACCTGTAATGGTAAACATCACAGTCTTCTTCATATCTCTAACAGTATTTCTATAGCTCAGCCTTCGTCATTAGCCAAACTTATAATCCGTCGAAAGATCAAAATTCGCCATTAAAGCAATCATCATCAATTAATCTAGCCGTATCTTCACAATTGATTCCCGAGCATAATTCCGGCACTGCGCTAGCTGCAATTAATAAAAACCCAAGTCATGTGCAATGCTAGATTGAGGCTCCATGCTTAATTTCAATACAAAATCACTAACATCCAAATTAAGCGTTAAGGCAATAAAATCCTCGGCTCAAATTCGAGGTATAGGCGGTTCATCCATCATGGAATGTAACTCAGCTTCCATTGAGTTTCGGTCCCGAGTCAGCAATATTCTGCTTCAATAGAGGCACACATTTTATCAAAAATTTCCGATTATCAGCCGACTATTCAGTATGATTCATCCAAATGGTCTATTCCATCTAACATCAAACTAGCAGACCCAAATTTCTATTCACCTTAAAAAATAGATTTGCTCATTAGCGCAGAATTATTTTTAGAATTACAATCTATCGGTCAAATAAAATTAGGTGATAACCTCCGCATTACCTCCAGAATACAAGATTGGGTTGGGTCGTCTCAGGTAAGGCCTATGGTTCCACCTTTAGATTATCAAATTTGCAATCTAGCGGTCGTGAACTCTCCATCTACATATTTGGATACGCTTAGGAAGAGATTTTGGGCTATAGAGGAAATAGAGGATGTGACACAAGATAATATTTCAAACAATGTTTGCGAGAAGCATTTTGTACAAAGTTATGTAAGGAATATGGATGGTCGTTTCATGGTTCGGTTGCCATTTTCTAGTACTGAAAGTGAACTAGGCAACTCAGCAATCCTAGCACGCCGACGATTCTTCAATCTTGAGGCAAAATTAAGTCGAGATTCTGAGCTTCGCAATTCATATAATGCATTCATGAGTGAATATGTGTCACTTGGCCATATGGAATTAGCCAAGGCGATTGAATCAAATCATTTTTATCTACCACACCATTGTGTGTTTAAACCTGACTCTACCTCTACCAAATTGAAAGTCGTGTTTGATGGCTCAGCTAAAACTAGCTCCGGCACGTCTCTAAATCGAATTATAATGTGTGGTCCTATCATATAAAATGAACTCCTCTTGATTCTACTTCGATTTCGCTCACATGCATATGCAATAAGTGCAGACATCAGAAAAATGTATCGTCAGATCGAAGTCCATCCGGATGATCGAAGATTTCATTATATATTTTGGCGGTTTGATCCGAATGAATCGTTACTAACATATCAGCTCAAAACGGTCACATACGGCACAACTCCGGCGTCCTTCTTGGTTACTTGTTGCCTTCGTCAACTGGCTCTAGATCATGAGTCAGAATTTCCAATGGCGAGCTCTACAATTGCCAATGATATGTATGTTGCCGATCTTCTGAGTGGAACTTATTCGGGAGAAGAAGTCAGTGCTCTCAAGGACAACATATCCTTCATTCTTCAATCTGCTGGTATGTCTCTCCATAAATGGTGTTCAAATGAAGCCTCTACACTTGCCGATATTCCCGTTGTTGACCGTGAACAATTTGTGCAAATAGACGATCATGAATTTATAAAAAATTTGGGTTGATATTGGCATTCCAATTCCGATACGTTTCGTATTAATGTCAACCTTGGAAAGGAATCTCCGAAAATAACAAAACGCACAGGTATCTCTGAAATAGCCTAAATATTTGATCCTATTGGTCTGATATCGCCGACAGTCATACTAGGTAAGATGTTTATGCAGCAATTATGAACTGAAACTGAAATATATCTGAAATGAATTAAAACTTCAAGGGCTTTACATACCGCGACATATATTCAATCATTGTCGAACTCCAACAAATATCCAAATACATGGTTTTGCGGATGCTAGCCAGAAAGGTTACGGTGCTGCAGTCTATGTGCGAAGTTACACCACCAATGGTGTTGTCGTTAGACTATTGTGTTCAAAGTCTAGAGTCGCTCCCGTTAAACAAACGACTCTACCTCGACTTGAGCTTCTAGCTGCTCAGTTATTGTCGAAGTTGGTTGCAAAACTCAAACCTAATCTGAACTTCTCAGTAGGCGACTATTTTATCTGGACTGACTCCATGATTGTGTTGCACTGGCTTAACGCATCGTCTGATCGTTGGAAAATCTTCGTTGGTAACCGTGTATCTAACATACAGTCTTTGGTTGCAACAAAAAATTGGCGCCATATCAGTACCAATCACAATCCGGCCGATTTGATGTCGCGGAGATTACTTCCAGAACAACTAATTATTTCTGAATTATTGTGGAACGGTCCGCGTTTTCCTCAATTACCTGACGAATCTTGGTCGCAATCGTTTGTACCATCGAAGGAAATCGAATTATCCGAACAAAAAAAACCTACACAATTTTTAATTGCGATGAGCTCTACAAACATGATGAAACACCAATCCATGCAAGAGGATCATTTCTCACTATACAAAATACTATATGTTACGTTTTGCGCTTTATTTATAATACGCGAAATCCTGCTACTACTTCTTCCGCTGAAGCCGCTAATGGGCTCCAAGCCGTTATACGACTAGTACAAATTACGTCATATTCATCTGAATATTATTTCAGAATCCTTCATTTGGCGTTCGCGATCCGAAATTTAAGTCGTTATCATTGTTCATGGGTGATGACAAAATCATTCGTGTTGGCGGCCGATTAAAATTCTCTGCGTTGTCTTACACATCAAAGCATTCGGCATTGCTTCCACCGAATCATTTCTTTATACAAGCAGTTTTTTTATTTATTCACAGAACACACCTTCACGTCGGTCCAGAAGGGCTCCTTGCTACCGTCCGCTGTAACTATTGGCCAATAAATGGGCGTCGCCTCGCTCGAACTGTGTTTAAAAAATGCGTGAGCTGCACTCGAGCAAGACCGACGTTAATGCGGCAAAAGATGAGCGACCTTCCGTTTGAAAGAGTTAATCAAGCGTATCCTTTCTATTACGTGGGTGTAGATTACTGTGGCCCATTTTACGTGAATTTCACGATTCGCGGGCGAGTACCGATCAAAGCCTGCTTAGCCGGCTTTGTTTGCTTTGTCACAAAGGCCGTTCATTTGGAGCTCGCATCGTCGCTTTCAACGGCATCCTTTATGGGTGCTTTAAAAAGATTTATTGCTACACGGGTTCTACCGAAGAAAATCGTCTCCGACAACGGCACCAACTTCGTCGGTGCCAATACCGAGCTACATGAATTGTTTGAACTCCTTCAATGCTCCGCTCTCAAATCCGAAATTCAACTCATGTGTCAACGCGACAAAATTGAATGGTCATTTGCTCCACCGGGCTCACCTCACTTTGGTGGTCTCTACGAGGCCGCCGTTAAGTCGGCAAAATATCATCTTCGCCGCTTAACGCTAAACACCAAACTGACGTATGAAGAGTTTAGCACACTGATTAAGCAGGTCGAATCTGTTTTGAATTCTCGGCCGCTTATTCCAATATCTACCGATGATGTAACTGAGGTACTTACTCCAGGACCTTTCCTCGTTGGTCTTATAAGAGGTATATTTCAAAACTTCTGGTCCCGTTGGTCCAAGGAATATATCCAAGAACTCCAACATCGCCATCGTTGGACAAAAGAAGCACCAAATGTTAAAATTGGTACAATAGTTATCATCAAGGAAGACGATATTCCATCGCTCAAGTGGAAATAGGTCAAGATAATTGGTACCCATCCTAGGGATTGCAATACCGGTTTAGCGGTAAACCAATTTACCGGTAAATCAACTTTAATTGCATAGTTTTATTACCGGTAATTATTTCGATAATTACCGGTAAATTCAGTAAAAAATTATTGTAAAAACCCAAGAAACTATCGTCATCCATTCTCATGCATCCACTTATCACTACACTCATCCATCCAATACGAGACTACACCCATACATCCATTAACTAAATAGAAAAAAAGAGAAATGTTTTGGTCCATTTTTTTTTTAACTTAAACAGTTATTTTTCTCTGTTATTATTGTATCTGTTGTATTTCGGATTTGATTAGTTTCATTGCTGACTTGCTCCCAAATTGTTCTGTAGTAAAGATCAAACTTTGATATTTATTCTATGTGCAAATCATTTTTTTTAAATAGATCATTTCATAAACAAGCTTCTCAAAATAAGTCGAAGAGGTAAGAGTTTCATAGAAAAATTAAAAAAAAAAAAATTTAAGCCATGGATAAAAATTCTCCATGGAAACATTTTATAGGAGTACAAAATGGAAGTGCAGATCAATGCAAGAAGTGTTCAAATACAATTAAAACTTCGGGCGGCAGTACGAGTGATATGCATGCACACATTCGAACCCAGCACAAAATTAACCTTTTAAAAAGAGATGAAGCAGATGAACCAAATAAAATTACAACTACAACATTGAACATAAACAAATCTTCAAATTTGAATAATTCATCGATAATTTCAAAATACATCAAAAAATCCATAGATGATTCGGTTGGTGCAGTTGTTGCACGATTAACAGCCAAAGATGGTTTACCATTTGTTAAGTTTTGTACATCTTATGATTTAAGAATACTGTTAAGTGCTAAGGGTTACACTAATATTCCAAAGCCTCCAAATACGATTCGAAAAATTGTGAATGAATATGCAGAGAAAATACGCCAAAAAATCATAACCGAACTAAAAACTCGAACTAATCAAGGTGAAGGATTTAGCATCACATTAGATGAGTGGACATCTGTAAAAAATCGTCGTTATATGAACGTAAATGTACATGCATTTGACAAATTTTGGAACCTCGGTTTTGCTAGAGTTCACGGATCAATGCCAGCTGATAAATGTATTACCCTTTTAGAGCAAAAAATTAAAACATTCAGCCTTTCGTTGGACAACGTCGTTTCAATTACGACAGATGAAGCATTGGTAATAAAGAAAGTGGGAACGTTTATTAGTGAAAATCACCAATTGTGTTTAGTGCACGGCGTTCAATTGGCAATTATCAAGGTTCTTTATGATAAAGATTATTATTATTCATCAGAAAACGCCAGTGAACAGGAAAAATCAACTAGTCCAGAACCAGAATATTTTTCAAACGACGAGGAAGATGATGGTGTTGGTGGTTTAGAGTTATTATCTGAAACAAACATTGATCCGCCGGTTATTAGACATGCAACTACAGGTCCGCTGATAGAAAAGATTCGAAAAATCGTTAAAATATTTCGCCTATCACCGACGAAAAATGATAAAATACTCCAGAAAAATATACAAGGAGAATTATGTAAGAAGCTTTTATTAATTATAGACACTCGAACCCGTTGGAGTAGCCTAATAGCAATGTTGGAGCGTTTTTATGAAGTTAGAAATGCTATACGAAAAAGTCTAATAGATATAGAGTCTAATATTGTAGCGCAATCCCAAAAGGGATTACGTTAACAGACATGAGAATAGCGGTCTGATGCGGTATAGTAGCTGGCTAGAGCTCACGGTGCGGCGTGGGGATTCTCAGACATATTTTTCATGCTTGAATAACCGCATGAAGAACAAAATTAGAGGGGCAAATGGAAATTAAAAATTAAATTGCCACGGCCTCAGCGGCAAAAGGAAATAATAAGCTGGGAGTGATCGTTTCGGAGTGACCGTCTCAATCCCAGGCGACTACCGCCGTGACTGCCACACGGGCCTCCCCTCATCGGCCCGTCTACTGGGATGCTGTTTCCCAGTCGCGACGGCTACCGATGCCATTGATGAGAAAAGGACGCCCGCATGACAATCCCAGCGACAATCCCCCGGAACGGAGACCGTCACCCCGACGCGATCAACTCATATGGCGTGCCGCTCTCCAGCACAGCCTGTCCTGGAGGAACGAACGGCACGCACGGAAAAAAGTGGAAGAAGGCCGACTCTTCACATGACCACCCCTCACATCATCCGATCAATTATTGGTTTACACGCACATGGTGCGGCGTAGCACACTACAGTAAGAAACTCAAAGAAAAAATTTTTAGGTTACAGTAAAAGTAAAAAAAAAATTGAAAATTAGGTAAATTAAATTACGTTACAACTGATTCTACGTTAATGTTAGATTTCACTTTCACTATCACTGTTTTAAGAAAATTTAGAAAAACACAAAAATACCTGAAATAAATGAACCGTTATGGGGGTCGAACCACACCCAAAAACGGACAACCGAGCAGAACTGAAGAGAAAAAGAACGGAAATTCCAAACGCAATCAATCAAAATGACGGGAGAAAAAAAGAAATATAACCGGACAATAATTGCTCTTAGTGGGGTTTTCACCAAATCGGTGCACCACCACGAAACGCCGAAAACAAACGGTAAAAATAATAATATATATGTACAATATAATCAAAATAGAAAGGAAAAACAACCTGTTACAAACTTAAGCAACTAAAATTTACTTAGCCAGATTGTTTATCCCTTAAGTGTTTTACCTTGTTGTTTTAAAGGCCCGTCCGACCACACACCAACCAGCGCCGACGCAGGATCCCCCCTCAAACAATTGATTGCCTGCCCCCACGGGCAGGAATACAGCCACAATATCACGTAATTCACCACACCTTATCAATTATGACGGACTGTACCACCAAAATAAACTGACCGCTTAATCAGTCACACCACCAAAAACAGTTTATTTTTTTTTTATTTTATTTTATTTATTTACCGCTGTTTTCACTGCGACCTCGTTTATTGTATCATAGTTCGAAACAATCCACACAAATAAATATAGTTTCCCTTTTATTTAGAAATATTCACTGATAATTTTCTTTCAAGAAAACTCAGGAGAACCAAAAAAAATTCAACAACCCACAAAATCAGTTCAACAATTCACAATTATACATTTTTCTTGTATTTACTTCTTATCATTTAACAAGTTAATTTATTTTTTTTTTTCAAAATACAATACTTATTTATTATAATTATTAATAGTAATTATCAACAACGATTTATCAACAACCCAATTTTTTTATTTTTTTATTATTTAGTTCATATCACTTAATATAATAATGTTAGTATAGGCCACACGCCACTTAAAATATATTCCACTACGCAATTGAACATCAAAAAAGTTTATCAAAAAAAAACCCGGCACTAAACTTAATCAACAATTGATTTATAGAAATAAGAATTTTAGTTTTTTAAAACAATACAAAATTTTCAATACTATTTTAGGTTTTTTTTTTTTATTTCGAGCTCGAGAAGAAAGTCACTCGACCGCTCGCTATTCATCTCCAAACTTAACTAAAAAAATTTATTTTTTATTTTTTCATCAAGAGAAACAAAAATCAGTTCATTTTTCCCTATTTTCACTTCGCATTGCTGTTCGTCCCACTCGTTGTATTTGTGCACATGTACATCATTTTTATTTATTTTGTATTTTTTTATTATTGTAAAATCTTTATTCATGTTTATGTTTTTTTTTCTTTTTATGTACATAAATACAACGAGTAAGACGACCAACGACGACGAACATATGTACATACTTAGTTGCACGGCCGCCTCGGATTCATGTTGAATACACCGATCGCTTCTATCCCCACTCAGAGCAAATATCACGCGTTAATTTAAGCCAATGATACCAGAAAGAAAAATAGAATATTCAAGATTGAATATTTTAATAACCAAATATTCCATCTCATACTACATAATACATGTACACACACCAACTTGCAAGAGATATGTATGCTTGTACATGACAATATAGAAAACAAGTAAATGCAAAAAAAAATAAAATATGTTTACATAACAATCGGTGAGAATATTAAATTTGAATTTGGAAAAGCATAAATTAGAGCATATGTATATACAACACTATGGTGGTCATGGTATTTTATAATTAAAGAAAAATTTCAAATTATATGAGCGTTTGGAATCCTCGCAAGAATTATGTTCTTCTGCTTCAAGTGGAGACGTATTCCAGTCGTAACAATATCATATTCGACGAAAACGATATTGGCTTGTTATCAAAAGTAATATCAGACTTGTAGCCTTTAAAAGTTGCTGTAGAAGCATTGTGTCGCGAAGACGTGAATCTTTATACAGCTGATATAACATTAGAATTTATGTTAAATGAAATAAAACTGCAAAACACCTTAGTAAGTAACGAACTTAAGGACGAATTAATATTACGAATAAAGGAAAGGCGAAATATTATGTCGGATGATCTACACTTTCTTCATGACCCGAACAACTTGAATATTAATAACAGTAAAGTTTATGATTATGGAATATTTAATAAATCCAGTAAAACTGCCATAATTAAAACAATTATTGAGTTAATTGAACGTCTTTCTAATAAGCAAAATGAAAATATTGTCAGTGATAATGATGATCATGCGAACGCTGTAGGTATAGAAGAAGTTTTAGAAGTCGATGTACCTTCAGCTTCATCACCACTTCCAACATTAAATGCTGGGTTCAATATATCTTTGAAAGAAAAACTTCAATTAGAAATTTAAAAAAAAACTCGTATTCTAGAAAATAATAATAAGAAGAAAACAGAAAAGATATTGGAATCATTATAAAGAAAGAAATAGCTTATTTGCAAGACGAAAATATTCGTAACAAATATTTAAAAATTGTATACAACAATCTTATGACTGTACGCCCAACGTCCGTAGAATCGAAACATGCCTTCTCTGCTGCCGGGATCATTACCATAAAAATAAGATCGCAACTAAGTGATAGGAGCATAGATGATTTATGCTTATTGCGGGAATATTTTCAAAAGGATGATACATTAAAAATTAATTGATTTAATTTCTTTATTTCATTTCTTTATAAAATGAATTAATTTCATTTTTATTTTATGACTGTTTTTTTAAGTAGTTAGTGTAAACTAAAAATAAAATATGTTTTGGATTCTACAAGTTTTAAACTTTTTTTAACAGTAGTGTGCTTTTCAGAATAAATTTAGAAAATATGCAAGATTATCGGTAAATTATCGGTAAACCGGTAATGGATTTTTTCATTACCGAGTTACCGGTAATGAAAAAATTCGGTAATTTTGAAATCACTAACCCATCCTGTATTAAAACTGCGACTGGTGAATGTAAACGTGCTATTACGAAGATCGCACCATTACCAATTGATCCTATTCATTCCAAGGATCAAGGCGGGGAGGATGTTAATGATCGGCAATCAACTTAAAGGGTTATTATTTTTTGTTTGGTGCAACTGTGATATATGTATTTGCTTGGTTGTCATTCCGTTTCATTTTGTTTGATTTTGTATTGGTAATAAAGGTCAGTGCAAGCGAAGTGGCAATCAAGCGAGTGTATGGTATATGGTTTTTTTATTTTTTATTTTTTATATATTGTAACATTAACAAGTTTTTTTTTTGTTAGTTACTTATCAGCCGGCGTGCATTTATCACAAAATTTAATAAAATATAAAATTATAATTGTAGTTAACTTAATAAATATTATAAATTAAAATGAAAAATAGAATATAATATAATAAATTATAATTATAAATAAATCAATAAATATTGTTAATAAAAAAATGAAATTATAATAATCCAACGTAAAAGTGTAATTTTCTTCAGTGTTTCATAAATTTTCCCCTATAAATGATATAAGTGGCAAGAAAAAAAGGGCTAAAGGGTGGAAATTGAATGTGCAGAGTTAAATAGCACGCCTGAGTGATTCACTCAAACTTAATAATTCTTCAACCTGGGAGAAAAAAGCTTCTCCCTACAATTAACATTGGTGATTAACATGTGAGCACCGCGATTTAGTCGTGATAGCATATTTTCCTCTTAAGATAAATTTTTGTAATGACGAGTTTCAGGTTTAACCAGGAGCTTGCTCAACACATTACAAATTGTGTCCAAACATGAGCGACGACACGATATTTTCGTACAAGAAGTCAAACAGCACATTGCAATATACATGAATTATGAACTACTTTAGCCAATTTTTTGCAGAACTGTAGCCGAAAAACGAATAATTGAGCTTTTTATTAGAAAAGAAGGTATATCAGGATGATGAAGTTGTCTAGATAAATAATGAATCAGTCTATTTTGTGTTAGATGTTCATTAAACTTTTCCGCACCACAGAATCTCAATTTTAAATGAGCTACCATGATTTCAACCGAATTTTTAATAATAGCAACAAAATAAAAGTAAAACGTGTTTGTTATAAATTTTCACAAATTAAAAATGAAAAATCCTCCCCTCATTTCTCGTTAGGTAGTACCATGTCTTGCTACTTATCCACGTATCTCGCATGTAACGATTGATGATGGATGATGTTTTTGTGATGACAAACGTTAATATGTGAATGACTTCTTTTCACAATGTACAATGAAAGTGCAATTAAAGATTATAACTGTAATAATAATTTCATATACAATATACACAAGACGAATACAAAATAAAATATGAGATGCTAAGAAAAAACTTTATATTACGAAACAGCACTGCAGCTATTTATCTCCCGATTAATCCTTGTTTACGTACTCGTGTATGTACAACATGCTGCGCGTTAAAATCCTCCATAGTACATAACTCATCATAAAATAAATGATCTATCAACGTTTAATTTCAAATCCCAACAAATTTTAAAATGAATTTTACAGCAAACAAAGCACAGCATAAAATTAATTACTTAAAAAACCATAAAAAAAAAGCTTCATCGTTTCGTATCTTACAAATTTATATCAAAACATTAAAAGCTTTATGTGTTTTTATAAATTTTTGGCTAACATTTTTATTTCTTCTTCTAAATATTCGAGAAGCTTTTGTTTATTATATTTTAGGTTATAAAACAGCAGCACAACAAACAAACATATACAGAGTGTAAAAATGGGGATACGCGGCACTTGGATGAATTGATTACAGCATTTTCTTCCGTTTTCTCTTCATCCACCAGTCATATATACGACATATACAAATATCGGAATCGAACCACAAAATTGTCGCTGCCTTATGTGTCGTGTGTTAAAAAAAAAAAAAAATTAAAATTTATTCGCCTGTTGTTTGGTTTGCTATAGCAAAATTCCGCCAAAATTTGAATACATATATAGAAATTAAAATAAATAAGCCACCCACCCAATTTGTACGCGATGCTTGTTATTATGTTGTTGCCACTGCAACAATGGCACATACATAGCTAAATATAAATCATTCAAGCGATGTCATGAGTCAGTGATCTTTAGATACGGGGTGTGTCTGTGTAAATTCGTTTGGATGTTGCATATAATTTTAAATCACAATATAATTTATAACATCGTCGTCGTCGTTGTGTGTATATAAAAAAGGGTGGCACCATTTGAATAGATCATCACATTATAAAATAAAGGATTTATTCCTTTATTTATTTCATTTTTTATATACTTCAGCACTACGGTTGTGTATTGTTGTAGTATAGTCGGATAGAGTGGCGTAAGGATTTGTAACAATTTTTTATAAAAACATACAATTTAATCCTTAAGTTTTCTTTTTGTCTTTACAATAAACTGTCCTGTGAAGGAAAAGATCAACAAGCAGAACGTTGAGGGAAGCTTGTGTCTAACTGTTACACAATTCTTAAATTCCCATTTGTAATTGTAAGAAATTCAATAATATTAAATTTAAATATAAATTAATTCTAGATTATTAATTATTTCAGGACACAAAATACTAGAATTAATGTCAAGGTAAGTACACAAGTTGTTTTCTAATTGGAAAGCAAATTTCACGATACATTATACTTATCTTATTAAACATTATACGTATTTGATTTTAGATTATGACTTGACAACAACAACAACGGATACAATCCTCGGTGCTTCTCCTAGATGTATAATATTATAACTGAATAATTTCTTGGCCTGTCTGATCCCAATGGAGGACTCCCAGAGTAATTTCCTATAGTTCTGCTCCCAGTCCCTTGTACCAACCGTCAAGTGGGTTTTGGTAAAAGCAATACTAGGACTGGGACCCAGAAAATTTCGGCTTGCTCCCATTATTGCACATCGGTCTGCTGCCTCATTTCCTATAATGGTGGAGTGGCCAGGAGACCACAAAAGTGTGACTTTGTTTGCTTTACCCAGTTCTAATAAATTACAATAGAAGCTCCAGATCAATTTCAAGTTGAACACTGAAGCTCCTAAGGCTAACAGAGCTGCCGGGATGTCCGAGATTACATAGATCTCGATCTTCTTATATTTCTTTTTGAGACATTTAAGCACACGTACCTCAATAGCAAGGGTCTCTCATCCGCATACCATACAGAAGCATAGCGGAGGAGGGAGGAGATAATATTACTAAACTAATGGTAAAATTCCTCCGACCGCCGATTGCCCTTACCATCAAATCCGATAGTTGGATTAATTCCTCCTTAAAATTTAATTTATGTAGGATACTGTTGTGTCCTGGCCTTATGGTTTTAATTTTGCCTTTAATTTTTAGGCTCAGACCTCTTGAACCGGCTACTATTTTAATGTGTTGCTGCAGTGGTGAGTGTCCCAGTATTCTCTTAAGGGCAACTGTTGAACAAAATTTCATTGCTCCAGTTGCATCCACACAGATTAACCTCTGGATCTTGTCCAGTATTCTCCGTGAAAGGCATCCAACCTAGCACACGAGCTGACGCGCCACAAAATAAACTGCCAAAACAATTGTGCTCCACAATGTTATTTGTTATCAGAATTACTTTTTATATAAGTATGAACGAATATTATGTTCCACATTTCATTATAATCGTCCATACAACTTATTTGTAATCAAAATGTCAAAATACGTTCTACAAACCATATTTGTCTAATTTGTACCCAAAAATTCATTCGGTTTGCTTCGCATATTATGTTCCACTATTCAATAATATCACCAGCAAGCCATACCACATCCACTTCCATAATTCATTCATATATATCGTACAATTTTGTTATGTAATGTAAAATTAGAGCCACTGATCTTAGAAAAACAGAAATAATTAAAATATATGGATTTCACTGAAGAACATTATGTTCCACATTCTAATATTTTCATTTAATTCATAAAATATTTATTGTATCTCAATTATTTAAGTATCCTCTTTTCAAATTAGTTTATTAAGTATTCGAACCTGAACATAGGTTCCACAATTTAATTTTCTAAGTAGAATCCATAGTCTAAAGACAAAGTTACTATTTTTATTTTTGTGAGGTGAGCGTCAAACTAGACCTGTAACACAAAGAAATATATAACCATTTGAGGACGTAAATTTTAGAAGTTTTTTGGGAATCCAGATGTTAAATTTTATTATTTATTCAAGCCCACCCGACCTTTTCTGGAACTGGAATCGTATTACGTTTCTTAAGCTATAATAAATCACTAAGTTAAACAAATAATTTTACCAAAAAATGTAAAAAAGGAAATTACGTTCCACAAAAAAAAATTAATTAATTGTCGCATTTAGGTACTCCAAATTTTCCTAGTAAACCGCTCAAAGCCACTTTAGTCACATTGTAAAGACAAACTCAAAATACGTTCCACAAACTAAATTTGTCTAATTTGTACCCAAAAATTCATTCGGTTTACTTCGCATATTATGTTCCACTATTCAATAATATCACCAGCAAGCCATACCACATCCACTTCCATAATTCATTCATATATATCGCACAATTTTGTTATGTAATGTAAAATTAGAGCCACTGATCTTAGAAAAACAGAAATAATTAAAATATATGGATTTCACTGAAGAAAATTATTATGTTCCACATTCTAATATTTTCATTTAATTCATAAAATATTTATTGTATCTCAATTGTTTAAGTATCCTCTTTTCAAATTAGTTTATTAAGTATTCGAACCTGAACATAGGTTCCACAATTTAATTTTCTAAGTAGAATCCATAGTCTAAAGACAAAGTTACTATTTTTATTTTTGTAAGGTAAACGTCAAACTAGACCTGTCACACAAAGAAATATATAACCATTTGAGGACGTAAATTTTAGAAGTTTTTGGGGAATCCAGATGTTAAATTTTATTATTTATACAAGCCCACCCGACCTTTTCTGGAACTGGAATCGTATTACGTTTCTTAAGCTATAATAAATCACTAAGTTAAACAAATAATTTTACCAAAAATGTATAAAAGGAAATTACGTTCCACAAAAAAAAATTAATTAATTGTCGCATTTAGGTACTCCAAATTTTCCTAGTAAACCGCTCAAAGCTACTTTAGTCACATTGTAAAGGCAAACTCAAAATACGTTCCACAAACCAAATTTGTCTAATTTGTACCCAAAAATTCATTCGGTTTGCTTCGCATATTATGTTCCACTATTCAATAATATCACCAGCAAGCCATACCACATCCACTTCCATAATTCATTCATATATATCGCACAATTTTGTTATGTAATGTAAAATTAGAGCCACTGATCTTAGAAAAACAGAAATAATTAAAATATATGGATTTCACTGAAGAACATTATGTTCCACATTCTAATATTTTCATTTAATTCATAAAATATTTATTGTATCTCAATTGTTTAAGTATCCTCTTTTCAAATTAGTTTATTAAGTATTCGAACCTGAACATAGGTTCCACAATTTAATTTTCTAAGTAGAATCCATAGTCTAAAGACAAAGTTACTATTTTTATTTTTGTGAGGTGAGCGTCAAACTAGACCTGTAACACAAAGAAATATATAACCATTTGAGGACGTAAATTTTAGAAGTTTTTGGGGAATCCAGATGTTAAATTTTATTATTTATACAAGCACACCCGACCTTTTCTGGAACTGGAATCGTATTACGTTTCTTAAGCTATAATAAATCACTAAGTTAAACAAATAATTTTACCAAAAAATGTAAAAAAGGAAATTACGTTCCACAAAAAAAAATTAATTAATTGTCGCATTTAGGTACTCCAAATTTTCCTAGTAAACCGCTCAAAGCCACTTTAGTCACATTGTAAAGACAAACTCAAAATATGTTCCACAAACTAAATTTGTCTAATTTGTACCCAAAAAATCATTCGGTTTGCTTCGCATATTATGTTCCACTATTCAATAATATCACCAGCAAGCCATACCACATCCACTTCCATAATTCATTCATATATATCGCACAATTTTGTTATGTAATGTAAAATTAGAGCCACTGATCTTAGAAAAACAGAAATAATTAAAATATATGAATTTCACTGAAGAACATTATGTTCCACATTCTAATATTTTCATTTAATTCATAAAATATTTATTGTATCTCAATTGTTTAAGTATACTCTTTTCAAATTAGTTTATTAAGTATTCGAACCTGAACATAGGTTCCACAATTTAATTTTCTAAGTAGGATTCATAGTCTAAAGACAAAGTTACTATCTTTATTTTTGTGAGGTAAACGTCAAACTAAACCTGTCACACAAAGAAATATATAACCATTTGAGGACGTAAATTTTAGAAGTTTTTGGGGAATCCAGATGTTAAATTTTATTATTTATACAAGCCCACCCGACCTTTTCTGGAACTGGAATCGTATTACGTTTCTTAAGCTATAATAAATCACTAAGTTAAACAAATAATTTTACCAAAAATGTATAAAAGGAAATTACGTTCCACAAAAAAAAATTAATTAATTGTCGCATTTAGGTACTCCAAATTTTCCTAGTAAACCGCTCAAAGCCACTTTAGTCACATTGTAAAGACAAACTCAAAATACGTTCCACAAACCCAATTTGTCTAATTTGTACCCAAAAATTCATTCGGTTTGCTTCGCATATTATATTCCACTATTCAATAATATCACCAGCAAGCCATACCACATCCACTTCCATAATTCATTCATATATATCGCACAATTTTGTTATGTAATGTAAAATTAGAGCCACTGATCTTAGAAAAACAAAAATAATTAAAATACATATATGGATTTCACTGAAGAAAATTATGTTCCACATTCTAATATTTTCATTTAATTCATAAAATATTTATTGTATCTCAATTGTTTAAGTATCCTCTTTTCAAATTAGTTTATTAAGCATTCGAACCTGAACATAGGTTCCACAATTTAACTTTCTAAGTAGAATCCATAGTCTAAAATCCAGTCTATCCAGTCTGTTCCGTCTTTGGTCACCACACAAACGCCGCGTAAGAGACCATAGGCCCGGTAGAGCCATACCAACATTTGTGGGCTCAGCCTTATTCGCCTTGTTTTTGTGATATGATTTAAATGGGGATTCCATGTCCATTTCTGATCAAGTACGACACCCAAATATTTAACCTCCGTCGACAGTTGGAGAGTTACCTCCCCTCCCCCCTTCCAGGGATATCGGTGGGAGGACAGTTTTCCTCCGGTTAGTAAAGAGTTTGCAGTTGAACTTGTTAGTATTTACCGTAAGGCTCACCTCCGTTAGGCCCAACTCCGTTTCTTTGTTTGAGAAGTCTAAATTTCTCTTCTTCTGTCTGGTAAGTAATTGATCCATCACGATCAGCCACAATAAGGGAGACAGAACACCTCCCTGGGGGCAACCCCTAGTGATGGTTTTGTCACCAAAAGAGGCCGTAATCCTTCTGGTTTTTAGCATGTTTATTAACCATCTTACGGTGGAGGGCTCTATAAACCTTGTTAGTGATTGTTCCTGAATTACCTCGAAATTAGTATTATCAAAAGCTCCCTGAATATCAATGAAGGAGCATAGTAATAATTCTTTGTTCCGGAGCGTATCTTTGATTTCTGATATCAGCTCGTGTAGAGCAGTTTCTGTTGTGTGTCCAGAGGGCATCTTTGGAGAGTGTTGGATCTAATACAAAGTTAACGAGTTTATTGTAAATATTTTTTTTCTGTGTCAAAAAGAAAAAAAATGCAAAATGGCGGCAACGTTTGTGTCCATAGAGAAATTGCTTGGAATAGATAACTATGAGACATGGAAATTTGCTGCTCAAGCATATCTTCAAATGAATGACTTTTAAAGTCATGTTTAGGGCACATGTAAGGAAATTCATCTAGTAAAGAAAAAAACTGAAGATTCAAAAGCCAATGCATCAATTATTTTATTAGTGGACAGTGTGAATTTTTCACACATTCAAAAAGCAAATACGGCGAAGGATGTTTGGGACAGTTTAAAACTAGCGTTTGAAGATTCTGGTCTACTTCATCGTATAGCACTCTTGCGTGAACTTATTTCAACTAGACTGGTGAATTGCCGCGGTTCGATGGAATTTTTCGTCAACAAAATTATTATGACCGCTCACAAGTTGAAAGGTGCCGGCATGGAAATAGACGATGAGTGGATTGGCACATACTTGTTGGCCGGATTAAGCGACGAGTATAAGCCCATGATTATGGCGATAGAGAGTTCTGGCACTAAAATTTCGGCTGACTTGAGGGCTCTGCCTCTGCATCAGCCATGTACGTAAAGCCAGCGAAGTCAAACAATTGTCAGGAGAAGAAGAAACAAGTAAAGGACGGGAAATGTTTCGGACGTGGTGAAGTTGGTCACTACAAAAACAAATGTCCAAAAGCGAAGATGGCTCATTCGTCAGTTTTTTCGTGTTTGACGGCATGCAATCTTAAATCGACTGAGTGGTATGTAGACTCTGGTGCCTCTGCACACATGACATGGATGGAAGGTTGGATGGAAAATCTCAAACCAGTGTCAGAATCAGGAGAGGTCACGATTGCAAATCAATCAAAATTGAAGGCCAAATTGATTGGCAATATTTTACTCCAGCTACAGGTGAATAATTTTATAGTGGATACTACAGGTCATGACGTTCTATTCGTGCAAAGGACTAATTGTCAAGTTTAGTGCAAATGATTGTAAAGTTTTCGACAAAAACAACAAATTACTGGTTGAGGCAAAAGTAAATGCAGGTGTTCAAAGTGACAAAGACGGGTGAAACATGTTTGAGGGTCAAAGTTGAGGATTCATGGGAACTATGGCATCGTCGTCTAGGGCATGTAGGTCATGATAGCTTGATGAGATTACGAAATGATTTTGTGGACGGGATGAGTTATGTCGGTGGTCAACAGGACAAGTGTGAAACTTGTTTAAAGGGGAAACAGACTCGCCTTTCGTTCAAGGACAGCAAATCTCGGGCTACCAGAGTACTAGAACTGGTGCACACTGACCTGTGTGGTCCAATGCCAATTGATTCATTTAGCGGCTCGCGATATTTTGTGACTTTCTTGGATGATTTTAGCCGCATGATTTCCGTGTATTTCATCAAGAGTTCAAAGTTCGTCGATATGTTTTTTGATTGCGGTGGCTCTGAGATACGATTTATAGATCGATCAGATGGATGCGATTACAGGGTTCCTTCATGGCGATTTAAGCGAGGAAATCTATATGATTCAACCTGAAAAATTTAGTGATGGAAGTCAACGTGTTTGTTGTATGAAGAAGTTGTTATACGGACTCAAGCAGTCCAGTCGTGTATGGAATCAGCGTTTGGACACTGCTTTGAAGAATTTTGGCATGAAATCCTCAAATTACGATGCATCCATTTACTATCTTATAGATGGTAGTAAGATGTTGATTGTGGCAGTATATATTGGCTACTTGCTCATTTTTTCCAACGACAAAGTTTTGAAACCTGATTTGAAGTTGTGCCTACAGAAGCAATTTAAAATGAAGGACATTGGCTAGGCCAAATGTGTGTTGGGCATACAGATTACGCGAGACCGCAAGTCGGGAAAAGTTTCGATAAATCAAAGCCAGTATATTCAAAAAATACTAGAACGTTTCCAAATGGTCAATTGTAATAGTGTAAGTGTTCCAGCTGATCCAAATCAGAAACTTACTTCAGAAATGTCACCGAAGAATGAGTCAGATCGCGAATCCTGAAGGATGTGCTTTATCAAGAAGCAGTTGGGAGCTTATTGTTTGCTGCCCAGGTATCACGACCAGATATACAGTTCGCGGTCGGAGCTGGCAGCAGATTCAATAACAATCCAGGCGTGGCTCATTGGTTAGCAGTAAAGCGGATCATGCGGTATTTGAAAGGTACAATCGAGATGAAATTGTACCAATGTTGTACCAATGTCATACAGGGTAAGATCCAGTACCTTTCTCCTAACCGCATTCACAAAGGTCACATCACTCCTTTTATTGTTTACTGCTAAGTTGTTACTAAGACAGAATTCAAAAACCTACACACCACTTAAATTGGTGTTGCTGCTTCCCCAGACTACGTGGTGTACATTAGCGTCGCTAGCGTTAATCACCCTCCTGCCTCCTTTTCGAAAGGGCATTTCTATTGAAACAGCCGTGATGCCCCTAGAAATAAATTGGTTAATAGAGAAGATATTGTGCCTTGCGCGACAGGGAAGTAGACCAGCTTACCTGTATTGGCTGCAAAACCTTTAATCTTCCCCTTGCTGGTCCAAGGCTACTGTATGAGCACTATATTCCAGTTATTAATCATAAAAAGACGGTTTAGGTTGTTTGTAGCCGTCTTCGATCGATGCAGATTAATCTGCACGAATCTCAGTTTCGTTGTTGTTGTAGGTTTGGTGTTTATCACCATGAAGTTTTTTTTTGTTTGCTTCATTTCTTAGGCTCCGGACAACCTGGTTTATTTGGTTGCTGTTGTGCCACCCTTCCTCGAGGGGCCAGCCCATAGCTTTTCCCGCTCCTTCCTTGGCCCGATTGGGCCGGTCTCCATGTTCCGGTGGTGCCACCTCTCCTAGCTTCCCACGGCCCAGTGACCCCACCACGGCGGCCAGCGTTCTCAGCCAAAGCTGCACTTGACGTTCTGGGCAGATTCGGCTCCGCCACTCTCCCCTTGACTGCATTCACTGCCCCCTCCTTCTTTGGGCGGAAGTGTACGAAGCCAAACATCCAGTTGACTCTGTAGTTGGAGCCGTGAGTGTGAAACGGACATCGTAATTTAAAGGAGGTCGCCGTCTCGCAACTTCCTCGCAATAATCCCCAAATCTCCGTCCATTAGGTCTTAATTCTACAACGCCAGACGACGCAGTATCTTTTCGTTTGCCTCCTTACCACCTCGTGGCAGGTAGACAAAAATGATTTTTAGGCGAGGCAACTCCTCGTACCCGACTGCCTGCAGGGTTGCTCCGCCCCATGGCTTAAGTGAAGTCATTGTGGCCCTAAGCCACTCTGCCGTGTCTTCATCCGCACAGTTGAACGTGAGCCAAGCGTTTCTTGTGCAACATCCCTGGAAATTTGGGCTAACACCATTTAACGGCAGTTCCGCCACTGTGTCCATTATGGCATCCTGATAGCCCTCACTGCATTACTATACGTTGTAGACGTACCTGCCCTGTTCTCGGGGCAACTCTCCTTATTGTCGCCCTCAGTTGCAGTTTTTGGGGCGGCTTCCAATGCTTTCGGTGAAGGACTGAAAACTTTCCCTCTCTTTGCCGCGATGCCTTTTGGAGTAGAGTCGTCATCCGACCTATTTCTCTTATTTGTTGGGATAATTCTGTCCCTGATCTTCTCCTTACACTGCTGCCAGGTAGCCTTGCGGGGGACCCCTGACCGAATTAGATGGGACAAACTTCTCCTCGCGGCCGCACTGAGGCGTGTACTCCTCTTTGATGTCTCCTCGAGCTCCAATTCCTCAAGGTCGGTATTTATTTCGGCCGTTGTGTAAGCCAGTATGCCTACCATTTAAATTGCAAGTCACACCATAATGTCGTTAACAGAATCTCCGAACAGATGCTTTGCAACGCGGCATATATAGCTGGCTAAGGCTCAGGGTTGGGGTGGGGATATATGAAAGAGCTCCAAAGCTTGTTTGGAGCTTAAGTAACCGCGTACGAAGAAGTGCAAAAACAAAAAGACCAATAAATAGGATAAAAGAAATTGAAGGCATTTTCTCTGATTTATAATAATAATTGATCGGAATGAATTCCGAATACCACCCTATACACAGCATCACCCCAGACAACTCTCTAGCACTTCATTATCAAGAATTCAAACGTTTCAAAATAACATCAGAAAGATACAAAAATTAGAAGAAATTCTAAAGAAAATTGTAAAGCAACTTATCAT
Organism: Tipula vernalis; assembly: GCA_958295665.1. Taxonomy (NCBI): domain Eukaryota; kingdom Metazoa; phylum Arthropoda; class Insecta; order Diptera; family Tipulidae; genus Tipula; species Tipula vernalis. The sequence continues at coordinate 12,856,024 of OY282559.1, read as the reverse complement.
TCACTTTGATTGATAAGCGATCGATTTGCAAAAAAAGAAACAAAAAAATCGATCATCAAATTTCGTTTCCCTTCCCTCTTCGTTCAGTTGCCCGTTAAACAGGGCACCGAAATTCGTCTATGAGCAGGGATGATCCAAGAAGGCGTCGTCACAGTTGTCGACGTGGATTGGGTATCCATTTCAGGCAATAGAGTGCCATGTATAGGAGAGCCCACCACTAGGTCCGTGCTAGAGTTTTCTATTAATTTTTTGATCTCAGAAGTAGGGCCTGAATGGTTTTGAAAAAATATGGGCGGTACTCCTTCAAACGCACAAATCTTCTGAGATTGGTGCGTTTGAAGGAACACCGCCCTTATTTTTTCGTTTTTAATAAAATTCATGCATTGTTGATTTGTTTGACGATTGAGAGGTCCACCATGGCAGCTCCTCTTGCCGTAGTAAGGCTGATTGAAACCGGAGGTCGCCTAGTATCCGTAGTTCCGTGCTAGCGACCAACTAACCCATGATCATTCCTCCCTCGGCGTACGTGTCTCACCTTAGATTTGTTTTTTTTTCAAGGTTTATACCACCCTCTAGCGTCGTACTTTAACTTGTTGTTCGGTAAACGAGCCAACAGTTTCCGGAGGTCACCACGAGGAAGTAGTACGTACACTTGCGAATTACGCTCAGGTTACCCCACACGCAGATCGTAGACCCACAGACAGGACATCCTAAAACATGACCAGAACAGTCTGCTGGAACTCACCCTAAAGGAAGGTTACGGAGCTGGTATTACTACACAGCTTTATTCCCTCTTACAGAAGACGCCAGACCCACATAAGGAAGAATAATTACTGAGTTATTTTGTAGTTCCTCTGGTACGGACCAGCCGATTTGTACGGTTTAAAACCTCTTTTTACCCATATGATCCGTTTCCTGGATCCGTTTCCTTGGAAAGGATGTCCCTAAGGCGAGAGATTTCCTAAGAGTCCCCAGGACATCCTTTGTGCCTTCCTTAATTCTCTCTTATAAATTCTAAGTGCCTTCTTATAGGAGTCCTAATCTTGACCTATAAGCCTTACGATGGAAACCCAGTTCCTTGGACTATCCCGCTGGTTTTTGCTTTCTCTTAGGCTTAGCCATTGTTTAGAAGCAGCATTAAAGGACCCCTCCAATTCCTCTACAGTCGTCGCTATCTCTGGAACCAATTTGTCCTTCTAGGATTCCTGAAAGCTTTCCGGGTAGAAGCGTGAATATCGAGGCCTTAGGCTAAATATCGATGGTCAGAAAAGGAGGGTTTCTTATCCATGTTAGTTTCCGCCCCTTGACTGAAAGGTTATTACTCATCACATCAAGTAATCTAAAAGTGACTCACCTTTTTCGTTGATGTCCGCTTGCTTTCCTAGATAGGTGTTCCGCTTCGAGAATAACCTCCTCCAGGTTATCCGGAGAAACCCTATTTTCTCGTCCTCCTAATAGATGCAAAGTACATATTGGAGGTGTTTCATTAAAATAATGCAAACGATCCGATATTTTCAATGAAAGCCCAACGTTAAGATTTAATAGGTTTAAGGAAACAATTTCTGTTAAACCTCCAATTGTACCTTGCTCATTTTTCAATACATTTATATTCCGTAATGGATCTTTTTGGACCTAATGATTGATATGATAAATTGACAAAAATTCTGGAATTAAAAGCATTTTTCGTACCTTAACCTTCTCAATTCACAAATTGGGTCAGAGCTTTTAGATTAAAACGTCTATTTGTCTTTGGCAGTTTAACCAAATTAATGTTTTTGCAACGAGATTAACGCAAAGATCTTTGACAATTTTGAAAGCAACAAGTGCCTCTGCTCAAAGAAATAAAGTAAGTGAAAAAAGTAATTTTATGTAAGCTTTCGTAAGCTCTTTGTACTAAACAATATATAGTTAATTTAGACAATTGGAATTTGAAGATCTGTCAACATATACATATAAATGACAAAATAAAATTTTTATTTTTTTTTAACAATCATTGAGTCTATGAAATATCGAAATGTAATCATCAATATAAAGATAATAATAATAAGAAGCATACATTTATTTTAATGATAATACAACTCGACATACATGTTTGTAAATGTGGAATACATATACTCCCGATAAAAAAATCGATAGCATCAAAAGAAATTGTGATACGGATCGGCTGAATATTATACAAATCTGTACTGTGCTTTTGTTTGAGCAGATAATTGGAATAAAATATTGAATTCAAATTAATTAGGGCATATCAACCAATTATACAGCTTTACACATATAGCTTTTAAAATTATTATGAAATGCTTTATACATGGTCTGGAGAATTTATCACACAAAGTCATAATTAAAGCTAACTATACAAACAAAAATTGTCATAACCATATATGTATGTATATATAATAAAGCTGTTTGTGCAAAGAAAGCTTTTAATATTTAAATACAAAGGGAAAATTATTTTAATAGATAACAAAAACAAAAAAAGTTGAAAGTTTTTCCCGAATAGACAAAACAAATTATTTAATTTTTCCCTCCTCAACAACAACAACAACAAAAAAAAAACGATAATAGGACATGGAAAACTAAACACAAATAGGACGAAAAATTAAATTATTATTTGTGTAAAGTTCTTGGAAGATATAAATCTTTCATATAAGACTTAATACAATAAAAAAGCACAACAATAAAAAAAATTTGTTTATAAAGTTTGAAGTCTAAATATATTAATAAAAAGCACACAAAGTTGGTATATAAAATGTCTAGCCCGTTTTTGCCAATTTCCCTCGCGTTTTTTTTTGTACAATAGATTTGTGTTTCCTTCTCATTATGTACGGTGCATGCAACCAGCACTATAACTTACTATGTATGCACACTCTATACCATATATGTATAAGCACTACTTATGTACATGCTATACGTAAATTATAATAAAATTTTCCGGAAAAATTAACAATAGAAAACCATTTTTTTGTTGTAATTTTTATTGTTTATGACATGAGTTTTTCATTTTTGCCCAAAAATGTTGAACTAAAAAAATTATTAATTATGAATTTAATTACACATACTTATACACAGTGGAATGATATAATGTATATATGTTTAGGAAGGCGAATTGTAAAGTACATACATACATACATTGTGTGTAACAATAGAAAGGCTTTCAAATATAAATCTTTTGGCTTTTACAAAAAAATTGTTGGGATTTGTTGTCAAGCATAATTTTGTTGTGACATTTACATAAGTTGGTTACAAATAATTATATGTTTAACACATAATGAGATTTATTTTCAAATCAGGAAAATAATAATTAAAAGCTTTATGGATTAAATAATATTTTTATTTAAAACTTTTAAGCTTACAGATCGAGTTTTTTGTAACAAAGCAGAACCTAGTACGGTGAACTCAACTGATGAGAATTTTTGTATAGATTTACAGATTTTTAAGGGTTGAAATCACTTCGGTCGAATGGTTCTTCTAGAAAACCAAATATTTTAAATGCGGTTTTGTGAAATTCCGCTTTGAAATATTTAGATTTGAAAACTTTAAATAAATCTTCAACTGAAACCCGAACTCAACGCCAGCAAAATCTAACTACATGAATATATAAACTTAATTCAAAGTAACCTTCAACTCAACCCGAAATAATTCCTCAACTAATGCTTGTACTCAACCCGAACTAAAGCTGACTCAACCAATACTCAAATCTAGCTGGAACCAAATCTCAACCCCTACATAACTCCAAACATAAAGGCCAACTCATAAACTTGATTCAAGATACTACATATATAAATGAACCCAAATCAAATAAACGACAATTCACTCCTACTCAAATCTCAACCCAACCCTAAACTCAACCTGAACCCAAGTTTCAATTCAATTCCAATTTAAACTAACGCTCAACGCTCAACTATAAATCATTTAATTAATACAGTTGGAAAACTGCATACCTACAGGAACTTCTAGCGATTCACTCGTTCATCGCCACAATATATGTTGGCATCACTGGATGTAAAACGACTGTAAAACAATGATACACTCTCGTTTTTTAGCTCGCGCTATGGACACAGCAATCGGTTAGTGAAATGGTTCGATATTCAATATTCATGTGCATACAAAAAAAAAATCAACAACAATATACATGATTGGTATATTGTGGCGATGAACGAGTGAGTCGCTACAGGACTCCCACGCGAGTGATTTCTCCCACCATAGGAAATGATTGTAGGAGTGGAAGCAATACGGACGGTTTTGTGAACCAGATGGCTTGATGTTGCTCAGCCGAACTAAGCATTCCGTAATCTGGTTTATGTCGATCGATTAATCAGCTTACGGAATACTTCATAAAACCGGTTCACAAAACCGTTCGTATTGCTTCGAGTCCTACAATGATTTCCTCGGCAGGGGGAAATCACTCGCGGACGAGTCCTGTAGCGGCTCACTCGTTCATCGCCACAATATGCTAATCATGTATATTGACGCGCATACCACACAACTAATAAATACTGATAGTGTTAATTAATATGTTTTTCAAACGTGTTATTAAAATTGTTTGAAAAATCTTAAATTGTAAAATAAATAAATTTATAGAACATTAAATTAAGTAATATTTATTTTTGGTATTTGGTATCGACACGCTCGATATATAAGTGGTGTTTTGAATGAATGTTTTTAATTTATTATGTTTTATTAAATTGTGTGGTGTGCGCGCCAATATACATGATTGGTATATTGTGGCGATGAACGAGTAAGTCGCAACAGGACTCCCCCGCGAGTGATTTCGCCTTCCCTAGGTAATGATTGTAGGAGTGGAAGCAATATGAACGGTTTTGTGAATCCGATGGCTTGATGTTTGCTCAGCCAAACTAAGTTCGATCGATTAATGGAAAGAATTCCAACGTTTCAATCGATCGACTTAAACCAGCTTACGGAATACTTCACAAAACCGGTTCACAAGACCGTCAGTATTGCTTCCACTCCTACAATCATTTCTTAGGGAGGGGGAAATCACTCGCGGGGGAGTCCTGTAGCGACCCACTCGTTCATCGCCACAATATACCAATCATGTATATTGGCGGGCACACCACACATCTTGTTGATTAATATTTTTTCAAACGTGTTAATAAAATTGTTCGAAAAATCTTAAATTGTAAAATAAATATATTTATACAATAGAACATTAAATCAAGTGATATATATTTTTGGTATTTGATATCGACACGCTCGATAAGTGGTATTTTGAATGAATGTTTTTAATTTATTATGTTTTACTAAATTGTGTGGTGTGCGCGCCAATATACATGAAAGAATTCCAACGTTTCAATCGATCGACTTAAAGCAGCTTACGGAATACTTCACAAAACCGGTTCACAAAACCGTCCGTATTGCTTCCACTCCTACAATCATTTCCTCGGTAGGGGAAAATCACTCGCGGGGGAGTTCTGTAGCGACTCACTCATTTATCGCCACAATATACCAATCATGTATACTGGCGCGCACACCACACAATTTCATTTACACAAATAATAAATACTGATATTGTTGTTTAATATTTTTTTCATACTTGTTATTAAAATTGTTCGAAAAATCTTAAATTGTAAAATAAATAAATTAATAGAACATTAAATTAAGTGATATTTATTTTTTGTATTTGGTATCGACACGCTCTATAAGTGGTGTTTTGAATGAATGTTTTTAATTTATTATGTTTTATTAAATTGTGTGGTGTGCGCGTTAATATACATGATTGGTGTATTGTGGCGATGAACGAGTGAGTCGCAACAGGACTCCCCCGCGATTGATTTCTCCCTCTATAGGAAATGATTGTAGGAGTGAAAGCAAAACGGACTGTTTTGTATACCTGATAGCTTGATGTTTTCTCAGCCGAACGAAGTTTTCCGTAAGCGGGTTAAGGTCGATTGATTAATGGAAAGAATTTCAACGTTTCAATCGATCGACTTAAACCAGCTTACAGAATATTTCACAAAACCATCCGTATTGCTTCCACTCCTACAATCATTTTCTAGAAAGGGGGAAATCACTCGCGGAGGAGTCCTGTAGCAACTCACTCGTTCATCGCCACAATATTCCAATCATGTACATATATTGGCGCGCACACCACACGATTTCTTTTACGCAACTAATAAATACTGATAGTGTTGATTAATATTTTTTTAAAATGTGTTAATAAAATTGTTCGAAAAATCTTTAATTGTAAAATAAATAAAATCATAGAACATTAAATTAAGTGATATTTATTTTTGGTATTTGGTTTCGACACGTTCGATAAACTCAACTTAATCTAATCTCCAACTCAACCGTTAACACAATCCCCAATTCTCAACTAAACAAAACTGTTGAATCAACTCCATCTCGGCCGCTCTTGATTGTGGCCTGATTGTGTATTGTGTTTAGTTTTGAAGTGTTACTTTTCCTTCAAACGACATTAAATCCTATGAAAAAGTAACGCTACTTTTAGAAACAAAAGCACTAAAAGTTTAACTTCATCCCAACCCCAACTCAAATCTCAACTCGGGTCACTTAACTCTAAGCCAATTCCAACTGAACTAAAGCTCAACTCAACTCTCAACTCAACCCTTAAACCAGCATATAAGAAGTGTGTCTTTTATTTCGCAAATCTGTTGCTATGGTTAAGATAGAGAATTGAAAATCTTTCGAACCTGTTTGTCAAGAGGATCGAGCACCTGCCAGACGAGTTGAACCAAAACAACGTGATGACATTACCACGTGGTTTTTGATCCACGTTGGCCAATTTTTTTATGTATGATGGTTTGAGGATTGAGTAGGACGCCATGTTTACAATTGAATTGAGAGTTGAGTTGGGTTCCACTTGCGGGTTATTTGGGGGTGAATTGAGGATTGAATTAGATTTAGGTTGAGTTGATTTAAGCTGAATTCAGGTAAACTTGAAGGTTTGCAGTTGATTTGGGAGCTGAATGGGGCGTTAAGTTGATTTTAGGTCTGAATTGCGAGTCGGGTTCAGGTTAAATTGAGGTTGGACCACAGTTGAATTGGATTTGAGTTTGAGTTGAGTTGTGATTGAGTTGAAGTTGGGTTCGTGTTTCAGTTAAGAATTAATGTGCAGAAGTCAGCTATAGTTGAGTTCATATACGCATGGATTTGAGGGTTCAGTTGAGCGTCAAGCTTGGGAATAAAAGGAAGTTAGCTTGAGTTGGCGGCTGAGTTGAGGTAGAGGTTTAGTATAGTTGGGTTGAGGGTACAGTTTTGGTCGAGTTGGGGTTATATAAGGATTGAGTTGGTTTTGAATAAATCGTAGTTCTGATCACCATCTGAGCCACCATCAAAACGCCGAGAAAAGATTTTGGACAAAAAACCCTTTTTGTTTATTTTTGGCAGGATTTTAAAATTGCAGATAAAACGATTAAAAATTTTCATATTTTTTTTTTGCCTTAGAACCAGGCACGTAAATTTACGACAAACGTGATTTAAATAGTAAAACATTTTCGGAAAGCGTATATTATTGCCTTGTGAGCAGTTGAGGCCATCTAAGCTGTTGTTCACATGTTCACATAAATACGATCTTCATATGCCAAGTATACACTTAAGGTCGGAGGTAGCAGAAGGCCTGCAGCGTCTTATTGTAATGCTACAGCCTACAGCCTATCAGAAGTTACTTTAAATTTACCAGATACTGATCCAGGGAACGTTGGATTCTTCCTCTTCGAAACGCAAGACACAATTTCACCCATAAAGTTATTGATCTTTTGTCAGTTATGTTTAGTTCAAATAAGTTTACGTGGTGCTCGAACTCCCAAATGGAAAAGAAAAAGGATTACAAAGTAATATTTTTATGCATCGTTAGGCTTCTGAGCCTGAGTTAGATTGTATAACTCTCGCTTGTATTTATCACATGAATATTCGTATTTAATACATAGCAGTTTTTAATATCTTGCGTGTATTCTGGATTTTTACTATCAAAATCACCCGGTTCAAGGCATGTCCTACCAGCGGGTGCCTTCCCTGCCCTAACGCTCGAGTCAACTGTTGTTTGAATGTAAGCAATCTCGCTTTACAGTCATTTCCGGATTTTATTCCCTGAAACAGCACGAAATTTCTAGAGGATACTCAGATTCTTCTAATTGCCAAAACTATTTATAAAACGGGGCCCAGTATTACTTTAAAAAAAAAAACGTAATACATCGTTATACAAATTCGTGTTAAATATGTAGGTATGCTTCAAGCTACCTTCCTCCTACACTGGGAAGCAAAGTCGCCTATTCTTAGGTATGCTATTTCTGTAAACATTTCAAGAGGGTCGTTGCATTCAGCAAATTCTTATGGTGTTGTGGCAAGGAATAATTAACTTTTTACTGTAGACTTGATGAGGTCTGCGAGAACTGCTTAGAAGGGTTAATGAAAACGGAATACCTGTATTCAGCTACCTGCTTCAGTTTGGCTGAAATGCAGTTTGTGAAATTTTTCGTTTATTTCCCACAGTTTGCGGTATTGACTGTGGAACCTCAATGCGTTATTTTATACAACATTTTACCGCTCTGAAGAGCGTAGGGTTAAAAACGATTTCTTAATCTAACAAATGTAACAATCATAAAGTCATAAATTTTTGTTTCAGGTTCTTCTTCCTCAGATTACCAAACAACATTTTGTTTGAATTCTATACAATTCCAGGAGATGTGTAGATACAGAATTGTCCTTTTGTTGTTTTCCTCTTACGTATATGAGTATATACATGAATGATACTGTACATAGTTTTTGTTTGCCATTGAATAATACATTTTTATAATGTCAGATATCCTGAAAGGATAATAAGATAAGATCATTTTGTATGGGGAATGAATAAGAACAAAAGTTTTTTTCTGTTTTTTTTTTGTTTTATCCCGGAAATCAAATTAGAATATTATGTAGAGAGATTTGGTTAATGTTGTTATACATTTTGTATTGATTTTAACTTTTTTGGGGCCTATTGTTATCATCCTTATGTTTTACAAAAGATGATACCTTGGATTAATAACGAGGCTTAATTTTATAATTCGGCTCTAATTTGTTGATCCAAAGAAAAGCTTTTCCATTCATGGTCTATAAAAAACATTAACATTTACACAGTAAACGTCTATTTCATCATGATACTTGTTTTATATGCGCCACAAATTTTATTCGTAATTTAATTAGATCTATTAAAAAAGCGCTCAAAAGCTCAAAACACTGTCTGTCTGTCTCTGTATAATATGTACATTCATGTATTTAGTAGTTAAAATACATACTCCCGTTTTATAGACAAAAGCAAATTTATACTTCTATGTGTACTGGATGTTGCGCGCATTTACAGACAACAGCATTTTCTATTTGCCTCGTTTCCTTTTTTGTACAAAGTACAGAATTACATAAAAAAAAATGTCATACTAGCTATTTGCCGTTAATTAAAACGAAGAGGAATTACAAAATTGTGTTTGAATACTTCAGCTTAATTAATTAGAATAGACAAAACAGTGTGTTACGCTCCATTTATAGAAATCTCGCTACCATTTTTAATTTTAACGTCAGTCGCCACTGATGCTTTTGAAAAGATATGTTGACAAGTAGTTTATTTGTATGTTAGTAAAAAAAATGTCCAAGTTTTGTATGAGGGTTTTGTCGTAGTTTGTACGATGAGTAAAGTAGTTTTTATAGGAATACTGCTATGGGAAGCATTAACAAAAATTACGTTGCATTTTTTAATATTAGCAGCCATTTACAGTTTCCTATTGTAATATTGGGGAACTCTACAAAAGCCTTTCGCGAGAAGGAGAACACTTCAAGTCAAGATCTAAATGGGCTGATGTTTATCCTAATTGTTTCACCTTGTTTCTTTTCATAGAGGTATAATCAACTGTGAAACTCCTTAAAATATTTCAAATGGTTCAGTTTCGGTTCGGTTCTTGATTTTTATTTAACTTCGTAAATTATAAATAATAACCTAGAAAGAGAAAGTTTGTCTGTACTAAATCAATAAGATTCTTTCGGCTTTTTATAGACAAAATATATTAAAAATAATGGCATTTACAACATTTTCGACTTGTTAATCAGAAAAAAGAAAGAGGATAATCCTTTACAAATATATCTACAAAAAAAAGTAGAAACGTCAAAATCCCCCCATAAAATGTTGTAAATGCCATTATTTTTAATATACATATTTTGTCTGTAAAAAGCCGAAAGAATCTTATTGATTTAATACAGACAAACTTTCTCTTTCTATTATTTGTGTGGGCATAAAACACATAAAACAAATAATAGTTTTCTTTGAGTTTGTTGATTTGGTAAATTATATAATTCGCTAAGTCAATGCGTTCTTGCCTTATACGTCAAACTACCACAGAGAAAGCACAAGGACAGTTTTTAGTTTTGCAGTCGATATACTTTGTATTGCCTTTGGGTTAAAGTACGGGGGGGATTTTGATATTTCTACTTTTTTTTGGTAGATACATTTATAAATGATTGGCCTCTTCATTTTTTCTGATTAACAAGTCGAAAATGTTGTGAATGCCATTATTTTTAATATGTTTTGTCTATAAAAATAATTCCCTGTTCTGGTTCCGGTTCTCAATTTATTAAAGGCCTATTTTTGAAAGTGCCAGGCATTGAACGAATCGGTTATTGTTTCCTACAGCGGTTTATTTTCAGGTTCCGGTTCCGGTTCTCGATGCTCTATAGGAGTACTGTAAAGGTAAGGAACTTTTTGAAAGAGATACCGATATTGAACTGAAAGCGAATGGAAACAGCACATTTAGGAATTGTTGAAAGGCTTAGGTAAATACAGTACCAATTCTATTAGATTGGAATAACCAAAAACGTAGAGTCATATAATTAAAATTGTACAACCTGTAAAACTTGTAGATTTTCCTTGGCTATCTCGAATTTTACAGTTAGACTTTCTAGGACCATCTCTCCCATTCCTTTCATAGAAATTCTGGGAAAATAAAGATTTAATTGTAAAATCTAAAATCAGTATAGAAATCTCTAGTTTCTAGAATATTTTAAAGTTGTCTTTCCAGAATTTGTAGAATATTTCATAATTACTACTAAGAAATAAAATTTCATTTCAAGATATACTAAAGAGTGGCGGTTTAGTTTTAAAATAAAACTAGATATCTCAATTTCCAGAATATTTTAAAATTAAATATCCATTTCCCAGAATATCTTCTTTTACTGGAAATTCTGAAAATGTAAGGTTAACAATTAAAAGATTCGGAAAATTCGGAAGAGGTATAATTAAAAATTATTCTCAAAAATGGAAATTTTGATTCTTATTTTAAAATTAAATATCAGTTTTCCAGAATATTTTGAAAAATCGAGATTTCCTGCCTAGTTGCCAAATTAAATCTCCCATTTTTAAAATATCATGGAAAATAGTGGTTTTCATTATAATATTAAAATTAAAATGTTCATTACCAGAATATTTGAAAATATTTCTGTTACGAAAATTCTGAAGGAGAAAAATTTAATTTCAGAAAACCCTGGAAATTTCAAGAAAGGAAAATTAAATTTAGTTTTAAAACTAAGCACAAATAATGGAGTTTTCCTTTCTAATTTGAAATTTAAACACCCATTTCCAGAATATTCTCGAAAATATGTATACATTTCAAAATTACAGAAAATCTCCAGTTGCCAGAATATTTTTTAATTAAATCTACAATTTTCCAGAATTTCATAAACAAAAAAAAAATGAATTTTAAAATATTAAACAGAGATCTCCATTCTAATTTTAAAATTAAATCTCCCTATTTCGGAAAAATTTAAAACAAAATCTTCCTCTTTCAGAACTGTTATAAGAGGAAGATTTAATTTTAAAATATTCAGCAAAATGAAGATTTAATTTTAAATTTATAATAGAAATCTCCATTTTCTAGAATATTCTGAAAAAGGAGGTTTAATTTTAAAAATAGAATCGAAAACAGCATTTTTAAGATATTTAATAGTTAAACCTCTGTTTTTAAAATTTCTAGATAGCTATATTCCAAGAAATTTAAATTTTCATTCTAATTTTAAAATTAAATCTCCATTTTCCAGAATATTTAAAAAATATTCTGGAAGTTCTGGAAATGGAAGTGCTAATTAATTTTAAAATGAGACTAGAAAGCTTCATTTCTCAGAGTAGAAAATTGAATGCAGATATTCCGGAAAAAGGAGATTTAATTTTAAAATAATTTGAATATGAAAGATTTAAATCTAGTTTTACTTAAAATTCTGAAAAGAAATTTTGAAAGAATATTTTGAAATTACATTTTTTATTTTTGAATTTTCAAAATATTTTAAAATTAAATCTTCCTTTTTGGAATTGCTGTGTATTGAATATTTGGTTTTAGAATATTTTAGAAAATGCAAGTATAAATTCTAATGTTAAAATTCAATAATAGATGTTCAAGAACTTCTTTTTCTTGGTATAGAATTTCCACCATAATTTAAATCTCTTTTTAAAATATCTAGGAGTTCCTGAAATTAAACGGTCCTCTTTCAGAATTTCTGAAAATGGAGATTAAATTCTTAAATTAGAATCGAAATCTCCATTTGCCAGAATATTTTAAAATTAAATCTTCCACTTTCAGGGATTCTGCAAAAGTAACATTTAATTTTAAATATTCTGAAAAATGATTATTTGCTTTTAAAATATTAAACGAAATGGAAATTTTAAATCTATTCTTAAAATTAAATCTCTATTTTCCATAATATTTTAAAATGAAGTGTTCTTATTCCTGAATTTCTGGAATATTAAAATTTTATTTAGACATAAAATTTTGGAAAAAAGATTAAATTTAAAATATTTTGTAAGTTCTGTAAAAGGAATGGCTAACTAATTTTAAAATTATATGCAGAAATTCTGAAAAAGGAAGATTAAATTTTAAAATATTCTGGAAACCTTCATTATTCATTCTAATTTTAAAATTAAATCTTCTTTTTCAGAATATCCAGACTACTTAGTTTAAAATAAAAAATGTAGGGCAAAATTGAGATTTCCATTCCATCTAAATGAGATTTACATTCTAACTCAATTTTTCAAAATATGTAAAATTGCATCTAAGTGTTCCAGAAATTTTGAAAAAGAATAACTTAATTTTAAAATATTTGAATCATAAAATATCCAGGAAGATTTTATTTTATAACCCAAAATTTTTCTTTTTCAGAACTTCCAGAATAACATTTAATTAATTATAATTTTCAAGTTAATAATTCCGAAAATTTTTAGAGAATTTAATCCTGTTTCGAACTGATGAGCTTATGATTATTAAAAAATCAATCTTCTCATCAGGCTGCGGCAACTGAACTGATTGTACCATAATTTATATTTTATGTATACAAAATGTGCCGGTTGTATTAGCGAATTATACTAACACAGCCAAATTTCGTTACAAATTTTTTTTCCTCACATTGACACTGCTCTATTAGTTGTCTTTGTCTGACCGGGTTAAGATTTGGTGATTCATGCACTGATAGTGGATATATCATGGAGAGATAGCCATTTAGAATAATATACTGAATTTGAACTTATTTGTGCTGCGCAATTGTAATTAACAAACTGTTCTTGGGTTATGTTATTGGGGTGCCTTTAAATTTGAGACTTGCATTACTAAAAAAACAACGGGCGAGTTAAAGCTCAACTCGCAAATGTATTATATGAAAACCTATCCATTGAATCATTTCAAGCCTCTTTCGATGAGCCTGAGAAACCAATGCAGATAGATAGCTGCCATTTGCCCATTATTTAAATTGAGTTACATTTTTGGTTTATAAAGTTAGTTATAAAGTTATTCCAATTGGGTTTGGTGGACGAACCTTACCAAAATTGATATTTATAATTTATCTGTTGATAAAGAAAAATACAAACGACTAAATTTCACTATAGTTAAGTTTCGGTGAGCTTGAGCAAGGTACAGTCATGTCAAATTAATCATCTAAATTCTGTGCACTTTAAAATTATAACGGCTAGAAATACGGTAGCATGTCTTCTTTTTTGTTTCCTGTACTCTCCTCATAACCAAACTCAGCAACAGCACGAGCAATACTAAACATAGCATACCGATTATCAATGTATAAGTGTAATTTTCACAGCTCGCGAAGGTGTATGATATTTGATACTTAAACTATGCATGTAATTCTGTCTGTTTCTAATGCATTTCCATTTCACTTTTTTGAATCACTTACACTACACATACATAACTTTTTTGATTTTCCATTTTAATTCGACGGAAATGGTAATTCGAACTATATAGCATGCAAGTTCGGTGCATTTTGTGTTCGTTTTTCTCGTATATACTGTATATAGTTTGCAATTTCGTTCGTACCGGATTTTCCGTTCCTTTTTTTACATGAAATTTTTGACTTACCCCCGCATAAGATGTTTTCACATCAAAAACAAACGATAAATCGTATAAGCATACTGGTTCCTGATTCATCGACATATACTATTGCATTGACTTACGAGAACACTTGAAAACTTATTAAGAATTTAGTTCGTGTTGGAATTGAAAATGGCAACTTTCTGGGTTGAGTTTCCCTTTGATTTAAAATCATAAATTTACTGGTTTTGTGACTCGTTTCAATCCAGCTCAAACGACTAAATTGGTTGAAGGAAAAATTTGGAATTTCGGTCACTCAAACATATTTTGGACGACGTGCCTGAAAAATACCATTATTTGTATAACTACAATAATCTCTAGTCCAATTTTTCTTTTGTCGACCAATTTAAATGTTTTCTCACCTCGTACGTTGTTCAAATTATACATCAATTGGTTAATTGCTTAGTTTCCAGTTTGCTTATAATTCCATCTATTCTACATGTAGTAGTCTCTTCGAACCTATGTTATTTCGGAATTCAAATGAATCCCGTTAATTTAATAAAGCTTTATTATTCTTTATGTATTTAAAATGAGTCTCGAAAGCTCCATTTCTCAGAGTAGATTAAAATTAAATGCAGATATTCCGAAAAAAAAGATTAAATTTTAAAATAATTTGAAAATTAAAGATTTTAATTCTATTAACCATTAATTTTAAAACTAGAATTAAAACTTTTCATAATTCTAGTTTTTAAATTAAATTTAGTTTTTTTTTTTAAATTCTGAAAAATGGTAGATTGAATTTTAAAATATTCTGGAAAAGCGGATTTAGATTTCAAATTTATTTTATTTTCTATGGGAATCTCAATTTATTTTAAATATTCTGGAAAACTCAGACTTAATTTTAAAATTTAGGAATTTGTATTTTCCAGAATATTTTAAAATTAAATCTTTTTTTTTTTAGAATTGCTGCGAATAGAAGATTTGGTTTTTGAATATTCTAGAAAATGGAGGCATAAATTCTAATTTTATAATTCATCAATAGATATTTCAGAATATTGTAAAATTAAATCTCTTCTTCTTGGTAAAGAATTTCCAAAATCATTTAAATCTCTTCTTTCAGAATTTCTAGAAGTTCCTGAAATTAAACGGTCCTCTTTCAGAATTTCTGAAAATGGAGAATAAATTCTTAAATTAGAATCGAAATCTTCATTTTCCAGAATATTTTAAAATTAAATCTTCCACTTTAAGAGATTCTGCAAAACTAGCATTTAATTTTAGATATTCTGAAAAATGTTTATTTGATTTTAAAATATTAAGGGAAATGGAGATTTTTATTCTATTTTTAAAATTAAATCCCCATTTTCCAGAATATTTTAAAATTAGAAGTTTTTATGGTGTTTCCAGAATATCCAATTCTGGGCAAAAAATTAAATTTAAAAATATTTTGTAAATTCTGTAAAAGGAAGGGCTATTTAATTTTAAAATTAAATTCAGAAATTCTGGAAAAGGAAGATTCAATTTTAAAATAATCTGGGAACCTCCATTATTCATTCTAATTTTAAAATTAAATATTCCTTTTTCATAATATACAGACTAGCTTAAAATAAAATGGAAAAGCCATATTTCTGGAACAGGAAGGTTTAATGTTAAATATTCTGAAAAATTGTGATTTCCATTCCATCTAATTGAGTTTTACAGTCTATCCCAATTTTTCATAATAAATCAATTTAAATTTACATGTTCCAGAAATTCTGAAAACGAAAAAAGATTTTAATTTTAAAATATTCTGGCAGAATATCCAGGAAAATTAATTTTTAGAATTATAATGAATAATGGAAATTTTTTAGAATATTTTAAATAATAATTTTCTATTTAAAGACTTTCCAGAATATTTTTTAATTAAATCTTTATTTTCTAGATTTAATTTTAAAATTAGAATGAATATCTCTATTTCCCGGATCTCAGACTAAATTTCCCTTCCCATAAAGAATTTTAAATTTCATTTCCATTGTATTTTAAAAAATTTCAAAATTGGAGATTTATTCCAGGACTCCAGAATATCTAAAACCAAATCTTCGTTTTGCAGAAATTCTGGAAATGGAATTTCCTTCAATTTCAGGAGTAAGTCTCATTTTTCCAGAATATTTAGAGACATGGAAATTTATTTTCTAATTTGAAATTTAAATTGGCTTTTCTATAATATAAAAATAATTCTGAAAAACTGAGTTTCCATTTTAAATTTAAAACTTAATCTCCTTTTTTCTAGAATATTATAAAATTAGATCTTTTTTCAGAATTTTCAGATTATTTTAAAAAATAAAATCCTATTTTTAAAATATTCAGGAAAGTGGGGATTTGCTTTCTATTTTAAATAAACTCACAAAATATCAGAATATTTTAAAATTAAATCTGCTTTTTTAGAAATTCTGAAAAAAGGAGATTTAATTTTAAAATTAGAATGGAAATCTTAATTTTTCAGTATGTTTAAAATTAAATCTTTCTTTTCGACAATTTCTGCATTTAATTTTATATTCTGGGCAAATGGAGCCTTCGACTAAAATTTTAAAATTAATTGGTACTTCCTTTTCCAGAATTTTCTGAATTTTTTAAAATTAAATTTTCCTATTATAGAGAATTTCAGGAATATTTTAAAATTCAATCTTTTTTCCCAGAATTTCCAGAACATTTAAAAATTAAATCTTCATTTTCCAGAATTTATAGAATAAGTAAATTTAATTCTGAAATATTCTGGAAAGCGGGGGCTTCCATTCTAAAATTACAATGGAAATCTCCATTTCTCGGAATATTGTAAAAGTAAATATCCATTTCTCAGAATATCTAAGATTAAATCTTGAAGGTTGATATTGTATTTAAAATATTCTGAAAATTCTGATAGAAAGGTTTAATTTTAAAATATTCTGGAAAATCTAGATATCCACTCTAATTTTAAAATTATATCTACATTTTCCGGAATATTTTAAAATTCTGTATTAATCTTCCGTTTAGAGAAATTCTGAATGAATGGTCCGTTTGCTAGATTATTTTAGAGCTAAATTTACCTTTTTAGGGTTGGGACACATAATGGAAATTTAAATTTTCCAAACAATTTTAAAAATAAATCTTCCTTACCCAGAATATCCAGAATATTTTAAAATTAAAACTTTTCCCAGAATTTCACAAAACTGGAATGTTCCGAAAAAATGAGATTTCCTTCCTAATTTTAAAATTTAATTTCTTTTTTCAGAATTTCTGGGACTAGCAGATTTAATTTCAAACTATTCCGAAAATAGGAGATTTATTTTTAAAATTGGATTATTCTAAAACCAAATCTACCTTTTTAAAATTAAATTAGACTGAAAAGCTCCATCTTCCAGAATATTCTAAAATTGCTGTTGAAATATTAAAACGTCTCGAAAATTCTGAAAGGAAGATTTAATTTTAAAATATAAAGGAAAATGTAATTATAATTTCAAAACTAAGTCTAATTTTTGCAGAACTCCCTTTTCTGTAAAAAAAACGAATATTCTGAAAAAAGAGGTTTCCATGCTAAATTTAAAATTAATTCCTTCTTCCAAAATTTTTTTGAAATTAAATTTTCCTTTAACAGAATTTTCAGAATATTTAAAATTCAATCTCTTTCCAGAATTTCTAGAATAAGTAAATTTAATTTTTAAATATTCTGAAAAGTTGGGTTCATTCTAAAATTAGAATAAAATTCACGATTTTTTGGAATTCCCAGAATATATAAGATTAAATCTTCTTGGTAGTCTCTTCAAACCTATGTCATTTCAGAATTCATATGAATCCCGTTAATTTAATAAAGCTTTATTCTTTATGTATTTCCCAAAATCATTTGTCTTTTTGTTTTACCAACAGCCACCTCCAAATACTAATAATCATATACAATAGACATAATTCATTTTGTGCTCCAAAATTAAACAACCACCTACTGTGCTTTTTATTATCTTTGTTCATGTCTATCTTTATCTGGATATTATATACATAAAAGCTTATTTGAATTATAAATATACATATATCTATAAATCCACCTCCCACCTACGTTAAAATGGTGTTGTTCGCATGTGTTTGTATATAAACATACGTGTGTATGAAACTCGTCTAAATAACACAATAAAATAACGAAAATGAAGACAAATATTAAATAAAATAAAAAATAAAAATGTTTATTCGGTTTAGTTCAGAGAGAACAAGCACCACACACAAAAAAAAATAAAAGCTTATATAATATCGACTTTTATTACAGTAATAAATATTTTTGAAGCTTTTTTTTTTTTGCATGTGCTTTTCTTCTTTTTGTCGACGTCGTCTTTTTCTTTTTGGTTAAACTTATAAAATTTTAAAATTTATTTATGTGTGTACATACGTACTTATGTACATATTATATGCTTTTAAAATGAGTACAAAAATAAAAACATTCCTCGTTTATGCATACAGAAGAGAGTAGCTTATACGTACGCTCCATAATTTTCATTCAATGTTGAATGTCAAATCAAATTTATTTGTATATTATTATACATACAATTATATTTATAAATACATAATTATGTATGTACATATGTAAATTTAATTGAAATTTATGTAATATGATAATTTGTAATTAGTTATGTTTATGATAATGACTTATTGGTTTTAGCATAAAAAAAAAAAAAATTAACGAATACATTTTTTTTTTTCGTTTGTTTGTTTTGTTTTAATGTTGTGATAATTATTGTTTCCGATAACAACAACATAAAAAGTCACAGCAGGTAAATTTATCTCTGTATGATTTATTTACTATACTCGTGTATATGTTTTTAAATAGAAATTAAATCAATAAAGGCAAATTACATGTATGTAAATATGTGTTTGTGTCTGTGTGTGAATTGTACCAAAGTATAAAAGCTCAGGTGAATTTTAAAAATCAATTAAGATATTTATTCATATCTCTTGTGTGTTAATATATTGTAGTTTTATTAAAATTTAATTAAAATGTCTTAAGTTTTATGTAAATAAGAGAGATAATTTGTGGGATTAAGTTCAAATATATATGGTATTAAATGAAAAATAATTAGAGCGACATCTATAGGGAACATATGGTATTAAATATTTTATTTTATTTGTCTTTTAATTATGTCAATTGAGTGGTTGATGTCCAATTAAATATTTTTATTTTTTTATTTAAATAAAATCTCATTAGAAAGAGAGCTCTTAATAAAAAATATTAGATCTACCTTATTTAACTAAGTTATAGTTTTTGATACCCCACGTAACTTCCAAAATTTATTTATTTCATTTTATACAGTGCACAAGATCTTTACAAAAAAATATTAAAAAATGAGTTGTGGACAAAAATCCATTGACAGGCATCGCTTCTCTTAACCTAGTAGCCCTAAAATCAAATAATAATGCAAAATAAGTAGGATATATGTAACTAGGATAAAAATGGTTTAGAATAAATGTGATGTCTAATGTTTTCAGGCAATGCATTAAAAAACGTTGGAGCAGTAACAACAATATATCGGACGTTTTCGCTTTATCAATCAAGGTTCGTATCACTAGATTGTGAATAAAGCAAACCACTTCAGTTTAACACAAACGAATTTAATTCACAAAATAACTTTTTATAATATTTCCACAAATTTTACTGATCACTTTTACTTTTTAAATTTCACTAATTCACTTTTTAATACGATCTCGTTCGCTCCTTATATACTCAAACCAAAACTTCTAGAAATTTTATGACTTTTCCAGCAAGAATAGTCTAGAAACATTTAGAACAGTTTTACGATGGAAAATTCCATTTTACTACAGTAAAACATTGTGCTATTGATTTAACCTATTCTATTATACCCCAGGTGTCACCGTAAAACTACCGCTAACCTAAGCATGTTCGTGCCGAACAGGACTCAAGTCACCTCCTATGTAGAGAGACAGCCTTTCTAAATGCACCACCTACGGTTTACCTCGGTGTCCTTTCCGTATCCGATAAATCACGTCGTTCAGCCTTGTGATGACAGTTCTTCATATGCGGAGCTTTCATCCGGTCACTTGACGTAGTCCTGTCTTCATAAAGCTGCTGATGGAACAGCCCGAAACTTTAAATCTCGCGGTAATCGTAGATTATCACCAAATAACGTTTTAGCTGGGGTCATTCCGATTGTGTCAGGTACTGCTGATCGCAGTTGCGTTGGCTTTTCTCCACGACCTTTGCTAGATATACCTCAAATGTGCCATTGAATCTTTCGACCATACCATCAGACTGTGAATGCAAACGTGTTGTTCTAGTTTTATTTATAGCGAGCATCGCATTTTTCGCACCATTCTGTCATCGAATGTCTACATTCTGCCCAATAGAAAATCGTTGATGTATCTTGGCTATAGTGTTTTATTAATTCCCAGGTGGTCTCCATTTACTACTTGATGATACTCTTTAATACCAACAACAATTGCTTCACTTTGCCATCCGTGCTCTCCCATATTCGTTTTAAACAGCCATTCTCTATTCGAAGACTATCCCTTTGAGGCCAATAAGCCTTGACCGATATTCCTTACCCTGGACCGGTATTCCTTTTCCTTCCATTCCATAACAACCCAAAAATCCGTGTCATCTAATTGCTTTTTCCTGATAATTTCGTTAGTCCACTCCTAGTCAGGCAATACTTGCGTAAGCCTAACGTCAATGGTGCCATCTCGATAATGCGTCGGAATTTCCGTGTGCATACTTCCCTAATGATGTTCGATTTGTAAATCGTAGCTTTGCTAAAATCAATCCTAGAAAGCATCGTAATTCGTGTATATTTTTAGGACTTAGCCAGTCCTTTACCGCTGTGATCTTTCGGAGTATAATGGATTAAGTCGGCAGCCTGATCGGAGTATAATGGATTCTTTCGATCGGAGTATAATGGATTAAGTCGGCAGCCTGACCTCTAAAAAATCCTTTCACTAGTTGAAATTTATGATATTCAAAGGGTTCATAATTCCCCGAAAAAGGTTCAATAACAAACCATGGCAGCTTGACATCTTGATTCGTTTGGCTCATCTTGTTTTTCTTAAGGCCATCAAGAAATTGACGTAGTTGATTGCATAGGATTGGAATATGTTCCAGATAGTGAGTTTACAGATTCAAGTATTTTATCACCGGCATATAGTCCATTTTCGCCTGGTATCAAGAAAATCGCGATGATCAAAGCAGCTCATCAATCACCGTTGATCGGCGAAGCCGAACTAACGTCAACTACCACAAACGAGATTCAGCTGACTAATAATTCAAATTTAGGATTAGAAAATCAAAACCAAGGCCTAACTATAACGATTCTGCCGTAAGAAAATGGCAATGAACTGAAACTCGGAAGGGACCTGGTCGCAAAAGTAAAGTGGATGCCAAAGAATCGAAAAGCCAACAAATTAAGGAAGAGCATAATAAAGGAGTAGAACACATGAATTGATGGGGCCTGGGTGTCAACCATTTTGTAGCTTAAATTGTCATAAGAACATTTATTTGGGGTATAGGCAACGACAGTTTGGTAAGTTTTGGACAATCAGTCATTTTATACATCTATAAATTTTATTTTAAAGTAGGATTTTATGAAAAAAACATATGATGACTTCTTTAACCATAAAAATTAAACTATGATAAGTTCAATTTGTAATATGTGATAATTTAGGAAATTCCTTGTAAACTATGATGTTTTCAAATTTTAATGTAAACATTTTATTAACGACATTAAAATGAACATTTTTCTAAGGACAAATAAAAAAACCGTCTACTGTAAAGTTGATCTTTCCAACTTGTCATAGTGTTATATGGGTGGTGCGAAATATTCAAAAGTGAAAATCAAAAAAAAAGTTGAGAAAGGTATATACCTGGGGAACATGTCGAACCTTTCAGCGGAGATGCACTGATTATGGTAATTGAAGATCATGTTGGTATTCTTGTTAACGGATTGTTGTAGGTCTGGTAATGCTTTTAGGTCATCAACTTATGTCACAACCAAGCTCGTTATTCGAAACAAAAAACGGAGGAATTGGTGGAGGCTAGTAGAGAAGAAGATTTCTGTTGAATACATACCGTCTACAGAAAGATTCTCTCAGTCGTGGATAGGTTTTCGAAGTTCATTTGGTTATACCACTGAAATTTTTCACTACCGGAGCGGTTTTTAACTATAGGTCATATTTTCGGCATATTGCCGGCATATTGGTCGCCATAATCATAATTACTGAGTGTTAATTATAGCAACGACAACCGGTCAGCAACAAACCTCATTTCAACTCCATTTATGAGACGTATTAATGATATGACGTAACAGATACTGACTTAACATCATGTCCATATCATGATTTCAGCAACTGTATGTAGAAAAGGACATGTTTGAGTGAATATATGTCCTCGTTTGTGTGTTTACAATGAATAACATGAAACCGCAATTCATGTTTACATTTTGTCTATTTGTCAGAGATGAATACTAAAATTAAAAACATTACTAGAATTTTAAAAGGATATTGTAATATCCTCGCCTGCAGGGATAACAGATTACCATGGCATATACAATACATAAATAATGTACAATATACTATATACTTATTTACGATATATGCATGGAATTTGCAATAATGCGTGCATTTCAATCAATGTTGTCCTATATGAATATCTCAACTGATTTTATGTTGTGCATATTGGTTACTATTTCTCCCACCAACCTAAAATTTAATACACACATAAATTATTTAGCTGCACATATTTTTGTTGTTGTTATTATGCTGTCGTCTGTGCATTTCTTGTAAATAAAACATCATCATTAAAATGTAAATTAAAATTGGATTATTTCAATTAAAATAAAAACGAACAGAATTTAATTATCAATTTCTCATACCCCTTTGGCCGCAATGCAACCCACCGCCCAAATCAATTTATTCAATTTCCTTTGCCGTCGATGAACACTCACCGCCCCTCTTTCGAATTATTCTTGTTTCATCCGCGAGCTTTTTTTGTTTTTTTGTTTTTATTTGCTTAGCTCGTTGTTGGATTTTATTTTTTTTTTGCACAATTTTTCCCTTTCAT
The DNA here is from genome assembly GCA_958295665.1 of Tipula vernalis. NCBI lineage: Eukaryota > Metazoa > Arthropoda > Insecta > Diptera > Tipulidae > Tipula > Tipula vernalis. The sequence continues at coordinate 12,832,669 of OY282559.1, read as the reverse complement.
GATGTCGTTAATTAATTGAAATATATCCTGGGTAGGAGTTAAGATAAATGCGGAAATTTGTGACAATTTGTTGTGTTTTTTCTTAGTCTTGAATTAAATTGGAATGAGTCCTGTGTGAGTGGATGTTGAGAGAGATAAAAATAAATCAATTTATGTTTGTATTCCTTTGTCGATAAAAATTTGTGGTTTGTCCTATTTTGTAATATAAAAAGTGGGGTACTTGTTTGTTACGAAGTAGAAAAAATATGTTCCACAAGAATAATTCAACAATAATTAATTAACAGATCAAAAATACGTTCCACATGAACCTAAGTTACCTAGATTACAAATTAGGTCTGTTTCCAAACGAATACTTATTTGTGGAACCTAACTTATTCATTGTAATTTCTTATGTAATAAGTTAGGTTCCACAAATAACTATTCGTTTGGAAAATAGGCTAACGTTACATTTCCAAACTCAATCACGTTTACATTAAATTCCACACATAAATAACAAAGTCCAAGTTTAACAGGTTCTACAGTACAGTTTCAGGTAGATTTTTGAGTGACACATGTGGCCTGAAACAAGGCACCCTTTCTATAATTTATGAAGTTCGGATATTGATTAGGCTGACCGGATTAATTATCACAATTAGCAGACATTTATTCGATTGACGTAGAATTGTAAGAAAGATAGCCGGCCATTATACAAAATAAGAAAAATACAGTAAGTGACCTATGTAACTGAAGAAACTTTAAGGAAACTAGATTATGCGTAACCTATTGGGATTGCTACTCTGAGGAGTATAATTTAAATGTCAACAGCTTAAGGGATGACGTTCTTACCAAATACAAACAGAGGATAGTATAGCGAGGACGGAGACAATACAGGTAACGAGAAAGACGGTAGAGGAACTAATAAAGGCTAAAACTGGATAACAATGGTCCGGAAAAGAATAAATTAGTAAAACAACTGAAAAAAGTCCTTGGTCAGCGTAAACCGGAAGTTCATGTGTCACCTGTGCAGAAAAATCTTACACAAAATCAATAATTAGTTCCAACCAACTGAAGTTTTACAATAAGCTTTATTAGTGACGAATTGAATATGAATCTACGCATTCTTAACCAAGGGTTGACAAACAGACAGAAGAAACACTCACTATTTTGAAGGAAAGAGTTGAATTAAACCTAAGTTAAATATAGTGTGTATTACAAAGTTAACAAAGATCAGTTCCTCTAACAATTAAGTGACAGATTACCGTAAATGAAACCAATTTATTTTATGTGAAGTTCTTAACGTTGACAGAGAAGTGTAGCTACATAAATTAACAGAAAAACTGCGTTAAGACAAAAAGTGGCGAATTAAAACGAAATAAATGAATCCTCTTTTGGATTGATGAAGTACGAAGTACTTAACGTTAACGAAAAATGTAGCTACACAAATTATCATAATAGTGGCGTGTACACAAAAAAGTGGGAGATAGAATCGAGTTCAATTTTTTTTTTTTTTTTTTTTTGAATCGATGTGGAGTGAACTTCTTAACGTTAGCAGAAAAGTGTAACTACACAAATTAACAGAAAAGCTGTGTTTAGACAAAAAGTGGCGAATTAAAACGAAATAAATGAATCCTCTTTTGGATCGATGCAGTATGAAGTACTTAACGTTAACGAAAAAGTGTAGCTACACAAATTAACAAAAAAGTGGCGTTTACACAAAAAGTGGCAGATTAATTCGAAATAAATGAATTCTATTTTGGATCGATGTGGTTTGAAATATATAACGTTAACGGAAAAGTGTAGCTACACAAATTAACAAAAAAGTGGTGTTTACACCAAAAGTGGAAGATTGAATCGAAATAAATGTATCACATTTAGGATCGATGTAGTTTGAATTTCTTAACGATAACGGAGAAGTGTAACTACACACATTGACATAAAAGTGGCGTTTAACAGAAAAGTGGCGTTTACACAGAAAGTGGCAGTTTAATTCGAAATAAATGAATCCTATTTTGGATCGATTTGGTTTGAAGTATATAACGTTAACGGAAAAGTGTAGCTACACAAATTAACAAAAAAGCGGCGTTTACACAAAAAGTGGAAGGTTGAATCGAGTTCAACTTTTTTTTTTTTTGTTGAATCGATGTTGAGTGAACTTCGTAACGTTAGCAGAAAAGTGTAACTACACAAAATAACAAAAAAGTGGCGTTGACACAAAACGTGGCAGATTAATTCGAAATAAGTCAATCGTATTTTGGATTGATGTGGTTTGAAGTATATAACGTTACTGGAAAAGTGTAGCTACACATATTACTAAAATAGTGGCGTTTACACAAAAAGTGGCAGATTGAATCGAGTTCAATTTTTTTTTTTTAATCGATGTGGTGTAAGCTTCTTAACGTTAGAAGAAAATTGCAACTACACAAATTAACAAAGGTGGCGTTTACACAAAAAGGGGAAGATTATGGATTCGATGTGGTTTGAAGTATATAACGTTACTGGAGAAGTTTGAATCGAGTTCAAGTTTTTTTTATTTTTTTTTTGAATCGATGTGGAGTAAACTTCTTAACGCTAACGGAAAAGTGTAACTACACAAATTAACAAAAAAGTGGAGGTTACACAAAAAGTGGAAGATTAAACCGAAATAAATGTGTCACATTTAGGATCGATATAGTTTGAATTTCTTAACGATAACGGAGAAGTGTAACTACACACATTGACATAAAAGTGGCGTTTACACCAAAAGTGGAAGATTGAATCGAGTTCAATTTATTTTTTGTTAAATCGATGTGGTGTAAAATTCCTAACGTTAGCAGAAAAGTGTGCTACACAAAATAACAAGAAAGTGGCGTTTACACAAAACGTGGCAGATTAAACCGAAATAATTGTATCCTTTTTGAATCAATGTTGTGTGAAGCTTTTCTATTGAAATCTCTAGAAAAGTGTAACTACATAATATTACAAATAAGTGGCGATTACATAAAAAAATGGTAGAAAACATCGAATTAAATTTATTGTATTGTTTTAAAACAATGCGGTGCTGTACTAAACAAATCAAATCTATAGGAGATTTGAGATTTTGTGCAGGGATAAATGGAGTTTTTATAATGTGTTTGTGCTATTCAAAAAAGAGGATTATTCCAAAAAATATCCATTGACTGTAGCAATTCAAATTTATTAATTGATTGTATGATCAGTGAATGATTATTGAATGGACGTGTTGGAATAAAATGATATAGGTTACGTTTCCACGTAGGGTTCTAGTTTAGAATTTTTATTCTCTAAACGTGATAATAAACAGCGATTCGTTTTATTGGCATAGTGTAGCTGCACTTTAGAATCGTTTCATAAGAACGGCTTACTATTGAAAAGAGTTTCACCAAAGGCCTTTGATATAAAATTTTCGATGGCTGTGTTAATAGTAAAAGCTTCTACACAGTTTTGTATGAAACAATTGTTATTGACAAATTTGAAGCAAAGCCTCGAAAAATTTATCCGAACTTTGAAGATCCAAAGTCCAAATCCTAAAATAAAATATTTGAATAGCTACTTGGTAACGTGAGAAGCTTTGTTAGACTATTGTAGATTGTTTTTGTTTGAAGAACTCAGAATTTTACAAATTTTTATAACTACGTTGTAAAATTAAAATTTAAATATTTTTTTAATAAACTTACTAGTGCAAAATTAAAATAAAGGTAAAAATATCAAAAAAATTTAAAATTGTATAAAAGGTTTTCATTTTCTATTACTAACGGAACCGGTAACGACTAGACAAATAAAGTCTCGCCCCTTCGTCACGTCCTTCAAAAACCGCTGCCTTCCAAAACTTCTTCTATCGTAATCAACAACCTGGAGAAGGAATAGCCTGAATTACGAAAGCTAGCAATCGATTGCAAATTTGGAAAGGCATATACATATTTTTATACCGGAAAGAATGTTGCGCGATCGCTTCGTCTGCGGATTACAGTATTTACCAATACAACAAACTTTTCTCACGGGTGAGCAAATTATACTATAAATTGTACAGGAATAAGCATTAGCCGCCGAAGTAGCAGCATGAAATCAAGGCAACAAGTCAACTTTATCCGGAAATCAAGCTTCATGATCACAGCAACCCGAAGGTCGTCATCAAGCACGATCGACATTGACACCAATATGTAACAACGCACAACGTAACGGTCAAAAAAACTCAATCGTTCCCAACTTAGTGTAATCTCTAGTTCAACAGTTATGATTAACAACATAGATTGTGTTTTGGAAGTTGATAAACCGATATTACACCCTTCAAGTTTAAAATTTATGGATTTTCAACATAATTCCATCAAAATTTTGGATACGATAGAAGATGTCTATCATAATAAAATTGAATCGTTACTGCCGTTACAAAGCACTTCTGAGAGCAAGACCAATGTTCTTTGTTGCAATTGGTTTCCGGTTCGGGAATAACAATTCAAGGGGTTCACCAAATCCAACTATCAGCCGTCATCGAGATCGTCAAGCAACATAAGAATATATTTTAGAGTATTCCTCTCGCTATTCGTCGATTTGTTGTGGATGAATTGGAAAAGTTAACAAATCGTTCCAATGCAAAAATCAGATGGATCAATTCGTATATGTAGGGAGTATATATCAACAGTTAATAAAGTATTAAGCCCACATTGTTTCCAAATTCCGTCGACAAAGGACATACTGGCAATTTTACCACCAAGAAAATATTTTTCGAAGCTTGATTTAGCTCAAGCGTACCAGCAGTTGTCAGTGGATGATAATTCGGCATTGCATTCGGCGTTTTTCCTTATTTTGATGATTTCATCGTAATTCAATAGGCGCCAATAGTTTTCAAAAGATTAGATAAATTTGGCCTTCGATTGAGACATGATAAAATGTCAATTTTATGTTTTTCCTGGGCTTTCGCATCGATTCCAATTAAATTTACCCTACAGAGGAAAAAATTACAGCTATCACCAACACTCCGGTACCTAAAGGCAAAAAGCAACTTCAAGCTTTTTCAGTACTTCATAATTTTTATCATGCATTTTAGCAGGAAAAGCTGCCGTTGCTAAGCCGCTACATCGCCTTCTGAAGCAAGATTAAAAGTGGATTTGGAATATCGCCCACCAACGGTCTTTTGAGGAACTTAAAAAATATTCTTTCCAACGACAGTTTCCTACAGGTTACAACAATGAGTCACTACTTCTAATCCTTAGCTGTGATGCACCTCCATACGGAATTGGGTCATACTCGCACATCGAATGGAAGGTGGTGCGGTGCGCCCAATTGCATATTATTAACGGACCCTCACCAGCCAGAGCGAAGTTGCGCCACGATCGAAAAGAAGGCTTTGGCGATTTTTCCTCGTATAAAGAAATTTCACAATTTTGTCTTTGGTCCAAAAGTATTAATTATTGCTGATCATCAACCATTACTGGGTCTCTTTAAATTACTTACCATTGCTGGGTTTCTTAAACCAACATTAAAATGGTGATGCGTTGTTGCGTTCCGTTGCGCCGAAGAAGAAGAAGAAGTTTTACTAATCAAAACAACTCACGCTCCTCCATTGACCACTGTCTATACCGCAAGATAAAACTTTGATAAATGTTTTCAGTTGAGCAATGAGAGGTTGGCCTGATGAAAAAATCGACAACGAATTTAAACCATTTTTTCAATGGCGCAATGAGATATGAAATGTCTACTCCATGTGGCCAAAGAACGATCATTCCGGAAGCTGCTCAACAACAAATTTTATCGCCCTCCACAATCGTCATTCGGGCATTGTCGTAATGAAGGCATTGGCACGTAAATCCTAAACCACCGATTCATCTATGGGAAACAACAACACGACCTTGGCCGAGACTGCATGTATTTTGCTTGCTTTTCGTTTTATACAATCGCTTCGCAGTATCTTCTCAACGCACAGACTACCTAATATGAGTACATATTTTTTATCACTCCAATCCAAGTATTTAATAATTTGTTCTGTGTCAAATGGCTGGGTTTTGTTTGCGTTTTAGTTAAATAAAATAAAAATAAACCTACAGTAAATCAAACAAATACCTAAGTTTCTTAAATTATAACCTCGATTATATAGGGGGCTCATCAGTTTTTTTAAGTATTTTCCTAATTGTATAAATAATTAATTATGCAATTATGTAGTACAATTCTTTAATTCATAATTTGCTTTAAACAGAGTTCGAAAAAATTAAGAAACTAAAGTTTACAGTCCAATAAAAGTCAAAATTATTGCTAATGAGTTGAACATTCTCAAATAATAATTATTATTATAATTATAACATTCTATCAAGACAATGTTAAATGGCAATAAATTAGGCGTTTATTTTAATTTAAAATAATCAAAATATTGCTAAGAAGACTTACCAGCTGTATAATTAATCAAGCCGATGTGTACTGTAAATCTAACACTAAAATTCAAACGTGCAATTTATCTTAAATTACGGTTTACGCATCACAATACATACACAAATTTATATACAAAACACAAATAATTTTTTTTTTATTGTGAGACATAGATCACACTATTTCACTGTACAAATTACTTTATCATTGCACTAATTTTTATGTAATTTTGAGTGATAATTCACATTTATTAGACACAAACTCAACTTTAGGACTTACATTTTAAACTAACCGAGTCTCGTATTCGTTCTCTTCATCGTTTTATATTTTACTGTTTTTGTTTGATTATGTATTGTCTCTTTCCGTGCTATTATTGCCTTTCATTTGTATCGGATGCAGCGGAAATATACAACATTTCCCAGAACTTTACAAAAGCTAACAGAAGATATACATATGTACATATGATATCAATATTAAAACATAAAAATGAAAGTTTGAATTAAAGAGCCATGTGAACAATAATCATTCCATAAAAATGACAAACTAAACCGCCAAGGGTACTTTTGCCAAAGTTTTCTTTACTTCATAAATTAAAATAAAACAACGTTTAGATCCCAGCCGAAAATAAAGAATATGGTTGTTACAAGCCTCTGGCAAAAATTTACCATGAATAGCATTGGCCACTTTTGCATTAGTCATACTGGTGGAAAATCCACGAATTACAAAAATTATTCGAAATTGGTATTAAAATCTACCTCTATAGGATTGTGTCTAGCGATGGATTGCATTGAAATGATTTGTCAACCATGGCTGGAGAAAATTCAGTTCAAGTTTTCCGTGGGAAAGTTCAATTTCACAAAAATTATCAGAAACATTGTATAAAATCAGCCTCCAATGAGCTATGTAATGATTTTTTTTTTTCTAGCGGCAGCTATTAACAAATCATTTCAATGCAATCCATTTCTAGATATAACACTCTAAGGACTATTGGCAAAAGACTTTAATGATTATCAAGAATCCCAGGTAACTTTCGGCTGATAACGATATAAGTTTTGGTCAGTGTAATATGATAATTATACCGGTTATAGTTAGATAATGATAAAAGTATTAGATACGTTTTAAGGTTAGCACAAGAGTGATGCGCATTTATTTTTTATTTAGGACGTGTCCGATTTCTGTGCGAAATAATTTTTTTGTGATAAATTTGACATTAGTGAAATAATTTTCTCTTCCATATTTGAAATAAGTTCATTTGCTGTCCGAATACTGAAATAATTTTGACATAATAAAATTGACATTTGGAAATGCAACAAACCACAAATTGTACATAGAGAGTTATTTAAAAGTGTTTATAAAATGATAGAAGCAGAATTTGATCCAAATATTAAGTTCGGGTTACATGTGTGTACTAAATATTAAGTTCGGGTTACATGTGTTTAATGAGAAGAACATGGAACTTTACGCGACCTTTAATAATGGATCTCATAAACTCCCAGGTATGTATGTTAGGTATTGCTCTCTAGTATTTATAAATATTAACAAAATTCTTTCTTGCAGCGACCAATAATGTACATAATTCCCTCAACAAACACTATTGTTAATTCAATACCTAGTTATAATGATCCTGTGACGAGAATGTATTTAAGGATATCGTCTAACACTTTCATCGCTATTAGCAAATTCTTGCCCAATAAAAACCATGGTTGGGGACCGGAAATGGAACTAATGATATTTTTGCTGTGGCTGACAAGTGGGACTAGTTATAAAATTGTAGGTGCAGCAATGAACATATCAAGATCCACAGTTTGTGATATTGTTCACAAAATGCTGGACGCTAGAAAATGCTGGAACTTATTATATTATATAAATAAAATAAAATTAAATTAAATACTCGTAAAACTTATTTTGTTTACTTCACCGGCACAGAAACAAGAATTATTACGGACATGTCAAAATTATAACACACCGGTGCTGTGATAATTTGGTTGCGTACAGTTTAACATTAATTTATCACAAAAAAATTATTTCGCACAGAAATCGGACACGTCCTTAATATAACAAGGTTTTCCATACATACTATCTAGGTTTCTATTTACCAAGATAAGTATACTATGCAAGGTTACATATTTATGGTACATCCCTCTTTTTATATAATACACAATTGAAAATTATAAATTCAATCTAATAGGTTGTTTGATATTCTACCAGATCTGGTTCTATACCTATGTTGCTCTGGAACATTTCGTATTGGTCCACCAGTAGATATCTCAGTGTAACATTATCTTTATTAAATGACCTTTGCTTGTCATTTGGCACTGCTGGACTTTCTATATTGGCTTACGGTAAATTTGGGATGATGGTGGCATCACTCTGAATATTTGCTGAAGTATTTTTAAGATGATGCGAATTTCTTCGATATGTTCGACCGTCTGTTTCAACTATAAATGACCTCGGTTTCCCCGCTGATTTGATATTATTGCCAGATTTCCAATCTCTTGGTCCGATTTGTATCCTAACCTGATCTCCTGCTTTTAGTGGTGCAGCTGGTTTGCTCGGTTTATCCGCATAATGTTTTTGAGCCAGGCGTAAACGTTCTAACTCTTCAGCTACATTAGTAATTACCCTAGGCTTTAGTTGATCAAATGAAGACGGAATAGTTGACCGTGTAACTCGGCTCATTAATCTCTCGTTCGGTGATCCAATCGATTCATTTCTTGGCATATTTCTAAAATTAAGTAATGCCAGTTCAACTTCAGTTTTGTCTATACAACATTTTTTAGCATATTCTTCGTTCCGCTAAACCAGTAGACCTCGGAAATTTTGGACTAGAAATTCTGTGCTCAAATTTCCAGATCGTTGCAGAATCACGAAACTGTTTTGAGTTGTATTGAGGACCATTGTCCGATTCCAATATCTGCGGTATACCATGAACACTAAACCAACTCTTTAATGTTTTAATTATTTCGTCGTTCGTAGTCACTTCCAATTTTTTAAAATCCATATAACCCGAATAGTTGTCTGCAATCAATAAGTACTCGGAAGAGATGGTATTATTTTTGGTAATATACATTCTTTGTCATAACAACGTTGAGTTTTTTGACAAACTGAACACTTCTCCACGTATGCTTGGACATCTTTAGCTTGACCAATCCAGAATAACAATTGTCGAGCCCTGCGCATTGTATTCGTTATTCCCCAATGACCAGTATGTGTCTCTTCAATCATTTTATTGATTAATTTTTGAGGAACTACAACCTTTTCCCCTTTAAACACTATACCAATCTCATGACTTAACTGATGACGAAAATTAAAATATGGTTTTACTTCATTTGGAAGATTTTTTTTATCATCCGGAAATTCACCGAGAATAAATGTAATGAGTGTTTGTAGCTCTCGATCTTCTCTAGTAGCAGCTACAAATTCGGATATACCTTGTCGGACATTGCCAAAATTATTTGAATTTCCAGTTCTTCGTCGTCTATTTCTTCATTATCATGTGTACAATCTCTGCTCAACGTATCCGTTATTGGAATATCAGTACCTTTGATATATATCGGCGAATATTGGAGCGTATCAAACAATATACGTTGTAATCTTACTGGAGCTTCTTCTATTGGTCTCTTGTAAGTGACTCTAATGGCTTGTGATCCGTCTCAATAGCTAGCTTTTTACCGTAAATAAATTGATGAAATTTTTTACAGGCGGTTCTTATAGCCAACGCTTCCTTTTCAATTTGTGGATAGTTTTTCTGAGAATTGCTTAATGCCTTGGTTCCGTATGCTATCGGTTGATTATCCTGCATAAGTACAAATCTTAGTGATTTTGAACTGCTGTCCACAGATAACTTTACATCCTTATTGACATCATAGAACCGAAGTACTGGAGGTGTAGACAACACTGTCTTAATATTTTCTACCGCTTTGTCATGTTGTTCCGTTCAAACCCATACATTTTGCTTTACCAACAATTCTCTTAATGGTTCGGTAATTTTTGATAGATTTGGTATACATTTATTTAAGTAGGTCACCATTTCCAACATTCGCTGAAGTTCTTTCACATTTTGTGGTATTTTTAACTTATAAATTGCTTCGATTTTTTCAGTATCTGGGTAGAGACCGGCAGGTGATATAACGTGACCCAAGAATTTAAGTGTTTGAACTTGGAATTTACACTTATCTCTGTTTAGTTTCAGTCCTGCTTCTCTCAATATCCTCAGTACTACTTCCGTAATCTGTGCCAAATTTATTTAGTAGGTGCATGGATAAGTATGTCATATAAATTTCTACTCCGCTTATATTTTTCAGTATATTATTCATCGCCTCGCTAAATACTTCCGGTGTTGATGAAATTCCAAATGGCAATCGTAAGCAAGAATAACGTCCCCAAAGTGTAGCAAACGTTAAATATTTTTGTGTTCTTTCAGTAACCTGTATTTGCCAAAAACCACGCATACAATCTAGTAGTGTGAAATATTTTGAACCACCTAATCTGGCAGATATTTCTTTAATTGTATTTAATGGATACTGGCGTCGTAAAATATTGCGATTTAGATCATTCGGATCCATACAGATTCTGATCTTTTCGTTTTTACGAACTATAATCATTGGACTTACTGCTGGTGTTGGTTCATTGACCCTTACGATAACTTTCATTTTCTCAATTTTATCAAATTCCAGTTTAACAATGTCCCTAATGGAATGTGGTATTCTTCTTGCTGGTCTGATTTCGAGTTTAGGATTCTCGATTAAATCAATGTCATATTTATAATTTTTTAGACATCCGAGTCCTTTGAAAATTTCGTCGTCATCATTCGACACACTACGCACTCGATAAATTAGTCCTAAATCTTCACAAGATTTTTTTCCCAATATTGACATAAAATTTTCATTTATTATTTTAAACACTGCTTCTTTTGGTGTTGAATTATATTTCGTTATACACATTACTGTAATTTCGCCAAGAACCTTTATTATTTGCTCATTATATGCGACTAGCCTTTTTGTGTTTGATCGATTCACTTTGGCTTTTAATTTTTCTGCAAATATTTTTACTTAAAACATTACACTGTGCACCTGAATCTAATTTTACTTTTAGATTTATGTCGTTAATTTTTTAATACCTCGGTCTAGTCTTTATCATCATTGGACACACTATTCACGAACATTTCAATTTCTTCATCTGAATTAGACTTTACTGTATCAGCACGAGCATTGTTCTTGGTATTATTTTTACAATAGCTTTTATCAATTTTAACCCGATGTGACTTTGCAAAATGCCCTTTTTACTCGTATGTGTGTGTATACAAAGGCGATTAAGGTGATTATCTTATAAAACTAAATTTGTAAACTTATAAAAAAAAAATGGAGGTGTGGCCAACACACGACTTTCTTTTACGAACAGATAATTTTGAGAAATTTAATTTTTTTTTTTAATTTTGTTTTTAATTTTTGGAAACATTTTGTTTTTGTTAGTTTTTTGTAAACCTTATAATTTTTAAGATATTTGCAAAATAAATTTTCTGGACTAAGGGAGTGGCCACTTCCGGTTAGCCTATTTGGAGTAAAATTCACTAGGACCTCCCAATTTATCAAAAAAGCTTAAATCTGAAGTTTCAGTTCGATTGGTTAAACCATCTGGGCTGTAGAGAGGACACAGACAGACTGACAGACTGACAGACTGACAGACTGACAGACTGACAGACTGACAGACTGACAGACTGACAGACTGACAGACTGACAGACTGACAGACTGACAGACTGACAGACTGACAGACTGACAGACTGACAGACTGACAGACTGACAGACTGACAGACTGACAGACTGACAGACTGACAGACTGAGAGACTGACAGACTGACAGACTGACAGACTGACAGACTGACAGACTGACAGACTGACAGACTGACAGACTGACAGACTGACAGACTGACAGACTGACAGACTGACAGACTGATAGACTGACAGACTGACAGACTGACAGACTGACAGACTGACAGACTGACAGACTGACAGACTGACAGACAGACACCATTTCGAAACCCACTTTTTCGGACTCAGGGGACCTCAAAACAAATAAATCTCTAAAAATCTCAAGGTCTAAAATTTTCATGATTACTATACTTTATTTTACTAGAGTAAAAGAAAGTAAAACCTTAAGAATTATGAAATACATACAATATATTTGTGAATTAAACAAAAATAAAACCCGCATTGAATTTATTTAGAGATTAAAATTTCTACACAAATATCTGCGATTCATCATTTTTTACAACTTATTTAAAACAATGAAAAAAATTGATAAATTAAGCGTAATTAATAATAGTTGATTAAGGAAAATACTATAAATCGTCGACACTTTTTTCTTTGCTCGGTGTTTGAACTAGTGAGTTGGACACTGTTCGCTTTATTTGTCGTAGTAGTCTCAGTGTTTAAATCACGTCACGGGAATTAGTTCCGCAAAGTATATTCTCAATGGAAGGTGATAGCGCATTCCCTCCGACGAAACGATGGGTCATCAGCCAAAATACTGAATCGGCTCGAGGTTGCTCAACCTGTAAATTCACAAGTCCTTTAATAACTAGGCTATGCTCTTTCTTGCCTCCCTGAGTCATAAACTTTGTTGATGATATTCGTGAACTTTTCTCCCCTATTTTCATTTTACAGGCTAATTTGGTATCCAGAGCATTTAACAAGCTGGAATCTAGTAAACTTCGGTGAATAAAATTTAGCTCGAACCAACTCAAATTTTTAAACTTAAACATGTCAAAATTCTCGCGATTTTAAAAACGGTGAAAAATTTACGTAACCATGGAAAACTTAAGCTTTTAAGGCAGAATGTGATTGAGATGTAGTAGACTTCTCCTACACAATACAGTTGAATATATTAATTAATTATTTACAGAAAATTTGTATTCAAATTAATTGCCTCCTACGGGTGAAACATAAATTTTATCAAAAGTCATAACAGAAGAAAATTCTAAGAATACTTGCGGCGTTTTTAACCAATCTCTGACTGTGGGAAGTGTGCACATTTTATCGATGATACATTATTGCTCGTACAACGACAAAGCAACAATTAGGGCACACACACACTGTAATCTACGATAAATACAATCAATTTAATTAATTTTTCATTTTGGAACAACACTATAACTCAGCCCCTCGTCATCTCTCATCAACATCCCCAAATCACTCTCACTCAATCAAATTCAATTTTGTTCAATAAACGAAAAGTTTCCACCAAAAATTGTTTTAAGAGTTGTTATATTTTAACGTACACACAGCGATATTTTCTTCTTCTTTGCGTTGTCATTCTTTTTTTTTGGGGAAAATTCAACTTTTTCACCCTTTTTCACTTTTGGTTGTGCTGCGTGTGCCGCACGTTTTTTTTTTTTTTTTTTTTTTTTTTTGTGTAGTAATTACTGTCGGTAGCAAAAAATAGAAAATTAAATTTTATCGACGCTGTTAGGAAATTTTTTGGAAAGAATTTTATTTTTATATTAGTAATAGCAATAATTATTAATTAATTAATAATCGTAGTAATAATTTTACGTTTCAAAATAATTGAGAAAAAACAAAAAAAATTCCGCGGAATTCAATTACGAGGAAAATTATTAAAATTGGTATGACAACGTGCGGAATGAATATTTAAATTTATTGGAAACTGTGCAAATTATTGATTGACAATTTTTGTCAAATCATTTCCGGTTGTGTTTATACAGTTAAATACGTAAAATTGATAAAATTGTCGTGAAAATCATAGTTACTGTGCGTTCCGTAGTATATCGAGATTGCGTTATTCCAAATAATTGAGAACAAGTTTGTAGGCGACAAAAATGGATGACAGTTCAAGATTAGTATCAAGATTACCATAATATATTATATTATATGCCATAATTTTTCCTGTGCCAGGAAAAACAAAACAACACCCCCATTCGCCCGCCCGCCGTCGAAGACGACAAATTTATCTCTAATTATATTCGATTAAAAAACTTGACAAAATTTTCATAAATTACCAGGCGTCACCATTTTTTTTTTGTTTTTGTTTAGTTGTTTTTAGGAAAATTTATAGTTTTCCCTTTTCTTGAGATTGTTGTGTTAAAAGTTATACTCGTACATATATACGCAGAGATTGTTTGAGTCGAAACAAAGGCACTTGTTTTGTTGTTGGTTTGATGCGAGATTGTTGTTGCCTTGGTGTTGTTAAAAATAGAGAAAATGGAAAACTTGTCTTTCGTACTTATTTTGAAAATCGTTTATCATGAGGCGATTTATTAGCAGGATATTAAAAAGGAAATTGATGTTAACTAAAATGATGGAAAAATTGGAAAGGAATTTTTCGTTTTGTATTATTGGTATTGTTGTTGTTGTTGTGAAATTTATTAAATTGAAAATAAATTTTCGTTCTTTTTATATTTTCCAAAAAAATGAAAAAAAAGAATTCTGCACAAAAAAACAGATATTCACTCTGCTCTGTGTGTATGTCTGTATACATTACAGGGTATAGGTAATGGAGATTTGATTGGGAAGGATATGATGTATACATACCATGGGATAGTATTTTTTTGAGGGTGCGTGTCTAGCTAAATCGATATCGTCTAAAATGTATAAATACAGTGTTGGTGTGAGGTACTTCGTTTATAAACCAATATGATTAATGGCGGGCCCTATTTATTTAATGGCAATAAAAATATCGAGAGAATGCGAGTAAATTTTGTGTATCGTCATTTAGCAAAAATTATTGTGATTGCTTTATGAGGAATTTATCATCGCTTATCATGAATAATTCGAAGATGGTAATTTATGGCCCGAGAATAAGTTACAGGCCATCGTTGTCTAGAGAGCATGATTTAGTAATCTTATGTTTATTGTTGTTTATTAATTTTGCTGAGTACGAGAGGTTTCCCAAAGCTAAATGGAGATCAACTTTAGAGGCAAAATTAAAACATACTGGTCGTAGAGAACTGAGAACCAATGAGGTTGACCTCCCTCGTAAATATTAAAGGAGTAATTAATTCAAATCCGAGTAAAAGTTTGTTAATTGTGAACATTTGCTTACACAAGAAAAATTTGTAAGGGAATTTGGCTGTTTTATAATATAATTCGCTAATACAAACTGCACAGTACATTCTGGGCGCAAACGTTGAAATTTATTATTTCAGATTTGTACGATATCGAAAAAATCCGCCCTATTATGAAAAGAAAAATGAAATCCGCAGCGAATTTTTTCGAGGGCACATTGCAAAATTCGACTGCTGTTTAATTGGCGGATTTTGTAAAATTGATGGTATTTTGTGTTTTTGCGGAAAATAGATTTCTCATAATAAAATAAATCGTAAACAAAATCGTAACCCTAATGCAATTGTAGCACAATTTTTACAATGGCCTACATTCGTGGGTCTAGTGCTACTTAGGGTTCAAAAATTTTGTTGTAAATTACAAATTTGGTATCGAGTAATTTTTATTGACAAACATTTTAATTAGTAAGTTACCAATAAACCATAAACGATTAGTGTAGTGTTAAAAGTGTTAAAAAAATACCCGGCCAGTGAATCTCCGATAGACTCGAATTCAGCAATTCCACTGAACGACATTGATGCAGCTCGCGTTATGTATCAAGGTTCTGCCAGTGACGCGATAGCAATTAATGAATCTTCAACGGAACTCGAGGCCAGAATTCGAGCAGCATTTCATCTAGCTGTTGCAGGACACTCAAATTATATGAGTTCAACACCTGCTACCATCACGTTACAAGCATCATAACCAGTTCCTATTGCTCCAAGGATGGTTCCCGTATATGGTTCCACATTGCAAAGGTCCAATCCACTTTAAGCAAAATAACACTAGAGACCACCAAATAACACCATCTTCTATGTGAACTAAACTATCGAATTAGCAACGAAGTGAGTGACATGGTTGCCGCGCCATTATCACAGAGGCCGATTTGAAGAAAACCGACTAAAACCAACGATGAAGTCATTCTCGGAGTTATCAGCATTCCAGAAGCCGGGCAAAAGCTAAACGGCAGACAATGACACCCCACGTTTGTGTTTTGTTCATTACCGTTTCGGGGAGAATGCACGTTATAGTAGGCATTATTGTCCGAATTGGGCTAATTTAAAAAAAAAATATTTGATAGAACCACCAACACAACCTACCATAGAGACACCAGGGCTGATTTATGAATTATAACTGCTAGTGACACGGGAGAGTCTATCAAAGCACGACACAAAATTTTACTTGTACGCGGCTAATGGTGCGAATCTTAAAACCTATGGTAACCATCGATTAACATTAGAAATTGACCTCAGAAGACGATATCATTGGACATTTACATACAGTTCGGACGTTTAATAGATCCAATAACGACGTTCGCGTTGGTCAACAAGACAATGGACGAGGCACCCACCGTTCAAGTACTTCGGCCGGCCAAACATCAGGTTTTGCACCATATCGTGACTCGTAGACCTACTGTTTTTGCCACTCCAGGGAGATTTAGCACTGAAAAACTAGTCATAGCAGATAAAGAATTTTAATTGTGGTAGATTAAGGGTTTTGCATACGTTCCGATACCGCGTGGTGGCAATTGCACCTGGCGCCATTCTATACTCCAAAACCTAGAATTTTGTTTTGTCTATTTGGACGATTCGCTAGTAACATCTAAGTCAATAGAAGAATACGTAAAGCATTTGGAGGTAACTTGTTCAGGTGGCGCGATGCTAGTTTTGTAATAAACATAGAAGAATGCCAATTTGCGAGTGATATCCATATCCTTAGTCACGAGGTTTGGTCACAGTCAATTTTAAAATTCCAAAGACGTTAAGGTTCGTTAAGGACGTTTTCTATCGTACATTTATGGCTAACGCCAGCAGAAACTAATCTACTTTGAACGACTATCCCAAGGGTAGTAAAAAGAATGACACCAGGGAGATTGAGTAGTCTGAAGTAGTGTTAGGTTAGGTTAGGTTAGTTTAGAGTAGCTTCTATCGCACACTTAGGCTAATAGTTGCCCATTGATACCACAGGATCTTATCTCCCCTTTACCCTGAAACCATCCAGTGCTACTTATGTAGCGTAAAATATCTCTTACTCCACAGTTCGCGAGTTCCGAATGTCCATACCGTACACACCCAAGTATTTATGTCTTTTGTATGATAGTGCCGGACACGAGCATAGGGAGTTATCTATAGTCTCTTCCTCCTCCTCGTCCATGCATCTTCTACAAAAGTCATTTGTCTGTAGACCCAGCCTTCTCGCGTGTTACCCAAAAAGGCAGTGTCCTGTCAGTATCCCTAAGACAAATCCTAACTCTCCTCTTCCTAGGGATATCAGTGCCTTGGAGCGCCGCAAATCCAGTTTTGGCCAAACCTGTTTTGCTACCCTGCACGTGAGAGTGTTGGTCTATCTCCTATTTGTCAAAGCGATTGCCTTTCTACTAAGCGCTAATTTGAGCACTGCTATAGGTCTCCCCAGACCTGCCCTTTCCGTCTGCATCTGGAGAGTCGTTCCGTACCTACCTAGTTCGTCCGCCTTGCAGTTCTCCGTGATGGCCGGGTGACCAGGGACCCAGATTATTTGGATACTGAAATACTCGCTCATCTCATTAAGAGAAATTGCGATATCCCCTACTGATACCACATTATGCTTCAACCATGTCACGACTTCCCCGATCGCCACCACTTCAGCTTGGTAAACGCTGCAGTAGTCAGGAAGACGAACAGAAATATTAACATTAAGCTCCTCACAGAAGACTCCGGCTCCTACCTTACCATGTAGCTTAGAACCGTCCGTGAAAAATAGCACTGACTCTTGTCCGGAACCCTTTATCGAAGCACAAGGTTGGTATAACATAATCTAGATTCACCAGTTCATCCCTTAGTGATCCAACTATCGTCGAGTGCCCCACCTGCAGACACTTCCACTGAGAGACAGGCGTAAGTCATATAGCCACCTCGGCTTCCTTCTGCCTACCAAAAACCTCTAATGGAATAAGGTGGAACATAACCTCCAAAGCGCGAGGAGATGTCGTCCTCAGCGCCCCGCTTATAAGCATACAGGCCGTTCTTTGCACCCTTTACCGGTCTCACTAAGACAATGTACATCCAGTGTACCAGCTCCGGTTTCAAACCCCATCTCGTACCTATGGCGTTCCTGCACGAGTAAATGGCTACAGTGGCCTTATTTACCCTCTCTAACGTGTTAGGCATCCAGCTGAGTTTACTGAAGAATCTCGCTCTATCAGAAAAAGTCAGTCTAGTGCCGTTTATCCTAGGCGAGCAAGCTACCGGAATTTTATACTTCCTGGTAAAAAGTACCAGCCCTATCTTGGACGGGTTGATCCCTAATCCACATTTGCTGGCCCATTTTAGAACGATCAGTAGTGCATTCTGCATAACATCTCTAATCGTGTCCAAATATTTACTTGATACCGTTATCGCTACATCATCTGCGTACCCTACAACCAATACCCCCTTTCTCTCAAGTTCCAACAGCAATTCGTTAATCACTATACTCCAGAGAGAAGGAGACAATACACCTCCCTGCGGGGTTCCTCTAACCACCTGCCTTCTAATTGTGGACTCCCCCAGTTCTAAAGTAATAACCCTGCTTAACTGCATATGATTAATCAACCTACTTATAGAGTAATCCACCTTCAAAGCTGACAATCGCTCCATGATCGCCTCCGTCTATACCTTCTCAATTGTGCGTACCAAAGCGGGCAAGGTTGTGTCCACCGACCTCCCTTTACAGTACGCATGTTGTGATATTGCCCAATAGCTGGCTTCAATTTTTGATCGTATAATTTTTGATCGTATAAATATATCCACAATCTTTTCTAATGTTTTCAGCAGAAAGGATGATAGAGTTATAGGCCTCAGGTCCTTCGGATAAGCATGCAAGCTTTTCCCCGCTTTCGAAATAAAGACCACCTCGACCTCCGTCCATTTCCTAGGAATATAGACAAATTTCAGACATCCTCTGAAGATCATCTCCAGCCAGGGAAGGATGACTGTCAAGTTCCTCTGGATCTCCTCTGGATATAAGGCTTAAACCCATTCATTACCCACGTGATCCGTTCCCTACCCACGATGCCCTCCATTTCTATTGAAGGTATTTCTCAATGAGCCCCCGGCTCCGTTGAGTCATCGAGGCTTCCCGGAAAGTGCGTATTTATTAGAAGCTTTAGAGGTTCCATACTAGAAGCTGTCCATGACCCATCCGGCCTTAATAAATAACAAGAACTTGTTGGGTTGGTAGAAAGAATCTTTCTAAGGCGGGAAGTCTCAGATACCTCTTCCATTTTACTACAGAAGAGTCTCCAGGACCCCCTTTGTGCCTTCCTCAACTCTCTTTTATAATTCCTCAGGTCCTCCTTATAGAAGTTCCAATGCCAAGGTTCCCTGGTATTCTTGGCCCTATTAAAGGCTACCCTACAAGCCTTCCGATAGGTCTCTAATCCAGTGGATCACCATATCAGCTTCTGTTTGCCCCTAGGTCTTATCAGGGGGCACGCAGCATTAAATGAAAGATTGCATGCCTTTGTGACAATATCAACCATAAAATCAAGTTCTTCTACTGTCGGTGGAAGTTCTGGAACCTCCAGCGGCAATACCTCCTGTAACACCTCCCCATATTTGTTCCAGTTTGTCCTTCTAGGATTCCTGAAGGCTTTCCGGGTAACAGGGTTGACGTTGAGGTTATATATTACATACCGGTGATCAGAGAATGAGTGCTCATTTTCCAGTCTCCATCCTCTGATCATATGAAAAATAGTATCTAACGCAAATGTCACATCCAAGACCTCCTGTCGATTCCTGACAATAAATGTTGGTTCTCGCCCAATATTGCAGACTAAAAGGTTAGTATTTAATAAGTATTCAAAAAGTAGCTCACCCCTTTCATTAATGTCTGTGCTTCCCCAGATTGTGTGATGCGCGTTTGCATCACATCCAAGTATGACACCAACCTTTCTCTGACCTGCTTCCCGGATGAGTTCCCACAGATTATCCGGTGGAACCTCCTTCTCCCGATCCATATAGGCTGCGGTAACTTCCCCACTACTAAGTTGAGGAAGAAGAAAAATATTCAAATTATTTTTCACCAAAATACACGATCTGATCTTCTCAGAATTGCCTGAGTATAATAATTTATACCCTTTCGTTCTGAGGCCACAGATCCTGCTATTGTTAATCCAAGGTTCTTAAATTAGCACCAAGTTCTCACCTGATTTAGTCAGTCTGAAAACGAGAGCTACCGATGCAGCCTTCGTGTGATGCAGCTTTATTTGTACAATGTTAACCATTGTGACCTACCTTATTCATCTCTTCCTCTACTTCCCATGCATGCTCTGAGACCTCACAAAATCCGTGGATTTCAAGGTTTGTTATTGATTTAGGTGTCATTAAAAACAAGGAACTTCTATGCTCTCGAATTCCTGGAGCGAAGATCCCACTCGAGTTTATTCAGCCTAAGTTTCTGAAGAACATTTTAAATGTAGTTACAGCGGGTGAAAATCGAATGAAATATGTAAGAGATCGCAGACAACATTTCACGCTGGGATACCGCATTTTTGTATGCGAGTTTGTTTCTATAAGAAAAATTGGCCTTTGTTCGGTTCCATTGGAGTCTCAACGTTTTTATTGTCTCTGGACTATCATCAATACAAATACTGGTCGTCTCTCTGAACTCGGATGCAGTTGTTTTCAATACTTTTGATGGATTAGACTTCCATTTGCGGAGATTAAATCCACCCCTAGTTAACATATATGATAGGTCCTGCCCTAATTTTGCGTCGGATATTGAATCAGCCCGGATAAACAATTGTCTACATTAAAGTTGCGTTGAGCATGTTCTACTGGGTCCGTTAACTTGTAGCCTTCTCCGATTAGATGTAACATACAAACTGCTAAAAACGGGGCTAACCGCGTTAATTCGCGTAGCTTGCGCGTTATTGGACTCAGGATCCAAAACAACATTCAATAGCGAGACCCTCGTTCGAAAGATGATTTTATCACGATGTTGTTAAAATGTTCTTGTAACTGCACTATCCGAGGCGAAAGCTGAAACTTCAAAAGGCGTAGTGAAGTTAACCATTCAATCCAGATTTGAACACAGTTAATGCTACAAAATGCATGCAATAATTCTTTCAAAATTAATACCGACCAGTTCAAAGTTTACGCGCAGTGGATCAATGATTACTGTCAATGATATTCTCCAAGCAAAATATTTCTCGATCCCTGCGGATATTCAACAAACTACGGATCTAACAATTTCCTGGTTAGAGGTAATTTTCAAAGGCAGCCTAGAACTATGTCACATTCCTAGTAAATGGACAGAAGTGAAGGTTGTTTTCATACCTAAGGCGGGAAACCGCTCACACTGCAATCCCAAAGACCTTAGGAAAATTAGCTTGTCTTCCTTCCGTTTTAAAACACTGGAAAGACAAATAGAAGCTCATATACATATTAGAGGCACGATTGTATCGGGAAAGCTGTCTAAATCTCAACATGCCTATTGCAAGGGGAGATCTGTAGTGACTGCTCTTCATTTTCTTGTATTTTTAATTGAAAAATCTTTCGAATATAGAGACTACGCAATGGTACTCGTAACCTGCTTGGATATTGAGAGAGCCTTTAACAATATGCTTCCAGGGGCTGTAACTCAGGCGTTTTCAGATCTGGGAGTGGATGAATCACTCAAGGACTGGATAGGCAGGATCATAAATGCAATTTTGGGAAATTCTCCGTCAGAAGATTGGCAAGCAGAGGTACGCCACAGGGTGGCGAACTGTTACCACTACTTTGGAACTTGGTCATACACCTGTTGCTGAGACTGGAGGATGGTGGTGATTGCCTATGCGGATGATGCTGCTATTGGTGTCCGTGGTAAATATCCCGGCACCCTTAGTAAGCTTATGCAAAATGCCCTGAGCACTCTTTCATTATGGGCCAATGGCTGTGGGTTGAACGTGAACCCACACAAAACCGAATTGTTTCTCTTTTCTAGGAAATATAAACTTCCTCACATCGATCCTCCCACTTTAAATGGGTTCAGCTTGATTTTTACAGTTTAAGCGAAGTTTCTGGGTTTCGTTTTGGATAGCAAATTATATTGGAAACCCAATGTTCTGGCAGGGTAAAGGTAGCGCTATACTCTAGCAAAAATGTTATTGGAAAAGGATGGGGGCTGGAGCCCCGCATCGTACATTGGTTGTATACCGCAATATTCAGATCCATACTCTTGTATGGGGTCATAGTTTGGTGGCCTGCTCTGGACAAAACTGAAAATCTAAAGCTGTTGACAAAAGTTCAGAGAACAATCTCTATGTGGATCAGTGGTGCACTGAGGAGCACATCCACTCAGGCACTAGAGACACTGCTATCTTTGACTCCTCTAGATATCTTGGGGAAACAGTTGGCAGCTTGTACTGCCATACGGCTGAAATCCATCCTAATGTGGACCTGCAACAATACAGGGCACTCATCTATTTTGTGCAACAAACAAATTCCCAAGACAGAATCTGCTTCAAGGTGATGCAATGTGCTATGCTTTTCATTACAGTGATGACATGAATACTCCATCGGACATTGACTAATGTCATGAGTCATGACCTTTCCTGAGACAATCATAGCACACACCCAAAAGCTTAACTGTTCGTGTTCTGTTTCCGATTTTCATTTGTTTAAACCTGAGACACCTCCACAAATAATGTTGTGATTAAAATAAAGACACTTTTTTAAATTTGATGAACTTACATTGATTTCACAGTCACTATTGATGGTTTACTTGCCTTTTTCTTGGTATCACAGAAAGCAGAGTTAGGTTTGTATGCGACAGTAAAGTGCGAATGAGCCAGGGATCTCTAATCTCGGCTTGAGAACCCAATGATTTTACGCTCAACCGTGCTGATTTTATACTATCCAATGATTTTATGATTTTTCCTCCTCAGAATCGCTTATTTACCATAGTATCTGAGGAGAATCACTGTTTGCATATGGCAGATCAAAAATCGATCAATTGGCCTTAGGATTTATTGGTTCGACATTTGAAGTGGGCGCAACTTGAGTCTCATGTTCTTGAAACTCACGCCGGAGTTTGTCAAGTTTATTTAACCTCACATGATGCCAAAACATGTCCACATGATTGTACTGCATCATACTAGCAAACTAGAAACACATTACGAGTTGTTAACCCTGCTGGATGAAAAGTGGCGCCCAACAATAATCCAATTTAAATATTTTGAAAACGAAATCCAATGATTAACTAAACTGTATCTTGTTTATCCCACCAAATTAATAAAATACATTTTTCCCCCGTTTACAGATAATCCCCAAGACAACACCAAAAATTCGTTGAAGTGTATGAGGCACGTTCAAAAATGTAAATTTTTCATCATTCCATTCATGTAGGTGTATAGTTTTGGCATAAATGAAAATAGAATTGTTCTATGGTTGAAATATGAGAAAATTGGGTACCTTTTTCCACCCACCTGTGTAATACACATTGTACACTGTACATACCTGTACCTACATACTCGTAGATGAGTTTACGAGGTTAATTTTTGTTTACGTTCTTCAATATTTGCCTAACAGATTATTATACGGTTTAACGTGGGATTATAAAGTTTGGTAACATACAGTTCACAAATGATTAGATGGGATTAAAATTTAATTGAGTCGATGAATAATAATCAACAATGTCGATCTCTAATTGTAAATATCTTTACAAAAAAAAAATAGAAACAGGTAGATTTATAACGTAGCTGAAAGGTTTGTGCTTCTGGTGTTTATACAAAACCAAAATAAAATTTATTTTTATTTAAATTTGGATCGATGCCAGAAATTTTAGTCGATATTATGTATAAAAAAGTTTTGGAACAAAGTTGGTTTTGTTTGGCATACCCATTCATATATAGTCTCGTTTTGTATTATTATGTTAAAGGTTAAGCTATATATAAGTTTATGATTTAAACATTTAAAATAATTTAATAAAAGCACACAAAAATAATACAAAAAAATGTTGGCATATGTTTAGAAATTCTTTTAAAGCTTTAATATATGCGCCTGTCATATAGATACAGATACACCTCGTTTAAACATATAAACTTCAAATCTTTCATAATGTTTGACTCTTCAAAAACTGTGCGAAGTATGGAAACATGAATAACTTAACTTAGGTTCCACAAATTTACTCATCTATTACTTCTTACGGAAGATAACACCCGCATGAATACACGTAGCTTCTAAGAAACAAGATGCATCCCACCTAGTACACGAGATTAAGTGCCACAGAATACACTGCCAAAAACAATTGTGCTCCACAATGTTATTTGTTATCAGAATTACTTTTTATATAAGTATGAACGAATATTATGTTCCACATTTCATTATGATAGTGCACATAACTTATTTGTAATGAAAATTTCTAAATACGTTGCATAACTCAATTTTGTCTAATTTGTACCCAAAAATTCATTCGATTTTCTTCGCATATTATGTTCCACAATTTTATTATGTCATTCGAAATTAGAGCCACTGATCCTAGAAAAACAAAAATAATTAAAATATATGGATTTCGTTGTAGAACATTATGTTCCACATTCTAATATTTTCATTTAATCTCAAAAAGTATTTATAGTGTATCAATGGTTTAAGTGCCCTCTTTACAATATAGTTTATTTAGCGTTCAAACCTGAACATAGGTTCCACAATTTAATTTACTAAGTAAAATCCATAGAATAAAGAGAACGATATTATTTGTGAGGTAAACGTCAAACTAGACCTGTAACACAAAGGAATATATAAACATTTGAGGACGTGAATTCTAGGAGTTTTTGGGAATCCAGATGTTAAATTTTATAACTTTTCTAAACATAATGATTCAATTTGAGTTACTTTAAGTTAGTAATCAAATAGATCAATATAAAGATACCAAACACATTAATTTTATCTTAAATACGGCCCACCCGACCTTTTCTGAAACTGGAATCGTATTACATTTCTTAAGCTATAGTAAATCACTAAGTTAAACAAATTATTTTATCAAAAAATGTATAAAAGCAAATTACGTTCCACAAAAAAATTAATTAATTTTCACATTTAGGTACTCCAACTTTTTTAGTAAGCCGCTCAAAGCCACTTTAATCACTTTGTAAAGAAAAACTCAAAATATGTTCCACAAATACATCGTAACCTTTGTAAAAAGTGCGCGATGATTACTTTTATCTTTTTTGTACCAAACGTAATTTTACTCATCAACAACATTTTACTCTTCTGCAGAATAACAGATTGCCCTCTCAGAGATACGAATCTGATAATACCCTGATGCGAGGACGAGCACTGTAAAATATCGCTTGCCACCTAACCATTGTAAAATATCCTCAATAGATATAAGGCATTGGATACCGTTCTTTAACCGTTCGATTATTTAGTTTGCGATAGTCAACGCAAATACGGTCCTCGCTGTTTTGATTTTTAACTGTAACTATCGGACTAGGATGTGGCAAAGAAAAATGACGAATTATGGCTAGCTCAAGTATCTCCTCGATTTATTTGCGAACATTATTCTCTTGAGTATGAGACAGGCGATAAGGACGATAAAATGTAGGTTCGTCGCTCTTTAGTGTTATTTCAAGCTAAAGCTTTAATATATGCGCCTGTTAGTACACGAGAATACACTGCCAAAAACAATTGTGCAAGGTTATTTGTTATCAGAACTACTTTTTATATAAGTATTAACGAAAATTATGTTCCACATTCCATTATAATCGTGCACACAACATATTTATAATGAAAATTTGAAAATACGTTCCACAAACCAAATTTGTCTTATTTGTACCCAAAAATTCATTCGATTTTCTTCGCATATTATGTTCCACTATTCAATAATATCACCATTAACTTCCATAATGCATTCATATATATCGCAAAATTTTATTATGTCATAACTGATCCTAGAAAAACAAAAATAGAACATTATGTTCCACAAAAATTATTTATAGTATCTCAATGGTTTAAGTGCCCTCTTTACAATTTAGTTTATTTAGCGTTTAAACCTGAAGATAGGTTCCACAATTTAATTTTCTAAATAGAATCCATTGTCTAAGACCAAGATATAATTTTTATTTTTGTGAGGTAAACCTCAAACTAGACCTGTAACACAAAGGAATATATAACCGTTTGGGGACGTGAATTTTAAGAGTTTTTTTGGGAATCTAGATGTTAAATTTTAAAACTTTTCGATACGTAATGATGATTTGTGGAGGACACGCTTACGAGTGGCTTAGTATGGCTTAGTTTAAGTTAGCAATCAAATAGATCAATATATAGATACCAAACACATCAATTTCACACATCAATTCTCTATACAAATTTCATTTTTATAGGAGACACTATACCATCTTAAATACAGCCCACCCAACCTTTTCTGAAACTGGAATCGTATTACGTTTCTTAAGCTATAGTAAATTACTAAGTTAAACAAATTATTTTACCAAAAAATGTATAAAAATAAATTACGTTCCACAGACAAAAATTAATTAATTTTGAAACATTTGGGTACTACTTACTTTTACGTATACTACTTTGGGTACTACTTACTACGTATACTTTTAGTATACTGCTCAAAGCCACTTTAATCCCTTTGTATTGAACAACTCAAAATGTGTTCCACAAGTGCATTGTACTTGTAAAAATGGCTTATTATTGAAAAAAACTCGATTTTATGTTCTACCAAAAATAATTTTAGACTTTAACAACTTTTTACTCTTCTTCAATGAAATCCGTAAAGCACACTGCACTGAAAACCTACACAATACTCTTTATAACAAACAGATTACCCTCTCTCGAAAATATATAAAATTATACAATACAAATATGGCATTCACAGTTAATGTGTCCAGTATGACAGGTTACGAAGCCACTAACGTTCAATTCTTGCCACCAAATCCTTGTTAGTTGAAAATATTTCTAGAGAGTTACAATCGGTAACAACGACGAACGTTTCCCTAGAACATACGTCCTAAAACGGTATATTGTTTTAACTACCGCTAGCTTCTAGTTCAAAACTATGGTTTTTTTTTAACGCGCCTCCTAATCCAATAGCTTTCGCGTCTGCATGAATTTCATAATCTTCTGAATTGCCATAAAGCACCAAAACGTCTCTCTGTCACAAATCTTCTTAAGTAGTTGAAATGCTTCGTTTTGCTCGTGGTTCCCACAAGCAAAACAAAGCATTTCAAAGAAATTTGGAACCCACCATACGCTGACAAACAGTAGGTGTATTAGGTAACTCAAATCGCATTCGAGTAGGTGTATTAGGTAACCCAAATCGCAGACTCGAATTGGCCATCTAGGGTCACAAAAGATGTCAATATAATGCGAGATCGAGCACTGCCACCTAACCTTTTTTAAAGTATCCTCAATATGCGGCATTGGGTACTTATCTTTAACCGTTTGATTATTTAGTGGTCTGTGATAGTCAACACCCTATCAGTTTCACTAATTTCCAGCATACACTTAACAAAACAATCTCGATAATCCCAAACCAAATCTATCACGCGTTGGCTAACGTCTTATGGTAAATCCGGACTTATTCATTTATCTAACAAAACGTCTTAAGCTGTTTTCGAAACGAATACTTACTTGATACTTATTTGTGGAACCTAAATTATTCCATAAGAAATGACATTGAATGATTTAGGTTCCACACATAAGTATTCGTTTCGAAAACACCCTTAGTCACAGTAATATCAAAACCAAACATTCTCTACTACTTCTGTGATATTAGAGTTGACTATGCCTAACATAGTTGTTCGCCCATAAAACTTGCCCCCGTAAAACTTGTCTATGAGCCAACCAATTTAAATTTTTATTTTCACCAGCTCATGATATGCTTCACTTAATTTTCCCCTTTTCAATTCGTTTTACTTGTTTTGTATTCTGTTTCTTTCCTTTTTTATGCAAACAATTTCGTAATGCCCGATGTCTTTGCAGAATAAGCGAGCGAGCCCTCTATTGTTAAGAGCAAAATGATTCGGGGAACCACATTTATCCCAAGGCGTCGTTGATGGGTAATTTCCTTTCGGGTAAAAATAACTATCAGGTCGCGTAAATTATAAATACACTGAATATTGACATTTTGATTTACCCACGGTTTAACCGGCGTACAACTATTCGGGAGTGTACCTGGGAAATCATTTCGGAAATAGGATGGCATATTACAAAACTTTGGGTTACACGAATAACTATTGTAGCATACATTTTGATTTCCAGTAGTACTTTATAGGTTATAATTATTCAAATTCGACGGATTGGATGTAAAACTATTTCCCGATCTCATTATCCCACTTGTGATTTGTAAAAATGGCTCGATTATTTTGTACCAAAAAAAAATCTTCTTCGATGAAAACCGTAAAGCAAACTGTACTCAAAACTTATACAATCATCTTTATATACAAACAGATTGCCCCCTCTCGAGAGTATTTAAAACTATACAATAAAAATATGGCGATTCAGATGCCATCTATTAAAAATCTTAAAAGTACGTTGAAATGTTCTTAGTATTATACCTTCAACAATGCATTGTCGAAGCACAAAGGTTCTATTGCAAGTTGTCCAAATTCAGGGCGGAATATTTATTGTACATGCCGGTTGAAGTTTCATAACGCATTTCAAATAGTGGCAATATCCCTTAAACAAAGAAACTATAAAAACCAAAGGTTTCATTAGATTTGAACAATAAAAATTAGGTTCCACATTTCAGAATATCGCTTCCCATATGAATTGTTATTAAATTTTAATAGTATTAACGTATTAAACTATTTGTGTTGTTTAGCAATCAAAACTGAACATAGGTTCCACAGCATAATTTTCGAATTTAGTCTCTTTTTACGAAGGATACCTGTACCATATATAGTAACATAGACATTTTTATTGCTTCAAGATGAATATATAAGATAAAAGCATACACATATATATATATACTTATAGACACTCTAAACATATGTCATTGAATTGTTTAAATTAAAATCGTAAAAAAATCTCTCTTAATGTATATACGTGCGATACTAAAAACCATCATATGTCTAAAGTTTATAATTAAACTAATATTTGGCACAAACATAACGAAAGAAAATGTTTTAATCGCTTTAATTTAACTGTGCACATACACAAACGAACAATATACATCTCAGGTACGGGAGGGAAATTTTGTGTGGAACGAGTTTGCAAAATAAATGCAATTAACGTAAGTGTTATAATTTTTTATTTTTTATTTTTTATTTTATACGATGGAAGTATGTTACCAGAATTTTTAATACCGCTTAAAAGCTTTCAAAGTCAATAGAAGGTTTACGGTCGAGTATTTATATGTATATGCAGAGGTACGAGTATATGCGGATGTTATGGAAATCTTTATATGTTAGGCGGTTTTTAAATTGTTATTTTTTCCCCGTCGTTATCTTTAGGTAATATTGTTAGTCAGATGTATAGCAAAGAATACCAAATACTAAAAAAAAGGACATAATCCTTTATTATTTTATTTTTTTTTTGTGCTGGCAGTTTTGGAATGGTAACCAAAATACAAAAAAAAAACTAAACAAAACTTTTTTTTTTTTTGCTGTATTATTTCCTTATAATATTGACTAATGGTCATCTGGAGGAAAATTTCTATTTTTTTATTTTTTTTGGTAAATACGATGGGATGAGTCGGAAAACTAGGTGGTACACATATACACAAAAAAATATGCTCGATATGCAGATTTTATATAATATATTTTTTGGATCATTTTTGTATATCGGTATTTCGGAATTTTTGTGAAGAGAATACAAAATTTTAAAGTAAATAAATTGTGGTTTAGGCATATATACATATTTGCATGATATACCTTTATGTATATAACATTCTTTACGGATTATATGGAAGATACATCGAACAATCAATATGATCTTTGAATTCGAAATGAGAGAGTTTGTAAAATATTCGGACCTGGACTTTAAATTCAATTATTTTGCAAAAACCTAACAAAATATTTTATCGAATTCAAATTATATTTTCATTACCTCAAAACGTTTTAGGTTCAATAACCTAGATATTATACGGGAGTATATTTATAACCCAAAGTCATTAAGACGTGATCGGAAAAATTTACAACAGATAATTTTTTAAAATATTTTTCTTTTCTTATTTTGTAGGCGTCGCAGGTTTTGCTAAATCGATTGTTTCAACGGAATTTCCACTTTACCGCCGCTTCCATATATTGCTGATATGCTTGTTCCAGCAAAAACTAAAACAATGCCATGCTAATTTTGAAACATAAATACGGCACATCTCTTTTCGTCTTGACGTTGTGTTCCATGCCGCAATAATATGCCGTAATTTACATCGTAGAAATGGCCAAATACCACTCTCACAAGGAAAATATCACTGCTACGGTTCAGCCCGCCACGTGAAACAACGAATTAGAAAAAAGCAAACAACCATCAAACAGCGCAAAAAATTGACTTTAAAGATACCCATCACCGCTTCAACTTCGTTTACCTCGATGTTTCGCAATTTTTAACAAATTTCAAATTTTCATATTTTTCAAATTTAAGATGAAAACACCAATGAACAATTTGAAATATCGATGAGACAGATTGCCATTCGACAAGTCTTATCAACAGACCTTCTACTATGTAATGGTGATCCAATCAAAATTTGTTACTGCAATATTTTCTGGGAGGCAAAGCTCTAGCGGATGTAACTAGTAAGATTTTATATCCTGGAAATGTATTCCACGTTCTATTTGGATGAATGCAACTCATTCTGAAAAATTTGATAAAGCAGATCCGAAGAACTACCATCTGAACTTTGGAGTCAAATGCTCGGCCACTAAACCTGAATCAAGTGACAATCAGCGAGCGAATGAAGTCATGCGAATACAACACTGGTCGACGAATTGAGGTTAGGTACGTTACTGACCTTCTCTGGCGTTATGCTCAGGTGGAACTTTCTAATTATTTACCGCCCACTACCGTAAACTGTCACTAGAAGCGGCGAATGAATCGACATCGTATACTTGGTATTTGCTAATATTCACCGTGACAAATTCGAATAAGCCAGGCAACATGAGAATTGTCTTACTAAAAGCCTTGATTGTTTGAGTTCATTTTCTGACCTACTTTTTCACCATCGCGATATTCAGTTTGATATCGCCAGAGAACTGTTCCACAACATTGGCGTTATTGAAAAAGATCATCGCTTTTTGTGGCGAGACAAAGAGAGAGACTCTGCTCAGTTTAAATCTGCGCAGGAGACCATTAATATTGAGTCATTCAATTTGTTTTTTCCGAAAGGTTCGAAATTCGAATTGTATCTGAAAATGTTGGGCGAAATATTAAATGGTGCAAATGAGGAAGAAGAAAATGGAGCTAAAGTGTTAGGGATGTGATGATGGACTTAAATATGACACCTTGTATTACAAACAAAACACTGGTCGCTTGGACTCCGATATTCTGAAGTTCCTGGACTGGTGAAATTGAATTCATTAGATCTGACAAAAGGTCCGAAAAAGGGTTACCCGTAGCATATCTCAGAACATAAAACAACAAAGTAATAACATGTACAGAGTGAAGACCAATTGCAGCAAAAACCAAGGTGGCTCGTCTTAGGAACTCGTCTGACATCGCTTCGCCGATCTGTAAAGTCAACAACTTTCACCTAACTAGAAAAATATTTTGATCCGACTCGATCGATATACTGGCATAGATGGCTATAGAGATCACTTCCGAAAAGGTTTGGAAATGGGTTCGGATGAGACAAAATCTTATAGA
This sequence comes from Tipula vernalis, assembly GCA_958295665.1. NCBI lineage: Eukaryota > Metazoa > Arthropoda > Insecta > Diptera > Tipulidae > Tipula > Tipula vernalis. The sequence continues at coordinate 12,800,529 of OY282559.1, read as the reverse complement.
TAAAGTTAACAAATAAAATTCACAGTCGAATATTGTTAGAGATCACCCCTGGTTTTCTGGTTCCAAATTTATTATCTAGTCTGAAAAACATTGACCGATATAAAAACGTTGAAGCAACAACTTTAGACGAAGAATTGCGATAGATTATGTTATATTTTGTATAACAACCAATTCAAGTCTCGTTCCCGATGTATCCCGATACCAGACACCCTCCAGTTTTATTAAGCCTTCCTTTAGTAAAGCTGGGTAACCTACAGGAGACTTTCCTTTTCCAGCAACCCATACGAGTAAATTCAAAACGGAAGACGAGGCAGGGGTAGGAATATATGGGAGTGGAATTGTCCTCTCGAAGTGATTGGATACCAATGCTACCGTCTTTCTAGCAGAACTACATGCTGCAGTAAACATCTAGGAAGGGGGAGCAATAAGCCCAGATAGTATGAATCACGTACGGAGTATTATCAGGTTATCAGGACGGATAATTAAGCAGAGTCCTCCACAATAATAATAATAATTGGATTCACAAAATATTTCAAATTTCACTAAAATCTATCAAGAGATTGTTCCGGAAATAGAGCAGGATATTATCGATTTTATATTAGGAACTACATGTAGATTCGGCTTAATAACTCAGATATAAAATTTCACTAAAATTCATTGAAAATCGTTCGAGTTCCATATGGTGCTGGACATGTAGTAAAAGCCAGGATTGGTTACGTTTGTACAAAACAAATTTGTGTTTAGCAAATCTAATTTTATGTATAGAGCAAATTATCTTTATTTAGTGTATTTCATGAATTCTGGCCACGTTTTATTTAAGAAATTTCACCCCAGCCCCAAATGGAACTTCTACGATTATTGACCAATTTCATTGAAATTTGATATCTGACTTAAACAACTTATTTGATGAACAATCGATTAGTCGAAATACGTCCAAATGCTGATTTGAAACTTTTAGAACAGATTTAACCGCAAATCTGTCGTCGTTCTAAAACCAATTTTATATTGCAATTTTAATTTTTTTTTTTGTTTAAATCATACATATGGACAAGTCGAATTGTTCTGGTTTTTCAAATTTTTTACAGACTTTGTCCAGGTTTAGTCATTTTTGACCTGGTAGCCTGGTCTAAATCTAGCTGTGGTATATGTTCGGACGGTGTTGACTCTTTGTAGTTTCGTTGATCGGTTGTAATCGAATTGGTCGATCTGTTGAATTCGGTATACCAAATCGGCGGTTATATTGCCATTCACACTGACGTGTTGTGTTTCAGTGGTAAACTGATCTATGATGGTGTATATTACGAGTTTAAGCTTTCTTCATCCTTGCTTGAACGAAAATCCTAGTGGCTTCTGATGGAGCATAAAGTGAATGATCGGCCTTCAAACATAAATCGAAAATGATTAATAGTGAGATATGCTGCTAATCGTTCGATGTCAAATGGGCTGAAGTTTTTCTCTGGATTTTGGCGTCGGATTTGAGGATTGAGCTGGGTTGCGTTAAAGTTCTTGAAAAACTTGTTGAAGAGGGCTTCTATTAATCATCGTTTTTGTTAAAATAAAACACCGCAACTGTTTTATTCACTGTATTTACTCAGAATAATTTATTTCAAATGATTTCTTCTGCAAAATGTTTTGCTCGCTGTTTTTATTATTCGCTGTAATTTTTCTTACAATGTTCTGTTTTAGAGTTTTTTTGGAATATTATGGAACGCCTTTATATACAAAAAACACCTCGCCTGCCATCTATCATTTCAATCTATCTTATTAAACGAACAATTATTGCATATCTGTAAATTTTTTCTCGAAAATTGGCATACTACCATTTTCCGGTGTGAAAAAGCGATCTACATAGATAGGTTACGACTTTGGGAAAATTCGTTTAGGGCCTTAATTTTGGAAAAACATTTTTCATATGAATGACGTCACAAATACTTGGAATAGGTATAATAAACTTTGACCTGTTTGCGATGACCGTGCATAAATCTCAAGGGCAAACGTTGAAATTTGTTGGCGTGGACCTTCGTACACCTGTTTTAAATCACGGTATGTTTTTCGTAGCTTAAAAGTTCTGTTACCACCTGAAATGAACGTCGCACGTATAATGTTATGTGGAAAGAAGCATTAAACGCTCCTGATGAAACTTCTATAAGTCTTGGTAGTGACAGCGACGACGGTTACCTGGGCAACATCGATTTTTATGTCTCAGCCGAACAAAATAAAATGAAATTAAAGTTGTTTTTCGAAAGAGATTAAAAATACTGTCTTTTTTTTCACCGAGCGAAACTCGGTCCCCTGGTACTAATTATTAATTGCTATAATTATGTTGGTAGGTACTAAAATTTTATATTTTTGATTTTAAAGGCTGGTACCTGGGCCCTATTGCACCAACTACTTATCACTTATTACTTATCAACTTATCATAATTTTTGATAATTTTCTGTTGTACCAAATTGAAATTTGAGAAGTATTTAATTGAGTTATAATAAGTGATAAGCACTCACTTATCAAAATTAAGTTGCACCAATTTGCGAAATGATAAATGATAAGTAATATTTTGATAAGCGATAAGTTGGAGGTTTTTGATAATTTTTTCGTAGTTCTGTTGCACCAAAAGTTTTAACTTATCAATAATCGACTACTTTAATGATAACTTATCAAAAATATCAATAAGAAAAATTTCACTACTCAAAAAAATTGATAAGAGCTATAAATTTTAGTGGTATGACGGAAGTCTGTTAAAAAAGTTTTTTTTTCTGTTATTGGTAAGATGAGAACTTTTGTTCAATTAGGAATTTTGAGTCTTGTTTTTGCCCGTTCCTCGGTGCTGTGATTTTGGGTGATAGTGCTTCCCCTTAAAGATTGGCTGATCCCACCAATGCGAAGAAATCCGAATGATGCAATAGAGCAAAGATTTAATCGTGCTCATAAGCGGACGAGACGAATAGTGGAAAATCAGTTTTGGTTTGTACATGACGATTACAATTTTTGTAAAATGTAGTTAAATTCAATTTATTTGTAAATAGGAATTCTCTTAACTCATTTGTTATGAAAATAAATTGTTTACGTTTAAGTACTGCTGAAAAATTATTTACACTTAGAAAAGAGAATTTATTTTAAAAGCAACAAAAGAAAAGTTTTACAATTGATTCTAAACACTGAAATAAGAACTCTCAATTGAGAAAGGTTTCTCTTCATGTATTATTATATACATGAAAAATTTTGTTGATATTAAATTACAGAATAACAATTTTTTAACTGTTTTGCTATATAGGTACAAAACCATTGTTTAACATATAAAATGTGCGGAAAGCACATTTTGCAAACACTATCACATTCATAGTATTTTTGTATATGGTAGATCATTACAACTTATCATAAAAATTTGATAATTCGTCAATTGATAAGTTATAGACAATCTGATGTGCAATGCTTATCACTTATCATTATCAAAATTTGATAAGTTTTCAAATTGATAAGTGAGTGAGATTTTGTTATTTTTGGTGAAACACTTATCACTTATCATTATCAAAAAAACTATCTTATGATAAGTTGATAAGTAATAAGTGATAAGTAGTTGGTGCAATAGGGCCCTGATCACAACAAATAAAATTAATAATTAATTTTCAAATTGTAACAATAAAATTTAGATTAACCAAAAAGAAAATCAAAATCGTATCTAATTGTGTTCCGGTGTTAAATCATTTCAGGATTCGTCTAAAAACACAAATTGATTGGTATTGAAGATAATGCGAATAATAGAGTGCCCGTCTTGGACATACTCCGCCCCATTAACAAACTCGTCGTTAACCAAACTGCGACTCACATATTTCCACTAATGGTTGCTGCCGTATCTGCCTTCGCTGGAATTTGGTGGCCATATGTTTCAGCCGAGAAGGTTTTGAGTTTTCATTTGGTGTCGTTCAAATTCCAAATGTTTTCAGATTTAATTTTTTATTTTTTGTTTTCATTATAATTTTTGGCGGTCATACTCCAATAGCAGTAGTGATGTTTGTTAATCCAGTAGTTTTAGCAAGACCTGGATCAATTGAACCATTGGTTGGTCCCAAATCTGATTTTGCGCTTTCGAGTGATATCATGTAGTCTTTCATCTTAGTACGATGCATGCGTTTAATACATTTTGCAGCATCACTCGCCGAACTCACTGTCTCCAATCAAATTGATGTCTTCTAAAAATAATGGTTTTAGGTCATCTGCCATTATTATCGAAGGTAAACTGGACACACGGAAGTTACGGCCATCTGCTGATAATGATCCAATTGTTGCTGATGCATTTTCGGTTTTAGCTGTGTTATTCATGCCAAATGATAGGGCTTTCGACGCTATCTTTTCTCTATCATCATTTTCTGCTGTAGATTTACGTGATATTATTTACTTCATTACGCTATTTTCATTTTCTTTGCTGTCATTTGTTAAAATTTGACTTTCCACTGATTTTTTTCTTCTTTCAGGAGCATGTAATGGCATGTTATTAGCATCGCTGTTCTTAGTTTCATCAGGGTTCTTACGTTCACAGTTGTTATTTATCTCATTACCAATTTTACCATTACCATCACCTTGATTATTCATTCTTGTCCCAAATTTACTTTCATTTTTAGTATCACAGTTTTTAGTTTTATTTCTTCTTTTACCCTTCCAAGTTTCTTCAATATTATCACCAATATCTTTCACCTTCACCAAAATATTTTGTTTTTGCTAATATATTTTTCGCCGTTTCTCTGAGAAAAGGTTCGAAAAGGTTTATAATTTTACGGCGTGCTGTTGACGTGGCTAGTTCAAGTACATTCACTGCTCCAACATCATCAATATTTTAATTATTATCGCCATTTAATCGTTTGGTCACAGTTTTCGCTGATTTCATCTTACAAATTTTTTTAGACTCGTCTGCCAGCGGTGTATTTACTAGACTCGCACCAGGTTTCAATTGTACGTAACTCGGATTTTTCGTCAGAAGATTATCGTCATTATTATTATTGCCGTCTTCATCAAATAAGTTTAATGAGTTTCCTGATTTTAGTTGCACCGCCAAATATTTCGATTTAAAGGACGAGCTTGAAGAGATTTTCAACTCGCATAGTCTATCTTCGGGGGAATTTATGATTATAAGTGCTGGTTGTTGCTTCCGGAATAAGGGTTGCTTAATAGGATTTTTCACCATTTCGGTGGTATTCTCTGATTTCTCTGGATTTTCTTTTGATTTATTGTTTGGCATAATGCCTTGATTCTTTTCATCTGGAGGTGATGAATTATTAAATAAATCGTTTTGTGGTTTTGGATTGGATGATCGTGCCGTCGCAGTTGGTTTCCTCGACATAATATCTAAGGCATCCACTCTACCATTGTCATCATCACTCTCACCTTCGCCTCGGTCTAAGGACACCTTTTCGCAGTAAGCACTTAAATTATTTATCCCGTTATTGATTCGACTAAAGCAACGATCATACTTTTCTGATGATGGGGAATTATTAAATAAATGTCTCCGTGGCTCTGGATTTGATGATGGTTCTATCGCAGTTGGTTCCCTTGATTGTAGGCCGTTATTGATGATACCCATTTCATCATGCTCATCATAACTCACACCTTCACCTAAACCTAAAAACACTTTGCCACAGCTATCGCTTAATTTATTTATCCCACTATTATTTATTCCAAATCTTGTTTCTGGGACCCGTGTTTCTGGAAGCCCAACTTCTAGGTTTTCTCCGAATTGGTCGAAGTATTGAGCTCGTAACACTTGAAGGAAATTATTTTGATTTATTATTAATACTTTTATTGAAATATTTTTGGGTGAAGTATAATTTTCTTGGTTTGATTTTTCCCATTTGATTATCTGATGCTTCAAATCAAAATGAGTGTCCTCAATTGTATCAACTTCGTTCAAAAGAGGTTTTATCGAATTCGCCATTCACACTTTTTTCGATGGTTAGGAATTCCTTCCGTTCGTATTCTAGAAGCGCTCTGCATCTCATTAAGTCAGCTATACGAGTGGCGTCGCTAAAGGTTTTCACTTGAGCTTTAATTTTTTCTAGCCCACTTAATACGCGGTTAATGGCTATAGTTTCCGCCGTTGTTTAGCCAAATCACTGATAATAATTAGTTTCACAAAAAATTTCAAAAATTTTCACTAGTGGTGCTCGGAATGTTCACAATTAATTTTCCACTTTAAAGGTTCTCACTTTACAGTTTAAATCACAATTTTACTTATTTTAAATATTCACAGCTGTATTGAATTTAGTTTTCGCCTTTTACGTAATTTTATTAAATTGGGCCTTTCACTCGCAGTTCAAAGGACCATGAAAAACATGTTGAAGAGGGCTGTTTTTATTATTCGCTGTACTTTCTCTTACACTGTTCTATTTTAGAGTGTTTTTGGAATATTACGGAACGCCTTTATATACAAAAAAAATGTTCTACAAAACGCCTCGGCCCCCATCTATCATTTCATAATTATTATTTGCTATAACTGGTTGGTACCCGATCACAAATATTAATAATTAATTGCCAAATTGTAATAATAAAATTTAGATTGACCAAAAAGAAATTTATCAACTAATCGTAATCGCAAACGACGACGAAATATTTAAAAGCAAATATTGAAGTTTATCATGTTTTAAATAATGTTGTACCGATCAGTCGAAGTTTCTGATAAGTACAAAATCGTATCTAATTGTGTTCCGATGATTCTTTGTGAATTTTCTTTCATTTTAGGTTTCGTCTAAAAACACAAATTGATTGGTATTGAATATAATGCGAATAATAGAGTGCCCGTCTTGGACAGTTGAGTTAGGGATTTATTTAGGGGTGGAGTCGGTAATTGCGGTAAAAATTAAAATAAAAAATAAAGTTGAGTTCATATACGCATTTAGTTTTCGGACCGTGTTAATTTAGGGCTTGAGTTGAACGTTGAGTTTACGGTTGGGATGAGTTGAGATCGAGATAGGGTAGAATAGGGTTTAAGTTGAAGTTAGGAATTCGTTTGGGATCCGTCGAGTCAAGGGTATAGTATGAGATAAGATTATGTTGACTTATACACGCGTGTAGCATTCCAATCGAGTGGATTTTGGAGTTGGGTTGGCCATTCAGTATAAAGTTGAATAGAAGGTTGAGATTTGGTTCTAACTAAATTGAGTTAAAGTTGAGTTAGGGCTTAGTTAGCTTCCTTTAAAGTTAAGTGACTTCCTCGAGATGAGAGAATTATTTAAGATTTGATTAGGGGTTAGGTTAAGGGTTGATTTGGTGATTGCTCATTGCATTGTGATTGAGTTGCAGGATGAGTTGAAAATTGAGTTGGAGATTGAGCTAAAGATTTAGTTAAGAGGTTCAGTTAAGAATTGATTTAGGAATTGAGTTAATTTTCACGAGCGAAGTTCTGATCTCTTTAAGCGGTTTCAGCCCTTTAGATTTTATTATTTTAACTATCGTAAACCTTAACTCAGTTAACCCATAATTCAAGAAATTACATACCACTCGCCTAACAACTATCCTCTAAGAACACGCACCAGTTTTGGTCAACTTAACTTTCAGAAATCATTTATGGAATTTTGGTTTTACAACGATATCATATGACGGAGCACACTAAATGAATCAGTGAGGTTCTCAGGTCTATCATATGAGATGACTAAATTATTTTGAATAACCTTGAAAAGGCAGGAGTATAAATTTTTTAATTCTGATTCCAACAACAAAAATGTGTTGTACCTTGCTATGTCCTTAAAAAAGGTAAACCAATTTTTTTTTGGAAATTTTAATTAAAAAACCAACGAGCAAGTTCACGCTCTTCTCGGAAAATATTTATACCTTATACCAACCAATCTGTTCGCAAAATGTCCAAAAGATATTGTGAATTTCGAGAAGAATTTTGAAGTTATAGGTTCAATGGAGACCCCGGAACAAACAGAAAAACGAATATGAGATGGGTGGCACAAAGTGCTAACCTTGCTATCGAGATCCGAATCATTTAGTTGGCGCATATAAATTTTATCGCTTGCTGGATGCAGTCATCTCTTCTTCCAGTTGATACAATTGTTCTCTGATGTTTTTCTTCGCCGTAATGCTTGCTTGACAAAATTTTTTGACAAATTTGACTCTTTTTCCTTTTGAATTCCATTTCAATTAGATATTGACTAGAGTTATTTTTGCAGCCTCCTCCAATGTATTCACACCGACCATGAGATCGGCAACATATGTCCTTTTATTTAATGATCAAGATAATTTCAAACCGAAAACAAATGATATAGATATTCACGAATCATTACGAATGAAAATCAGGAGACGCGATCAAAATTTGCGATTGGCAAACGCAAAGTATCTAATGAAGCTTTGATAAGATACATTATTCAAGGCATAAACGAGTATGTGTTGGCCATGGCATTGCGAACAACAGTCATAGTAGACTTGGACCAATTACGGGATGAAATTGGTTGGTATGCGAGCACCCAGGGGACACGTGATTATCGAATAAAATCAGAAACTGTAACGAGTAATACGATGAAATCGAATATACGGAATAATGTTGCCACCGAATCTAAACCAACATTAACCAGTGCTAGTAGTAGTATAATGCACTCAACCTCGTCTTTTTAAAGGTCCTGCGGGATGGTATCAAGGGCGTGTGAAGATGACTGCATGCTCGGACCCTAGATCTGTGGATCTATATAAAAAGACTATAGCCAAAGTAGGGGAGGTGTGGCCAGGCGCAAAGCTTGCGGCAGTTAGCCGGAAGGAAATTCCCAGCAGGCCGAGGGCACGTGTCTGGCTGCCATCCGAACCGGCTAGCCCTGACGAGGCTTTGGAAATCATTCAGGCCAGTAACTCGAGTCTTCCGACCGGAAATTGGAAAATCGTCAAGCAGGAGGACGCGAAGGGGGGCTCGAAATTATCAATTATGGTAATAAATAAGGAGTCCCTTGCACTCCTTCACAAAACGAAGGGAGTAATTGACTTCGGTTTCGGGTCAATTACTCTCAACGTTTATAAAAAGGATGGGGCGGAAGCGCGTACGGGAGGCCAACCGGAGGATAATGGCAACCCGCCCAGGCCTGAAGGGGGTACCAGCAGCATGGGGGGAGAAGCTGAGGGTAGGGGAAGAGTGAAGCCGGCGACCTCGGTCGGGCAAGGCCTCCCTTAAAGGTTAAGGAGGGGCACATAAGCGAAGGAGCTGGTGTCCGATGGAGGAGGATGTCGGCAGCCCGGCCAGACGGAGGGGCACTGACAATTCCTCTACAGAGGGTATGAGGGGTGGCGAGACGGGCGGATCCGGCGCATCCCAAAATACCGAGAAATAATATTCCTGCGGTAGCAGGAATATACCATAGAGATAGGTAGAGGTTAAATGGTTATGATTAAGATAACACAAATTAACCTTCACCATTCTAAGGCTGCATCGGCAGCTCTACTCCTCAGGCTGACTAGGTCGGGTGAGGATGTGATATTAATCCAAGAACCTTGGATACAAAATTATATCCTCTAGTAAGTCTGGGAAGATCAGATCTTGTATTCTTGGGAAAAATAATATTAATCTTTTTCTTCTCTCTCAATACAGCAATGGTGACACTACTGCAGTTAGCCTGGAAGTAGGCACTTGTAGATTCTGGCTAGTTTCAGCCTACATGAACCGGGAGAAGGAGGTTCCTCCGGATAACCTGGAGCAGCTGATCCGTAAAACGGAACAATAAAAGGTAGGTGTGGTACTGGGAGTTGATGCTAATGCGCATCACACTATCTGGGGAAGTACGAACATTAATGAAAGGGGTGAGTCGCTTTTTGATTATTTGATGAGTACTAACCTTTCAGTGTGTAATATTGGGCGGGAACCCACATTTATTACTAGTAACAGGCAGGAGGTTCTAGACGTGACCCTTGCCTCAAATAATATTCTTCATATGGTTAAAAATTGGAGGGTGGATAAGGAACACTCCTTTTCTGATCATCGATATTTAACCTATTGCCTCGATATTCACCCTGCTACCCGGGAATCCTTCAGGAAACTTAAAAGGACCAACTGGAGCAAATATGGGGAATTATTGGAGGAAATGTTACGGACGAGGGCTATGGAGCCCCCGACGACCGTTGGGGAGCTAGAGAACATGGTGGCTAGCGTTACTAGCGCATGCAACCGATCCTTTCGCGCTGTCTGCTCACTGGCTAAGCCTAGGGGTAAGCAAAAACCGGTATGGTGGTCCAGGGAACTGGGAACCTATCGTAATGCCTGTAGGACATCCTTTAATAGACCCAAAAATACAAGGGAGGCTCAGGATTGGGACTCATATAAGGAGAAACTCGGAATTAATAAGAAAGAATTAAGAAAGGCACAAAGGAGGTCTTGGAGAATCTTCTGTAATAATATGGAAGAGGTATCCGAAACCTCCCGCCATAGGAAATTTTTTTTCAAAAGTACAGCTAGTCCGAGTTTTTTGATAAAACCGGACGGATCTTGGACAGCTTCTAGTGGAGAATCTCTGGAGCTTCTCTTCGAGACACACTTCCCAGGGAGCTTTGAAGACCTGTTGGTGCGTAGCAATCATCAGGAATCACTGTCAGTAACCACAGAGGATATCGTAACCAGGAAACGTATCCTATGGGCACTGAGGGGTTTTTAACCATTTAAATCGGCTGGTCCGGATCAAATTATACCAGCGGAACTTCAAAACCACTCAGTAATTATCCTGCCCCACCTGGAAGCTATATTCATAGGGTGTTTGAAGCTGGGCTCTATTCCTAGGTACTGGATGGAGGTCAATGTGGTGTTCACACCGAAAGCGAGGAAAACCTCACATGTCTATCCTAAGAACCTAAGACCAATAACTCTGAAATGAAGATGTGTTTTTCGAGCAGTCTAGCGGATATCGGTAAAACAAGTTTAGTGACGATGGAGATAAAACTGGTAAAAGAAACACCATTGCATTACCAGCCGTATCGTCTATCTTATCAACAGCAGATTAAGGTTAAACAAATGATCAACGAGCTGCTACAAAATAATATAATATGACCGTCAAGCTCTGCGTAAGCTAGTCCGATTGTACTAGTCAAAAAGAAAACCGGCGAAGAACGAATGTGCATCGACTATCGGCGCGTAAACGTTATAACCAGTTATGGAGGATCTACTTCAACGTTTGTCGGGAGCTAACTCCTTCACCGTCTTGGATTTGGTATCGGGGTATTACCAAGTACTGCCTTTGTTACTCCTGATGGGCATTACGAGTTTTTCAGGATGCCATTTGGATTGGCGAATGCATCAGCAATTTTCCAGAAAATGATGAATAAGGTAGTTGACGAGATGGAAATCGCGAATGGAATGGGAAAATTGGAACGATTTTTAAATGTAATGAAACGTCATGGTCTCACACTAAATCAAAAGAAATGTCATTTCTTTAAACGTGAGGTAGATTTTCTGGGTCATGAGGTTTCAAGTTTGGGAATAAAACCAGGAAAATTGAAAAACGGATGCTATTGTCAATTTTCCACAACCGCAAGGTAAAACTCAGGTACGATAATTTATGGGATTAGCGAGGTTTTTCCGGAAGTTTATGAAAAACTTTAATATCGTTGCGAAACCGCTAATATACAACTAACTTCGGAAAAAGTACCTTTTTTATGGGCGGACGAAATCTAAACTGGGAAGCCGCAAGACGTTAGCAATATATGATCCGAACTTATATCATGAAGTGGTTACCGATGCTAGTTCGAAAGAGATGGGTGGGATTTTGTTTCAAGTTGACAAGTATAACAAGAAACGACCCGTAGCCTATTTTAGTAGACAGACCACCGAATGTGCGAGCGGAAGTATCATTCATACGAATTGGAAGCTCTGGCTGTTGTTGCAGCATTGGAACGTTTTCGGATCTAAGATTGTTAGATGGTGGCTGAAACTGGCGGATTACGATTTCACAATGGAATATCAACATGGAGTGCAAATGAAGCACGTGGATGCACTAAGTCGGAATACGAACGGAGCAGAAGAGCAGATGGATCCAGCAAGCCTAGAGGTATATCAAATAACGAACAGAGAAACGGATTGGCTTGTAGGTATGCAGCGGCTAGATGAGGATATCCGACAAATAATTAATACCCCAAAGCGACCACCGCAAAATGCAGATGAACGACAGATGCATCATGATTATTTGACTGAAAATGGTCAGCTTTTTCGTAAGACTGACGCAAATGGGTTGTACCTAGAATGATCAAATGGCCAATCGCAAAGCTTAACCACGATGATATGGGGGCCATTGTGGAGTCGAGAAGACCTTGAAAATGACTCAGAGGAATTTTTGGTTTCCAAGAATGAGAAACTATTTTAAAAAATATATGGCTGCTTGTATTGAATGCGGATATACCAAAGTAATATCGGGACAAAAAGAAGGGGAACTTTACACATCGATCATCTTATGGGCCATTCCCGAAGAGTATGAAAGTTAACGCATATGTGATAGTAGCTGTAGACGCATTCACAAAATATGTCCACATTAAGGCGGTCAAAACTACTACGGCTGTATCAGTAACCAATATAATAAATAATTGGACGGTTCATTTTGGAGTACCCACAAGAATTATAAGTGACCGAGGAACAGCATATACAAGTAAGCTATTCCAGAACTATTGTCAAGATAACGATATTAAGTCTGTGTTGAACGCAACAGCGACGCCGAGGGCGAACGGTCAATGTTAGAGCTACGATTGGCGAGGAAGAAAACAAAGGGACCCTAAAAATGAATCAATTGCAAAGGTCAATGAACAACCTACCAAATTCGATAACGGGAATATCACCGCAGTCTTTGGTGTTGACTTACAATCCCCGAAGCACTGCCGCTAGATATAAAGAATACTTCGATAGCAAACATAGGAAACCAAGGAGTTATAAAGAAGGTGATATGGTTTTTATCAAACGGGAGGGTGGACCTGCCACTGGCACATCCAGGAAACTAATACCTAAATTTCGAGGGCCATAAACTACGGAACGATCGTTACATCATAGTTGATGTACCTGAAGCCGAACAAGGGCAGAAGAAATTTGAGGGAGTTTTAACCCCGGAACGAATGAAAGCCTGGTATCGAATCGAGGATTTGGAAGATGACTATGTAGACGCTGATGAGAACATCAGTACGGCACTGACGAGGGAACGGAGATTGTTCAACGAAACGGCGAGACAGAGATTGACGAGAGGAAAGAGACAAAAGTCAATGAAATTGACGAAACCAATAGTGGAGAAGAGTAGTGGTAGTACGATAATGAACGTGAACGTAGAACAAGCAAAATATTATAATGCAATAAAACGTGAATTAGTTAAAAAAAAAAAAACGTTAAGTGTTTCTATAATTCTCTAATAAAACTTTGTTGTTTTATTTTAAAGCAATAAACCATTCGAAATTTTGGCGGAAGCGTCAAACACTATTCGGAATATTGACATATTAGATTTTAATATTCCTTAGTTTGGTAAGTAACTAAGACCCTCTCCCAAGCTGGAGATACCCCCTGATCCATGAACTACACATATAATTTCTAAAGAGCGATATCCCTTTGGAATTTTTGTTCCAGAGCACCTTATCGCAACCTTTATTGAACTGCAAAGCCTAGCACAGTTAGGTTTCAAAAGGTTCGATAAATTGTTTCAGCAAATGATCTTTCACAATGATATTTTTAACCGGATAGTTCTCTTATCCTTGAAAATGTAGGCATGGATCAAGAATCTAAGAGTACTCCAGTAGTGTAAACACTGCAAGATTTAATTTTAAGCAGCTGAAACTGCGACTATCTGCTTTAACGCACTCTCAACGCTACAAACTGATAACCGTTTAAATTTATCGCATTCCAATAACGAATACTCAGTTTTGTATAAGAGGCAGCTGTTGGTTTCAGCTACGACGAACCCCTTGGAAGTTCTTTGGTTTATGAAACGTTTTGTTGCGGCCGCCTTGAATGACTCTAAAGAATCAGAAAGGTTTAATAAAAAGTTAGCCTGTCCCCATAACCCTCGAGTTTTCTTAAGTAATTTCCGTATAATGGTTGCAGTAGCTGGTTGGCCACAAAATTTCTTATAAATGCCTTAATCGTGTGCTTTTTCGTGTCGTGCCGAAAACATAACTTTAGAAAAGCTCCTTGCTTTCAGTTATAGGCAAGTGTTTTAATATTGTAGATTATACGCATCACGTTTATGGAAGCGTTTTAAGTACTGCAATTTCTACGACAAATTTGGATTTTGATGTCTGGTTTTATTATACAGATCATAAAATGATTGTCGTTCTGTATAATTGCCAGAAAATGACTCGATGGCAATCTTCGGCAGTCAGTTGATTATTTGCTGGAATTGCTGTTGTTAGTTGCATTCGGCTTTGATTGCCTCAGTAAAATCGATCACACCACTAACCTTAGATTTCTTTTATAGGATGTTCGATATTTTTTTTTTTTTTTGCTAATATTGGTGTTTTTCTTGTAATAAGCTGATCGTCTTGTTTGCCTTAATCTCCAAACTCAATTGGCAGAACATTTATCAGACGATTTAGTTATGATGACATATTTCGACCTCACAGCTCTTTTGCAGTGAAAAATTCGATTTATATTTCACGTTACATACGTTATATACATTGTAAATTAAACTAACACTAAAGACATTAATGATAATGATAATGATGATGATGATGGTTATGTTTGATAAAAACTAATGAAAAATTTAACGAGAAACTCATCTTTATAAAATCCACATTTCCTTTCTTTTTACGAAAAAGACGAAGAAAAAGCTTCCATATTATGACTTTATAGACTTTCCAGTACTCTACTCTGCTGTATATTGTGTACAACAACAAAATGAGTCTTTTGTTTTGGGGAGTACTTTAAATATATAAATTCTAATTTTCAAGTAAAATGCTACGTGATATGAATTTTAACCAACAACAACAACAACAACAAAAAGTATGTCTCCCTGAGTTTATATCAAACCCAAACACATACACAACGGAGGGATATTGAATATTTTGTTCAGCATACTAAAACCGGAGACAATAAGACGTTTATTTTGTGTAAGGAGGCAGGCAAATATCCGGTACATAATGACGATGACAAACATCATAAAACTGTTAGTAATACTTTCGTTTAGTACCTTGGTGTATTCAATGATTTTTTTTTCTTGCGAACTGGCACATTTTTATCGACGCACACATACAACAGTAGATTTTTATTTTTCCCGATAATAGGCATCTATCGAGCAATTAAAATTTGTCTATGGTTCGATTAAATCTTATCTTATACATTTTTAATAGAAATTCGATTTATTTTTTGGCAAAAATAATTTGTGGCAACCCGTACCAACCACCCCATTCTCATAACTGTTTTTATATATTTAGATAATAGAACAAAAAAAAATTTATTATATTTTAGTTTTCCGTTATACTTCTTCATTGTCGTCTTATTATCATTTCAACTTTACGATTTTCCGAAATAGACAAAAGGTTGGTAAGGTAGGTATGCATGTACCTATAGATATTATAAGGCAGGAAAATTAAAATTTTTGTCTCATATTTTTCGGTGTACGATTATTTTCTATATACACCTACACCGATAGATTTATCATTTTTCGTAACATAACAGGAGATAATCGCATTATCAGCAAAACAATGCTTAAAGATTAGAAACGATAAAAATGTTTATCACAAAATTTTTTTTTGTGGGACTGGCTACGACGGGATGATAATTATACGAGACAAAAACTTGGTGACCCAAATTACGAGTAACGTGTTGGGGCTACAATAGATGAGTTCTGCAAGTGTTTAACATTCCCCAGCAATTTGATGTGAGGGTCAGTAATTTTTTGGCTGAAAACACAGTGATCATTCAAACATCTTGTCAATCAGTAAAGCCAAGTTCCCGCAAATATGACAGAACCTGTAGGTAGACGAAAGTCTCGATTTACTTCTACTATGTTCACCATATAGCTAAATTCAGCTTTAGCCGCTTCAAGGATGTCCGAATGGAAACTGTGAAGTTTATTAGCTGGTAGTGGAAATTTAGTACGAATATAATGCACTAGAGTAAGCTTAACGTTGTTTTGTTAAATTTTGCTTAAAAATCTACTGCTATAATTGGACGATTTATAGCAACTTTAATGAAAACGTGTGGAAAATCCCTTTGAAGACCAACATCCAAAATTACAAATTTTTTGCCGTATGTTCGTATAACCAAATTGATAGCAGCTTTCAACAAAACCTCTGAAGTTGTATACTAGTTTGTGTAAATTAATTAAGCGGCTGCTATACTAGTGCTGTCAGTCGCCGAACCCAGCAATTCTACATGTTTTTTCAATCTTTTGTTTTAAAATTACAAGGTTCTTGAAATTTGCGAGCTCTGTCAACAAATTTAAAATGAAAATAACATGTTGGAAATCTAGCTGCCTAGACCTATTATAATTGGGTATGATTCTCGTCCTACTCTTGGAACAAACTCTTTTTAAGAGTGTGCAGCAACACTAATAGAGGTGAGCTATCATCTTGACTAGCAGAGACGAATGAGGATAAGTCACTTCAAATATCTTATCTGCAGTTGCTTGCATATTTTCGATATTATCTTGTGATGTAGCTATCAAAATCGACTTAATATTAGGGGAGTAAACGTAAAGGCAAATGGCTCGTTCAAAAGCTTTTTAATTTTACGCCTCTCAGTTTTGCTATGCCTTGCTAGGTCTTAATTGCATAATAGGATATTTTGGGCAAAGATAAGATAATACGATGGTATTTAGCATCGCCTTTTATATTATTATGTGCCAAATCCAAAATACATTAACCCCCGAGTCAAGCATTATGTCTATGATCCTAAGTTATACTTCTGCACTGAAAACTTTGACATCTTATTGTATTTTACTTTCGGCTTGTTCCTAATATTCCGATCCTCCATAGAAAGTTCGTAAGCCTGGCGAAACAAATTTTAATCTTCGGGTAGAGCCCGCACTGCATGTGCTTCCCATAAACTTTACAGCTTTCTCGGGTAGTTTTGTTAAAGTGGCTGGTACTCATTGCTTCCTATCGTTATAATGATTATTGCTTAAGGAGTAATCGGGTAATACAACAACCCATCTCTGAAGCCTATTTCGTCAGAGTCGGTTGCCATGTTCGGAAAAAATTGCTACCAAACTAATAAAACCCTTCACATGTGTGGCCGGAAAATTTGTACACAAAGAAATCGGTGGCCTTGCAAGGCAAAGCTTGAAAATGTGCTTCTGTTTATTTAAACCTATATTGAAGGTATGCAGAGTGCAGAACAATATACAAGCAAATCTTTTACAGTGACAATAATGTGGCTGAAGAAAAAAAATGGTGGAGTGCCTTATTTCCTTTTTTTTGACGAATAAGGGTCCATGGGCCTTACTAAATGGCACTAAAGTTCACGCTGTCAAACGCTTGCATTTTAATTTCTTAGTAGAGTGCGAGTGTCGAGGATAAAGGAGTTTGACGATTAGTTAAAGCATCGTCCGAACCAATGAAATAATAAAAAAAAATACGTTCCACAAAAAATATTATGTTCCACATATTTTGGAACAGGCCTGATATATCTAGAATCCATACGTTTATTCAGATTTGCAATAATATTTTCGCGAAAAATAAATATTAGGTTCCACAAAGGAGTAAAGATATTTAGACGATCAAAAGCCCAGCTTCCATTACCATATTATTTCGTATAAGCCTCATCAAGAAAAAAAATATCTATAAGGCAAACTTTAAACTTATTCTACTGTTCTGTGTTTGATTTCCCCATTCGGATGTCAAATCCAAATTACATTAACCCCCGAGTCAAGCGTTCGTCTCACCGAGCATTGTATTTGCTCCTTAGTTATACTTCTGGGCGGCTTTCAACTTTGACGACTTATTGTATTTTGCTTTTGGCATATCCCCAATATTTCGGTCCTCCACTTGAAAGTTCGCAAGCCTGGAGGAACAAATTTTAATCTTCGGATATATCTATGAAGCCTATTTCGTCTTACTGGAGAGTGGCTCTCCTTAAATTACGCTTACTCAGTTCCATCTTCGGGAAAATTTTCTACCAAACCAATAAAACCCTTTACATATGTGGCCGGAGAATTTGTACACCTTAAAAGTTCGCTCAATTGTATAAGTATTCAGTGGCTATATAATGTCAACTGCCATAACAAATGAAGATATCGGTGGTCTTGCAAGGCAAAGTTGAAAATGCGCTTTTGTTTATTCAAACCAATATTGAAGGTATACAGAGTGCAGAACTTTGAACAAGCAAATCTTTTATAGTGATAATAACGTGGCTGAAGAAAGAAAATGGTGGAATAACTTAACGTCCATGCAATTAATCTCCAGGTGCCTTATTTCTTTTTTTTTGAACACTAAAAGTCCATGGGGTCCAATTTGGCCCTGCCACTCGTTTGCAATTTAATTTCTTAGTAGAGTGCGAGTGTCGAGGATAAAAGAGTTTGACGAGTAGCTTAAGCATCGCCTGAACCAATGAAATAATAAAAAAATAAAAATACGTTCCACAAAAAAAATTAGGTTCCACATATGTTGTAAGGCCCTGATATATCTAGAATGCATACGTTTACCCAGATTTTAAATAATATTTTCCAAATATTACGTTCCACAAAAGAGTAAAGATATTCAGACGATCAAAAGCTCAGCTTCCATTACCATATTATTTCGTATAAGCCTCATCAAGAATAAAAATATCGATAAGGCAAACTTTAAACTTATTCTACCGTTCTGTGTTTGATTTTTCCATTCGGATGTCAAATTGAAAATACATTAACCCCCGAGTCAAGCATTCGTCTCACCGAGCATTTTGTCTTTGCTCCTCAGTTATACTTCTGGGCGGCTCTCAACTTTGACGACTTATTGTATTTTGCTTTTGGCATATACCTAATATTTCGGTCCCACCATAGAAAGTTTGCAAGCCTGGAGGAACAAATTTTATTCTTCAGGTAATATCTATGAAGCCTATTTCGTCTTAGTGGAAAAGGAGAGGAATAAAACCCTTTACACATGTGGCTGGAGAATTTGTACACCTTAGAAGTTTGCTCAATTGTATAAGTATTAAGTGGCTATACAATGCCAACTGCCATAACAAAAGAAGAAATCGGTGGTCTTGCAAGGCAAAGCTTGAAAATGCGCTTTTGTTTATTCAAACCAATATTGAAGGTAAACAGAGTGCAGAACTTTGTACAAGCAAATCTTTTATAGTGATAATAACGTGACTGAAGAAAGAAAATGGTGAAATGACTTAACGTCCATGCAATTAATCTCCAGGTGCCTTATTTCCTTTTTTTTTACTAATAAAAGTCCATAGGGTCCAATTTGGTCCTGCTACACGTTTGCAATTTAATTTCTTAGTAGAGTGCGAGTGTCGAGGATAAAGGAGTTTGACGATTATTTAAAGCATCGTCAGAAAAACTGAAATGATTAATAAAAAAATTACGTTCCACAAAAAAAAATATTAGGTTCCACATATTTTGCAACAGGCCTGATATATCTAGAATCCATATGTTTATCCAGATTTGAAATAGTATTTTCGAGATAAATAAATATTACGTTCCACAAAAAAATTAAATATATTTAGACGATCAAAAGCCCAGCTTCCATTGCCATATTATTTCGTATAAGCCTCATCAAGAATAAAAATATCGATAAGGCAAACTTTAAACTTATTCTACCGTTCTGTGTTTGATTTTTCCATTCGGATGTCAAATTGAAAATAATTTTCTATTTTATTTTATAAAATTTTTCTTTCATCTCGAATTTAAATAGAAGAAAAAAGAAGTTTGAAAAGTTTATTGAAACTTTGTGTAACATTTTTCTATACCTACATACACATAGAGCATATTGTATTGAAAATGAGTTATATGTTTAAATCAGAATTTTTATGAAACGAATACAAACATAAAAAAAACTTTTTGGATTACGTTCTTCATTTTTTTTTTTTTGGTTTTCTTATTTATTAGATTTCCACGAAGACGATGTTGATGGTGATGATCTGATATGGTGGAAAATTTAATGATTTCAAATTCTGTTGCCTAGTCGTATACAACACTGATATCGCATGTTGCACAAGTAAATTTTTTTAGTATACAAAAGAATAAATTGATGAGTAGAAATTTATTTTGAAGATGTTATAAACGCGGGGGTACTGGGTGACAACAGACAAAAAAGCAACGTTAAAACGTTACAGACAGACATACCTATGAGATGAGTTGAACGAAAGTTTTGTATAAACATTTTATGTGAACGAGGAAATATTCATAGAGAATATACTGTATCATGAGAGCACTGGAGCATTCAGATAATTGATTTGGAAATTACAATTTATTATTAGATTCTTTCGATTATCGATAGTAAATTGAAAAAACACGAAAAATGTAGAAGAAAAGCAAAGCGCTTCGAAAACGTTGGTACCTTTACATTTTTTAGCAGAAGGTATCAGAAAAGTTAAGTTCCACTTACTGGATTGTTCACATGGTTTTAAGCCCACTGCCTACGTATAATATTTTTGGGGTATTAATAGCGTATCTGGACAAAACACCAAGGACCAACAAGACCGACATGGAAAAGACGCCAACATCGGCAAAATTAAAGGAATCACTACATTTGTCCGTTAAAAAAATCCACAAAAAAATATTTTTGGTAGAAGAGCTTGGTTTTGTTTCAAATTATTGAGTTGAGTGTGTTAACTCGCAACATCGTGTTAAGTATTTGTTCTGGGTCCTCAACATCCTGCCCCCAGTGAATCGGTTGATTTACCCAGTGGTAATTTACCATCACCATCTAGACCTGGATGAATCTCCACTACTCTATCCGTTGGCCATCTCGTAACACCTAGATTATGGTGTTTTAGACTAACGATGTGATCAATTTTGATATTTGGAAACCATTTGTAACACTTCTATCTATTACTAAATCTTCCCGGTGCCATCGAGACCAAAAATGTTGTGTCATTTCTGTTATTTATTTAAACATATTGAACCATTCCTTTAATTGTCTGCTTGCAGCAATGAAGTTAGACCGGCAATCGGAATATATATATATATATATATATATATATATATATATATATATATATATATATATATATATATATATATATATATCTATATATCTATATATATATATATATATATATATATATATATATATATATATATATATATATATATATATATATATATATATATATATATATATATATATATATATATATATATGTCGGTGCAACAACCATGTCGAGCATTATTCATGGTAGAAGAGCGTTGTTCCATTCCAAGCCGAAAAAGGAAGTACGATTTAAAAGCATCCAATGCGTGGGCATACCTCGTCAGCATTGATAATCGACGTGAGGTTCTTCAGTCCGAACGAAGATGTTATAATTTTTTGAGCCTTAATCACTCGGCGTTCAACTGTCTTTTGAAGAAACGTCGTACTCGCTGTAAAATGAACCGTCATGCGTTGCTTCACCCGGAACAAGATGCAGTAGACAAGCAACCTAAGGTAGCATATTCAGTACTATCTCCGTCGAGTTCAATCAATAGTCAAAACTTCAATCCGAAACACGTGTATTAAATGTCCAGCTGTTATCAAATTTTCATATGATATTAACAAGATTGTTGGAAGGTGTGGAATACTCCTCGATTCGGGTTCGCTGGTCTCGTTTCCCTCCGAACCATTTTTGAACAAATTCTAATTGAAAACTGAAATTGCTAAACACATCTCTTATCCTAATTTTAACTCTGTTAATTTATTCAAAATTGTCATTAGAGCCACTGATTACAAATTTTTATTAGCTTTTAAAATTCCAACATGGCCGGATCCAATATGGCCGCTAAAAGTGGCAAATTTTTCGGCGTTCTTTAAGATCGATAGAAACCTCTCCTAGAAATCAAAAATCTTAGAAGTCAGTATTTTAAAACTCAAGATGGCGGAACCAAGATGGTGGATCGAATATGCCATGATCTAGGGGTTTTCGAGGTAGCTAATCATGAATTTAGGATTAGAATTTGAAAACTCAAGACAGCGGACCCATGATGGCTGCCATAAAGGGTCAATTTTCAACGTTTATGAAAATCTATAAAAACATGATCTAGAGAGTTTTCGGGGTCGCAGATTACATATTTGAGGTCAGATTAAAAAAATTCTATCCAGAAAGTGCCAGATTGTGTGAAGTGTTAGTTGTATAATCAGGAAATATTTTTGTTAGAAACACTTGATATTGAGATTTTTGTCAAGCAATACTATTTAAAATAAAACGATTAGAACGACTTTGGACTATTTTTATTTGGAATTGTTAGCTTTAAATAAAAATCCTACAATTTTGCGGGCTCAACCGGAATAAGTAGATTGATAGCAATATAATTCACTATCAAAATAATTAAGTAAGATCAAACCAGGCTTAAGTGTTTAAAAGTGCAGTGCGCGATAAAACAAAAGAAACGAAAAACATTTCGCGTAGTTTTTAAAAGTTAGTTAAAAGTACCGCTGATCGCTTAATTAAACGCACATTAAACTTTAGCAAATTAGAATAATCCTGTTACAGTTTTTATAAATCACATTTGCTTTACAATGCCGAAAGATGCCAGAAAATCCAAAAATAACTCATGTTTTTTGCGAAGTTTTCAAGAAAGTTTGAGAATCAATGATGGTGGAAGTACTTCTGCTGAACGTGGCGAAGATACCTCAAATTTATCGCATGAAAACACACGTTAACGGCGTGAAATAATGGAATTGAAAAATAGCCAGCCGAAAGGTAGTGAAGTTCCCTCATTTTCAGTTAACAAAATTGAAAGCTCAATCCCAGAGAGCTGCGGTGATTCAATACACTATCGATGGTATTAACGATATCGAAAGTAATAAAATGTTACTCTATAAGGCAAGTAATTTCAAAGAATTTAAAGCCAAGTTAGGATTATGCACGACCTTCAAATTAAGCTACCCTAGCAGTTTAAATAGTTCGAGATTGGAAAATAAATTTAATTCTAGAAACCATACGCGAGGTCAATGTTATAATTGTGGGTTAGAAGGGAATAGCGCAGAAAAATGTCGGAACAAATCAAGAGGGCCCAAATGTTTTAATTGTAACCAATTCGGACACGTCCTGCTACTAATGTGAGAATCACCAAACTTAATAGAAGCTCTAGAAGAAGAATACTTTAAAGAAAGCATTCTAATTTAGCATTCTAATTCAGGTCGGCTCAAAGCCCTTGATAAACAATAAGCTGATCATAGGCAACAACGTTTTTATTAGAACTGAAATTTTGCTAAGTGAAGACGAAATTAGAATCAGGCGAATATTCCCATTCTCGAGTATGTCGGTAGTTGTCGATTCAAATCCAATCATTGAAAATAAGGAATTTTAAAAGAAACGCCTATCTATCAGTCTCCGTGACGTCTCTCGTCAGCTGAAATGACCAAGTGGACAAACTCCATCATGTGAATATATTGTCTACCATGGATTTGGAAAACGGTTCAATCCAATCAATGAAGTAAGTAAGAAATATACGTCATTCATGACGAGTTTGAATTCAATTTTGTTCCATTCGTCAATATGCTTTTCAAGGATATGATTCGAAAAGATGAACTAATTGTGTATATGGACGACATTATAATCCCAACAATGACAGAATCAGAAAATATTGAAAAAATCGAGCAGGTACTGGATATAGGACGTCAATATGGTCTAAACTTTAAATGGGTAAAATGTCAGTTCATTTGTCGCATAATGGACTACTTGGGATATGAAGTTACTGAAGACCGAAGCAGTTGAAAGATTTCCAGAACCTAACAAAAATAAAAAAGTTCAAAGTTTCCTGGGTATTACAGGATATTTTGGAAAATTTGTCAAAAATTATTCGATACTCGCCAAACCATTATCAGAGCTTTTAAAGAATAATGTTCCTTTTCACTTCGGAGCTAGCCAACGGTAATCATTTTAAAAACTTAAATCTATCCTGTATGCAATGTATGAGACGTAGCTACAAACGGATGCTTCGAAGATGTGATTTGAAGCTGTCCTGTTACAGAAAATTTTTGATGATAGAAAATTCCATAGTATTTGCTACTATAGCTATTAGAGCAATTACACTAAGTAGGAATCCTGTTTTAAACGTGATGATCATTTCAAATGAATTCAACGACAGGATTAAGTCAAGCGAAATGAAAGACGAAAGATTGTCATTAATTTCCAAACTTCTAGAACATCGGCCACTACGAAGACTATGTTAGAGAATATGGGATCATACTTAAAATCGATAATGAAGGAACGAAGCAACTTTGCGTTTCAAAGGGAATGGAATCAGACGTGATAAGGCAGATACACGAATGTGGACATTTTGAGGCCCAGAAAGACTTAAAAACTTGTAGGCGCAAGTATGTTCACTGTATTTTAGCGGAAAGTAAAGAAGGCAAACAAGAAGGATTCCTTCATTACCAAAAGATATTGTACTTCTAACGACGTTTCATATATAGCAATTGGCCCTATGGTAAGCACATGGATTTTCGAAGTATGTGTGGTTATATCCAATAAAAACCACGACGACATCCGAAGTGCTGAAGAAGTTAGAAGCCATATATGTTATTTTTGGTAATCCGCAACACACTATTACAGACAGGGGTACTGCCTTCACCTCATAATCGTTCAAGGAATACTGTGAAGAAAACTATATCAGATATCGAATGAGTTCTGCTGGAATACCACAGAGAAACGGCCAGGTCGAGAGAATAAACCAAGTGATACTCTCCGATCTTTCAAAAGCATCTATTGAACATCCAGAGAGTTAGTACAAGTACACCAACAAAATTCAGATGTATATTAACTCGCATTGGCAAAGGAGTACGAAAAGAACAGCATCCGAATTGTTGTTTGGCGTAGAGGTGAGAAAAGACCGGGACACAATGAGGCAAGACAACAAATAGCAAAAATACAGGAAGAGACCAAGTAAACTTATACAACAAAAGGAGACGACCACCTACAAAATACAACATTGAAGATCTTGTGGCAATAAAAAGAATACAATTTATAGCAGGGAAAAAAATTGCAACAAAATTCATAGGATGTTCCCGCACGAGTATGACAGCCGATTATATGAAGATGTGGATGCCTTATGATGAATCAGATGCAGAAGAGTAAACATAAAAAAAACAAAAAAAAAACAACGATGAACCCAGCAACGTAAAATCAGCAAAAACGAACCTAGCAATTACGAATGCAATAACGACGAACGATGAATTTAACAACCCAATTTAAATAGTGAAGCTTTATACCTAATTAAGAAGAAATGAAAACATTATGACATTCAGAATACTTACCTGATGTGTTGCCCACTTAAGTGAGCAATTTACCTGATGTGATGACAAATGATGATGATATTTACTTACTAATTGAGAATAAGCTTAATAAATCATCGGAAATCCTGGGCTTATGTTAATCTTTCAAATTACATCTCCACTATAACAAGATTCCGCTGTAATAAACTGAAATTAGTGAGTAACAAGTTTCATGTACGTATACCAAAAAAACAAAGTATGGGATAGAAAGTGATCACAGCAGAAGTGAAACGGGCGGTACCCGAACTAGAAACATTTCAGGTTTTTTTTACTGGGATATACATATATGGTATTCCAAAATTACATCTACAAATCAATTTAGGATCCTATTTCCATTGTACATGTGGAATTGCAACAAAATCCACCAAATGGCCAAGTTCTCTCTCAATTGGCCATATTATAGGATTACATATAAAAACTCATTTTAGATCCCAGTTCCTTCACACATTTCGAATTTTATCATAATCGATTTAAGAAATAGCGAGGTTTCCGCTAAAATGACGGTCTTGTGTCTCGAATTTTATGACGATTTTTATGTCTTGTTTTTTTGTCTCTACATAAACATTTTCAATGTTAAAAAATAAATTTTGGCTTCGTTTAACGAGATTTGAATGTATTATAAAATTTTAATTCTCATCATAAATCCATGTTTCAGTTTAAAAAAAAATTATAGAGGGAAACTGATTAAAATAATTTAAGTTAAGAACAGTTGAAACGAGCCAAAAATTCTTATTAAGTAAAGATGAAGAGGAATTTATTAACTTGATGTTATGCATATGAGTAGTCTTGTCACTAAATATTATATGTACCTTCATCTACATTCATCTTTCTTGAAACACAAACCATTTGCAAGCTTCCGTGAAGATTTTCCGTTTATCCGCATACTGTGGTTGATATAAATGAATATACTCGGCGATGCACCATGTAGGTTAGTGCATACATCGTTTCTACTTTAATTAGCTCGCATAACGCCTTCTTTAAGACTATTCTCCGGACAAACGTAACATGAACAAAATTGACAGGATTTTTTGTAAAGTTAATTGATTGACTTCGTAGATGGTATCGATGTCAGCATGCACCACTTTAACATTCAAACAGATGTTCAGCATAATTATCAATGAGAACAAAAGCTCGTGTTGTTTGACCTACAGGGTAATTCAACAGTGTCAATACTGTTGTTGAAATGATAATGTTCTACGTTAGATAGACAGCAATAAGCAATTTTTGGTTCTCATTACGAAGATCAGCATTTTCTTTCGTTAGGCATTTCCTAGATCTACAAAATTTCATTGCCACCATAGAAATATTCTCACGCAGACCGTTTAACTAAAAAATGGCCGCTTTCAAGTGAAAAATGGCTGGTTTAACACTCCTCAATTTTTCGTCATCGTTACGCATAGAGAAGACCATTGCAATCAGTGTACTAATTAGACCAGTTAAAAAACGAGCCTATACAAAAAGGTTGTTGACTTAAAGATGATGTGTATGCCAAGGCCGTCAGCATGGAGGTTGCGTTTTTAGAATCAAAAACTATAATCAACAATGGTATAGCTAGTGCTAAAATTGGAAAAATTATTAAAAAATCAGTGTGGTCAAATAAAAAAAAAAAAAATGAATTCGGTCGATGAAGAAGTTGATTTCTTTGAGTCGTTAAATTTTGTAAACGGTATCCATATAGTAAATTCTAAATCAGAAATCGTGCACTTTTTAATTAATAATGTACCTTTCGACATGAAGATAGATACCGGTGCAGCTGAGACAGTTATCAGTTCGGCAGTGTTTCAATCATAAAAAATTTCCTGATTTATCATTAACACGAGACTCAAAGCAGTACACCTTTGCTAACGGTGGTCTGTGAGACTTTGGATGTTGTTGATAAGGTGAGATTCATAAAATGCCACTTTGGACGATATCCTGGTAACCGGAGTGGATTTTGAGGAGTGTCGACAGTGGCGTAACTAAAAATTTCGGGCCCACCCGCAACATTTTTCTTGGGACCCGAAAAATACTTCTTGTATCTTTGAGCAAGTAAAGTTTTAGTTAAAAACTTATTTTTCCTATTGTCTATTAAATATTGTCTATTAAATAAAAGTGTCTGATTTCGAGAGTACGAAACAGCACGTGATTTAGTTCAATGGCCTCAAACAAAACCAAATTTTTTGCAATGAACACAATTCTATGGCGATTTTTAAATATATCGATAAAGCATTTCAAATTTCGATTATAATTTGAAAACTAGTCTTTCAAAGTTCTCAAATATCGAATTATCCGTAAGTATGTAAAACCAAAGGAAATCCTATTCGCGCTAATAAAATATAATTAATCTCTATATTCTTGAATAATTTCGAATAACCTATATTGGAGAGATATCGAAATCTCGAGAAATCTAATAAATATCACGATTCAGATTTAAATGTCTAAGTCCTACAACTCAAAGCTAAGCGCAGAACATTGCCTTACAAAATTCGAATAAATTTGGAAATTTTTAAAAATCTCGAATTTCCTAGCAATGTCGAAAAATTTAAGAAATCTAGAAGAAACCGCGGAACAATCTCGATTACCCCAGAAAAATTCGATTAATCTTTATATTCTCTCGATTGATCTCGAACAATTTCAAAAACCTAGATATTAATGAATAATTCCGGAAAGCCTGAAATAATTCAGAAAATCCACAAAAATTTCGGAAAAAGAGGTCTGAGCCTAAAAATTATAGCCAAAATTAAAACCATAAGGCCAGGACACAACAGTATCCTACATAAATTAAATTTTAAGGAGAAATTGAATTTTACCATAGTTTGCCGGATAGGGCACTGGTAGAGAATATTATCTCCTCCCTCCCTCACCATGCTTCTGTAGGGTTTACGGATGGGTCAAAGACAGACGGGGTACCGCCTGAGTGCAGAGATAGTCGGGCCCGACCTAGAACAATGCATACCACTGAGTAGCACCCCCACAGTTTTGCAGGCAGAGATCCTTGCTATTGAGATATGTGTGCTTCAATGTCTCAAAAAGAAATATAAGAAGACCGTATAATCTCGGATAGCCAGGCTGCTCTGCTAGCCTTAGGAGCTTCAGTGTTCAACTCTCTTAAAGGAAATGAGGCAGCAGACCGATGTGCAAAAATGGGAACAAGCCGAGATTTCCTGAATCTCAGTCCTAGTATTGACTTTTTCCAAAACCCACTTGGCAGATGGTATAAGGGACTGGGAGCAGAACTATAGGAATCTACTCTGGGAGTCCTCCATTGGGATGAGACAGGCCAAGAAATTATTCGGTTATAATATTATACGTCTGGGAGAGGTCCGAGGATGGACCTGGTTTTTAACAGGGCACGGCCCTTTTAACGGCCATCTACATAAAATGGGAAGGTTCCCTACGGACCAGTGCAGATTCTGTGACTGCGGTAAAGAGACATCGGAACACCTACTCTTCGCATGTGACGCTATCATCCTAAAAAGATTCAAGTTCCTCAATGCGTATATAATCCAGTGGCCTAACGCCGACCCACTGGATATGCATCAGATCTACTTTTCACGTATGAATCTCTAGGGATGCACAATAGGCCTCAATGGTCGCAGTGCTCTTTGCTACAAACACCCACCCTTTTGGAAAAAAAAGTTTTAATTTACCGTTTACCGGTAATAAAAAAGGTTCGGTAAACAAGAGACTATTTCAATCACATTCAATCTTTTGCAAATCAAATTCAACCTTTATTCTAAACTTGATTTTTAAAAGGGTGAATTTGAAGTGCAAAACGTATATTACAAATAAATCAACTCAGGAAATACTAACATCGTTATCGTTTGATGTCAAAAGCTTTGATTTCAAACGAGTTTGGTAAATTTTCTTCTAAATCTAAATATCTGTCAGAACCTAAAGCCATTTTAATTTCTATAAAGTCACCTACATGTAATTACTCAGACATTAACCTTCAATAACCGAGAAGAAATTATTGGGCTTAAGAAAATATTTAATGGCATCCTTTCTTTCTCTAAAAACTAGACGACCGGGTGTTATTCAAAATTTCCTAGAAATGTGCAGTTTTCCAAATTTGAAAGAGTGAGCTGCTTTAAGCTTAATCTGAGATACCATTTATCTGATCTTGACCTTGGAGTAATATTCGAATGCCTGATAATTCTCGTAAACCCCTTTAACCGCGGCCCCCCGCGGCAGCGGGTGCTGCGGGTACCTAGTTACGCCACTGAGTGTTGACAGCAATTTTTGAGCGACTAGCTAGTTACAACGTACATGTTAACCAAAATAAATGTTAATTTTTTAGACAAAAAGTTGAAGTCCCACCAAAATTGTCCCAATTGCTTCCAATGTCAAGCAAACTGAAGGAGTTCTTGGAGTTGGTAAATTTTTATCGAAAGTTTATGGTTTCTGATGGTTTCTGAGAAGGAGGCCCTAGCGATCATCTTCAGGGTAACAAAGTTCTATATATTTTTATTTGGTCGCTGATTGGTATAGTAGTTTGATGTAGAAAACGTATACCAATTACTGTTTCCCATAGATTTCAAAGATGGGTCATAATGCTGTTTGGGTTCAATTATTCGATCAAATATCGGAAGGGCAAAGACATGGCAGTCGCGGATGCCTTATCGAGCGTGCCACAACTAGACAAAAGAAGTGGAGACCTCCTCATTTTTACAGTGAATGCCTTCTTGGAGATGGACGAGATACCAAAAAGATGTGGGGGAAACGGGAAAACAAAAGCAGATGTTGTTCCAACTGTAGTGAAGTCGAATGTTAAAGAGGAATAGGCAATGTTAATAACCGATTCAACAATATCACTTTTTTTGGGCGTAAACATGAATTGATACATGAAGCCATGGTGCCATGGTGAAGTACGGATGAAAATGTTGGGCAGGTTTTTGTGTTGATGGCCAAAAATTTGACGACAAAATCTCAAAAACTGTTGCATCTTGTGGTATTTGTCAATAGTATCAGCGAGCAAAGCCCAATGAGTTTATATAAGCTTAATGGGCAAAAAGTGACCAAGTATGGTACAGAATCCTAGCTGATTTTTTGTATTTTGGTGGTAAAACATTATTGCTGATCATTAAATCAATATCCAAATGGATCCAATTATGAGCGAAACAACAGTTGCTATTGTGATTGGCAATTTCGAAAAACGGTTTTCATTGTTTGGGTTTCCTCATGACCTGGTCACGGATAATGTCCCGCCGTTTAACTCAGCTGAGTTCAAGAACATTTCTCAATGTAATGGTATTGGGTGTGCAAATAAGTTTTGAGGGATTTGCAAAAGATGGCGTAACTAGTATTAAATCGTATCGGATTATCTTGTAACTGTATTCATGTTAAAGTGTCATCATTTCCCTCTAAAAATCAGTATGTGTCATTTCGCTGAAGTGTAAACAACATATTTTTTTGTGCTCTAGCCATGTCAACCTTTGTGCCAATAAAACACAATTTGTCGGGAGCGCTGTTTTTTTGTTTTAATTTGAAAAAATTGCAGCTGATGGACATCGATTGCTGTGTGAAGCATATGGGAAATGTGCTCCATCAATAAAAACATGTGAGAACCGGTTCCAGCGATTTAAAAGCAGCGATTTAGACACCAATGACTGAGAACGCGAAGGGAGGCCAGTAAAGTTTGGAGGCGATCGGAGGGGCGTTTTACATCGAATCGTGACGAGCGACGACAAGTGGATCCACTACGACAACCTGAAGTGCAGAAAATCGTGGGGTAAGCCCGGTGATGCATTAACTTCAAGGCCAAACCAAATATTCATGGCAAGAAGCTAATAGTATGCATCTGGTGGGATCAGCGTTGGGACACGTTATGAACAACAATTGATGCAATTTACCCGAGCATTGAAGCTCAAACGCCCACAATACGGACAAAGTGATCTTTCAGCACGACAATGCTCGGCCACATGTCGCAAAAGCCGTCAAGGAACCCCCTACCCGCCGTAATACCACTTGTTAAACTACACTTGGGTGCAAAAAATTCGCACATTGATAAATTTTCACCAACATTTCAAAAATATCAAAAAATCCAATGTTTGTTTAATTTTCTTGAATTCAGATTCAAAGTCTATTTCAACACCTATCCAATGATACCATTTTTGTACTTATACCGTGTCAACAAAGTGATTTTTGGGGTCAACATCTGAAGTACACGTTTTTTGTGAATTTATCACGATGAAAATTAGTGGTAAAAATCGAATTAAAACATGGAAATCAGCAGAAAAACATTTTTATTAACAAGAAGTGTTCCCTCCCCTAGCCCGAATGACAGCTTCCATTCGATGTTTCATCGATTTCACAAAAGCTTTTCACCAAATCTTGAGGTATCACCTCCCATTCCTCAGCGATCGCCTATTGCAGCTCTTGGAGGCTCGTTGAAACATCATCTCTGGCTCGAACCCATTTTTTCACCTCGTCCCATAAATGCGGCTTCAGACGACGACAAGGAACTGGCCGACCTCGTGCCACAACACAGCGTGATGACCGCTTTCTTGTGACTATTTCGTTTCGAAATCGTCGTTTGAATGCGGTTCAACTGGGACAGCGGCTCTAAGAAGTTCATGAATCCGAATTCAGTCGGTGGACAGTTAGAGGACGAATTAAAGAAGGTAATCAGCCCACCGGCGAGCCCGCCTTCAATTCGCTCGAGAGCATTTGGATTGGACAGAAGAACAATGAAGAACAGTGATGTTCTCCGAAGAGTGCAGGATGTGTTTATATGGCAACGATGGGCGAGGAAGAGTGTATAGAATACCAGGAGAGTGATTTGCACCATGTGATTTACTTCTCAACGGTACATTGAGGAAGTACTCGAAGACTACGTCGTAACTTTTGCCGGTTTTATTGGTGAAAACTTCGTGTTAATGCAGGATCATGCGAGACCGCATACGGCTGGTATAGATTACCAGTACCTTCAAGAGGTGGATGTGCCTGTTATGGAGTGGCCAGCTCAAAGCCCGGACCTCAATCCCATCGAATATTTATGGGACGGGCTGAAAAAAAAGGTTTGAGCCAGGGATGTTGTTTCAACGAGTCTCCAGGAGCTGCAACAGGCGATCGCCGAGGAATGGGAGGTGATACCTCAAGATTTGGTGAAAACATCGAATGGAAGCTGTCATTCGGACTAGAGGAGGGAACACTTCTTATTAGTAAAAATGTTTTTCTGCTGATTTCCATGTTTTAATTCGATTTTTACCACTAATTTTCATGCTGATAAATGCACAAAAAACGTGTACTTCAGATGTTGACCCCAAAAATTACTTGGTTGACATGGTATAAGTACAAAAATGGTATCACTGGATAGGTGTTGAAATAGACTTTGAATCTGAATTCAAGAAAATTAAACAAACAATGTGCGGATTTTTTGCACCCAAGTGTACTTACTTACGAAAAAGCCAAAAATCGGGTCGATTTTTGGGTCGCCTCAAAAGACGAAGAATTTTTTCGATACGGAATCCGTATACTGCCTGAAACAAGGGAAAAAGTCGTAGCTAGAGAGGAGAGCATAGAAGATGTTCCAAGGACGAATTACAGAAAGCTTTATGAAATGTGCGCTTTAGCTTTCGCAATACACCAAATGTTGTAAATCCCGAGACGCCTTCTAGTTGTGTAGTGAAGTTCGAGACAAGAACACTTTTGTAACAGTTGAGACTGGAAGTTAACTGGGAACCTGTTGTGGTAGCAAAAGTATTTGTGTTACGACGATATGTTGCGAATCTGCTCCCACGATTCAAGTTCTTCATCAAAGCCATATACGATTAAGAGAGTCTGAGCTTGATATCACCTATGAGCCCACTATAGTGTGAAGATCACGTGAGGTATAAAGAGCGATCATCTTGATGTGTTTCATGTTTTACTCGTGAGATTTAAAACAAAATTTCTTGATTGTTCACGAATAGTACAACTGGAGACGGCTCAGAATTCCGACTTGTTATTTAAATGTATACTTTAGTAATATTAAGAGCGATACTTTACAGAATGAACTCTTTTGATGAATTACCATTTGGATGAACGACGAGCTTATACGTGCGTAATACGTCCTTTGCTGGATACTGTGGTGTGCACTCTTTTACAGTGGTTTAATTTGTAGACTTGAAAGCCGTCCTATGTTATGATTGACCAAGGATGCGACTATTCAAATTGTTCAAAAACTCATGAATTGGCAAACGTCACAGAGAATACAGCAATAATTGGTTACGATCGACTTGACTTGATTATCCGATAACTTACGTGTAACTTTCTTTATTTAAATATGTGAATTAAAGTTAAGATTAGGATTTGTATATCCTCAATATGCATGCACAACGGCAGACACACAGATATCACTTTATCTTTATTGACATTTTTTTTATTGTGATGGAAGTGGGGAAGGAAAGTTACGTTCACAACATACATGTATTGTGTGTTACCAATCGTGACATTTTTTCTTGTCACCACGGGGAATTGAATCTGAGCCCCTAAGCAAGCATTCTATTTACTGTTCCATCGAGGACGATGCGATGAAACCGGTGAAATGGTTGCCTTAGAGCACTTGATGGTCTGGACAAAACGGGCTTGAGGTTATACAGTTCCGAGGAATACGTACCTTGAAAGCAACTGTAGTATGGGATCCGCTCGAAACGCGATATTTCAAAACGAGATATGACGAAACGAGATAAAGTACAAAAGGCGATATTTCAAAACGAGATATTTCAAAACGCGATATGGTACAAAACGCGATATGGTACAAAACGCGATGTAGTACAAAACGCGATATATTACAAAACGCGATATTTTATATCACCTTTTAAACTATCGCGTTTTTGTAATTTTTCAACGGAAAAACTTGCGGAGGAACATGTTGTAGTAATTTTTAAGAAAACTGTTTAAGCATGAGACCAGCGAATTATGAATTCCATTACTGTCGATTTATAAAACACGCGATTAAATGCCTTTTAGGCAATTCTAATAGATGACCATTATCGTTGACTCGTTTAGAATCGAGCTACATCAAATGAAATCATCATCCATCTAAAATTCTCGTCAACAACTCTGCGGCGCTTAGTCATTAGTTTCGTTTACTTTAATTTTGTTAAATAAACATACAAAGTATATTTTGACGAATCACCGATAATTGTTGTTGATTATAATCGATTAAAGATAAAACGGTAAAACCACCAAAACCATAATCAAAATAACATGCCTGCGACATTGATGAGTTATCACTATAGAACGTGCACATAAATTTTATTCAAACCGCACAACCGTTTACAAAAACAACAACTGTGTAATATTGATCGTATACTGTAAACAAACAAAAACAAAATTATCGTCGTATTCGTTGTGCGATAAGAAAACCAAATAAAATCAACAAGTAAGAAATTTGAGAAAATTACTGTACTCTCATGACGACATAGACTACAGTCTCTCAATCTTAATTATGTAAATATGTATCGTGTAGTTGTATGCATGATCGCATAATTAGTGAGAAGCAAAATCGAAGAAAAAAAAAAAATTTATGATCAACCCAAGATAAGAACGGTTAGTTGTATGTGCATACTAAAGTCGAGTGAATTCGATATGCAGCCATCGGGGCCCATTTCGTTAGAGGAGTTGTAAAAGTAGTTTGACAGTAACGTAAGTAAATTGATATCGGATCATTTTTTCTAGTATTTAGTCATGTACTGTGTTGATAAGAAATGACCTCAAACATATGGTTTTGTGTATATGTAATTTAGGCGAGTCAGCCTATGCGATAACCGCATTTAAATTGTTTATATAAAAGTGCTTGTGTTGTTGACATAACATCTTGTTAGTAAATTTACTAAAGTGTTTGCTTATAGCTAGCTGTGTAAGGCGTACAATTATATAAAATAATTTGTTATTTTCATTTTCTCCGCTCTTATCTTAAGCACAGTGTGTGTGTACAGTTTGTTAAAAATTATCGTGTTTTTTATTTTATTACCTGATTGTAACCCATAATAGATTAGAAATAAACATTTTTGTTAATTTTCCGTCAGTTTTAGTATAACCATGCCAAAAACAGCATGTGTAATTGGTGCCGGTGCGGCTGGAATAAATGCGGCACGATTCTCAATCGAAGCTGGTTTCCGGGTCACGGTGTACGAACAAACAAATGTTCTAGGCGGTACATGGTATTATACAGATGAGACTGGAGTCGATCAAAATGGTTTACCAATACATTCAAGTATGTATGATGGACTAATGACTAATTTACCCAAAGAAACAATGGGATTTAAAGATTATCCGATGCCGGCACAAGATGCATCGTATATAACACAAGCAGAGGTGCTAGAATTTTTACACTCATACGCAAGACATTTTAATATTGAAAATTGCATCAAATATGAACATCAAGTGATACGAGTGACACCGTATGGTGATAAACAGTGGCAAGTGATTGTACATGAATTCGCTTCGAAATCATATAAAACTGAGATTTTTGATTTTGTTTTTGTTTGCAACGGACATTATGCGAATCCGTTTATACCGAAAATTGATGGGATCGAAAATTTTACGGGCTCACAAATTCATAGTCGTAGTTTTCGAAAGGTGGATCCGTATCAAGGCTTGTTAATTTTGTACAATTTATTATGAAGACGTTAACGTTTTTTTTTTCCTTTTTAAATTTTAGGTGAAAAAGTTTTGATTATTGGTGCCGGGTCGAGTGGTGTAGATATAGCTAAACGCATAGTTCGCGTAGCCCAAAGTGTGACGCTTAGTTTTCATCCAAAACAATTTCGATTCCGAACCTCGTATCCAGATGGTGTAATATATAAGCCACGAATACACCGCATACATGCAGATGGTATTGAGTTTGATGATGGTACACTGGAACGATTTACAAAAATTATCTTTTGCACCGGATACAAATATTCATTTCCGTTTATAAGTGTTGATTGTGAAGTGGCGACAGAAGGAAAATATGTTCGTCCCGTATATAAACACATCATCAATATTAATCGGCCAACAATGGCTTTTATAGGGCTACCATTTACTGTGGCGGCGTTTCCCAACTTTGACATTCAGTGTCGATTTACGCTGAAATTTTTCTCCGGTGCCAAAGAATTGCCGACCAAAGAGGATATGCTCGAGGATACCGAACACGAGATGCAAGATCGTTGGAATCGTGGCTTCCCGCGTGATAAGGCGCATATGATGGGTGCACGACAGGATCAGTATTTTACGGATTTGGCTGATGCAGCCGAAATCGATCCAATCAAACCGGTTGTACTGAATATTTATCATGCACATCAGCGTCGATTTTTAGGTGATCTCATGAATTTCGTAAAGGATCGTTATCGAATTTTGGATGATCATAATTTTGAAAGGTTTGAAGCTAGTAATGGGGTGTCGTCTCAGTAGTTTGATTTTATTTGTACATAACCGTTTATATACACAGCAGACGTTTGTTAATAAATTGATTATTATTTATTTGTTTTAAATTTGTGAAGATTTATTTGTATTACGCGGTTAATTTGAATGGCTACGGAAAATAATCCATTTAGGTAATCATAAAGTTTCTGTTTATTATCTGGCATTACAACAAATTTTAGTCAGTGTGAAAACACTCTTCTGCACACCCGTTACCAATTATTTCGTAATGATTCCAGAAAAGACGATTAGTTCTGAAATTTTGTTATTTCTCGTTTTCTTCGTCTGCTCTGCAGCCACTTGACGTTAGGCGGCTCATAGCCCACTGCAAACGCAATGGGCTGGCCTACCTGATAGGATGCGATGCAAACGCGCACTACACGGTGTGGGGTAGCACCGACATCAACAACAGGGGTGAGTACCTTTTTGAATTTCTGATCTCAAATAATGAAGACATTGTCAATAGGGGAGGGAAACCTACTTTTATAAATGCGATTAGGCAAGAGGTCCTAGATCTGACACTTGCTAGTCCACATTTCAGCGACTTGGTCAAAAACAGGCATGTGTCTGAAGAGGCCTCATTATCGGATCACTTGCACATCAGATTCGATTTGGCGGCTGAGACCATGCAGCGGCAGGAAATCAGAATTCCAAAACTGACCGACTGGGACTCTTATATAGAGTCTCACTCGAATCAGAAATGCCCTCGGTTGTGGGGAACACAGAGTCTCCAAAGGGTTTGGAGATCTGTGTAAACCAGCTGCATAATTCTATTCACTTGGCTTACGAGAACAACTGCCCAGTTAAGCGAAGAGAGTCCACAAAGATGGTCCCTGGGTGGAACGGGACGCTGGGTAAACTGAGGAAAAAATCGAGAAGGTTATTCAACAAGGCTAAACGCACCGGTGAATGGGGCGAGTATAAGATGGCCTTGACGGAATATAATCTCGAACTAAGGAGATCCAATAGGGCTACCTGGAGGAATTTCTGTGAGGGAATCAATGAATTGCCCTCTGCAGCTCGTCTCCAGAAAGTCCTTTCCAGGGATCATTCAAATGGTTTAGGACTTCTCCACAATCAAGATGGAGGGTTCACTGAAAACCAGAAGGAAACCTTAGAGGTACTGTTAGAGACCCACTTTCGGGATTCAGTAGTGGTAGGAGCCCAAGAGGATTCGCATGATCCTTCAAGTGAGGGGGCCTATGCGCCTCACAGTAGGATCTGGAGTCTCTCTGGGAAAATGTTCACACCCAGCAAGGTGCGATGGGCTATTGGGTCTGTTAAACCTTTCAAATCCGCTGGAGGGGATGGTATCTTTCCAGCTTTACTTCAAAAAGGTATTGAGGAAATACTCCACAGCTTGATCCAGATGTTTTGGGCAAGTTATGCTTTTAACTATATTCCGAAACTGTGGAGGAAAGTAAATGTGGTCTTTATACCAAAGGGCGGGGGTCGTCCAGACACCCAGGCCAGGGCATATCGGCCAATTAGCCTCACATCGTTTCTTTTGAAGACGATGTAAAAAATCCTGGACTATCAAATAAGAAGTGAGGTCCTTGGAAAGAATCCGCTGCATCAGAACCAGTTTGCGTATCAAACTGGTAAATCCACGGCGATGGCCCTTAGCGGTCTAGTCACGAGGATTGAAAAAGCAGTGACATATAAAGAAATTGCCCTTTGTGCCTTTGTGGACATTGAGGGGGCGTTTGATAATACCTCCTATGGATCTATAGAAAGAACAGCAATGGGAAAAAGGGTTCCACTTTCTACAATTAGGTGGATCCGTTCCATGCTGGAACATCGTGAGATTACTGCCAGACTAGGTGGAGAGTCAGTAAACCATCAGGGCCGTAAAGGGCTGTCCCCAAGGAGGCGTACTATCTCCTCTTTTGTAGTCATTGGTTATTGACAGACTACTGGTCCTTCTGAGTAGCCATGGGTTTGATGTCCAGACAGACTGAGCAGAAGACAACGCAAACCTTACTGAATAAGGTTCAGCGTGTTGCCTGTATCGGAGTCACGGGCTCAATGATGTCATGTCCAACTGCGGGGGTGGAGACACTTCTAGGACTGACACCGTTACACCTGCATATTAAAAAGGATGCTGCAAGTATGGCCCTGAAAATGCAGGCGAAAGGAAATATCAAACCAGGCCATAGGAATACCTTCCGACTGTATGCCAGCTAAACTGGACTTCCACAAATCATTCTGTGTTAGGTTACCTGACCGGGATGTGTGGAGGGCAGGTGGACCATCATTTGAGCGAGGGTCCATGGTATGGTTTACAGATGGATCAAAAACGGAAGATGGGGCGGGGATAGGAATACACGGGAGTGGCACTACCCTCTCGAAGTCCTTGGGTACAAATGCTACCGTTTTTCAAGCAGAAGTACATGCTATAGAACTTTGCGCTAGGATAGGCATAGCAAAAGACCTAAACGATGCAAAGATTTATATTGTATCAGACAGCCAATCGGCCTTAAAAGCTCTTAGGTCTTGTACCGTTGAGTCAAGGCTGGTATGGGATTGTCTGAAGGTTATTAAACATCTGGCAGGCTCAAATAAGGTAACACTTATGTGGGTGCCAGGTCATACTGGAATCGAAGGAAACGAGGCAGCTGATGGCCTCGCCCGTGAGGGTTCTGCCTCTCCATTTTTTGGACCAGAACCCTTCTGCGGTGTCACTAAGGGACACCTTAGAGCAGCGGTAAAACGCTGGGAGGATGTTAAAAAGTCCTCCTACTGGCGCAGAATTCCAGGTTTACGGCAGGCGAAGAAATTTATATCACCTTCGTCTGTCAGGGTTAAGGAGTGTCTTGAACTTAGGAAACCTGAGTCATGTCCCCTTCAGGTATCACCTTAAGAAGATGGGCCTAAGTACGACAGATGGATGCCGCTTCTGCGGTCTGGAAGCGGAATCAGCGGAACATCTTCTGTGCCATTGCCCAGCCATTTGCCAGCAAAGACTGCAGCATCTGGGAGGGAGAACAATGAGCCCGGATAGTATGTATCTTGTACCGGCCAGTAGTATTGTCAGATTCATTAAGAGCCTGAATATTGACTGGACGGATAATTAAGTAGGGTCCAGCACAATAGATCTTTTAGGTCGCGGTGCGAGGTGGCTTATCGCCCACATAGCCCTCCAGTAAATAATAATAATGTTGGTATAGAGTGGGAAAATCCCAGACAAAACTTGGCAGAATGTTTTTTTAATAACAAATGTGTCAAGGAAAACCTTAAATAATATTCAGGGAGATGATGAGGTTTCGAAAGGTTGGTCGAGTCCCAATAAATCGTTTTTCTGTTGACTTACGCTGCTTTTGACGTCATTATGAAATAGCGTCAAATTTTGCCAACGCCACCCCCAACTTCGGTGCAATCAATCAATCCATCATTGGTTTTGGGTGCTGTGTCTTGGTTTAAGTTCTGTAGCATCTAACTCAGGAATTTTTGTTAACGTTTGTCCAATAAGGAAGTGTCCGGGGTTAGTGGATTCATCAGCTGATAAGACGTAGATAGGCCTTGAGTTCAAATGATTCTGCCACCGACTCGAAGTAGGTTTTCTCGGTCAAGGAATGGGTTTATCGAATTTAAACAGCTTGATTTATGTATGCTACTTCCTCGTTAGAGAGCGGATATCTCTTTATTATATAACCTTTCTTCTTCGTACGCACAAAAAGTTTTAAATATAAAATGCAGCTCGTGTGGTTTTAGAAAATATCCTGTAATGCTCTGCTTCTTTACCCTTTACCCCTTGGGAACTCTCCGAATACTTCCACTTTTGTTGGTTGTTCTTCTTGGTTGCAGCCATAATAGCGCTCTTGTCGTGGGCAACGTACTTCATGGTAATTTAGCCAATCAGGGCTCTCACACCATAAAGTATGCTTTTGAAGTTTTGAGGCACGCAATCCATGGCTGACAATCTGCAGGGTGCACTTGCTATCGCTGCATCATCTAATTCCTTAATGAACGGAATTTAGAACTTCTGGACAATTTGAGGCCATTTTCTTAATTGACACCCATATTGAGTGAGATAAAAGGTTGTTGATCACCTTGCTTAATTGTACTCATCGTCGTGGCACGCAATTGGGTTGGAATGTTTATATTCACAACTATCTGTTTGAGGCATCTTATTGCTAGAAATGGTGCACTGGATAATCCATAAGTGACTGTTAACAGGCCACAATAAGAGATTGGATTTGACGGCCTTTTGTCGCAAACAATCTGCTGTGATGTGGTAAATAGTAGCATTTTTGGTGGTTCACAACCTCGCATTAGTTCCCTGTGATGCAGCTGCTCGTACTCAGTCATGAATGCGTGATATAATATTTTGAGCTCAGGATCCCTCTGAAATCACCTTCCTATGCTCCAAAGCCTAAGCCCTTTCGTGAGTTATTTCGTTTCAAGTTTAGTCACTGTACACAAGTTTCCGAATGAAAATGGTGCTTTACATCTTTAGGGTTCTCGATTGTAGTCTTAATACCTAACTACTGTTAGAGTGCATCCAGAATCCAAGATTTTGGCTCAATCTGGAGAAAAACGTCGCCATCGCTCTTTTTCCTGCTAAACCGAAAATGTCGGCCGATGTACTCTGTCGTTCAACATCGGCACCAATCTAATCCTATCGACAATAATGTCAACAGGCTTTTTGTTCGGTTTGATTTTATTTCGCTGTGTGTCCGCACCGCCACACTACTCCATCCCCAGTGAATGCAAGGAATGATCAGTCGTATCGGGAGGGCGGTCCTATGTCTATACCCGATCGTGTTTTGGCTACTGGAATTCCCTTCGGTTGTGAGTCCGGTAGATTGAACGTCAAAGGTTTTTTTGGTTTGCTAATGACCCCGTCGTTCGGACCTGGCTGTGAACCCGCTTCCGGATCAGGAACTTCTTTGAGCGTTTCATTTACGGATGCTCGAACGCCACTATCTGATCTGTCTTGCTCGTCTGCTTCGGTGAAATACGGTTTAAGCCTGTTCAATGTAACGTTTGATTTCGCGCCCTTCACCGATATGGTGAAGTACTTTTCCGTGCGGCGTAGCACTCGAAAAGGACCTTCGTACGGACCAGTTTCGAGATCTTTAAAAACGAAAATACTTATG
This sequence comes from Tipula vernalis, assembly GCA_958295665.1. NCBI lineage: Eukaryota > Metazoa > Arthropoda > Insecta > Diptera > Tipulidae > Tipula > Tipula vernalis. Next base: position 12,758,737 of record OY282559.1, on the reverse strand, counting down.
TTCCTGACATGTCGTGATGGTGGTGCTGGTAGAATTATCTTAAAAAAAAAATTTGAATCTGTGAGACGACCTGATTTTGCGTGGTAAAAGATGACTGTTGTATCATGTCACCGGGCAAACGTAATTTGAAGTGATCTGAAGCCCCAAAATCATCCTGAAAGGCAGTTCTCAAACTTAATAGTTCGCGTGGCAAGGCTCTAGTCCATTATGGATCGTTGACGCACATTATTGCCGCTTTCAAGCTGCGGTGCCACTTTTCGACCACACCGTTGCATGCCGGGTTGCAGGCAGTGGTCCGTTTACGTTGAAATTAGATCAAATTGCCTAGGCTAGTAAACAATTCCGACTCGAATTAGGCTCCTCTTGGTCTAATCCAAGCCCTCATTAGAGCATCCGCAACCGTCTCGGCTCTGATGTCCGCTATTGGCACAACCTCTTGCCGTCGCGTGAAGCGGTTTCATCGTCAGACAATAACGCTGGTCTTCAGATGGCTCCAAGGGATCGACAATGTCGACATGTATCTCCGTGAATCGTCGAATAACGATGGCGTAATTACCGCATCTCTTGCCCATGAACGGACATCGCGATTGATTGCTGACCATACAAATTTACTCTGGATGAGTCGAGTTGAACTTCGGATTCTCGAATGTGAGGTATTATGGAAAGCCTCGAAAACCTGACGTCGAAATGTCTTTGGCATATATCGTCGTGTTGAACCGGTGGTAACGTCCCGAACACAGGTATTTTCTCAAATCTGAGACTGCCGATTTTTTTAACTAATTCCTTTAATTCGTCGTCGTCCACTGCTTGTTACCATCGTTACCGTTTCTAGTGAGTCAATCCGCGAAAGTGTATCCGCCACGATGTTATCCTTACCGGAAACATGTCGTATATTGGTCGTGTACTGTGCGATCAGGTCCAGATGTCTGCGCTGACGAGGTGATGGCTTTTCTAAGTTCTGGACTTGTGCGTACTTAATTGGCTTATGGTCAGTATATAAAATGAATTCTCGGCCGTCAACCATATGCTTGAAGTGTCTGATCGATGCGACCGCCGCCAACAATTCTCGATCGTACGCGCTGTATTTTTTCTCGGCGTCGGTTAATTTTCGCGAGAAGAAGCTTAATGGTTGCCAACCTTCTGTTGTGAGCTGATAAACTACGGCTTCCATTCATTGATTTTGCCCAGGAATCGTTGAATTCCTTTAGTTGTAGTTGGTTTCGTGAAGTTTCTTATCGCGTCCACATGAGATTTGGAAGGCCTGATGCCTGTATCTGATATATCGAAACCAAAAATTCGATTTGTTTTACTCCAAATGTGCAAAACCAGCGTCCTTCAAGCGTTGAAACACTATTTTTATATGTTCTAAGTGCTTCTTTAAATTCGGTGATGCGATCAAATATCGTCGATATACGGAGAGATGAATGGAGTGTCTGTTCGTGATCTGTTGGTTTGCCCGTATACGAGGTCGATCTTTGAAAATATCTGACAGCCGTCGAGCTGATGACTGAAGTCTGTCACGAACGGTATTGGAATAATCTCCGCATAGTCTCCACCCACCGTCCTTTTTCTTTGCGATGTGGAGAGGACTGGCCCAATTGCTATTCGACGGACGACATATCCCCTGACTCAACCAAAGGTCGATTTCCTTTTGGGCAATTTTCATCTTCTCAGTGTTAAGACGTCGGACTTTTGCGGCATATGGTTGACCTGCTGTTTCTATTTTATGCTCGACGCCATGTTTGACCGTGTTGAGTGTAGGTGATTGGTATGTAACCTGACTGAATTCCCGCAAAAACTTTGGATTTGTGGAATACATTCATCCAAGTCAACTGATCAATCAGTCTTTTGCCTCTGACATCGACCAATAGTCCATAGTGCAAGAGAAAATCGGCTCCGATGATACATCGGTCGACATCCACAATTGTGAACTTACATATGAACGGACCGCGTAGCCCCAAGTTTAATGTCAGTTCCCTGGTACCGAATGTCTCGATCGCTGTGGATTCTTTCTCGTAGCGTTGGGATTACGACTGAAACTTCAGTTCCGGTGTTGGTAAGGAACTGCTTTCTCGTAGCGTTGGGATTACGACTAAAACTTCAGTTCCAAATTGAATCGAGCAATAATAGGCGGCTATTTGAGTGGCTACTATCACTTGCTGCGAAAAGTGATGAGCCTCTATGTTTTCGAAGTGGATCGAGCTTGTCCCTGCTCGAATTTGCATGGTTTATTGCATTTCTTAGCGTTAATTCCGAATCTATAATGATACCAGCATTTTGGAAAAGCTTTGACCTGGGATTCTGATTACGATTTGCTTTGCGAACGTCGCGTTATCTGGTTGATTTTGACCATCGCACCTGGATCGTCTTTCGCTCGTAATCCAACTATCGAAACGTTTTGTCAAAGCGTTAATGCTTGCTGCAACTGATTGATCGTCTGCACCCGTTGTACTTTGCGACTGACCGGAACTGTTATAAATACCTAATGGTCCGTGAATTTCCATAATTTTATCCGCTGATGTGGTAATTTTATCTAATTCGCACTCTTCTATGCATGATAAAATTTCCTGTATATTTGTGGGCAATCTATGTAACCACAAGCTTCGAAGTACCGGCCCGGTGATTTGATTCATTGAAAGTGATTGCATCTCGCACAGAAATTGCAACGGTTTTTTATCGCCGAGCTGCAGACCGGATATCAAATGGTTTAGGTTACTTTGGGCTAAATCGCATAGCCTGTCAACTATGGCTGTTTTTAATGCTTCGTATGCATCTGATGCGGGAGGTTTCAACACCAATTCGCGAACGCACTTTTTTGTTTCCGCGTCAAGTGCTGCCACTAAATGACCGTATTTCGTCTTGTATTTCACTGACACTCTGTAAATGTTTTTCGTTTGTCTGTCGACCGATACTTTCTGATCCTCGTTGTCACTCATAGCTCTCGAGCTTTTATATGTACTACCCCGAAATATTTAAATAATGAATAATTATGCCGATACGAGCGTTTAAAATATATAACCCGTTAACAATGGCAACGACCGATACCGAACAATGGCAATGTTTTAGAGCAATGGCGAGGTTGCTGCCCGGAAATTTCCGTCCGGTGTTTATCTACCATTGAATTATTATGCGCTACTGCGCTGTATTTTGCTGTTCGGAGATTACTTTTTGCGTATAAATTCGATTTGGATACAATTGTCCAGCAGTATAAATTAGTTGATTGCCGTTGGCGTGTGCCTGTGGTATGGTGTATGGGGGTGATGTGTGTGTATATATGCACACTTAAAGACGCGGTTCGTAACACTGTTCACTGCTTAAGTTGTAAATTAGAAAATAATTAGAACAGTTTTTAATTGTACGACAATGGTTTAATCGATAACAAGAACTAATGTAGCAACTTCAAGATGTAACCTGTGTTTAAAAACAGATTGAGCCACCCCGCATTAATTCCGCAAAATTTAAATCCTAAAATGCAAACAACTGCGAAAGATGTTTTATTATCGTCTTTTCTCATCTTACACCGGTCTTAAATTTAGCTTTACATATTATTTAAATTTTGAATCCTGAAAGCACGGTAAAAGCACATAAAAGTATAAACTAAGTAAAAATTATCAGTGACAGATTTTTCCCACAACAAACAAAAAAAAACGAAAACGTAAAAAAGAAATCGGAATTGAAAGTCTCACTTCAATATTCATCGACGTGCGCAACAACAACAAAAGTTTGTTAAATAAAAATCATGTTTTTAAAGCTTTTAAAAGCATAATACACAAGAAAAATAGAAATTATCTCAAATTTCACTTTTTTTTGTGATTTTCATTTTTAAATTGGAAAATATTGGATTTTTTTTTTTTTTTTTTGTTATGTTTATGTTGTATCTCGCGTTGTGTGTGTATGTTATCTGAGAGTTTTATTATCTGAGATGTTTTCGGTGAGAAAAGCAACAAGACAAGTACGTATACATAGCTACCAGGGGGGGCCTTACAGTATAGAGTTAAAGAAGGATGTTTCAGGCATTATGTCACACAGGTAGGTACATACAATGGATAACATTTTTTATTTTTTTTGGTTGTTGTTATTGAAAGTGAAAAATTGAATTACCAAAACAAAAGCGGTTTGAAATAAGTTTGTGGATTATAAAGGGAAAAGCTTTATTAAATTTGCAGGAGTATAAAAAATGTCAGTTATATACATACAATATATACGTATGTTTATAACTGGGAGAGAATAAAGGAAAGTGAAAGCTTTTCGTCGATTTTTTTTTTTCGTATCGATTTGCACAAAATTCGCACAGTTGAATATTTTTTTATACTGTGAATTTAAAGTTTAGGGGGAGCCAGCCAATCAGATGATATTAACTAGAGATTTTATTTTATATTGTTCTGTTCTGTTAGCTTTTCTGTGTGCACAAGGCGATAATTCGAAATGTAAATATTGTACGTAGAGAGATATACGGAATGATGTACGAGTATGTACTTGTATATGAAGCAAAACAATTTATGATAATTTAATTTGGAGAGTTTTTTTTTTGCTGTGTTATTGTTACTCCTGTTATTGGTGTTGGCTTCCAAGAGAAAGTTCTTTAGGGTATTCTAAATTCATATATGATAAAATTCATTTTGAATATGTTTTTCAAGGGTTTTTAAGATGTGTTACTAGAAATGTCTGCATATTGTTATAACAGAAACTTTTACATTTAAATATTTCTTTTCGTCGACCAGTAACGAATTTTGGTAAATCTATCTCAAAACATCAGGATACCATTCTTTCTGAGGCCCATTTTTGTACAAGCGACATTTATACCATTTTCGAATCGGAAATCAACATATCCAAAATTTTGGTGCTCTGATTAAAACATATTCTACGTATTTCAACCATAAACCAGCAGATTGAAAATTATGTCGTTGACTGTAGAATTATTTGGTGCCTCATACCGGATGAAATCGAAGAATAAATTTTAATGTAAATATAAAAATAAAATCAACTGCATATTAAATATCATCGTTCTTTGAAACTATAAGTGCGTTCCGCCAAAATAGGTAAAAATGTTTTCGGAAGAAATAAAGACCACAGAGAGCGGATCACTGAATGCTATTTAGTTGTTGTTAACATACCAACGATTGGGAAGCGTATACCTTCAAATGGGAAATTTATAATGTATCAAGGGTGTAATATCACAAAACCCCTGAGCTAATAAATCTCAAGAATTTTATGAAAATAATTAGTCTTATGAATATTATGAATCTTATAAATTGAATGAATCTTATGAATCTTATAAGCCTTATGAAACTAATACATCGTATAAATCTTATGAATCTAATGAATCTTGTAAACATTATGAATTTTATGAATTTTGTGAATCTTGTGAATCTTACGAGTCTTACGATTCTTTACGAATCTAATGAATTTTATGAATTTTATTAATCTTTTAAACATTACTAATCCTAATCTTAGAAATTATATGAATCATATGAGTGTAAAGAATCGTTTGAATCTCATGAGTACAATGAATATTTATGAATCTAACGAATCTTATGAATCTTATAAATTTTATGAATTTTGTAAATCTTATGAATCTTACGAGTCTAACGATTTTTTACGAATCCTCTGGATTTTATGAATCTTATGAATCTTATGAATTATATGAATCTAATGAGTCTAACGAACCTTATGAATCCTATGAATATTATGAATCTTTTGAATTATATAAATCTCATGAATTTAATAAATCTTATTAATCTAATGCTTCTTAAGAATAATTTGAATATTAGGAATATTATGAATTTTGTAAATCTAATGAATCTTACGAGTCTTACGATTCTTTACGAATCTTATGAATTTAATGAATCTTATGAATCTTATGAATCTTATGAATCTTATGAATCTTATGAATCTTATGAATCTTATGAGTCTTACGAAATTTCTGAATTTTATATATAATATGAATCTTTGAAATTATATGAATCTTATGAGTCTAACGAATCTTATGAATTTTATGAATACTATAAATCTTATGAATCTTAATTGTCTTATGAATCTTACGAATATTAATTGTCTTATGAATCTCATGAATCTTATGAATTTATGAATCTTATGAATCTTATGAATCTTATGAATTTAATGAAACTTATGAAATTTATGAATGTTATGAATCCTATGAATCTTATGAATCTTATGAAGGTTATGAATCCTATGAATCTTTCGAAACTTATGAATTTTATGAACAATATGAATCTTTGAAATTATATGAATATTATGAGTCTAACGAATCTTATGAATTTTATGAATTTTATGAATCTTATGAATTACATGAATCTCAAGAATTTACTGAATCTTGTGAGTCCTATGAATCTTTATGAATCTTATGAATATTATGAATCTTATGAATCATATTAATCTTATGAATTTTATAAATTTAATGAATCTTATGAATCGTATGATTGTTATGAATCCTATAAATGTTATGAATCTTATGAACCTTATGAATCTTATGAATCTTATGAATCTTATGAATCTTATGAAACTTATGAATCTTATGAATCTTATGAATCTTATGAATCTTATGAATCTTATGTATCTTATGAATCTTATGAATCTTATGAATCTTATGAATCTTAGGAATCTTATGAATCCTATGAATCTTATGAATCTTATGAATTTTATGAATCTTATGAATCTTATTAATCTTATGATTGTTATGAATCCTATAAATGTTATGAATCTTATGAACCTTATGAATCTTATGAATCTTATGAATCTTATGAATCTTATGAATCTTATGAATCTTATGAATCTTATGAATCTTATGAATCTTATGAATCTTATGAATCTTATGAACCTTATGAATCTTATGAATCTTATGAATCCTATGAATCTTATGAATCTTACCAATTTTATGAATCTTATGAATCTTATGAATCTTATGAATTATATGAATCTTATGAATCTTATGAATCTTATGAATCTTATGAATCTTATGAATCTTATGAATCTTATGAATCTTATGAATCTTATGAATCTTATGAATCTTATGAATCTTATGAATCTTATGAATCTTATGAATCTTATGAATCTTATGAATCTTATGAATCTTATGAATCTTATGAATCTTATGAATCTTATGAATGTTATTAATCTTATGAATATTATGAGTCTTATGCATCTTATGTATCTTATGAAGGTTATGAATCCTATGAATCTTTCGAAACTTATGAATTTTATGAATTATATGAATCTTTGAAATTATATGAATCTTATGAGTCTAACGAATCTTATGTATTTTATGAATCTTATGAATCTTATGGATCTTATGAATTTTATGAAGGTGATGAATCCTATAAATCTTTCGAAACTTATGAATTTTATGAATAATCTTAATCTTTGAAATTATATGTATCCTATAAGTCTAACGAATCTTATGAATTTTATGAATCCTATGATTCTTATGAGTAACATGAATCTCATGAATTTGTTGAATCTTATGAATATTATGGATCTTTTGAATTTAATGAATATTATGAATCATATGAATCTTATGAATCTTATGAATCTTATGAATCTTATGAATCTTATGAATCTTATGAATCTTATGAATCTTATGAATCTTATGAATCTTATGAATCTTATGAATCTTATGAATCTTATGAATTTTATGGATCTTATGAATGTTATGAATCTTAAGAATCTTATGAATCTTATGAATTTAATGGATCTTATGAATGATATGAATCCTATAAATCTTACGAAACTTATGAATTTTATGAATCCTATAAATCTTATGAATTACCTGAATCTCATGAATTAAATGAATCTTATGAGTACTATGAATTTTTATGAATCTTATGAATCTTATGAATCTTATGAATCTTATGAATCTTATGAATCTTATGAATCTTATGAATCTTATGAATCTTATGAATCTTATGAATCTTATGAATCTTATGAATCTTATGAATCTTATGAATCTTATGAATCTTATTAATCTTATGAATGTTATTAATCTTATGAATATTATGAGTCTTATGCATATTATGTATCTTATGAAGGTTATGAACCCTATGAATCTTTCGAAACTTATGAATTTTATGAATTATATGAATCTTTGAAATTATATGAATCTTATGAGTCTAACGAATCTTATGTATTTTATGAATCTTATGAATCTTATGGATCTTATGAATTTTATGAAGGTCATGAATCCTATAAATCTTTCGAAACTTATGAATTTTATGAATAATCTTAATCTTTGAAATTATATGTATCCTATAAGTCTAACGAATCTTATGAATTTTATGAATCCTATGATTCTTATGAGTAACATGAATCTCATGAATTTGTTGAATCTTATGAATCTTATGAATCTTATGAATTTAATGAATATTATGAATCATATGAATCTTATGAATCTTATGAATCTTATGAATCTTATGAATCTTATGAATCTTATGAATCTTATGAATCTTATGAATCTTATGAATCTTATGAATCTTATGAATCTTATGGATCTTATGAATGTTATGAATCTTAAGAATCTTATGAATCTTATGAATTTAATGGATCTTATGAATGATATGAATCCTATAAATCTTACGAAACTTATGAATTTTATGAATCCTATAAATCTTATGAATTACCTGAATCTCATGAATTTAATGAATCTTATGAGTACTATGAATTTTTATGAATCTTATGAATCTTATGAATCTTATGAATCTTATGAATCTTATGAATCTTATGAATCTTATGAATCTTATGAATCTTATGAATCTTATGAATCTTATGAATCTTATGAATCTTATGAATCTTATGAATCTTATTAATCTTATGAATGTTATTAATCTTATGAATATTATGAGTCTTATGCATATTATGTATCTTATGAAGGTTATGAACCCTATGAATCTTTCGAAACTTATGAATTTTATGAATTATATTAATCTTTGAAATTATATGAATCTTATGAGTCTAACGAATCTTATGTATTTTATGAATCTTATGAATCTTATGGATCTTATGAATTTTATGAAGGTCATGAATCCTATAAATCTTTCGAAACTTATGAATTTTATGAATAATCTTAATCTTTGAAATTATATGTATCCTATAAGTCTAACGAATCTTATGAATTTTATGAATCCTATGATTCTTATGAGTAACATGAATCTCATGAATTTGTTGAATCTTATGAATCTTATGAATCTTATGAATTTAATGAATATTATGAATCATATGAATCTTATGAATCTTATGAATCTTATGAATCTTATGAATCTTATGAATCTTATGAATCTTATGAATCTTATGAATCTTATGAATCTTATGAATCTTATGGATCTTATGAATGTTATGAATCTTAAGAATCTTATGAATCTTATGAATTTAATGGATCTTATGAATGATATGAATCCTATAAATCTTACGAAACTTATGAATTTTATGAATCCTATAAATCTTATGAATTACCTGAATCTCATGAATTTAATGAATCTTATGAGTACTATGAATTTTTATGAATCTTATGAATCTTATGAATCTTATGAATCTTATGAATCTTATGAATCTTATGAATCTTATGAATCTTATGAATCTTATGAATCTTATGAATCTTATGAATCTTATGAATCTTATGAATCTTATTAATCTTATGAATGTTATTAATCTTATGAATATTATGAGTCTTATGCATATTATGTATCTTATGAAGGTTATGAACCCTATGAATCTTTCGAAACTTATGAATTTTATGAATTATATGAATCTTTGAAATTATATGAATCTTATGAGTCTAACGAATCTTATGTATTTTATGAATCTTATGAATCTTATGGATCTTATGAATTTTATGAAGGTCATGAATCCTATAAATCTTTCGAAACTTATGAATTTTATGAATAATCTTAATCTTTGAAATTATATGTATCCTATAAGTCTAACGAATCTTATGAATTTTATGAATCCTATGATTCTTATGAGTAACAAGAATCTCATGAATTTATTGAATCTTATGAATCTTATGGATCTTATGAATTTAATAGGATTCATAAAATTCATAAGTAATATTATGAATCATATGAATCTTATGAATCATATGAATCTTATGAATCTTATGAATCTTATGAATCTTATGAATCTTATGAATCTTATGAATCTTATGAATCTTATGGATCTTATGAATGTTATGAATCTTAAGAATCTTATGAATCTTATGAATTTAATGGATCTTATGAATGATATGAATCCTATAAATCTTACGAAACTTATGAATTTTATGAATCCTATAAATCTTATGAATTACCTGAATCTCATGAATTTAATGAATCTTATGAGTACTATGAATTTTTATGAATCTTATGAATCTTATGAATCTTATGAATCTTATGAATCTTATGAATCTTATGAATCTTATGAATCTTATGAATCTTATGAATCTTATGAATCTTATGAATCTTATGAATCTTATGAATCTTATTAATCTTATGAATGTTATTAATCTTATGAATATTATGAGTCTTATGCATATTATGTATCTTATGAAGGTTATGAACCCTATGAATCTTTCGAAACTTATGAATTTTATGAATTATATGAATCTTTGAAATTATATGAATCTTATGAGTCTAACGAATCTTATGTATTTTATGAATCTTATGAATCTTATGGATCTTATGAATTTTATGAAGGTCATGAATCCTATAAATTTTTCGAAACTTATGAATTTTATGAATAATCTTAATCTTTGAAATTATATGTATCCTATAAGTCTAACGAATCTTATGAATTTTATGAATCCTATGATTCTTATGAGTAACAAGAATCTCATGAATTTATTGAATCTTATGAATCTTATGGATCTTATGAATTTAATAGGATTCATAAAATTCATAAGTAATATTATGAATCATATGAATCTTATGAATCATATGAATCTTATGAATCTTATGAATCTTATGAATCTTATGAATCTTATGAATCTTATGAATCTTATGAATCTTATGAATCTTATGAATCTTATGAATCTTATGAATCTTATGAATCTTATGAATCTTATGAATCTTATGAATCTTATGAATCTTATGAATCTTATGAATCTTATGAATTTAAGGAATCTTATGAATCTTATTAATTTAATGGATCTTATGAATGATATGAATCCTATAAATCTTACGAAACTTATGAATTTTATGAATCCTATGAATCTTATGAATTACCTGAATCTCATGAATTTAATGAATCTTATGAGTACTATGAATTTTTATGAATCTTATGAATCTTATGAATCTTATGAATCTTATGGATCTTATGAATCTTATGAATCTTATGAATCTTATGAATCTTATGAATCTTATGAATCTTATGAATCTTATGAATCTTATGAATCTTATGAATCTTATGAATCTTATGAATCTTATGAATCTTATGAATCTTATGAATCTTATGAATCTTATGAATCTTATGAATCTTATGAATGTTATTAATCTTATGAAGGTCATGAATCCTATAAAACTTTCGAAACTTATGAATTTTATGAATAATATTAATCTTTGAAATTATATGTATCCTATAAGTCTAACGAATCTTATGAATTTTATGAATCCTATGATTCTTATGAGTAACATGAATCTCATGAATTTATTGAATCTTATGAATCTTATGGATCTTATGAATTTAATGAATATTATGAATCATATGAATCTTATGAATCATATGAATCTTATGAATCTTATGAATCTTATGAATCTTATGAATCTTATGAATCTTATGAATCTTATGAATCTTATGAATCTTATGAATCTTATGAATCTTATGAATCTTATGAATCTTATGAATCTTATGAATCTTATGGATCTTATGAATGTTATGAATCTTAGGAATCTTATGAATCTTATGAATTTAATGGATCTTATGAATGATATGAATCCTATAAATCTTTCGAAACTTATGAATTTTATGAATCCTATGAATCTTATGAATTACCTGAATCTCATGAATTTAATGAATCTTATGAGTGCTATGAATTTTTATGAATCTTATGAATCTTATGAATCTTATGAATCTTATGAATCTTATGAATCTTATGAATCTTATGAACCTTATGAATCTTATGAATCTTATGAATCTTATGAATCTTATGAATCTTATGAATCTTATGAATCTTATGAATCTTATGAATCTTATGAATCTTATGAATCTTATGAATCTTATGAATCTTATGAATCTTATGAATCTTATGAATCTTATGAATGTTATTAATCTTATGAATCTTTGAAATTATATGAATCTTATGAATCTTATGAATCTCATGAATTTAATGAATCTTATGAATTACATGATTCTTATGAATCTTATGAATTTTATGAATCTTATGAATCTTATGAATCTTATGAATCATATGAATCTTATGAATCTTATAAATCTTATGCATCTTATGAATCTTATGAATCTTATGAATCTTATGAATCTTATGATTCTTATGAATCTTTTGAAGGTTATGAATCCTATGAATCTTTCGAAAGTTATGAATTTTATGAACAATATAAATCTTTGAAATTATATGTATCCTATAAGTCTAACGAATCTTATGAATTTTATGAATCCTATGATTCTTATGAGTTACATGAATCTCATGAATTTATTGAATCTTATGAATCTTATGGATCTTATGAATCTAATGAATCTTATGAATCTTATGAATCTTATGAATCATATGAATCTTATGAATCTTATGAATCTTATGAATCTTATGAATCTTATGAATCTTATGAATCTTATGAATCTTATGAATTTATGAATCTTATGAATCTTATTAATCTTATGAATCTTATGAATCTTATGAATCTTATGAATCTTATGAATCTTATGAATCTTATGAATCTTATGAATTTAAGGAATCTTATGAATCTTATTAATTTAATGGATCTTATGAATGATATGAATCCTATAAATCTTACGAAACTTATGAATTTTATGAATCCTATGAATCTTATGAATTACCTGAATCTCATGAATTTAATGAATCTTATGAGTACTATGAATTTTTATGAATCTTATGAATCTTATGAATCTTATGAATCTTATGGATCTTATGAATCTTATGAATCTTATGAATCTTATGAATCTTATGAATCTTATGAATCTTATGAATCTTATGAATCTTATGAATCTTATGAATCTTATGAATCTTATGAATCTTATGAATCTTATGAATCTTATGAATCTTATGAATCTTATGAATCTTATGAATCTTATGAATCTTATGAATCTTATGAATCTTATGAATCTTATGAATCTTATGAATCTTATGAATCTTATGAATTTAAGGAATCTTATGAATCTTATTAATTTAATGGATCTTATGAATGATATGAATCCTATAAATCTTACGAAACTTATGAATTTTATGAATCCTATGAATCTTATGAATTACCTGAATCTCATGAATTTAATGAATCTTATGAGTACTATGAATTTTTATGAATCTTATGAATCTTATGAATCTTATGAATCTTATGGATCTTATGAATCTTATGAATCTTATGAATCTTATGAATCTTATGAATCTTATGAATCTTATGAATCTTATGAATCTTATGAATCTTATGAATCTTATGAATCTTATGAATCTTATGAATCTTATGAATCTTATGAATCTTATGAATCTTATGAATCTTATGAATCTTATGAATGTTATTAATCTTATGAAGGTCATGAATCCTATAAAACTTTCGAAACTTATGAATTTTATGAATAATATTAATCTTTGAAATTATATGTATCCTATAAGTCTAACGAATCTTATGAATTTTATGAATCCTATGATTCTTATGAGTAACATGAATCTCATGAATTTATTGAATCTTATGAATCTTATGGATCTTATGAATTTAATGAATATTATGAATCATATGAATCTTATGAATCATATGAATCTTATGAATCTTATGAATCTTATGAATCTTATGAATCTTATGAATCTTATGAATCTTATGAATCTTATGAATCTTATGAATCTTATGAATCTTATGAATCTTATGAATCTTATGAATCTTATGAATCTTATGGATCTTATGAATGTTATGAATCTTAGGAATCTTATGAATCTTATGAATTTAATGGATCTTATGAATGATATGAATCCTATAAATCTTTCGAAACTTATGAATTTTATGAATCCTATGAATCTTATGAATTACCTGAATCTCATGAATTTAATGAATCTTATGAGTGCTATGAATTTTTATGAATCTTATGAATCTTATGAATCTTATGAATCTTATGAATCTTATGAATCTTATGAATCTTATGAACCTTATGAATCTTATGAATCTTATGAATCTTATGAATCTTATGAATCTTATGAATCTTATGAATCTTATGAATCTTATGAATCTTATGAATCTTATGAATCTTATGAATCTTATGAATCTTATGAATCTTATGAATCTTATGAATCTTATGAATCTTATGAATCTTATGAATGTTATTAATCTTATGAATCTTTGAAATTATATGAATCTTATGAATCTTATGAATCTCATGAATTTAATGAATCTTATGAATTACATGATTCTTATGAATCTTATGAATTTTATGAATCTTATGAATCTTATGAATCTTATGAATCATATGAATCTTATGAATCTTATAAATCTTATGCATCTTATGAATCTTATGAATCTTATGAATCTTATGAATCTTATGATTCTTATGAATCTTTTGAAGGTTATGAATCCTATGAATCTTTCGAAAGTTATGAATTTTATGAACAATATAAATCTTTGAAATTATATGTATCCTATAAGTCTAACGAATCTTATGAATTTTATGAATCCTATGATTCTTATGAGTTACATGAATCTCATGAATTTATTGAATCTTATGAATCTTATGGATCTTATGAATCTAATGAATCTTATGAATCTTATGAATCTTATGAATCATATGAATCTTATGAATCTTATGAATCTTATGAATCTTATGAATCTTATGAATCTTATGAATCTTATGAATCTTATGAATTTATGAATCTTATGAATCTTATTAATCTTATGAATCTTATGAATCTTATGAATCTTATGAATCTTATGAATCTTACGAATCTTATGAATTTTATGAATCTTTGAAGTTATATGAATCTTATGAGTCTAACGAATCTTATGAATCCTTTGAATCTTATGAATGTTTTCAATCTTATGAATCTATGAACCTTATTAATCTTATGAGTCTGATGATTCTTTATAAATCTTATGAATTTTATGAATGTTATGAATCTTGTGAATCATAGAAATTATATGAATCATATTACGAATCTAATGCATCTTATGAATATTTTAATTCTCTTATGAATCTTTATGAATTTTATTAATCTTATGAGTTTTGTAATTTTTTATAAAGCTTAAGAATTATTTGAATCCTATGAATTTTAGAAATTATATGAATCATATGAGTCTAACGAACGAATGAGGGTACTCCACCGGCACAAAAGAAGGCCAGGGGAGAGGAATCTGTCCCGACGGTCTCGGGTTCTGCGGTCCGGTCTGGACTTACCTTCAGGCAGGCTGCGGAGTCGGAGATAGTTGGGATCTTGCCCACTGGTTTTCCAGAGGTTGTCCTCACTGGAGAGCAGCTAAAGGCTGTCCAGGAGGGCATCCTAGATAAGGTGCTAGAGCAGGAGGCCAAGGAGCTTAAACCTAAGTTCCTTGGCAGTCAGCTTCGGCCTGGTTGGCTGGTACTAACCTGTGCTGACCGGGCCACTGTTCAGTGGCTCAGGGAGGCCATAGGTAATATCAAGCCATGGGAGGGTGCGCAGCTGATCGTGGCCGAGGCGGAAAACCTGCCTCGAGCCAGGATTGTGTTCGGCACCTTCCCAAATAGTGCTGAATTGCCCACAGAGAAGCTTTTTAGTTTTATAAAAAGCCAAAATGAGGGCATGCAGGCGATCAACTGGAGAGTGATCAGGAGAGAGGCGAAAGGCTCTTCGGCCTTTTTCACGTTCTCTATGGACCACTCGTCAGTTGAGAAGCTCAAGCGGGTTGGCTTTAAGGTCAACTACAAGTTTGGGACTGTACAATTGCATCCCAAGGGTGGTCAGAGTGGGGCTAAGCCAGCTTCTGTCGGCGGGACCCAAGTGGTGAAGCCTGTAGAAGCTACGGTAGCGGCACCTTTAGCTAAGACCACCGGGGTGACCGCCCTCTCCAGGAGACAGGTGAGGAGAAGGCGGGAAAGGGAGAGGAAGGCGTCAGGGGTTCCGCGGGGGAAGGCCTCACAAGGACTCCTCCCGTGCAAGCCACTGGTTAGGCCTGGAGGCTCTCAGGCAGCGGGGGCCAGCAGAACGGCGATGGAGGACACTGGTCAGCCATCGGCCGGACAAAGAATGCATGCGGGTGGTGGCGGTGCTGAAAAGGAGGCTGAACAGGGCCTTCAGAAGGGGCCTTCGGTGAAGTGAAGGCACACATCGCCTGCCTGCAGATAAACCTGCATCATGCAAAGGCGTCTTCGGACGTCCTTTGTCGCAGGTTTATCTGCCAAAACATTGGCATGGCTCTAATCCAGGAGCCATGGGTGATTGGTAACCAGATTAGAGGTATACCAAATCAAGTGGGTAAGTTAATTTATCATAACGGAACTCAGAGTCCTAGAGCGGCTGTGTTGGCCAGTTCGCAAATTAATTTTATTCCCATTTCAGAGTTCATCTCCAGGGACTTGGTTGCAGTAATGGTGGAGGTTCTGGGTGAAAGAGGCAAACAGGAGGCTATAATGGCCTCCGCCTACTTTCCTGGAGACTCAGAGTTAATACCTCCACTTGAAGTTAGGCGGCTCATAGCTCATTGCAAACGCAATGGGCTGGCCTACCTGATAGGATGCGATGCAAACGCGCACCACACGGTGTGGGGTAGCACGGACATCAATAACAGGGGTGAGTACCTTTTTGAATTTCTGATCTCAAATAATGTAGACATTGTCAATAGGGGAAGGAAACCTACTTTTATAAATGCGATTAGGCAAGAGGTCCTAGATCTGACACTTGCTAGTCCGCATTTCAGCGACTTGGTCAAAAACTGGCATGTGTCTGAAGAGGCCTCATTATCGGATCACTTGCACATCAGATTCGATTTGGCGGCTGAGACCATGCAGCGGCAGGAAATCAGAATTCCAAAACTGACCGACTGGGACTCTTATAGAGTCTCACTCGAATCAGAAATGCCCTCGGTTGTGGGGAACATAGAGTCTCCAGAGGGTTTGGAGATCTGTTCAAACCAGCTGCATAATTCTATACACTTGGCTTACGAGAACAGCTGTCCAGTTAAGCGAAGAGAGTCCACAAAGATGGTCCCTTGGTGGAACGGGACGCTGGGTAAACTGAGGAAAAAATCGAGAAGATTATTTAACAAGGCTAAACGCACCGGTGAATGGGGCGAGTATAAGATGGCCTTGACGGAATATAATCTCGAACTAAGGAGATCCAAAAGGGCTACCTGGAGGAATTTCTGTGAGGGAATCAATGAATTGCCCTCTGCAGCTCGTCTCCAGAAAGTCCTTTCCAGGGATCATTCAAATGGTTTAGGACTTCTCCAGAAGCAAGATGGGGGGTTTACTGAAAACCGGAAGGAAACCTTAGAGGTACTGCTAGAGACCCACTTTCCGGATTCAGTAGTGGTAGGAGCCCAAGAGAACTCATATGATTTTTCGAGTGAGGTGGCCTATTCGCCTCACAGTAGGATCTGGAGTCTCTCTGGGAAAATTTTTACACCCAGCAAGGTTCGATGGGCTATTGGGTCTTTCAAACCTTTCAAATCCGCTGGAGGGGATGGTATCTTTCCAGCTTTACTTCAAAAAGGTATTGAGGAAATACTCCCCAGCTTGATCCAGATGTTTCGGGCAAGTTATGCTTTTAATTATATTCCGAAACTGTGGAGGAAAGTAAATGTGGTCTTTATACCAAAGGGCGGGGGTCGTCCAGACACCCAGGCCAGGGCATATCGGCCAATTAGCCTCACATCGTTTCTTTTGAAGACGATGGAAAAAATCCTGGACTATCAAATAAGAAGTGAGGTCCTTGAAAAGAATCCGCTGCATCGGGACCAGTTTGCGTATCAAACTGGTAAATCCACGGTTATGGCCCTTAGCGGGCTAGTCACGAGGATTGAAAAAGCAGTGACATATAAAGAAATTGCCCTTTGTGCCTTTGTGGACATTGAGGGGGCGTTTGATAATACCTCCTATGGATCTATAGAGAGGGCAGCAATGGGAAAAAGGGTTCCACTTTCCACAATTAGGTGGATCCGTTCCATGCTGGAACATCGTGAGATTACTGCCAGACTAGGTGGCGAATCAGTAACCATCAAGGCCGTAAAGGGCTGTCCTCAAGGAGGCGTACTATCTCCTCTTTTGTGGTCATTGGTTATTGACAGACTACTGGTCCTTCTGAGTAGCCATGGGTTTGATGTCCAGGGCTATGCGGATGATGTGGCTATCATAATCAGAGGCAAGTTTGATGAGGTCATTTCTGATCGCATGCAAAATGCACTCAATATAATATGGCAGTGGTGTTACCAGGAAGGGCTCAGTGTCAATCCAAGCAAAACTGTCATTGTTCCTTTTACGAGGAGGACAAAGCTTGCGCTTACAGCTCCCTCGTTAAACGGTACTACTGTTCCTTTTTCCAGCGAGGTTAAATATCTAGGGGTTATCCTAGATCAAAGACTGAACTGGAACCAACATTTGTTGAAAGTTCAAAATAGAGCCATCAAGGCTCTCTGGGCCTGTCAAAGACTCTATGGGCGTACTTGGGGACTACAACCAAAAATGATCTACTGGTCATTTCTTACAATCATTAGGCCTATGGTCACCTACGCATCGGTTGTATGGTGGCCTAAAACTGAGCAGAAGACAACGCAAACCTTATTGAATAAGGTTCAGCGTGTAGCCTGCATCGGTGTTACGGGCTCAATGAAGTCATGTCCAACCGCGGGGGTGGAGACACTTCTAGGACTGACACCGTTACACCTGCATATTAAAAAGGACGCTGCAAGTATGGCCCTGAAAATGCAGGCGGAAGGAAATATCAAGCCAGGCAATATGGTGGGTCATATGGAAATCCTTAAGGAATTTCAGACAGACCCTACAATAGGAATGCCTTCCGACTGTATGCCAGCTAAACTGGACTTCCACAAACCATTCTGTGTTAGGTTACCTGACCGGGATGTGTGGAGGGCAGGTGGACCATCATTTGAGCGAGGGTCCATGGTATGGTTTACAGATGGATCAAAAACGGAAGATGGGGCGGGGATAGGAATACACGGGAGTGGCACTACCCTCTCGAAGTCCTTGGGTACCAATGCTACCGTTTTTCAAGCAGAAGTACATGCTATAGAACTTTGCGCTAGGATAGGCATAGCAAAAGGCCTAAACGATGCAAAGATTTATATTGTATCAGACAGCCAATCAGCCTTAAAAGCTCTTAGGTCTTGTACCGTTGAGTCAAGGCTGGTATGGGATTGTCTGAAGGTTATTAAACATCTGGCAGGCTCAAATAAGGTAACACTTATGTGGGTGCCAGGTCATACTGGAATCGAAGGAAACGAGGCAGCTGATGGCCTCGCCCGTGAGGGTTCTGCCTCTCCATTTTTTGGACCAGAACCCTTCTGCGGTGTCACTAAGGGACACCTTAGAGCAGCGGTAAAACGCTGGGAGGATGTTCAAAAGTCCTCCTACTGGCGCAGAATTCCAGGTTTACGGCAGGCGAAGAAATTTATATCACCTTCGTCTGTCAGGGTTAAGGAGTGTCTTGAACTTAGGAAACCTGAGTTGAGGCTGCTTACTGGCTTCCTCACAGGTCATGTCCCCTTAAGGTATCACCTTAAGAAGATGGGCCTAAGTACGACAGATGGATGCCGCTTCTGCGGTCTGGAAGCGGAATCAGCGGAACATGTTCTGTGCCATTGCCCAGCCATTTTCCAGCAAAGACTGCAACATCTAGGAGGGAGAACAATGAGCCCGGATAGTATGTATCTTGTACCGGCCAGTAGTATTGTCAGATTCATTAAGAGCCTGAATATTGACTGGACGGATAATTAAGTAGGGTCCAGCACAATAGATCTTTTAGGTCGCGGTGCGAGGTGGCTTATCGCCCACATGGCCCTCCGGTTAATAATAATAATAATAATAACGAACGAATATTATGAATCCTATGAATCTGATGAATCTTTTGAGTTAAATGAATCTTATGTATCTTATGTGTCTTATGAATCTTTAGACGAAAGCCGCCGATTATTAATGTATGCATTTTTTTGTTTCCATAGTTAACATTATTTTAGTACCGAACACGTTCATTAATTTGGCGTCTAGACTGCAAACATATAATAAAGTTTGTGTGTGATGTGCAAGTTATATTCTGGAACAAATTCGAATAATGGAAACTCAAAAAATTATAACCATATTTCATTTTAACAAATACAATTAATTCAGTTAGTTTGTTCAATCACATTCAGTAAAATCGCCATTCAGTACAATCGTCATGGGTCTTTTTGTCAACGGTATCAATACGAATTTTTGAGCCAACACGGGTTCTTAGTGCTCTTAAGCACTTAGGATCGCCCACGGTGTAATCCGGCAAATAAAATTTTAATATCATACGGTGGTACTGACATCAAACTGAAACACGTTGTTGAAGTCATCATTTCGCTATAGCTAAGCAAACATTTTGACATTAATGACTGGTTTAAAGTGCTATATTTTTATATTTCGTATCCAAAGAAATATTTGAGTTCTAAAAGTGCATTTAATTCTGATTTAGTTACTTCAGATTGACTTCAGGTCACTGTAAATCATTCAAAGCCGAAATAACTCTAAAGTCGGATGCACGCACCCGAAATTTTTCAAACCGTATAACATACCTTTTGCGTACGTCAAACGTCGCACATTGTATATGTAGGACTTCAACATACATATGCCGCGACAAATTTGGAAGAATTTCAAGCATTCATCGGTAAAATTAGTAACTGCAACAAATTTATTAAACAGTTTTCATCGATTGCTGCACCGTTAAACGAACTTAGTCACAAAGCCGTTAAATTTCAATCGTTAAAATCCTGCCATTAGCGCAACGCGTCTAGTACATTTGCATTCGCATCTAAAACACTCGATGACAATCAAAGCTCGTATAGACAAATTGAGAAAGCGGGATTGTGTCTATGGAGTGACTAAACTTCACCAATATTTATCGGGTCGAAATTTTGAACTTTTACGGATAATCAATCACTAACGACACATTTTACCCGAGCAAAAACTCACCCATAATTACCCTCCATCGCCAGCAAAGAAGGGCTATTATCCATCGGTGTGAAGTATTTCACAGAAAGTGTAGCTACACAAATTAACAATAAATAACAAATAGAACCTTTATGAAAATGTAGGTTCACGCCTGGTTACATCTCTAAGAATATGGGAAATAGGAATAGTGTAGGAGCAACTTCAACAGGTCCAGAAGTTTTCACGTTTTTCAAAAATTTCTCGATCATCAAATTTTCAAATCTGATGCTATCTGATCTGTATCGCACAACACTTTTTATCTTAATAGTAAAAATCGTTTTCTAACACTGGATCTGTCTACTTTATGGAAATATAGGTTCACACCTGGTAACATCTCTGAGATATTGGGAAGTGGTATTAGTGTAGGTAGCATCAGTTTGTTCATTTTAAGTGATTTTCACAATTTTCAAAAATTTGTCAAACATTCCCAACCCTTTTTATTTAAATAAAAAAAAAATTATTTCGGAAAGCTTGGGTAGTTCACTTTACATAAATATAGGCTTACCGCTGGTGACATCCCTGAGATTTTGAAAACTGGTTCCAGTGTAACATCAGTTTTTAACAGTTTAAGTCAAACAATTTTCAAAATTTTTTCGAACAATCCCAACCATTTTCATCTTAATAACAAAAATCGTTTCGGGCCTGTCCATTTTATTGAAATATATGCCCACCCCCCGTAACATCTCTAAAGTTATGCAAAATGCCCCTAGTGTAGCAGCAGTTTCAACAGGTTTAGCATTTTTTACAATTTTAAAATATTGGTCGAACCTGACCAACTCATTTCATCTTAATGACAAAAATCGTTTCGGAAACTTGATCAGTTCACTGTATTAAAATATCATCCCATATCTGGTGCTACTTGTTATTTACACTTTGTTTATGGAGGCATACACTTTTGTACTTTCACTATCAAATATCAAAATATCACACACAAATATCACAATATGGAACCTGATCAAAATTTCAATAAACCTACTACATATGTTGCATGATGGGGACTGGGAAATCGCAAAAATGTAACAACATTCTCGGCGATTCTGCTGAGAGAGGATACATATAGACTCTGCTAGATCATTTTTTAACAAAAAGTGGTTAATTTGTATTGTTCCTTTTTCGAAGTACCTGTGGAAGTTTTATCGGAAACAATTACACCGGCCAATGAAGTTCGAGAAATTTTGAAAACTAAAGTTTGGTCCAGCGACAAACAGTTAAGCTGATGGTTTTGCTAGAACGCTATAGCAACAGTTAAAATCCATGCAATTATTTATTACGATTATAATGAGTTTTATGGATCTTATGAATCTTTACGTTCAATGCAATAAAAATGAACTGATCTGTGCAGTTCAAAAATAATAAAAACTTTTATCAGCGGCACGTTCCAATATATAACAAAAATAATAACAACAGCTCTTTTTAATTCCTTCCAATTGAAAACTGTAATAAATTTTACAACATCCTTCAACCATAACTGACAATCACCCATTAATTAATTTTTAATCACTGTTTGTTTTAACTTTTTATTTTTTGGGAGGTTTTCGTTCACGTTTGTTGCCGCTGTGTATGTCTGATAAAACTCTAGCTTTTCTTGTGTTCGTGTCTGTTGTTTTTTGTGCTTTAATTTTTTTTTTATTGAACTTCCTGTTTAAATCAATAAAATAAAAAGTTTTTCTTTACAGTTCGAATAAGAAAACTTGTTCGTTTCGGTTTATATACATACAGTAGAAAATCTGTGGGAAGTTTTCTTAACAAATATTTACCAAAAAAAAAAAAAGTATAAAAAAGCTCAAAAAGCATAAAAGTCAAATTCAATTTATTTACTTTTTGTTTTGTTTCTAAAACAACATTAATTAAGTTATAACTTTCAAATTATTTTCCATATGGCGGAAAATAGCGTTTTTTTCGCTACTTATACGGCAAAGATATTTAATGATCCGCGTCAAAGCGCAGATATATGGTGTATAGGCAAAACTCTTTTTGATCTTTCTGGCATCCGTGATTTATGTAAAGATTATGTATAAGGTATGTGTGGTTTATTCAAATAAATTCTCAAAACATAAATGGAAATAGGAAAATCGTTTATCCTCCAAAATTTATGAGTCAAAAGGTGCTAAACTACCAATTTCTTATTTATTTATCGCATTGCACATGAATAATTTTACCATCATCGCGCGCTCACACACACACACACACACATACATACACAATAATAATAATAATCATCATCGACATCGTTACAAAGGTAGTTTATAAAATAAAAAACGCGAACATTGCTAAAATTACCATAAAATCAACGCTCATATTTTTTCAGTTTTACACCACCAGCTCGCAGATTGTACCCCACAAAACAATCAATGTTTATACACGACGACGATGTTAAACAAGACCAATATTTCACTTTGCAGCAAAATATTAACTGACATCCTAAACAGTTCATATATCGAACGTAAACCTTACATATTTGGATGTGTCTGTCGATACCACCAAACATGTATAGAAACTACGGTTACTGGAGAAAAAAATTCAAAATGTTGATAAAAAAAATCGCGTAAACATCATCATAGTTGATTCAAGGCGATGGTGTTAGTCTTTAGCTTAACAAAAATTTATTTTCCAGATGAGTATGAATTATTTAACAGTTGATACTCATCTGGAAAATAATTTTTCTTTTTTTCATCTCACATCACAAATTTGATAATTTCTCAAACGTTTTTTTTTTACTTTAGAGCTTCGCTCAACCCGTAAAAATGGGCATTTGTGCAGTTTTGAACCCTTTATGTCACTGAACATGAAGATTTTTGTTAACTAAATACTGATCTCCGTCCTTTCAGAATTTAAAAATTGTTTTTTCAATTTTTTTTAATTTTATATCAGCGACCCAAGAGATATTCACAAGACCTTGATGAACAACTTTTGGTAGCTTGTCACGTTACAGGAACGAAACAGAATTTCCTGTGCTAAACTTCTGCCTCTTGGCCAATTACCTACACCCTGCGATGGTGATGGTGATGGTGATGGTGATGGTGATGGTGATGGTGATGGTGATGGTGATGGTGATGGTGATGGTGATGGTGATGGTGATGGTGATGGTGATGGTGATGGTGATGGTGATGGTGATGGTGATGGTGATGGTGATGGTGATGGTGATGGTGATGGTGATGGTGATGGTGATGGTGATGGTGATGGTGATGGTGATGGTGATGGTGATGGTGATGGTGATGGTGATGGTGATGGTGATGGTGATGGTGATGGTGATGGTGATGGTGATGGTGATGGTGATGGTGATGGTGATGGTGATGGTGATGGTGATGGTGATGGTGATGGTGATGGTGATGGTGATGGTGATGGTGATGGTGATGGTGATGGTGATGGTGATGGTGATGGTGATGGTGATGGTGATGGTGATGGTGATGGTGATGGTGATGGTGATGGTGATGGTGATGGTGATGGTGATGGTGATGGTGATGGTGATGGTGATGGTGATGGTGATGGTGATGGTGATGGTGATGGTGATGGTGATGGTGATGGTGATGGTGATGGTGATGGTGATGGTGATGGTGATGGTGATGGTGATGGTGATGGTGATGGTGATGGTGATGGTGATGGTGATGGTGATGGTGATGTTTGTTGTGATGGAAATGGAAATGTCTATGTTACTGTTCACTGTAATGTCTATGGTGATGTTGATTGGTACGTGTTGTGCATGTGCTGGTCACTGTAATATCTATGGTGATATTGACTATGACGGTGATTTTGGTGGTGATGTTGACAAGGATTGTAATGATTTTATTTATAATTTTTCCAATATTCAATTTTAAATTGAACTCCCCTTCTCCAGGATTTAATATTTAATTAATTTCCCGTAGTACCAGAATTTTCGCTTCAGTTCCTGTAAAAGCTCCTTTTAATAGCCTTACTATTGGGAATAATTTTTCTAAAAATATGTGGTGTTGGCATTACAAAATCTGACAGACTTGAAATGTGTGAAAATTTACAACCAAATTAATGAACCGCACGTATATCATAAGGGATCAAGGACATCCCAAAACCAATTCAAATCGTCATTGCTGTTAACAACGTTTAGGAATGTGTTAAATTCTATATTTAATATTCTGTTAACTGTGTGTTATGTATACAAAAGACTAACAAGTACATAACGACCCATTACGATTTCAGAATTATACCATTACACTAGGTAATGGCGTAATTAAAATTAATGTTAGCTAATTATTTTGTCTTTCTGATGATATTTTATGTGAAGGTGAAAATTGATTAGTTTATAATAATTTTATGTTATCTCTTGTAATGTAAAAATATGTATGTATAAGTATGTATATAGACAAACAGACAAGATTATGAAATAAATGTATGTTTAATTATCTCATGAGAGATATGATTTCGATTTATTAAATTATGTTGAATTTTTATATTTTTATGTTTTCATTATGAAATTATTATGTTATGGATGTTCTTCCTCTTATTCTTCTTCATTAATTTTTTCTACTTACGCCAGTTTTCCATTTAAACAATCTTTTATTGTATTTAGTTGTTGTCTTATAACTTGGCTCAGTTTCAAGGGAATATTAAGTTTTTGGTTTTTTCGTAATAAAATTTAATTGGTATTATTTTACATCATTTGGGATTTGTAATGAAACTAAATGAAAATATTGTTTGTGCTTCTTGTCGCTGTCGCTTTCTTCATTGTTTTTGTAACCATAACTGGTGGTAGCTTTGACGTGATTACGTTTTAGACATCAGAGCCATATATTCGGAAATATTTTACAAAGGCTTCATACCTCACGCATAACATTGTCGTAATGACGTCATCAGGTGGCGATGAGGGTTGCACCACGAACTTCTGATTTTTAACGTTTTATAATGATTGAACCACTGTAGCGAGGTAACCGGCTAATACCATTGTAGCAATTCTGATGTCGTGTCTGGTGCGTTAATTTAATTAAAATTAAAATATTGAATCTCGACTCAAATTACAAAGTGGGTCTCATGACCATGTGCTTCATATCGTACTTTCTGTGCCAACGGCCAGTACTTATTTGTTTGCACACCGTCGCTGTACTTGCCATTCTATAAAGCTAATGATAAATAAATTGATTTTAACAAACTTATACAGTCGTAGGCGTTATCACGCAAAACACTTACGGCCGTGTTGACGGCACAGCGCGCGCTCTATAACCAAATGCCAAAGAACTATTAGGTTTATGGCGCGGGGAATCAAGAATCTTTGGGCAATACTGCTCATAAGCAACTTCGGTCTGCTATGCAGATGCTTGATTTGTAATTTTCGTACCTTTTGCTCGAATATTGGATGACCTGCTGCTGCTAACTTACTTCTCGTCGCGCAAGCTGCATGATTTTCCTTTGATGAGACATGATGCCACTGATTTCGATTCGTACAGGTAAGAATTCTGGAAGTGCAATTTTATATATATTTTCCAGGTATTAGATGGCCTAGATAACCAATCTAGCGTGATGGTAGAACCTGTAAACAAATAGATTTTGGGATGACTTAACAAGCGTAACGATTTTTGGACTGATTCTAAAAGTCGAACTAACAATGCGTCGTTTAGTTTAAGATCCTTTAGTTGGTTGGATTTCTGCTTCAATGGTGGTTGTTGTGGAACAAGTAACTGGTGTGATTCAGCAACGGTGGAGGGAATTGGCGGTAGTGGAACGGCCGCTAGGTTAACTGGTACTATACTGCGGTTGGTACTGGTTGAATTTCGGATGATATTGCTGCTATTTACACACCAATAGGTGTTACATTAGAGCTATCTGAGGTTGATTCTGGTGAAGCTTCGGTAGCCTTATGTTTATGGATGGGTCCAAAACTAAACCGCCATGACTATATGGCATCATTGGTTGTGCTTGATAACTTGGTTGTTGTTGATATTCTGCTTGTGGAACCATTGGCTTATTGTTGTTTTCCTCAGTTTCCCAAAACGTTTGGAGCAATTTTTCTATACCGGACCATTCTAACGAGTCGTCATTTACCTGAAGATGCACTGAACTTGTGTGACTATTGTTCGGGATAGCTGGATCATCCAATCTAAAGCTTCCGCCAATAATCCAACCAAATCTGTTGTTATGTTGTGTTATTTCTGTTTTTTCATGCAAATTCATATAAGAAGCGGGGAGATAAAATATTATAACGTGAATTTTATGGCTTGAGAATCGGACCTGTCGAACTACATATATGGTTCGATGCGACTTTATGTACAATCAAACTTAAATATGTCTCATACATCACCGAATATGTTAACCGTAAAAAAAATCTCCATTTACCTGTATAATCCGACGTTCTGTTCGGAACAATATTTGAAATTAATGTTGCATGGGAGGAATGTGGTATATTCGTTAAAGGCTTTTTGAATCTTAGGTGGACATTTATTCGTGCGAATATTTCTTGTCCTGGAGAAAGTTCCCTGTTCAAACTACGTAAATTGTACCTGGTAGCACTAGTTGAAAAAAAATTTGTTGAGCCACACTCAATCGGTCCCGATTTCCTTAAAAATTCGAACTGCGAACTACGTAGAATTTTATGGTAATCGAATACGAGGTTATACGGAAGCGAAAACTTGGATGACAAATATACAAAGTTTCGTAAAGCACCCGCAATTTCAGCGGTATATTCATCCCACTTATAATGATTGTCAGCGATGTAGGAACGAATAGCGGCCAGTATGGAACGATTAACTCGAACGCATGTTTGTTAAAATAGTCTCATGGACTCCAAAAAGATGAAAGATTTTATTTTCCTGAAATAATATAGAATTTTTAGCTGACGATGAACGCAGTGGTTCCAGAACGGGGAATCGTGAACATTGATCCAATGGAATTTTTTTAGAGTCCATCTGGCAAATTTTCCGTCTAGGTCTTGTTGGTTTTTAAACGACAGTGAGTCGTAATTATCGTGAACTATTACCTGTCAATATAAGGGAGAAACATTTTAACGCTTTCCTCTACCTTAAAGTAAGTAACAGCGTAATTTCGTTAGGATTTAGTAAGTTTCCGACTCATGGAAACAGTCGTATTTTCCTGAACCCTTCCATTGGCAGCTAGCAAAGTATTTCGTTTCCTTGAGCATAAATTGGCTTTTTTCAACATTTATGGTCAAATTAGCTTTTGCAAGTAATGTAGCTACTTCCGATAAGATCTGAATATGGAGCACATTACACAATCCGAAGAGCATGATAATAAAATGGTAAAGTGGGCAAGCTAGGAACCGTCTTCTACCTTGTCGCAAGATCGAGAGGTACTTGCCAGAATGCCTCTTTTAAATCGATCGTGTTTGTTTGGGTTGGCTTAGGAGACCCTTGATCAAGGGTAAAGAATAGGCGTCACTAACCGTAACCGAGTTACGGGATGACCAAGAGCCTTGGTTTTTTTCTATAACTCCTATATCCAGCATCCTATCAATATCATTGCAGGGCTCCTGTTGGAGCCCTGGAAAGATTGGATAAAATTTCTATAAAATAGTGCGAGCGCCATCAATCACCTTAATCTCATAGTGAATAAGATGAAGGAAACATTTTAACATCAGCCGAAAGCAAAATTTTGGCGAACACATAAGCTGACCAGAAGCAGGCTGACCTAGTGTAGGAGCAAAGTGCAGTCTCAAAAATTTGGTTTTTCGCACTATAACAAATATTAGCAAGAGAGTGTCCAAGAATGTGCAGTTTTTTCCACTAGCTGTGTCTGAGGCAGACGGAGGGTTGAATTGGGAATGTCAATTATTAGTATTATAATAGCAAAAGGTCGTTCATCTGCCTCCATATTTATAGTGGTTTCGGTACTCAACTTGTTAATATTCTGATGGCATTTAAAATAATCACGAGAACGAATAGAGCGAAATTGTTTGAACAGGACACTATAATTGATAATTTGTTTACTCTGTTTGATTTGGGGACTGGTCTGAAAAGGTTTGTTGCGCGCTCCTCAGTATTTGATACATTTAATAGAATTCTGGGTCGGTGTTCATCGCATCGTCCTCCAATTGTGCTCTTAGTTTCTAGGTTATTGTTCGGGAATTTAGAAACCCAGGTTTCCTCGATTCCTAATATCAGTTTTCTTTCTTAACCAGCTCCGTAACCATAACAAAAGATATGCCTTTCCTTGGATGTGACAATCAGGAATCCGGGAAGCCCCTGATTCTTACAATTCCAGTACAGATGAGTTTTGGGTATATTTTTGACTAAATGAAGGCTTTACATTAGTTGATCAATTTAGACTAAGAAGAATTTAGAAAGACTACTGCCTTCTCATATATCCGGAGTACAAATTTCATTGTAGTAATCTAGCTGTTGCTTTACTTTTAGATTCTCCTATCCCACTTCTTTGAGCTTGTGGTTTTGAAGCGGCTTTCGAACTTCGTATCGTTCATTTTTTAATCGCCTGTGAGTCTCTTCATAGTACTGCTCACGTTCGATCTCTTCAGTAGTTAGGCTTCGTTAAGGATGCAGTTCTTCGGATTCCCAAAAGCATTTTAATTGTTTGTCAACCGGGTGACTGAAATGCTGCTGGATTGAGTTAGACGACCAGATATGATCCATCCTAGCTATGCGGATTCCTTTTTATGCCTTCTAACATGATTTCTCCATATATGTCGGCACCTATTAAAAAATCAGTAGGTCCGGGAGTATCGAAAGTAGGGTAGGCTAACCCTTGTCCGTGTGCTGCTTTCTCTGCGATGAAAGTAGCCTGTGAACCTGGATCGATCAGTGCTCGTAGTAGAATAAAACTACCGAACATATTCTGTACTTTTATTAGGGCTGTTGCTAAAAGTACCGGCCCACTATCCTTGTCGAGTGTTGAGATTTGCTTTGCAATACCGTTTTCTTGTTGTTTTACCTGTTGCAACGTATGATGTCTGCCTTTGCAGGTAAAACAACTCAGTTTGATGCTGCAACTTGTTGCCGAATGGTTTTGGCTTTTTTTTTGCACAAATTTTGCAGCATGACCATCTGATTTCTTTCAGAAATGCTTAAATGTTTGAAACGTTGGCATGATTCGGTCCTATAGTTTTCTGACAGCATACGCAAATATTACTTGGTTTTGTGGCAGTTACGATTGCGCGTCTTAGCGGTTGTGGTTGAAATCTTACTTGTTGGGTTGGTATTATCTTGTTGTTACCGATTGCTTCTAAAGATCGGAAACACTCAAGAATTGGTTTTGTTTCTTGAAATTCTCTTGGATTTTCTAGAGAGCTTTTGTATAGCTGTCGTGACTCGTTGTTCAACTTTTTTAACAAGCTGAAGATGATGAAAGGACTCCATGTTTCAATATTCATGCCTGAATTCCTTATGGCGTATAGGCACTCGATTGTTGTGTCATGCAAGTATTTGATCGAAGCAGCCGACTCCGTGTTGCTCGTATGCTGATTCATTAAAGTGTTAAACAAATTAGATCCGAGTAATCTCCTGTTGTTGAAGCGATTCTTTAATATCTCCGAAGCTGCATCGTAATTGTCTCCAGTAGGTTCCAAATGACTCAATAATTTTCCAGCTGATCCTAACCAAAAAAAAAACAATTTTTAATTTACCTGTATATTCCGAAGTTCTATTCGGAACGAAACCGGCCCAATCATTTCTTCTTCTTCAACAATCGTGAAAATCGAAAATTTTAAATACTGAATTGAACACCAGTGATGTTGTTCCATAGGATCCTAACTGACAATTTAAAAAATTGTAAATTCGCCGCGAATTCATTATGAATTTTAACCATTTCCAGGAGTATTAAACCAATTTAACGTATTTTATTCTTATTTTAGTTTTAATAGCACGTTGGAAAATCGCCTTTTCGTAACAACACAGGTTCAAGTTGATTTATACTCCGAAAGTCTAAATAGTAACTTGAATCTGAAATGAAAAATACTAAATCTTGTTAGGACTTTACAACTTGATATCTTTTGCGTGGAATTTCCCGATTATCTTGCCTTTTTCATCGGTCAAAATATAATTCACGTTACGTTCACTCTTTGGTATAGTGGCA
This sequence comes from Tipula vernalis, assembly GCA_958295665.1. Taxonomy (NCBI): domain Eukaryota; kingdom Metazoa; phylum Arthropoda; class Insecta; order Diptera; family Tipulidae; genus Tipula; species Tipula vernalis. Next base: position 12,727,426 of record OY282559.1, on the reverse strand, counting down.
GGCCGTCAAGTTGGTCCTAACTTTGCAGAAAAATAATTTGGAGCAATGATGTTGACGCACAAACACATTTTGGCCTGGTTTAAATGAAATTGGTTTGGCTCTCAAATTATAAACTTTAGCATGTTTTTCGTGTGCTTGCCGAAGTCGTTTTCGAACATTGGCATGAATTATTGATAGCCGATGATGTAGCGGTAATTCAGGAATTTCGGATTCATTTATTTATTTTTCATTTATTTTATTTTTTCGTTTCCATGATTCATTCGGTAATAACCATACATAAGGAAATGTGCAGGATACGTGGTTGAATCATGCACTGTATCCCTAATGGAGCTGGCAATCTCTTGAAGTCATGTAAATATGAGCGTACGGCTGTTAAGTGCGATTAACTCGTTCTGAAGCGTTGGATTGTGGCGAGTATAATCTCGTATAGTTATGTTTGATTCCGTAGTAACGTTCCATCTCTTTAAATTCTTTACTAACGAATTGTAGACCATTTTCGGAATAGATATACTCAGGGACACCATATAGAGGAAAAACATCTCTCAAATAATCAACAATTTTTATGGTCCCTTCGAAAGTGGTTTTAAGAGACAAAATTTTGTTAGTTGATCCAAGACAATGAGAAGAATTGAGTTACCTTTCTGTGATCTAGGATAAGGACCCAAAAAATCTACGTAGATCCTTTGCCAAGGACGGTTCACATTCAGATATGCACCCATTATTGGTCTTAAAATTATGTTAGGAGCCTTTGTTCTCTTCCACACAACACAGGTAGATATATAATCGTGCACCTCTTTTGCCATTCCGGGCCAGAAATAGAGACGCCTTAATCGCTCAACAGTTTTAGCAATACCAATGTGAGCAGCTGTCGGTTCATCATGATTTTCATGTATAAGTTGCCTTGTTAAAGACCTTGGCACCCATAATTTCCATACCGGTAAGTCTGTTAATTTTTCTCTTGCCTTAGGTTCCAATCGCAAGTATATCCGATCATTTTGAATTTGAAATGCAGAGAATTTATGAGGATCTTTTTCAATCTTTTCTTTAAAAGTGGTGTACTCCGTATCTTGAAACTCAGGTAAAGAAAGATTTAACGCATTAACAAATAAAGGAAGATCATTCGTCAGCTCAGTTACAGTGTCACAATTTACACGAGACAAAGCATCGGGTACTAAGTTTTCAGTTCTTTTCACATGGAGTATGTTAAAAATATAAGGTTGCAACTTTAAACTCCACCTCGCTAGACGTCTGCTAAGATCTTTTTGGTACATAAGCCATTTCAAACTGGCGTGATCAGTCATAATCGAGAATTTGTGACCCTCAATATAGGGACGACGTTTTTTTACGCTTAAGACCGCAGCAAGACATTCCAGCTCGGTAATCGTATAATTTTTTTGACCACCATTCAATTTTTGAGACAGGAACGTAATCGGTCGCTCATTATCGTCAAGCATCACATCTTATGTAGAATTCTGTAGAATAATCTGGTGTTATCAGCACTGGAGCAGAAGATAAGAGGTGTTTAAGCTGCTGAAAGGCATTATCAGTCTCATTATTCCCAAAGAATTTGACACCTTTCTTGAAGAGATTGCTTATTGGAGCTGTAACGTCTGAAAAATTTGGGACGAACCTACGGTACCATCCTGCCATACCAAGGAGTCTTCTAGTCTGCTTGACAGTTGAAGGAGCTGGAAACTTTTGGATTGCATCAACTTTGTCAGGATGAACTCGTAGACCTTTTTCTCCAACTAGAAATCCCAAATACTTGATCTCCTTCATTAAGAAGTAGCTTTTGTCTAGGTTAATTGTCAGCTTAGCTTCAGATAATCTCGTTGCTACTAGGCGCAACAAATTGAAGTGTTTCTCGATAGATTCAGAAACTATCAGTAGGTCGTCTAGGTAGACAAATAAACGATCATGAAATCTATGAGGAATCACATTGTTCATGAGTCTATAGAATCTCTGGGCCGCATTACAGAGTCCAAATGTTATTCACTTTGAAATGGTAGAGTGGTCTTCCGGCAAAAGTAAACGCGGTTATCTCTCGGGATGCTTCAGCTAGAGGAGTTTGCCAGAAGGCATCTTTAAGATCTATGCTACTGATAAATTTAGTTTCTTATAGTCTACCCAATAATCCATCTATTAATGGGAGAGGATACGCATCCTTTTTGGAAACTGCGTTTATTTTGCGTGAGTCTAGGCATAAACGGGATTTTGCCATTTGCTTTGCGAACAAGAACAACCGGAGAACTCCAAGCACTATGACTCTCCTCAATTACCGCTAGCTCAAGCATTCTGACCAACTCTGCATAAAACCAAGCCTTGAACAGCTGGTTATATTGGGTAATGCCGTTGTTTTGATGGGAGCTATATCACCAACATCAATTATATGTTCTTCGAGATTTTGTTCTTCCTAAACCGAGACTGGTCGACGACGGAAACAAGTGTTTTATTTCACTTAGTGTCGTCTCCTGATCAATAGTAAGCAAACATTGATTGAGGTTAGGTTCTATCGACAGGCTACCAATTTTTTTTTCTTATAGTTGGGAATATACCGAATGCTTCCCAAAAATTAATGCCTAGATATAAGTTTTCTTGAAGAGAACGGATTAAGTTAAAACGAACTATTTCTTCGCGATTGTCATATTTAACATCCACATTGATGTATCCAACTATATTATTAGCCGTACCGTCGGCTGTTTTCACTGAAGTACGGAATCTTTTAAACGTTAGATGATTTTGTTCTAAAAAATTTAAACAGTTTTTTTTTCAATATACTTATCGACGCTCTAGAATCAAGGAGTCCTGTGATAGGTTTACTGCAAAGGAAAATAGTTACGTAAGGCCGAGGATCGGTTTTACTACTCTTGATATCTTGCATTGAGGTCGCTGAGATTTCTCTTAATAATGCTTTCCGTTGTCGAAAATATTTTACAATTCGTTGTTGTCGTTTATTACAAATTTGGGATATAGATGGACAGTTATATAGTTCAGTATCTGTAAAATTTCTGACAAGAGGGTTACTAATACAATCAGAAAATGATGACTTATTATGGTGTGGATTGCTGTTCACTTGGTGTATCTGTCTGGGTGTTTCTCGTTCCGAACCCATTTTCCCAGCACTTGCATTCGGATACAGGTTTTCCGACAAACGTTTCTGGCAAACTAGACGATTGGGTTTTCTAAAACCTTGCCGACCACACCGAAACAAAATACTTTTAAAAAGTCCTGTGAGCAGTCTTGATATCTATGCCCGATGTCATGACAATTCCAGCATATCAAAGAATTGTTGTTTAACGTCTGAATCTCTAGTAAGAAATCGTTAAACGATTCGTTCGGGCGTTGAAACCTACTTTGGATACGACGTCGAATTTCATCCTCATTTTCAGGTTTGCTGAATCTGGACAATATCGCTTGTCGTACTTGTATTCAATTCGCAGTGGAATAGGTATGTAGAAAGACCCATAACCAACGCTCAACAGTACCTTCTAAAAACCGATGAATACTATTGATTAAATTGGAAACATCATAGTTTTCACGAGCAGCCATATTTTCAATTCGAAATATAAACTCGTATATATCATGTGGTTGATTGGAACCATTATATTTAATTGACCATTGCGGGATATATTTATCTAAATACCTGTATGAATTCCTTGTGCTCGAAGGACCAGCATGTTGTAAATTAGGTACTTCGAAATGGTGTTTATTGGGCAATTCGTAGTCGCTGAGTGGATCAAATGCATTTATAATTTCCTGCCGTGAGTCAGGGTGAGCTCCGGCAGGCTGTTCTGGTCATGTTTTAGGCAGTCCTGCCTGGGGCTCGCGATCGCGTGAAGGGTAACCTAATCGTGGTTCGCAAGTGTACGTACTACCTCCCCGTAATGACCACCGGTAACTGTTGTTTTGTTTACCAGAACAACAGGCTAAATTACGACGCTAAAGGAAGAAATATCCTTGATGAAAAAACCCAAATCCAAGGTGAGACACGTGCGCCGAGGGGTGAATGATCATGGGTTAGTTGGTTTCTAGCATGGAACTCCGGATACCTGGCGACCTCCGGTTTCAATTTAGCCTTACCACAGTAAGAGGCGCTGCTGTGGTGGACCTTCCTTCCTCAAACAAGATCTAATGTATGGACAGTAAAATAAAAAACTATGAGGGCGGTGCTCCTCTAAACGCACCAGTCTCGGTAGATGACAAAGACCTACAAGGCCCTGCTACCGAAATAACTTTTTCAGATAACGAGAGCAACTGCTCTAGCATGGACACCGTGGTTGGCTCACCGACTCATGGCACTCATTTGCCAGTACAAGTTGAGACCCAATCAACATCAACAACAACAGAGGTTAGAGAGAATCTCGCGAGCCTTGAGCTTGAAAACAAAAAAAAGGACACGCCTTAGCGGTGCCGCAAGGAAGCGCCTGGCCCACTTAAAACAGTCAGGTGTGCCTCACGATATCGCCGTTGAACAGTGCCGAACAAAAATAAAGGACAGAGATCCTAATGATCCTAATAGAACGAATAAGCGGAGCCGGTCAAACGGATCTACCCCTAAAGGTCAAACACCAAAACGGGAGAGGAGGTCTAGCCCCTCACCAGAGGGAACGGGAGTCGTCCCCCAGGTTGTGGCTAGTGTGGATCGTAGCGATATGACCGTACCCAGCTACAGCGAAACAGTCAAATCTTTCAGGTTGGAAATCATCGACCAAGGCTTCCCGGATGTCAAGCTGGGTATCGCCCAAATCTTGCAAATTCAGGATGCCATCATGGAAACGGTGACAGATTTGCCGCTAGACGGAGTCAGCCCCAACTTCCTGGGCTGCCGTACTAGGAACGGATGGCTAACTGTCAACTGTGCGGACGAGGACAAGGCGGCGTGGCTTACAGCCGTCATACCCAAATTAAAACTATGGAAGGGGGCAACCATCAAAGTGGTCAAGAAAGACGAGCTTCCTCGCCCCGAAATCTTCTTCGTATACTTGCCACGTTGCGGCAAGGAGACGGATGAAAAGATACTTCGCCGATTGGCAATTCAAAATAAAGAATTGAGAGGAGCGGACTGGGGGGTTGTGGCGAGGAAGGAGCGGGAGGGCGACCTCTTTTAGGGGACCATATCCGTTTCTCACAAAACAACGGAGATCCTTAAAAGCTCCAACTATTGGGTAAATTGGATGTTCGGCGCCGTACACTTTCGCCCTAAGAAGGAAAAAACTAGGAATGGGTGTACCACACGGGGGGTCGAGCGGAGGGGACTGGAACCACCAAAGATGGCAGCGGCGAAAGACGTGGTACGCGCTAGGGATACCTCAGAGCATGGCGGGACAAATAGGCCTAGCACATCAGGTGTGGCAAGGCCAAGACCGAGCCAAGGTAAAAAGAGGAAAAGCCACGGCTTAAGCCCAAGGGGCAGGGTGGCACAATCACACCCTAAAAAGGGAGAACAAGGCTTTTCAGAGCCCAAGGATAAGGTATAGTAAGATGGTGCATGGTTCAACACACCACACATCCTTGAGATTTGTGCAGATAAATCTCCATAGATACAAGGCGGCCACTTGTAATCTAAGCCGCCTTTTCTTAACAAAGAACTGGGACATAGCGCTCATTCAGGAGCTGTGGGCCCAAAATGGAAAAATCAAAGGTTTGCCGAGTAAAACAGGTAAGCTAATTCACAACATGGAAGAGGATAGGCCGAGGACAGCAATTCTCTGTCGTTCGACACTTAACATATTCTCCATTAATGAATTTATTTCCAGGGACATAACAGCGATCTCGATAGAGACGCTCCTATCCAAAGGAGGCCGAAGCACGCTCAACTATGCCTCTGCATATTTTCCCGGGGACGAAAACGACCCACCTCCAGAACCGGTACAGAGATTCGTTAATTATTGCACGACTCATCACCAAAAATTCATCATCGTCTGCGATGCAAATTCACACCACACAGTCTGGGGAAGCAGCGACACCAACATCAAAGGTGAGCAACTTTTTGAATTTTGTTTAACAAATAATATTATCGTTAATAATAAAGGGAACGACGCGACCTTTGTGAATGCAGTCAGGAAGGAGGTGCTAGATCTTACCCTGTCTGACATGGGTACCTCTGGTACAATTCTGGATTGGCATGTATCAAAGGAAGCATCCTTCTCGGATCACATGTATATCAGGTTTGACATTAAAACCCCTTCAAAAAACGAGTCGGTGGTAAGAATACTAAAACGTACTAATTGGCTAGTCTACAATGAAAGACTTTGTGATAACTTAACCGGTCTACAGACCAATATCAACTCTATTGAGGATCTTGATAGAGTTTCAAGCAATGTAACCGAGGCAATCATTGATGCCTACCACTCAAGTTCACCCCTGGTTCGTATCAGGGGGACAAGGGACGTTCCTTGATGGAACCATACCCTGGAAACCAAACGACGTGAGGTTCTAAAACTCTTCAACAGGGCTAAGAGGACAAACGATTGGACAACCTATCGAATGTCTCTTACCCAGTATAATGTCGCTCTTAGGAAAAGCAAGAGGTCGAGCTGGAGAGACTTTTGTGGGAAAATAGATAGGCTGCCTGCGGCTTGTCGACTCCAGAAGGCACTCTCCTTGGACCACAGAAATCCGTTGGGATCCGTAAGGAAATCGAATAGAGAGACAACCACATCCAGGAAGGAAACTCTCGAATGCCTGGTGTGAGAGGCCACTTCCCAGAGTGTACGGTCCTTGAAGGCCAGGTAGACCTCGATGCAGACAGCGTGCATCCCTACTTGGTTCCAAGGGAAGCTTACAGGCTTTCAAAAGATATATTCACTCCCGGAAAAATAAGATGAGCCGTTAACTCCTTTGGTCCCTTCAAATCGCCGGGAGGGGATTTTATATATCCTGCATTCTCACAGCAAGGCGTAGAAATTTTGTTGCCTTATTTAATTAGACTCTATAGAGCCAGATACAGCTTGCAATATGTTCCAAGAAGCTGGAGGGAGGTGCGGGTGATTTTTATCCTGAAAACTGGAAGAAAATCTGCAGAGGACGTCAGGTCTTATAGACCCATTAGCCTCACATCATTTATTCTGAAAACCATGGAGAAGATACTGGGCCTACATATTAGATTCAATGCCCTCCTAAGGCATCCTATAGACCCCAGCCAACATGCATATCAGACTGGGAGATCGACAGAAACAGCATTCCATGAGCTGACAACAAATATCGAAGATACACTTCGGAATAAAGAGGTTTTGTTATGCTCCTTCATCGATATTCAAGGGGCTTTTGACAATACCAAGTTCGAAATGATTCTAGAACAAGCACAGGCAAGGGGAATAGACTCCTCCACCATAGGGTGGATAATTAATATGCTTAGGAACAGGAGGATAACGGCCTCCTTCGGTAATAAAACCATCACGATTGCGGCTACTAGGGGCTGTCCCCAGGGGGGAGTTCTCTCACCTCTTTTGTCGCTACTCGTAATGGATGAACTACTTAGAAGATTAAGAAACTCTCACTTCTCGAATATCACCTATACGGACGATTTAGTCTTAATGGTCGGGGGGAAATTCGAGAGTACAATAGCGGAACGTACGCAATATGCCCTCGAGTTGGTAAGCGACTGGTGTATTAAGACGGGCCTTAGAGTGAACCCCATCAAAATTATTTGCACTTTCTTTACAAATCGGAGGAAAACAATTCTCCCACCTCTGTCTCTAAATGGGGAAATTATCCAGATGGCGACAGAGGTTAAGTACCTGGGAGTGATACTTGATCAGAAACTGACATGGAACCCGTTTCTAAAATATATCACAAACAAGGCAAATAGGGCGCATTTCTCTGGCCAAAGGATGATTGGCAAAACGTAGGATCTGAATCCCCAAATGGCGCTTTGGTTAAACTCAACCATCGTAAGACCAATAATCTCTTATGCGGCGTTTGTGTGGTGGCCTAAGACAGAGCAAACTGGTGCCTGCTCTATATTGGATAGGATTCAGAGATTAGTTTGTTTAAGTGTAACGGGAGCAATGAAAACCTGCCCTACAGCTGCTCTTGAGAAGCTACTAGGGCTCTCACCACTACACTTGCACCTTAAAAAAGTAGCTGGTTCAAGAGCAGTCAATCTAAAAATAACGTCTCAAATTAAAACCATTAAACCAGGACATAATAGTATCCTACAGAAATTGGATTTGAACGAGGAAATAATTCAACTACCAGGCGTGATGGTTAAAACTATTGACTGCCGGAGGAATTTCACGATAGAGATACCCGACAGAGAACAAGCGGGGAGTATCATCTCCTCCTTACCCCGTCACGCCTCCATAGGGCACAGGTGCGGGTATAATCGGGCCGGGTCTCGAACTCTGTATCCCATTGGGTAAAACCCCCACAGCTTTCCAAGCAGAGATTTTTGCGATCGAGGTATGTGTGCTTCGATGTCTCACAAAAAAATATAGGAAAACCGAGATTTACGTGATCTCGGACAGCCAGGCGGTATTACTTGCCATAGGAGCATCTGTCTTCTACTCAAAGATTATCTGGAGTTGCTATCGCAACCTTCTAGAACTCAGCAGGGAGAATAAAGTAACCATTTTGTGGTCCCCTGGCCATTCTGATATACAGGGAAACGAGGCGGCAGACCGCTATGCAAAGGAGGCAGTGGAGTGCTCTTTCCTTGGCCCCGAGCCTAGTATTGGTTACTCCAAGAACCATCTGGCAAATGGCATAAGGAATTGGTAACTGAGACAAATGAAGATATACTGGGAGTCCTCCACTGGAATGAGACAGACCAAGAAACTACTAAGCTATGATATTAGACGTCTAGATCAAGCAACCAAGATGGACAGACAGTCTTTGAAGTCCCTCATTTGGTATTTAACAAGACATTGCCCTTTTAATGGACATCTGGAGAAAATCGGAAAGTCCTCTACAGACCATTGTAGATTCTGCAACTTGGAAAGGTAAACATCCGAACATCTACTATTTACGTGTGACCTTAATGGTCGCGGTGCACAGGGTTAGTAATAGCTCACCCCACTATAAAAAAAAAAAAAAAAAAATTAAAAAAAAAATTCCCAATTATTGCGCTAGTATTCTGTACTGGTTCTGCCATATTCCCAGCTTGGTCTTGCACCTTACTAAATTTTTTTTCTTGATTATCTGTTTCGTTTGACAGTTTATTATTCATTAAATTTGGATATGCATGCTCTTGTGATAGAAATAATTTTTCGGCATGTTTTACTGTACTGACTTTCCTAGCTTGTGGCGGGATTTCTCTAAATTCCCTGACTAAACTTCGTTGGTGCCTTTGTCCAAAATAGACCGAACAAACGAGACATGTAAGTTATCGGGCCCCTAAAAATCCTGCACTTTCGTTTAATAAAGCCCAACATAATATACGACTTTGAAATAATGGTGTTAACATGTCTGGTAAATGTAGCGTCGGATGCAAAAATCACACCAAAATAGGAAATGTCAACGTCTTCTCTATAGAGCTAATATTGGTGAAAAATGGATGAGCGGATACAATTAAAATAGAGAGTATTACATTTGCTCACATTCAGAGGCAGTATATTGTTAATTGACAAACTGCAAAATTTGTTTAAGTCCTCGTGCAACTTTCCGCAATCAGACAAACTAGTAACCAGGGCGAAAATGTTTATGTCATCTCTTGTGTCATCTGCGAAGATATGCGAATTAGCAAACTCAAAACAATCACTCAAAATAACAATTGGCCAATGTGACTACCTTGAGGAATGCCAACGATCAGTGACTTAGGAACGCAACCATTTAATAGGAATGAACTGACAATTTAGACTCTCTAAGTTACTAATAAGAATAGAGTAGTCAATCAAAAGCCCTGGCAAAATCTGTATAAACAAAATAAGTTGCTACAAAACGAAACCAAGTTAGTTACTGTATGCTTACCGGGATATAATCTATCCAACACGAAAACAGAAACAGTGAGCTCAAGCAAGCAATCCCGAACTTCTTCCTCAGTAAACTTGAAAACATTACATTGATCGGAGCTGGAGACACGATAGTGGGCGAGAGAACAGGTTTGTAAACCGACGCAAAAAAAAAAAAAAATTGGCAAACAGATTAAATATGTCCAAGGGCTGGCTAGCGAAGGAGCTCTGGTGAGACATAGAAGATACAAAGCCAGCCAGTTTTTTCTTCCTGTTAATTAATTACAGAACTCCTTAGGATTAGATGTTAACTCTTCCTTAATTCGCGTGTTGTTGGAACGTTAAAGCAGCTCTGTTTTTTTGGCTGTCGTGAATGATTTACAAATGGACGAATTAACAAACCACAAGGCCACAGATCAGGACTTTTTCAAATGTAGGAAAAAGAATTGTCAATTATTCCCATTTCCAAGCAATAATTACGAAACGGGGTACCAAATTCGTGACATTAAAAACATCAAATATTGAATCTACATAAGTAGCAGTTCTACGTCAACATAGAGGGTACAAACCTGCAGTGACCCATTTATTTTCACAAACCGTGTGCTAGTTAGACTAAATCCTATAAATATTGGATGGAGGATACTTCAGACACACAATAAAAATATTTTTCATTTCTTTAATGGATTCGACAAGTGACAAAAACTCCCACACAAACACCCCACATTCATAAGTTTGTATTGCGATTGCGGAAGGTGCTGATATTTTGTTGTATTGTTTATGTTTTTGTATAAGTGTGTGTATGGGTATCTATAGTAAAAGCTTCTGCTGATTATTTATATACTTACACATGAAACAATAGAGCGACGAGAAAGCTTTTTGTTGTATTTCGGTTTTGTTTGATAACAATAATGATTGTTGCTATTGTTGTTGTTGTCACATTGTGTTTCGTTTATATGTGAGTATATGTGTATAACATAAAATACTTATGAAATGGGTTAAAATTTAGTTGAGGTTTTTCGTGTTCTCATTTTTTATTTTCTTGGAAAAGCACAAAACAAAAAAAAAATGAAAATGCGAAAGAAGACCAGAAAAGGGTCAGTTCACGTTATAATCTAATTACAATTAAATTATGATGTTTTCTTCATGGAAGCTGGTGTCAAATGGATTTTTGAAGACAAAAAAAATTTTACGGCATAATTGAAATGTTTTTCGGACTCAATTACATGTCACATTTTTAGTTTTTTCATCTTTTGTTTTGGAAAATTTGGTCTGTGTTTGTGTGACATGATAACACGATACAGCACAAGTATGTATATTCTGTTATCTTTAGGTGTATACAGTATAGGCGGGGCTAAAAAATTTGTTATGCGCCTTGGTTTTGTGAAAGTGGAAATTGAATATTGTTGATGCGGAAATAATGTTAAGTAATTTTCCGACCAAACATAAATTTTTTATAAGATTTATTTACAACGTTTTATTTTACGCATAAAAACCAGACCACCACCATAAAACCCCCCGTACAACACAAACAATTTATTAATTTTCCGCATATTTAACAAATGTTTCATCGTCCAGTATGCGATACCGATCCTTACGGAAATTAATCAGATCATCCAAAAAACGTTGACTGCTCTCATTGTGCAATTTCGTCATAACCGGTTTTAGCGGTTCAATTTCAGCAGTGCTCGCTAATTCCTCATAATATTTTCCTTGGCCGGGGCCCATCATATGTGCTTGTCGTTTCTTAAAGCCACTCTCCCATCGTTCGGCCATTTCATGCTCTGTCGCTTTAAGCATTTCGGCTTTAGATGGCAACGCCTTTTGGCCGGATAAAAATTTAACACAAAACCGTACCTGTAAATCAAACATTTGAGAGGCACACACATAAAATGGCAGACCAATAAAAGCCATTGATGGATAATTTATATTGATACAGTGTTTGAAAAGGGGTCGAATATAATTATCGTCGGTCGCGATTCCACAGTCGACACTCAAAAATGGAAATGTGTATTTGTAGCCGGTACAATAAAATATTGTGTTATAGGTGTTTTGAGTGCCATCACTAAATTCAACGTGATTCGCTGCAATTCGTACAACATCAGATTTTTGGTCGACATTCGATTGGAATTTGGTTTTTGGTGGCTCGGGCAAATGGTGGCTGAGTGTAACGCGGCGCGCTACTTTAGATATTTCATTGGCTAAATCGATGCCACTTGGACCGGCGCCCACCACCAAAACATCCTCATCTGGAACATAAAAATTTTTGGTTATAAAACATAATTTAATGTGTGGAACGTCATCGATATTACCCTTAAATGAGTCCGGACATCGATAATCATGGCTATGAATTTGTTTGCCACAAAAAGTTTCTCGTCCCGGATAATTAGGATATGCGGGCGTATTATAATGTCCGTTGCACACTAGAATCGCATCGAATAGTTTTGTTTCGATTTTATCATTTTTCAAATCTTTTACAATTATCTGCAACAGTAAAAATTATTTGGATTTTTTTGTGGGTGGTACATATATATACATATACGGTATATAGGGGTGAGCTTTTTATCAAGATCGACAGCAACAAAAATAATTTTCTATTTTTTCAAATTTTACAAAATTTCTACGTTATCAGAGAGGAAAAACTGCTTATCACAAAAACTATTATTTTCGTTTGGTGGCTTGTATGTTATGTTCATGGTTTGGTCCATTGTCCTATAGACAAAAAAAAATCCAAAATAAAAATAAAATTTTCCAGGATCACATCCTCTCTTATCACAGTTTTGTATATTTTTAGTTTTTGGTTCAAAATAGTTAGTTTTTGTTTTGCAACGACGATAACATTGTAGTGATAAGGAAATCGTTTTTTTTTATTGTTATGGTTTGCGCGAATGATAAATTGGGTTTAATTGAATAATGTGATACCATTGTCTATAAAGGTCACTTACCTGCCATTGCTGCTCACCAACCGGTGTCACCTGTATAACGTGATGCAAAAATTTAATTTTATCACGCAAATTGTAGTGTTGCGCGTATAAATTCAAAAATTGTAACATATCCTCGGACGGTATGTACGATTCTTCCTGCGCTGGTATCGGAAAATCTGGATAACCCATTATCTCTTTAGGCAAATTCGTTTTTAATCCTTTGTACATACTCGTATGTACTTTAAGCCCGTATTTATTGGTGCCAATTTCATCGGTGTACACCCATGTACCACCAACCGCATCTCCCTGTTCATATACGGTCACATCCATTCCAGCCTGTAACGAATGTCGAGCACCACAAAGTCCAGCTGTTCCGGCACCAATAATACACACTTTAATTTTTTTCATATTTAGGCCAAGCTCTAGGAAAAACAAACAGACAGAAACTTGTTAGTTGCTTACATGACATTCATGACACTTAATTTTGTATATATTTAAATATATTTTAGAGATAACTTATTCAAGGTTCACTATTCGCGCAATACACCTCAAGGTTGGAAACACATTACGCGTATATTCTACTCGCGGAAATATTTTACATGCTGAATGCAACTTGTGATGCAACATTTCACCAACTTACATTTTTTATTGAGACAAATATCGATTTTTTTTTTTTGTTAGAACTGTTCACTTTCGATTCAATTTATCGACTGACTAGTGATAGTATACAAATTTTGTCTTAAATTTAATTACAAAATACATAAAAGCGCAACTCAATGAAATTTGAAAAACTTTTAAGGCTTTTCCGCCTTTGACGTTTAAATTGAACTAATTATAACACTCGGTGTAGTTATAAATACATTTGCCTTATAGGCAACCGTTCGACTAATCACTAAACTATAATTTATTGATTAGTAATTTGATTAAAATGCAATTGAAATGTGTTTTCTTTATTGATTTCTTATCATCATCTCAAAGACAGTTTTTTTTTCTAGGTCTCTCTTTTGTTTTTGTATTGTACTGCAACTGTTTGTATATTGATGATTTTACTGGCTGCGCGCTCTTATCAAAATATAAAGAATGTTCAAGTATTATGACATATTTTATAGAAATATTCATTGACACTTGAATGTAAGTTATATTATGTCCCGAAGTTGGTGTAAGTGATGCAGTAGAAGCACGTTGCTCAACCTGGCTACAAAGGCATGATCTGGCCAAAAAATTTAAAACCCGAAATATTCTTCTTCGTCCTAAATGAAGAAAATGGAGAACAAAAAATCGTTGATTTTATGATATTTTACTATGTCAGTACTGTCACATAATTGTTTAGACTTCAGCGAATTTTCTAAAATTAACGAAGCATCTGGACGAGGTATGGAATTTAGAGGATGTCCACTAACCAAATCGAGTTCAAATATTATTCGTAACCGTTCCAACACTCCAACCGACATAAAAAAGCAAAATTTCTGTTGGCATCAAAAGCTTGCTTGTTCCAAACAAATATTCCATCAACCACACGTGGTTGGAAATAATGCAAACCGTCTCTGTTTTCTGGATCATTAATCACATCTCAGATATCTTTGCGACCTCATTGCAGATATTTCACTTGGCGTCCAAGAAGAGATCATAAACCAAAACGCGATGAATTATCTGAATTATAGGACAAGGTTTACATATTGCTATATAAGGTAAAAGGCGAGACAATCTCGATCAAGTCACCAATATACTCGTTGAAATTTCTAAAATTTTAAATTTAGAATAACTGTCAAACTTTAGAATTCTTAAATTTTATCTTCTTAACTTTTTAAAAGTCTAATATGTCTGAAACGTCTGAAATTCACGTTAAAAATCAAAATTCCGATAAATTTTAATTTTCTACAGAAAATAGAAAATTTTCAGAATTTTTAAACTTTTTATCAACAAAATTTGTAAAAGGTAGGAATTTTCAAATTCAATAATTTACAAAAAATTCCAAAATCTGAAATTTTCCTAATTTTTAAAAATTACAAAATTTTTAAAATTCTGTCATGACTAAATTTTTTAAATTTCAAGTCAAAATTCAGAATTCAAAAATATTTTATTCTTCAATAATAATTACTTCATAAATTACTTTACCAAAACTTTTCCAAGGTATGATGTTTTATAAAATTGTATGCCATTAATTTTGAAAATTTATCAAATATCTATCCGACCAAAATAATAATTTACCACAATTGTCAAAATTCAGACAGAAACCTGAACCTCCAATTTTTAATAATTTTCAAAATTGCGAATTCCTAAATTTGTGAATGTTATAAAATTACAAAAATTGAAATCTACAAATTTTGAAAAATTGCAATTCCAGGTATTTTGAAATTTGACCAAAGTTTAAATTTTTATTAAATGCCACGAATTTTGAAAATTTACAAGGTTTTGTTCAAGTTCAAAAACAAAAATAATAATTTTAAAAATTTGAAAATTTAAAATTTCTGATAATTAAGATTAAATTTTCAAAATTTTAAAAAATTTTAAACTTTTTAGAAATTTAAGCTAAATTTCGGAATGCTGAACTATTCTAATTTCCAACAAATAATTCAAAATCCCATTGCACTTAAGTTGACAATTTTGGAAGATTGGCTAGCCAGCTTTACTGAAACTTTACCAGGGTTTAAAGTTTACTAATAATTTACCATGGTTGTCGAAATTCGGATAGAAATTTAAATTTAAAAATTTTAGTAATCGAAAATTTAAAAATTTTTAGTAATTGTAAAAATTCAGAATTCTCGACAAAATTTGTATAAGGTTATAGAATTACAAAATTTCAATCTCCTATTAAAATTACAAAATTTCATCGAATATTTCCAAAAATTTTATTTTTTATTAAAATTTATGTTATGAATTTTGATCATTTTCAACATTATAACCGGACCAAATTCAATAAATATTTGTCAAAATTTGGAAATCTCAAATTTATGAAATTTAAAATTCTTAAAATTACAAATTTTTAAAATTTCTATTTGTATCAATGATTGAAATTTTAAAAATTCACAATTTTGGAAAAATTATTATTCGATAAAAATTGCAATGAATCAAATTTGAAAATTTTTGAAGATTGCCAAGTCAGCATAACTGAAACTTTACAATGGTTTCAACTTTTATAAAAATGTATGCCACTAATTTTGGAAATTTTTAAGATATCAATCCGATGAAATTCAATAATTTAAAAAAAATGTAAAAATTTAGACCGTTATATAAACTTAAATTTTTAATAATTGTAACAATAAAGAATTCTTAAATTTTAATCGATAAAATTTGTAAAGCATTAGAAAATTACAAAAATTTTAATCTCCAATAAAAATTACAAAATTTCATCGGATATAATTTACAATTTTTATAAATTGACGAAGCCAGATATTTTGAAATTTTCCCAAAAGCTTGAATTTTAGAAATGTACAATATTTTAAGGAGACCCAATGAAATCTCTAAAAATCAAACCTCTATTTTGAAATTACATAAATATCCATAATGCCAATAAATTAAAATTTATGTAAAAAGTCAGAGAAGTTCAGAAGTTCAATATTTAAAATTCCAAAAATTTAAGTCAAAATTCTGAGTTGTGAAAATTTTTAATTTTCAGTAAAAATTACAAAATTTCATCGAATCAGTTTTGGCAAATTTTCAAGATTGGCAAACTTTACTGAAACTTTACCAAGGTTTGATGCTTACTAACAATTTACCATAGTCATCAAAATTCAGACAAAATTTAATCTTTAAATTTTCAATAATTTTTTCAACTGAACATTCCTAAATTTTAATCTACAAAACTTGTAAAAAATTATAAAATTACACAAATTTTGGTCTCCTATAAAATTTAGAAAATTTCATCAAATTTAACAAAATTATGAAGCTAGATATTTTACAATTTTAGCAAAGTTTCAATTTTTATTATATTTTATGCAACGAATTTTGAAAATTTATTGTACAAGATTTTATGCGGACAAATTTCAATAATTTAAAAAGTACTCGTAATCATGAAAATTTACCAAATATCAATCCGACAAAATTCAATACTTTACCATAATTGTCAAAATTCAGACAGAAATTCAACCTTAACGTTTTTAATAATTGTCAAAATTGAGAATTCTTAAATTTAATTTGACAAAATTTGTAAAAGAATACAGAATTACAAAAATTTGTGTCTTCAATAGAAGTTGCAAAATATCCTCGGATAAAATTTAACAATTTTGAAATATTGCAATGAAATTTTCCCATAGCTTGAGATTTTATTAAATTTTGTGCATGAATCTAAAATTCAAATCCAAATTGAGAATTCTGAAAAATTTTTAAATTCAATAAAAATTACAAAATTTCATCGCATCAAATTTGGCAATTTTGGAAGAATGATAAACCAGCTATACTGATACTGTGCAATGCTTTGAAGAAAAATTGAAGGAATTTTCGAAATTTGGGCCTAAAAAATTACAAAAATTTTATTTCCCTATAAAAATTACAATATTTCTTCGGATTGAATTTACATGTTTTATAAATTGTGAAGCCAGATATTTTGAAATTTTCCCAAAATCTTGAATTTTTATTAAATTTTATGCTATTTAATTTTACATACAATATTTCAAGCAGATAAAATTCAATAATTGTCGAAATTCGGAAATCTGAAATCTCTGAAAATCAAACTTCTATTTTAAAATTACATAAATTTAAATTATTTCAATAAATTAAAATTAATGTAAAAAGTCTAATATATCTAAAATTAAAAAAATTTAGGTCAAAATTTTGAATTCTGAAAATGTTTAATTTTCAATAAAAATTACAAAATTTCATCGGATCAGTTTTGGCAAATTTTTCAAGAGTGGCAAGCCAGCTTTACTGAACCTTTGTCATGTTTTGAAGTTTACTAACACATTACCATAGTCGTCAAAATTCAGACAAAAATTCAAACTAAAAATTTTCAATAATCTCCAAAATTGAGAATTCCTAAATTTTAATTTACAAAATTTGTAAAAAGTTGTAAAATTACACAAATTTTAATCTCCTATAATATTATGTAGCTTGATACCATATTTTACAGTTTTACCAAAGTTTCAATTTTTATTATATTTTATGCAACGAATTTTGAAAATTTACAAGATTTTATGCAAACCAATTTCAATAATTTAACAAGTAATCTTGAAAATGTACCAGATATCAATCCGACAAAATTCAATAATTTACCATAAATGTTAAAATTGAGAATTCATAAATTTTATTTGACAAAATTTGTAAAAGGATACAGAATTACAAATATTTGTTTCTTCAATAGAAGTTGCAAAATTTCCTCGGATAAAATTTAACAATTTTGAAATATTGCAATGAAATTTTCCCAAAGCTTGAGATTTTATTAAATTTTGTGCATGAATCTAAAATTCAAATCAAAATTAAGAATTCTAAAAAATTTTAAAGCGTCATTTTGAAAGAATCCTAAGTCAGCTACACTAAACTGTGCAAAGATTTGAAGGAAAATTGAAGGAATTTTTGGAAATTTACCAGTTATCAATAGGGCCTAATTCAATAATTTAGCACAATTGTTAAGGGGGGCCCACAGTTGTTGGAGCCTAAATGCACACAGTAACTGTTAAAATTGGGAATACCTAAATTTGAATCGACCAATTTTGTAAAATGTCAAAAAATTATAAACATTTTAATCTCCAAAGAAATCACAAACGTGCATCTTGTCAAATTTAGCAAATTTTAAACGATTACCAAGCCATCTTCAATAGAGCTATCCCAAGGTATGAAATTTCATAAAATTTTATGCCACCAATTTTTGAAAATTTACCACATACTCGTATCAATCCGACCAAATTCAATAATTTACCACAATTATCAAAATTTAAACTTAAAATTTTAATAGTTGCCAAACTTGAGAATTCTTAAGTTTGAATCGATAAAATTTGTAAAAGGTTGGAATTCTAAAATTCAATAATTTACAACAGATTCCAAAATCTGAAATTTCTGAATATTAAACCTGAAAATTGAAATAGCAAAAATTTCTATAATTTTTAAAAATTTTACAATTTTTAAAATTCTGATATGACTAAATTTTTTTAATTTTAAGTCAAAATTCAGAATTCCAAAATATTTTATTCTTCAATAAAAATTACTTCATAAATTACTTTACTAAAACTTTTCCAAGGTTTGATGTTTTAACAGACCAAATTTAATAATATACCACAATTGTCAAAATTCATACAGAAATCTGAACCTAAAATTTTTAATAATTGTCAAAACTGCGAATTCTTAAATTTGTGAAAGGTTATAAAATTACAAAAATTGAAATCAACAAATTTTGAAAAATTACGATTCCAGGTATTTTGAAATTTTACCAAAGTTTGAATTTTTATTAAATTCATGCAACGAATTTTAAAAATTTACAAATTTTTATTCAAGTTCAAAAAAAAAATTAATAATTTTCAAAATTTGAAAATTTAAAATTTCTGATAATTAAGATAAAATGTTCATAATTTTTAAAAATGTTAGACTTCTTAGAAATATAAGTTAAAATTTGGAATGCTTAAAAATTCTAATTTCCAACAAATAATTCAAAATTCCATTGCACCTTAGTTGACAATTTTGGAAGATTGACTAGCCAGTTTTACTGAAACTTTTTCAAGGTTTAAAGTTTACCAATAATTTACCATGGTTGTCGAAATTTGGACAGAAATTTAAATTTAAAAATTTTAGTAATTGGAAAATTCAGATTTCTCGACAAAATTCGTATAAGGTTAACAAATTACAAAAATTTCAATCTCAAATTAAAATTACAAAATTTCATCGGATATAATCCATAAAAATTTTGAAAAATTACGAAGCTAGATTTTCGACATATTTTATGTTATGAATTTTGAACAACTTCAACATTTTAAGCGGACCAAATTCAAAAATTTGCAATAATTGTCAAAATTTGGAAATCTGAAGTTTCTGAAAATTAAAATTCTCAAAATTACAAAACTTTAAAAATTTTCATAAATTTTAAAAATTTCTACATGTGTCAATGATTGAAATTTTCTAAATTCACAATTCTGGAAAAATAATTGTTCAATAAAAATTTGCAATGTATCAAATTTTAATATTTTGGAATATTGCCAAGTCAGCTTAACTGAAACTTCATAATGGTTTCAAGTATCAGAAAACCATCCGATCAAATTCAATAATTTAAAAAAATTGTAAAAATGTATACCGATATTTAAAACTAAATTTTTAATAATTGTAAAAATATAGAATTCCAAATTTTCCAGTCCAAATTTTTAAAGGATTACAAAATTACAAAATTTTTATTTCCCAACAAAAATTACAAAATTTCATCGGATAGAATTTACAATTTTTATAAATTGCGAAGCCTGATATTTTGAAATTTTCCCAAAAGCTTGAATTTTGATTAAATTATATACTATGCATTTTGAAAATGTACAACATTTTAAGAAGACCAAATTTAATAATTGTCGAAGTTCGGAAATCTGAATTTTTTGAAAATCAAACTTCTATTTTAAAATTACAAACATAAATTAAAATAAATGTAAAAAGTCTAATATATCTAAAATTAAAAAAATTTAGGTCAAAATTCTGAATTCTGAAAATGATTAATTTTCAATAAAAATTACAAAATTTCATCGGATCAGTTTTGGCAAATTTTTCAAGATTGACAAGCCAGCTTTACTGAAACTTTACCAAATTTTGAAGTTAACTAACACATTACCATAGTCGTCAAAATTCATACAAAAATTCAAACTTAAAATTTTCAATAATTTTCAAAATTGAGAATTCCTAAATTTTAATTTACAAAATTTGTAAAAAGTTGTAAAATTACACAAATTTTAATCTCCTATAAAATTGCGCAGCTAGATATTTTAAAATTTTACCAAAGTTTCAATTTTTATTATATTTTATGCAACGAATTTTAAAAATTTACAACATTTTATGCGAACCAATTTCAATAATTTAACCAGTAATCTTGAAAATATAAATAAATAAAAAAAAAAAATATTCAAAATTCAGACAGAAATTTAACCTTAACGTTTTTAATAATTGTCAAAATTGAGAATTCATAAATTTTATTTCACAAAATTTGGAAAAGGATACACGATTACAAAAATTTGTGTTTTCAATAGAAGTTGTAAAATTTCTTTGGATAAAATTTAACAATTTTGAAATATTGCAATGAAATTTTCCCAAAGCTTGAGATTTTATTAAATTTTGTACATGAATATAAAATTCAAATCAAAATTAAGAATTCTGAAAAATTTTAAAACTCAATAAAAATTACAACATTTCGTCGCACCAAATTTGACAATTTTAGAAGAATGCTAAACCAGCTATACTGAAACTGTGCAAAGATTTGAAGGAATTTTTGGAAATTTGTAAAATAAAAATTATAAAATTTCATCGGATAGAAATTACAATTTTTATAAATTGCGAAGTTGGATATTTTGAAATTTTCCCAAAAGCTTGGAGTTTAATTAAATTTTATGCTATGCATTTTGAAAATGTACAATATTTTAAGCAGACCAAATTCAATAATTGTCGAAATTCGGAAATCTGAAATCTCTGAAAATCAAACTTCTATTTTGAAATTACATAAATTTCCATAGTTTAAATAAATTAAAATTAATGTAAAAAGTCTAATATATCTAAAATTAAAAAAATGTAAATCAAAATTCTGAATTCTGAAAATGTTTAATTTTCAATAAAAATTACAAAATTTCATCGGATCAGTTTTGGCAATTTTTCAAGATTGACAAGCCAGCTTTACTGTAACTATATCAAGGTTTGAAGTTTACTAACACATAGTCGTCAAAATACCATAGTCTTCAAAATTCAGACAAAAATTCAAACTTAAAATTTCAATAATTTCCAAAATTGAGAATTCCTAAATTTTAATTTACAAAATATGTAAAAAGTTGTGAAATTACACAAAATTTAATCTCCTATAAAATTACGAAGCTAGGTATTTTAAAATTTTACCAAAGTTTCAATTTTTATTATATTTTATGCAAAATTTACAAGATTTTATGCGAACCATTTTCAATTATTTAACCACTAATCTTGAAAATTTACCAGATATCAATCCGACAAAATTCAATAATTTACCATAATTGTCAAATTTCAGACAGAAATTTAACCTTAACGTTTTTAATAATTGTCAAAATTGAGAATTCATAAATTTTATCTGATAAAATTTGGAAAAGGATACAGAATTACAAAAAATTGTGTCTTTAATAGAAGTTGCAAAATTTCTTCGGATAAATTTTAACAATTTTGAATTATTGGAATGAAATTTTCCCAAAGCTTGAGATTTTATTAAATTTTGTACATGAATTTAAAATTCAAATCAAAATTAGGAATTCTTAAAAATTTTAAAATTCAATAAAATTTACAAAATTTTATCGTACTAAATTTGGCAATTTTGGAAGAATCTTAAACCAGCTATACTGAAACTGTGCAAAGATTTGAAGGAAAATTGAAGAAATTTTTGGAAATTTGGGCCTAATTCAATAATTTAGTACAATTGTTAAAATCCACACAGTAACTGTTAAAATTGGGAATACCTAAATTTGAATCGACAAGTTTTGTAAAATGTCAAAAAATTATAAACATTTTAATCTCCAAAGAAATCACAAAAGTGAATCTTGTCAAATTTTGGCAATTTTAAAAGATTGCCAAGCCATCTTCACTAGAGCTATCCCAAGGTATGAAATTTCATAAGATTGTATGCCACTAATTTTTGAAAATTTACCACAAAACTCGTATCACTCCGACCAAATTCAATAATTTACCACAATTATCAAAATGTAAACTTAAAATTTTATTAGTTTGCCAGACTTGAGAATTCTTAAATTTTAATCGATAAAATTTGTAAAAGATTGTGACATAATTTCATTGAATAAAATTTAACAATTTTGAAAAACTTGCGAAGCCAACAATTTTGAAATTTTACCAAAATTTGAATTTTTACTAAATTTTGTACTACGTATTTTGAAAATTTACAAGATTTTAGGCATATACTTATATTTATATAATATATTTTGAAATTACAAACATTTAAGAATCTCCATCATTTTTAAAACAAAATTTCTAAAAGGCCCTTTCAATTCCAGGAACGATTGTAATTACTTCATTTTCTTGATGTTATCAATATTCCGACATTTTAAAGTGAAAAGAAATAAGCTAAAAGCCTTAAAAGCCTTTTGAACTGTTTTTTCAAACACAGACGCGGAACCATTTACATACGGTCTCAAATGAAAGGGAAATTTTGTCAGCTGCACTGCAAAAATTTAGTTGGATCATTACGCTACTCCATTCGTTCCAAACTTACCAACGCTTAATTTATGAGGCGACCACTTCACGATTGCGAAACAAATTTTAACTCTGTATAAAGAAATGGAATTTCAATGCGGGATAATTTAACAAACTGAAAAAATCTGTAAATTATATCAGACGCAGCCATATTTTTATTTTCATTCACTCACTTAATATAGGACACATAATAAGGACTAATTTTATCTAATTATTTTTTAATTAAGTAATATAATATTGGTATTATTACTAATTGTTATGTACACCCACATTAATTAGTATTCATTATAAAAATAAATTATAACACCCACCAACCGCACTTTAATGATTTGCCACCAAAACAACTTTTAAAATATCACTTACGTAGTAAATCGAGTTTACGACTAGAATAATGACCATGATATTAATTATACATACTTAAGACAAACTACTTACTATTCAAAACACATAAATAAACCAACCTATTAACTCACTGTTAATTTGGTCGAATTCAGAATTTTTTCACATATGCAAGCATTCTGTACTAAATTTAACGTAAACTTTTAATTTTTAGATTTTTTTACTGTTTTTATTTTTGCACCACGGTTTTGAAAATAACTTGATATGTAAGCAATTACAAAACAAAAATTTACTAGGGGCAAATTAATTAAATTTGCGTTCGTCAAATCTAATCTGTTGCATTCATTTAGAACTAATTTGATTGACTTAGTGACATACTAATCGTTTATTTTTGTTTTATTTTTATAATTTGTTAAAATAGCCTTGAAAACATTAAAGGCGGATTCACGGTTGTGTTCGTTCCTTTGTTCTGATAATTTTTATTTGTCCAATCAAACGAACACGATTAATTAAAAAAAAAATAAAATTAGTTCTGAACGAATAAATGAACGAGTATAGGCAACTGTGAATCAGCCTTATTTATTTAAGTAGTTTAGCATTTTTTAGCATAAAGCAATTAATTTCAATCTTGAGTCAAATTAAACACAGAATAGAGACTTAACAGGAAATTGACATACTTAAACATGCAAGTCTTAATACTCGTATGTTAAGCACAACTCGCCAAACAAAAATCTTAAATTGGACAAATCTTTTTTATTTACCCAATTTTCAATTCCTATCTACAATTTGTTTTATGTGGATTCTCCCATTTCATTTTCCATTTGTTTTGTGTTTGTTACTGCGCTTCGGTTCAACTTATCTTGATCCTAATTTTAATATTATTTTTGTAGAAAAGGATATCTTACGTTTTGTTTTTTTTATTATATACGAAAACAAAACAAAAACCAAGGAAGTTAAAATTAAAAATAAAAAAAAAATGTTTGAGCTTTCGATGAACTTTTTTTTTATCTGCTTGGCAAACGATTCTCTGTGTACGTTTATGTACAATGTTTTTCCCGTTGGCATCAGTTTGTTGTTGCAAATTTTCACATATATTTTCTTCTAATGTCAATTGTTTTTCTGGAAAACATATATAACATTTTCTTTGTCTGTATGTTATGGGGCAGCAATTTTCTAGGTTATGTACGGAACATACATAAATGATTCATGTTTTATATTTTATTCTGGCTAAATAACAAAAAAAAACCTGTTGGCATCATTTACAATGTACATATATGTATTTGTGGAAAATTCTATTCAATTAGCCTTTAATTTAAACGATTAGAAACACACACACATACAAGACACAACTTTTAATACGAATTTATTTGCTTTTAAGTAAGTTACAAGAATCTTTTCACAGCACAAACTTAAATTTAACGTGACCCGGAAATAAACTTTACGATTCGTGTTGCATGAACTGTGTATCACGTACAAACAATTTAATAAATTTCTATACGTTTTATTTTTTCTATATAGTTGGGAAATTTATTTTTCTCCGGTGAATTAGTTAGAAATTTATTTTGTTGCAATTTTCCGTAATAAAATAAATTTTTTCCACCCCTTTGAGATTTTTCACGGAACACCTTAATATTATATTTCGATTGTATACTTAAATTCACTGTAATTCCCCGAAAATAAAAAATACAAAAAAATAAAATCAGTTTACTTATATAATGTTATACGAGAGCAAAGAACTCAACTGGAAGATCATTTAACCAAAAGATTAAAAAAAAAAAAAAAAAACGAAAAAAATCGTTTCATCCATAAAACTTTCAAACTTTCATTCCAAAGTCGAGAAAAAAAACCGTATTGTTGTGTCTCATAATTTTTGTTTCGTTATATAAGTTTAATCCTTAAAAAGTAGTTTTTCTCATCAAAACACAAAAAAATTCTACATTTTCATTCCTTCGTTAGTTTTTTATGTTTTTGTTTTTTTATTTTTTTTTATTTTTGGTATTTCGAAGAGATAAAAATAAAAATCGGTTTAAACAATTTTCTTAGCGCACAATAGCAACAAAATAATAATAATAAAAAAAAAAAATAACTTAAACAATTTTTCAATGTTCCAACAAAGTACACAGCCAAGGAGTTTAAAGTTTATACAATTTTGTGTTTTTATGTTTTTATCGTTTTGTGTTCTGCAAAGCAAATGGGAAAAATCTTGAATACCGAATGCTTAAAAAAAATGTATTTTGAATATATAAATGAATGAATTTGAATTGGAATTGAAATTAAGGATTATTTAAATTAGTCGTGAATAATAAAGGAAGAGAATGGTGCCTTTATTTGTAAATTTAGGTTGATAAAATAAAATGATGGTGTCATGTTTTAATTATAGTGTGGATTTGCGATTTGATGTTAATTGTGCTAAAATAGACTTCTAAATGATCGGAAACCGATCTATAATGGCTGATAATTTATTAATAATGACATTACTAAAATTTTAAATATCGGTTAATACGAATTTTAATTACTTCGTAATAACCGATAAAATTGGCTAAAAAATCGTATAAAACCGTTCTTGAAAATTTATTTTATAATTATCGGATATTACGTAAATTAATAAAATGGTAGGATATCTTCTGAGCTTCATTATTACAATAGACGGATTGTGACCAGTGCTGTATCGCTCTGAAAACTTTAAACGGAGTACGTTTGAAATTTTCAGCGGAGTATTTTAAGTCAGAAGGGAGTAAAGTACATACGAAATACAATAGTTAGGACCGTAGACAAAAATAATTGTTGGTGTTTTATGTTAAAAAAAAATCACGATCCAGCAAATCACACTAACATTGTTTTTAGTTTTTGAGCCAAATTTTAATATTAAAAGAAAGGTGATTTATTTATTGATTTATAACTATTTATCTAGGGTATACCGATCAACGAAACCGTAAGTTGTTAATGGAAATTTTATCTTAAAGCAACTTTAGCTTCAAAACCTTTTCATTTTCAAAAGCATAATTTTGACAAATCTGCGAATTCAGTAATATCAGAAATGTCATTGTCAGATACCTTACTAGGTACCTAGGGGTGATCAGGTCAAAAATGACTAAACGTGAACGAAGCCATAAAAAACAGGATTAAGTCTCTTAATATTTTGTGAATTTGATTAAAAAAAATTGCTAATAAAATTGGTTTGGTGGCGGCGACTGGTCACAAAATATGCACTTGAAGAAATCTCTTCCAAAAAGGTTTTAAACTTGCTAATTTGATTTTTATTTATGTGGTGCTTTAACTAATTCATTGATCATTAAATTTATTGGATAAGTCAAGCAATAAATTTCAATTGAGTTTCTTAAAAAAAACAAGCCTGCAGTTCCTAATATAAAACATAATTATTCACACTCTGAAAATTTCTGG